>OY747719.1:30919146-32196646 GCA_963556495.2 Valencia hispanica
TTTTATGGTAGAACACAGTGTAACTCTTTTCCAGAGGCTTTAGGACTCTCGATGTAAAACAACCAGCGACATGGTGAGCACCAGCCCTTCACCCATCAAGAAACTGAGAAACAAAAACTATCCGAGCTCTTAAAAAGTTGCCAACTTCTCAGAACATTTTCACGGTGATCCCCCAGTCAATGAGTTGCTGAAACCATTCCACTGCAAACATGGGCAGAGAAAATCTTTATTTGCCCAATAACAAAAAATATATACACATGTGAATGATGAATCAAGTCAAGGGGTCACTTAAATATCTACATAGAGATTTATACACACCCTAATGACATTTATGTTCATGCATATCTTTATATCATCCATCTTAAAAAGTGACACTAAGGGGAGTGGAAGTCCTTTAAGTTTGTCAATAGTAAGAGAAAAGAGCACCTGCAGTATCGAGCAATAGACTAAACAATACAGTGCAATTTATTATGAGGTTTGGTGTTCATTTCTAAATAAGCAGCGTCAAAATTCAGTAAGTAACTTAGTAATGATCCCAATGAAATAGAAATATAAGTCTATGAAGTAAATAAAAATATTGCCCATACATCTGTAAGGGTTTTAAAAGTCACAGCTAACTGTGAATGTCCGCTTGCCCTCCACAGCCTCCTGCCCTTCTGACGCTGGTTTGACAACATATTAAATCAGACACGAAACTCAATTAAAGAAAAGCACTGTATTGTGCTGATTCAAAGGCAAGGAAGTCTTAATGAGCAAAGCCGGGTGGAATGATTTGCAATGTGACAGAACGGCAACGGGACAGGACTTTTCCTGGAGGGACGTGCAACGTGAGATGTTTATGAGTCTGCCGTGTATGTAATAAAACCCTATTTAATAGTTAGTTGCGTAGCTGTTTCTGTGAGTATATGTTTGGAGGCCACGCCGTCTCGGCTGGTAAATTTGGAGGAAGAGCACAGAGAACCTGAGGTTGCAGCTGAGCCTGAGGGGTTATGCAACATGTTCTCTCCAAGGATGGATTACCACAGTACAGCCATTTGCACTAAGCACATTTGGTGAGACCATCTTTAATGCAGCTGAAAGGTTCAAGTAGGATTCTAGCCTGAACAGGATGTCTACAGTCAAGAGGTCAGAGAGGGCAGAAGAAGATACTCGTAGGAACAGGGGTAAATGGAGGGTAGTCGTCAGCAATGTGGGAAATCACATGCAAGTTAGAAGTTAGAGTTTAAGTACAAATTATACAAAGTAATAAGTTGATAGAAAACATTTTTACTCTTAATATCCCTGCTATATAATAGAAAATAAAACCCCTGTAGTGCATAACAAATGTTTAATACCAATAAATTGTCAATTTACAAGAACTGTGCATAGTCAATTCAATTCAGTTTATATAGCGCCGATTCACCAGACGTCTAAAGGCAAGACTCTCATCTCAAGACTCGTTTCCTGCTTAGAACCCCTGCAAAAGGTAAAGACTCGTTAATTCTTGAGAAATTACAAGAAAAGAAATTTGAATTAATGACAACCATGCATGGGTTTAACAAAAAAGAGGGAAACAGAATGGGGAAAACAGTCAAACACACAAGAGGATGTCCCAAGACAGAAAAGAAACTCAGCAGGTCAAGACTCTGCAGTTTATCTCCATCTCAAAGAAAAGAGGAACTCCTTTGAAGACAATAAATGTTCACATTTTGGATCGAAAAGACAGATGTTTTGAGAGGGGTGGGAGAAGCCATCTATGTTAAACCAACTTTGAACAGAGAAGGTGGCTTAAGATTCCATCTTCCTAATATCTACAGTGCAGCCCTGTATCGGCTCCCCAGGCAGTTTCACAGAAACTCACATCTTGGGACATGTGACTAAAAACAGCTCAGAACTGTTGGGGGAGTCAACAGGATCGTTAGTGACAACGACCCTTTCAGGGAATTGAATAGAGTGTAGATATATATATATATATAAATATCGCAATATATCGGTGTATCAATATTTTCTTACATCCCGAGAATCTACACTAACATAGACAACGATATTACACAAATTTCTTGACAAAGCTGTTTTTAAAAAACAACAGCACAGAAAAAGTTTGGTTCTAAAACACATTTCAATACTTAGAACATTGGGAGACTTTTATACCAGGAACCTATAGATAAACTCCTTCATTTTTTTGCATTTGCTTAATTCATTCCACTTTAAATGAGAAAAAAAAGAAAATTACACTGCTAAGCAAAGATATCTGTCACTACTTGACAGACTCCACTAGGCTTTTTGATTTCCACCACTGTAAGACAACCCAAATTATGGGAGAGAGAGAGAGGGATTTTATGTTTCTCAAAGCATTTATTTATGGCTTTATGCAAAGCAGGATATTTATGGCGTTCGCTTTACTGTTTTTGGGAATAAGAGAAGAGGAACAATGTCTGAATTTCTCTGAATTTGATCAGAGATATTTAAAAATCTAACCTGTGTATCCCAGTAGTTTATTGTCAGGTATATGAAATAAATGAAAGATGAAAGGCCATACAATTCAACCCCCTCTTCTGACAAATACCATTTTATGTTTTATGGTCTGTTGTGTACATATCCATCAAATTCAGCGTAAATAATTGAAAACATTTGAGTAAATTACTCTTAAATTTGCTGTCCTGCACACCAATTACAAAAAACAAAAACAAAAAAGAACAGAAGGGACATTTCCGTCCAACTGAATAAGTGTTTGGACCAAGTTCAAGTGGGCAGAGTTAAATGACATTTTTGCTGCGCCTCAGTTGCTCCGAGTTGGGATTCATCCACTCTCCCCTCAGCTGCCTTATGGAAAGCTGACACAGCACCATGCTCCATCTGACCAGCAGCTCCACCCACAGAACGACAAGCTGCAACCTGTGTGCAGCCTCATCGGTGCCAGCTCTGTTGTATGCTGACGGCTACAATCAGTTCCCACACACACAGCAGATATTAGACTCGGGATTTAGTCCTTTCATGTTTCTGACCGAGCTCAGTGGCCTCGCTGCACTGGCAGCGGGACGCTTCGGAGAGCTTAACCACGCTGAGACACAAGAGCAACGACGGAGACTGGGGCGCTGCAATGTTTTGACTGGGAGCTGCAGGGAGAGCTGATGTAAGACTGTCAGGGCATGAGTCAACCCCCCCCCCACCAAAGAAAAATCTATCAATGATTACACTCCCGCAGACTCCCACTGGTTGTTGCTGAATAAAATCTAATGCTACAATAAAACTAAACAAAGGTAGATAATATCTTTGTGTGGAAAAACACAGAACGACATTATCCACATCAAAAGGAAAGAAATCAATGTGAGACTTAAAAAAAAAAAGATCTAAGTAAATAAAAGCTCCACTCAGATTCTTCAGGCGTTTGTAAGAAGGAGTTAGTGTACATTTGTTGGTTAGTAGCATAATATTCCTCTAGATTCCCAATTTGAACACACTCTGACTGATGGAGAAAAATTCAGTGCACTAAGTCCATCTAGCTTTGAAAGCAAGCGAGAACTTGGCAGACAACAAGAAGGCTGAAGAGATTACAGAAAAAAATAAACAATAATTCTATTTTATGCTTTTGACCTCCATCTGTCATGAAATCTGTTGCATTAGAAAATGCTTACCGGCAGTGGGGAAAACCTTAACCCTAGATAGGCTCTATTTATTAAGTAGAAACTACTGAGAGCAACTCAAGTGACATTAAGCAATGTAAATTGTGCTAAGCACTAACTGCAAAGAAAATAATTTATAACCCGCTTAAAATGTCAGCTATGTAATATTAATGTATAACACACAGGTATAATAGCGCCTCTGCACTTTATTCTCATAAGTAATGACATTAAAGCCTAAAAAGCTTATTAAATTACTCCGTGTAGTTACGATGAAGGCCAATGAATGATCAAACAATACCATTTTGAATGTCACAGTAAGAAAAGAAAAAAAACTCTGACATGATGAAGTTTTAGGTTTTAAGAAATTCAAAAAGATGAAAAATTATAAGTCATAAACTGGCTTTATATGCATATTAAGAATTGTAGCTCTAAAAGCTATTTGTATTGTAGAGATTTCATTATGAACAGTCAGTTTTTCAATTAAGTTAGACATTAAATAATAAACCATGTTAACTGTTAATTACAGTTCTTATAGCGACATAGGAATGGGTCCTAATATGTTCCAGCAGGTCAGAGCTTCACAAAAAACTTAAACTTGCAGGAACTGCAGGGTTTCTACAATATTTCCATTTCATTTGATTCAACAGAAGAAATCTGTAATAAATGGACGAAACTGGAGTGGTTTATGAGATTAAATATATGTCTTTAAATCACAGCTGGTGGTCAGTAATGTTTTTGTCGAACAGTATTTCTACTATAACAATTTTAAAGCTTTGTTTGGCATCTAAACTTAGTGTAGTTCAAGAATCTTGGGTCCAATTTAAAACACAGAAGTCAAAAATAATATAAAATGGGCTTTTTTAAATTTGTTTAATTAGTGGGTATTAGAGCTGGACAATATATCGATCAATCTAATTTTCTTTTTATGAAAATTGAATTTTTGGAGTATCGAGAATGTTAAAAAAAACTTCACCAATGCACCTCTTGGGTTTCCATAGTTCAAGTGCCCACCCGAGGCCTACCATCATCAGCGTGTATTTATTTGAACTTTGGATTCAGGTCAACTCCGAGAAGGGATAATTAAAATAAAAGCAAGTAAAAAAAAAAAAATTCTGTCATTTGTAATTTCTTTTTAAGATTAGAAAGGCAGAAAAAAAAGATTCATATCAAAAATCGAATTTGGCATGAAAAAAAAAAAATCAAAGATCTTATTTCTAATCCATATCACCCAGCTCTGGTGGGTATTATATATCTCAGTGACCGCAAAGACGGGAATGATCAGCTTGTTTGAGCAAAACCCAAGCTGTAATGTAGTGAACCAAAAATAGGTTATAATCTGAATATAAACCAAACTGAAACCACCTTTATTCTCCGGAAAATCTGATTTTTATCTTTAAGATGTACGAATAAGACATAAAATCTAAAAACTCGACCTTTTTTCCACACAGTTTTCACATTTCCATACTTATGCAGACTTTGTAAATTATAAAATCCATTTCTAGACACTTTCAGACAAAAAACTTCAAGCTCTAGTTTGATTGTAACTCATACTATTTTACATCAAGATAGATACATTGAACAAGTAGTCTACATTTTTTTAAATCACTCCTCACTCACCTCACTGTTGTGTCCTCTGAGGTTGAAGTTAACTCTCTGCGGGGTGACCCGGTCCCGTCTGCAGTGGCTGGATGTGAACGTGACCCCGACGACCCCTCGGCTGTTACCGGTCGCGAGCCAGCCCTCCTCATAGCACCGCTTTCTGCACACCGGCTTCTCCTTCTCGCTCTTGGGCACTCGGCCCTTCCAGGACAGACACAGGATGTTGGAGTCGCTACAGAGCACCGGGCCATGCTCCACGGCTGCAAACATCCCTGCAGCTTTCTAAACCCTCTCGATTAAAAAAAGGACTACCCAGGGAGAGGTTCTTCGTCTGGCTTCTGAGTACTGTTACGAGTGCCTCTCTTGCTGTGAGGTTAATGATTTTGTATAGGATCTGTGGCAGCAACAACGGTGCATAGTACTTATGCTTTCCTTTGGCTATCTGCGACAGTGATTAAAAGGTGACCAATCAAAACTTCCCCCGAAACTAAAGCACAGGATCACAAGACTGTGGAGGTTAGCATTACTGAACTGAGTCATGTAGCCAACTGGGTTGCAAAAAACAAAAAGGCACTCAAGTCATTGTGACGTATTTGAACAGTGAGCTGCCTGGCTGATGCAGTTTCAGGAACAAGGCAACGAAAGACAGGGATGTGGAAAAAAAAAGCCCTAGACATCCGATGTAGCAAACGATGCGCTCATGTCAGCAGTGGAGCAAAAAGAGACATCAAAAACAAGGTGCAGCTTCTACACCCAAAAACAAGCTATACGCGAGTTCAACCAAGCAGCGCTTCCAGCTGGTCCGAGTGACATTTTTCTTCAAATCGGTCTGTTTTCTATGTTCATGGTCCTCCTCATTTGTTCCTGACCGTGTGTGTGAGAGGAGGAGTCGGGACTCCTCTCCATCAGCTGTCAGCCCGCAGGGGAGCAGCTTCTCCAGGGAACCTCATCACGTCGGCCTGTCTGCTTGTTCAAGCTGCCTCGGGGATTCTGGGTGACACAGAACAACAAATGTTAGCGCGCTGAAACGATCAGATAAAAACAAAACAAAACCAAACACGTAAAAAGGCAGTAAAATCCCTCACCTGCCGCCCAGAGCCCCCTGACTGAAATATTAATGCACCCACCTAAAATAGTTCAAGGACTAAGCTGCTCAGCGGAAGGATGTTTAATTAGAGACCTATCTGTTTTAGAAAAACTATTCATCATTTTATTTGAATATATTATTATGATAAAGTTTCCTCTTGCTGCCAGACTCCTAACAAATGTAGTCCATTTTATTGTAGGGACCCTCCAACACCAACACTCAAATATTCTGGTTGCGAGACAGCAAGACCTCAACCTGAGTGTCTCAGTGTTTGAAACAAACCTGAAGACAAATCTGAGGATTATCTGAGATTTAAATGACCGATCATCTTCTTATCAAACGTCCACATTTTCTTTTCTTTTAGGTTCAATTTTCACCTGTCCATCTATTGTCTATACCTGCTTATCCTTGCCAGGTAGCAGAGCCTATCACCAGCAGCCATTGGGTGAGAGGCAGGGTACACCTTGGATGGGTCACTAGTCATAAAGACCATAATTTGAACTTTTTTTCTATTCTTTTTAAATACATAAACACATTATTACTTAAGAAACATATCCTTTACCTTTACTTTTAAAAATTGTTTCTTGTATTAAATTCATAAATATTTGCACTATATTCTATAGAAATGCACATATTAAATCAGTCAGAAATCGGACTCAGCTGATAATACGTCGATCAGCTCTGCTCTCCAGGTCAAATGGTAAATACAAAAAGATTAATCTTTGGTATATTTTTTCTGGCAACAAATCTACAGAACATTTGCTCTCCGCTTCGTTGTCCGTATTTAGAAAAAGCAAAACAAAACAATAAACGTGTCAAAATCAGAATTGGCAGGTCAGACCTTAAAGAAATGCATAAGTGGGTATGGAAGATCGGAACTTCTTTAAATTATTTTTGATTATCTTTCTCTTATCTTTGGACATGGATTATACTTATTTTTTAGCAGAATTTTGTTTTTCATTCTTCAGTGTTTACTTAGGACAAAGGAGGAGAGAGAGGGGAGGAAAAATAGGAGCGCCTCTTCCACAAAGATCACGATCAAATCTGGTTTACACTGACAGATTGGAAAGTCTTTTGAACAGTCATTTTAATTTCAACTTTTGCCATATGTTTTAACTGTGTCTTCTGCTTGTTTGGCTTTCAGAAGAGTCAGGGTCCCGATTTCCATTTTGCTTTGAATTCCGACCTCCCAATTCCACTTTATTTCTTCTTTTTTTATGTTTCTCCAACAATTAGATTAGATTTTTTATTATTATTATTATTATTATTATTATGGAATTACATGATTATCTCCATTCATGCATCAAACATTATTCCCCTAACTTTTTATCAGATTTTTATATTTTAAGACTACATCACAGTAAATGCTGTATGTTTATGCTTTACACAACAAAAAGGTGAAAGTTGTCTGTTTGATGCAATTCATGAAACATTTGATCGTCAATAAAGGAGTTATAATAATTACACCTTTATTCTATTTATCAATGTGTCTTTCATTTAGTTCAACTTTATCGCACAAATTTTACTTTCAATCATCACCAGGGGTCTCATTTATAAAGCTTGCTTACGCACAAAACGGGGTCTGAAAACTAAGTAAGCAACTTTCTTCCCAAAGTTTGGGATTTATAGAGCAAAACGTGACGGAATAATGTGCGCAACTTTAAGCACACTAAGGATCTTGCTTACGCACTTTGTGGACACAGAGTGACGATGAAAATTAAAGCCACAATTTCAAACTTGTAGAGCTTTGCGCACACAGACACACAACCAGCAGTCATCCCCCACGTCTCTGAACTGAGAATAAAAATGAGAATCTGAATGAAAATATGTTGCACATAAGAATCATATCACAGTATGTTCATATGTATTTATCTATTCAGATTATATAGAAATTGCACTTATTGGTAAATTAATTGTGTGAAGTAGGAATACTGCAGCATCCCCTGCATAATGATGCACAATGGATGCTGGCGCTCATTGTACATCACGCCACTGGAAGCATCTGGATGGGGGACCCGGTGTAGATTCCTTAAAGCAGTCTTAGATCTATGTGCTGAACTGGACCTGGTGTTGGATCTACTGAGCCCCTGGAACCGTGCACCCCATCCCCCGCTCTTCTTATTTATATCAGGAACGCTGCTGCATCAACGCTGCGTCACATGCAGCTCTTCCGTTTGTTTGTGACCCCAAATCAATATTTTGCAAGGATGATACTTTTTAAAAGTAGACTTAAAACGCACCTTTTCTGTCAGGCTTTAAATGTGTTGTTTTATATGGTTTAATAAATCCCAGTCTTAGTGTTGCTACAAGAAGTAATCATATAGGCCTAATAGAAACTTTATTGTTCTTATCTTTTTTATTGCTTGTGCTGCTTTTATTACTACATTTTTTTATCTTTTTACTCTCTTCTTGTCACACATTTCCTTTTTGCAACTGTATTTTTGTCTTTTAATGTGAAGCACTTTGGCTGCATTCGGCTGAGTAAAGCGCTGATTGAGTGATTGATTGAAATAAAAAGGTTTAACGTGCCTCTACGAGCCTGCAGCTGTCTCTGTGAAATTACTGTCTCCGCCTCTCGGTTGCCATGGTTACCTGTGAAACGCCCCATATTAGCTGGCTTAAGTGGATGCAGAATATTCACTAGACACTTTGCATGGACCATTTATGGGAGAAAGTGGGTGTGTAGGAGGCGGGATATGATCCAAAAACACCTGCGCACATTTCTAGGGAGAGAGGGAATAATAAAGCGCAAAGTGCGTGCAGCTGTGCGTACTCCAAGTTTGATAGGTCGGAAACTTACTAGGCGTAAGTAAAAAAAAAAAAAAAGTTGCTGAGCTTAAGTACTGTTTTAGTAATTATTCTACGCAAAGCTTTATAAATGAGACCCCAGATTTGTATTTTTTTTGTATTCTACCTACTGATCAGGGGGAAGAATGCTTTGATTTCAGTCGGAGGGATTGGTGTAGCTTAAGAAGAAGAATGCTTTGATTTAATTAAACAAATAAAGCTTGCTTTTACTGACGTTTAAGCCTACAGAACAACAGTCACGATGAAAAGCACAGGGACAAAAACTGTGTCTGATGTCCAATGAAACATGACATTTAGACAATGAAACGACACCATGCTGGCAGATTTAAATCAAAATATATGTAAATTCAATTCAGTACAAGAGAGTCTGTTCATCGCAACAGTTCTACTTCGACTGCATTAACCATGTTACGGTGTAATAGCAATAAAAGACGACCGAGAGCCGGTTTGTTAATATTACACAATGGAAAAAGACTGAATGACTCGCATTAATGCTTAAAATTTAAATAACTTTTTCTTACTAGAGGATGCGAAAAGAGCTGCCTGCTAACAACAGCAGCTAGCCGAGAACTGGATGCTGGATGGAGCCAGCGGAGCTGCTGGTTAATAATCTATCCGGGGATAACGGGTGATTCAATCTGACCTACATTATCTAGAATACAGCTACCAACAACTGTGGAGTGTCGGAGGGTAAACAAGAAGAAGAAGAAAACAACCCGTGAAAGCTGACTGGCTGGCCGAACAGCTAGCTGAAGCAGAACCCGAAGCCCCGTCATCAGCCGAGGCTTCATGTCCGTCCATCCGCCGTCGGCACCGTCGCTAACGCGGCTACGGCTAACGCAACCAGTTCACTCCAGTGTTCGTTCAGTATTTAAAGACGGCTTTCAAACACGACGACAGCGAGATAGTGTGGCGAACAAAAGGGCGAGGATTCACCCAGCCCCCGTAGTGATCGACGCCACAGAAACAGCAGCGGGGCGGACGGGAGCTTACCTTGGCTCGGCGCGTTGCTGTGGCTGCGGCTTCCTCCGCCTGCAGCCTCGGAGCTACTGTACACTGGCGGCAGGGCCCCGACAGCTGCGACACGTGACGGACACGTGACTCGGACCAACTGCATTATTTATACCAACAACTGTAGCGGTTTAACTTTGATCTGTCTCCACGTGCGGATAAAAATACAAGCTCTTTATTGTCAGAGGAGACACGCTTCGTTTGTTGTCGCTGCTCTGCTGACTATCCCAGAAACAGGGTCGCGTTGCGCAGCCTGACCAGACTGATATGGAAAGCAGTAATGCATTTGGAGGAAGAGGTTCAAATTAAATAAAACTGACACTTTTATTGGCTACTGCTACTATTATTCAAACAACATAAAATGCAAATAGCTGGAGATACAGGCATTTCAAAGAACGTCTGTGAAGCATCCATCAATATCACACCAAAGATCATTAGAATAATGTTTTTTATTATTATTAAAATAACTACTATTGTATTATTAATTAATAATTTTATAAACAATGTAAATGAAACACGACAG
The DNA here is from genome assembly GCA_963556495.2 of Valencia hispanica. Lineage (NCBI taxonomy): Eukaryota > Metazoa > Chordata > Actinopteri > Cyprinodontiformes > Valenciidae > Valencia > Valencia hispanica. The sequence goes on from OY747719.1 coordinate 30,929,777, forward strand.
TCAACCAAACAACTGAAACAAACTCAGGCAGGAAGCAACCTAAGATATATTGAGTGTATGTGTGTTCAGAATGGGTTAATCACGGTGAGGACGTTTTTTCTTTATTTCTTATTTATTATCTACTTAGGTTTTATTATTTTATTTCTAGTTAGGTCATTAAAATGTTAAGCAAATATAGTGTGTATGTATTTTGGTTTCTGTTTTTAGTTATTATTTATATTTTAGTTATTAACAACTGTGGCAAATATTACATTTTAAGTTTATTTTATGATGTCCAGTTTTGTTCTTTTATTATGTATATATTAGTGATTAAGGTTTTGGTAAATATCTTATCTACGTATATTTCATTATTCAATTTATACTTTAGGTTCAGTTTTGGCAAATACATATCAAAGTTTAGTTTATTCTATTTCAGTTATTAACAACTGGGATTTGCTTGTCTAATTTACTTTTTATGCTTTTAGGTGTTTGAAATTGAAATGTTTTCAAAAGAAATGTACAATTAATTCCATAGTATATTAAGTTCCTTATTCTTTAAATATCTAGCTTGTTTGTTTCTGTTTTGTTTTACATTGTGTTAGACTTGTATGAAAAGTGTTCTACAAATAATGTTAGTTGTATTGATTGGTTGGTATGTATGTATGTATGTATGTAATATTCAAACAAGGACTTTTAAAAAGCATTAATATTGCAAGTAACTATTTCAGCGAAGTAATGAAACACAAACGATAAATACTTAATCCATAAACACTCTTATCTATAAATACATTGTTGCTGCAGTACAAATGTTTAATTGTTGCATTTATAAAATATCTTCATATATTTTTATTTTATATTTTTTGGGGGGGGATTATTGTTATAGTTTTATTTTGTTAAATTATTACCCCTGTTTACTATTTGGCAGTTTACCATTAATTGTCAGACGATTAAATGTTTTTGCTGTACCCACAGATATTTAAGGTGCAATATTAAGACCCTTATCTTTAAAGCAACCTGGACAAATTTGTGTTATTTTTAAAGGGTTTCACAGACTGTCAAAAATGTATAAATCTCGTAATATATTTAAATATACTATTAAGATGCACACCTTTTTGACCAATTGAATGGGGTAAAACTGCATATGTTAGAAAATATCTATACTTGTTAAATTTTAATACTGATTTTAGTTGCCTTCGATGTTTTTCTTTTATTTATATTATGAATTATGGTATGAATACAGTAAAGCTCATAAAATTGTTCCTATAAATCAAAATGATATTGAAAAGTTTTCTCTTTTTTTTGCATGCTCGCATACGTTTGGTGTAAAAAAATATACTCCGAGTAGATGATGTAGTGTATTCTCCACTACACAAGGGGGCAGTGCAGAAAAAGCAATTGCCGTCTTTTCCACCCTCTACAAAAAACATGGCTGCACCCTTGGTTCTCAGACGTGAATTATTCTCTTTAGCCAGAATATTAGGTGGAATTTCACAACTGGTATGTTAACAATGACAGTTTTTTGTTTTAGATATCATGTCTGAGCAACTAAGAGACATCTTTGTTCTTTGAATTGATCAGTACGAAGATAAGCGGTCATAAAATTCCCCATTTCGGTCACTCGTGGCTCCTTTACCATCATGCTTTTACACAATTATTGTCATAATCTGTAGATTTATACAAAATTTACTTTGTTTACAGGCACCGAGAGGTTTGAGTGCTTGTTCCAGCCACAGGAAATGCAGTCAAACTCGGTAAGTTTATTTTATTCTCTGCCGGCCTTGTACCAGTAATTAATGTCACTACTTTTTAAGTTATGAGGCTCAAAAGAGAAAAAATGGATTCTTCATTAACAGCTGGGAATTATATTGAAGGATCATTCAATTCCTAATGAAAGTCAATAAAATGCACAACACATTTGAATTTGGCTTTTTAATGTAGCTTTAAATTAATACCTGGTCTGAGGTTAAAATCCAGTAAAACAGGCCATAATATTTATTACAGCTGTTCTATTGCTTTGTGAAGGTCCCAGCTCCAACAGACATCCAGCACTTTCTTCCACACAGCCACATTTTTATCTTCAACAGTAAGTTCGCTGTTTTAACATTGCTTTAAATTAGGAAAATATATATACTTCTAATCATGGGACTGCTGTGTTCAATTTGTTGTTTCTGGTCCCAGCATGCTTTCTCTTCCGCGCAGATCACTGTCACAGAGGAGCCAGACACGCTCTTCCAGAAGGTGCTTGTTCTGGTCAAGGGTCATGACAGAGCCGTGCTGGACAGCTATGAGTTTTTTGCCACCATGGCAGCTAAGGAGCTGGGCATCACTGTGGGCAAAGTGTGAGTTTCAGTGGCAAGACATTAAAAGCAAGCTCATTCATGTATTTGTTTTACTCCATGTAATGCTAAGATTTTTTACTTCAATTTTCTCCAAGTTTTGAACCTTCCAAGGACATAGAGAGACTGACGCTGCTGAAGTCAGTGCACATCTACAAGAAACACAGGGTCCAGTATGAGATGAGAACACACTACCGCTGTATTGAGGTGGGGGGTTGAGCTGTTGTGGAGTAAAATTCAATTATTACCAGCGACAAAACATATTAAATAACTAACTTGTTTGTTTTCTTAGCTACTTCACATTACAGGCTGCACAGCACAAGTGTACCTTGAATACATCCAGAGGAACCTCCCTGAAGGTGTAGCCATGGAAGTGACAAAGGCAAGGAAGTGAATGTCCTGTAGAACAGCAACGTTCATGAGGAATGTTAATCGTTTATGCATGAAATTGAATCATTCTCCTCTGTTCATATTGACAGACTGCTATGGAGAAGATTCCGGATCATATTCTTGAACCCATGTGGAAAGACCACCCTATTGATGACAAAACCAGTAATTAGCTCATCTGATGCTTCTTCCTGATTGGAGAAAGTGTATGCAGTTGTACACCTATAAAACTGTAATAACCTCATACAAAGATGATTACTGATCTTCAACTTCATATTTTGTATTCATTGATTAAAGAGTTAAACATATTTCTCTTGTTTGGTTCCAGTTGTGTGTGTAAATATTTGTTTCTAAGTAAAGCTCTGCATTAAATCTTACATGGGAATTGAGTTCTTTTGTGAAAATAACATACATCGTTGAAAGAATGTTCACATACAACACCAACAAGACCTGCACACATTTATTCAGTGTTTATTGAATATTTGGCACACAAATGTCAAAGTACAAAGTGTTAAAATATGCATTTTATTTAACAGTCATAAAACAGCATGCACATTTGAAGTAACTGGTATGTTAAGTGATTTCATGAAAACATGGTTTGCTTCAAATTTATGTTAAACATGCAAGTGACAACATTTTTAATTTGTAAAATACAGGTCAAGTAATTTAGGATGTGATTTATCAAATAATATTCTGCTTATCTACAGTCAGAATGAACCAATAGTGATTGAGGATGATATTTTTTTCTTATGCTAGAAGGATGCTCAGTGATCATTTAGAAATGGGCACATTGTGATAGATTTTCACAAACAAATGCCTGAACTCCAGAGACTTGAGAGCTCTTTTTTTCCAAAAAGCAATGGCCTTTAACAATCATACTTAATAAATCCAAATAGACACACGCGAAAAGAACTTGTGCATTTGTGTTTGCGGAAGTATGTCTCTTCCGGCTGCAGCGTCATGTCTTTGCGCCTTGAAGCGGCGGCTTATAGCGGTGTTTTGTCGTAATGTAGTCCCAAGTCTAAATCGGCTCCTGTAATTCCTTTGTGTTACTATTATTATTATTACTATATACTATTATTGTCATTTACAACCGATATGATTATTGAGGTCACCAGGAAAAATTAGGATCATTATTGAGTACTTTTCATGACTTTTGCACACAAAATGCTAGCTGTTACCATTCACTTACATTGTTTATGCTAAGTTAAAGTAAACAGACTGCTGTCTGTTTAGGATCATGACTGGGCTGTTAACAAAATGCTTTTCCTCACTTATCTAACTCTGGCGAATATGGCTAAATTTCACTTAGGGGTGGATTATTCCTTTAATTGTTAAACAGCTTTCCTCAGAAATTTAAAGAATTATAATGTAACTCTTTATTACAGCAATTTACAGAAATATTGCTTAACGTTTCATTTGTAATTTCTGTGGCACACAATTGCAATATGGATGTCTGTTATGGGATCAGAACAGTATCACCTTGAAATGAAACTGAAAAATATTAATTTTGAATCTGAAATAAATCTAGTGAAAATTTTTGTATTGAAAGTGATTTTTTTTTCTATGAAACTCATGTATATGCATTGAAAGAAATAACTCAAGTTTTCAAACTTTCATTTTTTTTTTTACAATGCCAATCTTTTTTTCAATGCCATCATTTTTTCAGCTTCATTCAGGTGATACTGTTTTGACGCTTGTGTGTGCACGCGCATGAGGGGCGGGGCTTCAGCCCCCCACATGTTTGCATGAACGAGGCAGGAGGGAAACTCCGACTGTCCAGGCAAGATGTGAGAGACAGCAGGACATTTACATTTCTAATAATGTGGTTTGTGGAAGAAAGAAATACATAAACTGTTTCTTCTCAGTTTCTTCTGCTGACCAGTAGACTAGGAGTCTTTTTGATAAAGTTTTATGCTTGTGTAGCCTGTCTTTGTTGGAGGCTCTCCTCATTACAGACAGTGTGGTATGAGGGGATGTAAATACACACTATATAGGCTATACCATATTAAATAACTGTATTTATTTTAGATCCACAATACATATTTACAATACATGTCAATAACGTTAACAAATCAATTAAGACTGGTGTAAGCAAAGCTAACACTAACAACTCGTTTTTTTTATTAGATTGCAAAAACGTAATTGTGACACACACTCTAAACCAGAAGGTGGCGGTAATGCGCGCCAACTACCTTGGCAAACTGAGAAGAAATGTTTATATCTTATTTTTAAATTATTATTATTCCACAAACCACATTATGCTTTCTGTACACCTAGAGACTTTGAAACGATTTAGAAAAGATTCTTAAAGATTATCAGCTCACATCTAAAGACTTGGGTTAACAGTTTTTTAGTCTCAGACTAAAGATTTTATAAACACTGAATCTGGTTGGGACATTATTTAAAAGACTACACCTAGGCTATTTTAGCTTCCCGCAAAATTCCTCCCATTATGCTCAGCATTATACAGTTTCTTTATGTGCGAATGTTGTAGCATTCTTTGCCAAGATTAATGTTATGTCAAATAAAGACTTGCATTCAAAGTGGGCACTGTATCATCAAGTAACTGGTTCACTCATATCTTTTTAATGCAAGGTGTTTATCCTGTACCACTTGCTCCATGCAGATGCACAGATAGCGCTGGTTTGTGCCTGTATTCCAGGGGGCAAGGTTGGCATACACTTTGTAGTTTATGGCCCATTCCTCAGCCATGGAACACAAATATTGTATTTGTTGTGTATAGACCCTGCCAGGGTCCATGGGTGGCTACAAAACTGTTATTGATAAATATGACACCTATGTTTATAGCATACTTTCCCGCAGGAACAAAAAAAAATTTGATATGTGGCAAGGTGCAAGACAATATCATAAACAGGACTCGAACCCACCATCATCAGCGATGTAACCCTGCTTATTAACCATTGTGCCATAGCAGTAAAGTATAACCCTAAACAACTAGGGTACACTGTGAAGCGGACAGGACCCCCACATGGTCACATGGTTGAATAAACAGAGGGAACAGATTACGACTCCATGCGCATAGTTTAATAAACCGAGGGTACAGATTCTTACCCCTCAAAAATTATTTCTGCACCTGGACCCCTGCCGGGCTCTGTAGCTTTGTGCTTCCGCTTGTGTGAGAACAGCTTTATTGGTTGTTGATTGATATACGTCACAACGACTACACTAGGACTTGCGATAATATCAAACATGTTTGATTCAAAAGACTACAGAAAGACTGTCATAAATCGGGTCCCCAACTGCAGATTATCACCTTCCACAAACCACATTAGAAGCAAAGAAAATGTTGATCCCACTCGGACAGTCGGAGTTTCCCTCCTGCCTTGTTCATGCAAACATATGGGGGGCTGAAGCCCCGCCCCTCATGCACGTGCACACACAAGCGTCAAAACAGTATCGCCTGAATGAAGCTGAAAAAAATGATGGCATTGAAAAAAAGATTGGTATTGTAAAAAAGGATTGGAATTGTAAAAAAAAAAATCACTTTCAATACAAAAATTTTCACTAGATTTATTTCCGATTCAAAATTAATATTTTCAGTTACAATAATATTTTTCAATTCCAATTTTTATTTTCAATGCCAATATTTATTTTCAGTTTCATTTCAAGGTGATACTGTTCTGATCCCATAGTCTGTGAACAGAGCTCGTTTACGTTGTCGAGTTAGCACTGGTGCAACTGACAATTAACTAAGTTTGTTACCGAGCCCCTGAGTTGAACTGCACAATATCAGGAATACATGAAATTGTGATGCTATTGCTAAATACGATTAACATGCTAAATTTGCATGCATGGCACTTTTTCCAAATATCACATCCCATGAGTCTTTTGCAATTACTGTACAATACTGAAATTTAGATGACGATTGGGATTCGATATATTGTGCAGCTTCTTAAAGTTTAAGGCCATCGGTACATATTTTCTATTCTGTGATGCCCCTTGAATGCACAAATACTGCAGGCTATGATTTTGCAGCTCCGATGTAAACATTAACCCATAAATACTCAGCGTCTTTCCATTTGTGATGAAACTCCAGTGTAGTTGCGCCTTCCGTCCTGAAAGAAAGAATATCTCTCTTTGTAGGAGAGGTATTAAAAGACACAAGAGGAGGCTCACCTTGTCAAGTGAAGCGTTGCATTTTCTCAGGTGTCACGCTGCTGGTGAGGGAGAGGAGGGATGTGAGGGAGGGTCTGGGCTCCTGGGGCCAGGGAGGTTAACTGTACTGTGTGCCCCCCCTTCAGGAGACAATAACAGTCAGTCTGTTATAATCAACCACAGTTAGAGACATGAGGGGACTGCAGAGGTGGAAGACGTAGCTAAATAAAGAAATACTGGAAGAGAAGGAGATAAGACAGATGATGGGTGGAGGCTGAACCTGGAGTTGATGCCCCCCTTGGGTCTGCAGCAGAAATTAAGTATTCTGTAGCATCTCTGTGGTTCGAAGCATAAAAAAGCTCTCATCTAGAAGATTCAAAGTCATTTTCTTGGATTAAACGCATCAAATTATTTCAACAGAGCAATGCTTGTTTCATTTTAAGAAATTAGCCATCCTAAATATGGATCAGGGACATACAGAAATTAAGGGTTTATGTTGTATATTTGACATTCCAATAACCAAGTGAATTTTTACTTGGTTTAGTTATTTATTGATACTAACTTCCAAACCTACTGATTGATCTTCTACATTGAAGCACACATGAAATTATCTTCTTTTTACTTAAAAAATGTACAGCCCTTAGTCATCTCAGAGAGTTTATTCTTTAAGGATGATGTCCTCCTTTTAGACATGCTACCACTTTGTATTATGACTTTAGCCTTTTAAAGCCTTGATTTCAGAGCAGTCCTAAGTCCTCCAGTAAAATTAGCTTTCAAATACACTTCTTGGAAAACCCTTTTCATGCTTCCCAGTTACTATATAGAGACTTATTTGATTCACTTTCCTTTTTTGTCAATAAAGTTCAGCTTTAAGCTGATCTCCATAGAGTATACAAATACTTCCATATAAGCATTCATAAGGTTAATCTGTGAAGTTACTATGAAATTTTTTTTAAAATATCAAATCATATAGTCTCACACTGGCAATGCGACTCATTCTGCTTAAGGATTCTTGCAAATGTATTCATACCCCTTGCAAGTTTTCATATTTGGTCATGGTTTGATAGTCTCTGAAGTATATTTAGGATTTTTTGTCACACCAATAAAAAGTAGCGAATAATTGTGAAGTAGAAGATGGTTGGGGTATTTTAGCCTCTAGATTGGCTGGTAGGGGCTTAACACAAAAGACCTGAAGCTGCGATGGCAGCGAAAGGTGGTTGATTCAGGTTGAGGCAAATACTATTGCACAGCCACATGTTTCAGGTGTGTGTAATTGTGAAAAATCCAGCATTATTTTCCATTTCACAATTGTACGCTACCTTGTGTTTGTCTACCACACAAAAATCCCAAATAAATCGCCTCAAACTCTCAAACTTGTTCGTGAATAAACAAATAAGGAGAAGTAGAGTTTATTAATTTTCTGTTTTATTTTTGTTTTCTTTCACGACTCTCTCATGTCTTAAACGTTTTCATCAAACACATTCACAGGTTCACAAAAGTGATGTTAATTACAATGAATAATAAAGTAACACCTCAAAAAACTGAACAGAGTAAAGAGTAACTTTTACTTAACTAAAGTGAATATAAATAAAATTCAATTACTACCGTATATAAATTTCTTCAGTATACTATTTAATGTATAATGCCTTAGAGTCCTTTCACAATATAATGCTGGAGACAACATGAATCCTTCAAATAGCAGTACTCATAACTTAAAATAGCTGCACATTTAAGATATATATTATAAAATTTAATATTCACGAATACTTGACAAATTCAATGTCGTCTTATCACTTGACAAATGGGCAAGTGTTTAACAATATTCGTTGCACTATTTTGAGACATAATACATAACTATGCTGATGTAACAAAAGGAAAGACAAGGGAGGTCCAAGGTGTAACATTAATTGTTGAGGGTACAGTATTTTCTTCACCCTCTTCTCCCACCTTTAAATATACAGTGTCACCATTTTTTTAGTCTTTATTGAGAAATCAGGAAAAATGTTAAGGCTAACAGGTGACAAGAATTACAGAACATTTACGAAACATTTTTTCCCCCTCCTTTAAGAACAACGAGTTCAACTACTAACAGCTTTTAACAATATCAAAAGTCCTCTGCAGTGCCAACATTGCTTATGAGCAACACAATGTGTTAATGCTTTCACATTGCCAAGTTATGCATCATGTTTTGTGTCTTCAGTTGAAACAAGTAAGTTTCCTCTCATTGCCAGAATACAATACCAATAATACTTGGCCACAGAGTGGTTTATAGATATTCAGTGTTGTATGACACATAGTTCAGGGACGATTCATTCCCTTCTCCGTTTTAGCCCAGTCCTACAATAACAGGTGCTCATTTTATAGATTTTAGGTCAGGCTGTGTTAAAATCGGCGGCCACCAGGGGGGCCTGGCCACCTCTGGCCTCTGCCAGGTGGGGGGTGAGGCGGAGGAGAGACCGGTCCATTGTGGTAGCTGTGTAAAAGGATAAAATCACATATTGGATACTTGGCTTTGGCCAATAGGGGGCAAACTCTGGTAAGAGCAGCCATCTCTAAACTATTCTCAATCAACTCTGTACATGTGAGAAGCAAGAGATGTTTTTCAAGGCCGTCGTTCATGCACTGTTAAAACAGCTTGGCTTCATGATGCTAATAAATTAGTATATTTCTATTTAACGGCTAATTTAACAACTAGCTAAAAGTTTGTTGTAGTAGGGCATATAATACAGCCATAATGCTGTCATTTTTCTCTAACATATGATCAAATTGCAAACAATTCTAGGTAATCAAGAGCAAGGTAATGTTATAAATAAAGGAGTAAGCAGATTTAAGAGAAAAAGAAAACCCTAACCTTTAGAGTCTTCAATTACAGGGCTTTTCCACCAAAGAGGTTCCAGTTGAAAGCCACCACTGGTGCTACAGCCGGTTCTTAAATGCTTCTGTGAAAGAACTGCTTTGCTTCTCCACCACCCCAGAGCCAAGTCAGAGCAATGTCATTGTGTCATCATAGACGTCTTATCCAGTTAATGTCTAATTATCCCCCTTTTATACGGTTTTGTGAAGGATCACAGTGCAGGGAGACAGATTAACCATGCTAATATTATTTATCCCAGCATCCTTGCAAACAGATGCCCAAGCATCACTACCTTAGTTTATTAACTCCGTATAAAACGAAAAGAAATCGCGCTTATGGATTTAGGAGAAAATTATCAGGTGTGGACGCTGTGCATTGACCTACTTAAACTCTGCGGCAGATAAATATAAACTAAGATAGTGAGCATTTGTTATTTCGATGCTAATCTGACATTTTACTACTGTTAAAGCCCTGTGTTTTACTGTTTTCAATTTGACCGATCAACAACAACACTAAACTCTGGAGTTGATTGGCTGCTGGTCTCCATGAGCCTACCTCTAGCTCCTGACAGAAGCAGTTATTTGCTCTGCTCCAGCAGCAAACTGGTCCAGTGCCTGACTTTGTATCAGTGGAAACTAAAAAAAACAAGGTCTTAGTGAGCTCTAGCACCAGTGGAACCATTTGGGTGGGAAAGGTCCCAGAGAGAGAAAGGGATCTCAAAGGTGTGACGACAAAGAGGGAATAAATGTGAAGAACGAGTTAACGTTTGATTTTAGAACTGAAATAAGTCTTACCCTCTTGGTCCGCGGGGGAGGAAGTGGCGTGGAGGGCCAGGAGGTGGCATGCCTCTGCCTCGTGGGTGTGGTGGGTGCCCTCTGAAACCAGGGTGACCTGGAGGGGAGGGTGGGGGGGGTCCATGCCTTTAAAGAAGAACAAGCAAAATCATGCATGCTTTGTCGAACAAACAAGGACGTTTCTTGAAATCTAAGATCACTGAAATACCAAAATGTTTACTGAAAGTCAGAGAATGAGCAAGGACAGAGCAGACATATCTGAGACACCTGTATCATTTTTTAAAGAATATCTAGAATAGAAAAAAACAGAGACTTTAGAGAGACATCTTTTTTTATTATTTATACTGAATTGGATTGTATGAAATGAAGTTATGAATTGGACCCGTCTGTTTAGTAAAGTACCTTTAAGCCTAGTTTATACTTTGTCAGCGGAGGTGCGGAGACACGCAGCGCCATCAGCAGCAGGCTCACAGAGGGTGACGGAGACATGCCCAATATTTTAAATGTCCATCGAAAGCGCAAGGCTGTGATTGCAGGGCACGCCACTTCCTTTAAATTGGTCAACAGCACCGCCATTTACAACAACAAAAAAAACCCCAGAGTGCTGAAGATATCTAGCAGCAGACAAGGAACAGATCGAAGAACGTCTTGAATTAGACAATTTATGAGTGTTCAGCGTCCGGTACAATAGTGAAAAGGGAGGAGCTTTTTCTCCTATTTGTCCTCAAAAAGCTTTTTTGAGTATTGAAAGAGGCAGAAGTTGTTCAAGCGAAGAGTTTTAGTTTAAAAATGAAAAAGTAAATACACAGTTGATAAGAGCCATGACTGCAACAGTGGCAGGACCTTCCCAGAGAAATGCTATGCCCCCTGTTGTCCTGGCAGTGAATTGCTTTCTAAGTCTCCCCAGGTATAAAAGGAGAACGTCTCTGTGGATACGTGTCCGTGAGTGCAAACCTGCTGACGGAGAAGTATAAACTAGGCTTAAGGTGATGTTGTGAATTGATGCGATGAAAGTAAACTGAGCTAAAGTTATGTACTGTATCTGATGATGTTAGGAAGTTACCTTGGCATGGGTGAAAAAGGGCCTCGAAAGTGCATAGGAGGAATAAGAGAAGGAGGAGGAGGAGGAAGGGGAGGGGGAGGTAGAGGAGGTGGCGGACCCATACCCATTGGCCCACCCCTACCACGATGACCTCTGAGGTCTGGATAAGGTCTCATCCTCCCCAATCCTCTGCAACAGAAAGGCATAGGGTTACCTTTTACTGTACTCATTGACTGTATTCAACAAAAACAGTTGAACACTCCATTAAAATCCTGAGAGGGTTCATGTTACGAAAGCCTGGGCACACTTGTGAACATATCCAAATAAACACCTCATGGGTCCGAATCCGTTCATGGCTCCATCTTTTCCACGGCCTCTCCCACGTCCTGGTGGACCAAAGGCTTTCACCAAGCCTCGGCCACCCCGCGCTCCACCTCGGCCCATACGTCCCCCGCGACCACGGCCTTTGAACCCTCGCCCCCTGTGGAAGTAAGGGGAAAACAAAACCGCTCCACCAGTTCAACTTAAACCGTGTTTCATAACTACACTGAACTTCGATATTTAATATTAATATTTTGTATCATAAGGGAAAAAGGTGTACTAGTTTAGAGTAAATTGCATTTTAAAACAGCCTTTTAGATACAGATTTTTTTAAGTGAGGTACTGAGTGACTGTGCAGTGATCCATTCATAGCTAAAAAGACCACTAAATAGTAGGGATGTGTATTGGTAAAAATCTGGCCATACGATATGTATCAAGATACAGGGGAGACGATACGATATATTGCAATACCACGAGTAAGACTATATATTGTGATTTTTAAAACTGAATTTAACTAGAAAAACTATAACAGCATTCTAAACACTCGAACCTGTTTCATACTTTAACACATTCAGTTTTATTACTACATCTAGTTGATTCAGTAGAACGAAGAAGGTGAAAACGGGCCACAAACTACCAGTCATACTTTTAATCTTACTTAAAAAATGGCTGTCATCAATAATGTTTCCATTCAAATGAAAAAAAAATCAATAAATTGCTTTTGAATATTGATACAAGATCGTGACATTAATTATTGCGATATGTCGTGTATCTATATGTTTTTACATCTCTACTAAACAGTAATGGTTGTGAAACGTGTTTATAGAGTATTTTACCTTCCCCAACCAAGTAAGAAGAAAAAAATCTAAATATCAATGCATGTCAAATATTTATAGATGTTGACAGTGCCCAAATTAAAATAGAATACACTGTACACAGCTGTGAATAGCTAATGTATATTATATATTGCAGAAAGCAATGCCATTTAGTGCATTTACACACGTACTTCTAGATAGCTTAACGGTCTCGTTAGCTGATCATGTTGTATCCACAACTATAGCAGAAGTGTAAAAGAGACCAGAGGACAGACCTGGAACTGAAGTCACCTGCACCTCTCTGGGATTCATTCTTGGACATTTTTGGGTTCTGTTCAGGGTCTGCATCCATCTGAAGAGAGTCAGTCAGGACAATTACCGTTACAAAGGAGATTATACAGAATATTTACCTTAACTTGTATGTTAGTTTGAATTAAAAAATAGAACACTCAATAAAGATAGGAAAACCACAATAAAATAAAACAGAAAGCCTATTGTTCAGGAATACTTTATGCGTCACTCTGACACTAGTATAAACAAAGTCCAGGACAAAAAATCATGCATAAAAGTTCTATACATCCCCTGCTGCTATAAGGTAATCAAGCATGATACAGATAGATGGCGCCTAATTTTACAATTTTTCCTTTTCCTTGTAAATTGGCATTGGCATGTGCTGGCCAAAGTAGTAGATAACTATAAAAATGTTTTAAAAAGAAGTGAAAACGTGGGACACATATATCCTTCAATATATTCTCTTCCAAAGAAAACATAAAAAACTGAGATTAACTTTAAACATATTTTCAGCAAATAAGTTTCTAATAAGACATCCATTCTAAGGAGTACTTATTATAAATGCTAGAGATAATATATATTACTATATCTTGATACATTAGATTGATCTAAAGCAGACCAGTGTGACCAGATAATCCTTTAGGTCCTCTGAGAGATAGGTTGTCCATGACAACCTCATGTAGATAACAAGCTGAGGGCGACTTTGAATGCCTGTAGACAGTCTGCAGAACTAATGCAACCCACAGAGTTCAGACAGATATAGGGAAAATACTCTTTACATGTGTTTATGTCTCCACTGCTGAATTATCGCACCGGCTCGACTTATATGGCATCAACAATAAAGTGATCTGCAAAAGGTGGTCTATGGTTGGATGTTTATTCTGGAAACTGTTCCCAGATTTTTAACAGATACATTTCTACAGTGGCCTAACATTAAAACATGGAACCTGCAAAAGTCGTTGGGTTGATAAACAGATGGACAAACAGATGAAGAGTGGAAGAATGACAGATAAACGGATGTGTGCATTTATAAATAATAGACAAAGGATGAGGGGAAAAAAGACAGAGAATCTAAAAATATCTATCTGTATTCAATATTTGAATGCCATTTCCTGGATATTTTCACAATGTCTATAAATCCTGTTTAAATATAATCTGACATAAATAAACCCTTATTACATAGCCTAAAGGGAATACAATGTCACATCAATTTACAAATTTAGAACAATATAACATGCTACACATTATTATAAGCCTATTTTATTTCACCTCTTATTTTATAGTAGTATTTCTTCCAGGACCTTCATGGGCTTCTACTGTACACAATGTTCAGTATTCACAGTTTTTAGTGCAGCTTCTAAACCAAATTCGTGTGTCTGGTTTAATAGACCACTGAACACACGTAAAATCTACAGTTTTATTTCCAGATTATGGGATACACTTACCTGTTGCTTGGTTATTTTTATTTTTTTTTACAATAACAAACTGTGATATTTATCGTTGTCTAGACTTATGAGGGAACACACCTGTTATGCTAGATTCAAGTGTTAAACCCCGATTTTATTCGTTTATTTCTGGCTAATAAAAATACTTAATCAATCATGACACAAATGTTTTTAAGTAAGCATGGATAGAGGACACATTGTCGTGATCTTAACAGGCAGCTGGTGCTGTATTCGCTTGTAATATTAATCCAGGACCAACTAATGCCACTTGGATACAGCTAATATGGTAAACTTCATAATATGTGGCAACATAAATTAGCCTGGGCAGAAAAGGTTTAAAGGGCTCTGACTAATTCCCGGAATTAGCTAAAATCCCTAAGAAGGTCTGGGTCTTCTTTGTTATGGAACGATTTCTAAAACCTTTTATGAACGAAAGCCAAAATAAAAACAGAAAATAAACACTAGGTGGGTAATATTAAGAAGGTAATAAGAATAAGGGGCGTTCCTGTTATTTCTAACCATTTCTACTGCTTATAGGTAAGAATGTACTTACCCCTATTGGTCGTACAGGTAAGATATAGTTGTTGTTTTTTAAAGTAATAAATGTACTACTTCCTAGTCAAAATAAAAATATTGTAGAAAAATAAAAAAAATATGTATAGAAAATTTCCCGCTGCTCATGTAATCCCTACGCGTTTTGAAATGGCGTCTTCACTACACATCCTAGGCTGAGATTTCTTTGTGTGAAGACGTTTAGGTTAGAGTCCCGCCCATTTTGGCGAATATTGATTTTGATTGGCTGGCCGTCATCTGCTTTCCAAATCTCTTCATTTTAATTGGTAGATTTTTCTGTCGTGTGAATAATTGTCCTCTGTTCATGTTGGATCACATTGATTAATAAATTCAACAGATATTTACATAGAATACTTCAAGAATAAATTATTTTAGAAACACAAGAAACATAGAAAAATATTTACAGACGTCGGGCTCAAAATCAATGCGTTTTCTCTTTTTTAGAGATATTCAAAAATCGTTACCCTGAACTCTTATGTAACTACAGGAATATTAGTTCACAAAACCAAAGTAGGTCATATTTAACAAAAAATAATTTGCACTATTTAAATAATTTTAAAACAGTTAAGGGGTTAAATCAGGATCCTAAAAGTATGTTTTTGTCTTCCTTCTGTTCAGCAGAAATGAATTAAAAAATAGTAAAGTTGTTTTCCTTATTATATAAATACCAGCAATAGTTCTTTGTGGCTAACACTGAATTTGAGGGGGGAAATGAGAAGCCTTATTTATCAAATTCCCAATGGCCCAAACAATATTTGCATGAAGCTCACAAAGACAAAGGATGGGAAAAACTAAGAAAACTAAAAGAGATATTAAGCTCATAATGTTCTTCCTTTGGCTACTTAATAATGAATTGAATCACAAGTTCAACAGATGATTTTATTGAACACTTAGAGAAAGATTCTTAGCGAAAAACAAGGAAGAAAAGGTGAATACAGCTAGTGTCTTTAAAAACTGTTGTATGACTTATTGAATACTTTGAACAGTCTTGTCATTCACACAAACACAAAATACTTAATGGCTTTGCAAACAGAAAACGTCAACATGTATTGGAACAAAGCACAATTACGGGATATAAATCTGAATTGAAAAAATGTTTTCTCTTGTCTGTTTAGCAAAAAAATAATTATTTGGTAAAATTAATTCTGTTCTAGTATCAACTAAATTGCCTATATATCTAAAACTGAATTCACAATTCCAGAAAAGGGGCAGTCTCATATACAAATACTTTCCAAGTGCCCAAACAATATTTACATCAAACCTCCCCAAATAATGGTCAAGTCAAAGAGACCTCAAAACTACGTTGAGGGGAAAAAAAAACCATCCGAGTTCAGAAGAGGATCCAGATGAGAGCTGGCATGTTGCGTAAAATCCCTCCACAGTGCGTCAATTACGCACGGCTCAGGATGTCAGAGAGCTTGTTGATGTACTCGATGGTGTATTTAAGCGTCTGGATCTTGGTCAAAGGCTGGCCTCTCTTGCTGTAGTCCGGGGGGAGGTAGTCGCGGAGCTGGTGCAGAGCCTCTGCCAGGCTTCTCATCCGCAACTTCTCCCTCTCGCTGGCCTTCATGCGCCTTTTCACGGACATCTTTGTTTTGCTCTGCCTCTGGCCCGGTGGAGTCACTTTGTGTCCGGTGCGGCTGAAGGAGAAATCCTTAATCTCCTGCTGGGAGATGGGGTAGCAAATATCCGGCGAGGAGCACAGCGAAGAATCGAGGGGGGACTCCGAACAGACGGACTCCTGATTTCCCCCAGAAACGCTCTCAAAGCTCTCCCAATCAGAGAATATAGTAGCCGTGACAGCTTCCAGATCCATGTTAGAAATCCGGGCCACAGCTCAGCAAGGCTGGTCGACAGGCGGACTGCGTGAATGTGAGCTCTTTTTTTTTTTTTTTTTGCCAAACGTGTTTTATATAGAAGCAGATCTCCGGACCTTTATGGTTTCGCAGCTTCAGAAAAAAAAAAAAAAGTTCAAAGAACAACTAAAGTGCCAAAATGAGACCTTCCCGAAGGGACGTAGTTCGTTGTCACCGTGGTGTGAATAAGGCCAAACAGACGGTTAATGTGATAGAAAGAAAAATAATTAGATTCCTTCTGTGGGAAATTACTCTAAAGTCTACACAGCGACAATTGTCAGTTTGATGTGATGCGTCTTAATGAAGACTGCTGTTTCACCTGGGACATTCACACCAACCTGACAAGTCAGCCCTGCGTGTGTCCTCACTAAACAAACAATACCATGTTTGAGCTCATCACTTTCTTAGAGAAAAGTTAGTTCACCAGGATAGCTAAAGGTCAAAATCACAAGAGTCATTGTCCCATGATCATTATCCTAGTGTAGACACTTCAGATTTTGAAAAGGTTACCTTTAAGTAAGCCGTTTCTTAAAATGTAAACATTCCCTATGATAAAGGTTAATCTTAAAAAAGAAAAACAGCTTACTTATTCTAATGCCTTTATTCTAAGAGGATTACGTTTAAATCACAAGAACTATTTTGCCGAGATGTTATTTGGGCAGAGGATGCAGCTGTCACCGGAGCTTCTGCCAGACCTTTCATGTCTGAAAAGGTGTGAGCCCTCACTCAGGATCAAGGGGGCACAACACTGCTGTGTTGTTAAAAAAAAGAAGAAAAAAAAAGAAAGTGGGTTAAGCATCCTCTGTCCCTACTTCCTTCAGCTGGAAAGAGACATTGAGGGAGAAAATAAGCAGCTTTTAGGTGTCTTATCCAGATGATCTTAAAATTCAGAACAGAGGTTGTTCATCTTAAATAGTTTTTTACCCAGACTAAAAGTTCCCACAGTTCATATTCCGATTTTTAAAGTAAGCATAAATCAGGAAGCAATGCTGGAAGCAATGAAAGTATGAATAACAATGGAGGAATAAACTGACAGATGGATGGATGGATTTAGACAGTAGGACAGGGAAAAAGTCAGGGAAAAAAAATTTGACACTCCATTTTAATTTTCTACACTTGGAAAATCAAATCTGATGGTTTTCCAGACGGCATTGGAACCTCGTTTTCAGGAGGTGATTTTAGATTTTTCTATAAAACATAAACAGAGCAAGAGTTGTAACTTGGTTGAAAAACTGTATTCCTTCAAAGGAGGCATGTTTGAACATGGGGAGTTAGTGCAAGTTGATGGCTGAGTTTCAGTGTTCAGGTGGATGGATCCTTAAACAACGGGATAGTAAATAAAGTCTAGAAAACAATATATAATCAAATTTTAGGCTTTCCCAGAATAGAAGTGAATCTTACAAGTGAATTTATTTTTAGATACAACAGAAAAATAAAACTCAAACTGGGTCACAGTATCTTAAGACTAAAACCTGATCTCCAGCATTTTGCTTTAAAAAAAATTAAAATCCGGGAACTTCATAGAAATTAGTTAACGAACTAGATTAAAATTCAAACAGATGTAAATTAAAGATAAGAGCTTTCAAACAGAGAAAAACAGCTGCTGCTCACTTCAGAAATTTTAGTCTCAGTCTCTCAGCCAGTGGCAGTGGACTGTCACTACAAATCACAGGATCCTCACCATCTAACATGACAGGGGAAGCTGGAGTGTCATCGTCACTCACTTTAGCTGTTTGGACGTCCTGACAGATGTTTATAGTCGATACAGGTGTTTCATTGTCAACCTGTTCCCCATGGCTCTGTGACTTTGGTCCAATTAATCGAAGCTTTTGAGAAGTCTTTGGATTGGCAGCTTTAAACTGACTGGTAGTTGGTTTCAGAGGGAAGTCTGATATTAACCTATTCTTAGTTTTGTTTGACCGCTTTGGTTTCGCTCGCCGACGAGGCCCAGATTGCTGGTTTTCAGCATCACTGTCATCACTGGATGAGCACATCCTCATGCAGACGCTCTTCTTGGAGGAATGCGATACGCCGGCGCTCTTTTTGTCCCCTTGTCCTGGGTCAGAATGGCATCTCTGTGGCGGAGCAGAGGACGAACACAAAGCAGTTTTGACAAATGTATATTTCTGAGGAGGCTTTTCATGTTCATTAGATTCCTCCTTTGTCTTACTTTGAGCTTCACACAACAACATTTGCTGCTCATTTGAGCTTGTAATACTTTCTTTTAATACACATAGGGTTTTGTTTGTGAGCGGTTCCTTTTTATTACCAGTCAGTACGGTGCCACCACTGCTACTTTCACTGGAAATTTCCCCAGTTTGTTTTCCATTTGAAATGCCCAACTCATAGTTTAGATGCTTTGAAACCACAGTCGTGTTTTTCAGAGATTTATCTAAATTCTTCATGAGGCATCTGTCTCTTAGAGGACACTCAGTGTAACAGAGCTCTGGCTGTTTGATTACATCTTTTGTTTCATCACTGGCTGTGGTCTTAGTTTTCTCGGGCTCTGCAGCCTGGCTCGCCTGTGAGGAAGGCGAGGAAGTGAAAGACAAAGCGTCCCAGTCGATATCGCTTAGATGTAAAGCGTCAATAGCGGCAGAGACAGAAGGTGATGCGGTTTCTGGTTCAACACCAGGCAGGGTTTCGAGGACTTGGCGGTCTTCTTTTTCTCTCCGATGTTGCTTATGAGTCACTGGAGTGTCTATGACGATCACTTCTGTTTTTTCAGAGCATGAGCTGGAAGGGAGCCGAGTTTGTGGCTGAGCGGACCTGTTCACCGAGGAAGTCTGAAGCGTCATCTGAGCCAAGAGATCCGAGACGGCATCAGAAATATCAGATGGTTTCTCCTTTTTCCTTCTTGCTTTCTTCTCTGTAAAAAGATAAAAAACAGAGAGAACTACATCAAAGGACTTAATTTTCTCAATGTTTCTATGTTCACCTTAAACAGCCTCAATTGGATATTTCTGGCTTTAAACCATTTTTGTTACAGATCAGGGGTCTGAAACCTGCAACTCTGACTCCTTCACAGTAAATAATAAATAAATAAATATAGTCCATAACAAATAAGTCATGTTTTCATGTATGGATCAATAAGAAAAGTGTGACTTTAGCAGCTCTGCTTTCATGCGAGATCTGCGTAGAATCTTCAAGAGGAGGAAACTGTAAACATCTGATTACTGAAACTATAGCAGAAAAATCCCAAATCAATCAAACTTTATTTATAAAGCACCTTTCATACAAAAAATGCAGCTCAAAGTGCCTTACAGATTAAAATGACCCCACATAACCCACATTCCCATCCCTTCCCCACAATTATAAAAACGAAATGACAGTTATTACCCCTTCCCAAACACACACAGACATCTTCCCAAAATGCATAAGATCATTGGTAGACACTGGACTGAGCTCAGATGATTCAGGTACGTAAGGAAAACGCCATCAGGAGAACCGTCTGCCCCGACAGCAGCAGGTCCACTGCAGCAGCCAGGGCACCGACACAGGGCGCCCAGAGGAGGGAGGGTAGAGACCCTCGCCTCCACCTGAGCACTACCTGGTGAGCACCCAGGCCACCGCAGCTGAACACCGCCCCCGAGGCAGAGGGCTCCCACAGAGGAAACACTGGAAGAAGGATTAATAAGTACAAATGTAAAATAACCAGAGCAATATAAGTAAAATAAGTAGTAATAAATATAATAGTAAAAACAGTTAACCATATAGTAGCAAAGATGGCTAATAAAACTCTGTTAAAATATAAGCAAATAAAACATACAAAGCAATGAAACACACTATAATAAATAATAATCAGTTAAAAGCTAGGCTAAAATGGTGAGTCTTGAGCCTGCTCTTAAAAACATGAACGTTCTCTGCGGCCCTGAGGTCCTCCGACAGCATGTTCCAGAGATGAGGGCCATAATAATGAAAGGATGCCTCACCATGAGTGTGTGTCCTGACTTTTGGAATCACAAGGAGACGGCTGCCAGAGGAGCGCAGAGGCAGTGAGGGCTCATACAGTAAAAGCAGCTCTGAGAGATAAGAAGGCCCAAGACCATTAAGACACTTAAAACCCATTAAAAGAACCTTAAAATCGATCCTGAAATGTACGGGAAGCCAATGCAATGATTCTAAAACCGGAGTAATGTGCTCCTGCATCCTGGTCTTTATCAGGACACGTGCAGCTGAATTTTGTAACAGTTGTAGACCTGAAATAGTCTTTTTGGGAAGACCAGAAAGCAGAGTATTACAGTAATTAATTCTACAGGTGATAAAAGCATGCATCAGCGTCTCCGTATCGGCCCGAGAGAGAATGGGGCGGACTCTGGCAACGTTCTTCAGGTGATAAAAACCTATTTTAATGATATATTTAATATGTCAGCTCAGAGTCAAAGATAAGACCCAGGTTCCTCACTTGCTGAGAAGGATTAAAAGACAGTGATTGCAGTTTTGGTAATAGTTTCTCTCTCTGGCTCTCAGGACCAATAACTAAGACACCCACTGTTAAAAGTGCTCTCAATACAAATTTCTCAGTTAGTGTGGGTGTGAAATATAAATGAGCACTATTTATTGTGACAGCTGCCTACTTCCTATTTGTTCTTTATTCACCCTTTTAACGGTATATTTAATATATTTGGTGACATCTGTTATGTATTTGTCTCAAATGATCTCTAAGATAAAAGGCTGACCAGAAATTGCAGTTGTCATTATGTAAACATGTGTGCCAAATTCTTTTTAAAATTGGGGTTAAATGCAAATAAATATTGATGATCACTGTGGGGGCGAAAAAAGTAAGCAAATCCTGTGAGACAGACACTTCTTAAAGCCTCAAGTGCGAAGTGGTTGAGCTGTTAAACTTTACATTTTCAGGTGTAAGAGCTGCTGTAAGCGACAGCTCTTAAAAACGCATGTAAAACCTTCAAATAGCTTTGATCTGTGCAGCCCTGGCAGCACAGACTGGGAAGTCTGGGAAGTTTGTCAAATCAGCAGGGGAGATTTTTATGGAAAATGCAGAACGAGAACATGCAAACACCTTATTAGAAAAATATTGCAGTGAACACAACATGTAATAGGATATATATTTAAAGTGAAAATAATTGTCTTACGTTTTGTTTTGCTCTCTTCAAACAGAGCTTTGCTTCTTAGGTAGCTTTCAACCATCTCCGGGAAAGCCACGCAGAAAAGCGACTCTTCCTCCACCGTTCTCACCTCATGTTGGTCCTCTGTGGGACGGTCCTCTGGAAACACAAAATGTTCTGCACGAAAAGGAAATGGTAAGTAATTTGGTTTAAGACAAGTAAACCTTATGTTTGGCTAATTGAATTGTGAATTGGGGTGCCTTTAGTTTAAAACATTTTTTCATGCATCTTCTGATAATTTTCCCCAATAAATGTTAGTTTTAACAATTTAAGTCTCTGTTTTTAAGAAAAAATATATAACTTTTTCCCCCCATCTTAAAACATCCAAATTAGTAGATTTCCTGTACAGGACATCTTCACTAAGTGGAAACCAATAAAGTAGAAAATTTTAAAGAGGTTCAATGCAAAGCAATGAAAACAGACATCGAATTGCTGCATAGGGGATTTAGAAAAAATACAATTTAAATGTTAGTCAACGGCAATGTGTTAGTTTGAAGACATTTGAAAGACATTAAAGAAAAAACACACATTAAAATTTAGTCCAAAACACAAAATCTGGCCACATTTGATTTAATTTGCACTAATTCACATTTTTCAACCAAAACCCAAAAATATTAAGGGGAACAGGAGGGTGAAAGCAGCAAATATGGTCTCAATTCACTTGTATTTTGTACAAATGATCAGAATACTGCAAAAACAGTCCTTTCTAACCTTTCTTATATATACACACATGTCCATGTCAGTTTGGATATATGAAGATTTGTCATAAATATAGTTAAACAGTTCTGTTTGAAAATTTACATCAGAATATTTTTTTCCTCTATTGTCTGATTTAAAAATGCACTTCATTTACTTATAACTCTTTTTCAGCTATATGGAATCGAAACATTTGGGCCACTTTCCTGATTTGGTCATAAACTTTCATAATTACCCCCTATTGTCTGTTTAATTAAGACATAGTTGCCCATAAGAAAAGATGTTTTGATCGCAATTTGATCATAATTCAAATAATACAATTTAAATTAGTCTTTAAGAAATTTCTTCTGTTACAGGCAGATAAATCTGCAGCCAGAGTTAGTTAATTGAGACTTTCTCAGGTCAGTGATGTCAAACAGGCTTGTTAGTGATGTCTGCTTTGATTTGACAGACTTCCCAGCTCCGAGAGGAAGCCCGTTTAGCACCTTGAGGCTGTTGTGACTGATCTGTCACCTCTGAACCCCACCTCACAGCCAGTCACTAACAGACAACCCGGTGACGAACACCCTGCACCCCAAAGTAGAGCTGCAGTCGTTTCGCTCAGTTAAAAAAATCTATCATGTTTTTCACCCTCTGAGCATTTAATTAGTCACTAAGAGGATAAATTAAACACAGAGCGTCACTTATTTAAGCAAGAAGTGAGGATTTTAACTGACCGGGAGTGCTCCAGATGACTTCAAAGCAAGCAACAGCGTTCCTCACCCTTGGTTTCAGTATTCTTTAGAGAAAAATAACAGTTATTTATAAGAATGTACTGTATCCGCCTCTTCAACAACATTATCGTCACAATAATACAGCTTTTCAGATTTAAAAACAGAAGAGTACCGGACAGGCTTAATTTGGGAGGGCACATCTCTTTGGTATTTTTTGTTCATCAGCTCAGTGTAGGTCATCAGGACTAAAACTTTCTCACTGGTGTAGTTTTTTGGCCACTCCATCTTCTCATAGGCAAATTTCTACAGAAGATAAAAGCCTTTATATTCATCTCACTGAAAAGTAGAAATAGGTGCTTAACTTACTAACAAATGTGAAACCACCGTACCTGCATCAGCAGCATATTTGGCTGTCTCCTCTTAAAATGTGCCACGGGTTTATCCTTGGACACCAGAAACTCATTTATAATCTGAAATAAAAAGTTCAAGTATTATAACAGCTCTTATTATATTAATTACTAAAAGCAGAAGAAAAACTGAAAAAAAATGTTTACCTCTGTAAATGGGAACTGCTGACTTGCCAGTGTTTTCCTTCAAAATAAATTAGACATTTTAAACTTTCATTTTTTCCCCTTCACAAAATATCCCCCGTTATTACACATAGACAATATTGGTTTTCTTTTTTGAGACTGTCATATAATAAATAAAAGTACCAGTGGCGATTTTGTACACTATTTCTCTCCCTGCGATGTCACTCTTTGAGTTGGAACCACCTTTTCAGGCTCCCTGACTGGCACATTATTTTTGGGACAAAGTTTTGTTGTTCGTTTGGTATTTTGCAATTAGAAAACTAATTACTGATTAGAAACTCTGAAATGGTTTAATGTACTTTGACAGTAGTAGCTAGTAATCCTGTTTTTTCCCCCTAAAGATCTCTTATCTGGGGTGTGTGGAGTTGATCTTTGTTGCTGCAATTTCCATAAACGTCCCTTTGTTTAGGGAAAACGTACGATTAGCTTATTTGATAAAAGATCAAAACATTTTCAACTCTCTATGCACCTTTTATGTCAGACTCTGCAGTATGTAAAGGCTTCTTTATTTTTTTCCCAACATGTTCACTACATTATCATTTTTCTCCTATTCGTATTTTGCCAGTTCTGTTGTTGTTACTGTATACTTTCACCATTTTTAAATGGTACGTACTTCCTGACGTTTGCCTCCAGAGACGAGGCCTGGCGGTTCTGTTCGTGGCAGTGCCACTCACATGGACACTGATAATCGAAGTCCTGAGGCTGGCAGAATCGCTGACTGTCGCAGAGCACACAGCCGCCACGCTCGTGTGCCTTGGCTGAGCCTGAAACCCAAAGAGGAACCAGTCTTGCGTTTTGAAATTTCTCACATATGTGCATATTTTAACATGGCAGATTAAACGGCTTTAAATCAGCAACGTGTGAGACGAGTCAGTGCCACTTTGGTTTGCTCACCAGGATGTCGACATATGTTGCAGTGAGAAACCTTCTTTACAATCCCGTCAGGGATGTCTGTCCTCTCCTGCTTCCACTGGTTGAACCTTTAGTGACAAAAGATTTCCTGATCACCTACACAACCCTGAATGCAGCTTACATGTTAACAATCATAGGAGTGTGTGAAGAAGTCTACTTCTGCAGAAGTGACTGTCCTCTCAGTGTTTGTATAAGCCTCAGGGCCTGCTCTCTGCCAACGCCAGGTATACCCTGAGGGAACCATGAAGATGTAAAGTTAAAAAATGATAAGTCATTCAGAAAAATTATTCTGAAGTAACTTTGTGTCTTCTTTACCTTAGGAATATAATCGCAGCCAAGGAGAACGGCCAACCCCACAAGATTCTCTCTTGACAGGTGTAGCTCAGTTTGCACTCGATAGGTTTGGTAACAATCTACCTGAGGGTCCTAGAGAGACGGGGAAAAAAAGTCAAAAATTGACATCACTTCCCACTGGATTAAGATTGGGAGTGTAAATGATTACCTCAGGGCTGGGGCTTTAATTACTATACGGATGAATTTCTCTAAAGTGAAGTAGCAAATGATAAATGTAAATCCATTTTCTAAATTTACCCAATTATTATGTATAATTATCAAACTGACGTTTAGATGTTTTTTCTACAGTTATTTTTAAAAGGCCATGTCGCAGGAATCCTAAACGGTTACCATGGTGAATGCTATGTGCGACAAAAATAAATAAATATGGACATCACCCTGAACACATCATCCCATAGTTAAGATACTGTGGTGGCAGCATCATGTTGTGTAGTGCTGCGTAGAAAAAAAATGGATTCTCTGATTCTGAATTGATTCTTATAAAAAATTGAAAAAAGTGATTCGTATGTCCAAAAAAAACGATTTGTTTAATATTCTTTGCTCTTTTTACAGCTAAAATAGGAGGGAAAAGTCCAGTCGGGTATTTTAAGGCTCAGGTCTGAAAGGGTTAATACAGTTTCCCCCGGTGAAATGTAACCCCACCCAGTGTTGCATCATTGAATTACATTCATGTAATTAAAGTTAAAGCTAAAAAAATTTTTTATAGCAGTGACCCATATCAATATTGAATTGGAACAGATCGGATTGTGATAACCGATTCTAAGTCTTGAGAATAGGAATTGAATAGATTCTTGAAATTTGCATCGATACCCAGCTCTAATGTTGTGGGAAGAATTCTCTTTGGAGGGAACAGGGAAACTGCTTTGGGTTGATGGGAAGATGGATGAAGCTAAAGAAAGAAGAAAGTACCAGTGGCGATTTTGTAAGCAATTTCTCTCTAGAAAGAAAGAAGAAAACCTGGAAGTTAGAGACTGCAAAAGGCTGGGGGCGGAGGTTCAACTTCCAGCAGCACAACGACCCTAGACATACAGTCAGAGCTAAAATACTATGCTTAGATTAATGCATATTAATGTATCAAAATTACCTACTTAACATCCAGACCTAAATCCAACTGAAAAATTGTGGGAAAAAATTGTGGCAAGGCTTGATGCGTGCCACTCTTGATGCTAACAGATGATTTCCATTCCATCCGACAGATTGAGCTTTTTACAAACAAGAATGGAAACAAGGTTTACACTCATCATGTGTAAAGCCATTAGACACACCACAAAAAAGCTTCTGCTGTCGTTACAGTAAAAGGCGGTTCTACAAAGTATTGACACAGGAGGCGGAACACAAATGCACATGACACAATACGTTTTTGCTTGTATACATAAAAAAAAAAAGGTATCCTTTTCCATCCACAGCTTTCAGTCGGTCCATACCAATAAAAGACACAGCAGTTTGTAGTTGTAACTAAACAAAATCTGACAAGTTTTAAGGGCCTTTTAATACATTTGCAAGATACTGTAAAGGCACATGATTGATTCTAATGATATCGTTTAAAAAAGCCTTTGATTCAAGTCCCAAGCATCGATAGTTGTATGGATGCCAACAGCCCTCAAAGCCCACACCAGATCTCAATCGTAGTGACTAAGATACTAAAACTCACTGACATGTGGTGGCTAAATCATGTAATAGCAAAATCTCGCTTAATCATAAATTATACCATCCCAATTTTCAGCTATAGTAAAAAACTTGTTCATGATGTTAAGCAACCCTAATTCCAACGCTGGCTTATTGAGACCCCAGCCCTAACATGTCCCAAGGTTCATCTTGATTTCCAGACTTATTTCCATACTTTACTGTTCATATTGAAGTTCCTGTAGACAGTCCTAGCCCCATACAAGAATGCGTCTCCATCGTTGGTGATGCAACCATCAACCAGCCCCGCAGAGTCCAGGTAAGCACACATGGCCTCCGCTTCCCCAGCTGCTGTCACCCAGGGCACACCCAGGTAGTCCAACATCTCTGCACACTGCAGAACACACAAATGATGACAAAGCGATGGGAGGACTATTTACAGTCAGGGATCAGAAAGAGCATGACTATATATACAGTCAATGGACTAACCTCTCGAAGTATAGCATTAAAGCGCCCTCTGCTGGTACTTGTGGATGATTTTGAGGAATGGGCTTTTCTGGATCCTCCTAATCTCATTTCTGTCCTTTTGCTCATCGTTTCTGATTTAAGTTTGGGAGCTTCTCCCTCCATGACAAAGACGAGCTTCACCCCCATCAATGTGAGCGACGACACTCGGAAAAATAAGTTCCTGCACATAAAAGAGCATTGTGTTGGTTTTTTTAAAGTTATACCACAGACTTTTCTGTTAAATAAACAGAAATAAACCAAACTCTAGTTTGATATAGTTTGATATCTATAGAGAAAGTCCTAATCCGTTTCTGTTTGCCATGTTGTTGTACATAATTATTTAATGAGGGTAAAATCCACCTTCCCAAAAACAAACTTCAACACACATTTCTGGTGACACCACATGAAGCATAAGTCAACTAATCAAAGTTGTCTTAAAGTATGGCCATGTGTAATTTGTTGTTTGTTTTTCGACTTCATTTGCACAAAGTTCATCAAATTTCCTCCATAAAATTAGTTCCTTTTTACTGCATAATGCTGCAGCAAAATGTTTGAGCCATTTTGAAACCTCGAGAAAATGTCTTCTGGTGAGCTACAGTAGAACTAGGAAAGAGAGCTGCTACACGTCTCCCTCACTGACAAGAATAAACAAATCTGTATGGAAAGGTTTCCGGTCATAAAAAACACAGACGGTCACAGACAGTGTGTAAAATAAAGGACCAGCAGCACTCACCAAAATGACTACATTTAGCAAATGTTTATTCTATAGTTTTGCTTGTGTATGTATAAAAATATAAATAATAGAATATTATTGTTTTAGATAATTATACCTTTAATAATAATGGGTATATTATTTTAGCAGTAGCAATTTTGTAGCTTTTCTGTTTAAATGAAAACCAATTAGATCATGTTATAGATTTACATTTTAAGCTTGTGTACATACAGTAAAACAGTTGTGTTTTACTTGAGGTTATTATACTATGAGAATGTCATAGTAACCCTGCCTATATCAGATTGAATGCAGTGTCACTATAGTGTCACATCACATTACTATTGAGGTATATGATAGAAGCAGAATATTTCCTTATTTTACAAACACGGACATACATTCCGATTTGCAAATTTAACATTGATCATTGCAAGTCAAATTGCAAAATCTATGTCAAAATCTTTCCAAATACAAAAAAGGGAAACATTTTCCAAATTCAGTCTCTTGACATAGACATGTCTTTGTTTGTCTGATCCCATTTGATTGGCTTAATTCTTGTACCTCTTGTGACGTAATCAAGACAGAAACACACAAAGCAGAATGTTCTGTTGAGCTTTTTTTTAGTATAGTTTTTACAAACCTTTTAATTTGTGATATTCTTGAGTAGAAATTCATAATTCACCACCCATTTATTTTTTTGTAGTCTGAGTGACAAAAAAATGCACCACTGGATTCTTTAATAACTTATTATCGAAGCTCCTAACTGAGGGATCAGCTGAGAACAGTACGTGAAACAAGCTTGATGCCAAAGAAAATTTTTCTAATAAAGGTTTGTTTTTGTTTTTTTAAAGAACAATATACGAGTTCCTACCTCAGATGGGGCTTCGTAACTCTGCCCATCATGGCCTGGACATGCTGAGCCTCACAGACCCATAAACTTAGGTCTACAGCCAGAGTCTTTCCGCTCAGACTGTACAGGGACACCGACTCACGGACCGGCTCAACGATGGACCACAAGTCGTGAACTCCCATGATTAAATAACAGTTAAACGGATTCAAGAAGGCAAAATAAACAGAGTTACGCAGAAACGGAACCACACGAAACAGGTTAGCAAGTCAAAGTATTCAAACACTGGCGCCGCCTTTAGGCTGCGTCCCAATTCGCTCCGATTCGCTTTCTTTCTGCTGTTACAGTTGTTACATCTTTACATAAATTATATACTATATCTAATTTAATTAAACGTCATTATTACTCTCTCTTCAGTGTATTGTGGTTATTAGGATTTTCAAATGAACTAAAGTAGGAAAAGAAGGGAAGGTAAATCACAAAGCGGATGGAAGCCCCACTTTCAAACAAGACGACGTCATTTTCATGCGCCTTCGCCGCTTGTTGCTATGGATACTCAGTGGTTGTTTACCCACTGAGGATTTCAGGAATGGACACAAAAATGCTCATAGAAATCGTTGGCGTAATTAAAGAACCAAATTTCCATGTTGCCAAAAGTATAGCCGAGGTAAAACTAATGTTCAATAAATATTATGTAACACGTTTTGATTAAATGATCATGTTGAGGCCCGACCTGTGTCATTGCAGGGACTCAAACAACGTTTTCCCGATGAATTTTCGGATCCAGAAATTGTGCCACTTCTTGAATTTGACTGGCACAGATATCTTAGCAACAAGAAACAGGTAGGTCATCTCATTCAGCTAATTATTTAGAAAGAAAATAAGTATTCACACCGCTTGAACCTTTTTACATTGCATCACGTTAGAGCCACAAAGTTCAATGTATCGTTTTGGGATTTCGTGCTATAAACAATAACTAAAGTATAATTGTGAAGTGACAGGAAAATTATACGTGTTTTCAAAATTTCTGCAAACAAAAATCTCATCTGAAAAGTTTTACACACAATCACAAACTTAATTTCCTTCTGGGATCAATAAAGTATTTTTAAAATTGAATTTGAATTGGATTCAATCCCCTTAGCACCCTTTAGATCTAAGCATGTTCATGTGTTAATATGACCAAGTCAACATCTGTACTTAAACCCATTAAAAATACATAGCATAAGATGAATATTGATGTTTGCAGATACTCTTCATTCAGTCTGATTGAGCTATTTTGTAAGAAGAATGGGCAAAGGTTTGAGTCTCTAGATGTGCAAAGCTGGAGGAAACATACGGCAAAAGACTAGTGGGGAGTTCTACAAGGCATCGACTCAGCAGGGATAAATATCAATGTGGACATTTTAAAGGGATATGAATACTTTAGCAAGGCATTGTGTTCCTATTATTACAAAAATGTTTTAGATTAAGCTCCATATAACTTGAAAGTACAGAGGTATTTAATTTGAGTTTAATCAATTACGATCGATTACCAGCAACAGCCTTTTTATTAAAAATATGAATTAAATATGAAACAATAAGCAACAGATCAGACATTAAAACCCAAAACCAACAGACTGTGAAAACATGTTAAACATTACAAACACTTCGCTTGATTAATTAAAAAAAAGACTGTTTCTCCAACATAGCGTGATAAAGTGTGATCACTTAGAAATTAAAAAGCTTCATAGTTTACATTCCCACAGCCAGTATCTGTGATGAGAGATAATGTTATAAATAATACGGCTGAGTGTGCATAAGGCTGAGGGCTGTGATGCTGTCCTCCTACACAGATATGATCTCGCTACAGTTTGATGCCATTGTTATTCTAAAATGCTGATTCACAACACGGCCATTGTTGTGAACTTGTGATTTCAGGAGCTGCGTGGTGAAGCGTGGCAGTACTCCAGCAACCTGATATGCTTCCTTAATGGCATTCTCCTCGGTAATGAAAAGCAACTTGCCAGCTGGGCTGAGAATCAGTGGAATTTCACTTTCACTCGTCCAGAGGCTTTCTATATGGCTATCACTGAGGAGTACTACACCAAACACCTTCAGAGAACTGGAGTAAGCTCACACCAGTTACATATATTATACTTAAACAAAGTGCAATGGTGGGAATGTGGCATCTACAAACATACATAATATTTATTTTAACCTTCTTTTGTAGGAATAAAATATGATGTGTGCAGTAAGTGATTCTTGCTTCTAATCTGATTTACTGTCACTAAATTCTGTCTCAGTATCTTAGAATATACTTTCAAGTTTTATGAGACTTTTACAATAAATAAGCTATTAAATGCATTGTGCTGAAGATTGCGCTCATGTTTCCAGGAGTTGTTTAACAATCAAAGTTCTGATATGTCTTTGGGTTTTGGATGCGATCACTGAATACGCTGATTATATATGTATGCTTTGAGTGTTTAGGTTGTTGCATTTGTCTGTTTTGTGTATTTCTTGAAAAACCTAATCTCTTGAAAAGGAGATTTTTAATCTGAAAGAGATTTTTTGAATGAAAGTATATTCTGAGTTCAGTCTTTGAAATGAGGAGCAGCATTCCGACCATTGACTGTATTCCGACCCATTAATCTAATCTTCGTTCTCTGCATAATACTACTGAAATAATAGATTATAAATATTAGGTCCTACAAAAATTTAACTTACTATTTTGTGCCTTATTTTGAAAAGCAGTGTCTTCCTGTGACTAATATGTGTAACCCTGCTTGGCTTTATGTGTTGTGGGTGGTGGGGCATAAACCCACCACTCCAGGTTGCTACAGGTCACTTTGTAGTACCTTTAGATGTCTTTTGTGGTCTTTTCACAATTTCTTCTAAATTTTGAGGATTTCTCAAGCTGAGTTTATTTTTAGTGCAGGAGGGAACTTAATGGTATTATGACTGCAAATCCTACTGATAAGATAAGAAGCATTTCTTTACTGATTGCATTGTCCCTTATCGCCTTTAGAGTTGTTTGATGTTTAAAAAGGGGATTTTTGATTGCCTGGAACATACATTTTTTTAAACTGTTGCTGTTTTATAAAAATCAAACTTCCAGCCTTTCCTTTTAGCATAAGTTTGTCTTCATGGACATCCAGATAGCAGGAGAAGCAGCTGGGAGGTTAACCTTTGAGGTGAGACCTTTTGGATCAAATGTAGCTTTTACTTTCTAAGATGAACCTTATAATTTGCCTTTACTGAACAATAAATATATTTTAAAATGTAAGTATAAGAAAATTATTATTTCAGAACAGCATGTTGTCTCCTCTCTCTCAGCTGTTCTCAGATGTGTGTCCAAAGACATCAAAGAACTTTGAGGCTCTGTGCACAGGAGAACGAGGACTGTCGCAGAGTGGCCTCCCTCTCCACTACAAGGGCTCTCTGTTTCATCGCATTGTGCCCAATGGCTGGGTGCAAGGTGGAGGTGCTGTAAGAGCCAACCCAGTCACCTCTTACTTTTCAAGTGTCTTATTAATATTCAGGAAATCTACAACAAGATTACATAATTGACAAACCCATTTAGTTCCAGGAAGTTTGATAATGCTGATTTATAATTTTAACAGGGATGTTTTAGGGTACAATTTTAAAATTATGTAATAAGGTGGCACTATAGTTCAGTTTTTTGACCATATAACTATTATACCCTGCTAAATAAATGATGGACACGTCTAAATACATGGCTTTTATATCCTTACAAATCACAGATATCACAGATGCAACACTTTGAAGATTTGATTATCTTCGTTTCAATCTTCTTAACTGTGTGTCAATTTAAATTTAAATCCATTGCTCTCAACATAAATATGGGCAGGTACAGTAAAGTAGCTATTTTCTTTATGCATTGTCTTGGCTTGTCAAGAGCAACACACACCTGCTTTACTTGATTTACATATTTTGTTGTCCTTCATATTTAGAACAGGGGCAAAGAGAAACAGGCCTCTGTGTCAGGTCATACTATGGTTCAGGGAAATGCACAGTTCATATGTACATGATGTGTTGCGTTTTGAGATCCTTGAGCCTACTTCAAGTTGTCAGACATGTCCTTTTTAAGCAATTTCTTGATTCTACAGGTCAGGCAGGAATTCATGGTTTTAAAAAGATAGGGGTATTATATTTTTTAAATAGGTCCAGGCTGATTTGGTTAGCTTTAAAAAAAAACTTAATTTAAAAATAATAATTATTATTTGAAAACTGCTTTTTCTGTTTTCTTGGGTCATCTTTGTCTGATTTTAGGATTGGTTTGATCATCTGAAACATGAAAGTGGGACAAAGAAAACAAAATGTAGGAACTCTCAAAGGGGGGACTGTATAAAATGTTCAACTCAATTCCTAGATTAAAATATATTTGACATTATAGTGTGTTTAACGTCACTGGTTTAGTCTAACTTTCCATTTTACTTTCTGCAGATATTTCTCCTGGGAGTAAAGGTAATGGTGGCGAGTCAATCTATGGAACAACTTTTGAAGGTACAAATAGCAACAGTTAAATCATGATGACATATGCTGGTGAAATTAGTGGGTCTTTTTAGTTTGCACCACCTCTCATCTGTCAGATGAAAGTTTTGCTGTTTCCCACTCTAAGCGGGGCACTTTGGGAATGGCCAACACCGGCCCCCATAGCAATGGATCCCAGTTCTACATCACCTTGCAGTCGACACCCTGGATGGACAAAACTTATGTTGCCTTTGGGTTTGTGGCACTAGTTGGTTTCAATAGACAATAATCTTATCACTCAAGTAACAAGATATATTATCTCTAATTACACTCCTTTTTTCTATTTTTAGTCAAGTGGTTGAAGGTGTAGATGTCCTGAAGAAATTAGAGGAGGCTCCAACTTGCAATGAAAGACCCAAATATGATTGTAAAGTGACAGCTTGTGGAGTGTTACCACTGTAGCTCCTTTATGTTACTCACTTTTATTTTGTATTTTTCTGTTTTTAATGCAGCATATACATGGATACACTCACCTCCATGTTTATGCATACTTTCCTGTTCAGAGAAAAAAAACTTAATTGGAATTTTCTTTAATGCATTTGAACATGTTTATCTTATAAACTTGTGACACCATTTTGTTGAAAATCAGTGCCCCATAGAAAATTTGTAGTCAGTATATAACGGTACGATACTGCTTGAGTGTCAAAATTGTAAGTATTAGGGAGGTCTTTTTCATTGGTTTTGGATTTGCATTAATAAACAATGTTCTTCCTGAACAGCATCTGAGATCAGGTACGAGCATTTGTTGGTTGTAAGGGATTTTTATGGTACATTGTGATCACATCTTCTAACATCTAGAGAACAAACTGTTCTTAGAACATTTATGTTAGCATTTTGGAATATGTATGCTGTCCTAAAAGATAAAAAATAATCTTGTCAGTAAATTTTCCAACAGTCTTGCAAGCTTTGTCATTGTTGAAATTTTTTTATGGTAAGCGGATAATTGAGAGTGGATCCTCATTCTAAATAAAAAACTGGAAGGTGTGACTTTGTGCGCTTTCATTTAAAGAACAAGATGTACTAAGAAAAAGAAATGAGATGAGATGTTGGCATTTGTTTTTTTCTTTTCAGAATTTTATTTGTTTTCACAGTGGATTAAAAGTTTTGCACAATTATATTTTTGTGTTAAACACTGAATTTCAATTCCATTCAAAAATACTTTATTAAAAAGAAAGTTAAATGTTTTTGCAACTCATATTAGGTTTCTTCAGAAAGTTGTTGTAGATCCTGATGGCTGTGAGCAGGAAGGATCTCATATAGCTGTCAGTATTACAGCAAAACTGAAGATACCTCTGAATGAAGACACTGTTCTTGTATGACAGTTGGATGAAGAGCACTGGATGCTCAGGGTTTGCACATGATGTTCTTTATTTTATGAATAATTCTTTGCAGAGCAGTCCTCAGAACAGAGCCAGCCTTCTTTACCAGCTTGTTGAACTTTTTTAAGCTTGATTTTTTTGTAGATGGCCTCACTGCTGTATCTCCTGTCCACTATGGATACGCTGGACAAAAACATAAACGCAAACATTTTCTATATACACAAAAGACACACTACTTTTAAATATTGTTCACAAATCTGTCTAAATCTGTTAGTGAGCGCTTCTCCTTTGGCAAGATAATCCATCCCACATTACAGGTGTGTCATATTTAATGTACTAATTAGACAGCATGAATATTGCACAGGTGTGCCTCAGACTGGCAAACAATAAAAGGCCACTCTGGACCAGTCAGTATTTGGTGTGGCCACCATTTGCCTCAAGCAGTGTAACACATCTCGGTCGCATAGAGTATATTGTGGCCTGTGGGATGTTGATCTGTTCCTCTTCAATTGTAGTGCGAAGTTGCTGAATATTGGCAGGACCTGGAATATGCTGTCGTATACGTTGACCCAGAGCAGAACCAACCTTCTTTACAAGCTTGCTGAGCCTTTTTAGGTATATATATATATTTTATTTTTTTATTTGAAGGTTCTAAACACTGTAGTATATAGAATCAGGATTTAAGTGTAGGATAATCCAGTGCAAACAATAGGCAGAAGACAATACATTTTCACATTTATACATGCTACATTTTAAAAAGTAAAAAAAAGAAGGTATTTCACTGTAAGGTAAACCAGTACATGCTTGGCCAAGGAAATTAAGTGTTCTTGTAACACATGTTATTGAAGTTACTTTGTTGTATTATTCCAGCAATACACCCAAGAAAATTTCAAAGAATTTTTTTTCCAATTAATTCTTATGTGAGTTAAAAAAAATCATGAATTACTAAAGTTGCCTGGGGAACCAGAAAACTATACCATTATCCTTTTTTGACCTTACAAATCAAAAAGCTGCTTTAAAAAAAAGTTAATAGCCTAGTGTAGGGTAATCCATTTCTAGAGAACAGATTCATCCATTATAGGCCGACACGAGCTGAGATCAAGTAATCCAGATGGCTTGTTTTTGTGTTACAAGTGTGCTTTTAAAGCTGTATTTCTGTTGTTAAAGTCGATGAGAGGTAAAAAGTCCACGTTTGCTTCGATCAGCAGCCTCTTCCGTGTTTTCTGCCCACTCTGTTTTTCTTACCCCTCCCACAAGAAGCGCCACATGACCTGTCGAGTAGGAAGTGTCGCGCTAGCGGACATCAACAGCAGCAGCAGCAGCCCTCATAAGGACGAGGAGGCAGCCGTGAAAATCCGCCTTCACATTCTCGACGTTTCAGCGAGGAGAACCTGTCTCTGTGTGAACCAGGCTGAGCTGTAAATCCGCAGCAGTCATGTACGTGAAGCTGGTGTTTTTCGCCGCAGCTCTGGCGCTGATTGGCGCAGCAGCCGCAGAAGACTCCGGTAAGTTTTGCGATCTCTCCACCGAGCGCAGCTAGCGGCTAATTGCAGCCAGGAGTCAAGACCCCCTGGTAATAACAGACTTTTAAATAATAAAAATAATCTTCACTTCATATCCGCTTACTGCGACACCCGCTAGGTGTCTCACTTCTGTAGTTTGATAGTTACCACATCAATATTCTGGTTTATATCAATTATTTATCCGGTTTCTGGCAACTTATCAGCTTTATATCCACGCTGGCCAGAGGAAGTCGTGCTTCCAGAAAATGCTAACGCTTTAGCTTGTCGTTACCGGAATTGCATCGGTATTGTGTAACGTTCAGTGCAACATAGGTGTCATAATGTTAATTATGTGATAACACAGTCATAGATTGTAAAAAAAAAATAAAAAAAAAAGCAGGTTTGAGGATTTCAGAATCCGGAAGAAGTTATTATATTACAGTCACTTTAAACAAATCATGTAACCTGTTTGACCTTTCACAAATATAATAAAAAGGTCCAGAAAGGACTTGTTTCCCCCCATGTTCACAAGTTTAATAAACACACCAGTCCAGGTTTTTTGTAGTTTATGTATTTTAGGGTTTGTGCAAGACCTGATCTAGGATGGTCTAGGGGTAAATTATGGCACTAAGAATACAATTTTATTAATTTACACAAATATGACGTTTTCAAAGATGGAACTTGTGTTTTGAACAACTTGTAATTATTTTTAGGATAATCCAGTCCAGGTTATATTTCTGCAGGTGCAGGTTAACCATTTCAGATTTAGGGGGTCTAATTTATGAGCCATAATTACCAATTATTTACTGATGGACTCCAGCACAGAAAATAGGAACTAATTAAATACTGAAGTACTTTTAAACATCTGTAAATTTACTCTATTGACATATTTTATTTTTTTATTAAATGCATTTATTACAGTTTATTTAAACTTTACATAGATAAATATTTCCTTCACAAATTATGGTGGTGCTCTGACTCTCCCCACTTATAAACATTTATCTTATATTTATTTCCTACTTTCTGTATGGATCCTAAGATATTTAATCAGGCCAAGTGTTTGAATCTACAAAGATGGAGATAGAAATCTGTCTTAGAAGTCATTCATGCACAAATGACCATAACGAAACTGCATTTCTGAATTTCTTCCAGATGAATGTGCCTCTCTAACATGTGACCTCTGTCTCCCCAAGAAGGGCTGCCAGTGGGCTAACTGCACAAGTAAGTATCTCTTCATAAATATGTGACAGGTTGTGGAATCAAGCAGCACAGGTTGGCCTTTGTGGCTGTAATTGTGCAGACAGCTGAACTTATTGGAAGTTAGATTCCTGTCTGTGGAGGAAGGGCTCATTTTGACTTCTCAAAAGCCCGAGCTAAACCGTAGCCTTGTGTCCACGCTGGCCAGCTCAGGGCCAGCGTTAGTCACTAAATTATGGAAACTAGATAAGGCTGAAATGAACTAGGGCAGATGATTGGAGTCTCAAGCTGACATTTGAGAGTTGAGAGCTCGGAGGATTAAAAAAATATTACGGATCCACTGATTGCTTGTCTTCAGTTTTGTAAATCTTTCACCTTGCGGTATATAATTTAGACAATTGTAATTAATGTTTTAATTTATATGCTAGTATCTGCTGGACTGCCTGAGTTGGAACAAATTACTTTAAAGCGACTTTAGTATATGTGGATCTTGTGCCTGTTGTTGATTTTGGGTTGAAAGTCTGGACACCCTAAGCTGAAAATCGCCTGATTTCAGTCACATTAATGTATTTGTTTCCACTGACGTGTCTACGTTTAGCTAACCAGTGTTTTATATCATCATCATTTTCTCACCAAATTTCCTTTGTTTGCCCCACTTTCGCTTTGCCTTGAGGCTGATCTCAGAGCACATCATTTCTAATATGGATTATAGTGACTTTTTATGGCACTCCTGGATTTAATTGTACTTAGAAAAACTACAATGTCCAAAAACTTGGATTGTTGGAACGTTCGTGCAATGTGGGCATACGTTTTATAGAGCTCATTCCAATAATCAGGATCTCTTGCATCAAAAACACATGCATCATGTTGTCAGTGTATGAACGCTACTTATTTTTTTTAACCACATGTCATTTGTGAATGAATGGCAGGTCAGATAGTTTTTTTCAATTGTTTTATATATTTATATATATATATATATATATATATATATATATATATATATATATATATATATATATATATATATATATATATATATATATATATATATATATATATATATATATATATATATATATATATATATATATATATATATATATATATATATATATAAACACTGTTGTAAACAAAATTTCCCTAAAACACCAGTTCCCTCAATTTGAGAAATTTCCAATTTCTGCTGCATAAAAATGCAATTAGAAAAGAGGTTCCAGTGACTTTTTGTAAGAGCAGTTTCAGAAGTCAGTTGGGTGTTGTGGTTATTAGAGGTATGTATTATTCAGTTAGGGAATCAGCAAAGCAAAACATGCATGACAAATTGTTTCCAGAGTCAACCAATGGCTTCTTTGGTTAAAGCATTTCCCCCTACGATTTGGGGATTTTCTTTTTTTACTCAAAAGGCAAGCTTCTTGTTTTCTCAATTATTTTTTTTTTTTTGTCACGTCAAGAGATACATTGCAATCATGTGGTTAAACTTGCCGTTCTGATGGCGTAATGCACGACTCTAGTCATTTTGAAGAAGATGAGCAGGAGGGGAACCGAGGGGATGTGTTGCAGGAAGCTGGCAATATCCCCTAGCAGGGTAAGCAAAGGAAGGAAAGGATAATGCTACAAGTCAGAGGAAATACTGTGCTGATGGGATAAAAGATCTGCTTTAAGATAGTCAGTGACGGGATTAATGTTTTAGCTGCAGTTTAAGACAAAAGAATCTGGTAAATCACACTTGAATATCAGCTCCATTGGGGTTGAAATGGTGGATCTCAAAAATGTGTCAGAAGTAGCGCCAGCAAATTCTCCATGATCCAAATTCCCTCAAGAGATCCGACAGCCACAGGCGCTTTAAACGCTATGCGAACAGACCTGTTTGACATCCTCACCTATGCAGGGCTTTGATTCTCTTCAGGAGAGGCTATATTGAGATTTCGTGATGCCCGCCCTCCACCTGCTCTTACAATTACTGTTAAAAGGTTCTCTGATAATGCATTAGTCAGTGATTCATGCAGAGGTTCAGCAGGACAGGCAGAACAACACACATCTGCATCCTTTTTAGGGCCTCGCAGAACTTGATGGGTAGGTTTTTGTTGTTTTTGCAAAGGGAGAAGCCTGACCTGGTTTACAGTTACATTCTGTGCACAGTAGGACATGGCAGCTTGCCACCCACAGACGCAAAAAACGTTTGTGAAACAATTATATTGGTGTGCATTTATTAGGTATGTGGTCTATACAATTATTGGATTAAAACAAGACTTTATAAACACGTTTTCCTTGTGTTTTATATAAAGTAAAGCCTTATTTTCTTACCAAAGAGTGACCTTTGTCCTCCAAAAAGCAACACGTGTGTGTCCACTCGGCATGAAGAAATACTGAGTGTTTGCAACATATTTTCTCTGAAAATAAAACCCTTCAATGTTCGGGAAGGGATCACCTATTTAAAATGAAGAGAGCAGACAGCTGGAACGTCAGCCGTGTCCACTGAGATGGCTTCCCTGTAATAAAGGCTAACCACGCGCTGCGGATGGCGAGTAAACACCACATTATCACCAGATTTACTTTTGGTTTTAGGGATTTTCTGTAAACAAGCACTCGGCGTCAGGAGCATGTTTGGCTGCCGTCTCCAGCTTTAACGCTCCTAAAGCTTTACACGTGTCCATGTTAGCGCTGAGGTGCCTTAAGCGCAGACTGTGACAGAGCCTGTTGAGAGCTCCAGGCTGTACAGCACAGTGATGATAATGTCACCATCTTGGCAAAGTGTGGGAGTGGGTTCTACCTTTCGCAGCTGCATGTGACATAACATCCTTCTGACCTAATGGAGAAAAGGGGGAAAAAAACCTTCATATGGTTAAACATACACAGATCACAATATCAGGTTACATAAAATATGTCGGGGAAAAAAAAGTTGTTTCCTACTTCTACACTTTATTGAGAATGTGCAGTAGATTCGAATGTCAACAAAAGTTTCTTTTAGTATTTTAATTTAAAACGTAAAACTATTGTATCCAGTGGGATATATTTAAAGTATTTTATTACTGTTAGTTTGAAAAATGAATATTCTTTTTTTGGCTTGCAGCTGAAGGAAACTCAACTACAGTTAACCAGAAAATTTAAATCTTTCTTAATCTTTCTGTCATACCTTTTCACAAGAAGGGTAATTGCTCTATCTACGTATATTAATGGAAGGTTGAGTGGAAGGAAAAAGTCTGTTGGAACAAGTTGCATAAGCAGCAGGGATCTGCAGCCTGGAGAACATAGTAAAGTTGAGGCAATTTAGGATTTTTGGGGGCAATTTCTAAGTAGTGTTCTTAGGCTGGAGGCGGTGGTTCAGGAGTTAACTCTTTCAGACGGATCCATGAGCTACAGAGACGACATCAGTAGCATTTTACTTATGTTGAGAAAAAACTGGGCTATTCCTCTGTGGTCTTCTCTCAGATGAAAGTAAATGTTGTATTTATTTAGAAATTACAGTCCCAGACTCTGGAGGAAGAGGGGAGTTGCTTGAAGTCCAAGTGAAGTGATGGAAGCAGTGTCATCCACTGGTGTTGGTTCACTGTGTTTTCCCATATCCAACCTCAGCCCAGCCTTCTAACAGGCAATTTTAGGGCTTACCTCTGCTGAGATTGATCAAAATGCTGATTTTAGTTTTCCTTACCACCTCAGCAGAGCTGCAGGCTGATCACCTCCATGCAGTGGCACATTATTGCATAAGTTAATGCGAATGGATCGTTATCAGGCCTCTGCAGAGCTGATAAGGGAATTCAGCCATTTCATTCAGGTGTGTTAGCAATGAGATGTATCTAAATATCTTCAAAAGCATATGGTGGATGTGTTTCTCTGGATCAATTTTTTTGCTGATGCTGACAGAGGAGGGACAGTAAATTGTATTCTAGGATCCATGATAAGGTCAGTATTGGCTTTATTAGATCCGCAACACCGTACGCCGCCATGTTTGTTCACTTCATCACAGAGTTGCCCATGTGCGTTAAATATAAGAATCGGGCAGCGACGTCATCCACTCGGTATAAATGCCGGAGAGCTCATCATCACGGAGACAACTAAGCCAGCTTGTGAGATTTCTCCACTCTGCTTTCAAACATGATCGTTTATGGTGTCCTGAAACGGCGGCTCTTATTCGATTACATTTCTTTGCTGCGACACCTGGTTTCATCTCCCTGTGCAGAGGGGGGCCTAAAGCTGCATTGTTTGCAAATGTTTCCTTCTTTCTAGCTTTCTTCTCTGACCAGTTATAAAAAATCCTGCTAAACCATGTTATGTAGCAGGGCGATTAGTTCGAAAACATGTCAAAGAAAAGCTTCAGAGTGGCAGGGCTGTGCTTTATAACAGCTACTGACGTCTAAATGAATAGCTACTGAATGCCTCAAAAATTGAACCAATAGCAAAGTGACACATTGAAAAGACTCTTGCATCATGAGCTCCACAAACTGATAATTATTGCACCAAAGCTGTTTGTTTTTTTTAAAAGCTCTGTGCCTGATTAATGTATAATCTGCTGCAAAGCGGTAGAAGATGTCGTCCAGGCTAAAGCTAGTGAGACACTTTTAACCTTATTTAGAGACTCAAAACCTGCTTTCAAGAGTTGTTGGATACTTGCTTTGTGGTAAATCTGGTGTTGCTGCAATTTATTGGAAGCCATCTGGCAGGAGTCATTATGTTTGACCTCTCTAGATTATCATGAGAAGCAACAGAGGTGTAGGCAGGCCTTCAACAGCACCAGTTGCCATGCACAGCGAAGGGCCCCGCTCTCTTTATGACATTCCTCCATTCAGATTGATAATATCTTCATAGGTTTATATAAAACACATTTAGGAGCGTTCAAGGACCTATAATGGACTTCCCTGCCACCAGATTGAACAATTTTTAAAGGTTTATTAGAAATATTAAGTCATTTAATGAAATGTATGGAAAATTGTCTTACATATGAGCCATATTAAAGCCACAGCACAACCCACGGTATATTGCTTTTTGCAGCATTCGTCCTGACAATCACGTGTGTGTTACTGTGACATTTCTCACCTACGTCAAACTTTTTTTTTTTTTTCAGTTAAGTCACACCTTCACGTGGTAAAGCACCTGCCTGTAGTAGCAAACAATCAGCTTAAACCTGATTGCCCTCAAAGCCATGCTTCCATTCTGCTACCCTGAACGTGCATCTTTCCATAAGTTAATTACCCTGGGAATGTTTTGTGATCCCCCTCTGAAAATGAGCTTGAGAGGACTGCCTGGGTTCACTTTCTGAATCTGTCCCCCTCATAACCTCATCTCAGATAAGTGAAGACAATCAATGTATGGAACTTAATTACCCCGAACCGTGAATCTTCCCATGGCTGTTTTCCTTTTGTGAATAGGTTATGTAGCTCACTTCCACTGATGTTAAGACTCCTTCCTTCTATATTATCCAAGACCTTACTTGACCTTACTATCCAAGTCCTGTCAACTTTGCAAAGCAGAGAGGAAAAAGTATTTCACTTGTGAAAATAAATTTGCATTATTTTTGGTATTAAAGTTTCTTAAATCCATAAATTATGTGAAGTCATTTCAAACCCTACCATGTACTGTAGATGTAACTGTTTAAACTAGATTGACTAAAATATATAGTGCTGAGAAAATTCTTCCTGTCTGAAATGCGTGGCACCCTCCCCCAATTAAACTACGCCCCCGAAGGTTTAGGGTAATATCAAAAGTTCTTAGTCATTACCAGATGTTTTTGTTTCAAATGAAAATGGTCTTGGATGTTTTAAGCCAATATGGAAAAGAGGGCTGACTCTACTTACTGACTTACTTTATTCATGCCTGAAAATGACCACAAGTTGACAAATCTGTATTTCTTTCATGTTTGAGTTTATTCTAAAACATAACCAATATATTTCTATTGAGGTTAGTTTCATTAGATTTCAGTAATTATGAAGTCACCTTTTTTTTTTTTTTGGTATTTGGAAAAAATAAAATTCCTTTGTAATTCTTAGTCTCCAAGATGTTATGTAATTGTTTCATGGTTAAACTTTAACAACAGGTGTTAAGTGTATATAGGACAATAACTGGGTGTGGAAGACAACGCATAGTCACAAGATGCTTGCTGTCACAATGACTTAATCTCTTTTTTTTTTTTTCCTACCATGACCAAAGCCAGGAAAGTGACAGAAATCAATGAAGTATCTCGTCCTGCGCTTGTGGATTCTGGTTATAAATCAGTGGAATGTAGCAACTGTTAATCTTTGTCATCTCTGACTTTACGATGAAGCACAGCCAAGATCAAACTTGATGATAGGGAAAAGTTCCCCTTGGTCATGGTTAATAAATGATTAAATTGTGCTGTAATATTTCATATAGCTAAACATTACACTCCCATTTCCCCCCATATCATATTACAGAAAAAAATAAGTGATATTCGTATTTCCGGTTTGTTCATTTAACACCTGTAGTTGTTGCCTGCATTAAAATCCTGTAATGTGATTTTTATAGTAACCTCTTTGGATAGTTTTGCTGTTCAACTATTTAGTAATGTCTGCTTATTTTCACTGCTCGTATTTTGGTTATTGAATGGTAACAGAATAGGTTTTGTATGAATGCAGTGAACCGGATCACATTTGACTCTGTAAAGGTAAAATCATGATCCAGTGTTTGCAGTTCTCAGTCAACTCTTTGTTCCCTTGAGAAATAAGTTGTCAATTAACAAAAAAAAAATTATCAACCATCATATTGGTTGAATCGGGTGTTTTGGACCAGGGCACATCTAAAATATGCAGGGTTCTGGCCCTGGATGAACATGAATGCCAAACTTGGGCCTCACTGAAGCCATAGCAGTACATGTACAATTGATCCATCTTCAACATCTACTACACATTCAGGACCAGCACTGAAGTTGAGGA
The DNA here is from genome assembly GCA_963556495.2 of Valencia hispanica. Classification (NCBI taxonomy): domain Eukaryota; kingdom Metazoa; phylum Chordata; class Actinopteri; order Cyprinodontiformes; family Valenciidae; genus Valencia; species Valencia hispanica. Next base: position 30,974,101 of record OY747719.1, read on the forward strand.
GAAGACATTAGTCTTTTGGATTAAACTGCATTAGACTGTCATCTTCAGCATTAGGTGTAAAGAGGAAACTTGCAGATTATTAACTGTATTGTGTATTAGTGGACAAAACTTTTTATTTTTATCAAAGGCAAGCAAAGTAGCTGTAATCTATTTAAAAGATGATTTTTTTTAAAAATTACTTGGATTCCTAAAACTAATTTCTATCATTTAAGAACAATGTTAATGGGGGTTTTGATAACTAAAATAAATTAGGAATATTCATAGGTCTTTACTAAGTTAAAACTAAATGTTGTATGGCACAGGAACATATTAATAAGGTTGTCTGATGGGGCAGGCAGGATAGAGGGGGTACATCCTCCCTCTGCAGGATGTGGAAGTAGGATGTTGCTCTGTGTGAGCAGCTGCTCTTGCCTTCCTGTAGGGGGGAGATGAGAAAAGAGCGACTCACCTGCTGATCAAGCTGCGTGTCCTGATTCAGAGTGGATAACGTCTTTTTATAAACGTGCATCTTTACACGTGTGAATCACTCTATCTTGGACTGTTACCGCTATTTTCGGACTATTGAGCGCACCTCAATATAAGCCGCACGTTTTCATGTAACATGAGGAATTTCCGCAGAAAGACAGTAGCGGCTTATACCCCCAAAATTATGGTAGTTATATTTTTAATTTGTTTCATTCGCTGATGTTTTGCTTATCTATCACATGCATAAGGATAATATGTTTTAATATAATATGTAGACTCAAACAGCCTTTTTTTTTTTTTTTTTTTCAGTGGGTCTTGGCTGTTTCAACCTTACCTTTAATGCCAGCAACTGCACCAACATAAACTGTTCAGGTAAGTTTGATTGCGTACGGCAGCTAAAAGAATAACAGTTTTATTCTTCTGGCATTAACATGATATCTTAGACCCAAGAGAATCAGCAGACTCTTTATTGTTTTAAATAAAACCCCTTTCTTTATGATTAGACTTTTATTTCTCTGCAGATTCTCGATGAGTCTAAGTATTTTCTTACTAAATTGTTCAATAATGGTGAGTCAGGGCTATTTAGGTGTTCTTCTCTTATCTGTTGTCTATAATCCAGTTGTTTGGGTGTTTTGTCTGGCTTTCCTTTGTATGTTGTGTCCTGGTGTTGGTTCCTTGTCCAGTTGTTACTCCTGCAACCCCAACTGCAACTACTTCCGCGCATACATCTGTTGTCACCACCGCTAACAGCTCTACTACAGGTAACCACTGCCTAAAACCTGACCTGTATTGCTCTGTTTGTATTAACAGATAGAATAAGACTCAGTTTTCTGTTTTTCATATTTTCATAAACTGTTTGTCAGAAGTATTGTGCCAGGCTCAGCGTAATGTCCTCTCAGTCCTTAAATTGTGATTTATTTTTATTAACTTATTTTCTTCAAAGAGTTGTTTGAGCTGGCATTTAAAAATTTAGTTCTGTCCACCTTTAGCTGCTCTAGTCCCAAACCATTTCCTTGCACTGCAAATACCCCTCATATTAATGTCCAACCTCTGTTTGCGAAGATCTTGCAGCATTGTTTGAATGAATAAAACGCAGTACATTATCAGCAGGTGTTGCTAATAGTTGTTGGCCTCGTCATCATTGAGCACAACAATTAGTTACTCCTGCTTGTTTTTCAACTGGCAGCATCATTTTTAGATCTAAGGGGTGAGAAGAAAATGGATTGCAGAATAAAACAAAAGGAGAAAACCAGTAATGGTTCCAGCACTACTAGAAATTTAACAGTCTCGTTCAGGGGGCTAAAGAGGGTGGAATAGAGCTTTCTAAACTCACTGTGAACTAAACTGTTATGAACTATAGCTAAACATTCTAGTTTTTGATTTGCAACTTCTCTTTTATGAATAAAATATAAGTTATAAGAGCGATATTGAACCTATTTTTAGCTAGCTTTCCTCCAATGAGCAGTAATTATTTTATATTAGGAGCAACAGTGGTAGTACATCACTGTGTTGCAGAAGTGACTGTAAGGAGGTATTATTGCTACTTTAAAGACTAGTTGATATTTTTAAACTGGTTTTAACACTTTATATTGGTGATTAGCATGAGTAGCATTTCTAAACACCAGTCTTTTTTTGTATATTTTAGAAACTGTACTTACCTTAGTTGAGATTTCCAGCATGTTCAATGAAATGGCATAAAAGCTCAAAAGGTTAAATGGAGCACTTTTGATGTACTCTGCTCGGCCTTTCTAGTATCTGCTGAAAGCTTCGCTCTCTCTCACTCTGTCACAGATAGATAGATAGATAGATAGATAGATAGATAGATAGATAGAAAGAAAGAATACAGTTTTCTTTTGAAAACCTTGTGACACATTTCGTGCTTCCGCTTTATTTTGAAACACCCTGGAAGCACCTGGCCTGACAGATTTACTAATTGGAATGGGCTAGGATTTTTTTTTTAGTTTCCAACCAGCAAGTTACCGGTCAAAGCTGATCAAGTTTAGTCAAATCTACTCATCAATCGATTCCTTGTCCTTCCCTACAAAGAGCAAATTTGTGGACCAGCTCCTTACCCAGAGACCTTCATGGTCTTAAAGACCATCTGGTATTGGTGGCTGCTGTTTACTTTTTTATTTTTGGGTTTTGGTTATAGACCTAACCCTTATCACCTCGTTCCGGCCAAACCTTGGAACCCTTGGAAAGCTATTATTGCCTATGTCGGTGAATTATTTGAAATTATAGCAGCTAAATATAAATTGTGCATTCAACAGTTGTAAAATGTAGCTTTTATTCACCGGATACTAATCATCATTGCAAACATGCACAAGGATTTAACAGGAAATCAAGTGGCATAAAATTATTAGTCATTAAATACCAAATTCTTTATCTGATCACTCTTACTTTTGAGTTGATGATCCTGTTTAAAGATGTCTAAGTTAAAGTGAACAACCTGCGTTAATAGCCACTGCTTTATTTTAGAAATCGTAATTTGATGGAACATGGAGATTTTATTGTGAGTAACAAGAGGTAGGAGCCAGAAGTAACTCTTAAAAGGAGAGCGAAGTGTGAAGCACATGCTCGACACCTTCAGCTTTTCAACAGTTTAACGTTCACTCCTCTCTGCCGCTTTGTGGTTGAGTGGGAAACTATGTTTGAGTGCTTTTGAGGTAGAGAATAAGCTTTTATTCAGTTAATGTCGACTAGCCTGTTGAATTAATGTTTGGTGGGGCTATAAAGGGATACAGATGTACATGTAATGTTTTTAAGGTGACCAAAAAAACAGTTTGTTGTAAGGATTACAAGATGACAAAGTATTATATTTGGAAAGGATTTGTTCTTACTGTGACCCCCCCCCCCCCATTTCAGCAAATTCATCGTCTGTTCCCACCACGCCGAGTCATAGTGGCAACAGTTCCACCACTACGACCCCAGCCTCCACCTTGGGTAGGTCTGACATTTACAATCACAGGCATCTCAGTATTCCTGTAACTTATTCTAGCGTGCAGAAAGGTTTCTAATTTGTTGTCTTTTTTTTTTTTTCTTCCAAGGAGCATCTAGAGCAATATTTTAGGATTGCTGAGATAGTTCTGCAATATTAAAGATCTTTTTTAGTCACTTTGTTACTAGCAGCTTGTCATTTGATGTTGTAATGGCGGTAACCAGGGAAACTTAAAAAAAGCAGCACATGTTAAAGAGTAATTTTGTCCCATCAACATTTTGTGCTTTTGCAGACCGATCTGTCTGCCTCGGGACTTTTCATTCTGCCTTGACAGCCCATGATTTAAAGCAAACTTCTTTAATCTACGGAGTCTGCTATAAGGAAATGAGGTTATGTGACTCCCATAAATTAAGAGGTCACTCATTTAAACATTTAATGATGATGATAATAATTATAATACTGAAAAATGCACAGACAGTTTGGTCACAATTGACCCTAATTGTCCTCATTCATCTTTCTTTCCATCATACTTATGTCCACACCATCCAAGTTACTGACATGTATGTCAAGTTTGGACTTCAAAACTACTAAAGTCCATTCAACTAACCAAATATACTTTTGGCTTGCAGGGAATGGATCAAAGCAATTTTTTACAGTTGTGACATTACAGAAAATGTAAACCCTTCTTAGTAATCAATGAAAAATTTAATTACAACATTCCCACCTTTTTTTTTTGCATGTTTCCATCTGTGTTTTGAAGATTTATCTTTGGTATCCAGCTGAAGGGTTTGAGGTTCTAAGGCCTTCTTGTCATCCCCCTAATCTTTAGCTTCCTCCTTAGTTTTTTAGATTCAAGTCAGGACTCCAAAATGTTAACATTATTCAGGACTGAGTCACGAGAAACATTTTGGTAAAATGAAAATATTACCTTTAACGTAAATTTGTTGGAGATATAAATAATTGTTGCCCGAGCACAGCGCCCTGTGATACTCCATAAGAATCTGAGCCAGCCTTGTGCTGTCCCCTTAATCCCTAAAGCATGTTTTTAGTTTCTGTAAGAGAATATTGTGATGAATGAAATGATCTATCAAGACCAGTATAGACACAAGTCTGTTATCTGAGGCTTTACGTGCTCTTTTTTTTTATTCACTGAGCAATTACATAGGCAAGGCAATTTTATTTGTATAGCACACTTTCAACAACAAGGTAATTCAAGGTGCTATCAGATCGTCAGTAGTGAGTTTTTACAGGTGCTCCCTCAGTGCTATAATGAGATCTTACATGGTAAAATCATCATAAAATCTGAGCTATAAATGAGTGAAAAGCCAAATAAATAACTTCATAAAGTGAGAAGAACTATTGCTCACGAACACTTAAAAATATTTTTGGCTTCTTGGAAATAAAGCAAATGGGGGGGGGGAGAGAAGTGTAAATGCAGCTCTGTGTATAAACGTTCTGATATCCTGTTCTGATATCCTGTCCCCTTTTGTGGTTTTCCTTTTGTTCCCTTTAAAGTATTGAGTACCACAGCGGTCGCCCCTCACAAGAACTCAACCTTTGATGCCGCGAGCTTCATCGGCGGAATAGTGCTCGTCCTGGGCCTTCAGGCTGTTATCTTCTTCCTCTACAAGTTCTGCAAATCCAAAGACCGTAACTACCACACCCTCTGAAGCGGCTGCACTTTAGGATCAAGACTGTCCTTGCCAATGTAGACCCTTCAGCACGCACTCATCAGGGTGGACTCAAACAGCGTTTCCATACAGTTTTTTTTCCCTTTCTTTTTATTTCATGCTACATGATGTTTAGACGTGCATGACTCATTTCATTTCAACCTGCATATCTCGAGTCAATCTCCTCCAACGTGCATTAAGGTCTCAAGCATGTGGATTACATAAGCAAGCAGCTACCCCCACCTTCGCCGTTCCATTAGTCATTATGCATAGAGCGTTTTCTAGCAAATTGAGTGGGCTTGTGTTATTTACAGCCCCTCTTCCCATGCCTTCCCCAATTAAATGCACCACATGAGATCAAGAATTATCCATGTAAACGCAGCTGCTTTCCTGTTGGGGCTTGAATCTTGATTTTTATGTTTCACCTGATTTGGAAACACTGTTTGAGCTTGTGTTAAATGTGGCAACAGATGATTAAGAATTGCTTTTAGTCTATAATTTCTTTTTATTTTTGTATTTTTTTTTTTTTCTTCTCTCCACACATCTGATCCGACGGGAATAAAGGCAAGATTTAATCGTCTGATGTCAAACAGGAAGAAAATAAGTCTTTGAGTGTTGAGTGTTTTCCGCTGTTTGGTTCCCTCCACCCCCTTGGAAGCCTCCCGCCTGATACAAGATGTTTAGAAATGTCAAAAGCCAACTGCCAGTAGAGCAGCCCACCGCAATAAATAATGTATAGAGCTAATTTGAGAACCACAAATCTCCCAGATTTTTACTTTTTCTGATTGTTAAATCTTACGAGTGGCTCATGTGAAGCAGGCCCCCCATCTTCTGTTTTGGTATTTAAACTGGGCCAAAGTGAATTATTGTAGAATATTTCCTAGTTAATTTGTTTTAATGTGCAGAAGAGGATGATTAGGTGGCATGCACCTTTCTTGATGTGGACAGTGAAGTGCCTTTGATGTCCAATGTGAGTAAAAGCAAGTAAAGGGTTTTTGTTTTTTTTGTTTTTTCCTTGTAAGAAGTAACTGTATTGCTGCGCTGATATTGCTTAGAGCTGTAGTGTCCCAGCTGGACTGAAAAGCCTTTTATTGTCGAAGAAAAACAGATTTCTGTCCTTCCAGGGCCTCCAGGTACAGCAGAAAGACCAACCGCGGCATGACATTTGCGCGATCATGCTACTAGAGACTTTGTCGCGAATAATTTAAACAGGATTTCCTTCCGCTTTCCTACATCATGGTTCAGATCTGACTGAGTTGGCAGGAAAATATTTTGTGATATAGGCGATGAACCTGATGGCGTATTTAAGATTAGGAGATTGTGAAATTATTGAACTGAAGTGTTCAGAAGAGGCAAGAAATGTCGATCTGGTGTTGAATAAGGATTTCTCTTCTATTTTTATTGATTTGTAGTGTATAGGTGCAGAATATCAGCAAAGTGGCCGTGTTGAAGCAGAGTCTTCTTACTAGTTAGCTGCTAACTTCTTCTTTCCTCGATTTCTCAGCTTTTGCTCCAGCCTGTAAATAGCCATGTTCTGTTTCTGTCCTGCTGAAAGAGAAGCAAAATCAGAGCGTTCAGCTTTGGTGGCTCTACCTATTTTGTATAAATGGCTTTTTTTTTCCTGTTAGTGCATGCTGGATGCTATTCCCATTGCATATGCAACTAGTAATTTAGACACATTAAAAAAACCAACTTGATTGTTTGTGATGAGCCCATATTGCTAATGGAGGATTGCCTTGAAACTGTACATGAAGCCAAAGGCCTCTGTTTTTGGCATGTTTTGTAAACTTTTTTTTTTTGTTGCTGTTCAAAATGGATTCTAGTTTAGCTCACAGATAAAATCAGAGGCTTGTTTAAATATTTAGGTTCTGGCCACAAAGCAATTATTGAATGGAGACGTTTGTTTATTGCTTGTATATTTTGAGGTCGCATGGTCTCTGCTGCATTAACCTCCCGTCATGAGCAGGAAGGCTACAAAACTTCCACCTCTGCTGCACCGTTTTTGGTTTCCCCTCTCTGCTGCATGTCGAGTCCATTTGCACAAATGAAGAGAAATATTCGGAGTGCTGCTCACAGCTGGCGAGCCCTCTCTTGCTTTCTAGCTGCATTCTGTCAAACGGCGCGTCGACGTCTCGGCACGTCACACAACGTCGGTCGCGTCGCGTCTCGGTCTGCGCGCCTCTCGACGAAAGTGCCTTATTCAGTTATCGTCCCATTTTCCATTTGCTGTATAACAAGATGCCACACTGACTAAATATCAGGCAGACACGGCACTTTAAGGCTCATGTAAAGTGGTTTTCTGTGTAAAATTAAGTTTGTTGCTTTCAGCCTTAATCTTTTTTTGATCAAGCCGACAGAGCTGTCGCAAAGTGACAAGCTGTTCAGGCAATGTGTAGGCCACATTTTGTTTCAGTGTTCTACATCAAGGTATGCTGCTTTTTTTTTTAAGACAAAAGAAAAATCAAATCAATTATATTTCAGCTGAATGAGTCTGGTTGTAGCCTGAACAGCTTCTCAGCAGCCATTTGTAATAAAACACACACTGGTAAAGTAACCACAAACGAGCCTGTAGTGTTCTCTATTTCAACATAGCCTACCCTCCACACCACGACTTGAACTCCACTTCAGTTATAAATTGCTGACGTTGCCTGTTGTGAGGGATTTTAAAGTGTGACATTAAGATTTGTTTGATCACCATTCAGTTTTCAACCAGGCAGTGTTGGGCTTCTTTGCCTTGTGGCTTTAATGTAATTCGCACATACTGTAGCGCTGTCTTTCATTGTCCATTAGTCCTGTTGGTATGACTTCTGGCTTTTCTCTCTCACCACTTTAACACACAAACGTATATAGCCATATGTAGACACTGAAGAGTGCCACAATGCCTCCCCCCCTTTGAATGTTCTTTGCTTCTTTTTGTGCCATCCCACTTTATTGTGCCTGACGCCTCTTGATTTTTGGGCCTTGTTTTCTGGTGTTGCCTTTAGTTTTACAATGTTAAACCAATAAAGTTTGAATATTGTTAAACAAATCGGCGTATTTACTCTTCATTTGATAGCCAATGTCTGTCTGGTTGGAGTCTAATTTACCTAAGCAGGACAAGGATACATTCAGAGTGCTCGACCGCTGTGGTTACAGCTGCCCTGACGATGAAAGGTGCCGTATCAAGTTTTCCTGATTCTTTGTCTTTGCTGTAACTTAATATGTACCCAACAGATTCACTGGCTGCAGAGGAAGTGAGTTTGCCATACTCGCATGTATTTTAATGCAGAGGGACTTGGAAAAGTGTTTGCTACCTGCTTTTTGTTGCGTGTCTCAGATCAACAAACAAATTTCCATATCAGGAAAAAGATAACGAGTTAAAAGAGCAGCTATCCAAACCAATCAACCCATGTGTGAAAAGTAATCAAACATTTAACAGTCTCCATCAATGGTTTGTGATAATTTGTCTTGTGGAGGAATTTTGGTTCACTCTGTTCTGCAGAAATGTTTTTAGTTTAGCCAAGTTGGAAGGGTTTTGAGCATGAACAGCCTTTTTAAGGTCAAGCTGCACCTTCTTAATCAGATTTAAGTCCAGACTTTAACTAGGCCACTCCAAAAGCTTAATTTCTTGCTGCCCTTTTTGTGGCAACTCATAAGTGGACCTTCTTCTTTAGGATGTTCTGGTAGAGAGCAGAATTAATGGATACATTGAATGAGATGTTTTCCAGGTGCTGAATCAGCAAAACAACCTCAGACAATCACACTACAACCACAATATTTGTATGATATTTTTCTGTTTAGTTTTAATATTTGTATTAATACTTGTATAAAAAGAATCTTGGATCATCAAAGACTTTTTGGGCAAGCGAAGTTTTCCCTAAAATTTCTCATTACCGCAAATCTGACACTGCTTAATAAAATGGGGGATAAACTCCAGTCCAACGGAGTCTAATTATTCTCCTTCATCAAGGTAAGATGCTACTGACTTTGTCTGGTTCAAGAGTGGCTTTACCTAAATAACGTCATGTCTTGGATACATGAGTGTTGTGGAAGTACCAGCTACAGTCCAAGCCTTGTAAACCTTCTATAGTTTTGATTGGGCTTTAAAAAACACATCTCCATTTATGCATGTTACTTTTGCACCTTTTTCTACTACACTTTTTCCTTCCACTAAACTTTCCATTAATCTGCAGCACACTGTAAATAGTCAGCTTTTTTGTGCTTTACCCTCCTTGTAAAGGATTATGAAGACTGGCAACTCAACGTAAGCAGTCTTCCCCATGAGTAACATGGTCAAACTTTAAGGTATTAAAAATCCCCCTTAGCTAGCCTTATGCAATGTAGTTTTCAGGGAAACTTCTGGTTTCAATGGCTATAAGAGAATTATTTGAGATAATCTGTATAATAAAACCATTATCTGCTTGTACTAAACATGATAAAAAGTACAATGAAAGTAAAGGGAAGCCTTTTAAAAAAAAACACCTGTTTTAAAATAAATAGTCCCATTCCCACTTCCTCTGCTCCCACCACAGTTCTGCTGATGTAGCAGAAACTTATAGCTCCGGTGGAAATAGTAGAGGGGACGCATGTGCATAATCTCACCTCAGGTGACGTGTATGGTGTTGCTTGTTGAACATCTTGTCCTGCTGCCTGTTTCCCTTTAATTACAGTAACAATCTCCCTTGGTCCTTCAAGTCTCTCTAAAAGGAAATATGAATTGTCATTTGCTCCTTGGTATTTAATTTAGGCGGATCATTTCTTCCTCTCTCAAGGACACCACATGTAGGCCTTTTAATAGAGTTCTGCCACATACTGGAGATATTACTTTTAGATGTGACAAATCTTAAAGAATTAAGACTGGACAGATGTTCCTATAAGAATTAAAAAGCTCCCTAGATTGATTTGCTCCTGTTGGTACTAAAAAAATGTACACTCAGCGAGATACCTCAGATTTTTGTTGCCAAAGCACACCGCTGCCATTCAGAGAGAAACTTGGATGTGGAGTCACAAGGTATCAAAGTTGCATGGTCAGGAGAGGCATGGACGCAGCACACGAGGGCAAGGAGGGATCTTGCCTCCACTAACCTGATTGTCGTGTCCAGCCATGCACCGTAATCTAATATGGGAGAGCAGAAAAACAATGGATTACGTTTAGACTCTGTTGGTCATGAATTTAACTTCTTATCATGCCAAGAATACCAGGACCGGCAAATGTCAGCTGCGCAACAATCTCCATGCAGAACTCCATCAGCTTTTTCTTTACTTGCTGTACAGTACTCAGGTCAAACTGGAAACTTGATGACACATTAAGCAAGGAGATGGATCCAAGAATGTTATGAGGTAGTTGGACATGCAGTTCTTCAGGCCATAAAAGGTGACTGACCAATCTAGATGAATATAAAGCTGTCAGCCACAGAAGAAAAATTTCATGTGACCAGCATGAAATCAGGAGGGGTGATTACTCCCCCCGAAGTAAAGGAAAACAGAAAACAGCTCACTGAGCTGAATTGTTAAAAAGCAGTTCCTTCTGCTTAGAGAGAAAACGGTCCAAAATAATCTGATTTGTGGTCACGGTTTACTCAGCTCCCTAAACATTTTAAAGTTTTCCATTGATGAATGAAAGAAACTGAATGAGAGAATCTGCACAGAACTATTTTTTATTTTATAAGTTCTGCAACTCCCCGATTTGTTAAAGGTATAAAATCTTCAAATATGTCCTGCAGGACTGCCATCTGGTGGTGGTTGTTATAAAGTTCTGGAATAATAAAGAGACAGTCGATGTGCACATTTAAAGTATGACCAAATTAATACAAACTATCCAAGGATATGCTTTATTAAAATATAATGATCATTAAAACATAATCTAACCCATTTTTATTTGAGTTGAGACAATCAAACTGGTGTCACAGTCAGAGCTCATAGACAGAAATTAAGGTTTCCTGTCAGCCAAGCTGTCGCTGCTTACATGATTATCCATCAAGTCCTGCATAAAGCACTTTATTTAGAACTACAAGTCTCTCATAGGCTGAAGGAAAGCCCTGCCCTCCGCTGAGCTGTAGTATCAAAAGCAGGATGAGAAAAGAAACTCATGTTTCCCACGAGAGGTCGTCTTGCTTTAGGCTGTTTCTGAACTTCTGGGTCTCTCTGAGGAGCTGCAGGTTGTTCTGACTCACAACGCCTTTTCTTCCAGCCTTCTGCTTGGCTTTAACAGGTGAGGGAGCAGGTGGCTTGATTCCAGTCAACTTCCTGACTGTTTGTTCCTCCACGCATCGCTGGGACAGTTTGTGAACCTGCAAAAGAGCAAAAAAAAACAAAACATCTGCACAGGATTCTAGATAATTTTCCATTTAAATTTTTTTTTTATACTTTCCCAACTTAATTCTTTTTAGATTTTTTAGCATTTACTTAAGATGTATTATTTGTTTGTTGTAAAATTTATTAAAAAACAGATGTTGGCTTCTTATTTTGCAGTGGGGAAATATCAATAAAAAACACCCAACCAGCAGTATTAAGGTTTCAAGTCAAGTACCGTCTGCTGATGTTTGCGGAGCTTGGTAATCTGGGCTCCCTTCTCCTCCATCTTGGCAGCGAGCCTTTCCAGTTCTCCCTGCAGATCCTCACGCTGCTCCTGTTCTTCGGTTGCTTCTATCTGATGCTCCAACTCCTGATACTCACTGACAAAAACATTTGCAAAAAGAAAGATAAAAAACCCTCCAAAGAAACCTCTAACCCCCTCAAAAAATAATGGTTACTCACAAGCTCATCTGTCCGAGCTCATCCTGCAGGGCTAGGAGCAGGTCGGATAGGACAGTCTGCGACTGATCTGCAGGTGGAATGTCAGGCTTTGGGACAGTATCAGAAAAGTCATTTTGAAGGTTTTTCTTGACTCGACATCCAGGCGTCTGCAGGGCGCAGACTCGCTCACACAGTTGAGGCTGGTGGTGCTTCATCATGTGGAGGATGCTCTGAACGTTGGCGTGCACTGAATGGCTTGGGCTTGTCGACTACAATGGGTAATGGCAAGCAGAAATGAGACTAAACAAGTCATTAAAAAAAGAAAAGGAAAAAAATCTACGAACACCATGACAAGTGAGTGACTTACTGTTCCGATAACAAAAGGCATCTTTTTGTGCCTTGGGCTGCCTGATGCCAGCTCATTCTGTTTCGAAGTTTTCTGAAAAATAAGTCCGATTTTAACATTATGATGTCCAAACCTTTCACATAATGCGCATGCCAACCATCAATTACACTTGCAAGCAGAAAAACACCTTATTTGTCTTTTTGGTTTTCTTCTTTGGCCTCTTTTCTTCAGGAGATGACACAGATAAATGAAGGTTTACATTCAACTCCCTCTGTAGCTGTAACATGAAAAACAAAATCTGCTAATTATTAAATAAAACAAAAAATAATTTAGACTTTCCAGCTGTTGTTCCAGGTCATTTTAGTCATATTAAAACTAAGACTGAAAAATGAAGCCAACACACAAGTATAGGAAAACACAATTCCTCTAATGGTGACTTGAGCTCGATTTTGAAAGGCAGCTCATAAATAGAACTTCTCATCCATTAACACTCCATCACAGATTAAAGTTGTTTTGATGTTGTTGTTTTTTTAATGTTTTTTAATAAAACGAGTCTGCTAGTCTGAATGATAACCAATGATTTTGTCTGCAGATTCATTCAGATCCATATTGCTTCCAAAAATTCCAGACAGTGGTTCACACAGGAATAAGCTTGATCTCTTTGTATTTAGAAGGCTAAATTAAAAATTTTATATATATATTTTACTGTCTTTATTTAGAAAGCCACTCAACAAAGAAATAATTACTAAAGCTTAATGAATCTATCTTCAATCTTTCTGTTAGAAGCAGCCTTCCACAACAGTCACATATTCTTTCTCCATCCTTAAGATAAATAGATATACATCTAAAGTGATTCAGAAACTGATGAGACAGAATGCATTTATTGGTACCAGGTTGTTTGTTTTAAAAAAAACTGTCTAAAAAACCTGACTGACCTCATCTGCTTTCTCCTGCACAAGTTTACGTTCATGCTCTTCTTTCAGCAGCTTCTGCTCCAGAATGGAAAGCTTCATCTGAAATGAACAAACACCAACCAGTGAAAATAACCTACAGCTCGTTCGATGATTTTTATCTTTAACTGACAAATTAAGGATAGTGATATTTAAGTGATAAATACTGCAACATATGTGGGATACTTTTGACCTTATAGAGTACAGTAAGCAATATAGTGAGTTCACATTAAGATATAAGTGTAGAAGGCTTTAAATATTTATTTTATTTGGCTGATGATAATGATTGAGCACGTCTGAGCTTTACCAATCTGTGAAATTATTAAAAGGAATTTTCTGATATATCTTTCAGGATTAATAAACATTTCAATTTACCCATTAGCTATGCCAATAACACAAGATATACTAATAATATTAATAAATGTTAGAAACTGTGTGTCAAACTCTCAAATGTCTCTATAACACAAGAAACTATGTTGCTACTCAGAGAACATTATGTTCACAGAGAGGCACCATCAGGATTTTTCTGGATTTCTAGTTTTCTTTTAGGTCTCATAGGCTTAATCCAACTTTTTTCCCCCAAAGGATTATTACACAAAAAAAGAGAAAAAAGCACAACAGAGCCTTTTAGAATGACAATGTAGTTTAGAAATCAACAGAATCATTTGTGCATCAAAAGTATTTCCCTAAGTTATTTGATTTTTAGCTAATTAAAAAAGTGCATTTAAGTACATGCTCCTGGTGAAGGCATTTAAACAGAGAAAATGGTAAGAGTTTTTAGTTTTTGTGCATTTAATGAATATGGGGAAAAAAAAAGTTCAGATCTTCTACTGATAAATGAGGATATTCTGATCTTGACTGACTGACTAATCCATATCTAAATGTTTATTACCCCAAATAACGTGCTGCTTTAATGTAGTGATTCAGAATCATCATATGTAGCACGACGAGCTCAATGAAAAAAATGGCTTAGAATAGTGTCAGAAAAGGATCATTGGTAGTTACACGTCAGTAGCTGGCAGAAACCCAAAAAGTCCAGGGCTGGACAGAGCTGACTATAACATGAAATAGGGAAATCTGTTACCTCTGCAAGTGTTTGGGTTCTACTCAATTTGAGATACTCAGATTCAAGTTTTTCCAGCTTTTCTCGCTGATTTTGGTTGTTTGAGCTGCTCGGCTGTTGGCTCTGCAGTGAAGCCTAAAGTTGAATCAAACAAGAAAAAGAGATCAGAGATCCAAAAAAGTTCATTTCACAGTTCCATACTTTTCCTGAAATTTGCTAGATTTGTATGACTACACACAAAATTTTCCTAGAAATTAATCTTGAGTATAGTTTCATTGATTGAGCATTCTTTTTTTACATGCCTTGTCCTTTGGAGGTTTAACATTTTACCTCATTTTCCATCAGAACATTTCTCTCCTTCTTAACATTTTCGACCATTTTCCTCATGTACTGTAGCTGCTTCTCGAGAACTTTGCAGCGAGCTTCCGCAGACTGCAGCTTCAGGTCCAGTTCTGTCCCAGGCAAGGTGGCTTCAGTTCGGCTGTGTGATGCCATGCCCTGCTGATGCTTATGAGTATCCTGAGAGAACTGAACGTAGTTCCTCTCTGCTTGTCTCCGCTCCAGCTCCAGTCTTCTGATTTTTTCCTGGAGGGTCTTGAGAGCATCTACAACAGCTAAAAGAAGGAGTTAAAGAGAATCACACCCAAACATAAAAAAAGATAAGATACTGTCTTGTACTTGAAGACAAAAAGTATTGCCAAACCTTTGCTGTCTATATTTCGTGTGGTCTGGTCCATGCTGAAAGGTGAGAGAGCAGGAGAATCCTGATGTTTTGATGCTGATAAAATCCTGTCTGGAGGCTGGTAGTAGCTCCCGATGTAGCTGTTTTTGGAAGGGGAGTCTAAAATCTGAACACAAGAGGGTATTCATTTAGAGACTAAAAGCAGGCACAACCATTTGTAATTGTCCATATAAAGACAGAAAAAATAAAGGGTGAGTTAAAACATTTTCACAGCCAATTATGAGTACAGGTGATCCTCATTTCACACCTTTTCAGGCTTTTTCTTGGAAATTTTTATACTCACTTTGAGAGCCAGAAAACGAAAGACAGAATAGTTTGTCATTGTTATTATATATGCTTGTTAGTAGTTTGGGAACCACTATTCTAGAGAGTTAATTTGTTTTGTCATGTTTTCCTACATCAATCTGTCACTTGTAAAATGGTGAATCCTTTGGAAATATTTATAGAAAAATAAATCTTAAATGTCTTTAAATTCCGGATTTTCTGAACTATTTGCATGTTTTCCTTTTTCACCACAGGGAAACTCTGAAAACAACAAACTATGTTCTTACCTACCAACCAGACGTAAGGAAAATGCAACTATAAACGTCACATTTCTCTGATTTAAACTACGTAAAAATACATTTTCTCCCCTTTGCGAGCAAACATGTTTGTAAACTCACGTCACAAAAAATAAAACATAAATTCACAAAGCATATCCTATAATAATAGTAATAATAATAATAATGATGGAGGGAGATAAATGAACCATAACACAGAGCGCTAACGATAACTTCATAACGAACAAATTCAAGCTAACGCTAGCTATCAACATTTAACGGTCATTTTCCTAACGTTACCTTGTCGTAATGTGTTTCCATTTTTAAATGAAGTGAAAATAAATGTCTTAGATGGTTATATACATGTAACACTGTCTGCCTTCTTACTCAAATTATTAACAACTAAAGCTGGTTGTCAACAACAGACAAGCAGTCCGCCCTTTTTAAATTTCCCTCCATTCAGTAGCTCTGCTCACTATAGTTCCTATTCCATGGAGCGTTCCAGAGCTTTCAGAAACACACCCCATCAAACGTTTTTAAAGGAAATTAAATTTAATATTTTGCCAAATTCTCAACAAATAAATAATATTGATAACTAGTTTCAAAATGCAGATTTACGAAACGTAAACAACCTATTAACAATCGTGGACTGACAAAACATGTGTGGACCATAGACTGTGATGTGGACTAGTGATGTGTCGGTCGCGAACGAACCGGCTCTAAGAGCCAACCGTTTGAAGTAAACAATGGGAGCCGTTTTTAATTTTTTATTCCCCCCCCCCCCCACACACACACACTTGTTTTGGTACATTTGGTACACATCGTTTTGCATTAATTTTGGTGATAAATACACTTTAGGCAACAGAAAATCTGAGGAGCCACTTGGGAGCCGAAAGAGTCGCCTCTTTATGGTTAGCCGATAAACCAAAAGAACTGGCTCTCCAAAAAGAGTTGGAATTCCCATTACTAATGTGGACTTGGACGCTGGTGGCGGCATCATGCTGTGTATATGCTTTTCTCCAGCCCGAACAGGTAATGTGGTCAGAGTGGATGGGAAGATGGCTGGAGCTAAATACATAGCAAAAGTTAAAAAATAAATAAATAAAAAACAGTTTAGAGGCTGAAAATAAAATAGCAAGCGCTGCAAGTTGATCAAAACATATTTATGTGTAAGAATTACCCACTCAAAATCCAATTGAGAATCTGCAGCAAGACTTAGAAAATAATCTTCACAGATAATATTCAGCTAATAGTTTGAGTTGTTTATCAAGTATTGAGGCCAAATGTTTAGATGTGCAAAGACACACTCTAAACCCTATACCCAAATTTGCAGCTGTGATTGCAACAACAAATTGTTCTAGAAAGTACAGCAATAATTCTACACTTTTTGGTCTAAAAACAAAAAGTTACAGACATTGCTTTAATTTTGTTTTAGTTTGAAGCTATTTTCAACAAAAGTGTATGTAAGACACCAAACAGTATAGTTCCTTAGGTTAAGTATGATATTTGAGTCAGATCTCAAAACTATTAGTAGGTACTTAATTATGAACTAATTAGCTCTTTATATTCAACTACTAGATCAATAATCAAAGTTACAAGCATAGATAAATAAACTGTTCTAACATGTGTGTTAGCACTATTTGCTTTTGTAGTTTTCGGCTTTAGAAAAATTATTAGCTTGTCTTTGAATAGAAAATTGAACCAGTCATGTTGTCAACAGAGCAACAGGATATGCAAATAGCCCCTACAGAAAATAGCTTATTCTGCCAAGTACATGTATTTATTTTGAATGGCCTCTTTTTCTGCAAATTATGATTACTGTTGCAAAACACATTCAATTCTTAAAAGACTATTTGAAGTTATCTCTTTTTCGTTCTGCATTTTGGACTCTTATCATTTTGGACAAGCTAGTAAATATATTTGTGGTTAAACAGAAAACAGCCCATTCCATACAACATTCCCAGGCTGGCTGTAATTTTTTTTCATAAACAAAAGAAAAGAGGGCGGGGGGGGCAGGGATGTGGTAACTGTTTTTCACAAAATGCATGATGGGATATGTAGTCATTAAACGGACCCAGTCAAAACAAGTAACCACAAAGAAACTTCAACTCCCTTAGACCCTACCCCAACTGACAAAGTGATTGCACACTAACCAATCATCTACTAGAATTTTAAAGTTGACGCCCTAGAAGGGTGAAAGCGTGCGCTGATTGGTTCAAACTTTCCGCCTGTCAAATGTTCCGCCCTAGCGCCCCTCCCCTTCACGTTGCCACCTCTTATCGTTTCTGCCCTGGGAGTCTGGTCAGTGCTGAGAGGCAAGGCGTTAAGTAGCGGTAAAGCTGCACCGAAGAATGTGGACAGAGTGAGTATTTGTTACTGACACTATTTCTCCTTGACTCCCGGTGAAGGTTTAGTGGATGGGGTATTTTACCTCATGGCAGTTTTTGTTGTACTTTACTGGTTGTTTTTGTTACCGGTCAGCTTGAAAGCACTGACATGAATGGCAGAGGCACTCAGACAGACTGAATGGACCTGAATATTTGGCAGATATTTCAGTTTATCATTATAATAAAAGAGAATAAATGGGATAAAAGGCATAGTTTAAAAAAATAATAAATGATGATAGAAACGATCTGTTTAATTTAAATGGCAATAATGATTTGCAACCCCACAGGGGATGGTCTTTGCTATCATACAAACAGGTATTAGTTAAGTTTTTCTTGTGCAATCTTTGTCTTCTAAATTAGCCTTTTTAAGATTAATGAGCAAAATTTCTTATTATGGACCAAATGGTGAAAAACATTTTCTAATTAATGACTTTATTATGCATAATTAAGTGGGTTTGAGCCAGTATGACATTCTCAGTCTATGTTAGCTTGGAGTACCGTGTTATACTAACACAAAGCAAAAATGTTTCAACATGTTTAGGCAGGTATACGACCTACACTAAGGTTTTAAAAAGTTTTCATGCACTGTTCCTTCTGTTTAAAGTCATTTTGATAAGATCCCAGAGTGAAAAGAGTTATATTTTGCTGCCCCTCCCCAACCAGTTGCTGGACACTGCCAGTCAGCTGGCTAAAAAGACAGGTCCTACCCTTTCCCTTGGTTACTGGAAAGACAAATCTGGTTGATTTAAAATATTTATGGTCACAAAACACGGTAATGAAGCACTACCCATCCCCGGATAGTCGGACTAATAAATCCGCTAACATCAGCGTGTTCCACTTGTGTTACTTTATGAAGAACACATTGACAAAATATCAGTATTTGAAAATTTTGTGCGACATAGATTTAAAACTGCTGCTAAACCTTGGGGGTGTTTAATATAGGCTAGATTTTTACTTTTAGTATATATACATGGGGGATCTACTGGGGTGGCAGAAAGCCTTGCCACCCCTACTGCCACCCTAGCAGCTATGAATTCAAACCTGTTAACGTTCCGAGGGCCCGCGGGCGGGCCCAGCCCATTTTCTAGTTTAAATCCACCGATTTTCTGACTTCTAACTTCTATGAACCTATACATATTTTATATCATTGGAAAGCTAAGAGTCATGTGATTCTAATTATGGATGGCGATCAAGGATACAATCATAACTGAAGACACAGTGAGCGCTTTTGCCAACACAAACGTTCTCCTGACGGAGGTATAAAAATATGGAACTCACCACTTTGTACTCCAATAAACGTGACAAAACCGATCCATTTCGAACATAAATTGTCTTTTTACATCAATAAGGGTCCGATTAAAGTCCTCCAATAAAGTGATTAGTCCAGGACAACAGTAAAACCGATAAAAAATGTAAAATAAACAGTGAAAATGCGCTTCCGAAATGTCTATGGCCATTTTTGTAGCCTTTACGGCTTTGTTTCCGATTCCTTTGCTTCCACTTCCGTCTACAAGGGTCACTGAGCATGCCCACAAAAAAAAAAAAAAAAGTCATCCGGTTTATTGCTTACGATCTCAAACCAGTGGGGCATGGATGGAAAGTCACGTTATGGTAAGTAACTCGAACCACTCGCAGTCCAGAACTCTGATGATTGACGCATCAAATAGCCAATGTAATGCTGTAAACGCAGATATATAACTTCACCGGGCAGACTTAGTCGCTCCCATAGAATTTGACGGTTTCCTTCAATAACACAACATTGAAGGAAACCGTGGAGTTTTATATGGTAAGATGCAGTTATGATTCTGATGATATTTTTAATTCAGTGAGGACTACGGCATTTTCCCAGGAGATTACGCGTATGGCACACTTTTGACCACCTATGACCTGTAGTCAGAAAAATGTGTGCAGAATACTAATTTTTTGGTTTATTGCTGTCAAATTTGGTGTGGATAAAGGTAATACTTCAGGCGTTAGACCCACAGTGTGTTTTAGGTCCCAACCTATTTTTACAGCATGTATTTATATAAAATAACCAGACATAAAAAAATTTTTTTTTCAATGTATTAAAATTCATATTGCTTGGTAACAATAGCACTCAGAGATATTAACAGAGTTCTGGAATACATTTTAGAGTGTTTGCTTTCCAAAGAGATACCAGCCATGTCTCTACTCAAAATGGTTCAAGAACAGCTTTAAATTAATTTTGGGTATGCGTAAAAAAAAAAAATGTAGGGCGGAAATTGCAGGAATGTTAAGGGGGTAAAATTGGACATTAGGAGCCTGAAGCTCATGAAAATCGTTGCATTATATTCTCTTTGGTGAACCTTTAAAGCTGCTAGTTTGCTGAAAGTGCTGCAGAGAGTGCACCATGTGGCCGTTAGACAAACTGCAATCAGATAAATGCGCACTCCCATGACCTTCAGGCGTGTGCTCATTATTCCGAGCTCTGCGACGGTCAGAGGCCATTTTTGCTCTTTTTGTAATGCTGGATAAAATTATTTTCTTCTTTGACTTACTAGCTACACTTATCTAAGCTGGCTTAGACCACGTCCATGGTACATGGGTACATATGGGTACGTGCGTGCATCATAACGTCACGCTACGTGCTCTCCCAAGCCCACAAGCGCACCCTGAACCACCTCAAAATAAATGGAATTGCTGCCTCTACATGCAACCGTGGTAGAATCAAACTACAGCACTTGATTCAATTGTATTGTCAGGAGATGAAAAAACTGACTATAGATAAAAAAAAAAAGTATTTTAACAAAAATATTGTACAATGCAGCTTTAATGTGCTTAAATAACCTGAAGCAAAACAAATACATGTATGTATCTATCATATATGTAAATACTGGGGAGTGATTGCCATTAAAATAATGAATACATTTGATTCCTAACATTAGTATAGCTGTAATGTTTAACATGTTCGATTAATTTAGCAGAATTTGGTGCTTTTCTCATCTAAATTTAAAAATATCAGCCCCTGTTACATTTTTGTGTAAATAGCGTGTTACTGTGGCATCATTAAGTGAGAATCCCATATCTGCCCATGCCTAAGCATGATCTAATTGCATTTATGCAAAGCAGTTTCCGAGTGTAAGTAAATGACATTTAAATACAACTTGTTTTGCACCTTTCACAGATAAAAATTGCAAAGTGCTTCACAGAGTCAGAGCATTAAAAATGAAAGATGATTGAAAAAACAAAAATGAATAATTCAATGATACAGATGATTAAAAAAGTAGCATATAAAAATTTTCTATTGGAGTGAGTTCTTTTCGGTGAGTGTATTAAAAACATAGGACTTTTTTTCAGCCACCTGCAATAACAATAGCTTAATAAATATTGAATAAAAGCACCCTTAGCTGTATTGTGATTAAAAGGTGACATTGATTCAATATAGTTTATATCTGTAATTGCAGTGCCCCTAGTATAAGGCTATTGAAAATCTAAACCTTTACACTTTTGCCTTGAATATGTGCTTAACATATTTGTTCTTAGATTTTTTGTTTGTCTGTTTCAATATCTTATTTTCAGCCTGTTGTAAGGCAACAAAAGCATTTGCCCTATATTAAATGATGGAGATGCAGCATCAGGAGTCTGTGGGGAGATGGGATGGGCTGGGGAGCCGTGATGCCTCCTCCAGAGCCGAAGCAATGGAGTTCACCTGCCAGGAGGTCATGAGGAAAGTGGAAGCCATCGGACCCATAAAACCTGCAACCCCCTCGTCCCCTGGCCTAGGAAGCCCTCCCAAAAGCGACCTGAACGACATCCTGGTTCACCTTCTCATGCTCTCCAGGCGGTGCCCTTTTGAAGATGTCAGAGAGCGCTGCACACAGCTTCTGCGAGATATCCAGGTAGGAGATCTAAAAAATGTGTTAAAGTTTTGGTTATTCTGCAGTGCTAGTTGTGCTGTTGTTGCTGCAACCTGTCATCCTCCTTTCCTCACCTCCTAATAAGCTTTGCAAACATTGTGGTTTAGTCAAAAGCTCTGCAAGACTACAACTTGTTTTTGCAAGTTCTATCAATGTTTTCAGTAGCACTACAAAGCACTATATACATCTTATTCTCTAATCTTCTCAAGTGCCTAATGTTTTGTTGCACCATAACTTAACCACAAACTCAATTAACAGAAACCAATACACCAAAACATCTGGTCCATTCAATGATATTTACCTGGAAAGAAAATAAATACTACTTGCTATAGCCTAAATTTAGTATGTAGTGTTTTTATAATATAGTTATGTAAAGAGAAACTGTAATTACTATGTTGGCTGAGAAAGCACAATAAAAGTGTGAAAAATATTTTTAAACTTATATATCTTGATACAAAGATGCTGACAGTGCTAACACTTTAGGTGGTTTGCCTACATTGTGTACAGTGCCAGTGTAAGTGCATGAGTGGGTACAAAGGACCACATTCACAAGTTAACTTGTTTGGATTGCATTGAACACACCTGTTTTACATGAAGGCAAGGCAAGGTAGTTTTTTTTGTATAACACACTCTCAACAGCAAGGTAATTCCAGGTGCTTTACATGTTTAGGGAATAAAATAAAAACACCAATAAAGCATAAAACCCACACAGACCATATGACACGTAGAAACATTAGTCAAAAGCAGACATGAATTTAGGATAAAGTAAAAACAGCGATAAAGGATGAAGCACACACAAAACATTTGATACATCAAAACATCATTCAAAGGCAGCTCTAAACAGATACAGTTTTAGTTGTGATTTAAAAGAACTCAGTGTTTCAGCAGCTTTGCAGTTGTCTGGAAGTTTGCTCCAGATCAGAGGCACATAGAAACTGAAAGCTGCTTCTCCGTGTTTGGTTCTAATTCTAGGGATGATGAATAGACTGGAATTAGAGGACCTGAGTGTCTGGTGGGTTGGTATAGTGACAATAAATCTTGAATATACTTTGGCACCAGGCCATTCAATGATTTATAAACTAGTTGAAGGATTTAGAAGTCTATTCTCTGAGCTACAGGGAGCCAGTGTAAGGACTTTAGAACTAGGGTGATGTGCTCTACTTTCCTGGTTCTAGTGAGGAACACGAGCAGCAGCGTTCTAGATCAGCTGCAGCTGTCTGATTGACTTTTTAGGCAGACCTGTGAAGATGCTGTTGCAGTAATCAATCCGACTAAAGATAAAAGCATGGATGAGTTTTTCGAGGTCCTATTGCGACATCAGTCCTTTAAGCCTAGAAATGTTCTTGAAGTGTTGAGCGTCAATAAACAATACTTTAAGCAGTAAACTAAGAAATGTTGAGGCTCAAAATTTGCTACTTTATGGAGAAAGGAGTCAGAATGTTTGCCCTCAAAGGTGAGAGTTTGGTGACTGCTGCATGTGTGGTTATGCTCACCTATGCCTCTTCCTTTGCTTTATATGTAACAACATAAACTAGAGGATTATTGCCAACCAAACTTATAGATTGTTGTGAACTGTTTCTGAACCTTGGTTTTTGTTGTTACTGCGACTGGGCCGGCAGCAGGCAAAGAAAGTGAGAGGGGTTTGCAGCGGAGAAATGACCAGTGAATGACAAGGAATGAAGCTACAGCCTAATTCATTTAGTCTGTTCTAATTTTGCTCCTGTGGGGTCTCTGCATTTTGGGGCCAGGGGCTCATATTAAAATGTGTGAGCATAGAAAATAAAAACATGTTGCACAGATGTATAGAAACTAATCAAAGACCAGCTTGTAAACACTATGTGATTACACAATCTGTATAGTATTTGAACATGACATTATAACATATCTGTTTTAAAATGTATTCTTTTAAAAAATATCAATGAATGAGAACAAAGTTTTAAGTTCATATTGGGAGTGTAAATGTTGCTATATTAGCTTTTTCTAACTATAAAAAAATACAAAAAAGTTTTTAAGCAGTTTGAATTGAACTCAGAGCTAGTTCCTATTTAGGGTGAACTTACACAGGACTGATGCTGTGACACAAATGTTCTACATAAATCTATTTGGGATTTTGTTAATTTTCTCATAGAGTTCTACCAAGAAAAGTAGTTGACCTGAAGATATGAATGGATTTTCTGAGAACTGTAATCATTAAAATACCCTCCCTCAGTATGTTGCTCAAGATACCCGTCTTTCTTCTCTTTTTTTTTGTGTTGTATTACAACCAGCACAGTCCGTCCCTGTTTCTGTCATATCATGATAGTATACACATCTTCTTATAATTTGTTTGTATTTTCATACAGCGGATATAGTCTTATCCTGTAAGGCTGCTGCATTCTTGGAAGTTCACATTCATGTGCGAATTCATTTTGCTTGTCTCCAGGCTGGGTGTTTGTGGGCATAACACAAATGTTCAGACCAATCAGTGTTCCTTCGTCTTTACAACAACTTGCCCCTAAAAAGGCAAAGATTTTTTAATTATTTCTATCAGATTTTTTAGCTTTTTATTCACTTAATTATTGTCATTTTAAGATGTGGTTTTTAAAAATGTTATTATGTCTCATATTTCTTTGTTTTTATTTGATGCTTTGTTTGTGTTTAGATGATTATTGGTGGTTTTATCTTAGTGTTTTATTTATATATATCTTTGAATGAATGGTGCTCTACACATAAACATGCCTTGCCTTGTATTTACTAGGAGATCCAAACGGGTTTTATGCTGCAGTAAACAGGGGGCTACTTTACACTGTTTCTTGCGTCATTCATTAATGTGATTGATTACTTTTTGCTTCTAATGCTCCAATCTGTCTATAGCTTTTTTGACACTTTTTCCTAAAACTGCATTCCTCTTTCAAACAAAGTTTCTACAGAGGACATTCCTGATGTTTCTGTGTTACAAAACTACTGCTTTGCTTGATTAAATGGAAGCACCGATTCTTAGAGATGTATCAATTACAGAAATGTCATAGCCATGCAAAATGGGGATGAGTCTTTTTGACCATAACTGAAAGAAATGGTATATGTTTTTACCAACTCAAGTTTGTGTCAGAACTTTTAGTTCAGCTGTCTTCTAAACACTAGAAGTTCTATAGTTAAAAGTCTTAATTTAAATCATAATACATTTTTTATTCCATAACC
Source organism: Valencia hispanica (assembly GCA_963556495.2). Lineage (NCBI taxonomy): Eukaryota > Metazoa > Chordata > Actinopteri > Cyprinodontiformes > Valenciidae > Valencia > Valencia hispanica. The sequence goes on from OY747719.1 coordinate 30,998,970, forward strand.
TGGATTTATCACGTTTTTTTGTGTGCGGGTGCAGTTTGTTTTATTCTGTTCTAATGAATGATTGCTCCATCAACAAACAAACCCTACCTTTAGGTGGCCTGGGCATGTTTGTTATTCATAGGAAACAGGCCGTTCGACTGTGGCAGAATTCCTGTTTGTGCGGAAGTGTTTTCTGAAGACGGGGGAGAGGGGCAGAGAGCTGAGAGATGGGGAGAAAGCTGCTTTGAGGGTTTTAGCAGTGCCCCACAGTACACGGCGCCTGGTATTTTTGAATTATGCTAAGCTGCATTTGCACGATGCTTGCCAAAGGGTGCATTTATGAGCCGAGTGGAAGCAGCTCCCAGAGCGTTGTTCTGATTTTCATGTATTAATACCCCCTCCACATATACACACACACAGGCGAAGCATACACCTTTTTCACACTTACTTGAATTGTAGGTGGTTCAAAGAAGGAGCCATGGCTGAGAAGATCCCTCTAACTCCAGCAGATGCACAATTAAAGACAAAATCTTAAAAAAAGACCCTGCAGACACAAAGACACTGATGTCCTCTAGAACAGGAAGGCCCCCTGCTAGGTGAGAGTAATGTACTTCGCTCATCAAAACTTGCATCAAGCAATTTTCTGCTAGTTCTTGCTCCTAAATCTGTTTTGTCAACTGTGGAAAAAGCTAACGTCTTACTACGTTAGTGGAGGTAGAAATGTAGAGAGAGGTCTTTTTGAGAGGTTTTAACATCAGTGGTGCAGTAAGAACACGAGGTGATAAACACAAGACGGTACATTTCTATTTTTGTTACTAATGTTCCCTAACAAACCAACGAAGCTTTCACGGAACACATGTATTTATAATGAGAACAAATCACAGGCAGGTGGAATCTATTAAATAATTAGGGAACTTCTGAAAGCAGATTGTTGTTTTAGGGAATTTAAAGTAAAGAGGGCAGAATAGAAATAATGCATGCCACGCTTTTCAGATTTAATTTATATTAAAAACATTCTTATCCATGTCAGATTTACATGATTTAAAATTCAATTCAATTTCTCCAACAGGAGCTTGTTTATGCTCACAAAGATATTTAATTTATCTCACATCCAAGGCTTACCATTTTTATTTGTCGTGTCTAATTTCATTTTGCCAGATAAAGTGTTGTTTGCGCTACAAACTTGATCCAAAATACATTTTAAAGCAACTGCATTAGTGCAGTGGCTTTGGACGCTTGAAAGTTGGAAATGCTGTGTTGCTGTAATGTTGCTGAGTAACAGAGGTCAGGGTTCACAGGGTCAGGTGCAAAAATAGGGTTGTTGTGTGTTTAACAAGGGGTCAGGTTCTCATAAACTGTCAATGTGTGAGGGTCTCCTGAAAGGGACAAGGGTTGGTTGCTTATCAGTGCAGTTTAACAAGTATGGTGAGTGGAGGTAGGTAGATGCTGTCAGTGACACATTATCTTCTCTTTGTTGATCCTAATTCATATGATTCATAGGAGAGTCCATGTGGTTGTTAACCAGCCCAGTCTTGGTTGTGTGTTAGACTTCACCATTTACCTCTACTTAAAGTAAGAGATACGGTCCAAAAACGACCCTGTTCCTCTTTTCCTCATTAACAATCTTTGACGAATAAGGAAATTTTTAAAAGCAGCAGATGAAGTCAAGAAACTTTTTTACCATACGTTATACTTTAGACAACAAATGGACTTTGTGTCTTATTGACTTAATGGTTTCAAGTACATTTAATCAAACAACAGCGTAGCCCAGTCCATGTTGGCATGTTCAGGAACCTTTTTCAGCAGGCAGAGAAGTTTTTTTTTGGTTCTTCTTTACCGCTGTTGTGTTTCCATGGCATACATAGGGTAACAACAGATAGCTTGGGTATAAATTTACCGCAGAGAGAGGCCTCAGTAGGGAAGGTAGTACATATATGATATTACCGTAAACCTATGTCATGGAGCTTTGTGGAAGGAGCATGCTAAACATTTGTGATGGCTTGAATATGATCAACATCTTGTTTTTGTAATCCCATTTCAGGCTCCTCTTTGTTTCTTATTTTCTGTTTAACTTTAAAATTGATAGACTTTCCATGACAGACTTTCAGTTTTGGTTGTATGTGGAGCTGGAAAAAGTAAATTCACCGGTCAAAATATTAGTTTTGGGGTTATAAATTGTATGGTGAGACTAAACTAGAGTACTTTTTTCTGGGGTCTATTCTTAAGCCCCTCACCCCCCCATCTTCTTGCACTGCATCAATAAACTAAAAACAACTACCTGAGTATAACCTTACCCAGAAACAGGCCCTGGTGGGGAGATGGCACTTTTGATATTACCCTGAACCTTGGGGTGGAGTGTTGTAGAGGGAGAGTGTTTTCAGATTGGTTAAAAAATGCCCAACATTCTGTTTTAGTCTTTTCTTGAACGCCTCTAAATTTCATATTTCCTGTCATCTGTAATGGTGATAGATTATAAATCAGGGCCTTCCTTTTTTTGTTGTTTATGAAGACAGAGGGAGTAACATTTCCAGTTAACATGATGTTTTAGGGCTTTAAGTTGTTTATAATGTAATGTTTAGCAGTTTTTATGCTTCAATACAAAAGTAAAAACTGATACAACAAGCACAAAAACGTGTATCATGGACAGATTAGAAATTATCAAAGACAGAACTGGCAGTCTTGACACTCCTTAGAAGTTTAAAGGTAATTCACTTCTGTTGGACACAGGTTCAGGGTAGCAAAATAAAAACATAGTTCCAAAGTTTTACTCAACTGTCATTTAACTCCACATTGTTGCATATTGTTGTTTGGTAACATTAGGCTGTATTGGGCCTTTAAATTATGAAACAAAGTAACCCAAAAATTTAATTGTCCCATTATGTTGGCAGTCTAAATTTAAAAAAAGAGTTTTTTTTTCATTGATCTGTATACTTAGCATGATCTTACCAGTACCCAATTAGACCCTGGAACCAATTTGATGATGTGATAAAAAGATACCATGACTTTTAAACTGACAGGTTTTGAGTGCTGGGCAGAGTTGAGGACTAGACAGAGGTGGGGCTGATTTGCACATTCAGTTTGTGTAAATAAGATGAGACAAAGGTGTAAAGTTACATCTCAGTGCTTATTGTTTAGGGCACAAAAGAGATATTCACAATGACTAAAAGCTAGAAATACATCAAGAGCTTACGGGATACCTGTATAAGAAATTAAGATACATTTACACACTTAAGATTTATCTAAAACCGGTAATTAATATACATTTTGTAGGTAACTTTAACATAACTTCAGTCTAAGTATAGTGTGTAAGTGTTCAGTTTGGACTTTCTTTTTAAGACTAAAACTCCCATTTTTACACATCCTTAACAACACATTGGAGAAACATATTTAACTAATTAAAGTTAATAGTAATTTATAAGCCGTTCCAGTGATAAATGCTTTTGTGTGAACAGTAAAGTGGATTGGTCGGCTGGATTTGACCTCTTCCCAGAATAGCCCAGACCACATGTGAACCTCCAGGCTCTCTGAGCTTACATCACATACAGATGAATATTTTTTTTAAATGTCTAACTTATTTATGGAAGATCAAAAATGAGGCATCTGTCATAAGTGATTTAAAGGGCATGCCCTGCCTTGAACAACTTGGAACTTGAAATATGTATGATTGAGCACTCTTCATGTTCCCGCTCTTCCAGCAGTCAGTTAGCAACCTTTAAAATTAGTGTTGCTTGGTAGCTTCTAGCCTACTGAATTCTTTGACTCCGTGTTTCATAATGTTTCATTAGCTGTGGAATAGTTTGATTTCCTGCACTTTGATTTCTGGAACAGTCAGACTTATATATATTTTTTAGGTCGCACAAATAGTCCTGACTTTACAGCCTTGACAGACGGGTGTGTGGACAGATGTAGAGTGGCTTTTCTGCGAATGCAGGATCAGAGTCCACTTGTAAAGTGCATCATTTGTTTAGAGAACAGTTTAAGCTCCTGTTTACCGTCACAGTGACAGAAAACCTATTTTTTCTTTATGACTAAGCACAAATGTACATATTCTAAGTCCCTATCTTTGTCTTTGCTTCTGCACTGTGTTTGTGTCAGTTGGTGTGAAGGCCTTCATATGTCTGCTTCAGCAAGTTTAGCAACGATCTTTACCGTGAACTCTGAGCCGATGAACACAGGGATTGGAAACTCACTGTATTTGCACTTTGAGGGTTGTGGAGATATAAACTTATGACAGTTTAACATATTTTAAATGAAAACTTTTTTGAAGATGCAGCAGTTGTTGCTTCAACATGCTTTCTTTACATTTTTCATTATGAGAGCAAAGCTATATGTCATTTTGTTCATTTTGAGTCTTTTATTTTTTGTTATTATACAGTAGTTGTTTTAAAATCAAAACATTTCAAATTTAGTATGATTCATTCATAATTATACATAAATTCATTATGACTAAATAACTAGAACAGTTGCTGTTTCCTTTGGTCTGCAAATACCAACAGAATGTTTTCACCCCTTCGAGGGCTTCTATTTACTTTTTTCAAAATTAAAATAAAGTGTTGGGGGAAGGTGTTGGAGACACAGCAAAACAGTATGTAGGTAAAACACCCTATGTGGGTTATTAATCAGAGGAGGGTGAAGCAGGACCTGAACCACTGCAACCGCTACAATAAAATCACTGAAAATATATTGCAATCCAAACTGAGCTTCATCTTCAAACTTTATTTCCATGGAAATGGTGTGTTGCAACCATAGACTGTATATATAAAATGGACGGAGCGTCCGTGACGTCACCTGTGGGTTTCTGAAGAGCAGAATTGAAGCTAACTGGGCAGTTCCCACCACCGCCATCTTGGCTGCGTCACGCATCTCGTCACTCTCGGAAAATACAAAAAATGGGCAAAGAGGTGAGGCTGTGAGGGTGGGGGCAGATGATTGACCCTCTGAGCCTACGTAGCTATGAGCTAACTGAGCTAACCTGGAGCTAACCAAAGCTAACAAAGGTTAGCGGACGCTTTTAGCCAGAAAACCGAAGTTGATCAACTCTGCTACCTCTCTGACTAAATATCTGGACATGTTCCTTCCAGACATTTAGTCGGTATCATAGGTAACTGTAAATTCATAACTTCAACTTTGCATGTTCTTGTTTATTTTATTTTTAGAGATCAGAGTTGCACAATAAATCAGATCTCTAGACTCATCCGAAAATCAGTTTTTACATTATTGCAATTGCATAGGACTGCTTCAATGCAATGTATGGTATAATATTACAGGTATATTTCAAGTGCTATGCATCCAAATTAAAGCCAAGCCAACTTTATTTGTAAAGCACTAAAAGCAGTAGAAGCTGACAGATTAAAACCAATAAAATGTTTTGTCTGTTAGATGAACTTTTGCCACTCTCAATGCCCACACTTGATGTATATTTTTGGCTGAGATGGTAAATCCTGTAAAAACGGTGAGAGAAAAAAGAGGCAGGAACAAGAAAACTAATTGTAATAAATGTAATCGTCTCAATAGGCAAGGCAAGGCAATTTTATTTGTATAGCACACTTTCAACAGCAGGGTAATTCAAGGTGCTTTACATGATATGGTGATTTAAAAAAAAAAACACATAGAATATAACATTGGAAATTAAAAGTAAAAGAAACCAAAATCATTTACTCGAAGGCAATTCTAAACAGATGGGTTTTTAGTCTCGATTTAAAGCAGTTCAGAGTTTCAGCAGCTCTACACTCGTCAGGAAGTCTGTTCCAGATAAGGGGAGCATAGAAACTCAAAGCTGCTTCTCCATGTTTAGTTCTGAGTCTAGGGATGTTTAGTAGGCTAGAGTTGGAGGACCTGAATGGTCTCGGTGGTTGGTACTGTGACAACAGGTCTTCAACATATTTTGGTGCTAAGCCATGTAATGATTTATAAACTAGTAAAAGTATTTTAAAGTCTATTCTCTGAGCTACAGGGAGCCAGTGTAAGGACTTTAGAACTGGGGTGATGTGCTCTACTTTCCTGGTTCTAGTGAGGACGCGAGCGGCAGCGTTCTGGATCAGCTGCAGCTGTCTGCTTGACTTTTTAGGCAGACCTGTGAAGATGCTGTTGCAGTAATCAATCCGACTAAAGATAAACGCATGGATGAGTTTTTCTAGGTCCTGTTGCGACATTAGTCGTTATAATCCTAGAAATGAATGCAGTACTACTACTTAGCACTAGTACTGCAGCTACATGTTTTCCTGATATTATGCATCTTTTAGAGATTTAACTGTTTACATTTTTCTTTTAAATTTTAACCTCATTGTTTCCCTCAGCTTACAGGTGAGGCCTTATTTCAGAAAAGCATACAATTAGATCTCCTTAAAAACCTGTGGGAAGTTTCTCCAAATTTTATATTAAATTCTTGAAAGTAGGCAACTTTTTAGAAGTTTTTAGAAGTGCTGCCTGTTTCGTTGTTTCCCCAATTCCGTTGTAATATAACGTTTGATTTACATGTTTATTCATTTATTTACTTTTCATTCAAGTGCCACAAAAAAAGCTTTAAAAATAAATTGGGTAAAATCAAACTGTGTTCCTGGGTCACACGGTTGACACATTTTCCCTTTTATGGCAAGCAATTTGGTGCAGTACCACCACCTTGTGGTGGCAGAGAGGCATTACAATTAGGTGCCCTTATAAACAAAAAAAGCCATATACCAATTTAAATCATTTAAAAGTATTTTGACTTTACTGTACTGATAATTCGAATTTAGGAAAGCCACTGTTCATTTGACCTACAACCTATTTCAGTGTTTGACATTTTTGACTACTTTTGCTGTCATCCTGCTCAATTTATAGCTTTATCACAAGCTCACATATTTTTCAGTATGTAAAGCTTTAATGGAAAATGTTTCTTTAGCAATAGTTTTACACAATTACTTGATTAACTCAAGGGCAAGAAAGTGATAAACTAGTACTGCCTTAAAAGAGTATTTAGAAAACCAAATCTTCTATCTTCTAGCCATCTGTTTATGCTGTCACTGTCCAGACACTGACATTTCACATTCCTATAATCCCTTCTTCAGAAAAATAAAGTGTTTTGAAACAGTTTTTAAAGAGCAACTCACCCCCCTATTAGAGACCTACTCCACCCACCTTTTCTGTTTGAAAAAATGTGCCAAAAGCAGCAGCGCTGCTGCATTGGCACAGTTACAGACAGCAAGAAAGATGGAGAGCAATAGCGACGCAATCTCCATTGCCTCAGAGCCATCTTTTGAGGTGGAGGAATTCTCTCCACCTCTTTTACCAGAGGAAAGAGAGGAAAGGGAAGGCGGTTCTGTGGAGGAGCCGTGAGGAGAAGAGACTCTGCTTTTTTAATACCCCACAGCAGCACCACAGAGCAAATAGTAATGCCCGATTCTAGTTCAAGTGCAGTATAGAGTTTTAACCTGAAGAGGGCGCCATGTGGTTTTAGGCATTATTTTTACTAAGATGCACTAAAATGCCAATTTAAAGGCCAGACATGTAGACAGCACTATTACACTCTTTTATACTGTTTTTTTTTATATAGCAAAAACAAATTAATTTGGGATTTAGTTGCTCTTTAAAGAAGCATAAGTTTTGTTAAATGGCATGTACATATTTTATAAATAAGGTGCTTTAAAAACACTTTAGCAATATATGTCTCCTGTATTCTGTCATTTCTACCTTTTAATTTAGTCCTGATTTATAATCTTTAAAATCAATGTACTGCTAAAGAGAAATTGTCTCAAGTTCAATATTTTCAACACTTATGTGATTGATTTATAAGTTCGCGGTAGACTGTATTTTGTTTAAGATCTTTGCTTTGATATCATCCATATGAAATGATCAGAAGTTGCTAGATCATCGGGACTGAAACAAGAAATGAAAAAAGAAAATATAAAGATGTGTGCACTGCTGTAGCTGTATCTGGATGTCCCAGAAAGACTGTATGGTGAGAACAAGGCAGAAAGCAGCAGCAGTGACCTTTAGCACAGTGACTGTACAGTGAAATGCTTCAAAGACATGGAGGACGTGATAGAGGAATAAAGCTGCGGATTTACTGCTGCCTGCCAGCTGGGTAGAGAGGTTGAACAGTGTGATGATTGGATCTTGGTGGGTGGTTGTCAGATCTGTCTGGCTTTGTGTCTGTGTACTGTCTAGGATTTTCAGAATTTGAATGATTTCACTGTTGGCCTTTCAGCTGATTTTACTGGCGCTTTTCCAAGCTATGGAGCTCGATGTGCAATCTTTAACCTTTCACCTCACGTGAAAAATCGAAATTCTTATCCTGGATGTGCTCCGAAATCATCTTGTTTTGTCAAATTTTCTTTTACACTTCCTTCCATACACTTCTATCTCCTTCCCTTTCTTTCCACCCCCACCTTCAGTTCTTGAATAGCACGGCCAGAAATAATCGCGAGCGAGTGAGCCAGCTCCCCCACCCCAAGAGTTACTGTGCCAAGTGCCAGCCAAAAGACCCCGTCATTGCACCTCATTCTGCTGGTACCATGATGACTGTTTATTACAAGCTTATGCTCACAGCCAACATCAAATCATCCCTCCTTCTGTGACAGAACAAAACAATAAATGATTCAGTTAAAATGAAAACTGATGATGCTAACTTGGGTAGAAAATGTATTTGTTCTCCAGCAGAGCATTGCATCTTTATTTTTCAATGAAAAAATAAAGAAATATGCTTTTTTTAAAATCATGTATTTATGGTTGCAACAGGATTGACAGTGACCTAGTTGCACATTTTCCACATGCACCCCCCTGTCGTCTCTTGTCTTGAGTGTGCAACCAGCAACAAACTGGGAGGTGGGGCTCTCGTCTGTGCTGTTGGATCAAAGTGGGACAACTGCTATCAAACATTTATTTAAACATCATGACACTGTAAATAATGGACTCATTTTTTAAATTCTATTCTATTAATCTGGAACTATTAAAGCACTTAGGTTTAAATGAAGGGTAGCTTTAAAAGCAAAGGAGTGGGGGTGGAACAAAGTCAGTCTTGGTTTGTATTCCTGTTTGTAATCTGCAATGGAAAAACACTAGCACCACATTAGTACAAAGAGCTGTCTTCTGACCCAGTCCTAATATTTTTCAATACAATACAGAACCTGACCCAATGTGGATCAGTTTTTTTAAAAATAACAAAACAAATGCAAAGTCATATGTTGAACACGGTATAATTTTTTTTTTGCAATCAGGCGTGGTATGAGTTGAAGGCTACATGTTCTTTGCTTTTCATCGTACTATAAGGGTATGATTAGATAAGCTACATTTGAGTTTCTCTTGCAACTAGACTGTTCATCCTTGTTTTATTGAGAAAAAACAGCAACTTGCAAAAGATTTATACTCGGTCACATTTTATGGTAAAGCTGCAAACTTTAGTCTTTTTTTTATTGGAGTTTTATACAACAAATCAACACAAACAAGTGCACAATCATGAAGTGGAAGGAATATGAAAGATTGTTTTCAAAGATTTGTATAATCAATAACCTGAAAAGTGTGGAGTGCTTGTGTATTCAGCCCTTGTATTCAAAACCTTTTAGAACCACCTTTCACTCTTTAAGTCTTTTGGGATGTATTTTGTTATCAGCATTGCACATCCAGATACTTCAATTTTTTCACATTTTTTGCAAAACCGCTCAAGCATTTACTAGGTATGACTGGAGTTGATTCGTTTGAATTCTGAGTAGCGTCTCAAGACCCCACTTTTTGGGTGTATTCAGACCAGAAAAGTCCTTTGGTCCGCTTGCTTGGTCCGGACCCAAAGCAAACAAAAAAATTTTCGTTTGGTGCGGATCGCATTCACACTGTACATTTTGCAAGTGAACTATATTTTGTAAACACATCCACGTTTGTGGCGATCGGTGCGGCCATTGGACAGCAATGACTAGGGTGGCACACAGAGCGCAGACCCAAAAATGGAGGAAAACATGTTAGCCCTGCGCTTCTCTGCATATTTGTGCGGTTATTGGAGCTGCAAAATCATATTGAGTGTCAAGAGCAGCTCATTCAACGCAGGTTTTGTGACGCTCTGTTTCAAATTTTGGAAAGGCGTCGGGGAATGCGTGCAGTAACCTGAAGGAGACGATGTGCTCTGCGTGCCCTGTTCCACAACATGCTGGCAGCAGCGTGGCTAAACAGAAGACGACAGATCAGGTATAAACTTACCTTGCTACGGTGGCTTGTTAAGCCCAAAAAGGCACATGTATCCTGGAGTTGGTTCGGATCAACACTGGTTTATATTCACACCTGAAGCGAACCGCACCAGAGTCAGTTTGGAAGCGAACCGAGACCACCTAAAAAAGTGGGTCTCGGTCCGGTTCTCTGATCCGCACCAGGATTCGTTTGTGTGTATTCACACCTGCATAAAAGGTCCGGACCAGCGTTCAAAACGAACCCTGGTCCGTTTAATGTGGACCAAACAGTGCAGGTCTGAATACACCCGTTGTTTCACCAGCCCGACTGGGATTCTGACCCCAGCTTTTGGAACCACCGTTTAATCAGACTTTCTTCCAAATCAGTCCTGTATTTACCTTCACCTATTTTACCATCACCCTTACCAGATTCCCATTCACTGCTATTTAAAAGCTTCCCTACAGCATGATGCTGCCACCGCCATTTTTCGTAGTATGTTTGCTGTATCCCCTGGATGGCTTGTGGTAAACTACAAAAACCTGGTATTGCTTTCTTTCCAGAATGGCTTTCTTCTTGCCACCTATCCGTAATGGTCGTATTTGTGGGATGTATGATAGCTGATGATAGTTGGATAGTAATAGTTGTCCTGTCAACAGATTCTCCCATTTGAGCTGTGGATCTTTCCAGCTCCTCCAGATTTACGTGCCTATTGGTTGCTTTGCTGATTAATTCTCTTCTTACTTCTCATTAACAATTATAAACTACTTTATGTTTGTTCATAATCCCAACTAAGGACATTGAAGCATGTGTTTTTGTAATGCCACAAAATGTGGAAATATTTAGATGTATGAAGGCTTAACTAAAAGAACAAGTGGTTCAGCTCAAACCAAGGCTGAATTATGGGCATGGACCCAGGAGATGGATACCCTGCCCTTACCTTTCTACACTCATTGCCCAGAGGCCTCTACAAGTTTAATCTGACCCTGCCTCAAACCTTTTATATATGTTTTAAACATTCACAAATCTTAACTTTGTCTCCTTCTTGAGTAGTCTACATGTCAGAAACTAGTGGATATATTGCCTGTTAGAAGCATCAGACATGCGTCACCACTTATATATCTAAATGCAGATATGCACCTCTATCAATAACCTCCAATAAAATGACATAATATATAAAAGCTGCTTTATATAGCCTCACTTGCATCAGTCTATAAGTCTCTGACACTTTTCTTCTATGAACCTAAGTGCTATCTGTCCAGGATAAATTTGATTGGGCTCATAAATGATTTATGAGGGGTATTGGCTAGTGGATTCATCATTTAGAAAAAAAATCAATACTTGCCTCTTATTCTTCACTTTAATGCTGATCCTTTTACGCCATGAAAGCGTAATTGGTTGTTGAGTGGTTTCATCAACCAGCAGGCTAAAGCATTCATACTTCCCCCGTTCAATCACAGGAGGGCACTCTACACCAGTTTTTGCACCACTTTAAGCTTCTCTCTCCAGTTGATGCTTACTGGGAATTTTCCATAACCTGAGCTGAATGCATGCAATGCATTGCATGATTATAATTTTTTCCTCTTGCCCTGGTCACCGGGCGTCCGTCCAGTAAGTGTGTGTGACTTTTCCTGTGTGTTTATTTGTGTACCGGACGGTCTGTTTTAAACGTGTATGTCTGTGTTTACACTGCTTGAGAGATTTATAGCAGTGAGCAAGCAGGATTTAAAGGGCATCTGTGGATCAGGTCGCAAAGCATGAATAGCCTGGTGGCTGTGGTCCAGGCCTTAGTCTGAGGCTCAACATCATTCTTAATCATCTGGAATACACAAACAAAAATATTAGTGTGGATTTGCTGTTTGCTAGACAAGTGTTAAAATGGAGAAGTGCATGTTGAAAGCTGGTGTACTTGAAATCAAAACAGGTTTATGGTAGGATTTCTCTGATTTAAAGTAATTTAATAAGCAAACCTGGCAAAAAGTTTTGTAACATCTAAAAGTTGACAACCTATTTTATTGGGGCTTCTTTTTCTTCCAGTGCAACACAGTCAGTAATGTACCATCAGACTGGTCATCACTGGTTTGTGAATTCTTCACTGGTAGCTTTAGATCACTGACATGCCTTGAACATTAAAGGAAAAAAAACGTGTTTCAACCATTCAGATCAGATTCATAAACCCCATCCACTCTTAGAAAAGACGTTATACATTTTCAGCTTGAACTGAGCTGCGTCAGCATCTGATGGATCATTTCCCATTGCAGTCATTGTGTGGTGCTGCTCGCTGAGCATTGTTGCTTCGAGCCTTACCCAAACCCCGGAGTCAACTCAGAACTGGCTGGGATGTTGTTTTAGCCTGTGTGGTATTGTTTCAGGCCCGGTTGCGTTGGGGTGGAGGGTATTGGGCTCTCTCCTCGAGAGTATTGTCCCAGCCTGATCACTGTGTGATTATTTATGTAACAGACCAGTTTCTCAGAGCGGTGACAGTTCCAGCGCTGCAGGACGTCTGCATTCCCACAGACTTTCACCTCTGACCCCGGTTCTTTCACTCCTAACTTGGAGCATACATGTTAGAAACCGGCTTGCTTCGAGTGTGTCCCCGCATATGTGATTGACGTGTAGTGTTTACACACTCCTACAGGTCGACCGACACGTCTGGCCTAAATCTGGACAGGCACGTTTTGTGTTAGAGGTCTTTTGGTGCCATATCACGACCATGCTTAGTTTTGAAAAAAAAAACAGTGAAGTGGCGAATGTTGCAAATCAGTTGTCAAAATCTTTCATCACTTTTTATCTTAAAAGAGGAACTAACACAGTAGGAAAAAAACATGTCTTCGTTTTTATCTAAGCATCCATCATGGATAACTTGATCAGTGTACAACACCAACTAAAAGTGTGCATGCAGTATGGATGTGTTATGAATGATCATAAATGATGACATTTAGAAGTAAAACATTTTTATGCATTTAACTAAACTTGTGATCTGAACATTAGTGGATCCTGGTCCTAATTGTAAATCATTCTTTACTCCATGCATTCAACAGTTTCTACCATATTTTAAAAAGAAAACATGTAAAAATGTGTCATAGCTGTGAACTCAAGCTGCTATCACACCGTCTTTTATCTGGCCACATATGTTAGTATATATAAAGCTGCATTTGTGTAGATCTAAAGGTGAAAAAAGGAAGTGGATTTTTGAAACATCAACTTCTGTCATGTAAGTTTATTTTTTATCATCTGCCATCTAATAAATATAGCATAAAAAAACGGGAAATCTGTGTTTCGTCTAATTTTTCTTTGTAGTAAAAACAGTTTTTGGCAGTAGATCTTATATATTTGTAAAGCCTGTTCATTTCCCCTCTAATAATGTCCCATTTGTAAAGAAAACACATTTATTGGTTGAGCAGTCGACTTTAAAATGTGGGTTACACCAATAAAAAAACTAACCAGTTTTTCTTCCAATACCAAAACTTCTACTTGTTTGTGCTCGCATCAACAACAAACATGTAGGGGAATGTTATGTTAAGCAATGAGTCCTCATTTTGGCTTTGGCAGTTGGGTTGCTATCCTAATTTGCTAATTGCTGCACCAATAAGGTAACGGCTATTAGTGGAGACAGTATGATGGTGTGGGGCAGCGTGTCCCTCTGTGAAAAATCAAGGGTTGGCATTATGGGAGGTAATCTTAATGTAGAAAGAAATTGAGAGGCAATTCTATAACCTGTGGCAATCCTGTATCTGCCCAGTCTGGGACCGTACTCGATTCTCCAGGATGACAATGGTGACCCTCACATACATGTACTGTTTTTTTTTTACCCCCAGAGACTGCGTCTAGAATTGGTGCATGGGGAGGATGGAATAGACTGTCTGCAGTCCTGACCTAAACCACACTGAACACTTATGGGATTAGCTTGTGTGTGCTATACATTCCAAAGTCACCAACAAATCCACATTGACAGATTTGCCACAAATGTTGGTAGAAAAATGGAATGCCATCCCTCAGCAGTGCGTGACCAAGGGGATGATCACACTCTGCAGAGGCCGATGTTTGTTAAATACATAATGTTAAATATGTAAACAGTTAAATATATGTTGTTTCTTTAAAGTTCAATTGCCCAATCCAATCAACAACACCAAGCAAGAGTTAGTAACAGAATGGCCCTTTAACACTAATGGAGTTTGACCATATGAGGAGAAACAAACATGCGTTCCAACAGTATAGGGCACATTGCCATAAAGCATCGTTACTAAATAAATCAACCAAACACAAATTTCCTCACTTCTTTGTTCTAAGTTTTACTTATAAAGTATTTACTTTATATTTTAGTCAAAGGTGTTACATTTACAGTGTGTTACTGCATAGGGAGTGGTAAAAATGTTTCTACTGTGTCTGTCTTGTTGTTTTTCTATACCTAATGATCATTTGACCATCTTGGGCTGATAGTTTAGTGTTCTTTACAGTCTGAGTGCCCCTAATTATTATTAGTTTAATAAATGAGAAGACAGGGCAAAGTCTGCTGCCAAGTAATGCAACTCCAAGCATTCAGCATGCACTGGTGAGTCATTGTTTATTATTGCTCAGTGTCCACAGAGTTGCATGAGAGGAAGTGATATTATCTGGACGTTGCTGAAAACTTTGCATAGCATACATGGAAACATGCACATAAAAATCTATATAAGTCTGCCTTGTCTGGAGAACTTATGTATGCTACAATAGCTACAGCATTAAATGGATAAAAAAGACAATGCTGGAGGATTCATTTACTTACTATCTCCCTATGCCACAGAAACAGAAAACTGATATGAAATAGTGTCATGGGGCTATAATTTAAAATGGTGAAGGTATAACCTGAAAAATATGATTTAACATCAAAAAAAGTTTTGTTTTGCTTCAGGAAACAAAGTCAGGGGATTACTGGGAGGCTTTACAGATAGCTAGTTATTATAATAATTTATTATATTTTAAATTATTTTAGACTGAATGCCATTCCTATGATATAACATGATTTCTAACAACAAATCTTAAGAATCCCAGTTTCCATGTTACATGTTGAATGATCTTTACACCGCACCTGTGAACACAGATAAAATAAGTAGAAATCAGCTGAGAGCCTGGCAATGCGCGGTTGGTTTTTAAGTTGCTTAAAGCTGCAGTCTGCGCATCGTTGTGGGCCTTTTTTCACTATTCCTTTACACAACTGAGGTAATGAAAATGTTTCTCCGGCTCGTATGAAACATGTCAGTGTTTAAAGTGTAACTGGACCCCCTGAAAAAGCATAACCCCGCCCCCAGACAACATTTGAAAAATTCTACAAAGTGGGCGGTGCCAGAAGGAACGGAGGGGTATGGCCAAGTGTGGAGGAAAAGCGGAGGAGGGAATGTGGTGGTGGGGTGGGCACTGAGATCTGGCCTCAGCCCCGAGCAACAGGTGCAAACCCATTACCAGTTTGCTGCAGATTTAGAGTGGAAAAAATGTTTTCGTTAAGAGCTAGGAGCGAGCTCGTGGAGAACGGCAACCAATCAAAAGGTTGTCAGTGCCATGTTAAAAAATGTAATGAATGAGATGTCTATAACGATGTAATGACGTGGCTCTGACTTAGCTCTTGGATGGTGGAAAAGCAAACCGGTTCTTTTACAGAACCAGTTCAGAACTGGCTCTAGCACCAATTATGGTTACGTTTATTTGGGATTTACAGAAACCTCAGACGACCTGCAGATGTCCTGTTTGTTGCTCAGCTGACTGTGTGACATAGGCAGCTTGTTCATTTGAGAGATCCAGTTACAAGTGGTCATTCAGCAGGCTCGTGGGGTTGCCATTTAAACCTCACATATGAACACATACCTTAAGCTGTTCACTTGTCATTGGATCACACAGGATACATGTAAACATTAAGTATTAACACAGCATTGGTTTCTAAATGGACATTTTATAGCCACTTCTGCTCTGCTGGCAAAACACCATAGATAGATAGATAGATAGATAGATAGATAGATAGATAGATAGATAGATAGATAGATAGATAGATAGATAGATAGATAGATAGATAGATAGATAGATTGATTTCTGTCACTGTCTGAAACTCTAATGGCATTTGTGCCTGTGAGAAATTGTTGACCTCCATGCTGATGATAAATGTTATTTGTTGTGCTGCACTCACCTAAATGGCATTTCTGGCTTTAAGTTGCAGTCAGCTGTCACGGAGTTTCTAAATTTGCAAGTGTAATAACAGTCTGTTCTCAAATGCTTCATATGCTATTGATCCACCACATGTTTTATGAACACAAAGTAATTTCTGGTGGATCCAGTTACTCGCCTCAAGATTTTTTTTCATGCGATACCGCATATATTCATTATGTGATGGGGATTTTGAGGGACAAATACAGGTCTAACCAGACAATTTTGAACTTAAACAGAGTTATGTGTGTATGTCAGCAAAATGTCTAATTACTTCTCTGTTTTATGAGTATTGTAAAAAATTAAGAAACAGTTATTGATATAACAACTAAATCCGTTGCTAAGCACAGCTACATGATCAAGTGTTCTAGAACTAAAAACTAAATATGTGATTGCAAGATGATTGCGTGTTCATTTTACCCAGAACTGCAAAAATGTTTAGACTCATCAATTGGGTTCCTGAATGCACCCCACGTCTACAATGTTTGCATGTATGACCGCAGGAACATGTGCATGCCGTCCTCTTAGGTTGAACCTCTGGAAGGCCTTCAGAACTGGGAGTAGTATGATGTAAAATTACCACACAGCTCTTCTGAACACTCCAGAAGCTATTTGAACAGCTAGTTTAGTGTTTCCTAACTCTGGGTGCACAGTGTTCTGCATCTTTTAGATGTTTTCCTCCTACAAAACACCAGGTTCAAAGGAATTAATTACATCATGTTGTAGCTACTTAGAATGAGCATGTAAGAGATGGATCCAGACAAACATTACTAGATACTTTTTAAAAAACAGAATGCCAGCTTAGCCTAGTCGACTTCTTTTTAGAAAAGTTATTCCAAGTTTGTGGTTAATAAAGCCTCAGCAACTCTTCTGTAAACAGTATCCAATTTAAATGAGGCACAATTCTCCAATGTAGAATATAAAAAAAAAATCCCCATGTCAAATTAAAATGTAATGCCTAATAGGCTGGAAGTAATTTCTTACTTTGGAGAACAATAACTATTATTTAGATTTTGTAAAGGTCCACGAATCCATGCAAGAACCTCTCTCTTTAATACAGTACATTTATTTAAGAATATCGGAGGATCAGGAATCTGTTTTCATTGACGCTTCGTAGAGGTGAAGTTTACCAAACAACTCAGGGTGTATTCAGACCAGAAAAGTCCTTTGGTCCGCTTGTTGGTTCCGGACCAAAAGTGGACTTAATTTCTTTTTATGTTGGTGCGGTTCACATTCACACTGTACTTTTTGCAAGAGAACTATATTTTGTAAACACGTCCACGTGTGTGAGGATTGGTGCTGCCATTGGATAGCAATGACTAGAGCGGCACACAGAGCATAGACCCGGAAATGGTGGAAAATATAGAAGTCCTATTTGTGCTGTTATTGGAGCTGCAAAATCATATTGAGTGTCAAGAGCAGCTCATTCAGGTTTCGCGACGCTCTTGGAACAGCGTCGGTGAATTTGTGCAGTAAACCGAAGGAGACAATGTGCTCTGCGTGCCCTGACCCACAACATGCTGGCAGCAATGTGGCTAAACAAAAGACGGAGGATCAGGTATTAACTTACCTTGGTACGGTTGCTTGTTAAGCCCAAAAAGACACATCCTGGAGTTGGTTCGGATTGACACTGGTTTGTATTCACACCTGAAGTGAACCACACCAAAGTCTGTTTGGAAGCGCACCGAGACCACCTAAAAAAGTGGGTCTTGATCCGGTTCTCTGATCTGCACCTGGACTAATTTGTGTGTATTCACACCTGCATAAAAAAAACGAACGCTGATCCGTTTAAAGTGGACCAAACAGTGCAGGTCTGAATACGCCCTCAATAAGTGTCATAGAAACTCTGTCTTTAAAGAGTAACTAAACCCCAAAACAACTTTTTTTTTGCTTCTAAACTGTATAAATGGGTCTTTACCAATGCAGTCTTTCAGTTTCTGGGGATTTTTTTACATTTTGGTGTAAACTTGTTTGATTCTACACTTTTTGGTCTAAAAAGGTCTTAGTGCTGCCCTTTTAGGGTTGAACGGTGGCTACTGCATTTGAATTTTGTGATTGGTGGAGAGCGGTACATCTGTACGTCACAGGCATTGACTGTGTCACAGCAGCCATGGTCTCACAGACACGTCCCGTTAGGTTAGGGTTGGGTATAAAACTATTAGACATACCGCCCCCGTGGCGACTTTGGAGTTGGATTGCGTTTTTCCGGTTACCATTATTATCACATTAGCACTTAGTTAGCATAGCTAACATACTGTTTTGAACGTTAGCCTATGTTAGCATTACCACTCGGAGACTGGACCCATCCCGTCTCCCTCTCCCTCAGCAGCAGCGCCAGCTGCTATCTCTCTATCTCTGGTGACGGCGGAGGAGATCCGCTGGTTCAGGGCGCCGAGCCAGCGCCGCCCGAGCTCGGTGCTGCTGAGGCAGAGGGAGACTGGAGAAGTCCAGTCTCTGAGTGGTAATGCTAACATAGGCTAACGTTCAAAACAGATGAATGTTGATCAGATCGATCAGTCGCAAAACTGCCAACGTCGCTTTGGTCACTGTCCATGTTTCAGTGTCACATTAAGCGAGCTATCATTGTCCTCCGGAACACACCCCCACGTTCCCCCCTCCGCTCATCCTCCATACTTGGCCACACCCCTCCGTTCTTCCTGGCACCGCCCACTTTGTAGAATTTTTCAAATGTTTTCATGGGGTTCAGTTACACTTTCAGATTAAACTGCAAAGCAAAGGTGAAGTGAGTCAGATTTATTTCTTCTGACAAATCTCAGTTCTGTGAGGCCTTTACAGATTTCTTGTGCTTTTGTCTGTTTATACTGAGTAAGAATAAAAAGCAGATTTCAAATGACAATTTCATTTATTAAGGGGAAAAGCAGTCTAAAACAGCTTTGCAGTATGTGATGAACCATTTCTGATATCTGGCAAAGAGTCTTTTGTAAAGCTGTGGAGGAATTCTGACCTACCTGTACTTTTTTTCTGCAGAATTGTTTTGTTTGAGCCATATTGGAGGGTGTTTGAACATGAATGGCCTGTTAAAGTTCATGCCACAGTGTCTTAATTGCATTTAAGGTTGGAGTTTCACTAGTTTGAGCCATTTAGAAGGCTTGATGTTGTCCTTTTGATTCGCTTAAGGTTTTGAACCATTAACCTGACCTTCTTTTTTCGGACTTTCTAGTGCAGAGCAGAATTGAGGTTTGTGTTAATTACGGCAAGTTGTCCAGTTCCTAAAGCAGCAATGCTGCCTCGACCATTACACTACCGCCATCCTTTTTGACTGTAGGTATGATTTTTATTTTATTTTTTATGCTGTATCAGTGATGTTAGGGTCATTTTGGTGGGAAATTCTGACTTAAAATGTGAACTCATTGGAACTATCCAGTCAGTAGGGATGTAAGAAAATATCGATACACCGATATATCGCAGTATTTTATTTCCTTATATTGTATCGATATTCACACAAAAAAAACTATTTATTAATTCTATTTTAATTTTTAGGATTTTAATGGAAACATTATTGATGACAGTAATTTCTGTAGTAAATATAAAAGTATGTCTGGTAGTTTATGGCCGTTTTCACCTTCTTTGTTTCAGTGGATCAACTAGATCTAGTAATAAAACTGGATGTGTTAAAGTATGAAACAGGTTAGAGTGTTTAGAATGCTGTGACAGTTTTCCTACAGTTAAATTCTGTTTTTTTTAAATCACAATATATCGTCTTATTCATAGTATTGTTATATATCATAATATATCGTATCGTCTCCCATGTATTGCGATACATATCGAATCACTGATTTTTACCAATACACATCCCTACCAGTCAGTTTATTCAACCTATATTTTTTTCAGCTTCCATTCATCAGAGGAGTGGCAGTGCAGAAAATCTGTTGCTGTTTCTGTCTACAGATGAATAAATACAATCTTCTGCTTTGTGGTTCAACAAAAATTAATCATCACCTTCCTCTCAATCAGAGCTTAGAAATGTCATGGGGCTGCCATAAATCAGTATTTTTTTTACTGAAATACTGTGTGAGAGTGAAAATGGGTAAATTAAAGGGCTGTCGGGAATGCAAATAACATTTGTTCTCAAATCCTCTAAAAATACAAGTGAGTGTTAAAGATGATAAGCAGTAATTGCAGCGATGACAGTCTTGCATCTTTTTTTGTAGCACTCTGCTCCTCTTCAGGATTGGTTTTCTCACACTTTTATGTCTCAGTGTTTCTGTCGTGAGATCTCAGTGTGTGGCTGAACTTTGCAGGTTGTTTTTGGTCACTTCAGGTCCTCGTGTCTGAGCTAAAAGAAGGCTCACATGTCAAAGGGGAAATGAAGATGTTCCTTTTTGTGGTCTTATAACAGTTAAACGGTTTGTAAACTTCACCACTGAATAAAGAACGGAAACTTTGGCTCTGTGGTGCAAAGAAGAGTTGTTTACCCTCCAGATCCTTACAGAGTTGTACTCCATGTCCTCACAGGGTAATTAGAAGAGATACGGTTACATCATGTGCCACCCATCATAGCATAGAGGTTTATTAGACGAGCAGCAGCTTTCAGACACTAAACATGACAATCGAATACTTATATCTTGACTTTGCATTCCTGGGATGCTCTAAACACATATTACCTAACAGCCCCACTCTTTTGTAACATATTATGATGTTGTTTAGCAGGTAATAGTCTGGAAGATAATCATTGAATTCAGCATATCTGGATTGAGGGCAGTGATTTTTGCTGGTGCCAGTGAACGGTACTCAACCCTTCTGTGAATAAATCAGTGTTGGTTCTAATATTAAACTTACCTTGTTGTTGTTTTTTTCAGGATGATCTAAGATACAGCACTGTAAAAAGTATTTCCCCCATTAGAGAGATCTTCTTTTTAGCTTTCATCACATTTGAATGTTTCAGATCAATAAACTAAAATATCAGAAATGGTAACTTAAGTAAATACTAAATGCAATTTTCTATGATTAAGTTATTTAATAAAGAGAAAAGGCTATAAAAACCCACCTGTTCCTAACCGAACCTAAACAACAAACTCTAGAGCAGTTCGTTTATGACAGTGCCCAATCCTGGTCCTCCGAGATCGACCATCTTACAAATTTTAGATGTATCCCAGCTCCAACACCTGAATCAAATTGTTTAATTCCCTCATCAGCAGTCTGTCAGCTCTGCAGAGGCCTGGTAACGAGGCCTTCATTTGATTCAGCTGTGATGAGAAGGGATGCACCTAAAAGTTGCTGGATGGTGGATCTTGAGGACCAGGGTTGGGCATCGCTGGTTTATGGTATGAATGTCATCTGACTACGCTTAATGGGGTGGGTTTGGGTAGAATTTTTCCTTAATAAGTGAAATGGTCATTTGAAAACTGCATTTTGCAGTTACTCTGGTTGTCTTTGTCTAAGTATAAAAGCTTACTTTTAATACTTTAAAGTGTGATGAAAAGCAGAAACAGAAGAAATCTGTTAGACCAAAACTTTTCACACCATTTTTACTTCTGCCAGTTATTTCTATTGTTTTTCTTCTTGAAGTAATTCAAGATCTTGATGCTCAAACATTTTTTAGCAGATTATCCAAAATTAGATGGAAAAGGTTCAGTAAAAGAACTTACATTTGGTGACTTCATAAGGATTTTACATGTGTGAAAATAAAAGGCCTTCTATTATCAAAATAAGACCACAAAAATTAGATGTTGTGGTTGATCAGATAAGGATCCCTATTATTTCCTTTTTTGGTGCTGTTTTGAATTTTACATAAGATTTAGTTCTTTGTCTTGTTTTTCTTTGTTATTTTTATCCTACATAAATCTGTTTAGTTGTGATTTAAAAAGCTTTTAAATCTCTGAGCAACCTCCTCCTAGCAGCCGTATTCTGTTGGTAAAGAGTTGCCAATGTGCGAGCTGTCAGGCTAAGGGGCCGACAATCACAGGTTGAGAATTTCTACACCCAAACTTCATTCTGCACAACTAGCTTTCATTTTACAATGCAAGGTTATATAACACTACCAAATCACTTGTACATAGGAGACTTTGCATGAGCCATACAGTCTACACTAACATAGAATAGAATAGAAATAGCCTTTATTGTCCCACAGTGGGGAACTTCAGGTGTCACAGCAGCAACTTAACGTAAGTGGAAAAATGCATGTTCACACAAAGGTAAAAATAAAAAATAGCTTCTTCTTAAACAAAGATGAGACTGAGGATCCTTCACGCTGTTTTCCTTAACAGCATAGGGGCAGGTGGAGAGCACTGATTTGTTTTTGCTTTTTGGAAAGTTTCTTTAAAGGAATGCAAACCGGTTTCTTATTTTGTACTCAAAGAATCATTACTGAAACTTGAAACCATTCTTATGAAAGTCTGAGTATGGGGTACACAGTAATAAGTAAGACCAGAAGTGAAAGAGGAAAGGAGGTACAAAGTACAGTACTGAATTTCCCCATCAGAAGAGTTTATCGTTCCTCTTCTCTTCATAACATAAACAAACCTCTGCAGAATGTTTAACTGTTTGCTATAGCACTGACTACTTTCAGAAGTTTCATATGGGATTTAGTGACATTCATTTGTAAAACTTCAGGTTTCCAAATATGTTCTTGCGCAGTCAAAAACTATGATGTCCAGCATCATGAAATAATATGGGAGCATGTCTCATTCTAAAGCTATTTACAAATGACAAAACTCTTGTAAATTACAATTTTTATAATTTTTACATAATTGGACACTTATCCATCCATCCATCCATCCAAATGGGATATGCCACCTAAACCTTTTAAAGGAGAAATCCTGAAAACATAAATCAAACAACGCTGGTCAGTTCAGGGTCACATGATCATGGTGGACCACGGAGACATAGATGGACATGTAAATAGAGATGTTCTTTTTTTGGGGATCAGCTCTTTCACAGCAACAGACCTCTCTCAGGAAACAAAAACACAAAAATACCTCAATTCCTTCCCTTTAGGCAGGACTCACTACCAACAGCATGTATAATATAGCAAACATGATCTCCAGTTAACAGAAATGTTATTCTATTAGCACTGTGAAGCAATTTTTTAATTCATCTTAACTGTCAGTGATTGTCCTCAAGTTAATAAAAAGTAAAAAATATAGTTGCTGTATGTTTTTTTTAAATCTACTCTGATTCAATAACAAATTAAAGCCCATGTTGAAAAGTTTAATCTGGGGTCAAATGATCCAACAAAGTTTAAATATTTAGACACACCGTACTAGTTTGTTCGCTGAGCAAAATAGAGAAGGGGGTTAAGCTGTAGCAGTAGTTACAGGAAAAGTATATAGAGGATGGTGAAATGCAACAAAAGTGCAAAGACGGCAGCAGAAGGAAGTTACTGTATACCAGGCTGCATAACAAAGCTCTGCTTTATAGTCTCTGTATGCAAACCTGTCGAAAAATGTGACTCTATAGTAGGCTACATACAGTATGTGTTATTCCTTACTAGCTTGTTGAGCTAGAATTTATATGGAATACTTTGGACTTGCTCTCTTAAGGAATGATGTGCAGTATGAGTTATGGTAAAAATAACCTTTGTTGTTTTATATCAGTAATAAAACTTGTCTTTTCTAAATCATTTTAGAGTTGTCACTAACCCTAACCCTTCGTTTTAACAATAACAGTTTGAGAATTTAGATTTGTAACCAGATATTTGCATACAATAAGCCAGACTACATCTTTCCTTTTTTACTTCAATTACAATGAACAAAATTACTTCTATTTTGTAAATTTTAGAATATTGAGAGATTTAATATTTCAAAAAAAAAATTTTGCGGTGTTCAAATCCTGAAATTTTCCTGCACTAATTTTACTTGTGGATGTGTTTTAAGGTACATCTTAGGTACAACTATCAGATCCCTGAAGCATCCCTATTCACCTGTTCAAGCAATTATACATATGTGAAAACATCATGGAAAAGTGAAAGAGAGGGGTTCTGCGTTCCAGAGATGGGTGTTTTTGTGCACAATGTGTGTATCAGTCCAAGGACAAAAACAAAAGACTGTGAAGATTCTAGTTGAAGCAGATACGAAAGTTTTAGTTATCCACAGTGAAACGAGTTCTGTTTCAACATGAGGTGGAAGGCCTCTTAGAGAAGAAGAAGCCAATACATCAAAAATGACAAACAGCTGGTTAAATTTAATGGATTTAGGGACATAGACCTTCATTTTTCAAAACATATATTATGGTCTAATGAAACTGAAATCAGATTGTTTGGCTATGATGACAATCAATATATTTGATGAAAAAGGGGAAAGCTTCTTGTTTTGTTACAGAAGACACTGGTGTATTTCACAAAATGAATGGGATCAGGAGAGAAGATTACAGGCAATACTGAAAAAACACTTTCAACAACAAGGTAATTCAAGGTGCTTACATACATCATAAATAATTAAAAATAAATACCCTGTGACAGAGGTTGTGCAACATTTTTTAGTTGTCGGCCATAATGACTGACTGGTTCAAAATGATCCGGTCAAAATAAATTTTCACTCTTCAATTTTTTATGTAATGATAACATATTCAGTAGTTCATTTTTATTCATTTCAAAAACGATCAAATACAGAGAATATTCGGGTAATGCATCCCCTGCCCTGTGAAACAATAGGGATGGAGGCTAATGGGTTTTCTTGCATTTGTAATATTATCTATTACTTTCTTTATTTTACTAAATTTCCAGCATGGCTTCAAAACGTTTTGTTTAGTACAATAGTTTATAATAACATAAAAAATAAAAAATGTGGGGCTCTCCCGTGCTGCTTGTTGGGAGGACAGCTACTGCAACGGCATGACGATTCAGCATAACCAGAACACAGCTCTCGACATGGCATTCTAAATATTCTCATAAATATAGAGGAAAACGATTAAAAAAACTTTACTTTAGGTTTGCGAGAACAATCACGAGACATATTTGACCGGCATATTTACAAACCTGTTTGATTAGACACCTGTCTTCAGACACCTTCTCCCTCCTCTTCCTACATTGGCAGTAGTTGGTGCACTTCTTCTTCAGCTGCCTGCAGGCGAGCGCAGTGAGTTGTGCCACCTACCATAGGGGAGTCTGTACAATAACGCGATGCAATGGGTAGCTCAGATAAATTAAATAGATTTTTTTTCAGTGAGAGAAATTGGAGGTATGACATGAAAAAATGTGAAGACAGTCAAATGCATGTCTAACACTCATTGTGTGAGAGTTGGCAGCCCTGCATTACAGAAAAGTGTAGAGAAGAAAGACTTTATATTTGAAGATGTTTTTCAGAATTTCATTAAAGCCAGATGTACAAGAACAGTATGGACAAAGCTTGGCTCAACACAAATATCTTGGCCAATGGGGAATTGATGATTACAGACTAAGAAAAACTCAGCTTCTCCATCTGGTTCCTCACTAGTCTGTTCCTGGCAGATTGCCACGCCTTGTCTGTTCCTCTGTAGGTTTCTAGGCATCCAGTCATGTTGAAGTAAACACTTCGAAGCCCTCAGGAAAGAAGGCATGTAAAGGTTGGCAGCAAACCAACTCAAAATATACACAAAAACCCACTGAGTCATTCAGTCAGCTTGTTTTTCCCTTCTCTCGTGTACTGATGATTATAAAACTGGAAAGTACTTTATCAATGTTTCTAAAAGCCTAACTTCAATCTTACATTTTTTAGAAAGGATGTTCAAATCTATCTGCTCAGGCATTTTTTTAAAAAGATGTACTTATTTGTATAACAGTTTCACTTGGCAAAGCAATAAGCTGTGGTTTAATTGGCTCCTTTATAGGGAGTGTGGGTCGACCGCTGACTCTGTTCATTTGACGTCAAGTTTGAAGGAAGGGAAGGAAGGAAATCTACATTTGTCCATTTGGGCCATTTGTCGTAAATTTCTGCAAAGGGCACAATGTGATGCAAGAACAAAAAGCAAACAAGCAGTATTAGCTAGCTTATACAACAATTTCATGGCTCTGATGCCCAGCCATTTAGAGCTAAATGAATTCACAAATCAAGTTTTTGTCAGATGAGTCTAAAGAATCGTTTTATGTATACTTAAATACTTTTAGGCTGATTGTCATCCCACAATACTGAGATGAAGCTGATTTTGCAAGCTAGGGTTAGAGTATAGATAACCAATTCCCTCCATATCAGTTAGCGTGCTAAAGTAATCAAATATGCAAAGGCAACAGTAGTGTTTTTTACTCTTAGTTCTCTGTATATTGCCCATCTGTCATTTTCTTTGTCAGTCTTGTGTGTTTGCTTATCATCGTTTGGATGCTCTGCTGGCTTTTCTTTCCAGTGCTCTCTTGCAGCAGAATCCACTTCGTCCCTGTTTGTTTGCGCTTTATATCTCGTTTGTGAAGCTAGATATATGAAGCCAATTGCTTGCGTGCTGGTCAGGCGGTATGTCACATGCCTCAGTTCGAAACTGTGACACAAGTTGTTTTAGTCACGTATTCAGTAGGTTTTTAAAAGGCAGTTTTCAGGTTTGCTTTAGAATTCTGCTGCAAGGCTTTGCATGACTCGCATAGGTATGAATCTATCGGGTAAAAACAGGATCAGCTCAACATAAATGAAAAAACAGATTGTAATCTCGAAAGATAGACACAGTAAATTAGAAAAATAATTGTGTGAAAACAAATGTAAACTCAAAAAATAAACATTGTAAATTTGAAAAAAAAAGTTAATTTGGAAAAACTATAAACCTAAAAGTGTAAACAAAGAAAAAAAATACAAAGTGAAAATCAGAATTGAAAATATAAATTTAAATAAAACGTGCAACCTAAGCTGTATTCATGTAATCATTTTTTCTTTGTTTATTTGTTACTGCTGTTTTGTATTTGACAGTTTTTATGTTTCTCCTCCCCTTTGCTTTCAGTCGTCAGCTCACACTTTCAATTCAGCTTCTTTGTTTTTGGAGTTGATTCTGATTTTACGTGGGGGCGGGCTTAGAGCCCTTTGGCTACCTACCATGATTGACATAAGTTCAGTTGACGTCATTTCCTTCTGAATATAGCGCTGTGTAACTGCATAAACGACACATGATCAAAAACCTAAACCTTCTGCAGATGAACGATTGTCCAACATCCCAGCGTTTGTTTAGCTATATCAGCAGAGGCAGGATCATATTTTTAAATGGCGACAACGACAGAAGCGCTACTCGGAAGGAAATGATGTCGACCAAACTTCTGTCAATCATGTCCCCGGTACCCAATGGGCTCTAACCCCTCTCCCACATAAAATTAGGTTAAACTCCAAAAACAAAAAGGCTGAATTGAAAGCTGAGGACTGACAGTTTTTACATTTCTCCTCCCCTTCGCTTTCAAACAATCTGAAAATACAAAACAGCAGTTTTAAGAAATAAAAAAAGGAAAAATTATTTCATGAATACAGCTTAGTTTGCAACTTTTATTTAAATATATATTTTCAATTCTGATTTTCCTTTTTGGATACAGTTTAGGTTTATAGTTTTTTTATCTTAGATGATAGACTGACACAAAGTAGTGCATTGGTATAAAGTGGATGACAAGGGACACTTTGTCTTTATTTATTTATTTACAAATGTACATTTGAATACCATCTTCATATTGCAACCTGGTGGTAGCATATTGCTGTGGAGATGCTTTACTTTGGCTGGGACATGGAAGCCAGTCAGAGTTCATTAGAAGATGGATGGAGCTAAATGGAGGGCAATCATGTAGGAAAACACATTACATGCTGCAGAAGACTTCAGACGGGAATGGAGGTTGACGTTCTAGCAGGACAGTGGTCTTAAACCTAGTGGCAACTTCAAAAACGTTTTCAATCCAATTCAGAGTCTGTTGGAAGACTTGAAAATTGCTGTTCAAAGATGTTCTCCGTCCAGTCTGACTGAGCTTGAACTATTTTGCAAAGCACAATGGCCAAACATTTCAGTCTCCTGATGGGCCAATCTGGAAAAGACATAACTTTTGTAAAATATGGTTCTACAAAGTTGGGGTATATTACATATGCACGCTATATTTTACAGATTTAAAAAAAACTGAATATGTTTAATTTTGACTTTTCTTTCAGATTTATTTGTGGCAATATAGAGGAAAAGAAGCCTGAAGTCATGGCTTGACTTTAAAGCTGTATTATAATGCTGATGTTTTACATTCTTATCAAAAGTCCATGATTAGTTGAGATGTAGGTAATTTTGTGAGGATAACATCACTTGTTTTTGTCTCTGCTTCATGTCTTTCCTACAGCGACATTTATGCAACAAGGATCTATTGCTCAATCAAGAACCACAGAGCGGTTTGTTCCCAAGAATCCTTAATCAATGCATTAATCACTAAAACATTTAAGCTTAGATAATATCCTTAGAAACAAAGCAGGAAAAAGACGATCCTCCATTTTTTCTTATGCTTAACAGTATTATGTACATATATAGGTCTTCAGGGTTCGCTCATACAGACTTTGTAAAAAAATAGTTTGTAGGTGTTAGTGAATTGAAGAATTTGTGTGACATATCACACATAGCTGTCCATTTCTGAATGCAAGCCTGTGAAGACGTTACACAAGTTTTTAAACTCCAATGTGCATAAAAAATAGTGTTCATGCTCATGAATTTACTAAATATGTTTTTGCTAAGCAAATGCACACTATGTATCTCCTGCCAATCTCAGCGTGTATGAGCAATACCATGTTACCCAAAGAGGACAACGTTTTGTTTTTTGTTTTTTTCAATTTTTTGGGGGAAATGTTACAAGTTAGCAGTTTTGAGAAAAACATCTTGGTTCCTTCCTTGTGCAATCTGATTGCATAAAGTTGGCTATAGGAGGGGAGAAGAGAGTAAGAAAAACAAGTCATGAATATTTTTCTTGCACCGATATTTTCTGTGCAAAACATGTAATGGAGCTGTAGCTCGCCTCGTTTTCTCTATAGGACTGAAAATGCAAAACCATTACACATTTAAAAACCATGCACATGTTTAATAAAACAAAATTATATCGAACACCGTTAACAGATTAGTTGTTTTTCTTGTAAAGTACCTTCACATGACATAAGGAACTGAAACTGAATCATTGGAAAAAACTAATAGCATTCTTTTACTTTTATAAAGGATGGCATGTAAGAGATTCATCAAGGGATGCAATTCTTAATCATTTGTGGGTGAGAAAATTATCTAAATGTATGAGCTTCTTATAGTAAAAGCAACAATTATCCCACTACTGCTAAAATATATATATTTTTAAGTTATAAAACATAATCTTTAGCTGGGGCTGCAGTGTGAGGGGAAAAATAGTTGCGATGTTATTGTTAGTTATTGTAATAAACCCAGATTCCTCATTGTTCTCATTCTTATCCATCTAAACATTATCCTCCACTCCTCTATGTGCTTTAGAGTCTGGGTAACGAATAGATCTCTCTTTTTTATATCAAAAAGCCCACCCCACCTTTTCAATCATAAGACTGGCTCCCAGTTGAAAGATATTAGTCTATAGAATGTTTAATCAAATAACTTTTTTTGTGATTAGGATAATGCACATACACATAATGCATTGGGACTGAGAGTTGATTAACCTTCTGCAGCTATTTTTATGTTTCCTATTTTGATTTTGACACATATGCTGCCTACTGATTTTAGTTGTAGCTTGAAAGAGCTTATCGTACAGAATATTATACTTTATCATTAAGGTCATTATAAAGTAACACTGGGATCATAACAGTATTAACTGGTTCAGTAGGCTATGTACACAGTGCAGGTATAAATGCTCAATTCTAATTTTTGGTTAGATCTAGAAATATGTTTTGTCAATTTAGGTTTTGTCCAATAATACAGTTTCTATGAAATCCACAAGTTTCATGCATGCTGCAATACCACAGTATCTTTTTTGTGCTGATGCGTATATGGGAGGTGCTCGTTTATCTGTCTCTTTATCTGTTTTTGGTTGGTTTGGAGGCTGTTCTGCTTGTTTGAGAAGATAATCTCTCTCCTACTGCCAGGTCAGCAACCTCCCATCCCCCACCAGTAACTGTGAGCTCTTGTGTGTTAGCAACTAACATTTGTGCAAAATAACTTTGTCACAAACTCCCACTAAAATATGTCAAAGTTTGTGATTGCATCATTGAAAATGGGTTAATATTTCCATGGGTGTGAATACTTTTGCACTGCACTGTCAATGATGTAACTTTTGTCAAAAATAAAGTGGTTGTGTGGGCGCACTGTGCTCTCACAATTGCACACACTCACATGTAGTGCAGAGCCAGACCCCCGTCTAACTGTGGGTTAGCACTCAGAGTCTATTAAAGCCTCACCTAACCTCCTTATCATTCCCTCCGTCCATAACTCTGAAGACTCACAGAAAACGCAGAGCAGGAAAACAACAACTGCCGTTAACAGAAGGCGAGACGGCTGCTCCGATTGGTCCAGACGCTCTGTGTGAGATGGCTGCTATTGGCTGAGATTGTCACACCTCCAGAATATGTTTGTGTGCAGTAAACCACACGGTGGGTAGATGGAGGAAAGGGATATGAGGGTGGGGGGTTATAATTCGCAAAAGGGGTTGTCAGGAGGTTAGGCTCTCTAAAAGAACAGAAGGGAGGCTTCAACGTGTACTCTCTGGACAACATCTACTGGCTCTAGTTCAAAAACTTCTAGGAAAGTAGGATGTTTGTTTCTCTCCCACACGATTTATGGGCTGCACAAACAGGCCTAATTTAGTTGGACCATTTATAAGCTTCCCAGAAAAGTTGACCGAGAACTACAGAAAATCTTTCTTGGCCCAGATGGAAAATGGCATCTTTATCTCTCAATCCCATCAACA
Source organism: Valencia hispanica (assembly GCA_963556495.2). Lineage (NCBI taxonomy): Eukaryota > Metazoa > Chordata > Actinopteri > Cyprinodontiformes > Valenciidae > Valencia > Valencia hispanica. The sequence continues at coordinate 31,030,015 of OY747719.1, forward strand.
TGTTATTGCTTTCAGACCTGCCTTTGCTTGCCGTTAAGACATTAGCTTGCTATCAGCAGAGGCCAAAACACTCTTGTGTTTTTATGTTAGACATATATTAGTACTTTCCCACTGAGAGAATCTTTCATTTGGAATACATGTTTTGATTTTGCAGATAAAAATTAAGCAATGTTTATGAACACTCCACCTTACATCAACAATCAAAGAGACTGAAATTAAGCTTCAAACAATGAATGCATTGATTCTATTTGAATTTAGATTGTGTTAGTCTGGGGTTGATTCCGGGTATTTGTGCTAGTTATAAAAGCAGAGACCAGGACTTTGCCACTGTCTCCTTGTTTACCATCTCTCCATATCTGTGTGTATTTGAGGTGAAGTGCCTGGATGGACGAGCTCTGAGGCATTAATGGCCTTTGGAAAGGCTATAGGGTTACTAAATGTTCAGGTCATTTAAGTAGGCGCCATTCATCCCTCTGAGCATCATGTGACAAAAACAGAACGGCGTCCAAGAAGCAGCTGATAAACTAAATATTGCGTCGTCGTGACCTCTCTGCTTACATCACTGTTGTTTGTCTTCAGTATCCAGGCTGCTGCATATTTACCACTCTTCCTTGTTCTTTATTTTCCAGTTGTTTCTTATAAAGTGAGCATCTAAGTTGACCTTATTTGTGTGTTTTTCCATTTATTTACTGTATAGTGATTCAGGTAATTTTGTGTTTTGTTACTTGCTGGGTGGACCTGTAAGATCTACAGTAAGATTACACAGGATAAACAAGCCTTTCAGCAGGAAAAACTGGAGCTGCAAAAACCTTTCTGCAATTGAGTTATGTATTTAAAAGGTTTCATGTGCAGGTAATGAGGGAGAACAGGTTTTGTTGACATCTATTTATCTTTTAGTACAGTGGACCCCCAGTCTTTGCGGGGGTTAGTGACCACAACCGCCCGCAAATAGTTAAAATCTGGAAATACTTGAGACCCCCTCTATAAACGCTTATAACTGCCTATTTTAATATTAAGTTCACCAATTATACTTAATATGCTTCAATAGCCACAGCGGAAACCATCTTAGTACTACAGCAGAAACTAACGTCTACAGTCTTCCTTATTTCCGCTCTTAGGCGTACACCCAATCAGCGCCGAGGAAAATTAATGCAGCTCCTGGAGTGGCGGCTTTGCTTCCCAGTTATTCCAGCTTCTCAAGCTGCATTTCATTCCAAATATTTTTCATATGCCCTACAAGAAACTCTGCGAGTACTGAACTGCGAATAGGAGGGGGTCCACTATATACAAATAGTCACATTTTTTCAGCATGCCATTGCTATTTTTAGCTTAGCTTAAGTTACTATTGCTGTATGCAGATGAATATCTGATCTTTATTACACTGAATGTGTATTCTCTTAACTTTTCTACCAATGCCATTTCAACCCTTCCTACTTCCATTTCATTTATGTGAATAAACTTTATATCCATATGTATTGCTGTGAAAAGTACTGGAAAGGTATTGCATTTTTGCATTTTTTTGTCAGACTTGCACGTTTTGAGTGTGTCCTTAAACATGACATCCATGCTCAGAAAACTGCCCGACAATTCTGCAAATAAGAGTGGGTCAAAGATGACAGCTATGCCGTCAAGAAAAGCACAACCAGTTATTAGGTTTATTAGGTTAGGCAATCATCCATCTCTTCAGACTTAAGGATGTATTCTGATTTATTCTGTGCTAATTTATTCAGCACATAGCTGGAAATACTTACAGCACATTATAATGTCAATACTACTGTTAGGTAGTATGTAAGTATTTTCTCTAAGCTTTACATAAAGCACACCTGAGTTGTTTAATAACATAAAAGACCAACAACCGACTAAACAAGTTACATGTGCGTCTCTGTGGGTGTCGTACAGTCTTCGACGGCGAGAGGCTGTTTTTGCTGAGCGTCGCATGTGGTGACAGGTTATTGAATTGCTGTATGTGTATGTATCTTTTCCTTTCTTAAGACATTCTGTTGACAACATCCTTTGTGAAAACAAAAAACTTGGTGATGTTGAGTGACTTGCCTGTCTGCATTTTTTTTTTTACAGAAATGTGCATGTATCCTTTAGATTATGGTCCAGTATTGAGTGCATATGCTTTGAAAGAGCCTCTGCAAGTGTGACTGTGCAGCTAAATCTCTGTTTAGGGTTAAAAAAAAGTTGTTTAAAAGCAACAAAGTGTTGGTAACAGACATTATATTTTTGCATTTATATATGTCCATGTTTGAGGAGGTTTTCTGTACTTTAAAGAGGCCTGTGGTCCATGTGGTTATTATTGGTTGGAGTTCACAGTCCTCACGGGTTCAAACTAGATTATATGCCATTGTTGTTCCAGCCAGTCTGCATAAAGTCTCTTATAATAACAGAGGGGGAGGCTGGGGGGTTGCTGAGCATGAAGGATGGTGGTTGGTGAAGGGCTGTCTGCACTGTGATAATTTACAGACCAATTATTTATCAGTTAAATAATTCAATTTAATGGTCACTCTCTCTCTGAACCCAGTCAAACACAGTGAATAGTGGCATGTAGAAACTTTAGAAGCAATGACTGGGAAAACAGTCATTGCTCAGTACAATTCTCAGTACAATATTAGCAATTATTTTGATTATTTTCAAGCAGGTTTATTCACATTATTTGACTTTAATGACTTCTAAGGTAAAGGTTTATGCTTTCCAGTATGTACCTACACCCCCATTTGAATTTGTTGAAGGTCTCTTAGCAAGTGACACCGGCTTGACCTTCAAAAGGCTTCTGGCAGAACTCTGGCTGACCCTTGAACCTCACCTCTTGACAAAATTGATAGACCTCATTTAAATTGTTTGGTTTCCTGTTATAAACCTGACTTTTTAGGTTAGTCTATATATTTTCAATAAGTCGAAAAGTTTAGTGGTCTTCCATGAACAGCAAAGTAAGTTGTCTGTCACTGTCTCTGACAGAGCACAGCTCTGAAATCAACGCCATTAAACTCAACTGAAAGCAGCTGCCAACCTGGACAAGCTAAGTGCTTATTAGACAAAGGTTTTATGGTCAGATGAAACGAACATTAAGCTATTTAAAGACCTCATGACACGAAGTTGATCTTTTTAAACATAACAAAATAAAGAAATCTGAACCCAATGGTGTGTGTCAAAGTCATAAACATGCCTTGTATAATCCTCCTGAGAGCAAAAAAACGCTGTGGTGACTAGCACTTTACTACTGTATCACTGCGCACTGAACAAGCCGAAAGCCGGAAGTGACGTTAGCGAGAGAACGCATTTTGTTTGTTGGCACATTTGACAGCGGCTTTCAACTGTGACTGGGACCGCCATTTTCTATTTTAGACAAAGAAAAGTGATCGCAATGCCTTCGTGTTGTGTTGGGGGATTTTGCTCAAATACACACAAGGACGGTGTCGGTTTATTTAAGTTTCCCAAAGACCCAGAGTTACTGTCTAAGTGGGTGAAACAGGTTAGACGCACCTGTGAGTATTGGGCTCCCTCCTCCTCCTCTCTCCTCTGTTCGGAACATTTTGAGCAGAATGGTTTTGATTACTATGATAAAGGAATCCCTGGGTTGTTTAGTTCAACACAAGCGTGTGTTGCTGCCGGTAGCTGTAGGCCTACTTGCAGTGTTCCGCAGGAGTGTGACAGACAGCATGTGGTGGCGGTACCGTGGTGGTGCTCGTGGACTGCGATGCGACACTGACAGCGTCAGCATCGCTACTCCTACAAGCTCGACTTCCACTGACTGCCCAGTTAGATCTCGTGTTTCCAGAAGCATAGGCTCATTTTAGCCGGGGACATCAGGAACATGTCTCCACCACTTTTCTAAACCTGATGCGGAATTTCCTACCAGCGCAGATCTAACATCCACTTGTGCTCCCAGCACAATTTCTGCATAATCAGTAGCCTATCTGAACGGACTATGGGGATGGCTAGCGTGACATCACGACATCACTTCCGGGTCCAACCCGCCATTGCTCCTAATGTAAACACAATGGCGGTTGCCAAGGTTGATTCTTTTAAATGACTTAATCATGTAAATTATTACTTAAATCTCGTAAATTATTTTAATCTTCTAAATTATAACTAATTCTCGTAAATTACTTTATTTTTGTAAATGAGTTTATTTTTGTAAAATATGACTGTTCATAAATAACTACCATAATTTTCAGACTGTTGAGCACACCTGAATGAGCCGCACCAGCTACATTTTAACAGAAAGTACATTTTGTTCATATACAGTTGTGTGCGAAAGTCAGGGCACCCCCTTAAAAACAGCATATTTTATATATTTAAAAATGTATATTCATATTTACTGTCTCTCTGGTATATGGGAAAAAAGACAATATTGTCAGGAAACATTAATGCATAGTTACATTTTATTTTATAAATTGAACAAAATTACAAAAATTAAAAACATAATTTTGGCATGTGCAAAAGTTGGGGCACCCTGAGAGTTTCAAATTTTCAGATTCTTTTTACAAGCTCAGACCTCTACCAGCTCATTGGTCCTGAAGCATGTGTCAACAATTGTCATTAGGGAGTGCCAGCTGGTGCCAATTTGAGGGTTTCTTAAATACGGCAACTCCACAAACCTTGTACAAACACTCAGCAACCATGGGTTCCTCTAAGAAGCTGTGTAAGACAGAAAAAATGAAAGTAATTGATGCCCACAATGCCGGGGAGGGCTACAAGAAGATAGCAAAGCGTTTTCAGCTTGCAGTTTCCACAGTGCGAGGCATAATTAAGAGATGGCAGGTGAGGGGAACTGTGGAGGTCAAGAAGAGATCTGGAAGACCAAGGACACTCTCGGAGAGAACAGCTCGTAGTCTGATCAGAAAGGTAAACCAAAACCCACATTTGACTTCAAAAGACCTCCAGGAAGATTTAGCAGACTCAGGAGTGGTGGTGCACCCTTCCACTGTGCGCCGATACTTGCACAAACAAGACCTTCATGGAAGAGTCTGCAGAAAAAAACCTTATCTACGACTTCATCATAAAATACAACGTCAAAAATATGCAACAGAACATCTACAGAAGCCTGATGACTTTTGGAAACAAGTGCTGTGGACTGATGAAGTTAAAATAGAACTCTTTGGCCACAATAAGCAAAGGTATGTTTGGAGAAAAAAAGGAGCAGCATTTCATGAAAAGAACACCTTGCCAACTGTTAAATATGGGGGTGGATCCATCATGCTTTGGGGTTGTGTTGCAGCCAGTGGGACAGGAAACATTGCTCGGGTGGAGGGAAGAATGGATTCAATTAAATACCAGCAAATTCTGGAGGCAAATATCACAGCATCTGTAAAAAAGCTAAAGCTGAAAAGAGGATGGCTTCTACAACAGGATAATGATCCTAAACATACCTCCAAATCCAACATGGACTACCTCAAGAAACGCAAGCTGAAGGTTTTGGAATGGCCTTCACAGTCTCCCGACTTAAACATCATCGAAAATCTGTGGGTAGATCTTAAAAGAGCTGTGCATGCAAGACGTCCTAAGAATATTGCAGAACTGGAAGCCTTTTGCAAGGAAGAATGGGGAAAAATCCCAAATAATAGAATCCAGAAACTTGTTGTTGGCTATAAAAAGCGTTTACAAGCTGTGATATCTGCCAGAGGGGGTGTTACTAAGTACTGAAGGTACTGATGCTGTAGGGTGCCCCGACTTTTGCACATGCCAAAATTATGTTTTTAATTTTTGTAATTTTGTTCAATTTATAAAATAAAATGTAACTATGCATTAATGTTTCCTGACAATATTGTCTTTTTTTCCCATATACCAGAGAGACAGTAAATATGAATATACATTTTTAAATATATAAAATATGCTGTTTTTAAAGGGGTGCCCTGACTTTCGCACACAACTGTATATGCCGCACTAAATGTAAACCAGATGTTTTCATGTTGTAACGTGAGATATTTACACAGAAAGACGGTAGATGGAAGATGCCTTTTTTTATTACCTGCGCCAGGACGTAATGTTTTCATGCCCAATTATCTGTCTGTTAGCAACATAACTTAGGAAGTTATGGATGGATTTTGATAAGATTTTAAGGAAATGTCAGCAATGGGAATAGGAACAAGTGATTCTATCTTGGGGTTGATCCGACATGAAGCGCCCATTCACCCACCGACCGGCTGTGCTAAACTCCACTCCTCCCCCGTGTCAAAGAGCTCACAAGCGGCATCCCTCGCGCAGCGGGCCTGAATCTCTGCTCTCCGCTGGAAAAGCGCAGCCATGCATCTCATTAACAGACATTTTATTGGTAAAGTGCAGAATATTAGAAATATAACAATATGGTGATGGGTGGGATGAGTGGCCCTGGCGGAGAACTGTGCTCTCCGAGTGTTTTACTATATATATATATATATATATATATATATATATATATATATATATATATATATATATATATATATATATATATATATATATATATATATATATATATATATAATATTCCTCGTGGAGGAGGGCAAGTATAGAGGAGAAGGAGGGCCTGAAGCCACTGTGGGACGAGGTGAGAAAAGAGCTTGCCGGGCTACGGAGGGCAGAGCGCATCCGTAAGCGCAGAAGGTGGAAGGAGAAAGAGAGGAATAACTTCTTCAAAAATCCCTTCAAGCATGCCAGAAAGCTGCTAGAGGATAAGAGAAGCGGAAAGCTGGTGATTACCAAGTCAGAGCTGGAGAACTACATCAAGGAGCAGTACAGTGACCCAGTGAAGTCAACTCCCCTGGGTTCGCTTGGGTATGTTCCTCGCCCAGCTCCCCTAACCTCCCTCTTTGACGATGCCCTCCCCAAACTCAGCGAGGTAACAGAGGTAGTCCGGAAGGCAAGAACAAGCTCAGCCCCAGGCCCGAACGGGATACCATATAAGCTGTACAAGTACTGCCCAGGGGTCCTGAGACACCTCTGGAATCTGCTGAGAGTGGCCTGGAAAAACCAAGTCATCCCTTCAGAGTGGCAAAGAGCTGTCACAGTTTTCATCCCAAAGGAGCAGAACTCCAGTACGATCAACCAGTTTAGGAGTATCGCCCTCCTGAATGTCGAAGGGAAGATCTTCTTCTCCATCCTGGCCAAGAGGTTGACCAGTTACCTGACAGGAAACGGGTACATCGACACCAGCTGCCAGAAGGCAGGTGTGCCAGGCTTCCCAGGGTGTGTGGAACACTCTGCAGTCATATGGGAGCAGATCCAAAGGGCGAAAAGAGAGAGAGTTGAGCTGCATGTAGTGTGGCTGGACCTTGCCAACGCATATGGGTCAGTCCCCCACCAACTCATCGAGTTCGCCTTGGACTTCTTCCATGTCCCAGTCTGTATAAGAGCCCTGGTGGCCAAGTACTTTGGAGACCTCCAGATGTGCTGTACCCATCAGGACTTTACAACAGGCTGGCTACAGCTGGAAGTAGGCATTGCCATGGGATGCTCAATCTCGCCCATCCTGTTTGTCGCAGCCTTCGAGATCATCCTTATAGGGGCTAGGAAGACGGTTGGAGGAGTGAAATTGCCGTCAGGACAAAGGCTACCAGCTGTGAGAGGTTACATGGACGATATCACCACCATACTCCGGACAGCAGCATGTACAACAAGACTGCTGAAGAGGATCGAAGAACTTGTGGGCTGGGCGAGGATGAAGATCAAACCCCCAAAGTCACGCAGTCCGTCAATCAAGAAAGGAGTAAGAGATGACAACACCATCTTTGTCGCAGGCGGTGAGAATATCCCATTGCTAATAGATCAACCAATTCGTAGTCTGGGTCGTACCTACACAACAGAGCTCTCAGACAGGCAGACGGAGAGGAGTGAGGAAGCAGCTCGCGGATGGCCTGGCTAAGATCAACCAAAGCCAACTCCTCGGAAAGTACAAAGTGTGGTGTTACCTGACCATACTGTACCAAAGGGTGATGTGGCTGCTGAAGATGAGCGAAATCCCATCCTCAGCGGTAAGCAAGATGGACGGGCTTGCAAACTCGTTCATCAGGAAGTGGCTGGGACTACCAAGATGCCTATCGGAGGTAGGCCTCTTTGGGAGGAACACTTTACAGCTACCACTGCGATCCATCAGCATGGGATACAAGCAAGAGAAGGCTCGGCTGGTGCTTGAGCTCAGGGAATCCACTGACCAGCTGGTGAGAGCAGCTGGCCCCCAGATAAGAACGGGAAGAAAGTGGAAAGCCAAAGAAGAGGTCAACATGGCAATCGGCATGCTGAAGCACCGCGAGGTGGTCGGCAGAGTCCAGGAGGGTCGAGCAGGCCTTGGGAGGGGCAATATTCCCTTGTTCTGGTCAAAGGCTTCCAAAGACGATCGAAAAGCCATGGTGATGGCAGAAGTGGCAAGAACTGAGCAGGAACGCCTTAACATCAAAGCGGTGTCCCAGGGCCAGCAAGGATGTTTGACGTCATGGGAAGGGCTAACAGACAGGTTCATGTCATGGTCCGATCTATGGAAGATCCCCCAAGCTAGGCTCAGCTTCCTGATCAGAGCAACTTATGACACCTTGCCTTGTCCCCGAAACCTCCACCAATGGTTTGGTGCCGAAGAGACCTGTCCCCTTTGCAACACCAGCAACGCAAGCCTCCAGCACACTCTTTCGGGCTGCACGACAGCACTGTCCCAAGGCCGCTACAGGTGGGGACATGACCAAGTGCTGAAGAAGCTGGCAGAGGTGTCATAGTCATGCAGAAAGGAGGCAAACAGCAGACCTTTCGCTTGACCTCGAGGACGACATTCTATCCAGGTGCGAGGGCTGGAGAGAGTGTCAGACTCTCCCGCCAGAGAGACGTAGCAAGGTTCATCTCACCGGGAAGTGATTGGACCATGAGGGTCGACTTGGGAAAGCAGCTCCAGTTCCCCAGGAAGATTGTGGAAACATCCCTGCGGCCAGACCTTGTCATGTGGTCAGAGGCTTGCAAGACAGTCTTTCTGGTGGAACTCACCGTACCATGGGAGGGAGGTGTGGAGGCTGCGTATGAGCGGAAGCAGGCCAAGTACTCTGATCTGGCGGCAGAGTGCAGGGAGGCGGGCTGGAAAGCTGTTATCTGCCCTGTGGAAGTGGAGTGTAGGGGCTTCGTAGGTTCCTCAACTGCTCGCCTACTTCGCGACATGGGATGCACAGGAGCGAGGCATCGGAAAGCCATGAAAGAGCTGGCTGAGGAGGCAGAGAAAGGCAGCTTCTGCCTGTGGCTAAGGAGGAAGGAGAAGGGTTGGGGGACAAACCCCTAGGGCATCAGCAGGGGGTGGCAGGGAGAGATCCCTGTCATCGCTCCGCCACCACAAGACGGAGGAGGTGCGTCAGGCAGCAATGCCCAGCAGGAAAACCAACACCTGTATCTTTATATATATATATATATATATATATATATATATATATATATATATATGGAAATGTTTTCTGTTTTTATTTTTATTTTTGGATTTTAATGTCTCATGTTGTCTTGATTGTACAGCGCCTTGTTTTTGACTTTTGGTCATCTTAAAGGACTTTATAAATAAATTGACAGATTAAACTAGTAAAGGACAACTTTATTCTCATAAATATTGACTTTAATCTCTTTTATTTTATGTGGCCCCACTCCATCATAACAGCAACAGGTAACGTTATTTCGGCTAACGCTTAGTGCAAATACTGGCGCTAGTCCACACTTTTAAAGAGATCCAGCTTATTGTATCAGTTTAAGCCATCTCCTCCTCTTGTTTTCGTCCAGAGGAAAGCGGCAGTAACATCGTTTTATTGGCATACTTTATTTTATTGCAAAACGGGACACAGCACTGCACCATTGCTACCGCGATTTGGTTTGGACACGGAAGTGACGTTTTCGGCTACAATGACGTAGCCACTAGCCATTCGCATTACTTAAATGACTCCATTGCACTTTCTTATACAGTCATGGTTTCTTTCTGCGCAGATGCTGCAGCATTCTTTGCAGTGGATACATCAAGGGTTTAAAAGACTAGTCCGTATGCAAACAGATTCAGAGCAGAGTCCCGTGCCGCTGGTACCCGTTTCAAGATGGGAAAATACATCAATTAAATTTCATGGCTCTGGCTGAAGTTTCTGTACTGCAGGTTAAAAAATATTAATTTAATACTTTTGTTTGTTTACGACGCCCAAAGAGAATGGTGTTGATTTATTGTGTTTATGGAGAGAACATGGCTGAATATTCCCCCAACTTTGCGCTGACAGCGGAATGTTCCCGCTATCCTGCTCTGCCAGAGAGAAATTTTTCTGCGACTGAAATTGTGATTCAGAAACGGAGAGCGCAGATAAAGCCAGGGACTGTGGACAATATTTTGTTTCTGGACAGAGATCTCTGCATTAAATTAATTTCAGATGTAGCCTACAATGTTTCAAAGAAATAAAAGGAACATGATTCTTTGTAATATAATTTACAATCACTTGGGGATTGTGTTATTTTCTGTCTTTGATCGTTTTTTTTTAAAACTGTACCTTAATGGAAAAATGTAAAGGCCGTTGTTAAAGTGCGGCAGGAAAATCGAGTGAGAAAATGAAGCAGGACATCACACAAAAGTTCACTTTCTGACGGGCGGCTCAACCACTCCGCCATCAGGTAGCGTGTGCATTCACAGAAAGGAATAGGCCTACCATCTGAAGAGTGTTTGTGTGATGAGCTTTTGCCGTCAGTGTATTATGATGCAACCTCTATTCATCAGTCAGTACAATAATCAGAAACACCTGTGGAGACGCAAACTAACAGCCGTCTTTCATTGTCAAAGTTTACAATTAACGCCACTGACTTGATGCAGACGCACAGTCATTTTCAACTTTACGCACAGAGTTTAGGAAACTGAATCAATCAAAAACGATTCTTATGAGAGCATCTGAGCATCATCATCACAGACCTGGACACCGTACTCAATGCAACACTATTTCCTCCTGCTGAGGCAATAAGAAAGTTGAGAAAGAAGTGGCGCTTGTTATTCCAGTCTGCAAAGTGCGAGCGGAGCGGATTCAGCCTCCTTAACGCACAAGGTGAACATTTCACGTCTATAGACCATGAGAAAGTTGTGAGACTGCAGGTAAAATGTTCATATTTAGTACGTGTTTTCATCTGCTCCATGTGTGATGGCATGATGGAGATTCGTTGTTCAGATTGTTCGGGCTGAATATTAACTACTAACTATATTCCACCCGCGGGTAGCCGCCCCATTGCAGGACTCTGAACTGTTAAAGTTTCCCCGCACAAAACGGCAAGGGTTGTAAAGGGAACGCGTTTTATTACTGCGCATATGGCCTATATAGCCAACTGCTGAATAATTATAGGCTATATGAATAATCAATGATTGTCCCCAGAAGTTTTAAAAACAAACTGACACCCTTGTCCAGGAGAGACGGGAGCAGTTTTGCTATAATTATGAATAATCCAAACTCTATTTAGTGAGTCTGACAAAGAAATTAAATAACGTGTTTCACCTGAAACTAATAAATTGGTACGATATAAATAAGAATTCTAACAAAGTAAGTCTTAGGCTACTTGCTTTGTCGTTTGCCTTGAATGTCTGCCTACAATATGATAAAATTTTTCCGATATCAGTCTCAGACCTTATAAATAAGTATGTCTGGATTTGTTATTTTTAGTTTTAAAACTGATTTACCATATTTACATTATGTAGGCTAATGTTTATTTTTTTTAGGTCACTACTAAAATCACTACACGTTAATATTATTATGCTCATTTATATCATTTTGTTAATTATTTGAAAAGAAAAGAAGCCACGATTGTTATTTCTAATCCTTACCAACCTATGTTTCCCTGACGTCACTTCTCCCGCTAGCTTCTCTGACCCGCTTTCTTCTCTCATCTCAGTCGTTGTGTACGGCTCGCACCTGTATGCTTCTATGCCACCACCACCTCTAGAAGCACCAGAACCGGATGCATTTTCCACCTCAAAAACCATCTCAAGGCTAAAACTGGAGGAAGAATCTTCCGAGCCTTCAAATATGAGCGCCTCCATCAGGCCTGACAGCGGTAGTTTTCGGACTGTCCAGCCTGAGCGGTTCTATCGCTGACGTCACATGGAGACATAGCTTTGAAGTTAAGCTAACATTTTTGAAACTCTAATTATCGCGTAAAATCAAGTTTGTTCGGCTCATAAATTTACACAACCACATACTTTGACAAGATGCATTATGTCATAATACATTTACATGAAGTCAGCTTCGTGTCATGAGATCTTTAAATTATTGATTATAATATTAATTTAGGGCTGTCAAAATTAACACGTTAATGCAGGTTGATTAATTTGTAGAATTAACGGGATTAATTTTTAAAAATGCAATTAATGCATGCACATGGTGGCCTGCCCTGTTTATCCTACAATTCAGCCCGCGCTACATTCAGTGCTCTTCATGTATACAGCATGGCAGATCCGACCTGCATCCACGGTTCCATGTGAACGGCTCTTCTCTGTCAAAGGCCAGCTAGAGGGATTATCGAACTATGTCACTCCCTGCTCTACTGCGCGTTTAGTTTGCAGAAAGAGACATGATCAGGTGTTGTAAACGACAAGAAGAAGCGATTGGAATGAGTAGATGATTAAAAATGCCCACAATCTGCAGCAGTAACTTCAGATCAGGTAAGTCTTGGCTAACAAACAAGGTAACATAGCTAACCAACACAGAAGCTGCAAGATAACCGCAAATAATAACAGTGGGAACTGGAGTTATGTGAAGGTTTGGTTCAACACCATTTGTGCTCATGTTGATAAGCAAATAATCCCTCTATTGTTCAGAAGAATACAGTTCAATTCAAAAATGCTTTATTGATCCAAGAGGGAAAATAAGTGTTGTTGTAGCTCATGCTATTTTATTTTTCAAGGAGTTGTTGTAGATCCTGATGGCTGTGTGCGGGAAGGATCTCCTGTAGCATTCTGTGTTGTAGCGAAAACTGCTGAACCCGAAACTTTTGTAGGATAGTCCCATGAAGAGGATGCTCAGGGTTGTCCAATATTAGTATGAAATGGTCAGATTTACATTCAGAAAATGTTAACCAGTTAGTTTTCCTTAGCAATTAGTTAAAAGATAAATTGGTTTAAAAGACCAGGACGTGTAAATGGGATTCTGGTGTTCAAAACAAAAGTTACATGCATCTCTCCTGTATTTCCTATAAAAAAAAGAGCCATGGCATTCAGTTTTGTCCTTTATTTACATATTTAGGAATGTTAATTAATTGTGATTAATTCACAGTCCCCCTGTGATCAATTAGATTTAAAAAATTTAATCGTTTGACAGCCCTAATTTAGTTACATCAGAGTCAGAGCAATTGGTTTGACAGCTACACAAATAAACTCAAGCAATATCAGACAGACAGCAGAATACATAATATCAGAGTAAGAAACTGTTACAGAAATGTTTAGGACGGAAAGTATGTGTGTCTTAGACAGGAACTGAGGCTTATAGTTTGATGCCCCGCACAGGAAGTAGATGGAGTGGGTAAGAGGTCGTCTGAGCCCACAGGGGAAGTTTCTTCAAGGTTTCATGAGCTCTGTCAGATATCTAATAAACCCTTAAAACATTTAGTAGGTTAACATTGTGTTTGATTTTCCACCAGTTATGTCTTTTAAACACAACTTTATCAATTATACAAAGTCCCACACAGTTTGGGCTGCAATAAATTGCACAAGTGCACTTATCTGTGAATACTGGAGTTTGCATATATGATCCGTAACAACCAACCAAACAGCAGCAGTGTCTTTGTTCCCATAGAAAATAATTTGATGTTTCCACTGTTTCTAACTTATAATTAGGAATCTTTGATGTTTTAGCTTGATCATATGCTTTTTCTTCTAGACTTTTTAAATTCTCATATTCTTGAAATCAGCTGTGTGTATATGTATACTTTTATTCTCTTGGATGAACATGTGATAGTTTTTCTAATATTTTCAGTTAATGGAAATAAAATAATTGAATATGGGACAATTGCAAACCTACCAATGCATGGTCTCTGTAAGCCAATTAGGCAGGCAAGCCGAACATTCGTGATAACCCATGATGACTCTAGAGGAGCAGCAGAGATCCACAATTCAGGTGGAAGAATAATTTGACAGGATGGCTAGTAACTCAATAAACCTGGACAAAAACCTGGGAAGAACAGGCTCTAAACAGGTGTAACTTTTTGGCCTACATGAATAACACTATGTGTGGCACAAAACTAACAGTGCGCATCACCCTGAACACAACATTCCCCCAATGAAACATGGTGCTGGCGGAGGTAAACATGCAGAAAGAAAACTGATTTCTCTATGCCTTCATACAAATTCTAAGCAAGCTTTTCTACATGTCTCCATACAAAAGAAACTAAACCTAAGTATGTGTTTGCACATTTAATTGGCTGATATTTATTGTGGTGGTTTAATTTGAGAAAGAGAGACAGATGAAAATTTCAAAATACTTTTCTCTCTCTCTCTAATATGCATGAATGCCATCTATCTTCTCTTTCTTTCACATTTAGATATTTTTTATCTCATTTCACATATCAGCTTCATGGTTTGACTGTATTACTTTCGCTCTCTGTCATTCTTATGCAATCTTTTTTACACTCAGCTCATCTTTTGCCCCACAGATATTCTTTTATTTTCTCTCACTGACAAACACACTTTCAGAGCCATTCACTGTGACTAAGTTCGGCTTGTTATTGTAGGCAGCTGATGGAGGGCTTTCCTGTCCAAACAGGCCAAACGCTGAGGTGGCAGAGCTGTGAGGGACGGGGGAGAAAGAATGGAAATAGAGTGGGGTGACCACCAGCTAATCCTCAGGTCAGTGAGGGAGGGGGTGGAGCAGGAAACACGGGAGTATGGGAAATGAAACAGAGAGTACTCGTATTTGTCTCACCCAGTGATGATCCTAATGATCTTAGTGATCATTGAGAAATTTATTGGCAAATGTGAGACAGCCCTTGGGTCTGCATTGGTTTTTGCCTTGGAACTCTCCAGTCGATGCCATTTTTGCACAATCTCTGTCGTATTGTTGAATAAAATGACTTTAACTGAGGCCTGCAGTGCTTTCGCTCTTGACTCCAGGAGGAGTCATTTATGTTTTCTTGGGGTCATTTTGGTTTGGCTGGCTGAGATTTTTCAGCCTGCTTCATGTTGTCAGACAGGTTCTTTTTACGTGATTCCTTGATTATAAACTGAGGTGGGGGTGGAGCAGGCTCCAGTAATCAGATCTCAGTGTGATTTGTCAAATGATATTTATAGTTATGTTGTATTTGCATATATGGCCATTAAAAACTAATTTTTGTATTTAACTAGGTTGTCTTTGGTATAAACATTTAGGCAAGGCAAGGCAACTTTATTTGTATAGCACACTTTCAACAACAAGGCAATTCAAGGTGCTTTGGGGGATTAGGGGAGAACAACAGTTAAAAAAACATATGACAATCCAGCTATTATTAATCGCTTACTCGAAGGCAGCTCTAAACAGATGGGTTTTTAGCTTTGATTTAAAGGAACTAACCATGGAGGTCGATGCCATTGGGATCACGTTTGTCGTGGTGGGCGGGGCTCTGCACTGCAGCCTTATGGCTGTGCTGTGGATACCTGCCTGCCCTGATCATGGCGGTCCCTGTGGTGCTTTACATAAAAATAGCAATAAAGCATAAAACACACACAAAGCATATGACACATTAAAACATTATTCAAAGGCAGCTCTAAACAGGTGAATTTTTATCCTTGATTTAAAACAGCTAAGTGTTTCAGCAGCTTTATACTCGTCTGGAATTTGTTCCAGATTAAGGGAGCATAGAAGCTGAAAGCTGCTTCTCCATGTTTGGTTCTAATTCTAGGGATGATTAGTAGAATAGAGTTGGAGGACCTGAGTGGTCTGGATGGATGGTATTGTGACAGTAGATCTTCATAATACTTTGGTGCTAAGCTATTCAGTGATTTATAAACTAGTAAAGGTATTTTGAAGTCTATTCTTTGAGCTACAGGGAGCCAGTGTAAGAACTTTGGAACTGGTGTGATGTGCTCTACTTTCCTGGTTCTAGTGAGGACACGAGCAGCAGCGTTCTGGGTCAGCTACAGCTGTCTGATTGACTTTTTAGGCAGACATGTAATGACATTATTGCAGTGATCAATCCAACTAAAGATAAACGCATGGTAAGTTTTTCGAGGTCCTGTTGCAACATTAGTCCTTTAATCCGAGAAATGTTCTTCAGGTGATAGAAGGCTGACCTTGTTATTGGTTTTATCTGACCTTGGAGTTTCAGGTTTGAGTCCATAACTACACCTAGATTTCGGGCCAGATCAGTAGTTTCTATCTGTATTTATTGAATCTTTGTGCTGACACTTGATTGTCCCTTTTTAGGTCCAAAGATAATTACTTCTGTTTTGTTTCTGTTAAGCTGGAGAAAATTATGGCACATCCATCCATTGATTTGCTCAATGCATTCACTTAGGGTTTAGATGGGTTCAAAGTCACCTGGTGACATTGTAATGTAGAGCTGAGTGTCATCTGCATAGTTATGGAAGCTAATCTTATTGGTTGTTATAATCTGGGCTAGTGGGAGCATGTAGATATTAAATAAGAAGAGCCCCAGGATGGAGCCCTGGGGCACCACACATGTGATTTCTGTTCGTTCTGATGAAACGTTTCCTATTGAAACAAAGAAGTCCCTGTTCTTAAGGTAAAACTCAAACCAGCCAAGTACTGTACCAGAGAGTCCGACCCAGCTCTCCAGTCATTTCAATATATATATATATATATATATATATATATATATATATATATATATATATATATATATATATATATATATATATATATAATGGTCAAGAGTCTCAAATGCTGCACTGAGGTCCAAAAGTACCAGCACTGTGGTTCTACCACAAACATATATTTTTCAATAATCTTGCTGATGAATGGAATATTAGAGATTGGCTTGTAGTTCTGCATTTAAGTATGTTAAAAACAAAAACTGGAGAAATCTGTAAAGCGGCAGAAACATTTTCACTGCTCTTTATGCACTCGCGAGCCAAAGCCTCTAAAAATACATACAAGTTGCACTAAACATTGCAATGATAACCATGAACACGAGATACTTGAATTAACAGTTATTGTTACAATAATATTCACAGGTTAGTTTTCTGTCAAAACTTTATCTCCTCAAATGGTTTCCTTCTAAAAGTTAAGAGAAGAAAAACCTTAACATTTTACTCACAATTGCTGCATCGGTCTGTACATTATTGATGTCGTAAATTGCTTGGACTGTAATAGTTGACAGGATAATGTTTTCCAAAACAATACTATCGAATGACTCTTTGCATGCCGGAAATATTCAGTATCGGACCAGTCGGATGAGGTCTCCCTACCTTGAAGACCCCAAATGGTTTAAATGATGGCACCTGAGATCCCGGAGATGATCACAGTGTTAAACACCATTTCATGCTAATACTGTGCAACCCCAACTTTAATAGTTAGTTGCTAAACTAGTTCACAAAAAAGCCAATCATAGTTTTTCTGAGGTAGTTGGAACTAGTTAGGTGTCTGGAAATACCTTTATTTAAGTTATGAAAAGACACAAACGTAAGGAAAAGACTTCCCATTTTACTCAATTTTTCTGAAACTTGTTTGGAACCAGATGCATTGGTGCATATGTTTTATTTCTTTGTTTATTTCCAAAAGAAAAGCCTTACAGTGTGTTTGGATTATGAGTCATTGGCCCAGTTGCAGTGAGTGGACAAAACTTTGTTAATGTTTGGCAGAGATTACAACTAACAGTTGAAAACCTACATTCTGCCTTAGTCTTCCCTGCACAAATGCCAGCAGACATCATAGCTTTATTACCGGGGTAAATGACCCAAAGAGCAACCTGCTGAGGGTCAAATGAGCCCACTCCACCCCCACCTCAGCTTCTGTGTTATACCTTCCCAGGGTAAGAATGACGACTGTGTGGGATTTATTTCTGTACTTTGAGACTGCAGTGCAACATTCTACACGGGTCTCAACAGATACATCCTCAGGTTTTTGCTTCATCATCCCACGAAGACTCATTTTAAGCAGTAAAATATGTCAGAGAAAGTCACGTAATCATGATTAACTCTGCTGTTAAATTGGTTCAAACAAGGGTTGGTCTAGAGATATTAATGTATAACTGCAGTGCTAAGAGAATAAAAACTAATGGACAGATGATCTGGGTGATGAGTAACATAACTTATTATTATTTAAAAAAGGTGAATAAAAGCTAAAACATTTGATGAAAATATTAGCCAGGAAAATATTTGCTATGTTGAAGCTGAACAGTTTTTCAATTCAATTCAGTTTATTTATATAGCTCCAATTCACAACAGATGTCATCTCAAGGCACTTAACAAGAAGTCATTTCAATACATTTATACAAACATTCCAATCAGTTAAAAAGTTTCCTATTTAAGGAATCCCAGCAGATTGCGTCAGTCATTGGTGTGAGGTTGGGCCCCGTTGATGCAGACTTTCCAACCACAGCAATCCTTCAGCAATCCCTCATACTGAGCAAGCATGTAGCGACGGTGGAGAGGAAAAACTCCCTTTTAACAGGAAGAAACCTCCAATAGAACCAGGCTCAGTGGGAGCGGCCATCTGCCACGACCGTCGGGGGGTTTGAGAAGACAGAGCAGAAACATAGAAGGAACAGAAGATCTGATATAAGAGTAGTTTCTATGTTACAGAAAGTAAAAAGTTGATAGCAGGACACAGCGGATGTTCAGCCACTGGGAGCACCATCCCAGTCGATGCCCCCCATCCAACAGGGCATTCCAGCCAAGCAGGATACCAGACCAGGTATATCTTCTATGGAGAGAAAAACACTGAGAGAACACAAAGTTAACAGTCGAAATAACAGAATGAATTGTAATACAACTGGAGAGTCGTAGGAGAAAAGGAAGTAGCAGAGTGACGAAAATTGGTAAGTCTGTCCTCCAGCAGTCTAAGCCTATAGCAGCATAACTACAGAGCTAGCTAGACCTAAGCCACTCTAACTATAAGCTTTATCAAAAAGGAAAGTTTTAAGCCTGGCCTTAAAAGTAAACAGAGTGTCTGCCTCACAGACTAAAACTGGGAGCTGGTTCCACAGGAGAGGAGCCTGATAACTAAAAGATCTGCCTCCCATTCTACTTTTAGAAATCCTAGGAACTACAAGTAAACCTGCAGTCTGAGAGCGAAGGGCTCTGTTGGGAACATATGAAACAATTAGATCTCTGATGTATGATGGAGCTTGATTATTAAGGGCTTTGTATGTAAGAAGAAGGATCTTAAATTCTATTCTGGATTTAACAGGGAGCCAATGAAGGGAAGCTAAAACAGGAGAAATGTGATCTCTCTTTTTAATATTCATCAGAACTCTTGTTGCCGCATTTTGGATCAACTGAAGGCTTTTAATGGCATTTTGTGGACTTCCTGATAGTAAAGAATTACAGTAGTCCAGCCTTGAGGTAACAAATACATGGACTAGTTTCTCAGCATCACTCCTGGACAGGATGTTTCTAATTTTAGCAATATTCTGAAGGTGAAAGAAGGAAATCCTAGAAACCTGTTTAATATGGGATTTGAATGTCAAGTCTTGGTCATAAATAACCCCACGGTTCTTTATTATTACTGGGGGCCAATTTAATACCATCCAGATGAAGTGATTGACTAATCAGTTTCTGTTTAAGAACTTCTGGTCCAAAGACAGCAACTTCTGTCTTGTCAGAATTTAAAAGCAAAAAGTTTAGATTCATCCATGTTTTTATGTCTTCCAGACATGCCTGTAATCTACCTAACTGACTGGGTTCATCAGGATTTATGGATAAATATTGTTGTGTATCATCGACATAGCTGTGGAAATATATCCCATGCTGTCTAAGGATTCTACCAATTGGAAGCATATATATGGTGAAAAGAATTGGTTCAAGCACAGAACCCTGTGGAACTCCACAAGTAACCCTTGAGAGTGAAGAAGATTGATAATTTTTTAGTAACAAACTGGAATCTGTCAGACAAATATGATTTAAACCAGCCTAGTGCTGTTCCTTTGATCCCTGCAACATGTTCAAGCCTTTCTAGGAGAATATTATGATCGACTGTGTCAAAAGCGGCACTGAGATCTAACAAAACCAGAACAGACACAAGTCCATTATCTGAGGCCATGAGAATATCATTAGTAACCTTCACCAGTGCTATGATGAGCTCTAAAACCTGACTGAAACTCTTCAAACAGCTCGTTACTGTTTAGATGCTCACAGACTTGATTAGCAACAATTTTCTCAAGGATTTTGATAATATTTTTGATAATTCCGAAAGCTCGACTGAATCAAAACAGCCTAAGCACAAATGAGGTTCTACAGTTCTTTCCGATACTGCCTCATTTACTGAGGAAGAAGTAATCATGTTTGGCAGGATGCCAATGAATTTATTTTTAATGGAAATAATTTTATTTATGAAGAATCCCATAAAATCATCACTGCTAAGAGCTGGGGGAATAGTTGGCTCAACAGAGCTATGACTCTGTGTAAGTTTGGCAACTGTACTAAAAAGAAACCTAGGATTGTTTTTACTCACCTCTATTAATGATGAAAAATATGCTGTTCTAGCTTGTCGAAGGGTCTTTTTATACAGCAATAGACTGTTATTCCAGGTTAAAAATGGAATCCTCTTGATGTGTAGAGCGCCATTTTCTCTCCAACTTCCTAGTATTCTGCTTTAAAGTACGCAACTCTGCGTTAAACCAAGGAGTCAGCCTCCTATGGCTAGCCACTTTCTTTTTTAAGGGGGCTACACTATCTAATGCCAAATGCAATGAGGACGTAATGCTGTGAACCAGACCATCAATTTCTGAAGGGTTAGAGATAGAATTGCTGCCATCCACTGAGACACTGAGGAAAGTAAGAATGGAACAGATTCTTTAGAAATTGTTACATCATTGTCTGATTAAGCTCTACTATAATGAAATTTTCTTTCAGATTTAAGATGGTCAGTTAAAGTAAATTAAAAAGTTATTAAGAAGTGGTCAGACAGGACCGGGTTATGTGGGTGGACTGTTATTTTCTCACACTCAATACCGTATGTCAGTACAAGGTCCAAAGTGTGTTTGCCCGAGTGGGTCGATCCCTGTACTTTTTGAGTAAAGGCAATTGAGTCTAAAATAGCACTAAAGGCTGCATTTAGGCTATCACTTTCAGTATCCACATGCATATTGAAGTCCCCCACTATAATGACCCTATCAGTATTTAATACTAAATCAGATAAAAAATTTGAAATCTGATCCAAGAATTGAGAGTAAGGGCCTGGTGGACGATACAAAACCACAAACAAAGTTTTGCTCTGATAAGTGTTAGTTTCTAAGACCTTCAGTTGTGACCATTCTGATGTTTTTTCTGCACGATTTCTGCAAGATTTCAAATAGTTTAACAAAATAGGCACTCATATTTATGCTTTTGACACATCAACTGAAAGTTAATAAGTCAACAGGTCTCAGTGTAGCTTCTATTAAAGTTGTTTTTAGTATAATTCACAATTCAATTCAATTTTTTTTATCCTGTTTTTGGATGCAAGAAGCTTGATGTTTGAAAGGACTTTGCAGTATCCCAAAATAGGATGTGGAAAATGTTTGGCATGGGGGGGCTCAGATGCTTTTTGATTTCGAACAACCACTTTGAAGCGTAGCTACTCTCCAGGGCCGCCAGTTCTGCTCAGACTCACTTTTAATATTTATGGTATCATCGCTGAATGCAAAAAGCAGCAGATAGCAAAAATAGCCAGTTTTTGTTTACTATAAGATAATACTGTCAAAAGGTGCCACACATGTTCTCATTCAATTCATTTTTTTCTGCAACGTAGGTTAATAATTAAAAGATCCAAGCCATAATTATAAAGTGAACTTTGAGGACAGCTTTGCACACTTTTGGCATTCTCTCATCCACCTTCTTGTGGTGAACACCTGTAGTGCTTTTAAGTTAACAGGTGTGCCTATGCAAGAGTTACTTCACAAATATCTTCCCTTCTTAATGTGTTTGACACCAGTTGTAATGTGCAGAGGTAGGGCTAGTTTAAGTGAAGAGCTGCATAGACTTAAGTACCGACTATCCCAGCATTCTGCAGTGGCATGCTATCCCGTCTGGTTTGAACTTAGCAGGACTAAAACTTGTTCTTCACCAGGACAATGACCCCAAACACACCTCCAGGCAATGTAAAGGCTATTTGACCAAGGAATAGACTCATTTAGTGCTGAAACACAACATGTTTGTAGTTTAATTTTATTCTAAATGATTATAAGTGACCTGTAATTGACATAATTTGGTGGAAAGTTGTTGTATTTGAGTAGTATGCATTTTCTAACTGCACACTAGGACTCATTTTATGACTCGGCTTATATTTGCTTAAAACATAATAAAACAGCAACTCAGCTTTCAGTTGACATGTTTCTTGATTCTATACAGGTATAGACTCTTTTGTGGAATGCAAAACAATTTTCACAATTATTAGTGCAGCATCCATTAGAAGGACCTACGGCCTTAATCTTTGCTCAGCACTTTGGACAAGTCTGTGTAAAATAATACTTTCTGCTAACTGGAATTTAGAGACATCAGGTGTAGGTGTTCTCTCTAAAATGCAAAATACAGAAACGAATTCAATGTCCAGAAAAACCATAAAGTGAAGTTTGACCCCCCCCCCCCCCGAATAAAAAAAACTAAACTATTTCAGTACTGCGAGCGGTGGTGCTTACATATCTTTTGGAAACTGTAAACCTCATAAAATCCAGGCAGCCTCTTCTGATTTAGCTTTGCAAATGTGTGTGGGTGTATGTTATCTGTCAACATGTATACCTGCAGGCTCGTTATTGAGAATCTGGATGGAGCTTTATGTCTGCCTTATGTCTGTCTCACAAAGCTTTGGATTCATTATAAAAGACATATTTGTACTAAGAAAGGGCTCGTAAATAAATCAGTAATTTATTGCCATATTTGTTTTTTAGACGATGCTTCTATTTTTAAATAACTGTCATATAAAATAAGAGCTATAAGAAGTCTCAATTGCAGTTTGCCACAAGTCATGCAGGGGATATAATAAACATGTATAACAAAGTGCTCTGGGTAATGAGACCAAAATGAAAATTTTTGGCCTATAAGCAAAAAAGCTGTGTAGCAGAAAACTAACATTTCACATCACCCTTAACACACTTCCCCTACAGTGAAATGTGGTGGGGGCAGCATCATGCTATGGGGATGCTATTGTTTAGCAGGAAGAGGTCACCAGGTCAAGGTTGGTGAGAAGATGGATGAAGCTGAATACAGGGCAAATCTGGATGAAAACCTGTTAAGAGAAGGGAACGATTTGAGACTAAACCTGAGGTTAACCTTCTAGCAGAACAACTCTAAACATACAGCTGGAGCTTCAATTGAATGGTTTAGATCATAGCTTATTCATATTTAAGTTCAGATTCTGCTGCAAGACTTGAAAACTGATGTTCACACTAATCTAACTGAGTTTGAGCTTTTTGGTAAAGAAGAATGGGCTGGTTCTACAAAATATTTACTTAGAGGGTTGAATACAAATACATCCCACACCTTTCATATTTTCCTATGATAAAAGTGTGAAAGACCATGTATCCTTTTCCTTCCATTTTGCATTTTTTTTGCTACTTTATGTTCTGTGATATAAAATCACCCAGTTGAAGTTGTAACAAGACAAAATGTGGTATGGTAGTTTTCAGGTTTATAACCATTATCTTATAACTATTATTTTATCACCATTATTACATATTTCTTTGCCTGTGTGTGTGTGTGTGTGTATGTTTACTGTATGCGTGTGTGCATGTGTGTGTGTGTCCTCTTTCCTGGCTTCTTCCTGTTCAGATCCAGGGGCGTGCTCCATTTCCTTCCTGTGCTGCCACAATCTCAGTCAGGCTTCCTAAATGTCCTCCAGCTTCACAAAGACTACCGTGTGTTTGTGTGCGTATATATGTGTGTTTGCAGCTCACATGTAAGCCTGAAACAAGCACGTAAGCAGGTGCTGAAAGAGCACATGAAAACAGGGCATGCGTCTCCTCTGCTGTGTTTTGATGTGATCTGTGGTTTGTGCGCACAATCAGGACATCCAGCCGTGAGGTCAGAGACAGATAAGGGAACACGGAGTAAGTTTCTCACGCAGTGATGTCAGTGCCTGTGAAAGTCCCGTCACAAACCAGCTTGTCTATGTCCACTTAGACTTTGTCTTTGCTTCCATTGCCCTTCCACCTTTCTTATCAGGTCCACCTGAACAGACTTTGTACTGCATCCTCGGTATCTGCTCTACTGATGCCGGCTTCAGCTCGCAACAGCACCAGACAGATGACAAACAGAATCCTGGCTTTTGTTCTGGTGCTTAGGACCTCTCCATTGTTGCCACACAGAGGAACATCTCAGGTTCTAGTTTAAGTGCTGGTATTTTGACCCACATGAACCCTTATTTTACTCGCTACTTGTTTTCGTAGTCCCAGTGCAGTAAATCCTACATAGTTGTTTTCTGATCTGGATAAACTGACAATATCATTTGCTAATTTGCAAAAAAAAAAAAGCTTGGGGTGAAACATGCATTATTTTAAAGTTAAACGTATCAAAATTAATAAGGAAGTAACCTCAGCTGTATCACAGGGAAGCTTGTGATTGTTTATCAGGAAAAAAACAAACATTTCCAGAATAAATTGTCATGCTTTTTCTGTAAAATTAGCCTGTTGAAATCCTTGTGGTGCTTGATTTATTATGTCTTTCATTTTATCAATACTTTGCAGCAAATATTATACCTGTTGGACAGCTTTTTTATTTTTTACCTTATTTGGGACCACATTTTTAAGGAAAATACATTTGTGCGTTGAGCAGCAGAATTGAATAGTTGTTGGATAAAGCTTATTGCACAGATATAACTCCACTGGTTGATTGGTCAGGGGGATTCACAGTGGTGCAGTTGGTAGCACTGTTGCTTTGCAGCAAGAAGTCCTGGGTTCAAATCCTGACCTGCATAGAGTTTGCATGTCCTCCCTGTGCATGGATGGGTTCTCTTCGGGTGCTCTGGCTACGTCCTACAGCTTAAAAACATGACTGAAAGGTGAATTTGTCTCTCTAAATTGCCCTTAGGTGAGAGTGTGTGCCTACATGGTTGTCTGTCCTTTGTGTCATGTCTTGTAGTAGACTGACCTGTCCAGAATGCAACACACCTCTCTCCCAAGGACGGCTGGAGGTAAGCACCAACTCGATCACAACCCTGAATGGACAAGCAGGTACAGACGATGGATGGATGCATAATTTGTCAGGCTATCTGCTCAGGTAGCCAGCCTACTGATGTCTGCTAAACTGACACACTGGTCAAAAGTTTCCTTTTGTAGTTTTAAATCAGTTTAATAAAATAGTTTGATAAGAATGATGAGTCGGGATGTTTTAGCTCCCACTCCAGATTTTCTCTCTTGCAAGTGACACCTGGCCGACAGTGTCCAGCAACACGTGGGGGAGGGGCAGCTCTGCTCTACTTAGTGTTCAATACATCGGCAAAAGACTGGACAATCCGACAGTTTTCTGACATCTAATCAAAATAACTTTAAGCTTGGTATACCTATTAAAGATTGCATTTGTAAAACTGTGGTGGGTGTTTCTGTATCTTCACTCACTGAAGGCCTCTCTGGCAAATCTGAGGTCATGGGACTTATTCCATATGTGCTTGTGGCTGCTGTACAAACTATTGGGGCATCTGATAGCCCTACATTCCCACTATCTCTCTTTAGTTTCAGTATCTTGTGAGCAACTTTAACCCTCTGCTAGTGTAGACCTAAACATTCACATGGAGATAACAAAATAAAAATGTAGGTCACTGCTGAGACAACAGCAGCGGTCGTTGCTGTAAAACTCACTCTTTCTCTGAATGATTCAAACCAAAAATATATAATTCAGAAGAATTTCTAAGATCAAATAAAGGAGAAATTTAATTATCATCCCTCCTAATCAAACACCCAATTTGCACTTGCATTCCAAAGTTTGTCCTGATACATCCCACCCACGGTCTCTTTCTGTCATTTTCCTCTTAACAACACAACTCTCGTAGCGTAGCTCACCTCACAGCTAGAAGGTCCCGGGTTCGATTACCGCCGGGGACGCTGTGGGTGCTGAGGGTGTGTTTGTTACCCCGCATCATCGGCACGCTCACCCTGGGTGGGGTTGGCGAAAGGGCCTTTCTGTGTGGAGTTTGCATGTTCTCCCCGTGTTCCCTTGAGCAGCTAATGTGAGCTACTCCCACAAAAACATGCACTAGTCCTGGGGCTATATACCGCCTCCTCCTGGCCGGCCGGGGCGCCTGAAGGGTTGGGGAGAATCTGGCTGGAATAACGTGATCCTTCCACGCGCTACGTCCAGCCGGAGAAACCCCGCCCCGTCAGGTGAAAAGAAGGGCCTGCTCACTGCCCAAAGCATGAAGGAGGCTTGAGTTTCAGTGTGGACCCCTCCCGGGGCTGGCAGAGGGAGAGCGGAACCCCAGGACCTGAACTAATGTAGGAGCACTGGGTGATAAATAATGGGGGGAAAAACCGTGGGATAAAAAAAAACAAAAAAACAACAACACAACTCTCATGGCCAGACATCACAGCAAACATTCTCCTACAGAGCCATTAAATGACAAACTATCCCCCTCCTCAAAGAAAGACCTCTATCTGGCTTCATGGAGGGGGGTTGTTCTGCGCTTTTCAAGAATCCAGTATTCTTAATTGTTCTCGGAAAGCAGAGTGGAAAACGTTTCTTCCGTCTTCCACAATTGTTTCCATGCTGCCTAATCGTTTCAGCAGTTGGAGTGTTTGCATGGACGGGGCAGGGAGGATCTTTGTTATTTGATAAAGAGAAATTATAATAATTTAACCACAGATGTCATAAAGAGAACTTGTGCAAAAATACCAAAAATCGGTGGAGCAGCTGCCTTATTCAGCAAAGTGAAGAAGTTGCTGTTTTGTGAGCGCTTCCTTCATATAAAGTCTAGGGACTTGAGACTCTGCTGAAACTGGGTTGTCTTAGTAGCGGGGGACTGAAACATAGAGGGGGCCCGGTTTTCTCTGTGCGCTGTTCAAACTCGCAGGCTTTCAGTATGTGGAACAGCCGAGGAGGGCCTTGACTCTGCTTTTTTTTGTTGTTTTTTGGCAGAGCTGCTGATTTTGAGGGGGTTTGAGTCGTAGCATCTGTTGCTTTGAGGGGGCCTGCTATTTATCAAACTGAAGCTCAGTCTGCTAGGAGCCCAAAGGAAAAGAAATATGGCTTATTATATACTGCAGGTTACCACCAGTCCCTCTGTTTTATCCCCAGTCCTCCATCGCCTTCCTCCCATCAGCTGAAAACATGTTACTCAGAGATCTGTTTGTCTTAAGGGGATACCAAGGAGGGGGGTTGTATAAAATTAGACAGACAGGATCTAACCTGCAGTACTTTCTAAGGTCTTATGGTTAAATGTATTGAAAAATAGATTTTTTTTTTTGCAAGCACTTGGCACCTGAAGATGTTTTTCAAAACTCTGCTCACAAGGTTGAGTGTCAAACTGGAGACCCAACCTCAGGCTTTTAGAAATCGTTCAGTATGCCATAGAAAGATTGTGTTAGGAGAGAAAAAAACATTCAGATGTGGTTCAAATCCAAGCATTCGTAAGCAATTAAATTCAGTTTTGTTACACGCTTCTCTACATATTGAAACCCTCACAGATTCTTAGAAACACAACTTGCACAATTTTAATTGTTAAACTGTAAAGCTTCCACAGTAATTTTTGTTTTTTAACAGCTTTACTGTATAAATCAGATGGAAATCCAGCAGTCTGCGTATTCTGCTTGTTCAGTCTTTAGAAGAGTGCATCATGTGAACAACAAGTAAATTCATAACTTGGGATAAACACTGCCATCAAATGCACATACTGTTAAATACGAAATGCTGCAATCATTGAGTAAGTAAATAAACTACCGAATCAGGGAAAATTTCTATTTGATTTAGATTCACTGATTAGCCTTGGCTACTCACTTCATTTGCTTTTTGTTTCTTAGCAGAGAAGCAGGTGCCTGATTAAATAAAAAATATGCCTGTTTGTGTTTTCTGCTTCTTATTCTCCTACAATGACTAATCACTTGCATTTGAGAGAATTGAAAGCATTGATTCCAGCTGCTGGCAATAATCTGGGGTAACTTTCCTTTAACACCTTTGGTTCACAGAAACGTTACCAAAGGTGCTTCACGAGATGAGTCACGCAACAGTTCTGAGGAGAGCTTTGAACCCATTCCTCACTATCCCGCAGTCCAAAACAATGATCGGTTGGGATTGCCTCAAGCCAAACATGGAAGGCAACACTAAAACAAGTAAAACTGGGGGGAGATGGACCAAGAATAGCAGTGATGGAGAGGAAATTGTTTGCAGAACAGACAGAAATTTCTTCGCTGTGTTACAAATTGTGAAGGATTGAAGAAAAGAAATGTTCATGTTCATGTTGTTATGGTTCAGTAGATAAGTCTAATACTTAAATTTAATGTTTTTGTCAAAGTTAGATGTCATAAAATCACTTTAATCAAACTTCTAATACAACATGAAGTAGTCTAAAAGATTTTTTAAAAAGTAACCTATCAAATGCATAAAAAAATAGAAACAAAGCAAATGCCACTGTTATTTCTAAGGCTTTGAGACCTGAGCAAACTACTGTCAGAGCCACTATCCAAACAAGGAGAAAACATGGAACATGATGAAACTTCCTTAAGTAAGGGGCGGGGAAAAAACCGCATCCATGGATCAA
Source organism: Valencia hispanica (assembly GCA_963556495.2). Classification (NCBI taxonomy): domain Eukaryota; kingdom Metazoa; phylum Chordata; class Actinopteri; order Cyprinodontiformes; family Valenciidae; genus Valencia; species Valencia hispanica. Next base: position 31,058,769 of record OY747719.1, read on the forward strand.
ATGCCAAAACCACTCACTGACCAAAACCAATCCAACAGCCATGTGTCTCATTTGCCAGAAAATGTCTTTTACATTCTTAAGACCGTTAGAAAAATATTTAGCGGACTAATGAGGCAAAAGTAGAGCAGCACCGTTTCAGAAAATTACCATCATACCAACAGACAAATGTGGTGGTTGTAATGTGATGGTCTGGGACTTCTTTGCTAGTTCAGAACCTTAAGGCAATTGATGGAAAGATGATTTCTCTTTCAGAACATCCTGCAGGAGAATGTCCGGTCATCTGTTTGTGACCTTAAACTCCAGCGCACTTAGATTATACACCTGGACAAAATCTGAAAGACTCCAGTAAGTCCATCTTTGAAGGGCTCCAAAAACCAAAATGAAGGTTTTAAAGTGGCCTAGTCAAAGTTAAATCTTAAATCTGATGGCATGACTAAACATGCTGTTCATACTAGAAAACCATCCAGTGAGGCTGAGTTTAATACAAATCTGTTGGCTAAAATCCCTTCACAGAGATGTAAAAGACTGCCTGTCTGATTGGCAGTCAATGTCACCAATAGGGCTGTGCCGGTTTGGATTTTTTCTTACCGCGGTCGGTAATCAACAAATTCCCGGGGTTTTGCGATATACCCATAAACATATTTATATCTACCTGCCGCTGCGCCACGGCTGGACCCTGCTTGTGTGCATAACGACCTGTACCTTGAGGCCAAACTACGGCCGCGCCTATGTGTCAAAGACGGCTCTGTCTGCGGTGAAGGCAGACCGCGTCCCGCAACAACTTATCCAGGAGAGGAACGCACTGTGGAACATTCTCTCCACGCCTCCGCTGTGGCCAGGTCCGGGAACCACGGCTCAAAGATGCCTGCACCTCGCCTGCTCAGGGCGGTTGCTTTTCTTTTTGCTTTCACCTTTGGCTCCGCTTTTGGGAGTTCTGACACGCTGTGCGTCACACATGTTATGCTTTCATGTGTGTATATTAAATCCAAAAGTAGGCTACAAAACACAGATTATAGGATAAGGCTAGAAACACACACGAAATGTTATTATGCGTCGCAAAAAATTGTGCTCACACACAAGTGTGCAGGGCTTCTTTTTTTGGGGGGCGGTGATGACGGTGAGACGCTCAGACCCGCGGTGGGCGTCATGTGACCGCGGTATGGCGGTAATCCGGTAATCCGGTTACCTCCCCAGGTAAACTGCAATGTTTTATATTGTGCGCTGTCCTGATCAAACAAGCTAATAACCTAAAATAACTTTTATTGAGCCACTTCTCTCCTTCTTTGAATTTCTCACTCGTACTTTCTATTCAGTCACTTGCTGCTGATCCTTCAAACTGACTTATTGCTCTCTCATACCTCAGCTGTTATGCAACTCTTTCTCTTAAAAAACATGTTTACTCGATAGCGCTTCAGTTTTCTGCCAACACATAGTCCACATTCGGTTTTTTTCTGACTGCACATTTTCTAACTCCGGAGCACAAATTGCCTCATGTCTTTCGTGTGTTTTCACCTCCTGTTGAGACCAGAAAGTCTTTCATTTATGAAGGATAATCTTGTGATGGATTTAGCCAGCCCAAAACATCCACTTCTACATGCTTCAGAAAAAAGAGTAAGGAGAGAAAGCTGGGCAGTTGTTTTTTCTCTGTTAACATGAGCTGAGATGGGTGAAGATCATAAATGGTTCCCTTTGTGTGCAGACTCACACCCATGCATTCTTCTGAGCGACTCTTCCAACGCACGCTGTCCAATGAAAACGTTTGTACTGAGGCGCAGCAACTGGTCAACAGGATATGAAACCATCCCCTCTGCTTTTTATCCTTCTCGTCTTTATGCCCAAACTGACCTTTACCCTATTTTGCTCTTTCTGCTCTGAAGCTTAATCTCTGCCATTTTCATTTGCATGTCTGATCTGTTTGTGGTTAGTTTGCCTGACTGTTTGAGCCTGCAGCATTATATTATAAAACCTGACTGAAAGCTCCACCCTCTAGGAAGAACTATGTTGTAGTCGTGCATCTGTGTTTAAAACTCTTTCCATCTCTGTGCTACAACTCACACGATCAATGTTCCAGCTCATTTCTTTCATGCGTTATGGCTGAGTCATTCCCATGTACTCTGTAAGGTGACCAGTTGCCAGAGCCTCACCCCTCCCGTTTCTCCTTATTGGTGTTAGTGGAAGGGAAGATGACCATCTGCTGCCCCAGTTGCCCAGTGACTGACTAACAGCCTTCCCTTATGGCACAGTTCCACTGTCCATTGTCTGCTGAAGTCTGTGTGTGAGTGTTAAAGTTCACCTTGTTCTGTCTCAGTGTGCTTAGCTGCCTCTGTACAGTTGATGTTCTTTGCATGCATTCGTTTTGTCTCCTCTTCAAGGAGAGTCGAGTATTGTGTGAAGCCTTCCTGTGGGAGTCCCGTAGAGAACGCACCCCGACCCAGCAGGATGCCTCTCGGCGTGGTGTAAGCTGACTCGGCCCTGCAGGCGGGTTTGTGAGGGGTCGGATTTATAGGCTGCAGGCCAGATCTTTTCTCTGCTGAATAAAGAGATTAGTTTTCCTCTCCAGACATGTGCCTATGATCGCACAAACAAGGACAATGATCGGATCCTTGACTGCTCTGAAAGGGAAATGTGCTTGTGCCATCAACTGTTAAAGAGCCAGTTTATTTCTGACTTAAGAAAAAATATATTCAGTATTAAGTGTACAGGATACAGATTAGCAATGCAGTGATAAGAATTTGGTAGCCAGTTTCTGTATATTATTTATATTACATGCAGAGTCAGCCCACTGCTTTAAAGATGTAATATGTTTCATTTTAAAAATAAGTGACTGTGTGCATTACACAGAGAATGTTAATACTTACCTTAACTTTGAGTTTCCAACATTTCTAAATCTAGCTTATTCTGAAATAGAGGACAAATACTCAAAAGAGAAATGTTGTACTTCCTTCCACCTTCCTGTTATTTGCTGAAAGCATTGTTCTCTCTCACAGCTTGAATGAATCTAAGGTGTAGCTAAACATGTAGAAAATGTTCATCTTTAAAATGACTCCTTAAATCTCTGTGCTTTATTTGACCTAATTTAAGGACCTCTCTGATACTTAAAATGGCTTACTTGAGTTTTGTTTTTTACAGCAGTAGCATTTTCCACCCCATGTAACACCTCGCAGATTGGAGAAAGATTGGATTTTAGAGTTTTTAACCACCTTAAAATTTCTTGCTTAGATTAATAAAGTATCCATTTGACATATAAACTTTTTTAATGATTACATCCCAAGGTGTAACAGGTTGATTGATAAACATCCAAGGTGAAACATAGTGATTTAAAATGAGTTATAGTAGGTATATTTTTTTAAACCTTTTAGACAAAACACTGATTAGGTTAGGTTATACATGCCTCTAAAATCTGGCTTTAAACGTATTATATTGCATGGAGTGTATTATAATAGTAGTTAGAATGCAAATGATCCAATTGGTAGTTTTGGTTACACATAGGATTTTAAATGTAGGCCAAAGGTGAGCTGAAAACCTTTTTCCACATGTTTGCTGTTATCACCTGGCTTGTTGCAAACTGCAAAAATGACTTTTCATGGTTTTCCTTACAGATTAGCTTTCTTGTGGCTAAAGCACCTTTATTCTGGGATAAGATTACTCTCAGAAATTTGTTACACTAGATTTAATTTTGGGGGTATAGTGTAAAGAGGGCTAAATATAAATGTTCGCCACATTTCAGACTTCTGTTTTGAAACAGTTCTACAGTGATAAATGCCTTTAAAGGGAAATGCACATGGTAATCAAGATGCTTAATCTTAGGAAGAATTATTATAAACGATACAAAACAATTGTTTTTTCTCTAATAATCTTGACCTGAAAATCCATTGTAGTCATGCTGGTTATAGAGGAGCATTTGGAGTCTCAGCATGAAATGGAGAGAATGACGGCCCCAGCTGATTGCACCAAACCGTGCACGCCCACTCACAGACAGTATTGAAAGATCTGCGGTGTCCAACCACACACATTGTTCCCACCAAGAACAATATTCAGGGGTGAATGTGATAATGAAACCCAGTCTGGTTTGGTTAGCCAGAAAACACAGTCACCTCCTCTAATGTTTTGAAAGAGAGACTAGAATCAGTTTTACTTTTCTGAAACCACATTTCTCTCTGGCTGGATTTATTCAGTGTAATCACACAGTATTAACACATTTCTCTGGCTTGATTTTTATTTTTGTCTTGTCATTTCCCCTACTTGTGTTTGCATCAACTGTCTCTCTCTTCTGCCGACAAACGGGCAATAGGGGTTTCAGTTTCTCATTATTCTTCTATTCCGTCCTATCCCATCCTCAGCAGGGCAACGAGGGCAAATCTTGAGAGGCGTGTTCATGACACTAAACCCATCCACCCAGGCTTTTATGTCCTAATTTTTCTTTTTCTTTTTTGACATTCGGTTGCTGAAAGAACCTCAAGAGCATTTTCAGCTACAGTTCTGACTTTCAGTGGCATTTAGAGCTCTGACCACATTCCAGACATTTGTTTAACACTGACAAATTTACAGGGAGCTGTTGAGGTTATTCAAAATGCTTGTGTTGATTGAAAATGTTGTTTTTCTGCAAACATGAGTTTTATTACCTTTTAAACTCTGAACTCAACCTTTTATTGCGTAACAACACGGCATAGTCGGCGGAAAGCAGGGGGATCATCACTGATCCATGCTACTCTGGTTCTTAGATGTGTTTGTAAGGGCGAAACCTGATAGAAATCTGATTTGGCATAACCATAATCCCCCTTAGACTTCAGCAGTAGGCCTACACCATGCCTTGGCGGCTGTTAATCCCATAATGGCCCGACTCTGCCCTGGAGCTGCACAAATACTGGTTTTAAAACTTTGACATTGGGTTTAGTTTCTGTTAATGCTTTCCAAGCTGTACAGCTCATGCTAATTTCCTGCAATATTTGTTTGTGTGCACACCTCTGCAGGTGAGTGGGCAAAGATAGGTAATCTAGTGCACAGAGTCATCGATTTTTTTTTTTCTACTGCACAGGAAGTAGCTGGTTATTGATTTTCAGGGACAATGATGTCACTGTAGACTGCACTTCGGTGTTTACTTACCCATGATAAGGTACGAGATGCTTTAATCCTCTCCCTCAGTCCTCGCTCCACCAATCACTTTTTCCACCTTCTTTTCGTTTTATTGAGAATGCACTCTTTAACCCGACCGCCTGGTCTGTGGTACATAATCACAGATGAAAGAAGTCACTGCACGTCAAAGCCTTTGCAGAATACGTATAAAGCATTGTATTTGGACTTAATTTCTCATGCTGTCTCTCTTTTATGCTTCATTTTAAAGAGTTGCTGAGATATTTAATCAATCAAGCCACAGTTTGAGTTTAATGAGTGGGTCAATTATTCTGGATTTTATTTTTTATATTACTGTAATGTAATGAAATATGACACCAGTGGGAATAGTGCTTTACCTGCTGGTGATGTCTGCCTACTGGGGTTATGTAAGACCATTTACTTCACCTTTTAAATAAATGTCTTTAAAGTAAATAGTTTGATGCACTCTACAAAAATTCATATTTCATGATTGTGTGTCATACGTAACTTGGTGAGATATTCAGCACAGATTTGGGTCCACTTGTGGGGAAATTAAAGATTTTAGCTACTGGTCGGCTTATTTCTCAGCTCCACAGGCCTGTAACTGATTAACCACAAAGCAAATATGTTCAACACTACCTGTGGCATGAGATAAGAAGCCACACACACAATCCAGTCACATTTATGTTGAGGTCACAAGGTCCATGAAGAGTTTGTAAACGTTAAAAACTAATGAACTCACTGTTTCTAAAGCATTTGGGTAAAAACAGTCAGATCATTTTACATGCAGTAAGAGAAAACCAAATTATTGCCTTATGCCTTGTCCACACGTAGCCGGGTATCACACAAAACGAAGATATTTTTCCACGGTTTGGCCCGTCATTCACACGAAAACGCAGATTTACGGCACCGAAAATGTATCTTTTTAAAAACTCCGGCCAAAGTGAAGATTTGTGTTTTCTCCGTTTTAAGCGTTTGCGTGTGGACATAAATAACCGGAGTTTTCGGCTCCGCAACGTCACTTTCCGCGACAAAAATCGCTCAGCCACCTTTTGAGCAATCTGTGTTTCCACTCAGAAACAGCATTTATGCCCTCAGAGATGTGTTGGCATCATCGATTGTCCAAGCGCTTTTTGTTTGCTTGTTTTTACAAGCTCAATTACTGCTCTATGTAGAAGTTAGAAACATAGAAAGTTACTCAGAGTGGATAAGATTTGGGGGAACTACTGCCCCCTACAGGTTTGGCATGTCTATGAATGTGCTTAACAACACACTTATGCGGTTAGGTGTGGACGGAGATTTTTTTTAAACGAGGTGGTGATAATATTCGTTTTTTAAAAACCCCGGCTACATCTGTACATGGTCTTAGTCCGACTGAATTCTGACTTTTGAAATGCATGTATATACCTTAGTCCAGCTGGAGTCAAACCGCACTGGTCTTCTCTTAATCGAGCTAATGAACGTAGACAATGAGGTTAGAAAACCAAATTTCTCTACATGTAAACGCCATCCCAGCTGAGTTGAGCTATTAGCAGCCAGGGCACTCACCCTTCAGGAAGTGACAAGACTGCGGAGGAGGGAATTACTTAACAAGGAAACCTGAACGTTGGAAAAAAACAAAACATTTCCTTATTTTTCCAAGACTGTGCGGGAGCTCTGGAAGACATCGTGCAAGCATAAAGGTTATATTTTAAATGCCACCAGAATAACATGGCTAGACAAAAGAAAAAGAAAAGAAAGAAAACTGCCATATTTGACTTAAAGCGTAAGAGGTGAGACTGTTGTGTGTCTTTAAAGATCTTTGAGCAGATACAAATTACACTGAGTAACCCTTTAGGCGAGCACCTGTTCTCCTGCTTCAACCAACCTCATTTGGCCCATTAACAGTCTTCTACTGAACTTGATGAAATCCTGAGTTTTGTTTCAGATTTTTTATCATTTGAAATAGGAGGGTGGAAGGAGTGAAACAGCTAAAGCATGCAGCTAATTCTAAAAGACAAAAATTAAAAACATACTGCAGCAAACACACAGAAATCAGTGCTCAGACTAGAGGAGTTATGTTCTTAATGACTTTAATTTCTCTCCTCTGTAGTTGGACTCTTATTACCAATATCAATCTCATCTGAATGTATACATTGATCGTACTTTACTTTATTCAAACACTGGATCAGGGAAACAAACACTGGGTAACCTAGTAGTCAGACAGAGCCAGGTAATAAACCAGGCGCTTCATTAATCTTTTAACACACATAAACCCAATAAACCTTTGGATTCAGTATTGATCCATTCCTTTCTTTATTCATTGAAGCGAACAATAAGAACTGAGGCTTCAGTTCTCACATTAGAATAGCAAAGACAGAATAAACTGAATATCCCAGCCTCCAAATGTCACATTAATGTCAGATTTAAACACTAAACATATACTGGGAGACCCTTGTTGGCTTATTTTTTAGTATAGATTAAATGGGCCTATAGTATAGCATAGATTTTTACTAGCCCTTTAATTATTATCAGTAAATGGCTTAATATTTCAAGATACTATAGTAAATAGTTTTGTTGATATTGGATTTCACTTTAGTTTATTGTTAGGGCTCCTGCCATTATTAACAAAGTGCCTAACTAAGCAGTTTCTACATTAGACTCAATGATCTCATGTCAGGTGATTTTCTCGTTTGAGGAACTTAGTGGTTTTAGTCTCGAGAGCATGCACATGCATGTGGATGTGGAGTAAGTTTGTGTATGTTATACCCATCCCCCATGTTTGCATACTCTAAATATGCTGGCTCCTGTGTGTATATTTAGTGCAGGCATGTTTAAAGTTAAACTTGTGGTGCAAGGAAGTAGGCCATTGGAGAGGAGAAGATGGGAGCTGCCAGAGATTACCACTCATGATTCAGCAGCCATAACTTTGTATGGTGGACATTTGGCCTATGGAAATTTTAAAACATAAGCAAAAACTGGAAATGAATCCTGTTTAAATCCGTTTTTAATCCAACAGAGCTGAGGTGTTGACTATAAACTACATCGCAATTTTGATCCGTTGAAAGAAAAACTTTGTTGCTAAACAGTTTTAAGGCTGTTTTCTTATGTTCTTTACTGGAGTTCTATGATCCAGCAATCGCAGGCCAACATGCAAGGAAGATTAGGTTACAGTTTTGCCCCCTAAAAGCCCCCAGACTCATGTTTCCTTTATAAACTCCCACCTACTCCTACCACTACTTTAAAACACAAGAGCAGTGATTCATTACTCGTCTCCTATGTTCAAAAAACGATTAAGGTTATTGATTATCTGGCCATTCAGCCACAAAATACATCTATAAGACTTTATTCACACCAATCGTGTCTAAAGGAGTAGTGTGTTTAAAAAAAAAAATGAAGGTTTTGATTAAGTTACTGATCTGGAGCAGACAGAGGTCAGAGTGATCTTAGTTTGGAGAATCATGAAGAAGTTTGAACGGAGGGCTGGTCAAATTATGTGGCTTTTTTTCACAGTTTAAAACAACTTATACTTCAACATTTATACATATATGTATAAATGTATAACAGAATAACTGTGTGATATATTGTAATATATATTGTAAGCACCTAATTTCTGTATCACATTAATATATCTAAACATCTGTGGATGTTTTAACTAAAGACTGATGGTGTTGGAATATTTTCTAACATCCTTTATATGTTCTGACAGAGATTACTCATATTTGTTGGAAAATTAAGTGTTAAACATACAGAGAACAAGAAGCTTTTGGTTTCCAGCTGTATTGAAGTGTAGTATTTCATAGCTCTTCATTCAAAAAAAAAAAATAAAAAAAAAATCTTCCTGATTTTCAAAACTTTCATTGCCATGGCTGCGGTCCACCACAGAAAAGATGTTGACCAGTTATAAATACTCCATAGATCTCCTTAAGAACTTTTAACCAACTCTTTAATGTCAAACCAGCTAACATTTTTAATAAGAGCACACAGATTTGGCCTGCTGCCTTTTTAAACATGAGTCTGTGTGAAATTCACACAGTATGGTTAAAAGTACCACATGAACTGATTTAAAATATTCCTACTAATGCAAAATAATTTACTATATTGATTTTATTTGTAACATTTTATTTAGCTTTTAGCACTGAATATTAAACCTTAATTGAGTAATACATTACTATTTGCTTCATATAGCCATCTCTTCCAGCTTTAACTTGAAGTCTACCATTTATCTAGCTTTAATGGAGAGCTTGACTGGTGCAAAATTAGGTCAATTTATGACATAGGATCAACTTAAGGGTTCTTATTAAAAGCTTTAGCTGCACCACTACACATGATCAGTTTTTTTATATTTGAGAAGAAGAATATATAAAAGCATATAAGTGCACATTTAAAGGAGCCGTGTGTAAGAAATGTATTTCAATTCATCATAAAATGGCCCTGATATGACTAGACATTAAGAAATCATGTTCATTTGAAGTACTTATATCACTGACAACAGTGGTACGGCCAGGATATTGTCGTTTAAAAAGTGAAGTCGCAGCCCTCAACTGATGTTGATGTTGTCATCTTGTGTTTTGGCCTGAAGCGCCACCCTCCACCCATCTACCAATCACGAAGTCAGTAGTGTTTTGGCATTGGGGTTGCCACCTCTGCTATAGTTACTTCAGCTGCAGCTACAAAAGTGTTTTGGATAAAAAATGTCTAATGTTACTACACCTAAAAGACCTCGTTATCATTCAGAAATGCGTCGTGACGAAGTCGGAAATAAAAGAAGGATTTGTATAGGAGATGCCTTTGCAAGATGGAGACGGCTGAAAACAGAGAATAATTTGAAGACAGACGCCAACGTTGCTAATTTTCTCCTGGACAGGTAAGATTAATCTATGTTTGGCTAACTTGTACTTAATGTAAATGGACAATTGAAATATTAATGACAGTCGGACAAAGTTATGCATGTTCGTGTAAAGTAATGTTACGTTAGCGCGAATGGAGGAGTAGGGTCATCCTATTGAAAAGGTAGGGAATTGTTTGGGAAATAAAAACAGCGAGTCGTCATTGCTAACATTAGCGATGCATTATCAGAGCCCGTTTCTCTGTCATTATAATAGAACATAATTAACAGAAGAAGAAAAAACTTATTCTGTAGGACTCGTCACTTGGCATTAGAAGCTCCTTGTAGCAGCCTACATTCCTGCTGGATCCTGCAACCTATCAGGCAACTAGGGCTGTGCCGGTTTCGATTTCTTCTTCCCACGGTCGGCAATCAAACTTATCCAGGAGAGGAGCGCACCGTAGCTCCTGCTTCGGCACTTTTGCGCACAGAGAAGGCTTCGGCCCCCATATATAAATTTCGTCTTCCCATTCTTCTCTCCTGGGCGACTGACTTTATTTGTGCATGCGTCCACGGCTTGGCGGCCCCGATTCCCCGGTTGGAACATTTCCTTTGCGCCTCCGCTGTGGCCAGGTCCGGGAACCACGGCTCAAAAATTCCTGCACCTCGACTGCTCAGGGCGGTTGCGTTTTCATTTTATTTTCACCTGTGGCTCCGCTTTCGGGAGTTCTGACACGCTGTGCGTCACACATGTTATGCTTTCATGTGTGCATATTAAATCCAAAAGTACAAAACATTACACAGATCGTAGAATAAGGCTAGACACACACATGAAATGTTATTATGCATCACAAAAAATTGCGCGCTTACACACAAGTGTGCAGGGCTTTTTTTTTCTTTTGGGGCGGTGATTATGGTGAGGCGCTCAGACCCACGGTGGGCGTCATGTGACCGCGGTATGGTGATAATCCGGTTACCTCCCCAGGCCTACTGGCAACCTCGAGTCGGGGGGGGAGGGGATACTCCGCTCTACAGTAATTAGAAAGTGATTGCAGTACCAGTTTTGGCCACAATCTTACATACGGCTCCTTTAACAATGGGTTAAGAGCGACAATGATTGATCACTTTATGAGTATTTTTTTTATCAATAAAACATTAACGGGACAGCGGTGGTGGTTACATCACTCCCTGATCCTCCCTGCCATTTTGCTCCACCCTTCAGAACCAGAGCTCATTGCCTATTGATGAAGTAAAATGACTCGGCCGTACTGGTTCTGATGGTTGCAATTAGGTCAGATCATTTCATTGCCCCTTTAAAACACAGCAGTATCACATAACCTTTTCCACTTTGTAATCAAAATGCATCTCAGTGAAGGTTAAAGATTGAGGGAGCAGATAGTGGACGAGCAGAGGCAGAAGTGAAACCGGCATCGACAACACGAGTGAGTTCAGATTGTTGTTGAGCAGAAGAGACAAACCTTCCTCTTCTGCAAAGCATTCAAGTGCTTTCTAAAAACAGCAACAAGGGAAAATACATAACTTTTAGGCTCAGCTGCTCAACAGGTTTCTGTTTTCCAAGTGGCTCTCCTCTTTGACTTCTTGTTGTCTGCTGTAATCCTCTTGTATGAACATGCTGTTTTATGGCTGTGAATCAACACCTCTGTTTTTCTTATCGTGAAAGGCGAGGAGGTTGAATCTTCTCCACCACAGCCTGTTCAAATGATAGAGCGATGACCAGCAGCTTTCTGGCTGCGCTCCTAAAGAGACGAGTCAATTTTTTTTTGCTCAGTCAGCTATAAGGCGAGGTCTTGTCAGGGGAAGAAAAGAAAAAAGCTGTGCTTGCAAGGAGACACAAAGCAACAACATGCTGTTGGTGATCCTTTTTATGAGTTCTTCAGCATTGATATGGGCTCATCTTTGGCAGTTTAGTATCCTGAATTACACGACTAAGCATAAAATGAGTCTTCCCTCGAATATCCTGCGAGATGTCAAAGTAACAAAAGTGAAGAGAATGCCTTTTGTGGTGAAACAAACTGAGGAGCTTTGTGCTGATTTGTGGTGGCTGTGACATATCAGGCTAAAGATAGCAGGGGAGGGTTTGGTATTTTCTGTTTTTCTGTGGACCTCTCAGTATTGTGACAGCTGCCATATCCCTGTTAGAATAACATCCCCGGGAACTCGCTCTTCCACACGTGAACGCAGGGTAACAAAGCCAACGCCTTTTTCCCCCGAACGGTTGCCCACTGTACCTATAGGTTATTACAATATTTTTGCATATGCACGCTTCTGCCTCCATGCTGTTTACTCTTTATTTGTCATGTACTCCCAACAGTTCCTCTGCGTTTCATGGGATTCAAAGACCATTGCCTCATTGCAGCGTTGGTGTGCGCAGATCCACGGCCCGCTGGTCTAGTGTGTGTGTGGTTAGGGGATTTAAACTGAGTAGATTTGGTTTAGACTAAGTGATACAAATGCTTTTACAAATCAATCCGCTCTGATATCTCACCAAATTACACACGGATCAGGTAATAGGAGAAATAAAACATTAGGAAAAAAGGAACAAGATTTTCTCAGAGCTTCTAGGGGTGACTCAATTTCCCACATGGATCAGGCTGAGTATTTACATCAAGTGAAAACTGGTTTTAAAAACTCATCTCCTGTTCTGTGTCTTTGTTTCTGCTCTGCGAGTGGCGAGTTAGGGGTTAACCATTCACTTTGCTCGTTAAAGTGTTTGAAGAATGCTATTGGGTATATCCTCCTCAGTTTTAACTCTTTACGATTAAAGCCCTGCAGACCTCTGCTATCTAACTGTATTGATTGTTCCCTCTAATATTTTTTGGGCTTTCATAGGAATCTGTTTACATGGAAAAGGTTCTCTGGTTGTTTTTCTCAGACAAGACTCGCTGTTTTGAGCCTCCGAGTTAATCTGAAACATGTGGTTTGGTGTTTGCTGTGAGGTTAGGAGACCTTTGTTTTGCCTCTTCTTGTCACTGAATCTCCAACACAAAAATTATGACTTTGCAAACACGACAGCAAACCTAACACTGTATGAAACAAAATACATGAAGCTGCCCGATGAACTTCATACTTCGGCGCAACTTTTCTCTCGTTTTCTTTTTCCTTTTTTTTTCTAAGAAAGGCAGAGAGACCTAGCGGAGAAGATTGGTTCCTGAAACTGTTGTTCTTCGCTGTAATTGGTGGAAGCCTGTTGCTAGGCTTATGTCAGTGCTTGAGCGTTTTCTGCTTCCTCTCTTCTGTGCACCGATAGGTCGGGTTCAAACTGGTCTGTGGACTTGTGCCACTTGTTGAACATCCTCACAGTTTCTGCGGTTCTCTCACGTCGAACTGCATGAGAAAACACAGCAGCCACAGATCTGAGAAACACATGTGCAAGAGTTTACATCTGGCATGGCTTCCTCCTGTTTTTGAATCTTATTAAGTTTTATCAGGCTCTTTAGTGTTTTAGGACTTTTGTGCACTTGTAAAGAAAAGAAACAGCTGGAAATGAGAAAGTAGCTCCCAAAGTTTGTAACTTGTCAAAAATGACTCACTTTATGAAACGTTCATGTGTTTCAGATTTAGTCACCAGTTTTTAGCACATTCAACATTATAACGGCTGTGACATCATGAATATATTCCACAAAGTTGTTTTTTATCACTTATTGATGTTCACAGTTAAGGTTTCATCTAAACTGTGGTTTTATAAAGCAACATAAATTAACATTGAACGACTAGTAGTTGTTCATGGAGCACAGGTTAACTACAGCTGTTGAGTTTGGTTAAACAGTCTGTTCTTAAAGTCAAAAGTTTACATCAGTGTGTTAAATGTCAAATGTTTTCTCTGGAAAATAGTCTTTAAAAACCACCCTGAACCTAGTGCTGAGCACTGATGGGTCAGCTGGTTGAAAAACAAACTAATTTGGAATAACTGGAAAGTTTTCTGGTCACAAAAAAACATTGAAAGTCCTGGCTTGGAAATTAAAGGTCCACCACTCACTGTGCTTAACAGCTTTAAACTACAGCGGGCAGCCTGTCTGTTAAGCAGCCAACTGCAGTCTCAACCTGAGCAGATAGCCCGACTAATTAGGCAGCTAACATTTTAGCTTGTTAAAGAACATTCTTGACTAGAAGCACTGGATAAGGGGTTTATATATCACCAAACAGTAAATATACACTTAAATTACTAATTGCTTTTCTGTTCTCAAGAAAAGCAGTTGGATCATGTTATGAACGTTTATTTTCAATGTTCATAAAGATAAATGGGGAACTTCATATATGACTCCATAAATGTAACAAGACGATGTTTCACAAATGTGGTTGATATTCTTCACATTTAAACTCATGCAAAACCTGTTTTTAGATAAGACATCAAACTTGCCAAGATAAGAAACTGTGTGACAGCGGCTTCGTACTTCGGTTGAATTGTGTATTAGTACTTTAAACTTTAAATAAAGCAGTTTTATTGTATACTCTAGCTATCTTTATTTCATATTTGATGCCTTTTTAATCTTTGTGCTGTACTGTAACTGCACGTCATGGAATCAGATAATTTCACATTACTTTTAAAAACTACTTTGTTTAATATTCTTCAAATACTACATAATCTTGCAAATGAAAATTGAATTTTATATTGTGTTCATTTCTTTCACCTAACAAACACGTATACCTCAAATGGTACTTAAAATTGTGTCTGAAAGCATGTTTTAAGATTAGAAGAAGTAGACCTAAAGTATATTTGAATATTTTTTGGGGGAAACAGCTTATCATCTTTGTTATAATGTGAAAAAAAATAACTTTGTCCTAAAAAAAATTCCAGCTGTTGGAGTTTATTTTTATTGACATTAAATAGAGTGGAAATCTTCCCATTGTTTACGCCCTTCCTCTAGCAGATAAGCATCTGAAACAAAACTGAGATGATTCCTGTTGTTTCCGAGAGTCTCCCCGCTTCTTGTGAGTAATACGACACGATGTCGGCCAGTTTATATCTCAAGGATTCCTGGTGTATTCCCAACAACAGCAAGAAACTTAGCAAAATATCTTGTCCTGGTTGATTTCACCTAGTGATTGGATGGTTTTCTTTTTGACTTTGCTGCAGTTTCTCTTCTAAGAATAGCTGATTGACAGTTCAGACTCACTGCAGGTGACATCAAACAGAATGAGTGAGACGCCTAACGATGTATGTCTTCAGATTCCCTTGAGACATCCGCAGTGTGGTTTTATATGTCACATTGTGTTCTGAACAATCTTCAAAAGGCTCACGAGAATATGTGTTGTGTAGCAGACTGTGACAGCAGCAAAGGCATGTTTTCTTTAATCATGTCAATACTGGAAAATGAAATGCAGGAAAAAATCTTATCTAAAGGCACCTGAAGAATCTGGAGGTGGATGCGCAGACCTTACCCCTTAAAATGTCACTTTAAAAAAAATCTGTTTTGTGTCTAGAGAGTCATACTTTCTTGATTTTTTTTTTTTTTGATTTTTTATGTGAGCAATATTTCTTCAGGCCATAAAACATTTCCACACTGGTTGATCCCCAACTCAAAAGGTGAGCTAGCGTTGCGTCACCACGATTTTTTTTAATATAGCAAAGAGCTCCATAAAAATAGTAAATTCATGCATTTGTTCTTGTCTTTTTCGGTTAGAATGGCCAAATTTACAGTGCCCTGCAAAAGAATACTCTTTTTTAAAAAGTTTTTGTGGCCTTTATTTACAGTGGATGGTGTGTAGAAACAGGAGAGAGGTGGGGGAAGAGACATTCGGCAAATGTCTGCGGGGTGGAATCGAACCCCCACACAACCACGTCGAGGACTGAGGCCTCTGAACATGGGGCGCCCGTCTTAACCACTCTGCTACACGACGCCCCCAAAAGAATACTCTTTATACCTCTTGGGTTATTTCAGGTTTTGTCACATTACAGCTACAAAGGCCAAGGCAAAGTAGGGTGTTAACATCTAGAGACTGAAATGTTTGCCCATTCTTCTTTGCAAAATCGCTAAAGCTCAGTCAGATTGAATGGAGGGAGTCTGTGAACATCCGCCTGGACTTTGACTAGGCCATTCTAACATTCGAGGGTTATTGTCGTGCTGTAAGGTGAACCCTCCACCCCAGTCTCAAACCTTTTGCAGCCTCTAACAGCTTTCTACTGAGATTGTCTTGTATTTAGCTCGATCCATCTTCCCCTCAGCTGAGACCAGTTTTGCAGTCATTGCTAAAGAAAAGCATCCCCACAGCATAATGCTGTCACCACCATGTTTTCCTGCTGGGGTGGTGTGTTCAGGGTGACAGGTTTTCCACCACACATTGCATGGTAGTTTTAATTAGATGGTCTTATCCTGGTTGGTTTGCAGTTGTTTCACAGACTTTCTAAGCAGATGATGACTTGATCTGTGGTCAGGAAGGTGTTCAAAGCTCCGATTCAAATTTCATCCATCAGGCGTCCGGTATGTTCCTTGGTGACTTCTGAAAGCATTTGATTGCACTGGATTTTACTTCCAGAGGAAAGTAAAGGAGGCGCTGTATACCAAAGCACTCCCCATTGTTTTTTATTTTTATTTGGAAGAAAAAATATTTTTTCTTCTAAATAATATTTTTCCCCACCTAACAATATACTACGTTTTGTTGGTCTATCACATAAAATCCCAGTAAAAACACTGAAGTTTGGGGTTGTTCAGGGATATGAGTACTTTTGCAAGAGATTGTATTATTAGTTATTTTTTTGAAACAATGTGATGCACAAAAACTCAAAATAATGGTGTACAGTATTTACTAAAACACTGAGAGACGCATAGGAACACATCTAATGTGCAAACGCTAACTGCAGAGTCAGTGCGTGCGCCCTGACAATAGTGTTTGGTCGAGCCTGCGAGGCCGGACCCCTGTGCCTAAGCGCTTTTATGTGAAAAGGTTTGGTGTGTCGTCAGCCCGAATGCTGACCAGCCTCTTGTGCAGCTTTGCTGAGCCATGGGGCTCCCGGCAAGCCCGGGAGTGCTGACTCCAGTTCTGGGAACATGTTTACCACTGGCCTGTACCCCACCCTGTGGCATCATGAGAGAGGCTGGCTCCTCACACACAATGAACCTGCTGAATATGGTGCTATACAGCTATCAGCGCTGGGAACCAGCAAGTGGTTAAGAAAGTGGCTGGGCAGGCTCACAGCTGTAGACTTGCTTTCTTTTAACTTCCTCTTTAGCTCATTATTTCCAAATTCAACTTGTTTATCTGTTGTTCACCTTTCAAAGTCCTACTAAAGCTAATGTTAATGGATAAAGGTTTTTAGTGTCAATGGTAGACAGCTTCTCTTCCTCTCTTCACCAATTTGCTGGGACATCTTGTTTTAAAACCTCCCTATTAAACATGACATGCAGATATTTATGGGTTTGCTTGTGCCCACATCCACCAGGATACGAGGCTTTTCTGATGTGCCTGCTGGCACATGGGAAACAAAAGCACTTCACTGTGTACTGCAGTTAATTTGTGGCCTGTCTAGAATTTTGAATATAAATGTTGTCTTGGCTGTGGTATCTATTGCATTAACTGTACCATTTAGACATTTCTTATGTCCCTTGATCATACAGTGCTTTGAAGAAGTATTTGTCACCTTACAGATTTTTTCTGTTTTTGCTTTTTTTTTGTCACATCTAAATGTTTCGGCTCATAAACTTTTAATATCAGATGAAGATAACCAAATTAAAGTATAAAAGGTTGATTTTTTAAATAATGATTTCACTTATTAAGGGAATCAAGCTATCCAAACAAACCTGGCCCTATGTGAAAAAGAAATTGCCCCCTAAACCTAATAACTGGTTGTGTCATCCTTGGTGGCAACAACTCCAGTCAAGTTTTCAAAAAATGCGAGATGATCCTTTGTGCTCTTTTGGTCTGCTACGGTTTTGGCCGTACATCTCTTGAAGTTGTGGATCCCACTTTTGCCTGGTCTCTTTCTTATCGTTGAATCAAACAGGATTGCTTGTAACTCTTTTCAGACTGATAGATATCAATGACTTTCTTTCACATCTGTTTGTGACTTCAGATCAGAGCATTATGTGTTACTTCTTAAGATCGTTTAGCCTACTTCATGTTTTCAGACCAGTTCTACTTTTTGGGCTTTCCTGATGCTAGGCAGTTCTGGATGATATAAACTCAGCCGTCAAAAAAAGGGGTGGCTGTGGCTCAGTTGTAGAGTTGTCAGCCTGCAACCTGGAAATTGTGGGTTCGATTCCTGCAATTTGTTTTCACATAGGCCCAGGTTTGTTTGGATAGCTTGTTTCCCCTAATAAATGAAATCATCATTTGAAACGTTTTTTGTATTTACTCATGTTATTTTTGCCTAAAATTTAAGTTTGTTTGACCCTAAAAACTCCTAAAAAAGTAAAAACCATGAGAAATCTGTTAGTGGGTCAATACTTTTTTTACAGCACTGTATTTCAAATAAAAACTAGTTTTATTTTGTATACCAGCTACTTTGAATATTAATTTTAATACAGTTAATTGATGTTCCAACATTCTTAATACCTTAAAGTTGCACCTTTTACAGTTTATGTAAGTAGTTTTGTTTTTTTTACATTAATCTTGTTGGAAAGAAGTAAATTAGGTTAATGTACGGTAGAAACTGTAACCTGCCAATAAAATCTGCAATATAAAGTGTTATCTTGATGTCATAATGCTGAGGGATCATTTACCCAGTAACCTGTGCGTTGTTTAAACTAGTTAAAAGCCATTCCACTGAACATGTTATTGTCAGGGTTGGCATAAACAAAGCCATTGAGCTGCTTGTTTCTTATCTCTGCTTCCTCCTAGCTTTAAAAGGCCTCCTTCAGTGTGGGCTGATTGGTGGAGGAATGGCATTATCTGTGGTGTGATAGGCTGTGGTACAAAACCACCAACTGAAGGGTTGTTGTTGTTGCAGCAGCTCCTGCAGCCATCCATTTCGCTGTGGCGATGCTGGTCCTTTCATGGGACCTCTACGTCTTTTTAAATAATTTTTGCTGCTCACCAAAGATGACTGGGGGCTCAGCTTACTTGCATCCCCTCCCCTTGCCTGCTCCTCCAGTACAGCAACAAGCCAACAGGGGGACCTGGTGCTGCTAGCAGGAGCTGATTGTTGTTTTCATGAACATTGCAAAGATGTACATATAGATTAGCATGCTTTCTTTCCTTAAAACTGCGCTTACAACATTACTCAGGTCTATTTTAAGAAGTGCGGGGCTATTATCTTGCTTTTATATCAGTATTGATTCAACTGATTTGGTTGGAAAGATCATTTAGAAATCTGCTGCAATCGATTGCAGGCTTAAGTTAGAATACAGAGAGCAAGAAAAACAGAGAATTCAATCATGATCAATAAGAAGAGAGAACAAAAGAAGGAGCGAGAGAAGTGATGATGTTTTCTCAGAGGGGGATTGCCATCCCCCCTTCTGTTCACGTTTAGGACGCAACCGTTCCTCACGCTTAGCCCCGCCCCGTTGGGGGTCCAGTGTTACCGTTGGGCGACTAAAATCTGTTTTCGCGTTCTGATTGGCTCCTGGTGGTGTCACTCACCCGAGCCTCGTCTTATTTACCGAATGTGTGAGCTGCAGAGGACGGTATTCTGCTGAGGGGGCCGCAACAGCTGAGTGCTCGCCTTCCTAGTCACTTTCCCCCACCAGTGCCCCAAGGAACAAAGACTGGAGGAAAAAAAAAAGAGCCATTTAAATTACACTGTTTTAATCCTCTGCTCCGCGGAAAGAAGCAGAAGTACAACGGAGGAAACGAAATGAGGCACGCCATCGCACCGTCGGAAAACGTGGAGAATAATTCAATCCCAGTGACAGACTTCTTAAAGATATGCACGCATTGTGAACGGCTTACCAAAAAGGTAAAAATGATGCTAAAATAATGACAAAGGCGTGAATCTTGCGTTATTGCAATGCTTCATCGTATTGTTCGGGATTGGAAACGGTGTCACATTTTAGCGAATTATTTTAAGCATTTACTATTTGTCCTTCCAGCGGACTGGCTGCAGTGCAGTCTTTTGTCCAGACTTGTTTACGAGAGTGAAGACTTGCAATTGCTATGCAAGAAATCATCTGGGTTCATCTGTTACATTTTAATCTTTTAAATGCAGGCAGAGGATACATTAAAAAGTTTTTTATCGCAGTGTCACCTGTGAATGGTGCCCTTTTATCGGACTTCCCAGCGAGCGCATCGGGGACATGTCTCGACAAGCAGCGGAAAGTTACTGGACAAAACAAGACAATGTAAAAGATTTATGAGTGAAGAGGGGGCTGTTTTTGCTCATCATTAAGTTTATTCCAACACTTTCAGGCTCTTTCTACTCCGCAACGTAAATATATAATCTCGAAATAAGACTTGATCTGATTGTTTTTTTGGTGTTGCAGCTGAAATAGCGAGGGGAGCTTTTCTAGCACCATTTAACTGCAGCATTCACTTCTCCTTTTCTCTGCATTCCTTTCACATTAAAACTAAACATATTTCTTCCATTTTTTTCTTGTGTTATAGGATTTAGGCATAAGGATCCCAAGACCCCTAGGAAGCGGGCCAAGCAGATTTATCCCTGAAAAAGAGGTATGAGACAATCTCTAATCTCATCCGAGACGTTGAAATCTGCTGCAAACAAGAAAAGCACGAATTAATTAATTTATTTTTTATTTTTTCCAGATTCTTCAAGTCAGTAAAGTGGACGCCAGGACGCAGGCGATATTCGAGGATGCATTTGCAGCCCTCCATCGGTTGGACAACATTTCCCTCGTGATGAGCTTCCACCCACAGTACCTGGAGAGCTTTCTCCGGACGCAGCACTACCTGCTGCAGATGGACGGACCCCTGCCTTTGCACTACAGACACTACATCTGCATTATGGTACGTTCTTGTTCCCCCGTCCGTGAACTCTCCGACCTGCTTGTTTTCTGTCGGTCTTAATCGTGGTTTGTTTGTTACCTGATTGTACAGGCGGCTGCTCGCCACCAGTGTTCCTACCTGGTAAACCTGCACGTGAACGACTTCCTTCAGGTCGGGGGGAATCCCAAGTGGTTGAACGGTCTGAACGAAGCCCCGCAGAAGCTGCAGCAGCTCGGGGAGATCAACAAAATCCTTGCCCACCGCCCGTGGCTTCTCACCAAGGAGCACATTGAGGTGAGTAGAGTCAGATTCCGGACGACAGCTGTGAGACTCGGTCCTCCCGTTGCGGTTCAGTTCAGCAAGCTTGTCCCGTGTGTTGTTTTCAGCGCCTCCTGAAGGCCGAGGAGCACAGCTGGTCCCTGGCGGAGCTCATCCACGCTGTAGTCCTGCTCACCCACTACCACTCCCTCTCCTCCTTCACCTTTGGCTGCGGCATCATGCCGGAGATCAACTGCGACGGCGGACACACGTTCAGACCCCCCTCCCTTAGCCAATATTGTGTGTGCGACATAGCTAACGGCAACGGCCACGCCAATCATCATGACGATTTGCTGGGCAATCAGGTGAGTGGTCACCCATAAAGGGGGAACCTGCTAAAATGAACAAGCGCTATATTATTGTTGACCTCTAATTATTATTTTTTCTCTCTCTCTCTCGTCCTGCAGGAGATGTGCGGTGAGGTGGAAGAGCTGATGGAGAGGATGAAACAGCTGCAGGAGTGCCGTGACGACGAAGAGGCCAGCCAGGAGGAGATGGCCACTCGCTTTGAAAGGGAGAAGACCGAAAGCATGCTGGTGGTGACGTCCGAGGATGAGGAGTGTGCCCCCTCCAGAGACATCTCTCGTCACTTTGAGGACACCAGCTATGGCTACCAGGACTTCTCCAGGAGGGGGGAACAAGTGCCCACATTCAGGGCGCAGGTAAACATCAGACGCGGTCTCATGAAGCAGTGAGAGTGTGTTCTGGATGCATGTTAAGGTGTTGTCCGTTTCATGCAGGACTACAGCTGGGAGGACCACGGCTTCTCTCTGGTCAACAGATTGTACCCTGATGTGGGCCAGATGCTGGACGAGAAGTTTCAGATGGCCTACAATCTCACATACAACACCATGGCCACACATAAGGATGTGGACACCAGCATGCTGCGCAGAGCCATCTGGAACTACATCCACTGCATGTTTGGCATCAGGTCCGTCGCAGGATAGCCTCTGAATTTATTTTAGCTATGAAATCTGTTCTGCCTTGCTTTGCGTGCTCGCTCCTGACAGTTTTCCACGGTCCTCTCAGGTATGACGACTATGATTACGGGGAGATAAATCAGCTTCTGGACCGCAGCTTTAAGATCTATATCAAGACCATGGTGTGCAGCCCTGAGAAGACTACCAAACGAATGTATGAGAGTTTCTGGAGGCAGTTTCAGCACTCCGAGAAGGTACAGTTTCGAATTTCCTGTTTTGAGCTCTTTATATGCGGTTACCTCTGCTGCAGTGTGTTAATTTTACTCTCTCTCTCACTTTTCTCCTGCAGGTCCACGTTAATCTGCTTCTTATGGAAGCCCGGATGCAAGCAGAACTGTTATACGCTCTGAGAGCGATTACCCGCTACATGACATGAAGTGCTTTTGGCGTCTTTACTGTTGTCCTTTAACTGTCGTCATTGCTCTTTCTGGAACACTTCAAAAAAAAAAAAAACATAGATGGGGGATGTTTTTTTGGGGGAGGGGGGAGGTTAAGCAAAAAGCTCTCTGTTTTGACAATGCTTGTTGGTTGAAGGTTGCAGAGAAGACTGGAACAAATAGAGATCAAGGGAAGAACATTTTCTATTGGAGAAAATTCATCTCAAACTACAAGTGAACCCACAGTCAGACGTTGCCTGCAGTGCCAAAACTGACCAACAGAGGACAGCATTGAGCAAACTCAAGCCCTGCTGAGGGGGGTTGTGATGATGGCTCAGAGCATTGACGCTGGAGACGTCCAGGACTACATTTCAGTATTCCAGCATTGCCTGTCTCACTTCATGTTAGGATTGAGAATCCCAGTGAAATTCCCCAGAAAGAAAGCTGTGCAGCCAGATACAGTCTGCACCTTTTCATCCTGTCGTCACTGTTATTTGTTTAGTTTCTTTAACATCTTTTTATTTCACTTTTGTATGATGAGAAGGGGATGGTTTTCAATGTGTTGACTTGTGTTGTTTTTTGTTTCAGTGTTTTCTACGTGTGCCTGAACTATATCCAGCACAGTGTGCATATGTGCTGATGCTGCTGCTCCCAGTTGTATTTTAATGGGATCATATTGATGCCCAAAATCACCCCTTCACCCAATTCCCTTAATCCCTTTATAAAAGCCCCTGTCCATTTAACATCCATTGCATTACCCCCACCCTCTTTTCCCTTAACCACATCCCAAATCTCAAACGTCAAAGTAAGCTAATCCGAGGAGTGTGAAAACCCTACATGTAGGGGGGAAACTCAAAAGAACACTGTCTGAGCCCTTTTTGAGTTTGACTGTACAGGTGTGAATGAGTTATGTTTTTCTGAGGCCTGAGTGTTTGTGTGTGCTTCACAACAATAAGTGGAGACGAGAAAAAGAAATGTCTTGGAATTTCATTTGTTTAAGATAAAAAGCGAGGCACTTTGAAGGAAAGCCTTCTTGCTTCTGCTGTAGCTCTGTTGTTGTGAGAAAAATCAAATGTACATCGAATAGAAAGTTGGAAACCAGGTTCTCCAGGAGGGGGTTTGCTTCCGTCACATCTCGTCTTCCGCTTATCCCACCTGGCTGGTTCACCTAACTCTTTCAAAGCTTTTGATTGTGAATTTTACCAGTAAAATACCTCTTCTGTTTTTTTTTTTGTTTTTTAACATGTAAAGTGCTCTTTGGTGAGCAGAGATTCTTTTTGAGCTGCTGTGTTCCTGATGCTCGGGGATCCAGAGCTCACACGGGGCTACCTGCGGTCGATAGGTTTCGAACGCAAAAAAGGTTGTAGCTGTGCTTATTTTCCTGCGAGGGAAGTCTAACCAGTGCAAAAGCAGCGTTTTTTTTATTTTTATCAGAGGTTTAAGGCCTCTGCTTTATTTTGTTTACTAAAAATCAGTAAAGTACTGCATTCTGAGGGCGGACTGAGAAAACCAGGTGAGTGATGTGAGGAGGAGCAGAGCTGCAATGATAAAGGAATGGTACATTTGAAAGTGGTTTGAGAGGAAGTGGATGTTTTCTTTTTCTTTCAAACTCCTGACTGATGTCAGTTACTGACACTTTTTATATGAAAATATGGAAAAAGTTAAAAATAAACAATAATACTGAGTTTTGTGTATCGTTTGTAGTTTTGTCCTTGGAAAATGTACTTTTATTGCTTCATGAAAGAAATAAATACACCAACATTTTGGGAATCAAGCACAATCACCATAACTATAAGCTTCCAATTGGTTGATCAAAAACTAGAGACGGTAACTAATCCCATCAAAAGATGACGCAAAGTGTGGACTTATAAAGCTGACACACAAGGATCTAGATACAAAAAGCTGAGATCATCACCAGTAAGCTGAGCTCAGGGGAATAGTTCAGTTTATTATCAGTGCAGTTCAGGGACTTTCATGCAAGTTTTATTTCACTGTGCTTGCTTCAAAACTGGATGAGTCACAGGGGATCAGTTAATGGTCCCCTTTTCCTGTGGTGAGGCTGACGTCAAGTTCTCTTTTTGCTCCTGACCATCATGTTAACTCCCGACCCGAGGCTGGTAATCTGTGAATTTTAGAGGGTTTCCCATCAGAGCCGCACCGGTTTGTCTGTCAATGCAGAATCACCAGGAACGTCTTATCTCTGCTGGCCAAATATTTCACTGGCTATATCCCAAATTATGTACAGAATAGAAACACTTTTGTTCTCAACATCGATAATCAACCAGCAGACTGTCCGTATCAGAGAACAATGTTCTGAAACTTTTGGGTTTTTCTTTTAAAGCATTGACTTGTCTTGTGCTTGTTACAGGCTACTAATGTGCAAAAAGTTGGAGAAACTGTCACAGCTTTTATTTTTCACTAATAATCATGTGATTTGGAAATGCTGTACTTTGGCTATTCAGTCTAACTTGTAAGCACTGCCTTGCCCCATATCTGTGTAACAATAAATGCTGTAAGAAGCAAATAAAAATGTTTTACTTCTTTTTCTTCATACAGAAATTCTTCACAATGTCCAGATAACTGTTTTATTGTCGGAAGTGAATTGTTAAGACTACATTATCATTTGAGTATCTGTTTCGCACAGTATAAAACAAGTTCTGTTGAGGAAAACGCTTGAAATGCTAATCCAAAGTCCAAAATAACAGAAAATAAAACCTGGATTGTGATTTCATGCCTATTGGCCAAAAATACTTAATTATTCAAAACATTTTTACAGATGTCACACAATATAGATATTTTTACATTAATGCACACCATTATTTATATATATATATATATATATATATATATATATATATATATATATATATATATATACATACATACACATCACACATATATATATATATATATATATATATATATATATATATATATATATATATATACATACACACACATCAATTTTTTGCAGATTCCTTCAACATTTTATGTTCTGCATAGTCACATTAATTATTAACTCCCACATGTTTCATTTTCCCAACCTGTGAGCTTTTAAGTTCCAGTAAAATGTTTGTGACCTCATCCTCTGTGAAAAACAGCAGCTTCAGTCACACAAAACAGTGACAGCAGCTGGTTAACGAGCTTCTCTGGGACTTTTTCATGCTTTTCCCTGGAGCTCTCTTTACTTAGGGTATTCAGGGAACACGTGGAACACAGACATTTATATAAAATCATTAATCTGTTTGTGTCAAGCTGTCGTTCCTAAAGTATGCAATACCTTTATCAATTTTTGAGCAACAGGTAAAAACTCTGACTCCCAGCATGCTCTGTAGAAAGCCTGCTCATCTTCTTGTTGTGCCTCCTCTTCATCTAAGGAATACCAGAACAAAGTAGTGAGAGATCTTTAGTGTGTTTCAAGCATAATTGTGTCACACAATGCTTTACACAGCCAGAGCTAGTTAAAACCCAAACTTGAAACTGTGGCAATACAAAAACCAAATCTTCAGACCCTCTCCATTCAGTGTGATTAAGCTTGATTTATTTAGCAAAGAAAGGTAAAAAAAAATATCAGTCTCTAGATGTTAAAGGAAAAGAAATGCAAAACCCTTTATCATTTTCTTTCCATTTGACATTAATCCAGTATTATGTGCCGACCCATCACATAAAATCCCATTCAAACAAATCAAAGTTTGTGGTTATAATGTGACAAAATATGAAAAAAAGTTCAAATAGTATTATTACTTTTGCAAGTCACTGTGTGACAGAGATATATTTATGAGTTGCAATACATGACTCCTCCTCCCGAACAGGTGACAGATGTTAGTAAGAATTTGTTCATTTCCAGTTTGCATCCCTTGCCTGGGTATGTAAGGACCAGTAATACAACAAACCTGAGTACGCTGCGAGGATCTCCAGCAGCCTCTCTCTCTCCTCTGTGTGCAGCAGCTTGTCGGAGCCATGACCAATCAGGTTCCAGAGGGCCTGGCAGGACTGGCCTGCCAACTGCCAGTCAGCTGGCCCGAAATCTCTCAGACAGTCCACCAACCTGCACGCACGCACACACACACACACACACACGCGCACACACACACACACACACACACACACACACACACTCTTCATGTGACTCGAAGAAGGAGAATTCACATGACCATCAGGTTTTGTGAACATTAGCTGCACTTCACTGGCCATTCATTTGGACAAGATCAGAGGGTGTAGGTGGTGGAAATAAAATTCAATGTTCCAGCAGTGCTTAGTTTGCAGGCGAGAACAGAAAACTACAGCCAAAAGAGAATTACACAGACTTTCTTTCAGCTCCAGCTCTCATCAGTTAAACATATCCAAGTTATTCTGAACTGACAACGTTTGGGAAGAAGATTTTATGGTATTACTTACTGAACAAGAAAATCTTTTTTTGTCCTGCTGACTCCAGCTACAGATTTATTTTATATACTTTAAATTGGTTGTATTTTCTTATCTCAGCCTCATACTAGAAATCCCATTTCCTCAAGAGTTGAACTATCTTTAAGCAAACAAATCCCAGGCTTGCTGTTTCTGCAATCCTCTACACTAAACTGCCTAATGCCACTTATCAGCTCAGAACATTAGGTGGAATCAAGGTGATATACAGTAGATCATGACAGTAATGGGATGATTTATAATTTTCAAAAGCCATCAGTAATGAACACAAAGAGTGCTATATTTTTAAAGCTTGCTTTGATGTAGGTACAGTTGATAGTGCCTCCTCACCACATCCCTCCCCCCATTCCCCAAATGCATTTGCAGGAGATACAAAGACAGACTATTTATCTTTAAGAGCTTTTGTCCTTACTTTGCAGAAGCCCCCTCCAGTGCGAGACAAACCCTGTTGGGAGGGTCCAGAGCGAGGTTGGTCAGGACCCCGCAGGCGGAAAAACATATCTCAGCTCTCTTTGAGTCAAGCAGAGTCACCACAAACTTGTGCACTGAGGGAAAGGATGTGGACAAAGAACGGGGGAGATAAGAGAGCTGCAATCACCAGAGTCAGCAGGCATGTTTATGTTGTATGGAGTTGGCCCTGAAGATAAAACCAGCTTCAACATGATACAGACGTACACAGATCTCCACACTCTACTGAGTGCCAGAGCTTAAGGACCATTAGCTTTAAAGAATTTAAAAGTAAATTACAGCTGAAACCAGATATGCACATTCCATATGCTATACAAAAAGACAGATAAACACAGTTTCTCACCATCTGACATATAACTCCACAAAACATTTGCTGTTGTTTGTCAGTAGGGTTATAAAATTTTCTCTGGGAATGAGTTCTAGGCCACTCCAAAACACAGATTTACATTTAATCCAAACTACATGTATGACCAAAAGCCTGAGGGAGATCCATCTGTGCCCAAGTCTTTAACTCCCTTACTGTTGCCTAAGGATGTTGCTTCAATATTTATATGTTCAATAATGTTCCCTCTTCGTGATGCCATCTGCTGTCTTCCTTGACTTCATAGGTGGGGTGATGCTCTCAAGCTTGCAAACTTCTCCACTTTCTTCTAAATGTAACCATGGTCCTTTTGGCAAAACACTTCAGTTTAAGTTTGATCAGACCAAAGAACAAAAATAAGGGTCTTTTTCACTGACTATGTGCATTTACAAACTACAATCGGCTTTTATTCTGTTGCTTTTGGAGCAATGGCTTCCAAGAAGTACAGTCTATGTTGGTACAGGACTCTTTTTACGGCGGATAATGAAACTCTCTTACTAGCTTCCTACTGGACAGATGAATGTGGGCCCTTCAGATATTTGGGAATCGCACCCAAGAAAGAACCGGACTTGTGGAAGTCCATACTTCCCTTCCTGATTTATTGGTTGGTTTTTCCGTGATGTCACACAAGAAAGTGTGTTTAAGGTGTTGCCTTTAAGCACACCCACCTGTGTGCCTTCAATTAACCCAAATCATATGGTAGTAATAATAGTAATCATAGTATTCTTAGTATACATGATAACTTTTGGAGAAATAAAGTTTAAAAAAATGACCCCAAAATTCTCCACCTGATTATTGTGGTATTTAGCAAATAGGAAAAAAATGGTAATCCAGATTGACCTAAAACCAGGGGCCTGTACCATGAAGCCGGATTAGGTGGCTAGCCAGCTATGTTTCAGCTTAGTTTCCACCAACCCTGGGTTTTGGGTACCATGAAAGTGGCTCGGCTTTGATCGGTGTTCGTTGCCATGGTATCTTACGCTGCACGGCTAACCTGCTCCGGGGCAGGTTATGTTCTGGATTCGCGATCTCAGACTGAAGTTTGACCAATCAGCTGTGAGCAAAGAAACATATATATGTGACGTAACTAATTCCCAGCGTCTGTTCTCTGTTGCAATGGCTTCACCTTTTCTCCCTAATCCTTTGGACATCTCCGCGCAAATTGTTAGACGAGCACTTCGTAGAGAACGAGTTTTTAGGGACAGACAAAATCCATTTGACTTTCCTGATGCGTACTTGTATGAAAGATACAGATTTTCCGCGGAAGGAATGTCTTATCTCTGTGAGCTTCTTGAGCCGCACATAACAAATGTGACTCATCGAAGCCATGCCCTGACTGTACAGCACATCCAATCCCATCCATAATCGGCCGCCCCTTGTTGTTGCTCAAAGCCAACTCCTCTGCCACAGTGTAATCTTGAGGAGGTGGCCCTCCCCCAGTTTTCCTTATTTCACATTTTTTTGTGAAAGTGTTTGTGATTAAATGTTCAAAGAAAATAATAAAAGATATGGTAAATACTCACCACTTTGAATTATATTTTTATATTTTGTCTTGATCTGCTGCCAAGACCGTTTGGAGTTGGGGTTGCATCTAAAAATTAATGAATATCAATCTTTCTTAGGATGTGATAGCCTATACTTTCACATTTTACATACATCTACACACATTATATATATATATATATATATATATATATATATATCAACACGAATACATTTTCATTTTAGCATTTAATATATTTTAATATGCTTAGCCTACTTAAATGTACATTAATTGTTTAACCCACGCATTAACACAATCAGCAATCTTCCTCCACGATTGTTCTCTTGCTTTGGCAGCAGATACAGTGTTACTGCGTGCTTGAAAAATATTTCTAAATTCTTCATATTTCTGGAGAATAATCTCCTGCTCCTCCGTTGAAAAGTAGATAGCTCTCGCTCTATCCATATCGAACGCGATTGGTTGTTCAGTGTCGTCGCCACTCTTTTATGTGCACACGCCTGTGGATTAATCATAGTTTAAGGATCAAAGCCTGAGTTGACAGAGAAAGTTGATAACCTGCGTCATGGTACCAATTAAGCCTGATTGCATCGGTTTGGTTTTGTCGATTCAAAACCAATCCTGTAACCCCGAGTTTGTTGAGCCACCTTCATGGTACAGGCCCCAGGAAAAGCGTAATCAAATTGAATGTCAGACAGTGAGAATAAAAATGTGTAATTTTACAAACAGTCTATATGAATATCTATCTGGACTTTCACTTCTGCATTTTCAGGTCATGGGAAACTTGAAAATCCATAATGTTACCATTTTGTTTGCACAAAAGTATACAAATGTACATCTAAAAAATAGTGCAGCATTTTGTAAATCATTTATATTCGTTACTTTTGGATATTCCAACTAAAACCCGTCTTAATTTTTAAAGTGAAAGAAAAAAAATTCCAGAGGAAATTCCTCGATGACTTCTGTTCAGGTAAATGTGCAGACAATGTTGGTCCAGGACTTTTCCACTGAGGTCGTTTGTGATTATTTTTGTGATAATATGAGTAACACACGCAGCAGCTGTGAAGCAGCATAGAGGGATGTAGGTAAGAGTTTGAAGCAGCCAAGTTTTATCAGCTCACACAGGACCATAACAATAACAACAGGCAAACAAAGCTTAAGATTAAGAAACCTAATCAGTTACTGTTGTTGGATTTATACCTTCACTTTGCATAAGAAAGTCCCGCACGTCCTTATGCAGTGACAGGTTTCCATAGACACGAGTGGCCTCTAACATGGCATCCATGCTTGAACTAAGCAGCAATTTCAAGATCACTGTAACACAAAAAAGTGCATTAGTCACAATATAGATCATTTGGCTTCATCTAAGTATAAATTGATCTAATCTTTTAGTCTCACACTTTGCAATAGTGAGCTGATTGTGTCTGATCTCAGAGTTTTCCTCTTGGTAGAAGGAGAGGTTGTTGATGGCAGCAGCGATGTTCACCAGCAGCTCTTCGCTCTCTTGCACAGACCTCAGCTCTGTGCCACCCAGACAACACATAAACAAACACAGACAAAAGAAAGCAAGAAATAAAAACCACATCTTGTATTTCATAGAGAGAAAACCTGTTTTACTCAATTATGTAAAGAAAAGAACCCACGAGCAACTAATCCCGGCTTGATAACGATAATTTTAGCTCAAAATGCAGGAAAATATATTTTCTAAGGGCTACAAACAAACTGCTTTGTTATGTAAACATTAATAAGGTGGATCCAGATGAAAACAGTGCCCCCTTTTAGTCAATACATACTTAAAATTAAAAATGTTTAGTTACAGATGGTTAAACCATTGAAACAGCTGCTCTTTCTGTATCTTAAACATCTTCTTTAGAATAGAGATGTACATAAGCAAATATGGCTGCCTTTCATATTAGTTTCAGCCTGATACAGTTGATTTGATAATACAAAAGGTCAATGTGACAAAGTCCAATGAAGAATGCCACCGCGAGGAGCCTTCAAATGAAGTCTGTTCCTGATATAGCAGCAGATGTCGTGTGCTCGGTCGTAAATCGAAGATATTGCGGTTGAGCTGTCAGCCGGCGCCTGTGTCACACTGAATTTTGTTTCTGGTTCTGACTGGAAATGCTGCTTTGTTTTGCCCCCCCACCTCTCGAAACTGTGCATCAGATAGCAGCTCAGTGCGGCGTGAACTCAAAACAGGACATCAATTTGCCATGTTTGCTTTTTCATCTTTTACTGAATGTTTTCATTCCCGTCTTTGGTGCTCATATAAATTTTATGTTCTCAATCAGTCTTTCATTTCCTGTTTCGCTTATGGAATGTGTTAACATGTTACTCATTGTTGTTTTTTAACTCTTTTACCTCCAATTGTTTATTTCTCGACTCCAACTGCCACAAAGTTAGGTGTAGGAGGCGAGCAGCACATAAGAGTTTCACACCCTCCTACATATCATCTCAACCTGTCCTAAACCAACTAACCACATGGAAGAAATTAATGCATGCAAACCAGGTCGGCTGTGAGAACCGACAGAACATCCTGCTTCAGCAGCAAAGCGCTTTGCTCTGTCAGAATCACAAAAACAGGTAAACCAAAGGAGGATGTGTGATCTATCGAGCAGAAAGCACCGAGATGGTGAGAACGGACAAAATGAGGATTGGGTTTCCCAGCACTGGGGAAGTGGTTGGCTGCCCTGCATATTCGTAAACTCCACTAAACAGCTAAATTTAAACTAATCAGCATTGATGATTTTCTTACAATGTTTTCTTTCTTTGATGCAACTAGTGGTGGTTTTTGATAAGAGGCATATGGACAGTTGCTCGTGGCAGCAATAGCAAGGGGGCACAAAAACACCAAAAAAACAAAAAAAAGACTTTATTTCTATTACTTTTAATGCATGTGCAGTCAATGGGAAGTTGAAGCCTACTGTTTGTTGGAGAGGATAAAGAAATTGTTTTAGGTGCTTTGTGACAGACTACACTGCATTTTATCTTAAGCCAGAATTTAGATGATTTCCTGCATTTGATAGATTATGGGATGGCAGACAGAGGGGCTCGTTCAGGGTACCATTCAAAAAAGAGGAGAGACTAGATGCAACATAAATCAAAGGAAATAAAAGTCTGCTTTTGTTTGTTGTCTATTCTTCCCCTAAATAATTCAACTAAAACATATTTTTCTCTTCTAACCTAATGTCTCCATCAGAAGTTGAATGCAAGTTGTGTTTGTAGCCAGTAATGGACCGACAGCTGGGTGGATGCACATGTTTGCTAGCACCCTGACCAGCTTCACCAGCACATCGTCAGTCACATCAGCAGCAGCAGCAGCAGCAGCAGCAGCAGCAGCAGCAGCAGCAGCAGCAGCAGCAGCAGCAGGTTCTCTAGGGGAAGGATCTTCTTTCTGCAAGGGTGTACTTGATGAGACATTTCTCCTCTGGTAGTTGTTGTAAAGTTGGAGGAGCGTAGGCATGCAGTCCTTGCACTGAAAGAGCTGCTGCCGTGGCTCATCGCTTTTGGCTGTGAGATTTCCAAGGGTGAAGAGAAGACGTACAACAAGGTCCTGTGAAGGAGACATGGAGAGGGGTCGGTAATAACTTGTTAAATCTGACACCATTTACTTTGGTGAAATTAAAGATAAGAAATGAGTTTGTTTAGATCTTTCTATGCCTTTGGCCAAATTACTGGCCAAATCTCAAGCACCGTCTGTGTGTATTTACCTCTTGTGAAGTGGTTAAATGTATTCAATAGGAAAACAAAGCCCTTTTAATAGTGTAGTATAAGACAATTTACAGTAAAAATAATGTTTTTGTTAATCCCAACAGCAGGTTCCCCTCAATCAACCTCTACATCACTTTTACTCATGGATCAACTTGAGCTCAACATGTCTAATTTTTCCCCTTATTCCCTTCTTCAAGTTTTTTTGACTTGCAGGTAGCAGAGGGGGGAAAAGCACTTTGTACCCTAAAAGTAACATGCCTTTACTCATAGATAGATAGATAGATAGATAGATAGATAGATAGATAGATAGATAGATAGATAGATAGATAGATAGATAGATAGATAGATAGATAGATAGATAGATAGATAGATAGATAGATAGATAGATAGATAGATAGATAGAGAACATGGAAGAACACATGAGAACAACGAGGGGGTTTGTGGACTCACCTGCTTTTGGTGATGTTTGCTCAGCAGATTTAAAATTAGGGAGTAGCAGTTGGGGGTCCGGGCTAAAGCGAGACAGCACTCGGAGTAAGAGGAGAGTTTACTGAGGGAGAGAGGGGACAATAAATACCACTGACCAATAAACCCACTGAGAACGCTGCTATGGAGACTAACTGTTCAAACAAATAAAGAGAGGCTAAGATCAGCCGTGTTTTTACAGCATACCTTACAAAGGTTTTAGGCTCTGAACTTTATAATTTCTTAGATTTTAAATCTGTATTTGCATTATGATCAGCCCCCTTTACTCTGATTGCCCTAAATAACACCCAGTGTAACCAGTTGCCTTGACAGGTCTCCGAGGCAGCAATGAAGGTCCACCCCAGTGTAATTTAATTTCAGTATAAATACAAATGTTATGTAAAGGCCGCCGTGACTTGTAAGCGAATCATAGTGATCACACAGCATCACAAAAGAAGACAGCAGAAAAGCCAGAGAAAAACTGTGGAGAAGCTTAAAGCAGACTTACACAATAAACCAATATTCTAAGCTTTGAACATTTAATAGAGCTCGGTTTAATTAATTTTAAAAAAGGGATGGCATCAGGACTCAGTCCTGATCTCTTTGAGATGCAGGACTGAGAGGTTCAGGAGATTGTTTGTTCCTGCAGCCATAAGACTGTTTAACAGAGACATCTATCTATCTATCTATCTATCTATCTATCTATCTATCTATCTATCTATCTATCTATCTATCTATCTATCTATCTATCTATCTATCTATCTATCTATCTATCTATCTATCTATCTATCTATCTATCTATCTATCTATCTATCTATCTATCTATCTATCTATCTATCTATCTATCACTTCAAACCAATCAAGACATGACCATCCACCTAAACATACAGGCCAAAAAAGAAAGCAACCAAGAGGACCATAGCAGCTCAGCAGGAGCATCCGAGGTCCACAGCTCAGGTGTTGAGAGGACAGCTGTTAACCAGGCACTTCACACATCCAGTCTTCATGGAAGATGGTCAAGAAGGAAGTCCTTGTTGAAAAAAAGCCAGAGGTTGTGCCACAAGTCATGTAGGAGACACAACGAAGGTATGGTGGAAGGTCATCTAGTAAAGCTTTGCATGCTATGTGTAGTGAAAACTAACACCAAACATCACCCCAGACGCGCCAACTCCATGATGAAACATGATGGTGACAGCATCATGCTGAGGGGATGCTTTATTTCAGCAGAACAAACGAAGATGGATGGAGCTAAATACAAGGCTGTCAGCATTTTAGACATGAAACTTTGACTGAGTGCAGACAAGGGAAAACAGAAACTATTTCTGTTTCTGTGTAACCGCTTCAGATCAAGGTGGTTGTATGAAATGCCCTCAGATCTATTGATAGCATGGATACTCGTTTTGAGACAAGAACTCATTTAGCAGGGTAAGGGGTCCTTGGAGGCAGAAAATATGTGATGTGAAAAAGAGAGCAATGGTCCTCTTAAGTAGAACCATGAAACCATAACAAAATACAGTTTTTCTCAATTGCTAAAACACTAAACCCTATAGTCTGAACCAAATGCTCAGTTGCCTGAACACACTGATTGAATCAATCACTCCTTTGGCAAAACCATAAGCACGTTTCACCAGTTTAGACACAACTTGTCAACACATTTTCATTGTGATGCACCTGTGCTGCAGAATGGTGAGCACAAGTGACAAAAGTCAAACATAATGAAAGCACAGGTGTCACCAGTTGAACACAACAACTCAAAATTGATCACAGTTGTGGCTAATGATGTGAGGGAACATATAAGCCAGTTCAGAGAGCACTGGTTTGTGAGGTCTTACAATGGATAGAAATGTGAGAGGAAGAGTCCGTGTGTGAGAGGTGGTCAGCAAAGACAAAACACAGTAATATCTGATGAAATCAGAGCTACTGTGATTGACCATGTTCTTGTCCATGGTATGAGCATGAGGGAGGCTGGACAAAGGGTACAACCAAACCTCAGTAGATTCACTGTGTCCACCATAATCCGAAGATTTAGAGAAGAGAACAGGTAATTACCTTTTTTTTTTTTTTTATTATAGTCTAGTATGTAAATGCTGACAGCAATTCCCGTAAGACATACTATATACTGTATCACAGTATACTGTAAGTGAATACATGTTCCAGTACACCACTGTACCAATGTACTGTAATATTGTAATGGAGGGTTGGTCTAACTGTTTGTAGGCCTAGTATGTATATTTTTTGTAACTCCATGTTCTCTTTTTGTAGAATTGAAAGACTGCCACATGGGGGTGGCAGGACAGGTATGTTCTCCCCACACCAAGAGACCCTAATTGTTATGGTCCGTGAGAACAATGCCATTCAACTGCGTGAAATTCAGCAGAAGATCATTGAGGACCATGTAAATTTTGAGGGTATGAACACTGTCAGCCTCTCTACTGTTGATCGTGTCCTCAAGCGCAACAGACTGCGCATGAAACAGCTATACAGAGTGCCTTTTGACCGCAACTCAGACAGAGTAAAAGAGCAAAGATTCCAGTATGTACAGGTTGGCATACATCCAAACACATTCAATGTTGATTATTGTAGTGATTTACTGTAGTGGCCTAAATCACTTTCCGTATCACTTACAGAACTATATCTATTTCTACAGAGGGTTTTTGAACTGGATGCAATGGAAAGTTCTCTTATATCAGATCTTCTGTGTTTCTGCTCTGTCTTCTCAAACCCCCAGACGGTCGTGGCAGATGGCCGCTCCTACTGAGCTTGGTTCTGTTGGAGGTTTCTTCCTGTTAAAGGGGAGTTTTTCCTCTCCACCGTCGCTACATGCTTGCTCAGTATGAGGGATTGCTGAAGGATTGCTGTGGTTGGAAAGTCTGCATCAACGGGGCCCAACCTCACGACAATGACTGACGCAATCTGCTGCGATTCCTTAAATAGGAAACTTTTTAACTGATTGGAATGTTTGTATAAATGTATTGAAATGACTTCTTGTTAAGTGCCTTGAGATGACATCTGTTGTGAATTGGCGCTATATAAATAAACTGAATTGAAAGACCCCATGAATACATCTATATGGATGAAGCTGGGTTTAATCTCACCAAAAGGAGAAGGAGAGGCCGTAATGTGATTGGCCATTGTTGGTGTTCCTGGGCAGCGTGGTGGCAATGTCACATTATGTGCAGCCATCAGCAATCATGGGGTTGTCCACCATCATGCCAACCTGGGGCCCTACAACACTCACCAGCTCCTCATTTTCCTCAATAATATGCCAGATGCTCTGTTGGGGCAGCAGGATGAGCATCCCATCTATGTTGTTGTTTGGGATAATGTGAATTTTCACAGAGCCCTCCAGGTTAGAGAGTGGTTCAATATGAACCAACATTTTATCAATCTTTGCCTTCCACCGTACTCCCCTTTCCTAAACCCCATTGAGGAATTCTTCTCCTCATGGCGGTGGAAGGTATATAAATGCTAACCTTACACCAGGGTAAATCTCCTGCAAGCCATGGGACTTGCCTGTGGTGACATAGGTGTGGAGGCATGCCAAGCCTGGATACGGCATGCCAGGGTTTTTTTCCCCCCGTTGCCTGGCCAGACAAAATGTGGCCTGTGATGTGGATGAAGTCCTGTGGCCTGACCCAGTACGGAGACATGATGCTGTGGCTGAATAATTCACTTATTTGTATTTTTTGTACTTTATTTACAGTATACATAGGCTTACTGTACACATGTGGCAAGCACATATGATTTCTGTTTGTTTTTAAAAGTGATACAGTACATGTAAATGCACTAGATTTCTGTTTTGTCTTTTTGTACAAGTGCTAAATGCACTTTTTTTTTTTTTTTTTTTGCAACTTGCATTTAGCCTACAGTGAACAATAAACATTTCTCCAGCTTCATGTCCTGAGTATTGTGTTTTTCTATTTTTCTACGTAGTGTTTAGTGACTGTTCAGTAGTGTTTTTAATTTTGATTGACTCGGGGCACGATTTGACAACATAGTTCAGTTTTGAGCAAAGATTGAACTGTTTTGAGGTGAAAGTTTGGTTTTGCAAGACGAGTCTGAGGTTTTGTGAATGTAGCTTGAAAATTGGGTTTTGTGTTCACAGTTTAGAGAAAAGGTGAGCTGCTTTCAAGAAATGTGTTTTAGCAATCGAGGAAAAACTGTAAAATCATTATACCTAAATATTCTGGAAGTGTTAGTGCAGATGTCTTTGTCTCCACAGTAACGATGCAACACCATGCACAGGCCCGGAATTACGTTGAAGGAAACAAAGAGTGTGCGGGAATCAGGATGATCTGCAAGGTTCCTCAGGGTGGCTGTCAGCTTTAGGAGAGAGAGAGAGAAGGGGATGATATGTTAGGAAAAAGTAAGGTACCTGCTGGCCTGTAGCCTACAAGGTGCTCCAGAATGTTCAGTAAGGAAATTAATCATTCTATCCCAAGAAGGAAACTGTAATTCTTAACATATGGCCCTGCTTAAAGCACTGAAAAGTCATAGTGTGCCCTCTAACAG
Source organism: Valencia hispanica (assembly GCA_963556495.2). NCBI lineage: Eukaryota > Metazoa > Chordata > Actinopteri > Cyprinodontiformes > Valenciidae > Valencia > Valencia hispanica. Next base: position 31,096,621 of record OY747719.1, read on the forward strand.
GGTAATGAGCCGTGTTAGATATCAAATGACCGACTGGTTCAAGATGTTTGTTTGGGCCAGCTTATGTGGTTTGAAGCAATAATGTTCAGCAAAGTGGAGCACAGTGTGCTTTAGACTGCTGTGGCCCTGTTTGCAGAGAACATCAGTCTAGATGAGCAGCAGTATACCAGACATCAACAAAAACATTTTTACCAAATAGTTGGAAACCCACCATATCCCCAAAAAATAACTAAAAATAAATCAAATGAATTCTATTTTACTGACACTCAATGGCTTTCTCACTCAGCCAAACATCTAAAGAGCAACATAAAAAACCTGTAACATGACATGAAGTAAGAACAGTGGTTAAGTTTGAGGCAAACCTGTACAAGGATGTGCCCTGCTACAGTCATATTGCAGTCTGTTACTATGCAGAGTTTCTGGATGAGTTCCTGCGCAACTCCAATACAGTTTTTTGCCAACAACAGCCGGAGGATTGTGATGTTTCCAGATAGAAATTTTAAAGCACCAACACAGTAGAGTAGAGCTTCGCCAGACACACCCACATCTTCATTATTCAGCAAAGACAACAATGAATCTGGAAACAAAAATAAATAGTTAATGGAAATAAGTTTGATTTGTAATCAAAGATAAGGATACTCAAAAAATGAAAAATAAAGTCAAATAATAACATGTGATAATGTACAGTGGGGCAAAAAGGTATTTAGTCAGCCATGAATTATGCAAGTTCTCCCACTTAAAAAGATGAGAGAGGCCTCTAAGTTTCATCATAAGTATACCTCAACTATGAGAGACAAAATAAGAAGAAAAAAAATCCCCAATAAAATCACATGGTCTGATTTGTACAGAATTTACTTGCAAATTATGGTGGAAAATAAGAATTTGGTCAATAAAAAAAGTTAATCTCAATACTTTGTTATATACCCTTCGTTGGCAATGACAGAGGTCAAATGTTTTCTGTTAGTCTTCACAAGGTTTTCACACACTGTTGCTGGTATTTTTGCCCATTCTTCCATGCAGATCTCCTCTAGAGCAGTGATGTTTTGGGACTTTCAACTCCCTCCAAAGATTTTCTATGGGATTGAGATCAGAAGACTGGCTAGGCCACCCCAGGACCTCCTTCTTACAAAGCCATTCCTTCGTTACCCGGGCGATGTGTTTGAGATCATTGTCATGCTGAAAGACCCAGCCACGTTTCAGTTTCAATGCCCTTGCTGATGGAAGGAGATTTTCACTCAAAATCTCCCGATATATGGCCCCATTCATTCTTTCCTTTACACGGATCAGTCGTCCTGGTCCCTTTGCAGAAAAATAGCCCCAAAGCATGATGTTTCCACCCCCATGCTTCAAAGTAGGCGTAGTTTGTTACTGATGGTAGCCTTTGTTACTTTGCTCCCAGCTCTCTGCTGGTCATTCACTAGGTCCCCCGTGTGGTTCTGTGATTTTTGCTCACCGTTCTTGTGATCATTTTGACCCCATGGGGTGAGATCTTGCGTGGAGCCCCCGATCGAGGGAGATTATCAGTGGTCTTGTATGCCTTCCATTTTCTAATAATTGCTCCCACAGTTGGTTTCTTCACACAGAGCTGCTTACTTATTGCAGATTCAGTCTTCCCAGCCTGGTGTAGGTCTTCAATTTTGTTTCTGGTGTCCTTTGACAACTCTTTGGTCTTGGCCGTAGCGGAGTTTGGAGTGTAACTGTTTAAGGTTGTGGACAGGTGTCTTTTATACTGATAACAAGTTCAAACAGGTGCCATTAATACAGGTAACGAGTGGAGGACAGAAGAGCCTGTTGCAGAAGTTACAGGTCTGTGAGAGCCAGAAATCTTGCTTATTTGTAGGTGACCAAATACTTATTTTCTACCATAATTTGCAAACAAATTATAAAAAAATCAGACCATGTGATTTTCTGGATTTTATTTTCTCATTTTGTCTCTCATAGTTGAGGTATACCTATGATGAAAATTACAGTCCTCTCTCATCTTTTTAAGTGGGAGAACTTGCACAATTGGTGGCTGACTAAATATTTTTTTACCCCACTGTATACTTGATAACATAAAGCTACAAAAGGATTAACTGAGAAAATCTGACCAATAATAGATATTTTCTCAAAGAGGATGTCGTTGCTTTCACTGCGGCTGATCTGGAAGATGAGCTTACAGATGTTGAGAAAGTTGTTTCCACTCACACAAAGCTGGAAACATAAAGAAAGGCGTCATTTTAAATTAAGATGCCACCTGCGTTTTTGTAATTGAAACTTATAGCAGACATGCTGACACGCACACAACCACCCCCACCCATGCATCTGCAAACTCCCACAACACTCACAGCAAGGCAAAGCTTAGCAATGTGCAGGTTGAGCTGGGCAGAGTCGAGATCAACAAGGCGGAACAGAGCTCGCAATATCCCAGATCTCTTCTTACAGCGTCGACCAAGCATGTCCGCATCCGCCAAGGTGCCGTGCAGACGGTCACACAGATCACACAGTCGGTCCACCGATCCCTCAGAGCTGCCTGGGCATGGTAGACACACATACAGAAAAGTAATCATGTCAGGTTTAGATCAAACATGACAAAACTGAGAAAAACACAAAAATCAGATGATAACAAAAATATTGGTTGTGTAAGTGCGGTGGTAAACATATATCTCTGTAAACTTTTGCAGCAGTTACAGCTGCAATGCATGCTTCTACCAGCTTTGCAAAGCTAGAGGTTTAAATATTTATGAATATGTCTTTGCAAAATAGCTAAAAATAGCTATTAGCTAATAGCTAAAAATATAGTCAAAATAGTCTCTGAACAGCTATTTAGATCTTGCCATAGATTCTAAGTCGGAGTTAGGTCTGGACATTAACTGGGCTATTCAAACACCTCCAAATGCAGTCAGCACATGGCTTGTGGCAAACTGCAAACAGGATTTCTTTTAGCTTTCTTCTTGCCCATTTCCCTTAAAGTATAGATATTTCGAGTGTGTGATTAGTAGTTGTCCTGCCAATAGACTCTTCCACCTGAGCTATGGCAGCACTTTCAATGTTATCAGAGGGCCACTCAGCTGGTTCGCTAACATGTCTGCTTTGTTCCTTGAGCTTGATGATGCTGCTTGTTCACTAATGTTCTCTAACAAACCAATTCAATTAACAGCTGTATCTATGTTAAAGAGGGGGGGATCAAAAAAAACATTTATCCCTTTATTTCCACTTAAAAGGTATTTACGACATTATATTTGGTGTATCAGATACAGTGATACAAACTTCAATGAGTTATGTTGAAGTTATTGTGGTTATAACATGACACATTGTGGATAAAGGTTGAGGGATAGGAATAGTTTTGCAAGGCATCGTGTAGAGGAATTTTATTTATGCAGCATTGTGTATGTCAGCAGTGGTCAGCAGTAAATGCATCGGTCTTCCTCCTTTAAGAGACAGCTTTGAGTTTCGATGGTGAAATGCAGAAGAACAATATGGCAACAGGCATCTGAGGTAAAGGAAGAAAACGGGTGGAGTCTTTTCCTCCTGTTTGAGGGAAAATAATTGTTTTCCTTGCATAAATAAGAGGCCGTGTCTAAGAAAAGCTGAAAGCAGTCTCATACTCTACACTTCACTGCAATTTCTCACCGAATCTCAAATGTGTTTTATGCATGAACCAGCAGCCCCTTAGTACAATAAATATTTAATATTTATCTTTCAAATGAAATTTTCATTAAATTTGTAGACCATTAAAATATTTAAGGACACAGATTTCATTTCATGGCTGCCAGACTGCCGTTTCAGGCTAAAAGACAGATTCTGTCCTGATGCCAGACATAACACTGTTCTGTTTGCCTTTTTCTCAGTCAGGGAAGATGGTGGTGCTTTTTCATTTTCTGAGACTTTATGCATGACTATCTGCCAGTGTTGAGAAATCAGTTTCTCAGCTTTCTGGTTGTAAATGGAGCATAATAAGGAAAAACATTAAAGAAGGGAAGAAAACAGGAGCTAAGCTCTAGTAAAAAGATCAGAATCTCCACCACTGGTAAGGACAAAAAGAAAATAGGTATTATTTTGCTGAAAGAAACCAGGAGTTTTGTATGCAGTGTATTTGCAATGTACTTTGCTCTACACACGGTAGGTTACCTGCAGCCACACTCTCCAGTTCTTGAAGAAGAGGAAGAATCCCATTATTCCACACCAACGACTCTGCATCCTCCTCGCCCGTGCATGTGGTGCCGATTCCATACCCTAGCTCTGAAACGTGCAGAGAGAATTGCAGTTTGCCTATTACCTCCTGCAAACACAGAGATGGTGAGCTAGGTTCACAAGTTCACCATCTTAAAAAAAAACAGCAGGAAGTTTGATGCCACAGCAAAAGGTCACCATTCACAGCTAAACTTCCTCTTATTTCTTTTTGCACTGATATGAAACAGTATGCATGTGCAACCAAAAACACGTGAAGGCACATCTCTATATTTTCTCAAATTCCATACATGCTTTTTTTCCTCTGAATATTTGCATATCACCTTGCTTGGTGTGATACAGGAAGCCGTGGCTGCACAAACCAACCTCTCTCTGAGCTATTGATAAGTTGTTTGATATGGTAAAAAGTGGGCCGCTAGCAAGAACATGTCAGCCAAAGTATGATAAGGTAAGGTTTGCACAGTTACAGGGATCATCATCTTTAGGCTGTTACAAAATGGGCTCCTCCATTTAAATACTCTGAGTGTATGACTATTTGGTTGCACAAGGTGAAGCTGGAACTACATTTATACTTCTACGTGACGGGATAAACAATTGTGCTTAGTAAATATGCACAGCTTGTTGGAAAAATAAGTATAGTGAGGTGCAATAAAGAGATCCGGACAAACCTGTTTTCTGTTCTGCTCTGCACTCTGTGGGTCTAACTCCTGAGTCAACATCAGGCTTTATATTTTTATTGCTGTAACAAAAACACACACATAAAGAGCTAAGTTACATCAGATTCTGTGACTGTTATACTTTTTAAAAACTTGGTTTGGAGACGCCCCCCCCTTTCCCCCCCGAATTAAAATCTGTGACACGTGCTTTTAAAAATCCAGACTGGCTTTAAGAACTGTTTTTTCCTGCCACCAGGTGTCTCTGTTGCAACAGACGTGTAACTTGTGAACAGGTGCTGAGAAGTCTGTGTTTGACCCAACCGTGCATGTTTGTGCTGTATGTGAGATCATTGGCACACAAGTAGATACATGTGGGTGTATGTACTTCTGTTGAACATCCCTGTCTTTATTTATCTGGCTGTGTGACTTTGCAGTTGTTTTGCAGAATGCACGGTAGTCTCTCAACATGCAGGAACTGAGATCTCGGCTCTGTGGCCAGTCTGGTTAAAGCTGTACATGCTTTGTCACTGTGTGCTATTTCTGTGCTATTGAAACATGACAGTTGGTGAGCGGTGGAGCTCATTACAACACAACCACCCTAACTACTGATTATAAATAAATTCAGATAATCACATAACATGTTCCCTTCTTTCCGTGTACAGGATAGAAGTCTGATGACACAAATACTTGTTTAAATATTTGCTTTTCCTTAAGAGCAAAATTCTGTGCTCTGCTGTTAGAGCTGTAGCCAGATATTTACACACACTGTAAATTATTTTTCTCACCATATGTCATGGAAACAGATTAAAAATTTCATGTTTAAGGTTAGTTAGGGTTAAAAACATTGTATAATTTTTAAGAAGACTATTCCTTGAAACTGTTTAAGAAAGCTCAGATGATGAAGTTATGATTTTAAAAAGGTTTATTCCACAACATTTAAGTCAAATGCTGGAGGCACACATGTGGATGTATTTAAAGGCTGCTTCCTGGTATGACAACATGAAAAAATTACAAGGATCCAAGATGGTGTGGGCCTTTACAAGTATACATTTTTGTTCAATAACTTTTCTAGATGCCTCAAAGTCCCACAGTCATAAACTTCATACACCACTAGGAACAGCATGGGAATGCCTAGCTATTATATTGTTCAGGAAAGAGACTAGAAATGTTCTGTGTCCCAGTGATGAATATATTTTAGTGGGAAATATGCGTATCAACCCCAAAACAAAAGCAAACGACCTTGTGAAGACCCTGGCTGAAGCTGGTAAGAGAGCATCCTTATTCACAGTGAAACTGTAGAAACATGAGCTGAAAGGCCACTCAGCCAGCAAGAAGCCATTACTTCTAAAGCACCAGCTAAGAGACAAACACATTATTCTATAGAAATGTGTTTGACCACTATGAGCAATGTCACATTCGGAAGAACTAGAAAAGCACTAAGAGAACGCAGACCTCCGCCAGGGCACCTCAGTGCCCCCCCCACACAATGAGCTGGATCATTCCCAAAATCGAATCATTTGTTCCTGGTCCACTGTGGACATTTCCTAAAAATGTCATCAATATTTGTCAATAACAGCTATGTTGCTAACAGTCAAAAAAACCCTGACAAAAACAAAACCATAAAAACGGGAAAGCAGCAAGCTTGAGAACTCCATCCCAACTGTGAAGCATGGGGGTGGCAACGTGATGTCAATTTTTGAGGAGTGGCAATCACAAAGCCCTGATTTCAGTCCCGAATTTGTGCAAGGGTGTGTGTGTGAGCAAGCAAGGACGGTTAGACCAGTTTTGTCAGGAGCAATCAGCCAGAATACCAGCAATCTTTGGTAAATGGAAATATTTTGGTAATTCCAACTGACCTGTCACAATAATGCTTTTAACTTATTGGCAGACAGTGAGGAAAAATGGTTAGGTGTCTTTTTATAGGTAAATATCTGGTTTCAACTGTATAAGATAACTACAGGGGGATATGCAGCAGGGATACTTGGCTGAGGCATGCTACACCATCAGAAGGCCTTGCCTTTGTATGATAGGATTAAGGGCCTGATAATAAGGTCTCTTTGTGTGAATCTGCATTCTCTGAGACATGACCTCATCCCTGTCTTAGGCCTGGCGAGTGCAGTGCAGTCACAATATGCAACACTGCCAGCCTTGCCCAGATGGGCACCCAAATCTAATAGAGAGCCATTTGGAGCTGTAGAGCTCTGGCTTACTGGAGAAAAAAATAACCGAGGGGCTGTCTAATCTCCCACATATATTTGAAGTAAGGTTGATTCTGCTTTGACTCAGCTGGTATCTCTCACTTTGAATCTCTGCAGAGCTAATTTCATTAAAGGAACTGCAACACTGAGTGACAGTGCTTCCAAAAAACCCAACCTAATACTGTGATCAGTGCAAGAGTTTAAAAACAGGAGCCAACTTTGTCAGCAACAAGTTACAGAAAGATTCCGTGTTAAACTGGCTTGAGAGGGCTCGTTAGGGAGGTGTATGAGCAGTGGGCAGTGGCCCAGATTTCCTGTAAAAATGTTTTATGGTCTGACTCCCCCCACCTCCTCTTTTAACTGGTCCAGCTGCCCCACCAAAATCGATAAGTGGATGGATTGTAACAACAGCCTCCTGACATCACGCCCAGAGTTATATGCTCCTCAAGCTGACACACAGCTGATGAGGTCGGCAAAAAAGTCGAGCTTTTAGCCTCTCTGCACGGGGAAAGTGTAAAAGCTGACAAATGAGGATATCGACAGATGGAGGCAGATTCATTGGATTTGAAGCTTGCCAAGAAGCCGGATTTAACTGTGACCAAGATATAGTGTACAGTGAAGTATATGATGGTTTAAAAGGAGCTTGAGTGTATACAGTTGAAGAACTTGTCCTTATAGTTGGAGACACCCATGCTGCTCTTGAAAAATATCCACACCCCTTGAATGATCTGCCATTTTGTCAAGTTACAGCCATCAACTTCCAAGTATTTTATTGGGATTTTATGTGACAGATCAACACAAAGTAGAATATATTTGATAAATGGTTTATACGAGGTGCGATGGACTGGCGACCTGTCCAGGGTGTACCCCGCCTCTTACCCCTTGACCGCTGGAGATAGGCACCAGCACCTACCGCAACCCTGCATTAGGATGGACGGGTATAGAAAATGGATGGATGGATGGTTTATACAAGTTTTTACAATTAAAAGAACAAACAAAAAAGTGTGGCATGTATTTGTGTTCAGTGATACTACTAAACAAACCAGTGCAACCAACTTCCTGAAATAGTCACCTAATTCATAATTAGTGTCCACCTGTGTATAATTTAATCTCAGCATAAAATCAGATGATCTGTGAAGTCCATCTACTTAAGGTTACAGGTTGGACAAGAAGAGTAACTATCAAAGAAGCAGCCGATAACACTGGGCTCTAAGGGGAGCAGTAGAGATTCCCAGCTCAGGTGGGAGAATGTGTTTATTTCTAAAAACACATGCTAATGCAAAAAAAGAAAAAGAAAATCATGAACTGCTCAACTATGTCCAGAAAGAGCAAGAAAAAAAACATTGCTGAAAGACAGCCATAGGAGGCTATGGCTGTCTTTCCAAAAGCCATGGATTAGACACAGAAAGTATATGGAACTAGAAAAAGTTGTATTTCCTGTGAACATGCAGTGTGAATGCTGTATACTGAATTTATTTGCTAAAAATAGCTTAAATATTTGAAATAAACTGCAGAAAAACTTACTGAAGTGTAATAAGCAAAATCAGCAGGAAACAGAGAAACATAAGTCGTTATCAGACAGAAGTTCTGGAATCTTTGCAGACAATTCCATCCAGTCTTTAACCGGAGTTGTGTTTTCAAATACACCACTTTCTTTTGGAACATTGCCTTTCGGCTGCTTTCACACAGCAAGAAATATTACCGGAGCATCCTGATGAATGTCTGGGGGGGGGTTATGTGGATATGACGTTAACCTAGTGTGGCGGGCGTATGTAATTTCCCAAAACACACGGATTATTGCAAAGATGGTAGACGAAACAGCAGATCTACTCGCAGTGCTCGTCTTTGTGATGTGTGCAATTTTGCGCACATGGAAACACTTAAGAGACATTGATGAAGAAGCTGAAAGTAAAATGGTGACATTCATACGTCATCAATGAGTGCACTCACTTCCCTGCCCCCCTCCCCATTTCCCCATTACTAATGTTAGCTAAAATGCTAGTGGTAGCAGGTTGGGAAACACTAACATATTCATTAAGAATAACTTAATTCATTCAGAAAATTAACAATGAGCTATAACACCAATATTAGCTAAAATGCTAGTGTTAGCTAAAATGTTAGTGCTAGCATGTTGGCAAAAACTAACATGTTGGTTAACAATAACTCAATCCATTCAGTATGTTAATAAAGCTGAAATGGAAATGTTATCTTAAATGTTAATGTTAGCTTAAATGTTAGAAATAGCATGTTGCCAAACACTAACACTAACGGCACTAACATGTTGGTTAACAATAACTCAATTCATCTAGTAAGTTAGAAATTAGTTAAAATTAGCTGAAATGCTAATGTTAGCTACAATACTGGTGGTAGCATGTTGGCAAACATTAACCTGTTAGCTAAAATTGACATAATCTATTTAGTAACATAATTTTAGCTGTTAAGTCAAAACTAGCTCAAATACTGATGTTAGCTGAAATGCTAATGTTAGCCTAAATGCTAGTGGTAGGATGTTGGTAAACACTAACATGTTGGTTAACATTAACTCAATCCATTCAGTAAATTAAAAATGAGCTAAAATGCCAATATTAGCTAAAATTAGCTAAAATGCTAGTGTTAGCTAAAATGCTATAGGTCGCATATTGGCAAACACTAACATGTTGGTTAACAATAACTCCATACATTCAATATACTAAAAATGAACCAAAATGTAAATGTTAGCTAAAATGCTAGTGGTGAAAATGAGCTAAAATGGAAATGTTTGCTAAAATGAGCTAAAATGGAAATGTTAGCTAAAATGAGCTAAAATGCTAGTGGTAAAATGTTGGCTAACATTAACCTAATACATTCAGTATGTTATATTTAGCTGTTAAGTCAAAATTAGCTCAACTGCTGATGTTAGCTGAAGTACAGCTTAAATGCTGGTGACAGCATGTTGGCAAACACCAACATGTTGTTGAACATTAACTATTCACTATGTTAAAATCTTCCTAAAATGCAAATGTTGGCTAAAATCCTAATGTTAACTTAAATGTTAATGTTATCTTAAATGCTAGCAATACCCTGTTGGTTAACAGTAAGTCAATCCATTCATTATACTAATTTGAGCTATTAAGTCAAAATTAGTTAAAAAGCACATGCTGAAATGTTATGTTAGCTACAATGCTAGTGGTAGCATCTTGGCAAACATTAACATGTTAGTTAACATTAACATATTCCATTTAGCAACGTAACTTTAGCTGTTAAGCCAAAATTAGCTCAAATAAGTATGTTAGCTGAAATGCTAATGTTAGCCAAAATGCTAGTGATAGGATGTTGGAAAACACTAACATGTTGGTGAACATTAACTCAAACCATCCAGTATGTTAAAATCTTCCGAAAATGCAAATGTTGGCTAAAATTAGCTAAAATCCTAATGTTAGCTTCAATGTTAATGTTAGCTTAAATGCTAGAGATACCATGTTGGTTAAAAAGTCAATCCATTCAGTATGCTAATTTTAGCTGTTAAATCAAAATTAGCTAAAACACTGACGTTAGCTTAAAAGCTAGTTTTAGTAAAATGGATAACAATAGCAAGCTAGCCAACAATGCCTTACTCCATGTATAATGTTTACAATAGCTTAACTGTTAAAAGCCTGTGCAACAACCCTTTAAAAGTAATCACTGTTTTCCAGGTGAAATGGCCTGGTACCTAAGAGACTGCATTGATAATCATAGGTCACAGAGTAATTAAAAGTACTATTTTACTGATATGTATAGTACAGGTCATGATTTATTGTAATTCTCTTTTCTACCAAAAGAGGGAGTGCCAACTAAACTCATTGAAAGGGCTTCCTGCCAGCCAATCACACACAGGCTTGTACATGCAGAGACAGGCAAACTGCAGCACCTCACTCTGACCTGTACCAATTCCAGCGTTTTGAACAGCAAACGCTGCTTTCCGAACTACTCTTAATAACTCAGGAACCGTAAGGCGTATCAACGTGATTCATGTACCGTTTTTATCGGAACGGATAGGGGAACGTTCTTAAACCACTCAATTTGTTGAAAATATAATATTACAGCCAGCCACAAAAATTATTTGGAATATGTTGATAAATTTGATGAAAACTAATTATTCTTACACTTTTAGTATCAGCAGGCATTATTATTTGGGTATCAGTGCATTACCCAAAGGCAGCTCTAAACAAATAAGTTTTTAGTTGTGATTTAAAAGAACTGAGTGTTTCAGCAGCTTTGCAGTTGTCTGGAAGTTTGTTCCAGATTAGAGGAGCATAGAAACTGAAAGCTGCTTCTCCGTGTTTGGTATGTTCAGTAGACTGGAATTCGAGCACCTGAGTGTTCCGGTGGGTGTGTATACCTGACAGTAGATCTTCAACACACTTTGGCGCCGGGTCATTCAATGATTTCTAAACTAGTAAAAGTATTTTGAAGTCTATTCTCTGAGCTACAGGGAGCCAGTGTAAGGACTTTAGAACTGGGGTGATGCGCTCTACTCTCCTGGTTCTAGTGAGGAACACGAGCAGCAGCGTTCTAGATCAGCTGCAGCTGTCGGATTGACTTTTTAGGCAGACCTGTGAGGACGCTGTTGCAGTTATCAATCCAACTGATTCGGGTTGCTTCGAGTCGATTTGCCAGAAATCTGTAACTGTCACATCAATTATGATCACATTTCCAGAATCCGAATTTAGAAACCTACGTTTTAAAATATAATATGTGCAGAAAGAAGGAAATATGAGCAAGTGAGCAACAGTTATTCGTGGCATTTCAGAAAAGTGGAAAAGAGCGATTAAGCTAGAGTGTGGGCCACGCTAGCTTAATTGCCAAAAGACCATAGCAACACATGTATTTTCCGAAATCTGATGATAATGCAACCAAAAACTTGAGGAAGCATTGTGTGAAAACTGTGCAACTTATGAAGAAGCAGAGACATACAGTAATAGCTGAAGGATAATACAATGTTTCTAAGTGGATGCAGTTAGGTATGCAAAACATGCGAAATTTAGTTGATTTTTTTAGGTTTTCCATTCATTTCAATGGGAGCAAAAAAAAAACAAAAAAAGTTTAATATTATAAAAAATATGAAAGTTATGAATACCATAAGGTATAACCAGAAAGAGCAGAATAAGCAGAATAGTTGAAAAGTTGAATGGTTAAAATAGCACAAAGTATGCAGAAGTAGTTAAACTTCAAAAATGTACGGAAGTAACCAGAAGAAGGTAAGAGGATTCTCAATACTGTGAATGCCTACACTACAGCATTTATACAATAAAGAGAAACAGGATCTCAATAGTGTGAATTCACACAATGAGATGCTCTGGTCAAATTAGACCAAAATGTAAGTTTTAAGCCTGAATTCCAAACTCCATATCTGACAGAAAACTGACACTGTCCATCTTCTGGTAGCATACCATCCCCACTGTGTAACATAGTGGTGGCAACATCATGATCTGGGGTTAAATTTGCTTCAGTATTGAAAGAGCGTTATAGTCAGATTTGATGGGTACATAGATGGAATAACTAAATCAAGTGCAATTCTAGAAAAAAAAAAAACGTTAAAGACCGCAATAGATCTTAACCAGGGGTTTCCAGAAGGAAAACAACACCAACCATACACCTAGAGCAACGATGGAATGGTTCATATGAAAGCATATTTATGGGATGGACTGGCTCAGTTTAAGTCAATATTTGAATACAATCCATCTGACTGAGTAGGGCGGATTTTGCCCGAAAAATGAGCAACTATTTCAGGTTATATGTACAAAACATGTAGAGACATAACAAACAGAGACAGAGCTGCGATTGTGGTGACTGTTGTGATCCCCGGGTGTTTGTCTTTTGTTAGTGATTTTCCTTATTTAGTTCTATTTTCATGTTTAGCTATTCTTAGTCTTTCTTGTGATTTCTGTACTTTCTGGTTTCCCCGTAGTCTTGTCTTAGTTTCTTAAGATCATTCTAGTTTCCCAGTTTTCTGTCTCCCAGCCATTTCACCTCCTGTTCCCAGCTAATCACTTCCACCTGCTCACTCCCCCTCAGCTGCAACCGCTTCCCTTAATTGGTCCTGCTCCTTCTCTGCTTCACTCTTCACTTTCCTCCCTCAGTATAAATATGGCCCTCTTTCAGTCACAACTCGCTGGTTCGTCCGTCTTTCTTCCCCCCCTGATTCCTGCCTTCCTTGTTGCCCGTCTGGTTCCTGTGTTTCCCTGTTGCTGCCTGTACCCTCCCGAGTTTCTGTAAGTTCCGTGTGGTTTTTCATTAAATCATTTTATGTATTTACTCTGCTGCTTTTGGGTCCAGTTTAAACTACAAAACATGACAGTGACAGGTGGTTGTACAGAGTAATGACTCATAAGGGCTGAATACAAATGTATGGCACAATTTTCAGATTATGATTTCTAAAAAACAAGCAAATTTTTTACATTAAAGGTTGGTATTTAACGGTGACAGAGTAAGTTAATAATTTATACTGAATACTATTTCAATACACTTTAAATGATTTCTGCATATTTTCAGTATCTCAATATATGAAAGATTTTTTAACACTAACATTTCATACTATGATAACAATGGTAGTATACTAATAATTACATATTTATTGACCAAATTTGTAATATAATTTAAAAAAAATCAGAGCTGACAAGTTTTAGTTATCTGTCTAATACAATTCCCTGCAAGAAAATCTATCCATGAACTGAATCTAATAACAGGTTAAAGAATTAAGGAGGAGCTAACATTGTTTATTGCAACTTTACTAAAACACTTCAGAAAGACAGTAAACCTTCAGTGGAAAAACACAGAGGCAGAGCAGCAAGGGATAGCTTGGGAAGGATTTGATAAAAGCCAAAAACAGGAGACAACTTCATCTAGTAATGGCTACCTTTGCAACATTGTGTGATAGTAAATCTTAAATTCATTGTTAGGCTGTCATTAAAGTCTAAGAGGAGAAGCAGCAGGAGGAGGAGAGACAGTAAACGACACATACCGCTGAAGGTTTTACCTTTTACAAGGTGTTTTGCGTGGGCTGAGTTTAAGAAGATCTCTGTGATCTGTAGAGATGTCTGGGCTGCAAAGTTGTTTGGCTGACAGCTGCTTTTGCTCTGGGCCTGGATTTAATTTCTCTTTAATTAAAGAAAAAGAACAGATGAAACAAGTAATGTAAGAGTAACTGTTGGGTGCTGTAGCCATATTTCTTCTTCTTCCCTCAGCTAATGACACAAGCTTCAGTTCACACAAAATCAGGCAGGTAGCTTGTTGACTCAAAAAAATTTGTTCACATACCAACCTACAAAAGGGGAGTAAGGTAAATACATAAATGGCTCTGATCATATACTTTGCCTTGCAAAAATATTCACTCCCTTTGGAACTTTTTTTAAAAACATTTTGATACTTTACAACCACCAACTTTCACGTATTGTAGTGGGATTTTATGTAACAGACCAGGACAAAGTAGTAGATAATAAACAATAGAAGGAAAAAGATTCAGTTTTTCACATTTTTCTTTGACAAATGAAAATCTGATAAGTGTGGCATGTATTTATATTCAGTCCCCTTATAATCTGATATCTAAAAATAAAGTCAAGTGCAACCAAATGCCTTCCAAAGTCCTATAATTAAGTAGAATCCACCAAAAATGTAAAAAGTATATGACAATTGCAAACCTACCAAGACTTGTCCCTCCACCTAGACCTACAGGAAGGGCAATCAGAGCATTATTAAGTGGCAGCAAAGAGCCCCATGGTAAATCTGACGGAGCTTCATAGATCCACAGCTCAGGTGGTAGAATCTGTCAAGAGGACTGCTATTAGTTGTGGGCTCTATAAATCTAACCTTTATAGAAGAGTTGACGGTAAGAGAGATTGAGCTAATTAGAGGAGTATTGTTAAAGAAAACCTGTTAGAAGCTGCACAAGATTTGCCTTCCACCAGACTTATGATCCTAAACATATAGCCAGAGCTACAATAGCAAGGTCTAGATCAAAACCTATTCATAGTTAGAATGGCTTAGTCAAAGTCCTGACCTAAATCCAATAAACTGATGTTTACACATGCTTTTCATCCAATCTGACTGAGCTAGAGCTATTTGCCTGTGATAAAAAAAATCCCACTGAAATGTTATGAAGTTTGTGGTTGTAAAGTGATAAAGTTAAGGGTATGAAAACTTGCTCAGTACTGTATATTGGAGAAGAAAATACAGTGATGCAACTAAAAATAGTTATTATTAGTCACTTTATGTTCATAAAGGAACACAAAGAGTAGCCTAATACATCATTTTCTACCTAAAGAAATAAATATTTTTGAAGCTTTTTTCTGCATCTTTTCTCAGTTGCTTGACACAAAACATTTTTCTTTACTCACCATCTGTGCATGCTTCTGAAGGCAGCAACGATGTAAGAGATGCAGGCTTGAAGAGGCGGCTCCGAGCCCGTGCCAACCCTTTCCTCGCTTCCACCGGCCCAGTTGGGGATTTGGGAAAGTCCTTAAATGAATCGTCAGCATTACAGGGGACTGGAAACTTTGGTTTCTGGACAAACGGACAAAATACTGAATTTATGATGGTGTGAGGAATTGATTGGATAATGAATTTACTTGTGACATCTCTTTCAAATCTATTGAAATCCCCCAATCTTGATTTATTTTGTTGAAAGACAAACAAAATTCTTATTGTTAACGTGTGCGTGTGTGTGTGTGGGGGGTGATAATACATACATGGTTAAGAGGTGAAAGGCGAGTCCCTGAACCTGGCCTGGAGTCAGCATCAAAGTTTTGAGCATGAAGACTGCAAAGTTTCAAAAAGTAATACATTATTTATAACAATAGACTCAATATTTTTTAGCTCACAAATTTGAATTTTGCAGAATGTGTTACTAACCTAAAGGCCGAGGGAGGTCTGCTATCATGATCCGCTCGAACAGAGTTTGACCCAAAAAGCTGCCTCTGTCCATCTCTTGGAGTAAAAGGTCGCTGTGTGGACTGAACTCGCAGAGACTGCCTGGCTTCTCTGACGATCTCTGCACATGTTTTCCTCAAACTGTTGCGCCGTGGGGTGAAAGGGCTGCAGACCTCATGCTTCGTCTCCATAGAGCTCAGTCAGCGTTTGGTCATTCAGGTCTGGGTGATTTTCGTTAAAAAAATTATTAAAAAAAAGGGATGTACATACACATAAATGCACTTAATAGTTTTTTTATATTTTATTTCCTCTAAAGCTTATGTATTTATACTTGCTTTCTGTACAATGTAAGCACGTGAAAGCTAAGTGAAATTCCTTGTTTGTGACACAATCTTGGCCCATAAAGCTGATTGTGTATTGCTCTCTTAGTCAGTTCTTTGCTTGCCCCCACCTCTTGTTTCTAGATAACACATCCATCGTGCATTTTGTTGATAGCTCCCTTAGTTTACATTAAGCAGCCCAGTTTGCTGTATTCTTTGCCAGATCCTAATTACCATTTCCCTAGCTATCCCTTGACAGCAGTTTTCTGCCATTTCCTGTCCTATTACATTCAGATCATAACTTCTGCAACCATTTTCTTTCATTTAAAATATTCTTATGAGCATATTACCTACCTTGCTGCCTTCCTATTCTACATTAGTGTCCCTGAGACCGTCTTACCGGTTTGTGACAATAGGCCTACTTACAGCAGTATCATACAATTCTCTAATGTGACAAATTTGCTCCTCATTTTACAGTATTTTCACTTTTTTCATGATTTGACATTTAATTCGTAATTATGCTAATCTGTCCCATAATGACTGCATTCTAAAACATACAGTTCCTCAGTAAAGACCTTATAGGTTTTTTTAGAGAACGTTAGTAAACAAACAGCAGCCTATAATAAAGAGCAAGAGTACGCAACAAAAGATCAAACACACACGTCACATAAACCACATAAATACACCAAAGTTTGTGCTTAGTGACAAAAAAAAGAAAAAGCTATTGTAAAAATTATTCGACAAGAAAGTATCACTATAATATTCGTTGGACATCTCACAAACACCATTGGACTAAAACTGTTCCTCTGGAACGACGTACGCAATTCCTGGTGAGTGTTAAAACACTATTTAATAGAAAAGTACCTGAAAAGGCTTTCACCTAGCAACACAATTAACGTGTTGTGTATATTAATCTAGCCCTGCTTGTTTTTAGAAGAGATTTTAAAATATCTCTATCTATCTGGTGAGTTAAAATAGCCATATGGCTGTTGAAAAGAGCCTGTGCGCGTTCACGCTCCGTCTCCATGGTTACAAAAATGTCGCTTTCAAACTCAGACATCACCTCCAACAAAAGACGGCCACAATAAGTTAACATTTAGGACTTTAAACTTAACCTGTTTATTATACAAGTAGCTAGCAGCTTGGAAGTTATATTTTTCAATAAGGACTGTTTAAAATGTACTCAACTATATGCACACGGGAGAGCAGCAGGAAGCGGTCAAAGAGTCTGATGTTTAAATGAAAGCTGTCGTTAGTATGGTTAAATAAACCGGAACACTCACCGCTACAGTCCCTCAGTTAAAATTGTCGAAAAATATGTCAGTTAGGAAATAAAGCATTGTTTCTAGACCAAACATCTAACATAAAATGCGCAAAAACCTGCTTCAAAGTCGATAGTTTTAAATCAGGCGTTTAGGTTAGACTTAGACCGAAGCTTTTATGTCCACGAGCCTCAGGCGCGCGACTCGAGGTGACGCGCCTTTCACGACTTAAGGAAACCACAAACTTCAGCTTCAATCTAGTAATGTATGGATCTGGGTTTCTTAATGGTTTATCTTTATTTGCCATCTAACTTTAAAATAAACTCTCTATTTATTTTGCAATAAATATGGGCAATTAAAGCTTAACTTTGTAAAGCTAAAAGTCTTAGGGGCAGAAGTAGTAGCTCATGTTGTTGAATATAAATAATATTACAGTAGGTGGATTACTTTAGTAGCTTAAATTTAGGATCGGGACCCCACTGTGGGGCTATGTTGCTTAATTTACCTTTTATTTTAGGCAAGGCAATTTTATTTGTACAGCACACTTTCAACAACAGGGTAATTCAAGGCGCTTTACATGATTTGGTGATAAAGAAATACATAGAATATAACTATTGGAAATCAAAAGCAGCAATTTAGTGTGAAACACAAACAACACATGATACACAATTAAACATGAAAAGCAATAAAGCATGAACACATATGATACATAAGACATTAATTGTTTACTCAAAGGTAGTTCTAAACAGATTAGTTTTTAGTTTTGATTTCAAGCTGCTTAGTGTTTCAGCAACTCTGCAGTCACCAGGAAGTCTGTTCCAGATAATGGGAGCATAGAAACTGAAAGCTGCTTTTCCATGTTTGGTTTTGAGTCAAGGGATGTTTAGTAGGCAAGAGTTGGAGGACCTGAGTGGTCTTGGTGGTTGGTAGTATGACAACAGGTCTCCAACATATTTTGGTGCTAAGCCATGTAATGATTTATAAACTAGTAAAAGTATTTTGAAGTCTATTCTCTGAGCTACAGGAAGCCAATGTAAGGACTTTAGAACTGGGGTGATGTGCTCTACTTTCCAGTGTTCTGGATCAGCTGCAGCTGTCTGATTTACTTTTTAGGCAGACCTGTGAGGACGCTGTTGCAACAATCCGACTAAAGATAAACGCATAGATGAGTTTTTCAAGGTTCTGTTGCAACATCACTCCTTTAATCCTAGAAATGTTCTTCAGGTGATAGAAGGCTGACCTTGTGATTGTCTTTATGGGACCCTGGAGGTTCAGATCTGAGTCCAATACACCTAGATCTCAGGCTGATTAGTAGTTTCTAGCTTTATTAATTGAAGCAGTGTGCTGACTCTTGATTGTTCCTCTTTAGGTTAAAAATAATTACTTCAGTTTTGTTTCTGTTCAGCTGGAGAAAGTTACAGCACATCCATCGATTGATTTGCTCGATGCATTTACTTAGGGTTTGGGTGGGTTCCAAGTCACCTGGTGACATCATAATGTAAAGCTGAGTATCATCTGCATAGTTATGGTATATTATGTTTGTTGTTATGATGTGGCGTAGTGGGAGCATGTAGATGTTCAATAGGAGGGGCCCTAAGATGGAGATCTGGGACAGCCCACATGTGATTTATTTTTGCTCTGATGAAAAGTTTCCTATTGAAACAAAGAAGTCCCTGTTCTTTAGGTAAGACTCAAACCAGCCAAGTACTGTACCGGAGAGTCTGACCCAGCTCTCATGTCATTCCAATAGTATATCATGATCAACAGTGTCAAATGCTGCACTGAGGTCCAACAGTATCGGCACTTTGGTTCTACCACAGTCTGTATTTAAAAACCAGACGGAAACATATCAAAACAGTTGGTCATTGTTAGGAAGCTATTTAACTGTTGAAACAAAGCTTTTCAATAATCTTACGAATGAATGGTAATTAGAACAGTGTTTTAGCAGTGTTTATATATCCTATTTCAGTTTGTAGTTTTTAGATTGAACAAGTCTCTAAGTCTAAGTATTATCATACAAGATATTTCAAAAGTAATGCCAAAAAAGGAGTAAATTTCATATTTTATTCAGCTTCTAACAACAACAAAATAAAGTGATCTGAAAAAGCATATGCCCTTTTACAGATTTCTTCTATTTTTGTATTTTATGATACTTAAATGTTTCAAATGATACAAAACAATTAATAGCCTATCAGATAGAGATATCCAGATTAAAGGTCTCATTTACTGAAAAACCGTTTAAAACTCGCTCTCTTTGAAATACGATCCTTCACTAGGACATGTATGCTGCATGTGATGCGGTGAGATGCACCCAGCTGTAGACAAGATGACAGACAAACCTACGCTCTGTGTCGGAAACTCCAAGCGGAAGTTGTTCTTCTGCGAAGCAGGAGTTGTTTTTTTTTTTTCATGGGGCAAGGAAAAACGTAGTTCTTCGTGTATATTTTGTTTAGTGGGAGATGAAAGAGTGTTTTAATAATTCTCTATATAACAAGTGTTAATATCTCGAAGATGCATTCTATAAAGGTAGCATATCAAAGGATTAGAGGTGACATAAGTTGCAGTTTGTCATTTTTTCGCTGAGTTCTTCTATCTGAATGATTCAAAAGTCAGTGTTAATGTTAGCTTAGAAGAAGGTGTCCATTTTCACCAGAAACCTTGCAACTTTGTATTTTTCATTTTCTTAATGCTTAATTCAAAATTCAATTCAAAAATGCTTCATTGATCCCAGAGGGAAATTAAGTGTTGTTGTAGCTCATATACTTAATTCTTTAAGGAGTTGTTGTAGCTCATATACTTAATTCTTTAAGGAGTTGTTGTAGATAATGATGACTGTGGGCAGGACGGATTTCCTGTAGCGGTCTGTATTGCAGCGAAACTGAAGAAGCCTCCGACTGAAGACATTTTGTTGTTGTATGATAGTCTCATGAAGAGGATGCTCAGGGTTGTCCATAATTCTTTTGATTTTATGAATAATTCTTCTTTGCATTATCATCTCCAGATTTTCCACAGTTGTCCCCAAAACAGAATCAGCCTTCTTTATCAGGTTGTTTAGCCTTTTTAAGTCCCTGGCTCTGATGCTGCTACCCCAACAGATGATGGCTGAAGAGATTACACTCTCCACAACAGACTTGTAGAAGATTTGGAGCATCTTGCTGCAAACCTTGAAGGATCCAAGCTTCCTCAAGAAGTACAATCTGCTCTGTCCCATTTTGTAGATGGTTTCACTGTTGCGCATCCAGTCCAGTCTGTTATCAAGGTGAACTCCAAGGTATTTATAGTCTTCAACCACCTCCACTTCTTCTCCCATGATGGAAACAGTGCTTGACTTATCCCTGTTTCTTCTGAAATCTACAATCATCTCCTTTGTTTTATTCGCATTCAGAGTAAGACGATTGTTTCCACACCATGTCACAAAGCGATCCACCTGCTCTCTGCAGCTTCTTGTCCATCTCTGATACACCCGACAATTGCAGAGTCATCTGAGTATTTCTGCAAATGACAGGTCTCTGATTTGTATTGGAAGTCTGTGGTGTACAGAGTGAAAAGGAATGGTGAGAGTACGGCCCCCTGTGGTACTCTTGTGCTGCTGACCAGCTGGTTTGACACACAATTCTTTAGTTTCACAAACTGTGGTCTGTTTGTCAGGTGGTTATTGATCCAGGCGATTCAACATATTGGCAAAGTACCGGTCTTTAATAACAGAATAAAACAATGAAACATCCTTTATTGTCCCACAGAGGGAAAATTCAACTGTAAAAGCAACAAAGTGATAGATAATTGAAGAATTTAGATTCACACAAGAAAATAATAAAAACAGAATTAAGATGTACATTAAGGACAAAATTACAAAACTAAAGTACTTTGTAGTAATTTAAAAAATGTCATATTCAGATTTGAGGGAGGTGCAGCTGATTAGGATCATTTAAAATTTTTTCTTTTTACAGATTATGCATGGGATTTTGTGCATAGAAAATACAAATAAATTACCAGACAAGAAGAAAAAATCTACATTGACAAGAAAACAAAAAATATATTTTATTTCATCAATTAATCAAATCATATTTTTTAAATAACTTTAGAGTCTTTACTGCTTTTTAATTATTTCAGTGGAGAACCCTCATGGAGAAATGAGTAGCTCTGCTATTATCCATCAGGTTTAAATATCTGACTTATTATTATTATTATTACTGAATCATTTTTCAAAGAAAATGATTATTTTCTTGAACTTAATCTTCCGTTTTTTCTTATAAAACATGTATGAGGTGACAACTTGTGTTAAAAAAAATTGTTTAGGCAAGTAACATTTGTCTAAGAAAAGTTGATAGCTTTATGGGAAGTTTGTGGATGTCCCACCTGTTTTACAAAATGTGTAGAAGGGGATAGCATTCCATATAGAGGATGGGTGAATAAAAATGTTTTAGCAAGTTTAATAATTATGTGGATTTAGGGGAGAGCTGTAGTTCTTCCTATATTTGACCTCTAGATACATAAAAAAAGTATCAATGGACTGTACTTGTGCAAGGCATGTCAGTTTTTATTACAAACCCATTTTTAGTAAGTGATCTGTTGACTTCTTGTTTAGATGCATGTGTCAAAAATCAAGCAAGATAGATGCCTAGACCGACTATCCCTTTGACCTGATGCTTGGTTTGAAACTTATCTTTTGTCTGCAGGATTGGGAATGCTGTAGAAAGAAGGATTCTGTCACTACTTTATAGGGATCAGATAAAGGTTATTGAAAATAGATTATCTCATTGAATATATGTTCACCCTTTACCCTTTGTTTTCAGACACTGCATGATGACCTGGTAACATGAAAAAAATGTTCCTATGCCAGAACCTATCTTCCTCTTTGTCTCTGAAACAGCACTTAAAGCTGAGACCAGCGGGTATTTGAAAATATCATCAGTCATGTGTGTGTGTTTATACATCAGTTGTTCTGATTTTCATCTTTCAGCTACTGAGGGTCATTGAGGAGGCCATGTGAGTCGGAGCCAGGATAAGGAAAGGGGAGATTCGGCTTTTGTTTTTGATGTTATGCTACCAGAGGTAAGATTTTTGTGAAATTTGAGTAATTTATTTGGTGATTGTGGTCAACATTTCATTCCTTTGGAATGTAGAAAAAAAACAGGGCATTCTTTAGAGCACCACAAGGTATGATTGGATAATCTTTCTGTTTTTTAGATCCTAATGAGCATCCTGGAGAACAAAGTCGTACCAAGGCTACAGGGTGAGATCCTGAGGGCCAGGGGCAGTATTTTATAAGTCTGCCATTCCATTTTGTTTGTGTATTGTTTGTTCTTTTACTGTTCATTTTTAATATTTAGTTTCACTTGTTCATAATTTTTGTATAAGCCTTCCCTTGTTTTTATTCTGTTTTTTATATGATTTGGTTATTAAAAAAATATAGCTTACAGTAAAAATTAGAACTCTTGTCAAGTTCTTAATGTTAGAAGTATGATGGTGTCATGAAGAAAACTTGGTTGGTCTCCAAAGCTAATTTCAATGTTGTAGCAGGGTGGTCCTTGAGTTTTATTTAAGGAATATAATAATTTGTGAGCAGTTAATGACATGCTACAGAAGAGGATGACAAATGGCTGGAATGATCACCTGAAACCTTCTGTTTTACAGCAGATCCAAGGAAGACTTATTGAAAACTGTTGTGAACCTCACTGTGTTCTGTCCAGGATGTGAAAAACTGTCCACTATGCTCAGCTGCTTTGACAGCATTGTTTGGACAATCAGCTTCAGGATCCATGGAACTATCCTCTTTTTGTTCAGTTTCTTTTAGTCTCTGGTTCTGATTATGCTGTTCCAGCAGATGGCTACAAAGTGGATTGCAGTTTTTACAACAGACTTACAGAAGATATGCGACATCTTGCTGTAAACATTGAAGGATCTCCGCTTCTACAAGAAGAATCTGCTCTGTTCTTTCTTCTAGATGCTTTTTTAGCAGTTCCAATGTAGTCTGTTGTCCAGCTGAACCTCCAGGTAGCTGTAGACCTCCCAGGATGTAAGCAGTTTTTTGTTTCCTCTTTTTCCTCCTAAAGTCAGCAGGGAAGACTCAGAGTTATATTGGAAGTCTCAGGTTTAAAGTGTGAAGAGGAACGGTGAGGATACAGTCCCTTGTAGTGTTCCTGTGTTGCTGACCACCATCTCAGACACACAACCTTGCAGTCTCACAAACTGGGGTCTGTTTGATAGGTAGTCATCATAACTCTAGAAGAATGTGGAGGTATCCACCTGGAATTTATGGAGCTTCACACATAACAGAACAGCTGAATCTTGTTAAAAGTGCAAGAAAAATCTATGTACATGATTGTCTTTTTAGAGAGCAGGATGTTCCCACCATTACAGGTACAGACCATTGTAGGTGCATCATACAAAAGGCAGATATTCATTACTTCTTGTGTGTTTGTCATATTTTGACTATACATTATGTAAATATTGGAATGCTTTGAGCCCTTTAATTTGCACATTGGAAATCAATAAAGATGTACACGTTTTTAATGTCAATTTTGAACTCTTCTATAAGAGTAATGACAGTCGACTGCTTATTATTCACTGTTTGATTCACATTGAAAGAAATCCACTTAAAGGTACACACAGATGTATCACAAGTTAGGCTTTTCTACTGTACCGCTACTGAATGCCAGCTAGGAAAATGTTACAGTTTAAAAAAATGTTGCTTTCATAAATTTGAATATCCATAAAACAGGTTGGAAAATTTATAAAAATCTGATCCAGTTGAAACTCGGCAGCCAGCGTTCTGGATCAGCTGCAGCTGTCTAATTGACTTTTTAGGCAGACCTGTGAAGACGCTGTTTCAGTAATCAATTCGACTAAAGATAAACGCATGGATGAGTTTTTCAAGGTCCTTTTGTGACATTAGTCCCTTAATCCTAGAAATGTTCTTCAGGTGATAGAAGGCTGACCTTGTTATTGCCTTTATGTGACCCTGGAGGTTCAGGTCTGAGTCCATTACTACACCTAGGTTTTGGGCCTGATCAGTAGTTTCTAGCTGTATTAACTGAAGCTGTGTGCTGACTATTGATCTTTCTTCTTTAGGTCTAAAAGTAATTATTTTAGCTTTGTTTCTGTTCAGCTGGAGGACATTATGGCACATCCATCCATTGATTTGCTCGATGCATGTGCTTAGCGTTTGGATGGGTTCAGTCACCTGGTGACATTATGTAAAGCTAAGTATCATCTGCATAGTTATGGTAGCTAATCTTATTGCTTGTTATAATATGGGCTAGTGGAAACATGTAGATATTAAATAAAAGGGGCCCCAGGATGGGTCCCTGGGGCACCCCACATGTGATTTCTGTTTGTTCTGATGAAAAGTTTCCTATTGAAACAAAGAAGTCCCTGTTCTTTTGGTAAGACTTGAAGCAGCCAAGTACCAGAGAGTCCGACCCAGCTCTCCATTCATTCTAATATATCATGATCAACAGTGTCAAATGCTGCACTGAGATCCAACAGAACCAGCACTGTGGTTCTACCACAGTCTGTATTTATGCGGATGTCATTGAAAACTTTGACGAAGGCAGTCTTGGTGCTGTGGTGAGCACAGAAACCAGACTGAAGAACATCAATAATTCTACTGATGAATGGAAGATTAGAAATTGACCTGTAGTTCTGCATTATTTGTGATGTCCAGATTCTTCTTCTTTAGTAGTGATTTAATAACTGCTGTTGTTAAAGCCTGGGGGAAGACACCTGACAGGAGGGATGAGTTAACTATTTGAATCAGATCAGACACAATGACGGGGAAAACTTTCTTAAGGAAAGCTGTGGGTATTATATCAAGAGAGCAAGAGGAGGAGCTTATTTGGTTAATGATTTCTTCTAGGTTTTTTGCTTTAATTCATAAAATTCTGAAATTTTTTCTACATTGGTGTTATTTGGGTATGACATTGGCCACAGAAAGGAAATGGCAAAAAGGAGTGATTCAGAATAAGCCGTGTTATCTACATAGAGGTGTATCCTGGCCACGCCTACCTTGGCTTGCGACTGCCCATGGGAAGGTGGGGGCCAGAGAGATGAGAACGCATCTCGGCTGGTGGAAGCTAACCGTTAGCAACTCCACAACATGGCCCACACGGTCGCGCTTGTGTGGACATAGACGTTGCATATTTTTACCCAAGAAAGAGGAGCTGAGGAAGAAACAGTTGGAATTTGTCTTTGTTTAGAGGCAGCGTAAGCCCTTTCCACCGGACAAAGCAGCGGTTAATGCCTGCGAGGCATAATACACAGCTGATACCTGCCATTAGTCAATGGGACCATTTCCAACAGGCGTGAAGCAGCGCGAATCGGACATGTCTCAGAAGCGTGACCCTCTCCTAAATTTACGCAGTAGGTCTATTTTTTATGCGCTACGCTTCTAAACTGCTTCAAGCTCAGCAGTTTAGATCAGGCCAGACAGGAAATCAAACATGGAAGCCGTGAAAAGAATTCAAAAATTTTCTAAATAAAATACACGTGTAGATTTCTAATTGCTCAGCTGCGAAAAAAAAAACATCACTACCTGTGACACCATTAAAGTCAGTCGTTCTGTGGGACTAATTTTGTTGGTTTTTTGGACGACAAGAATTTATTCCTTGATTCGGAGAATCACCCAGTCTATATGATACCAGTGATAATTCAAATTCAAAATTACTTTATTGATCCCAGAGGGAAATTAAGTGTTGTAGCTCTCATAATTAATTCTTTAAGGAGTTGTTGTAGATGATGATGGGTGTGGGCAGAAAGGATTTCCTGTAGCGGTCTGTATTGCAGCAAAACTAAAGAAGCCTCAGACTGACGACACTCTGTTGTTGTATGATAGTCTCATGAAGAGGATGCTCAGGGTTGTCCATGTTTTTGAACAGAATCAGCCTTCTTTATCAGGTTGTTTAACCTTTTTAAGTCCCAGGCTCTGATGCTGCTACCCCAACAGATGATGGCTGAAGAGATTGCACTCTCCATAACAGACTTGTAGAAGATTTGCAGCATCTTGCTGCAAACCTTGAAGGACCTAAGCTTCCTCAAGAAGTACAGTCTGCTCTGTCCCTTCTTGTAGACAGCTTCACTGTTGCACTTCCAGTTCAGTCTGTTATCAAGGTGAACTCCGAGGTATTTATACTCCTCAACCACCTTCACTTCTTCTCCCATGATGGAAACAGTGCTTGACTTATCCCTGTTCCTTCTGAAATCTACAGTCATCTCCTTTGTTTTATTCACATTCAAAGTAAGGCGATTGTTTCCACACCATGTCACAAAGCGGTCCACCAACTCTCTGTATTCAGCTTCTTGTCCATCTCTGATACACCCGACAATTGCAGAGTCATCTGAGTATTTCTGCAGATGACAGGTCTCAAAGTCTGAGGTGTACAGAGTAAAAAGGAAGGGTGAGAGTACGGTCCCCTGTAGTGCTCCTGTGCTGCTGACTACCTGGTTTAACACACAATCCTTCAGTCTCACAATGACATGAGATCAATGAGAGATTAATGGATATATAGACTGATGGATGAACAGGTGGATATACAATAGACAGGGGGAGGGGATGGAGGGACATATAAATGCATAGATAGAGGGATGGCTGGATTGACAGACAGATGAAACTTTTCATCTGGACCTGCAGCCTTGTTCCGGTTCAGTTTTTCCAGCTGCCTCTTCACCTGACAGGCAGACAAGTGGGAGGGAGAGGCAAAGGGGGTAGCAGCATTTCCTGACTTGGTTGAAGTCAAACTTGTGGAATCACAAGAGTCCATGGCTGAGGGGAATGATTAAACATCCGAGGTGTAACAGGAAAGCTTGATCAGAGGAGAGTGGGAAGTATGTTTGGCTGGGAACAGGAGAGGAGAATGCTGAGCTAGTTCCTGAACTGAACCTGTTGAAGAATGTGTTCAGTTCATTGGCTCTATCCAGACTTCCATCTAGCCAATCCTTCCTGTCCTTAAAGCCTGTGATCTTTTTCATTCCTGACTAAACATCTCTGATATTGCTTTTTATTACATTTTTACAAGAATAACATGAAAAAGAAGAAGGCATGGACAGAAATATCAGCAGTTTTGGCAGTGGATGATGAGTCTATGCTACTTGTTAACGTAGATTTTTTTCCCGCATACTTCCCATTAAGTTGTCCAATTGCAATTCTCCTATGATTTCTTGATCTATCGGGACCAGCTGAGTGGAAGGTTTTGGCGAGTAAAACGCGGCTATTACATTCCGCGCCGCGTCCAGTGGAAAGCAGGGGTGAGAGTCCCATTGCTGTTAGCCAATCAGAGGCGAAACATTTGCATGTCATTAATATTATTGAGTGAGACTCAAAACCTGACGTTTCCCCACACCCACTTCTCCAACAACCTGTAACCTTCTGAAGCAGGAGTGCCAGAACATTTTTTCCAAAGAAAACATCTCGAAAGGCATTCATTCAAACAAGAGACCACATCAAATTTATGGAATCAGACCTTTAAATTAAAACAGCAAGTCTTTTAATAATAGTTTCATTTGTCAGGGAGAAAAAAACTATCTAACCTCACCTGGCCCTATGTAAAAATAAAACAGCCCCCTTGTTAAATTATAAATGAACTTTGAATAACCACTGGCCTGATTAATGTAGAACCTATAGAATCAAGCCTTACCAACAGTCATACATGGCGGTGGTGGTAGTATGATGGTCTGGTGTTACTTTAGGGTTTACATTCTGCTTTCCGCTTTCAACAGGAGAATGTTTGGCCATCAGTTTGTAACATTAAGTTCAAATGCACTTGAGGGCAGGACAGGACAATGCTGCAAAGCACACCAGCAAGTCTGCCATTGACTGGCTCACAAAAAAAGTCGAAGTTTTTGAGCGGCTTAGGCGAAGTCTGGACTTAAATCTGATTGAGATGCTGTAGGATAACATTAAATAGGTTGTTTGTGCTTGACAACTCTCCACTGTGGCCACATTAAAACAATTATGCAAAGAGTGAGACCTGACGCCTTCCTGATGGTGTAAAAGACTCATTATTGGTTATCATGAATGCTTAATTTCAAGTGTTGCACCAAGGGGGGCACAGACAGTTATAAGGTTTACGGATCAGTTACTTTTTACCTTTTAGGTTGGAACATTTACGTTTGACAAAAAAGCAAAAACAGAAGAAATCTTTAATGGTAGTGGGGGACTCTTTATGCTCTCTAAATGTGTAGACTTCATATACATAAAATGTAAAATACCAACTCCGTACATTCACTGCTGATACATACAGTGAAGGAAAATTTTTTTTGACCCCTCGCTGATTTTGTAAGTTTGTCCAATAACAACGAAATGAAAAGTCTCAGAACAGTATCATTTTAATGGTAGGTTCATTTTAACAGTGACAGATGACACATCAAAAGGAAAATTTAAAAAATAACTTTAAATAAAAGATAGAAACTGATTTGCATTTCACTGAGTGAAATAAGTATTTTAACCCTCTAACAAAAAAAGACTTAATACTTAGTGGTAAAACCCTTGTTTGCAAGCACAGAG
Organism: Valencia hispanica; assembly: GCA_963556495.2. Lineage (NCBI taxonomy): Eukaryota > Metazoa > Chordata > Actinopteri > Cyprinodontiformes > Valenciidae > Valencia > Valencia hispanica. Next base: position 31,125,610 of record OY747719.1, read on the forward strand.
GTCAAACATGTCTTGTAATTGATGACCAAGTTTGTGCACATTTTAGGAGGAATTTTGGTCCACTCCTCTTTGCAGATCATCTCTAAATCACTAAGGTTTCGAGGCTGTCTCTGTGCAACTTTGAGCTTCAGCTCCCTCCATATGTTTTCTATTGGATGAAGGTCCGGAGACTGACTAGGCCACTCCATGACCTTAATGTGCTTCTTCTTGAGCCACTCCTTTGTTGCCTTTGCTGTATGTTTTGGGTCATTGTCGTGCTGGAACACCCATCCACGACCCATTTTCAGTTTCCTGGCAGAAGGAAGGAGGTTGTCGCTCAGGATTTTACGATACATGGCTCCGTCCATTTTCCTGTTGATGCAGTAAAGTTGTCCTGTGCCCTTAGCAGAAAAACAGCCCCAAAGCAAACTGTTTCCACCTCCATGCTTGACGGTGGGGACGTTGTTTTGGGGGTCATAGGCAGCATTTTTCTTCCTCTAAACAAGGCGAGTTAATGCCAAAGAGCTCAATTTTGGTCTCGTCTGACAACAGCACTTTCTCTGTCACTCTCTGAATCACTCAGGTGTTCATTAGCAAACTTCAGACGGGCCGACACATGTGCCTTCTTGAGCACGGGGACCTTGCAAGCTCTGCAGGATTTTAATCCATTGCGATGTAATGTGTTTCCAATGATTTTCTTGGTGACTGTGGTCCCAGCTACTTTGAGGTCATTAACTAACGCCTCCCGTGTAGTTCTAATATGATTTCTCACCTTTTTTCAGAATCATTAACACCCCACGAGGTGAGATCTTGCGTGGAGCCCCAGACCGAGGTCGTCTTTCCATTTTCGAACAGTTGCACCAACAGTTGTCACCTTCTCTCCGAGCTTCTTGCTAATGGTTTTGTAGCCCATTCCAGCCTAGTGCACGTCTACAATTTTGTCTCTGACATCCTTGGATGGCTCTTTGGTCTTTCCCATGTTGGAGAGTTTGGAGTCTGCTTGATTGATTGATTCTGTGGACAGGTGTCTTTTATACAGGTGACTAGTTAAGACAGGTGTCTTTAATGAGGGTGACTAATTGGTTAGGAGTGTCTAACCACTCTGTGGGAGCCAGAACTCTAAATGGTTGGCAGGGGTTCGAATACTTATTTCACTCAATGAAATGCAAATCAGTTTCTATCTTTTAATTAAAGTTATTTTTTCAATTTTCCTTTTGATGTGCTATCTGTCAGTGTTAAAATGAACCTACCATTAAAAGGATACTGTTCTGAGACTTTTCATTTCTTTGTCATTGGACAAACTTACAAAATCAGCGAAGGGTCAAATAATTATTTCCTCCACTGTATTTGTTAAGTGAAGCATTACAATCTTGATGTCCTCATCACTCTAACAAAATAAATATTTTAAAATTTAGTGATTTTTTTCTGTTGTCATAGTGGTTCACACCCTTTGCTGTGTGTGAGGTAAGCTTGGAGGGAAACATCACAAACTAATTAAGGAAAAGAACAATTATTTTAGCCTAACTACATTTTTGGGTAATTGACAATTATGCTACATTTTGGGTTCTTTTTTTAAATGTAGAAAAAAGCAAGGATGTTTCACTCAAAAAACGAAAAATTACAAGTTGGAGCAGAGGCACTGTTCTATTCTATGTAGTCTGTGTAATTTTGTTTTTTGTTTTAAATCATCCTTATGTCTGCTTTTACCTGCTGTTACATCTTAACACAGAGATGACACATTTTTATCCTATTGGCCGAGATCTTGATCTCTCAATAAACTGCTCTGAGCTGCAAAATATGCTGCAAATCTGAAAGAGATTGCAGAAAAAAAGCTGTTGTCTTGTTATAAAATCTGCTGAATACTATCTAAAAATGATACAATGAAACAATAAATATTCAGTTCAATGAAGTACACATAGTTTACTTAATAGCCATCATCACTTCCAGTTGTCCGCCATTTTGGAGTTACTCACACTATGACGTTTTAAAAAAGGGATATGACCCAAAATGGCCGCAGACTTACACTCTAGAGTGTAAGTCTGCAGTTGTGGTCCAATCGCAAGTTAGTCTTTGATGCAACAGTCCTGCTTCCGTGTGTACCATTTAATATGGATATCTGGCTGTAGTTTCACCAAGCCGTCCTCACTCTCTTCAAGCTTTATTTACTACAAGCAAAGCATTGATGCAAAGAGGAAGCAAGATCTTTTTCAGAATTTGAAGGTAAATTCAGAATCAGGGAGAGTATAGAATGCCGAAGTTCATACGCCTACTTGCGCTACGTTCTGTGTCTCTTCAACCCCGTCTCGGTGGGCTGACCTCTCTGAAAACCAATGAGTTCTGTCTGGATTTTCACATTTATCCACTTGTAAACCTTTCAGCCCCCTGGCTTTTTATTTTTTGTACTCTGAAATATACATCTGAACAATCGTGCAAGTCTCTGGTTGGATTTAAATAGCCTTACATGCTTCAGTCTCTTGGATACAGTGAGCCTGATTGGCCCAGAGTACACGCTGGCCATGCCCAATCAGAGGGCATCACCGTGGAGCTCAGCAGCCAACGGGAAGATGAAGATGTTCACTGTGATTTCATTGTCACTAAGGGAGGGGAAAAGACACTGCCAGGACAGTTGGCACCAACATGTCAAGCAGTGAAGTCTGCTACAGTGAGAGTGTTTATGTTTGAGATAACCTGTGGAGCCAGACGAGGGAGAGCACAGTGTAAAGATAAAGCAACACAGTCCAATACAAATGAGTTCATAACACTCCCACGTCACTGATGTCAGAGATGCTCACGTCAGAGGAGTGAATGGTTGAGGTCGGCTTGCTTGAAGGTGTTGTGTCTTAGTTCAGACTGACCGAAAGCACATATTTTACGCGCCTCCCTCTCTCTTCACATTCCCATTCAAACCCCGTTTGACCCCCAAAGGACTTACATTTGTTTTTAACTTTTTTCATGCATTGAAGATGCTGCTTCAATGCACTTTATATTCTGTGTATGCAGCATCAGGAATGTGCATTGCATTTTACAACATCTACCTTTTTTTTTATCTGTGAGGCACAACCTTAAAAAGAAACAGTTTTAATAATTGATTTTTATTTTTATTATTACCTGTTGTAGAGAAACCAAGCACACTTGAAGCACATCAACAATTTTTGGATCAGGTCTTAATCATACAAATACTTATGTTTCAGTTTAAAATAAAACATCTAATTTAATAAATTTAACAAAACTACAGCTTCCTCCACACTGATATACATTTCTGGTAAAGTTGTGTAAAAAACCTTAAAATAAATCCATATTTCAACGCAGTAGAAGAGTTTCAAGCTAAATATTAGAGAAAAATCTAATCTTTAGTTTGAGTACTTTTAGGGGAGGAAATCCGAGTTAAAAAAAACAACTAAGCAAGTCGAAAATATAATAAATGTGCTGCTGAATCTAGATACTTTCCCTTAAAAAACGTACAAAGATTATTTGCTTTGTGAATTTCTTCGACCGAATAACTTTTTTCATCTAACCTAAAAGTTGAAGTTGTTAAACAGTACTTAGACAGTTAACTTAAGATTTAAAATGGGTGTATTCGCTAAGAGGTGTTAAACTGGTCTAATTTTGATTAATCACACTCACTATTTCTTTGCAAAATGTAATAAATGTCTAATATAACTTTTGTTTTATTTTCTCCATCTCATTTTCATATGAGATTCTTTTTCTGCAACATTTTGGTCTCTTTTTTGTAAATAAAATGCCAATGTCAACGATCAGACTGAAGACTTTTTATTAGCCAGCAGGGCTAATACATTTTACATACATTTCAATTGATCTTAGTTATCAAACAATGCAGTCAAGAGTCATTTATTATAAAAATTTGTTAGAAACTTTTCTATCCAATGAAACACAGCAGATTGCATCAAGTCATTGACTTTCAGCATTCATTCCTACTGGTTGCATGTAGTAACAGTGGAAAGTCGCTTGCATTGTGTCGTTGACTTTGCAGCAATCCCTCATACTGAGCATGCAGGTAGTGACAGTGGAAAGGCAAGCTCCCCTTTAACAGGAAGAAACCTACCGCAGAACCAGAACCTGGCTCAGAGAACAGCCATCTGCCACTACCGACTGGTTTAGAAAACAGCATGTACACAACACCCCCCCAAAACAAAAAAAACCCCACAGAAGCCCTGATCTAGGAGTACTTTCTAGTTAAAGAAAACTAAAAAGTTAATGGCAGTAGTTGTTGTTTAGAGCCTTCATCCTGGATAAAAACACAGCCAAGTCAGCAGCTTTCTTTTTGCTGACTGACCCTGACACGATAAATCACATATCTTTCTTTTCATGCACTATTGCCTGCACAAGATTACAGATTCAGCCTTTTAGAAAATCTGCAGTGAAATTAGTTGTTCAAAAGGGAGTAGTCTCAGATAGGCAAGACTAACGGAACAGCATATTTAGCATTTTTTAAAGAGATTTTTTAAAATGCTTAATACACACATCTTACATAACAACAAGCTTTTTTCTTTGCTCAATTAACTCTGGTTATATGCAATGCTTACCGTAGCAGATGTATCTATTTTATCAGCCAGGCAGTTCACACTTGTGTCATGAGGCTGAGGTGTGTTTCCACACTCTGCAGTGAGACACAGAAGTGGTTGAAAAGCCAGACACTCTGTCTGGACCATGAGGGAGCCAACTCCATGCACAGACATTCAAGTTAGGCATACAAGCTGGGCAGACGGTTGCTGGTTTATCACTCATCTCTCTCTGTATGCATGGAAAACAAAATGCATCTCCCACAGACTCACGCTCATAAACAAATACACACCTGTGGTGCACATTCCCCTTTGGTATGGCTAAGTGATTTTTACACCCATGATTTAAAATAACGTTGGGAAAAAATACAAATGAGTATGGTCGTAACTAGGGTCTCTAAAAAGTATGTCAAAAATCAGGCTACAGGGATAAACACTTAGTTTGATTCTGTCTAAAGTGTAATAAATATTCAATTTCACTCAAAAATTTTCATAGGTTCCTTATTATTTTTTAGTCATTCATAGAGAGGACACTTAAGTGAAAAGAGACAAATACTGACCTTGTTGCTGCCTCAACAACAGCAACATTATACTGCTCCTTGCAAAATAATTGAAATGACGAAGTTTTTTACATTGTATCTCGTCACAAACGATGAACCTCACTGTCTTTTATTGAGACTTAACTGGTCAAGGACCACTAAGACTATAATTTAAAATATCTACTTAAAAAGCCTTGGATGAAGAGAGTCTGTAAACAGTGTTTAAGCCTTGACATAGATTCTCACTTGGATTTAGGATTGGATTTTGACTCACCCATTCAAACACACCAATCCACACCAACTCTGGCTGTATGTTTTGGGTTGTTGTTTTGGTGGAAGGGGATCCTCTGAAGTCTCACGTTGTTTATTAGCCTTTAACATGTTTTCTTCTAGTATTACTCTGTATTTAGCTTCATCAAGCGCTTACTAGTTTCCCTGTTTCTGAAGAAGAATATATGCTGACTGCATGATCCTACTACTACAACATTTCACTGTGATGGTGGTATGTTCAATCTAATGTCCAGTTATTATTCAATGTTATTAGCCTTTGGTATGTATACAGTTAGATTAATTTTGATTATCTGATCCGAGCATCTTCTTCCAAATGTTTGATGTGTCATCTACATGGTTTGTGGCAAATTGCAGACTGGACTTTCTATGGCTTTCTTTAAGTAATAGCTTTCTTTTATGCCATTCTTTAATGAATGCCAGATTTGGTTGAGTGCCCAACTAATAATTGTCCTATCAACAGATTTTCCCGCCTGAGGTGTGGATCTTTCAGCTCCTCCAGTTACCATGGAGATCTTGACGTCTTCTCTTATTAAAACTCTGTTTATATGAAACCGTTGTTATATAACATAAACCTGCTTTAAATTTCTCGAAAACTTTATCCTTGGCCGATCTGTTGGGTTCCTTGGTGTTCTGATGCTGGTTCTTCACTAACGTTCTCTAACATTTGAGGCCTTTAAAGCATATCCTTTTTTATGGAGATTAAATCTCACATAGGGGTAATTTGGTGACAGCAGGAGGGGAATAAATGTCATTCAGGGGTCTATTTTAATTCCATTTACAGGTAATAGAGTTGCAACATTCTTTTAATACATACATTAAAACTGTAACCATTATCACAGACATAACAGCTTCAACTAGATCATGTTTCCCTGTAGATTACAATCATGCAAACAAATCGAACCAAGACATTTTCATAAAATTTTACTAGCTAATTTGAAAATAGGCAGCTCAACTTTTCCTTGATGGCCATGTTTGTTTCTATGAATAGATGTTTGGGCGTGAGTGCTGACCTGCCTGTGGTTTACAGTATTCTTCCCTCACATTCGTCCTCACCATACATTTCACTACGGCCGTCTGATCACAAATAAAGCATTAACAAACATGCAAATACTGACTTACTCTGAGTGATTTTTTTTCACTATTATTTTCTCTCCATGTTAATTGTGGGGAGGAAAATAATAGGTGAATAAGGATTTGCTTTAGAAAGTGAGCATCAAGGTCTGTGTTTGGCATCCTCTTAAAACGTTTTTCAAGTACACATTTGGGCTGGTGAAGGACACTGGCGCCTGTTTTGGGCTTTTTCAAACTGTGGGATACAGTGTGTATCCTTTTGAATGTATTACAATGCCCAACCTTCTCTTTTTAAACACGTGTTCTCTGCTAACTCATGTTACAAAACTAATGGTGTCCTCCTACACCTTTTTAGTAGTAAACAAAGTAAAACACTGGAACAAAATACTATATTACCCTCTATTTTTCTGCTTACTTTGTGAGGAGAAAGATGAACTGCTGTCTTTAAGCAGAACACCTTAACATGAGATAACCCTGTGGTTTATAACAGTTGTGATCTTGAAAGCTGAGGAGCCAGGTTGGGCTTTGTAGATGTTACCCAAGTATGATCAATACGAAGACATTAATAAATAAATCTCTGACACATTCTTTCTGTCAATATTGTGGCATTTAGCAAATTATTTTGGTAAATGTAACTGACCTAAAACAAGAAAAGTTTGGTCTGATTAAACCTCTGACAGTGAAGAAAGAAAGGGGCGTGTTTGTCTGTTTATTTGGTGTATGTAAAGGTCTGGTTTCAACTGTATATTGAAGTCTGCTAAAATAACTTGTTCGTTACCATTTACACAGGGGTGCCCAATTCTGGTCCTCAAGGACCGGTCTCCAGCCAGTTGTAGATGTGTCTCTGCTCCAACACAGCTGATTCAAATGGTCCAACTATCTCCTCGTCATGTCAAAGTTCTGCAGAGGCCTGGTAGTGAGCCATCATTTGAATCAGCTGTGTTGGAGCAGAGACACATCTACAACTGGCAGGAGACCGGCCCTTGAGGACCAGAATTGGGCACCCCTGATTTACAGTTTGTCATTCTGTTAGGATCCAGAGTGGTGGAGTGTTTTTCTGTGTGAGTGAGTCATCTTGACCAGAGAGGATCTTTGCAGGGGATCTTAGGAGCTGGCCATAACCTGCACACCTGTGTGTAATCCCAATCAAGGAAGGCTCTCAGTTATAAGGAGCTGTTGGACAAACATGCAACACCTGATAGTTGTCACTACTGGTAGTTCCTAGCCACATGCACTTCTTGTCAAGGAAGTGTCCTAGCCTAGTGTACTTAGTTTATATTGAACTAATCCCTTGCTCTCTGTGTCTTCAGATGTACTAAATTTCCTTCGTGCTGAATGTTCATCTACTGTCCTGTACAAGAAGATCCGGATGCTACTACCCATTGAGGTCCCAGCTCCTTTGCTTCTTCCCTCCAGTGCTCACCTGCTTGCCCGCTCTCCTAGGAGCTGATCAGTTCCTGCGACTCTGGACCCTCACACAACTTTTGGAATTTTACTTGATTCACCTCCTTTGGATCTCCTACCTTCAAAACCACCATTTTCATCTGTAAACCGTAATAACTCATTGATTCGTCAAGAAGATTCATTGTCCTATTCTCAGTCTAACACTTTCTCCTCTTTCAGACGGGGATTCCTGACATCTGAGATGCCTCATTCTGTGCATTTATCCACCGCATCAACAATGCAATGAAATCTTTCCTTTTTAAAGCTGGTGTTCAGTGGTTAGTCTGCATGTGGGTTAGGAAGCTTCCTCAGAACGTGACCCATTCATTGTTATTGAACAAAGCAGTTCTCCATAAATTTCAATCATTTATTGCAAAAGACCTTGTGAAGATGCTGGAGGGAGGTGGTAAGAGTTTTCATTATCCACTGTGATACTCTTGCACCAACAGTGTTTGAAAGGCCACTTGACTAGGAGGAGCTTAATTTTTTTCGAAGACATGGCTTGTGGTCTGAAGCTAAAATGAAAGTGTTTGGCCATAATGGTTATCATTCCATTTTTAGCAAAAAGGGAGAAGCTCACCAGAAGGATAACGCCAATTGTAAAGTATAGGTGTGACTGCATAATGTCTAAGGTTTGGCCATAAATGGGTCATACAAATGGACAATGAGCTGAATTATGCTGCCAAATTTCTTTAACAAGAGAAACAAAGTGGTCATCTCAAAGCCTTGATCTGTAGGCAAAATGTTTTTACCCACAAACATGACTCGGGTACACTCGAGTAAGCGGCCAAAGCCCCAGCAAACTATTGTGAGAAACCTGTGGAAGGATCCCCAAAACCTTTGATCCAAGGCAATTCTACTAATGTACTATATTCAATCTTCAGAATTTGAAGAACCTTTAGCAAAATCTGGCATTTAGTAAATATAAATTATGGAAATCCTAACATACAGCACAAAGTTTAGTCATTTTTAATATCTGACAGTGAAATAAATGGTTAAGCCTTTGTTTAATCTGTGTCTACACTGGTGTCCTCCGGGTAGTGAGAGAGACAAATCCTAGTGAAGTATGTTAGTTTATTCTCACTGGTTGATTTTGGATTGTTCTCTGCTTATCAGATGGGGAATCCTCCACTATTTCTTTTTCCGTCAGCACTCAGATTTTTCCAGAAAAGTTGAGCTCAGTGGAAAACAAAACAGGAAAAAACACAGGAAGGTGTTGCCTATGTAACTTACCCAAACCACACATGAGAACATTTTTAGTTAAAACAACCAAACGGGAATCATTGTTTAAAAAAAAAGAAAGCAAGAAATTGAAGCTAAGTATTCATATTATAGTATTTCGAAGATATTTGGGGAGCTTTTGCTTTTAACAACCACATAAGATCTATAGAAGCAACATTTTACTTTTGCCTGATCCTTTGTACCAATTTCATCCATCCCTCACTGGTGATTTATGCTGGTTAAATTGTCACAATATCATAGCCGACTTTTACCTAGAGTAACATTCTTCTTCTTCTTCTGAGTAATTGTGATGTTACAGTGTCTGGACTTGTTTAGATCTTGCATGCAAGCATACACAATATCAGCCATTTTATCAGTGAACAACCTTTAGGCAAATCATGATGAAATCTCAGCTGCGTTCATTCGAATAATGAAATACTTTCCTCCACATTTGCACCAAGAGATAAATTGTGTACTAATCTTGACATGTGGCTTGTGAGCTTGCACAGTCCAAGCAATGAGATTTCCAGGGTAACGAATAACACATACACATGTACAGGCAAACCTATAAACACCCGGATGTTCATGTGAAGGCCTGTCCTCAGACTAATAAACACATATGTAAAGCAGATGAGAAAGAGGCTGTCCAGATTAGATAATTGTGTCACGGCATAAACACAAGGGCACAGAAATATGTGTACACATGATGACCACACACAAAATTAATGTTAAAAGAAAAGTTGATTTAAATATTTATGGAATCAGTTCTTTTTTCTCCCTTTTGGCCAGACTGATGAAAGCCAAACATGATTTGGTTTGGAAATGTGTTCTACATCAGAGTACAGCTCTATAAATGTCCAACTTACTAAGAAATCCTCAATATGAGATGTGTCAACTCTCTATAGGCTTATTCTTTAAGGTATATTAGCTCCTCTTTGTCTTTAACACCTCTGACACGATCCCTTTACACGAGAAGAAAGCAGGAGGAACAGATGACAGAATGGTATTGTGAATAAAGGGAGTAATGATGCTCAGTATGCCTCCCCTGGTGGTTTCACTGTCAGCACAGGCCATTATTCACTTCAGCACACATAGGTACAAATGGCTGCATTCATACGGGCCTCTTTGCAGATACACACAAAGGAATGCTGCTGTCTGTGTTTCTCTGTGACATTTTGTGTGCCCCGCCCTCTATTTAGGCCACTGCAGTGAAGAAATATGGATGTGTGAGGCAGAGTAACCTTGACACTTGGGAAATGTGGTTTGAATAGGGGAGTTGAGAGGAAACCCTGACACTCATTTTAATCATTTACATTAAATAATAACTACATACAAAGGAAATGCAAAATTGGATGATTAATATAGGGTATTTGGTCATTTGAGATTTATTTTGTTTAGCTGTTTTATACATAGGCTAAGTTAGACATTTTCAACCTCATTTTAAAAATGTTTTTACCTAATTGCACACATAAGTATAGCAATTATTGTAATATTACAATGCCTTCTAAAAGTATTAACATCCCTTGAACCTTTTCACATTTTATCACGTTACAACAATACACCTGTGTGTTTTAGATTTTATGTAATTGGCCCATACAGAGTAGTGCATAATTGTGAAGGGAATGGAAAAGGATAATGGATTCAAAGGGTTTTTACAAATAAATATCTGAAAAAATTGTGTGCATTTGTATTCAGCTCACTTTAATCAGATACCTTTAAAAAAGAGGAATTTTAACAAACGTCCTCCTGAGGAATTATTCAATCTCAGCATGAATACAGCTGTTTTGTGAAAGTCTCAGAGGTTTGTTTGAGAACAACAGTGAACAAACCATGAAGCCCAAGGAACACAGTGGACTGATAGGGGATAAAACTGTGGAAAAGTTGTAAAACAATTTTCAAAGCTTTGAACATCTTATAGAGGACAATTCAATCGATCTTCTGAAAAAGAGAGAATATGGCACACTTATAAGCCTACCAAGACATGATTATCCCTTCTACCTGACAGGTCAAACAAGGAGAGCATTAATCAGAGAGCAGCCAAGTGACCCATGGTAACTCTGGAGGAGCCGCAAAGACCTACTGTTCAGGTGTGAAAATCTGTTGACAGGGCAACTTTTAGTTTGGTACTCTACAAATCTTAACTTTATGGAAGAGTGGAAAGCCATACTTGAGAGAAAGAAATATGACTACCTGTTCAAAGTTCTCTAGAAGTCATATAGAGCACACAGCAAGCATTTGGAAGGAGAAGGTGCTTTGGTCAGATGTCGCAAAGAGTAAACTTTTGGCTTGCATGCAAAATGCTATATGTTTTGCTTATAGTGTCTAACTACACACCGCCCCGAATGCACGATCTGTCACAGTGTGGTGTGTTGCCCTGCCTCTGGTCCCACGGCCAGCCACCCGAACTCTGCCGCCCTTACTTTGTGTTAGTTTATCCAACAAAATCCCAATAAATTACACTGAGGTTTGTGGCTCTAAAATGACAAAATGTGACAAATTTAAAGGGGTGTAAACACCTCTGCCAGATACTGTATGAGTGAGCTATGGATGAAACATCCTCAGAGTTTTCAGTTATTTCATGCTGTGAGTATTCATTGAATAATCACTTGACGGTTAAACAACATAGCAGAGTGAAGCATGTTGCTCCCAACGACCAACTGTGCTCAGATAAAGCAGTCACTTGCAGCCACATGCTAAACCAGGAGTTAATACTCTTGACCCAAAGGGAGGTGGGGGATGGAAATGTGATGAGGGTCAGTGAGCTTATGCATTAACAGGACTGAGCACAAGCTGCGCATGATGCCCCCTCAAATGGGAAAGTAAAACAGGTCATGTATGCATGCTTGTATGTGTATGTGTATATGATAAAGAAGATAAAGATATAATTTATGTGAAGAGTCTACTGATATAAAAGAGGAGATGAGGGTAGCTCCTCTGATTCTTCCACCTCATCTCCCTCTCTGCATCTGGCACAGCATCCCTCTCTGCATCTCTCTGTGGGGTCATTTTTGAAGGAAAGTGAGGTTGACAGAAGAGAAACGGGAGGAAAATATGTGCTCAAATAATATAGTGAAGAGCATTTGAAGCAGGAAAAAAAGAAGAAAAAAAGAGCAAAAACAAGCTTAGTAAATTACCATCTATTATTTTATTGCTTGATTTTCCATGTATTGGTTCTCACAAATTAGTTATGAGATACAATAAAATTAAATGGCTGATTTATTATTTCAAACTCAAGAAAGCATCATTTTCTCAAATAAAGCAGATGTATGAAAAGAAATCCGTTTGACAAATGAAAAGTATCTATCAGCACAATAATACCCCCTTATTTGTGCACTGTTCATTTGTTAGGGTATTTCATTCAGTATCATTAGTTCCTGAGAGGAGAAGAGCAAAAATCATTTGGAAGCCCCAGCAATGCTTCAGCAGGACTAGTATGCAGAGGGAGCACCTATCATCCTTTGGTTCTGGATGATTTAGTCCACCATTATACACATTTCTCAAACTTCAGATGATGATTTCAGATGTTATTTTAAGATTACTATTAACCAAGGAGTTTCCTTCTGATAGGAAATTAGACTGCCATGTCTAAACAATTACAATGTCAAAGAAGTATCAATAAAAAACTGTTTTATTTACTTTTCATTAAAAAGTATTCAAATTACTTATATCCTTCTCAATAGTCCATATAGGCACTACAGCAATTAAACCCTTCTTTTATTTATTTATTTATTTATTTATTTATTTATTTATTTATTTATTTATTTATTTATTTTTATTTTATTTAATTAAACCCTTCTTATAATAGCTGATAAAGATTATGGTGTTGATCAGGAGCTTGTGACCCAACCTCCCAACATTAAAGATGGTCAAAATATTAGTGGAAACATACAAAAAGTTTATCTCCCTCCACAGATTCCCCATCAGATTCAAACTGGAATGTTAATATTACCTCCAGCCAGAAGAAACATGTTGGTAAAAATAAAAGATTACTTTAAAACCAAATCTGCCAGGGATATGAATAATTTTGGGCTTAATTGGTCACACACACAAATAATCAGTGGTTTCTTCTATCCGCTTGCATTTCAGTTACCTTGCTGTATTTACATGCACAAATGTCTTGTTCAGGGTCAGCAGCATCTATCCTCATTATGTAAACTTCAAAAGCTTTTTTTAAATTACTTTAGTTATGTTGATTAGTTGAGATGGATTACACTTATTTTCTGCAATAGTCAGGCCTGCAAAATTTCAAAATCCAGTTGAAAGATAGTTTACTAGTAGAGGCTACCTGGTTTTTATTTAAAATCTCCTCGTAGTTCCAACTTCACAAATACATGCACACCAACAAGATTCTTGGGACCTTTGGAAGAGAAACAGGCCTACAGTATCACAGATTCTACACTGTACTTAACAGTAGGCATGAGAATCCTTTCTTCATTTGCATTGTTTGTTTCATGTCAGACCTAGCTGGAGAATCAAATCTTAGTCTCATCTGACCAAAGCACATGGTTTCTGTCAAACTCCCAGTAGAGATGAGAAAACTTGACATGTTTACATTTGCAGTGGTAAGACAGAAAATACCTAATACCTGGGAGATCACTCCCAAACAACTGCCACTTAAATTGTTCTTTTAAAACTTGGTGACCAAAAGATACTTCCGTTTGCATTAGATATTTTTTTTACGTTCTCTACTAATCATCCTCCCTGTGCATGGTGGCAAGATAAGTAAGGGTCCTCGCCCAGCCTAGTTGGCCAAGCTAAAACAAATATGCCTCTGTCACCTCATATTTATAACCCAGGGAAACCGGAAGTCAAACTCTTACAAACTTAAAAATGGGAAGTATACATTTTAAAAATACGTTAGTCTAATTTATTTTGTCCAATTATTAGGATACTGAAAATTATGCCAATGGTGATTTTGTTAGAAGTAATTACTAGACTATACTCGTGCCTATAAATGTGGCTGACACTGTTTACATATCAAAGTAATTAATTTGAAGGAAAATGATGACTTTAGCCTCTCTAGGTATTTCATTTTGTAGTTCAACTTGCTCAAATTCTTCTGTGAAAAACAATTAGTTTAACAAACTGCTGGCAAAATTTTAAATTGCACATGACCCCCAGTTTGACATAATCATGGTTTAGGCAAAACTTGTCACTTTAAACCTTACCCTGGTGACATTTCATTTAAAGATTTTAAAGTTACTTGACACATGAACATAACCATAAAATAAAATGTTCTTCCAGCTCTGCCTTTGGCGGTGCATCTGCTGTTTCACAGCTGACAACATGTCGAAGAACAACAAGTCAGATATCTGTAACTTAACTCCAGTTTAAGAGGCAACAGAAGACTGTAAAGCCTAATGCTTACATGTCAACACAGTAGGATTTATAACTGTTTATAATCTGCTTTGTATTAGAGGCCCCAGTAAGGCAGTGCAATCTGCTTAAATCCCCTGATTTAAATATAAGTTAGAATATTGTAATTAAGGTTAATAAAGGTGAGAGAAGGGAGGGGCTTACACCACATGTGATGTGAGGTGTCCTTGGGTCTTTTTTCTGTGACTGTACTTTGTTCCTTTGTGTAATCAAAGGAGACAGAACTCTGGTGCAAATTCATGATATTGTACGTATTTCACTGCAACATTTTCTCTGCAGTGGATGTCAAAATACAGTTGCCAGCTTTGAAACCGAGCCACCTTCTATTCTCTTCTCTGCTAAAACTGAACAGTTCTTCGAGGTTTGTTTCTGAGTGCTTTGTTCCTCACCTCTACTTGATTTTTTATTCATGATGTACCCACACTGGCCACATGGTGTTTAAGAAAAAAAAATGAGGAGGGCTATCCTGATTGACCGTATTATTTTATATCAAAACATTATAATATGGCAGACCAAGTCAATGATTGTTTCTTTGTTTCTGTTTATTCTTACTTGTCCTTTTGTGCCTGCAATTAAAAAAGGGCGGCACAGTGTGATCAGATCTGTCTTCCCACCACAGGCTGTGACTCTGAGCTATAATCTGAACTGATGACACTGATCACAGCCTGTGAATGGAGGTGCTGCGGGACAATAACGCTCAACAGCTCTGTGCCAGTGTGCCATTACAGGGATGACATCATTCCTCTGCAGCACTTAGTGCGCGCATGCACGATTCCTCTCATGCTACGTGCTCTCTCTCTCTCTCTCTCACACACACACACACACACACACAGAAGTATCATTTACAACTGCTCAAGTCTCAGGTTAAACCCCCCCTCTCATCAATAGCATCTGTGTTTGTTCATGTTTATTTGGAAAAGTGGAGAGATGAAGATTAGGAGAAGGTCTACCTCATCCATCAGAGAGGGGAGAGTCAGAGCATGGGGATAAGAAGCCCACTAATGACCATATCACAACATATCCATCACATCTTGATCCTCCTTATATGGCGAACCCCCACCCTACATGATGACTCACTCCTTATTAGCAAGTCAGAGCATGGTGGGGACTATGGCTCTTAGATGGCAACAAACGGATTGATGGATGAACAGACTTACATACATACATACATACATACATACATACATACATACATACATACATACATACATACATACATACATACATACATACATACATACATACATACATACATACATACATACATACATACATACATACATACATACATACATACATACATACATACCTATCGATCTGGAGAACCTTATTTATGCATTTATGTCATTATTACACTTAGCTTACTGGAGTTTACTTTCTAGAAGTCTGGACAAATGATCAATTTCATACCTCCAAGCTATTTAAAATGCAGCAGCCAGACGTTTTAGATCATTTCTTTTATATTTATTTTCATATAACACCAGTTCACAACAGGTGTCATCTCATTGGACTAATCCTGCTAATATACTTAAATTCAATTCAATCCAGACAAATAGACAGATTCAGTTGAAATGAAACACATTCTTAACATGTCCAGTAAGATTTTTTATTAGTTTGACATTTAATTGTACTTATGTTGTGACTTTGTCTCTCTGTAAGGGCACTTTAATAATGAATATTACTTTTAACTAGTTTTAACTAGTTCGATGCCTGAGTGTCAAAACTGTTTGGTAAAACCTCAAGTCCTCCGTTAGGCCTTTTCCATTGACCTGGTTCCAGAGTTGATTTGGTCCTAGAGTCTGACTTAGAACCGGTTCTTTGTTTTTCCACTGGGCAAGCACCCGTTTTTTGGTTCAGAACAAGGGATTAGCCAAGCACCAACTCAAAGCTGGGCTAAACTGGTGCTTTCTAAGAACCTGTTCCTACCCATCCCACAATGTTGACGGAACCCAAGTGTGCTGGGCGGGACTACTTTAGGTGAAAAGAACAACCACCATTTTGTTTTTCACACATCTTCGCAAATCCAGCAAAGTGTGGAAGCACAACAGCAGCATTCGAAATTGCAGGATGGTGTTCTCCATTGTTATCTTTCTTTGTTCGCGCGCTTCCTGTTTTGGTCTCCCAGTGGGGCATATACCGCTGCGTGCTACGATTTAGATGACATTAAGATGCAGCATCGACTAGGCTCCGCGTCATTGGAAACGCAAACGGGTTATTAGAACGAACCAGCTAAGAACCGTCTAAACTCTAGCTCTAGCACCAACTCCGGTTCTTCCTCAATTGAAAAACCCTATCAGTGCTCCTTCATTGTTTTTCCTCATCTCAACCTCCTCCTGATCTGTTCTCCAGCTTCTCAGTAAGCCTTGGTCATTCCTCCACATCTGACTGCCTTCAAGCTCCAAGCTCCTCTGTGTTCCATGCTCCATCTCCATGCTCTGCCTCCCTGCCCTCGCTGCTCAATCCTCGCTCCCGGACTCCACCATCTCCACATTTTCAAGAACGAAGCAGGAACCTTCTGCAGACAACCCCGACTCCTAGCTCTCCCTCCCTAGCGTTTAATCTTCCTTCCTCCAAGTAAGCATTACCTGAGTTTATCTAAGTATTTACTCTTGATTCAGGATTATATCTCATCTCTGGATTCCTTCCCCTGCAGTTCAGCTCTCCTCCATTTCCATGTGTAGTGTTCCCATGCCCTTCATAATCATCTTCACCTTTTCACTGTTTCAATAAAAACCTTTTACAACTGTTCTCCCTGGTGGTATTCTGCATGTGGGTCAAAAAGCTTAATTCCAACGTGGCAAAATGTGGTCATCTTTGTAAGTCAGTCAAAGCAAATATCTTGTTTAAAGCAACTGCAAATATGAGAAATAATCCTGGTCAAGGACCCATATTTATCTTGCCACCATACACAAATATCCACGAAAGTGTATACAATGCTGAACCTACTGAGACTTTAACTGGGACGTTGTGCTTCGGTCCTAAGACAAACACCCCCATTTATTTCTTAATGGAAGATTTCCCCCTCCCCAACTGCTCTCCCTGAATCAAAATGACTCGTATTAAACGTTGGATTTTTTATCTTCTTTCAGTTTGATAATAAAATTTAAACTTAATTTACACTTCTTTACCAGGGATGCTATTAAGTAGGGAGTTAGACAAACAAAACGTGAAGGAATGCGTGCCTTCTCTTTGTTTGTTTAGCACAAACCAGTCACCAACCTGTAATTATGAATAATAGCAGTTAAACCCTGAAGCTAGAGCAGTTTCTTACCCTTCAGTCTGGTCTCTGCTCTGTTTGTCATAAGCTATTGAGAAGTTCCTGTTACCCTAACCAATCCCCCCCACGCAGAATTTATGGTCATTTTACTATTTTCTAAAAGATTTAAAATATTACTATAGCCGAAAAATAAAGTGTTACAATCTGACCATGTAAAGCAGCACTGATATATGTAGATGCACCCTACCTATAACAGATTAAAGTCTAGTTGTGAGTCATGAGGATTTGGAGATCATAGATACCAGGATTGAGGCATTTATTAGTAGACTGCCTCAACATTCATAAATTCCTAGAAGGTAGACTCTTTCATCCTAATCAACAGGGATCCCATCTTCCTAACTAAAAGTAGCTTCCCCCAAGTGTTAAGTTGTCTCTTTTGCTTTTTTCCACCTGATTCAACCAGTTCTGGGTCATGTGGAGTGTCATGTGTAAAAAGAAACTAATCAACATTTACTGCAAATATCTGATGGGGGAGATTTAACTTTTCTATAATTCCTAGTATATACCTTTTTGGACAGCATCATCACTATATTTATTCACTTATTTCTTGCTTAATACAAAATTCTAATAACAGCTACTTTTTAGGGCTATTTCATACTCTGTTATATTTACTGTTTATTTGCACCTCTGGCAAAATGATTAATATATTCGCTGCATACCATGCAACAAGTGGCATCAGCACATCTTGCAGAGGGAATTTATGGAGTCAGGGCTTTGTTCATGTACCCAAACAGCTGAGGTCCTATCCAGTTCCTCGACAGTCAGGGCTTGAATATGAAAATGTCACACCCAAGGTAAGCATGTTGTAGTTGCAAACCAGAAAGCTAATTTTCACCTTACCAACTACTAGTAGCTTCATGAGTCAATAACAATAATCTTTTATACATTCAAATACTGAAGGAACATGTTCACAGCAGATTGTGGTGTACTGTGAGTGCATCTGGTTTGAGAAGGTAAGAAATGCCAGAAGTGGTGTTAAATAATTTATAGCTTCAACTTTAACAAGAAAAGCATTCGGAGAGAGAAGACCTTTATCCTCCGCCAAGGCAGAAGTTTTAATCCAAAGTCAGTCAAGTTAAGAAAATGTTCTATGAGTCCTATGGTTAAATAAATGGTTGAGCAGGTTGGGGAGCATTAATATTCCCTTGATCTTTCTAAATGTCTAAATGTATCTGTCCACAGTGGTCAGCGTTGCTGACTTTGAACCTATACCTATTTCTCTCTTAAAAAAAAAAAAAAGAGTTTCTAGTAGTCTCATCTGCGATGGACTGGTGACCCGTCCAGGGTGTACCCCACCTCTCGCCCCGTGACTGCTGGAGATGGGCACCAGCCCCCCGCAACCCTGCATAGGATGGACGGGTATGGAAAATGGATGGGTGTATGTATAGTAGTTTCATTATACTTGTCAGTTTTTCCACCTGAAGCATTTCTTTGATAATGTAAATACATTTAACAAAAAATGGTGGCTCCATAACAGTCAACTTCCTTGTCATGGCTTCTTTTACAAGAAACCATTGAGATTTCGTTTAAAAAAAAAGAAAAAAAAGAAGAAGTTTTTTCAAAAATCCTGTTGATTAGAAACATTCCCCTAAATTACATGACAGCAGAGACATTGACCGTTTCGCATTTTCTCCAACAAAAAAACTTGATTTGAACATTTTCTATTCAAGTTAAGTGATACATTTTTTTAAAGCTACATTGTGTATTTTTTTAGTTAATTCTTAGCAAAAAACCCTTTGTTCTTTCAAAAATATGTGCTCATTCTGCATTGTAATTACTTCCACCTACTAATGAAAGTATTCTCGTAAGTGTAGAATCTGCTATTCAGAATACATAGGCGCGAGTCGCGCGAATGGCTGAATCAATGTTGAGCCTCCAGTTTTGAACTACATTCGCCAACGAGGGACATTCCTGGAAATTGTAGCTCCGCCTTTCGTGGTTTTGCTACACTCAGTTGCACTGTGACGAACGCCAGAGGGAGATTGTCTAGTCGCGACGCAGCAGACGTCTGACTATATAACTAAACGCAATGTAGTTTTCTAAAGTAACCTCATCACTGGAAGGAAAACTGGACAAAGTCGTAGTACTGGAAGCCATGTTTACCTTGGCATGAAGGGGCCACCGTTGAAGTTATAACGCGCTCGGAATGGGGGGGGTGGGAGGGTGAGCTAGAACTTAATATTCAGTTGGTTATTTCACCGCTAGATGGGAGAAGTTCTTACACAATGTAGCTTTAACTTTTTATTATATGAACTGATTTATCACCTTTCAAAATATTTTGCGATGATACCAATGCATGGGTGGCAGGCAATAATTATCTGCAACATATTTCCTTTTTATACCCACATAATTCACTGGTGTGAGGTGTGAGCGGTGTCGTAGTTTCAGAGGCATTGCTCTAATCCTTTGACTGACTCATCTCAGAAGGTGTAACTTGATTTGTTCTTTAGTCAGGTGATAACAGGTCTTGTGATCTGGCAGGCGTCACAAAAGTTGAAACTATGACTCACAGTACTGGTTTTACAAACAAGGATAGACTATATAATGCTCTGATGTGATACACGATAAAGAAAGAATAGGGACTGAATGATGAATCACCACTGACGTCTTTGTTTAAGTCAAGCAAAACAGATCAAATCGAGTTTATTTATAAAGTACTAATTCTCAACAAACGTCATCTAAAGGTACTTTATAAGACAAATAGCTTTAATTAAAATCCAGTTATTCAGAATCCAATTTTTTCTAAATCAATCCAGTTTATTCCAGTACAATCCAAATGTATAATCAGATTTGGATTCAATTAGAATTAAAGTGCAATATCCGCAGTGCAACAAGTCCCGACCAGCTGGCTCTAAGGCCACTCAGAGAGAAAGAAGACATTAGTCCAAAACCAAAATAAAAAGCCAAGTTACAGATTGTAAAGACGCTCAGGGACATAAACTGAAATTTTTGGAGAAATGTCCTTTAGGCTAATGAAACTAAAATTAAAGTACCTGGCCAATTGATGATGTGAATGAGAATATTATCCCAAAAATGAAGTACAGGGTGTCAGCATCATGAGTTGGAGTGTTTTGCTGTAGGGGGGACTGGTGTTCTTTACAAAAAACAAGGCATCATAAGAGAAGAATGTTGTGTAGAGATATTGAAGCAACATCTCAAAACATTAGCCAGGAAATCAAACTTTTTCTGATTAAATGTCACACAGAGAAAAAAAAATGGTTCTGTCTTTTTATACAGTGTATGCTAATATCAGGACTAATCTTACTGTGTTCAAGGACAGACATAAATAACACAAAATAGCAAAAATGTGTTTTGCTTGCTCTCACAGCAAACCAGAAGTCTTTGGCTTTCAGAAGACATATTGAATTTTAAGCATGCATTCGTTCTATTTAAATTAAATGAGATGCCTCCACGGTGGGGAGTACAGATTTTCTGTATGTGTGATCCTCCCATATGTTAGAACAATTGAAAATAAATCTTTAACCGTGTACATTTTTTCCACTCCATTGCATCTTAATTGTTATAGTTTATTTGCCCTGTGCTTCCTAATATTTATAATGTTGCAACATGTATTTTTGATAGATGTAACAATGGAATAAAATGCATACTACAAAGGACATCAGTGTAAACAGCTGTTAACATTCTTATTTGCATTAACCTTTTTTTTTTTACAATGTAGAAATCCAATTTGGAGCAGGTGCTGGCATGAACAAGAGTTAGCTTGAGTTTCTTAGAATATCTGATTTCTCCTTTTCCAAACAACATAACACTAAACATCTTATTTTTATGTGTGGGACAGCTTACAAATTCACAAAGACTGTTAAAAAAAATTCAAATGTCTAACGTAACATTTAAACAGTTACAGCTCAGGCATTGAACCTTGTATTATGTGCAATACATACATTTTTTTTATTGCTTGCGCTCTTCGAACCCAGTGTGCAATGCTTTAAAGCTTAGTAGTTTTCATGGTGCTGCAAAATGCAGTAAACTGTTGAGCATTTGGAATTCCTAGGAATGCGTTTATTGTAGCTTAAAGTTACACTGGATTGGAAGTGGTATTTACCCTTTTTGTGGTGGTTTCCATAAAATTCCTCTGTAATTTGAAGAATTTAATTGAATTTCCCTCTGTCTTGCACAACTAGGCAGCATACATTTTTAGTCTGCTTGAAACTTGTGTACTGAGTCTTTGTACTGAATATTTGTAAGTAAAGTTCAATTAAATTCAGTTTATTTATATAGCGCCAATTCACAACAGATGTCATCTCAAGGCAGTTAACAAGAAGTAATTTCAATACATTTATACAAACATTCCAATCAGTTAAAAAGGTTCCTAATGAAGGAATCCCAGCAGATTGCGTCAGTCATTGGCGTGAGGTTGCGCCCCGTTGATGCAGACTTTCCAACCACAGCAATCCTTCAGCAATCCCTCATACTGAGCAAGCATGTGGCGATGGTGGAGAGGAAAAACTCTCCTTTACAGGAAGAAACCTCCAACAGAACCAGGCTCAGTAGGAGCGGCCATCTGCCACGACCGTCTGGGGATTTGAGAAGACAGAGCAGAGACACAGAAGGAACAGAACATCTGATATAAGAGAACTTTCTATGTTACAGAAAGTTAAAAGTTGATAACAGGACACAGTGGATGTTCAGTTACTGGGAGGATCATCCCAGTCGATGCCCCCCGTCCAACAGGGCATTGCAGCCAAGCAGGATACCAGACCAGGTATATCTTCTACGGAGAGAAAAACACTGAGAGAAAACAAAGTTAACAGTCGAAATAGCAGAATGTACTGTAATACAACTGGAGAGTAGTAGGAGAAAAGGAAGTAGCAGAGTAAAGAAAACTGGTAAGTCTGTCCTCCAGCAGTATAAGCCTATAGCAGCATAACTACAGAGATAGCTCAGGATGACCTAAGCCACTCTAACTATAAGCTTTATCAAAAAGGAAAGTTTTAAGCCTGGCCTTAAAAGTAAACAGAGTGTCTGCCTCACGGACTAAAGAATCCATACAGAAAGGGTATCTATCCATTGGTTGAAGACCCTGCACAGTGTAAAAACCTTTTTTATAGCCAAATGAAGCTGGGTTTCAACAGTTCTAGGCGAGGTCTTCTGGGGCATTTAAAGGATGGGTTATCAACATGTGCAATACTTCCTCAGGGAGGTTGTGTTGGTCTGTCATGGTGGCGACAGTCTAAAGCATTGGTCTCTTTTGGCCTGAGGATAAATACTCCTCCTAAGTCGCTCAGTCTTTGCCATTATGCTTTAAACCTCTTGCCTTAATTCAGCAGCTTAAACAGGCTCTTTCTGGAACAGGACAAGTTCATG
The DNA here is from genome assembly GCA_963556495.2 of Valencia hispanica. Lineage (NCBI taxonomy): Eukaryota > Metazoa > Chordata > Actinopteri > Cyprinodontiformes > Valenciidae > Valencia > Valencia hispanica. Next base: position 31,148,652 of record OY747719.1, read on the forward strand.
ATAATCCTGGTGGCTCTGGTCAAATATCTTCCTTCACATGTTTTTTGTGCCCCCTACATGATTTGTGGCAAACCGCAAAGAGTATTTCAACAATGGCTTTCTTATTGTCACTCCATACAGGGCAAGATTGTGGAAGATATGACCACCAGGTCTCATGTCAGCAAATTCTTTCACCTGAGCAGTCCATCTATATAAAGCTCTTTTAGAGTCTTGCTTAACTTTCTGCAAAGCCATATTTCCCACATTTTTATAACAAAACCCTACTTTAAACCTGTACAAAACTTTATGCCTGACATTTATGGTGTTTTTTTTGGACTTTATGATGCTGTTTGTTCTTCAAGGTTCTCCAATGGATCCTCAGGTAACAAGTGTATTCATTCTTAGAATAAGCTACACACAGATGTGCTCTAATTTAGTATTAAGTGTAGTAGCGCTGGATTTCTTTAGGGGTGTCAAAGTAAGGGTTGCTATATTCAAATGCATGCCACACTTTTCAGCTTTGTAATTTGAGAATAAATGTTTTTTTATTTTATTTCACTTCACACATTTTTGCACTACTTTGTGTTTGTTCTATCACATAAAATACCAATAAAATACACTCAAGTTGAACTTGTGATGATAATGTTAAGACACAAAAAATTGAAAATTTGTGTGAATATTTTGGAAAGGCACAGCACATAAAGTTACATTTCATAACTCAGCTATGTACATCATGAATCACAGAACAACAGAAATACATGTGAGGATGGTCATTCTCACATAGCTGATAATGAGCACAGGTAGTATTACACCCTAATGTTACACTATGGTTAATTTAGCCACACGTTTGTTTATAGGCACCACCTACGTGCTTTAAAGCCATCTCAGTGTACACAAACTGTAACATGATGCATACATTTCTTCTTTCTGTCAGTATGTGGATTAAATAGCCTGTTTACATGAGAAACCATAAGCTAAATTGGATTTTCCATTAGCTAAATCAGTGTGCAGGTTTGCTGCTTCCTGAATTAAAAGAAATAGGACATTTGCAAAATATAAGCCTACTGACATGAAGCAAGGCAGAGGCAAATAAAAACCCTGGATATGTGGGTGGAGGTAAAGATGGAGTGCAAACAAAGAGAAGCGGTCATTTATATATGACCTGCCATGAAACCAGCCAGTCAGACAACAAGCGTGGCCAGAAAACAAAGCAAAGTATGCTCTAACTTTAAATAACTGAACTATGTATAAAAATGTAATGCCGAATCTAGTATTTAATGGATATGAATAATCCACATCCTTTTGCTAAAAAAAAATTAGGGTCATACATCTATATATGGTACTGCTGTCATTCTAAAAGAAAATAAAAACCAAGCAAGAAAAGACTAGATAAGCGTGAAGGAGTTTCCAGCCTTGGAGTAACCTTGCTGACCTTATTCTAACACGTGTGACTGCAGCCAAACCAGATATGTGAGTCAGATTATCAGCTGACTGGGCGCTGCCACTATAATGTGGCTTTGCTCTTTGAATTTTCGCAGATCTCTCTCTATCAGTTGTCAAGGATTTGGAAGTATTTTGAGTCAACCATTAGAGGTTCAGTAGATCTACACAGACCTTATTTATTTGAAGAGCTTGAGAAAAGCGTCTGATCCCTAAAAGAAATGTTGAAGAAACCAAGCAAACAGAAAATTCATATCTCAAATTATTTCTCCATGTTTGAGAATAAAGGAAAAATGCCAAATTTGCGGAATTAAATAGTTCGACTTGTCTTGCGGTTTTGAAATGAACAAAGTGTGCTGTACATTAGTACAGAGGTTTAGATTCTACAATGGCCAAAAGGAAGAAAACATTAAGAAATGTAGTTGCTTCCTGTGTAATGGATTTCAACATATTGAGTGGGTGCAGCAGACCCTCTTTGTTGTTTAGGATACTTCTGAGGCTGTTTCTGATTTAATTCTTGTCTGTCTGCAAAGCATCACTGTTGATGCTATATGTAAGAGAGAAATCGAACCCAGGGCGAGGTCAATAGGACTGAGGACAGATCTGTGAAGCTTCAAAACACAGATCTGAACAAGAGTACAGAAAATTAAGATAGGCCGGTTTCAAAAAAAGCAACCAGTGGATTTTCTTGTCATACCATAAAAATTAACCTGTAATTTATTTTTTATTTAATTTAAAAAATAAAACAAAACTGTTTCTCTTGTCTGAAGATTATTTATGAGGTTTTTCTCCAAACACCTAACATGAATCATCATCTTTTTATGGATATTTAAGAGTGGCTAGTTCTTGTCTTTATTTAACTCAGAACAGGATGTTAAAAGTAGGCTTTTTTGTCCCCAAGTCCTGTTTAAATGTAGCCTTTACAAAGATGTTGAAGTCAGGCTTGTTAACCCCATTTGATCGACCTTTTCAATGACATTTAGACATCAATAGATGCCCATGTGTGGACACAATTTTATCTTTCACTTTTCACGCACAATTTCATGGTGCTTAGAAGGCAACATCCTCTTTGGCTTAGGAGGGGTATGTTTTCCTTCAGATGTTGGAGATCAAACATTACTTGAGAGAAAGCAAGGAATTGACCAATTCAAATTCAAATTCAAATTCAAAAATACTTTATTGATCCCAGAGGGAAATTAAGTGTTGGTATAGCTCATATAATTAATTCTTTAAGGAGTTGTTGTAGATGATGATGGCTGTGGGCAGGAAGGATTTCCTGTAGCGGTCTGTATTGCAGCGAAACTGAAGAAGCCTCTGACTGAAGACACTCTGTTGTTGTATGACTGTCTCATGAAGAGGATGCTCATGGTTGTCCATAATTTTTTTGATTTTATGAAGAATCCTTCTTTGCATTATCATCTCCAGATTTTCCAAAGTTGTCCCAGGAACAGAACCAGCCTTCTTTATCAGGTTGTTTAGCCTTTTTAAATCCCTGGCTCTGATGCTGCTACCCCAACAGATGACAGAATGTCTGTCCACCAGCCATTGTCCAGAGTCTCCGTGATAAACAACTGCCAAAGGTGCCAATCAGTGGCAGTAGACCCCACCGTATTACTGTTTTTGGTCTTATTTGAGATATGCACCATAGCATCAGGATACAGATTGGCAGTAGAGCCCCTTTTTTGCCTGGATGCAACCATTTTAATTGCCAGCCTGGCCACTTTGTTCATCAGCACACATTGGTATGGAGTCGATTTCTCTCATTTCTAAATCTTTAGTGTTTTATTGGCAGTAATTGTTTGCTTTGTCTGTCTATTTACTTGATTTAATAATTTTGATTGTTTTATTGCATATCTGTAGTGGTAAAATATCTGTCCTGTCTTAACCTCTGTAAAGCTTTTTGTGTTACACCTGACTGTTTGGTGACTGAGTGATTGATTGGATCATAAATTATAAGAGTTTTTTGTAGATTGTCAATGGAGATAGAAACATTATGATGGAATATTTATTTCTGGATAGGAATTACATTATTAGGCCTATTCTGAATAGAAAAAGAGTTGTATGTAAAATATAAATACGTGACAACATAACACGGTCAAGACAACACACTGAAAAACATCTGAACAATGCAGGACTGGATTTTTTTTAAACTTCTGAGTAAATCTGGGTGTTATCAATCATGGTAAAGAGCTGAACAAAGACAAGCATTTCCACAGAAGTCTATAAATAGCAGCTTACTAGACTACCTAATCAACCAGTTGGACATGACTGTTGGTGCCAAAATGAAAAAGGGAATCAAGGAATGCCAAGAGTGTCTAATTATTCACAGGTTGACATAATGCCTCCTCTGCTGCCAAATGTACATCTAAGACAGTTTTTGTTGGCATTTGGACTGCATAAACGCTTGTGTTATTAGTCCAATTGCTATGAAATTCTCCTGGCTCCCCTTAATAAAAACTTTGTACTGATCTACAACCCTATTTGCTTTGCATTAGCAGAGCCATACAAAGAACTTCATCCATACGGAAAACACAAAACCATGATGTTCATGCTTTTGTGTTTACAGGTATAAATAAATAAAAAGATGAAAACGCCCTCATTAATTGTTTTTTGGACATTAACGCTTTGTTGTGAAATTCTAATGTAGAAATTGAGATCTTACACTGCTAAAATGCAAAATTTTAATTTAAAATAATGCCCCCTCATTCGGTAGGTATACATGTTCATCATTTTTGGTTTACTTGTATTACTACTGTTTTTTTATGGTTGATGTAATTTAACTAGTTCAAAATGAGCAGAGTAGTTTAAGTAAATACCCATAATAATATCTAGTTTTTAGCATTTAGTGATTCACATTGGGGGGACATTCCTTACACCAAAGCCCTAGCTCAGTTTAAGCACTCCTGAGATTGATGCTTTTAAAGATGACATTTTTATTTATTTATTTGTTTACTTCATAGGGACAGTGCATATTAATGAACTTTAACAACAAGTTGTAAAGTAAATATGCCAGATTGTAGCACCAGTGCTAATTTACATCTGCAGTCTCTAGGCAGGTTATAAAAACAATAGAAAAGAGACGAACATTATATTAAAAACTATACAAAAACAAAACAAACAAAGGAATAAATAAAAAAAATAATTAACATTAAAAAAATCAGAAAGTAAACACACAACACGTAACTGAGAGGACAATCTACTGGTGGATACAGGTTTGGTTTTCCCTAAACCAGTGTTTAAGTTGGAATTTGAAGGAACTGTATGATTTTGAGTTTCTTCTTCACACTCTCCTTTAACTTTGGCCCTGGTGGTCATTCCACTAATAGACCGGGCTTTAATAAAATCTGTCACGGGAGGTGGGGCCAGTCCATGCAAAACCTTGAAAACCAGGAAAGAATTCTTGAAATTGACAAAATTACAAAAATTAAGAAATTTATATTTATCTAAAACAAAACAGTAGTGGAAATTAAATGATTTCTTGTCAAGGATTTTTATGGCTTTTAAAAAAAGGGATTCTAGACATTTTTGTTCTAATAAAATCTCCCGAAAAACTTCTTAATACATATATACATGTTTAAATTTAGCAAGTAATCTGTCATGATCTGTTTCTGATACAAAGCTTGACCTCCGATTGTGGGTAAATATGGCCTTTTGGCCTTTGGGATGAAAAGTGAGAAGAGGGTTGCTGGGATAAGACTGTCAGAGCATGTGATCTGTGTTGATATCTGGTGTTGAAGCCTGGAGGGAAATTTCAGACATGCAGCACTGCATCTCTGGCCGCCTTCCCTCCCCCTCGCATTTCTTGTATGTTTTGCAACAAAGCAGAAAAAGTACCTAGCCCAGTGTCAGGTATCAGAAGATTGCTGTGCGTCTGCTCTCACTTAAGGCAGCCTCATACAAAACAAACATTGTGCAAGAAGACTTCCAGGAACTTGAGAACATTAAGTTCTTTAGCTGTGTTGATCCCCACATACTGACACAGTGAGGGGATTTATGTTCTTCATATATAACATGTAAGATCTTAAAAAAAAAAGACATGGGAACATCTTTATCCTGTGGCACTTGTGAAATGTCAGTACTTATTGTACCTCCATTTCTCTCCAGAAGTTTAGATGCACTCAATATGGACATTTATTTGTCCATTTTCAGGGTAATATAAAAAAACAACTAAGTTTGAATTTATTGTGCATCTTTGTTATTCACACTAAGTCAAAATATATAGAGGCTCAAATATGTACTGGAGTAATCAAACTCGGATAAAGGCCTGTGCATTTTTCTTTTTAATTTAAAATATCAATTTTAACAGTATTACAAATTTAAGTAAGGTAAGCAAACAAACAATTTAATCTGACTTTCTGTTGAGGAATAAGCTTGAGCTTTCCCACATTTATTCCCACATAAAATGGGTAGAATCACATTCATATAGCATATCATATGAGGTGCATCAGGTAACCTTTTTCTTTTACTTGCTGTCATGATGATTCAACGTCCTAGCTTGACTGGACTCATCCGTAACACATGAGTCTATACTAGACACACTTGCTGCCTCATCCTCCTTCCTAAAACTAACAAAGGCTGATCCTAAAAGCTCCTGATCTGGAATAAAAACAAGTTTGGGACAAAAACTTCAAAACTTTTATCCTTTAGCCTTAGATTAGATAGTATTCAAATTAAGAGATGTTTTCTTTTTAAGCTTCACGAAAGTCTGATGAAGTCTGGATATTCATTAGAACTTAATCAGTTGAATAGTAACATTAATGAAGATTTATTCAATTGGGTTTATTACTTATTTATAATCAGAAAATGTACATATATATATTATACAAATTAGCAGTAAAGATCCACAACATTTAAATGTACTTTAATTGGAAAAATAACATTTTAAATGAATAATGAAAATTTACAAAGTCTATACTACATCCATCCCCATGATGAGTGCAATGGAACTGGAAGCTGCAATTTTACAAAAATAAATCAGGACAAGAACACGAATATGGAGCCTCACCAAGCTTTATTTACATGCGCACCATTTCTTATACAAACTAGATTAAAATTCAAAAAAAGGGTATACACAGGTAAAATACTCACTAACATTGAGCTGAGAAGAAGCAAGGTTAATAAAGGGGAAAGTTCAGAGGTATGTGTGAAAAGAAGAAGCTGTCCCAGGCTTCTTGATAAGAGAGAATTATGAAAAAGGTGATGTCCCAGAGGTCAATAAGGTATCTAGTGGTATTATTTTGTTATATTAGCTTTATTTCAGCGCATGATGTGACTTAGTGACTTATTTATGCAAACTGAACACTGTGCTTGAATGAACCAGACAATTGAGTGGTTGTGTTGAAGGAGATGCTCTGCTGTAAAAAAAATGTCAGGTACACCTATTCTGGATTAAGAGTTGCAGTTAATCTGGGATCAATAACCTATCTTTACACAAGAAAGGATTAGAGCGTTCCCTAGATCCACTTTGTCAGTGTTAATCTGTGTAGATGAAATTTGAATGATTAGCAAGTTATTTAGACTCTCCCCGCAAAGTTGAATGGTAGTATTCTGAAAATGTTGGTGGAAAAAATGACATGTTAGACATTCCAGCTTTAAGTACATTAAAGCTCTAAATAGTTGGTCAATGACAGCACCAGGCAGGACATTAACAAGAAATATCCAGGAGGGCTAATCCTGGACATGCATGTATGTGAATATGCATGTACAGTGGGTCTCAGAAGCGCTGTAATAGATCAGCTTTTGTAATAAAATCCAACTGGACTGTTCAAAATCCTGTTACTTATTTCCACATATAATGTTCCATCTATCCAGAGGAACTCAAATGAGAAACTAATTTATTACTGAAACAAAATTTAGATGTCATTTGTTGCTTAATTTTTTTAATAAACAAGTTTATAAATACATCCGACACAAAAACTGGGGGTCACCTGAAGAGAGCTGTGGACAGGAAACCAGAGATATTTATAGAGCTTTTGCAACATACAGTAGCCAAATGTTGTGGAATCACGATGCCAGTGTTTTATCACATAATTAGTTTATGAAACTGGATTATTGTATCTTCTCATTTTTAAACTGTGATTATTTGCTCAGCAGTTAAATTGCATATGAATATCACATTATATGTGGAAAAAGTTTAGAAGTCAGTTATCATGGTGACATTCTTTTACATCACCAAAACCCGCCAGTCTAACAAGGGAGTGTACACTTCAGAGAGCAACTTTAGGTATAAACCTATTAAAGGAGGAGATCGTGCAAGAGTTCCTATGCAAGTTTGGATTTTTAAGCTGCAAAGAGTGTGTTTGGGTGCTAAAAAAAACACAGGATTCTTCAGTGGATTATGATTCTTAAAGGGACGGAACATCTGGAAGGGTCAAGCTAAATCATGCACTAAAACCTCAGATTGCACAGCCGCTATTTTAGCCAACCATGCACACAGACTCATCTGCTTCAAAATGATATACACAAATATGTACACTATTATACAAAGCAAGGAATACACTTCATGTTACTACCCCGAAACAGGGAAGGGGTATCACGTTTTCCAGATGCTACAACAATGGTGCTTCCGACCATTAAAAAAAAGGTTCAACAGTTAAATCGCTGGTAACAGTGTTCCCACTTATCCGGCGCGTAACGTTGTTCTATGTTTTCTTAAACTACAGAGGTATCACAAAAACTCAAGGATCAAGTACTAAAATAAGTATGTAAGGACAAAACAGCGTACAGAGTATTATATGCATTTGTCACGCAATTCATGATGCATAAAGACGTACATGCATACAGTCCAACAATGCTGTATGCACCACGAGATATTACACATCTTCGTGAGAATAATCCAACTGAAATCAACAATGTAAATAAACGCACACACGAATCGACACGTAAGTTGGGAGATACAAGAAGTCACCTGCTGGAGCACCAGGCGTGTCCATGAGGAGGTGTGTGTGTGTGTCTATCGTGTTCAACATGGGGAGAAAAACGGCAAAAAACAAACAAGAAGTAAGAACAAAATAACAAGATATGCGTGACTTAATAATCCTGACATTTACCCTCCCTTCTACGCTTCATCTCAACGACCAAAAGTTCACAGATTACAAGTTCACAAGCACAGAGTATTAGGTTTAATTATCAAGAAATTTTAAATGTAATACCATTAGAATGTGACTGGAAAGCCTCCCTTTCCCCCTGAGTGATTGTGTATATGCATAACAAGCCTCGCAATCTGTTTGACGAGAAGAGCTTTAACACAGATCCCTGCTTATAGATGTTTCTGTATGTGTTTGTGTGTGCAAGTGCGATTTGGCTGCCAGCATACCCTACTGTTTGTTTCAAGTGAATTTGGCAATATACAGAAATAGCTTATTGTTTTTTACTCAAGAAACAAGTGGCTTCTAGAGGAATGAGGCTAGAAAAAAAACAAAAAAAACTTGCTGTCTTCACTGACTGCACTACATGTGGCTGCAGCTCTGGGATCCTGCCAGTCAAAGGTAAAGCAGAACCAAACCAAAGCAGGTAAAACAACAGGTGCAGCTTGCTCCCAGGACAGGATTCAACACTGTTCATATAGCACCTATAGTGGTGTGGAAATGTTCACAACGCTATGATACAGGTATTCATTTTGGCTACATCTTGGGCTGCAATAAACAAGCTCCACAGAGCTCCCCAGAAGCTATTACAACAACAAAAAAGACATTTTAGATCTGTTCTCCTCCTTCTTTGTGCACACTTTGGTGTACACAAGGATGAATCATATGATGCAGTTTTTAGCTGAAAAGTATGCTGTAATTATTTCAATTCAAGCAAAACAGTAAGTGCATGGCATAAACTTCAGGATATTTCAACTTCTAAGGTTTCTGAGGTTTTTGCAAAGTGTCAGTTTGTCTGTATGAGTGTCTGCAAAAACTATGCACAACCACTCAGCAAGACCCTCCAATTCTCTTCATTTCACCAACACACCAATTGTATTCTTTATAGACATGATTGATTATTTTTGATAAAACAAAATAACGCCATGAACAGTGAACAGAAAAAAAATACTAAGAACAAATGATTTTTTTTTGCACCTAAAACATACCACATCCTGTCTTGACTTTATTTTTTTTTGTCTTTAGTGGGAACAACTGCACCATGATCTCTATTGTCTTCACCTAACCTTTAGTCCTTGAACTCCACTTGAAGATAGGTCTGATAAGCAGTGTCTCCTGACTGGATGTCAACGAAGAATTGCATAACTCTTAAGTTTTCAGTAAGCTTGTTGTGATTGTTTTTTACAAAGTTATTTTTATTTCACAGGATGGTTTGTGGCTGATGTGCAGCATCTTTAAAGTCTGTCAGGTTGTTCATGGTTCACCAGTGTGGGAGAGAAGGTAAAGCTCGTGAGAGGAAGTCTACTTCTGTAAACACAGCGTTTGTATTTTACATCATGCTGATGGCTGGTTTGGCAAAAAAGGGAGGTTCTGTCTGATCTCCTCTTGCACCACATAAGTCAGACCTGCAGAGATGGTAAGAAAAAAATCAATATAGGATTAGTATTGTTGCACATGGTCAAACATTTAAGTTAGAGAAAGACCAACCAGTCAAATATCAGAATAAAAAGGAGTATATCTAATCCATCCATCCATTATCTTCTGTTTATCCAGGGCCGGGTGGCAAAGGCAGCAGCCTAAGCAAAGAGGCCTAGACTTCCCTCTCCCCAGTGACTTGGGGATTCCAGGTGAATCCCAAAGCGTTCCCAGGCCAGCAGCACAGGAACATAGTCCCCCCAGCATGTCCTGAGTGTTTCTCTGGGTCTTCCCCAGTGGAACAAACTCAGAACACCTCACCAAGTAGGTGTCCAGGAGACATTCTAACCAGATACCTGAGCCACCTCAACTGGCTTTTCTGGATGTGGAGGAGCAGCAGCTGTACTCTGAGCCCCTCCGGGATGACTGAGCTTCTCACCCTATCTCTAAAGGAGAGCTTGTGACTATAGATGAGGATAGGAACGTAGTTCACCTGGTAACTAGAGAGCTTTGCCTAGTCGGCTCAGCTCTCTCTTCACAAAAGCTCAAAACCATGTTCTTAGATCAGATATTGGGTCAATATATCCAATCATTTTATAGAAATTAGTGCATTTAAAACTAGCTTGTAGTTCTGATATTTATATAGGTGAATTTGATAATTTATTAACTTTTCCTACTCAACTTTCCAAGATATTGCCGCAATCTGGAAAGATTCCATATTCATTATAGGGGTATAATAACCCAACACAGGTAGGCTTGCATGCTCATGTCAGTTTAGATCAAGGTTCTCAAGAAATACTATCCTGCAACTTTTAGATCCATCCCTTCTCCAACACACCTGAATTAAATAGCTAAATTCCTTACTCGGGTCAAGTCATTCAGCTCTGCAGAGGCCTGGTAGCGAGCCATTAGTTAGATTCAGGTATGTTTGAGAAGGAATACATCTAAAGGTTTTAAGATAGTATCTCTCGTGGACTAGACTTGGGTACCCCTGGTTTTTATTAACCACCTGTTAACAGGTAGGGACTGTTATTGCAAATTTCCACAATTTAAATGAATTAGGTGTCTCTTCAGAGGAAGTAGGTGTTACTGTAAAAACTAGCACAGCTTTAATTTCTCAAAAGGAAGAAGTCTAGAACTATTAACATACTTTTCAACCACAGCTAGCAAAACAAGTCACATGCTAACAATACTTTCTTTAAAGGGGATATTTAAATTTTTTTTAAGTGGGGTTCTATGGTGTAGTAATCAGCAGTCCGTATCTAACTTGCAATAGACCATCTTGGTTCAATCTCAGTTCCTAAATTCCTAGTTGTTCAAAAGAGTGTTTTCTTGGAAATCTCTTTGTTTGTATGAAATGGTTAAATAGATACAAGTTTATGTTTTCTTACAAAGAAGGTTCTGTCAACTGAAACATGTTAATAAAAAAATAAAAACAAACAAAAACTCAAGGTCTTCTGTGGTTTAAATGAACACCATTGCAGTACAAACTTAAAAACTCGGTGGTTTTAAAGTGCAATAAAATAACAAACCACATTTGATCAATACTATATGGTTTAGTACTGTGTGTCTCATTTAACTCATCTGTGATGTTCCAGGCTGTGCAACTGTTTTCTTCACAAAAACAGATACTTGTTCCAACAGCAGTTTCTGTAGGACCGTCTTAAGTTTCTAAACATATCTCAGACTAGAAAATACAGCAACAGATGTGTATTTGAGTCAAGGATTAATATCCATCATTTACAACTGTCTTGATCAGGAACCTGATCAAATAATTAGATAAATACATCGTTATAAATAACCTTTCCAAAGCAGATATGACAGTGGTTTGTTAACTAGTTAACTAGTATGGACATTTTACACCTTAAAAAATAATTTCTGCCTACTTGAACCACTGTAGTTGTGAGCTTCACTTGCCCATTAAAACACCTCCAAAATTCTCCAGACTGAGGATGTTCTGTGACTGCCATCGACTGCAGGTTAGATACGGACAGCTGATAAAATTAAAAAAAGATCCACTTCAGAAACTCTGAACCATCCCTTTAATCATGGGTTATGGGTGCAAAGAGCAAAAAACAGAATTGTAAAGAGGAATTTTGTGTTCAGGTCATAAAAAATATCAAACAGTTGCACCAAACCCAACTTCAAATTTGATGAAGCATTTGTTTGCTAAGCTCCCTTGCACAACACTTGTGGTGAGCCACAATTGCAGCTGAAAATTAAGGTTGTGCTGAAGTTCTAAAACTCTAAAAGCCATCTTTCCTGCTTGCTATAGTTGGCTCTGCACAGAAACCTTAGTAATCTGTTGGCAGAACGCAGTTCTAATGACAAATTATTACAAAATTAGAAATATATGTCAATTTTCTTTTTACATGCAAATAGCCTCTGACAATTAGAAAGAAAATAATTATTTTTCTCAATAACATGTTAGAATACTTTTTGAAGGCTGGCCTGTTATGATTGTTATCGTTATTACTCAGCGCAGTTCACTTTACGTGGAATTAAAATTTTTAAAAATCAAAAAGGCTTAAGAGTATACTTCAGCAATGTCTTTCTTACAAGCCAAAAACATATTTTTCATGTGATGCAATCTTGATTCGCAGTGGCATTTGCACACCGGTACAATAAATAATACATGTCTTGATCACTATCAATGTTATAAAGATATTTTACAAATGTGCTTTACAAATTAAAAAAAATAAGCTCACATATGCCAGAAATGAAAGAAAAAACTTGTTGGAACAATCATTCCTTACTCAAACATTTCTGTATGTTCAGTTGTGCTTAGAATCTACATGGCTTATTTCCATACAGCCCAAACCTCAAACACACCCACCTGCTCTTCTTCCTCTGTTTCAGCCAGGCACCCAACTCTGGGACGTCTGCTTGGTGCTTGTGAAGTTGCTGACTCCATTCATGTTGACCAGTGACTCAAAATTAAAATCCAGACCATCAGCATCCATCAGATCATTCCTAATGATGGACTCCATGTCACACTCCAGGCTGCCACTGTTGAACATGTCCAGGTCAAGGTCTGTTGGGAAGCGGTCCTGACACCCTCCGCTGCTGCTAACGGTGCCATTTAGAAAGATTGAGGTGTCAATCTGCATGGAGGTGGTTCCATTTCCCCCAACTGGTGACAGTAGGAGCTGTTGTTTGGTGCTGGCCAAAGTGTTTGCTTCATTGACAAGGTTTAGGTCTCCGTTCAAAGACCTCATGGTGCTCTGGTTGTGGTTGTTAGTTTGGAGCATCTCCCTATGGCTACTCTGAAGACAACCAGTGGTCCCAAAAGTCATAACAGGATCATTACGGACCATAACATTTCGACGGGAGTTCTGAGAAATGATGGCGGCAGAACTGGCCTGTGACATCAATGGGTCGGACTGGGTCATCAAGACATCACTATGATTGGGGCTGTCAGAGTTAAGAAGGTCTTGTAGTGTTTGGCTGCCAAAGCGCGACATGCCAGTGGTGGAAAATGATGTTTGCTTATTCTCCTGGATGGTCTGCATAGGCGATGGACGTAGAGAAGAGCCTGCTGTGTAAGGGCTGAAGATGGAGTTACTGTAACCATTACCTCCTCCATTAGAGGAGGTGTTGGAGGATGGAGATGAAGTTGAGGAAGGTGATCCTATTCCGTTGGGTTTGGACCCAAAACTAAACCCTGAGGAACCATTCTGCATGCCTTGGCTGCAGGTGGTTGGTACTAACTTGATGTTATCCATCAAATCATCCATTAGATCTTGTGTGATTCCATCATTTAGGTTCATTGTATTTGCCAGATCCGCCAAACGAGGCAGTTCAGTAGGTACGGGTTTCCCATTGGTCACGGTGTTTCCGGGAGACAAGGCCCTGCCAGGACTGGAGTAGATCATTGGTGACAGAGGAGGCTCATCGTCAGGCACCTCATCTAGCTCAGGGTTCGCTAAGATTGGTGAGAGGCGGCCACTAACAGTGCTGGCATTAGAGTTGGTTCGGGAGCGGAAGTCTGTCCAGGCATCCAACTCCTCGCTGCTGCGTGATGTTGGGCTTCCTGGCCACTTAGAGGGACCTGACGGACTGTCGCCACCACCTTCTCCAGCTGCAGCCGCCACAGCCTGCAGGGCAGCCTTCTTCTTAGCAGCAGCACGGCCACGGGCAGACTTGGTGTACTTGTTGCTATTGTCCATAGAGACTGCCCGGCGCCGTGGAGCCTTGCCTCCTTTTCCTCCCTCTGGGTTGATCATCCACCATGAACTTTTTCCTGTTCCCTCATTCTGGACACGGATGAAACGACTATGGAGGGAGAGGTTGTGCCGAATAGAGTTCTGCAAAAAAAACACAAAAAGATTTAGATAAGTAAAGTGTGGCAAACTTTTATAAAACAAATAATCAGACTATGGCTAGCAGTAGAACTGGCACAGGATCTCACGACAATAAATGGCCAAGATATTTTGCAATATTTTTTATCTTGCAAAATGCTTTCCAGTTGTGGCTAGCAAGTGATTTCATTGGGCAAATATGAGCTACAAGTGAATCTAAAAATAAATAAACTTTTGTACGATATTTGAATTTTTTGAGTTTCACCTGTATTATGGGCCTTGGATTGAAGCTGAGTGGTTGGGGCTTGACACCCTATACCTATATTTGAGATTCTTATTTTGAGGTTTAAAAGAAGTAGTTCTTGGATTGTTTCCCTGGGGTGTTGAAAGAGTCGACAAATAAATACTTCTTGTCTGGCTATTCCAGAAAATGTATGTGTCTCCAACACCTAAATTATTTCTGGCAACATTTTTAGTTTTAGGTATAAAAAGGACACAATGACATACAAGACCGAAACTATTTGTAAGCACAAAGAGATCACCGTCACATGCAAGGTGCTGACAGATGCTTTGGAATCTCCAATCAGTGATAAAATAAAAGTGCTATTTTACAGTTTTCGTATTGATTCGGACAGTATTTTATTGATGGACTCTGGTACAAAATTGGAAATAAACTGATGAAAGCTGAACTGAAAAGTTTGAGGTTATGAAATTGGTCTGTGAAAACCTAAAAGGTCATTTCAATGTTTCTTGTGGAATTAGAACCACCTTAGAATTAGAGAGGTATATAATATACAGACTAGCTAAACCTGCAGCACACTATTCTGGTCTTAGTAGATTCTTTATTTCACAAATGAAATCATTATTTTGTGTTTACAAAAATATTGATAAAATCTTGCATGTATGGTTACACCTCTCTTCACAGTATTGTCTTTATCTAGTCTTTTTAATTAATAGCCTACAATACATTTAAGAAACCCCCCCCCCCCCCACACACACACATGTTTATGAGTGTAAACAGTTCCTCAGCAATACTAGAAATACAAGCAAACCCAAAAGCCTATTGTTTCACTTGCTTGTCAAATATAGACAAGCTCACATTAATGTGGAGCGATTCACAGCACTGCTGGCAGCATTGTTCCTGCTGTTGCATTGTACTGTTGATAAAGCAGAAAAGAGAGACTATAATTGAGCATCTCTTAGGTTATGAATGACACATACAAAGAGCTTCTGTTGGTAAGGTCATGGGTGTTTGGGTGTGAATTTCAGCTGGTGTTTGCTGATAAACTATGATTTCTTGTGAAACCCCAAAAGCATCATTGTGAAGGATTTGTTGCACATGACAGACCTCGATAATGATCAACAGTTTCATTCATAAGATATAAGGATATTTAAAATGCTTCTATTGTTGACCATGTTTACACACAAAGTGTTCAGCTGGACATTTGTTCATACTTGGCATTGATACTGTTGCAAATGGCCATATATTTTTCTGCAGTGGCAAAGCTGTCTTCAGCTTTTCTGTCAGTGTTACTATAAGCACTTCTCCAACATATCTGATAACATTTCCATCAGTTGCTGTGTCGAGTGCTAATCAGCTCATGGTAGCGCACTAAACAAACTATGCAAAAATAATAAAAACTATTAACATAACTCTTTCCCAACATCATATCACACGTTTTGGTTAATAATTTGTCTTACAAACGTTTTTTTCTCTTAGTGTTTCCATTTGTGCACAGGAATTTCTGCAAACTTCTAATGTCCAAATTCTAGAGATTTTCAGCCTCTATGTACCAAAAGACTGTAAGGATGGATGGAGTGAATGGGGAATAAATGTCGGAAATACAATATTACATTTCTCCATGCCTATTCAGACTTGGAAAATGCTTTAGTCAAAGTTCAGACTTTTCCAAGCTGTGTAAGGACCCTGTATATAACAAACTAGCATCAGCAGAAGCTTTCAATAGTTTTATGTTAAAAGCAAATCAATGCTTATTTAAGGCATGACATTCTGGCTATATTTAATCTGATCTATTACACCAAAGCACAGGTCCATCTGGACAGCGTTTCCCTCACATGCAAACTCCCACATAAACACTTGCAGCCATCTGGTTTCTTAGAAGAAACCAATATATAGCACGTATAGGACAGAACAATTATGAAACAAAATGTCACTGCATAGCCATAAACTCAAATTTTACGTCAGTGTTTCATAAATGTTTGTAGATGTGTTTTACTTCCTTCTCCTAAATATCATAATCAACTCTGAACCTCTTTGAATTCCTTTTCTGAACCCCATCTCCTTTTCTTTCCATTCCCTCTCCCTCTTCCTAACTTTCTGTTGTTTCACAAACACATAGCTCTTATAGGCCCTGAGGGATTCTGGGGCTATGCCGTATCCTCCCATATAAACAACCCAACCACCATACACAACATGCAAGACATTTTTTTCCTCTTTGGTTTGCTTCTTATGTATATTTTTATTCCTGAACAAAGAGCAAATTTCTGGGCTCAAACCAACAAAAGCCTAAGCTGTTTTCAAGCTTTTGTGGGAATACCAATGCTGTTTTCCATAAAGCAATCCTAACTTTCTCTGCAAAAGTTTTTGAATGATGGTCTGGACTGTCATTCTGGTCAAAAACAGTTTATTCAGAGTGTAGAGGGTTAAGGTTTGGGTTACATTTCTGAACGCTATGCTGGCAGAAGAAACTGAACTTTTGACTCTTTGTACAATAGCTGTGTCCAATGTTTTGTAACTCTAATGCATCTCATTCACGCAGGACATCTTGATGAACACTGTTGAGTTTTGTCAAATCCTTAAACTTGTGCATGAAATCATGAATGGCTTGTGTCCTTGAATGCACGTTTCCCAAGTGTGTGTCTATTTTGTGGAATGAGGTAAGCGAAGAAAAAAAATACCAGGGGGACTAATGTTTGTCCTCTGAAACCATCTCTAGAGGAGTGACGCAAAGCTGATTCATTACCAAGCTTTTTAAAACACACATGCCTTGACACACATTGTGACAAAATGTTTCCAGCCACCAGGAAGATCTAAACAGATTTTGTGAGATAAAAAAAGATAAATAAATGGAGCGACGTTTCAAACTTTTCCCTCTCAGCATCTGACAGTTTATCAGTTCTTAGGATTTGTTTTATTCTACATCCCCTTATTCCCCCTCTCAGTCTCTGTCCAACAAAGTCACTGGCCTTATGCTTCGCCTTTTGATGCCACGTATTTCTTTGGAATGTAAAATAGCATGTTTCAGGACAGCGTGTGATGGAGTGGCAATACAATTAAACAGGAAATTTATAGCAACATGAACGGTGACGGTGTAAAACTGGCAATCTGGTGCCAAGCGAGAGTGACTGATTGTGAAAGAGGAGGTGAGAAGATGATGACTGCAAGATGAAAAGATGGAAAATGTGTGTGCACTATCAGCAGAAAGAACAGTAACACCGATAGCAGCACATCATCCTACAAACTCATACAACACAAATGCTCATTACTCCTGATATACAACTCAAAAATACACAGCATGAGATATTTTCAAATATTTTTTTTTGCCTTTTTAAGAACAAATATATTTATATTCTTTTTTTACTAAATAAAATACTGAATGGGGTTTAGTGTGCTCATGGTACATCACAGTGTGAAAAGGGTACAGTATTTTTACTACTGTAGCTCCTCTTGGGTATTCCCAAAGCCCATTAATAAAAACAGCACACGGAGGAAAGCAGCTCTGATTCATAGCTCCTACTAAGCAACCACAGGAACCAAACAACACACAAACACATTACAGCAGAAACCTGGAAAAGGTTTCGGAAAGCACAGAGAAAACAATGAAATAATAATACTGCAAAGTGCTAATGTTTTCATCGTAACAACCTTTTAACAACCTTACCGCCCAGTAGGCACTGACATCTAAACCTGGGCGCTCAAAGTATCTTGATAAAGCAAAACTTGTTTTGTGAGATACCCATGTCTCTCTGTATGTGTGTACACCAGCTGCATGCTATGCTCAGGGGAACAGAGGACTTTTTGTCAGTCAGCAACATGTGGGAACAATTAATCACTGTCAGCAACCACGCAAGGAATGCCTTTCCCTTCCTTTTTCTGTGTTGTCTGATTTTTATAAGGGTGTGCATTGAACTCATACCTCCGATTATGTAAATTTTCTTTGGAAGTCTTAAATAGACCATTTCAGAAGGATTGTAAAATGTCCTGGAGAAATAAACCCATGTCTAAGGAAAGCTTGTGCTGTAAATGTAATGAACCTCCTAAAGGTAATTCTCAGGCAGCATTCTCCGATTGGTCCGGATGATTCTAAGTGTTCTTTCTAATTGGTTGTCTCCATCGCAGCTCAAGCAGTGGTGATTGGTGGAGTTAATTTGGCTGATGTAGCCAGGCAGCACAGAAAAGGGTGGGTATCAGTGGTGTTGCATGTGTATTTCATCACCCACTACAACACATATCTGAACTCAAACATTTGAACTGGGTCAGTTTCACTTTACAAGGGTCCATGTTCTCTGTGTAAAATGTGCACCCACCTTTTACCAGATGGTCCAAAGTTACTGGAGTAACTGATAAAAAATACATGTATTATTTCATTTGGAATATTAATTGGTTTGATAAAGTCAAAAAAACAGGACCAGGTGAAAGGTTAAAGTGCGCAAATCTTGCAGAACCAATCTTTTACATTACACCTTAACCTTTTTTAATTCTGTTTTCACTGCTGTGAAAGGACAGACTCTGTGGTCTGAGCCCTGAGCTGTACATAACCAACCACACGCACAGTGTGCATGTGTCTGTGCTTGATTCTTGGCCAAACATAACCCCACTTTTTCTGCCATTATGTAAACCAGCACTAATCTGAGTCTAATGTCAACAGTGACTGCTTGCTGCTGGGGTCAAGCGGACATTTAACACAATGTCAGTCATGATTTAACACGTGGGGAGAGACAAATGACTGCGATTAAAAATAAGATTTCTCAGAAGTATTAAGAAGGGAGACAAACATCATGCAGAAATATCTCATGTAATATTTGAGCTTTCTAAAAAGTATTTCAAAGATTATTTCTTTTCCAACATTTTCTCTCATTTCCTGTTCTGTCCTACCTAAAAAGCTATCTACAACTGAGAGAGAAAAAAATCCCGATTAGAATGCATCATACTTCAGTTGATCATCTACTGTATGTTAACCTTTCAGCTAATCTCTATTTTGGAATCACTTTGTTTGAGCTAAAGTTCTGTTAAACTGTGTTATCTCTTCATTTTTCATTGATTTAACTAAAGAAATAGGAATAAAGGGTTTCTGTGACAGACATCTAGTACTGTAACACACTTTCAGTTTAAAATCGGTTTTATGCTACATGTGTTGACACAACACTGTTTCACAAAGTCCTTTGTCTGGTCCATTACATTTGTGGTGTCCTCTGCAATAGGACTATATGGATGTAATAGGATTACGGTAAATACAGCAAAATGTAAGTATTTACAATATGAGAGAAAATAAAGTTAATGAGTTTTTTTCATCTGTTTTGAGGACTTAGAAAAAACCTAAAAATGTAAAACATAACATGTAGGGTTACATTATTTGCACGTAAGGCTTACCAACCAAATAAATACAATTTATCAGCACAAATTATAAATTATTTATCAGCACATCTGAAGGTTTGTATCTTACTAAACCTGGTACCCATATAGTAACATCTATTTAGGAGCACGTTTCTTTTATATCTAATTGCAGAAAATGCAAATAAATTATTGCTAAAAGTATTTAGCACCACAACAATTATCAAATCCTAGTGGTTTTTGGCCATGTCATGACATCCTTCCCAGATCTGAGCTCTGATTTCAGGCAAATTGAAAAAAGCATTATGCTTGCTCTCAAAAGCATAGAATGCTTCAATCTGACAAACTTGTGAATGAAAATTGTTGGTGTTTTCAATAGGAGGGAGCCCTTGTGGGTTCATGCCATCTAATGTACAATGTGAAATAATGATAAATTGTCCAATATTTTGAAAAAAAAGGGGGGGGGTAACAATTTGCAAGTCAAATTTCCTAGACTCTGCGGTCACCCATCATCAGTAAGTCTAGAAGTTAGCATAATTATGGCCTGGGGCAGGGGTGTAGACAACACGCAGGTCTTTGACACGTATAAGCCGATTTTATAAATAAACTGCCTGGCAAGTCTGTGCTAACGCTGCAGAGAGGGGAAGGTTATTTATACTGTGACCGTGCACACACACCTACACACACACACACATACACATGGAGAAAGTCACACAAACACACACTGGGTCCAGGTTCCAGCTGCTTGGAGCTCTGGACTGTAGACAGAACATTCCATTCTCTTCAATCCTCTGTGCCTTTTCCCAGCCAGCAGATTGGAGTCTTTCTCTCTTGCTCTCCCTCTAACTTGTGTTTATGTGCTTCAGCTGAATGGGGATCTGGCAGTTGCCAAAACGACTTCGGTTACACCTTCATCTGCTTATATCTATGCAGCTTAATTTCTGTAAACAAATTCAGACCGTAAAAGAAGCCTGGACACAGTCAACAGTCCTGTGTCCTTTAAATCCAAACAAATGTACTGCCTCCTCCACCTGTCTCCCTCTTCTCTCTGACTGTTCCTGTATTATGTGTGGACACTGTTGTGTAACGGCACATGCTCAAAGAACGCCTTGTACGCTCCTGTATTTTCTCCAATAGGCTGGCCTGATGTGAGGGGTGTTGGCTGACCCATCCCACATCTAACAGCCAATCGTTGCACGTAATTGAAAAAGCCTGCTAGTCATGTTACCCTCACATAGCCTCACTAGGTCAGTATGTTTTAATCAGAGCTGGAACATGTACGCCAACAAACATCAAGTGCAAAGGTGTGTTTGTGTTTTATTTTTAAACTCATCATTGCAGAAGTTGTGTTGTATTCTGTTACAGATTCCTGCCGTTTCTGCTTCTTTGTCACACTGGACGATTACAGCTTGTCAAACAAATGTTGATATCAGACAAAGATGAAATGAGTAAAACTAAAAAGCAGCTTTCAAATCATTTAATTTATTAAGGGCAAATAGCTATCTAAACCCACCTGACCTCCCCCTCCCTCCTATTAAATCAAAAATGAACTCTAATTAACCCCAATTTTTGTATAGCTGAATTAAATGGAATTAACCACACCCCAGCCGAGGTTACAAAAATCCCATAAACATAACCTGTCTGACAACATTAAATAGACTTGAAGATATAAAAAATAATGCCCCTATCTAAAGAAATTTTAAAACAGATAGGAAACAAAGTAATTAAAATCTGATAATCTGTAAAAAGGTTAAAAGAGCTATTTCTAAGGTTTTGGAACTCCTACAAAGCATGGTTTGAATTATTATCCACAAATGGTGATTTAAAAGCCAAAACCAAAACTTAATATCTTTAGTCAAACATGGCAATTGTAGTTCCATGGTCTGGGTTGCTTTGCTACTGTATCAAGATAATTTCCCATAATTGATGGAACAGTGAATTCTGCTCTTTACCAAAAAAAACATGCCAGACAATGTCCTGTAAGCGCAATGTAAGTACAATTAAAATAAACAGCAGCGGTACACCATGTATGCTAAAACACACCAGCAAGTCCACCTCCGACTTACAAAAGGAAAGGAAGATTTCGGAGAGGTCTAGAAGTGGAGTGGACATAAATCCAAATGCGATGTAGTTCAACCTTCAACAGGTTGTTCATGCTCAAAAACTTTCTAGAGCAAGTAATTTAAAAACAATTATGCTGAGGTCAAAATTCCTCCACTGTGATGTAAAAGACTGCAAAAAAAAATTAAAAATTAAGAGGGAAAATACTTTTTCACAACACTGTATATATAAGTTAATGAAAAGTTGAGCCATCAAAATAATAATAGTTAAAAAAGTTTTATATGTTTTATAGATTTGCATTTCATAAGTCAGAACAAAGCTATCTTTACCTCTTCCTGGAGGCAATTTTTTAGTGCCCATCTGTTTGTCTGTATGTTTGTTTGTCTATTAGCAACATAACTCATGAAACGACGACATTTTCAGAAAATGTCCGCAATGGGAACCGGAACAACTGATTACATTTCAGGGTTGATCCGACATGAAGGGCGTATCCGCCAACCGACCAGCAGTGCTAACCTCCACTCCTCTCCCGTGTCAGAGAGCTCACAAGCGGGTCTCCTCGCGCAGCAGCCCCACTAAGGTTGGAGCATATGCCCGCCAAATTATTGTGCATGCGCGAATCTCTCCTCTCTGCTGGAAGAGCACAGCGACAGCACAGCCATGCGTCTCGTTAACAGTCATTTTATTGGAAAAGTACGGGAAGTTAGAATTAGATAACAACATTGGGATGGGTGGGGGAGGGTGGGGTGGCGGATGAGTGGAGGAGGTCTGCGCTCTCCGAGTGCTTTTCTAGTTTCAGTTTGATTTTCTGACAACTATGCAAGCAGTGATTTCCACCCTGTTAGCCTGAAGAAGAGGCTGTTTTTGTCTTACAGGTTAAGGCTTTATGTAGTTCAAGCAAAAAGCGGAGTAGAGTGATTGGATCTATCTTGCATAAACTGATGACATGTATATTTTGACATGTATATTTTTCCCAAATGTAGCTTGAGATGGCTGGATGGAAACAAAACCTCTCCTGCTTCACGTCTTCATTTCTCTAAACATATCTGGGGCTCTTCAGAAAGTTATCAGGCTCATTTCCCAAATGCATCACATATTACCTGCAGGAAACTGTCCAAGAGGAATAGCAACATTTGCCAACCGACAAACATAAATGGTTCTGGCATGCCCACGTCTCCCTGTCACTCCTCCATGCTGCTTCCATCATAAAGAGATTTAATTAATCACGTAGGCACCCTGCTAGTCCTAATATTCCAAGTGCTCTTTCCCTCTACTCCATGTCCTTCTCATTCTCCATCACCTTCAATCTCCATCTTTTTTGGCACATCGAGTTAATTTGAGCGCTTCATTCGTCACCTGTTCACATAAGCACAAATTTATAAAAGTAGAATATTTCATTTATTAGGTGTCCTTTTTCTTTGGACCCTCGTTTCCAAGGCTCCACCTTTTTTTCAGTAGCAATGGGTCAATTTTCCCCTTTGGAAACAATTTGTGCTAAAAGCTTTGTATTACACCATATTTAGGCCTGAGCAGCTAAGCAGTGCGAACGGCTATTTTAAGCACTATGTTTTTTATTCTTCTTCCGTCAAATCAACTGGCTTTTGGAGGCCTAAACATATGTGAAAACTCAGGATGTGTGTGAAATTTACGTATTTTAATGCTTTCACAAAAGTCGTTACAGAATTGGCTCAACACCGCCCCCCGGAAAATGTTAAAACATCCTTCCCATATAGCTTAGTTCATCGTAGAGCTATAGAATTTGGTACGCTTTTAGAACTTCCCAAGACCTACCTAAAAGTCTTTAAACATCATAGTCCAAAACGAACAGAAAGTCAGCTATCTTATATAAGAAACATAAAGGTTCTCTATATCTGCCATGCAGATAGACACAATGACATTACACTTGCTGTGGTGGATCATCATGAGGTCCTTGACGAAGCCCAGCAGTCAAATGCTGACATCACTTAAGCCCCTCCCCCTAGGTTTTGCTTTGAAAGGTCCATATTCTTCACCCTTAACCTAATCAACACCAAACTGTGCACAGTGACTGTAAACAAGTTGGGGTAACTTCTTGTCTAGTACTGAGAGTTTTCGAAATAGGGTAGAGCTGTGGCAGCATGGAGAGTTGCAGCGTCATGCTGTGGCCATAAGTTTGGCTCTAATTTCAACAAAAGTTATTTGATCTGTACCATATTATGGATGGTTCTTAGTCCAACTCCTAAAAGATACTAATGCAAATTTCCGGTGGGTGTGATCTAATTACTCCACAGCGCTCCCGAGAAGCATTAAAATAATCATCCCCAAGCCATCTTGCCCATCTTATTTTATCTGAGGATTATAAAATTCAGTACCATGGCCCAAGCCACACAGGAAGTCAGCCATTTTGGATCAAAGCTGCCATTTTGTACCATTTACACACTTGGTATTTGAACGAACTTCCCCTGGAGCTTTTGACTTACAGACTTCAAAATGTGTGAGGATAGTCTTAAGACATTGCTGATCAAAAGATTTTTGCTGCATCAAAACATGTGGGCCTGGCCCAGCCACAAAGTATGGCTTCTCGCCATAAAAGAAGAAGGTGTTCTAACTTCCACATACAAGTTCACAGCTGTACCAAACTTTCTATTTGTCATCACATACCAGCACTCAACACTTTCATAGGCTGGTTTGCTCATGTCACCTAATATGCGATCCTCTGAGAACAAGTAATATTTTACTTTGAAAGGTCCATATTTGACTCATTTTACCAAATCAACATCTAGCTGTGGCCAGTGACTGAAAACAAGTTGGTGTAACTTGGTTTCCGGAACTAAGGAGCTTAGAAAAAGGGTGTTGGTTTGGCAAAATGACAAAGGCCGATATAATGCCATTAAAAAAATATGTTTGGCCCTAATTTCCACATACATCATCTGATGTGCACCAAATTCGACAACATGGATATTAGTCTAATCCCTAATAAGCTGCCATTTTGGCATTTTTCAACAGTTTGTCATGCAGATTTCATCAACAGGTGTCAGTGGAAATGTTGAGGTGGCATTGAGGTGGCTGTGCATGAATTCCGTAGTCGTAACACAGGCCAAAGCGGGGCTAAGCTGCAAGGGTTGTTCAAGTTATTATTATTATTATGCTCCAGGAGAAGTGGATAAAGTGAGTCTTCCATCAGATGTAGGAGTCCAAACATACTTGTGGGAGGGGGACAATATTTGTACAGGCTCATAGATAGTGGTATGGAAATGGTAAAAACAAAACAAAAAAAACAACAAAATAGTAGTTTCTTTTCCAAGGTGTAGATTGTGCATGCATAACAGTTGTGTAGTTATTTGATGTAGGTCAGCTCTGAGTCATTCCCATCTAACACCTCTGCTTCCCAGCCTCCATGTCCTAGCACACCACATTCCTTGCATCCTCACTCTGTCAGCTGACTGCCTCCACAGCAGTTGAACATGCAGTTTGTCTTCTATAATATGCTTCAAATATCATTGAAGGTTAGTCTTATCTCCTGATGGTATGTCTTCAAAATAAGGTCACCTGCTGATTTCCAAATCTCATGTTTACATTTTAATCACAGATTAAACTAACTGCTTAACAATGAGCTTTTACTGCAGTAAAGTATTTATACTGTAAAATAAAGCTACCCCACATTTTTATAAAAATGACAGTGTAAAGTAAGTTTTGGCTTTCTTCTCAGAATCTGTTTCTAATAAATATTCTGTGGCAGATGGCCTGACCAACCCATATGTAAGTTGATCTAAATGGACAGTTTTTGGGTGTGGTGCAGCTCAAACTCTTTAAATTCACAAAAATGATCGATGATTCTTGCACCATGCTGTTTTTGACTCCCTTGCCAAACTGCTTTTCCCTCTTGGTGGAGAAGTCGCCTTTGTCTTTACTGAGTGGTTTCTGTTGCTTGCGTGCTTGTGTGTGTGTTTATGTGTGTCTGTGTATGTTCTTGGCAAGCTCAATTGCTCCGTAGTCTGAGGACACGGTGTCCTGGAACTGGGACTGATAAAACCCAGCAGGGATGTCCTGTGCCGTCCCAAAACGACGACTGCACATTGTAATGAAGCCTTTTTGTTGAATGTGCACCGACCATGTGGATGACAAGAACAGGATTCTTTTTGGGATCAACATTTTAGAAGATTCTTGTTTTTTCCAAGTCTACAATCCTCCCTCTGCTTTGTGTGCACGGGTGTTTTTGACACTGACATCTGCTGTGTCTTTGAACTAGTGTTTCCACAACACACTCTATTCATAATACCTCAGGGCTAGACTTCAGTCAAGCCCATGGGACTTAGTTTGGGTAGCTTCCTATCTGTTGACGTTTGCAATTTAATAATCTCTAAAACCTTCAATTCATTCCTCTGAAGGTGAGCTGAAATCTCCTGGAGATTGATTGTGGTAATAATAGCATTACACATAAACATGTTGCCCAACTAAAAGAGTAAATCTGGTCGCTCTGATCTGGTCACATGCCAACTTCTGCTCGCATGCGTGTTGAGTGCTGGTGCAGCAGTGGACTTTACATCTGGTGCAAATTAATGTTGGGGCACCACTGCTATTCAGGGGGCTCCTGAGGCTCCTGATGCTAAAAACAGACACAGTGCACACATCAGATCACACGCCATTACTATACAGCTTTTACAGGTTATAGATACTGGTTTAAAACGGTAAGAAACCATTCTTGCTGCAATTTGCTTGGGTAAAAATTCTTATGAAAACAACAGGTTGTTACTTTAAAAGCTAAATAAGGTACATTGCCTTGCAAACATTAAGGCCCATTGAACTTTTTTACATTATGTCTCAAATATTTATCTGTTCTCCTTACCAAAATAATTTATTGTTAATCACATGTCTTGCCCCACAGTCTCAATTAGATTTAGACCTGGACTTTGACTGGGCAAGGAACATGCTTTGGTCTAAACTATTCTATTGTATTTATGGCTGTGTTTATTCTGTTGGAATGTGAACTAAGGCTCCAGCCTTGAATCTTTTGCAGCCTCTAAGTAGTTTTCTACAAAGATTTTCCTGTATTTAGCTTCTTCCATTTCCTCAAAAACTCTGACCAGCTGCCCGGTCCCAGCTGATGAAAAGCATACCCATAGCATGATACTGCCACCTCCATGTTTTACCATGGATATGGGTTTTCCCCATGTAGTCCAAAAAGTTAAGCTTTGATGTCATCTGGTCTGAGAACATTTTAAAATTGGCTTATCAACTGTCCTAAAAATTAATTTCTTATAAACATTCATTTCCACTTTGTGCATAGTGGTTTGAAAGGAGATGAGAAAATCCCTGCCAAAACTAAGGACAAGGTGCACCAGAAAGGAAACTGCAATCATAAAGTGGTTAGGATGATAGAAAATATTAATTTTGGCATCTCGCAATGCATCATCAGGTTGAGAGGTTGACCTCTGTCTCCTTAACATTTCCTTTACTGTTTGGGTAATGTGGAAACAATGGTTTAATATAATGAATACATTTACACACACACTGATTAAGCAGTAAATCTATTCATCGTCCCAACACTAGAAAGGTTTTCTGTCTCATTGCATGTGCATTTCTCTCTATATACTCCTGCTTTTATCTCTCTTCCTTTGCTGATGTCAGCAATTGCAGGCCTGCCTGCTCTCAATCTGCTTACACACCAGCTGAGCAGCTGGAGAAAGGGAAGGATAAACACACTGAAGGTCTTTGACATGCATTTGCTCATGCACGTTGTCCTTTGTTTTGAGTAAGTGTTCCATGTGTGTTTTAGGACAAAGGGGAGATCCTAACCTTTGCAAACACAGCAACGGTACATGTAAGAGTCCCCCCCCACCAAGCAACAGTGAACTTCTCTTGAGCCCCTGATGGCTGAACCCTCATGAGGAAACACGTGACTTCCTGTTTCAAGACAAAAGGAAGGAAAGCAGTAGCTTGCCTCAGCTCTATATGTTCTTCTCTAATTTTGCACTGGTTCTGACCATTTCTGCAAATGCAAGCTTTAATTTGGAAGGTAAACATAAAAACTATGCAAACACAGAAAGAGGAATTCAGTATAAAAATGATCAAGATGATAAAAAGTATTTTCTCTTGTTTCCATCTTACAGCCGTCCCTCCTCCTCTCTTGCGATTGCCTCACTTCCTTTAAACTTAAAGTCAAAGGGTCCTTTGAAATCCTGGTGTCTGGGGTCGAGCGTTTTGTTCCATGACCCCCTGACCTACTTTGCTGGACTGTTTAAGTTCATGTGTGAGTGTGTCCAACACAATTATAGCTGGAGACATGCCGTGTGTGTATTGTATGGTTTAGATATGTGTGTGTACGTGACAAGCAAACATGAGGTTTATCCAGATCTATTTATGAGAGAGAAGCATGCTTCTGTTAAGCTCATTAATCACTACTGAAGGAGATGATGATGCCAAACCCTATGCTGCTCCGTCAGCTCAAATCTGCATATCCTACTCACTCCTTGTAAAGTGCATATAGGCGTGCAAATTTCTATAATTAATGCCCACTCTCAAAGTTTGAGATCTGATTTTCCTACAGTAGTTGATTATATTTATACGGGTTCAGTTACAAGATTTTACATTTACTAGACAATACAAAGAAAAAAAACTGTAAATCAGCTGAAGCAACTGAAACTAAACCCCTGCTGTTATCTGTGTTTGTGGTTTGGTGAAACAGGACATGAACTCTAAACAGAGACTGTAACCCACAGCTGCTGCAAACTGTGCTGAGGAGTACATACCAGAATTTTCTGTCATGGTTTTTGTCCCTGTCTTGACCCATTTTCTTCAAATCTGTGTGCCTTTTAAGTCTTTCTGGTATTAGGATCAAAAGTACACTGTTATGCATTTCGTCTGTTTTAAAACATAAAAGTTTAAGGTAGATTGTTAACATGCTAAGAAGCATGTATATGTGTTTTTTTTGCAAAAGAACCCACCCAATCTCCCCCTATTTTTTGTACAATTCTATTCTTTGCTATGAGGAATGTAAACCCAATACTATACCACTTTTTTTATATAGCGCTTTCCATACAAATGATAAGATATAAAAGGACATAAAAGAAATAAAGGTTACACCAAATCAAGCCATAGACAAGAAAGTGTCGAGACAAGTTAAAAGCTAAATTGAAGTAATATGTTCTCATGTATGATATAGATCATTACTACCTTCAAGTAAGTTGCTCCTTTCATGAAGTGAAATAAACTCAAAATGTATCTTCATACTCTTGACAGTATTGTTATTTTTACAATGTCTGGCTTCATCTAACTGCAACGCTCTTTGCTGTGAACTTCATTGCCATGGTGACTCTAGAAGAATTTCATTAGCACAGTCTGAGCATACTGTATATTGTTATACGTCTCAGTATTCATTCGGAGGGGCATGAACTTAAATATCTCACTCCCATGGAGGGGTTACAGGGGGACGCAAATATTGGCATCTTTGCACCCAGTTACCCCGAAGCAGAGAAGGTTCAACGGGTTCACCAGAGGCCCTTCACTCATCTCTTTGTCCTGGCTCTCTGAGGCCCTCACAGCTTAAACTCCACGCTTCATACATGACAATACACACACTAATATACTTAGTGTGGCTCAAACATCAAGCTGGAAATTCTCACATCCGCTGCCCTGTTGGTCACATGCAAAGTGACATACAAAAGGGAGGTGAGCAGGGTCATTCGAGTGGTTGATTTTGTGCCTTCCCTGGTACAGCTTGAACTTTTTCAATATTTTAGCCTGTTAAAATCATAGATTCCAATGTGTTTATTGGGATTTTATGTGACCAACACAAATCTTCATCCCAGATTCAAGTCATTTACAGCCTTGAACAGGTTTTTTTCCAGTATTCAGTTAGTTGTGTGTACAACATATGTGGTATCCAAATGTGGTTAAAAAAAACTCACAGAAAAGTTGTTCTCCCAATTCATAAAAATCCCTGGCGTTTTGTTCTACCCTAAACTTAGATTCTTCATATTTTTTGTAGGATGTTCCAGCAAGCTTTTTTGCCATGGCTAACCTTTTCTTTAGTCTGTGTGGAGAGAAGAGTCAAGTAGTCCCCTGCCTAACCAGGTAGACAGGTACGAGAGGCTGTAGCAACCAAAAATACTTCAGACACTGCTATATGTCGTTCCCTACTCGCTGATATTGGTAAATTCTGAGATTTCACATTTTGTTTGTTAAATCCTGCCTTCTTTATATGTTTGCTGTGTTTTCTGCATGACATGTGACAAACTCAGAACTGTTTTGGCTTCCTAACTGGATTCTCCTGGCCATTAAGACCAATAGTTGTCCTGTCAAGATTCTCCTACTTGAGCTGTGGCTCTCTGCAACACTTCCAGAGTTACCATGGTCCTCTTGACGGCTTCTATTTATTACTGCTCCCCTTTGCTTGATTTGTTGGTTTAGGTGGACAGCTATGTGCATGTCATGTCCAGATCACTGATTGAATAGTGTTAAATTAGAGATTAAAAACTTGGGATATTGTTTTATCGCCAATTATTTGACATTCTTTTGGGTTATCAAAGTAAAGGGGGGCTGAATAATAATCCTCAGCACACTTTTCAGATTTTTATTTGTGAAAAAAACAAACTTAAAGCCCTGTATCATTTTTGCTTTCAACTCCAAAGCGATGCTCCATTTTTAATACCATGATATCACAAAATGTCAACAAAACACATCAAAGTCTGATATTGTAATGTGAAATGTTTTTAAACTGATGCACATCAGAGAAGATTGCATGGCGTAAAACTGAAAGATCAGTCCACTAAATGTATGTCTACATGAAAGTAAGCTGACATTATGCCTGTAGTAGTAGAATAAATAGGATTTAAAGAAGGATGCAATGTGATGAGAGGAATAAACTTTAATTTCATTTAAATCCTCCTTGTATTCCACATAATTCTCATCTATTTTAATCTCTCAGTCCCTCAGCATCCGCCCCCTTTCAGGTTCGTCCTGTCTCTTCTCTCTCCAAGAGTCCATCATACACAGTTTCTGTATTTTTCTGTTATCTCTCACTTCTTTTTCTTCCCTTGCTGAAAGGTTCTTTCCAAGTCAAACCTCAACACAAAAGGTGCATGGTGGCACTAGCTGGCTGCAGGCCAGAACTCTACTCTCTGGCTTCTTCTCCCTGTTTGTACTGTTGAACAGCCATCACTCAATCTACCCCTCCTTCTCCCAACTCTTCTCCTTCCATCTCTTTATGTTATTCCTCCTACACGTTCCTTCTTCTGTGGAGGCAGAAAGGATAGAAAGGGCTCAAACGTTAGCTTTCGCATAAACAAGTACATGTACGTACCACAGGTTGACAGGGCTGAGGGCTTTTGAAAGGCCAGGGAAACTACACACTGTCACTTTAATTGTAAAATAAACAGCAGTTCAATAGGTCACAATGTATGTGCCTTGTTCTCGTCTAAATGTGTTTAGTAATTTCCATCTTTCCTTCATATCAAGGTGTGGTCATACTAAATATA
The DNA here is from genome assembly GCA_963556495.2 of Valencia hispanica. NCBI lineage: Eukaryota > Metazoa > Chordata > Actinopteri > Cyprinodontiformes > Valenciidae > Valencia > Valencia hispanica. Next base: position 31,179,961 of record OY747719.1, read on the forward strand.
CAGTGATACGTGCCTAGGTGATGTGTTTTCCCCATGTGTTCCAGTATCATGCCCTATAAATGCTGTCTAGTTTTAAGGAGCAAATGAAAAGGGTACCAAAAAAAGCAAAAGGTACTTTGGTACTTGAATACAGATCAGGCTTTTAAAATCTGTTTAATTTTAAATGAGGGAGAAACAACAAAACACATCCCACAGACAGTTGAAAACTTAATATCTGCAACATGTTTACTTAAATAAAGGGATTTAATAAATGTTTACCCATGCGCACATTCATAGTTTTGTATTGAACAGATCAACAACATTTCATGCTAAAACAAGCTAACTGAATTAAGGTATGCTAGGCTTACCAGTTTTTTTTAAATTCATATTGAATGAATCAACATTTATGTGTTAACTGCCCAATTAATTTTTCACAAGAACTTTATTCGACTTTTTTACTAGACCAGTACTGGACTAAAGAGTGCCATATAAATTTTCTCTGTTTCCTGTCTTGTAACTAACATTAGCTAAAGTAAGCTAAGATAAGCTAGGCTAGCCACCTATTTGCCATAGTTTATACTAAATGTACAGTGATGAAGGTGTTATTAATCTTATCTGTCTTCAAGATCTTGCTCTCAAGCTGCAGTTGTGGGAGATGGATGTCTGATTTGGGAAACTCAGGGTCTCAGGTTTGTCTTTTTGTAGATGATGTGAGTCTGTTGCTGTCTTCCAGCCTTGATTTAACTCAAAGCTGACATACAAGTGGCTGAAATGAGCTTCCTCCGTTAGATGCCAAGAGTCTACCTTGGAGTAAAGTTCACTGTTCGTCATCATCAAGCTGTTCAGATAGTTTGAGCATTTGATTAGGGTCCCTTTTGGGAACCTCCTTCTTCAAGGTCTACAACACAATTCTGAAGGAGAAAGAGCTCAGGGCAGAACTGGAACTCAATGGAAGGGATATCACATATCCCTTCTGGCCCCAAAACATATTCAGATTATGTATGAGGGTTGGATTGTTACTTGAGAAAGGAAGGTCTGGGTTTCCTTCGTCATCTTCGACCCTGTCTTAGATAAGCAGAAGATAGGGGATAGATGGATCTTTCTGCAGCAATGTACTTAATCAAATGTGACTATGTGTATTCTTGTTTAAATATCAATAGTGTTAGAAAAGTGCCTCAAAATTTGGTAAAGTGAGGTTTTATGCTTTCCTTTCATCATTGAAAAAACTTGTACTAGTTATTTGAATGCCACCAGAGCAAACATCATCAGCATTATTAGTCCCTGAATAAGCAGGTCTATGCATGAGTGTGTGTTTATGCATATGCAAAATCAGTCGTATGTAGCAGATTTTTCCCAGAGTGCCATGAAGTAAAAATCCCGTCTGATGTATCACTGTGCTCTAAGTAGGTCAGTGTCTCGATGAGTAAGAGGGGTAAAGTCAGGGTAAAGTCAGTCATTCTCTATCTGGGTGTGTGTGTGTGTGTGCATGCATGGATGTGCATGTGGATGGGTTAGAGTAGCTTGCATCCAGTATTTAAGTTCAAACCCAGGGCAGGGTGAGAAGAAGACACAAGCAACCAAACAAGATTTACAAGTAGTGGGTTGAGCTGCATTCAAACTGCAGTGGGTTCAAGTGTACTCTGTGGTGGGTTCCTAAAAAAATACAACTTTAATTTAGAAATGGGGTGAGATGTCTAAGATAGAGACAGGCAGACAAGAGGAGGGAGGGCTGCAGAGAACACAGACTGCTGCGAGGCACTTTTAATGTGAAGTATGCAGACAGACATGGGTGCAGAGGGAGTAGTAAAGTGAAGTGTACAAGACTTTATTTTGTCTGCTTTTCACAGTCGGCTTGTCTGGGTTAGTCTGCTGTGGGCGACGCCTAGGGAGCACCACTTACAGTGGGTGCACAAGTGTGTGTATTGCTGGGTGTCTGTGGGAGTACTTGGGGGTTGAGTAGACACTGTAGAAGAATCTGGGTTAGCGTGAATTATTCACTGATAGAGCCGAGCACAGAAACGCTGGGCTGGCTTCTCCTTGGGCAATGCACTCACTTTAAAAGCTCGAATAGGACACGTGAGGCAGCTGTGGTAGGACTGCCATGCATATGAATGGCTCCGCTGTGCCCACACAGTCACAACTTCACAGATGAGATCACTAAACCATCTCCCATCTGAAGAGGTCAGACAGACAGTGAAGCTTCGTAAAAGATGGGTATTTTGACACACCAACAGAATAAAACTGAAGAAAATCTGTTGTAGTCTGTACAGTACCACATATTTTTTCATGTTACTACCACAAAATTCAATCTATTTTATTTAGGTTTTATCTCACAGACCAACACAAAATTGCACATTTGTGAAGTAAACAAAAGGAAAATTCTTTATGGATTTACATTATTTTGCTTCTAAAACATTTGTACTTCTGCTAAAATAGAATGTTTTAGGAGGTTGAAGAACCTTTCAACAGGCAAACTATTAGTCATGTGCTCCACTAATCTAGTTTAATAGGAAAGTGGTACAAAGAATGCTATATGTTTTGATGAAGATAGTTGGAGGTAAATACAGGGCACAACTGGAATGGAAGTTCACTTTGCAGCAAAAGTAGGACCCTTAACAGCCAGAGCTGCAATGGGATTGTAAAAACCAGATCAATTTGACTGAGTTTAAGCTATCTTGGACAGAAAATAAGGCAACGGTTTCATTCTATAGATATGTAAACCTAGTAGTAGGCCTATGCCTTAAGACTTTCAGCTGTAGTTGCAGTGGAAGGCAGTTTTGTAAAGTATTGACTAAGTGGGACTGAATTCTTTCCAGATTTTTATTTTTAAAACACATTGAAAACCATGTATGCTTTTCCTTTGACTCAAAAGTACGCACTGTTTGTTGATCATATAAAATGCAAATACAATACTTAAGGTTTATGGATGTAATGTGTTACAAGGAAAACCTCATGAGGTATGACTATATCTGCAAGGCTGTCAATGCTTTTTTCTAAGTAATACTCCCAGATGCTCACAGTTTCCCCTTATTCCATCTCTTGCATTATTTAAACCAAAGGAATATAATGTGTGCATCTATATTTATCAGATGGTTTATCTCTGACTACTTGATGAGTGTTTATGTTTTATAAAGGCACTGTAGTATTGCAATGCTGAGTGCAACAGGGCGTGCAAATCTTTACCCATCCCCTTCCCCCTCCTATACCCTCTTCATTTTTGTTGCTTCTTTAACTTCCCCTCATAATTTCTAAGCTCACTCGTTTCAGCCCTCGAGTCTGGATTTGAAATTTGGAACATGGCCAATTAACACAACAGCCGGTTCGCCAAAACCAAGTCAGTGGAGGAGGGGAACAGAGCGAGAAAGACAGCTCACATCGCTACACACTGACCTACATACACTTCCACCCAGCTGATTGAGTCCAATGTCGAGGCCTGCGGCCAATCACAAGTGAGGGTGGAGTGCGAGCCAGCCAATGGTGTGAGCTGCTTTTCAATTAGGTCTTTTACTGTCTCCATACAGTTTTCAGTGATCATACAGCAGCAGAGAGAGAGAGAGTGCAGAGAAAGATAAAGGAAGGTTGAGCTTGACAGATGAGAAACTGAAAATGAGCAAAAGAAAGAGAAAGAGGAAGAGAATATGAGGCTGAGAGAAGAGAACTGATGGGCTCTCAGTGTTTTGTGGTGTTGCAACTTGGACAGGTAAATGCTAATACTGGTGAATGCAAAAGAGTGGAATAAAGATCAAAATTTGTCTTTGGAACTATCTCCACTTGAGACCAAATCCCTAAATTTACCATCTAAAAAGAATAAACAAAAATTAATGGTTAGACACATCATTCATGTATGAACCTGCACTTAAATTTTTTTGCAGTTACACACCTCACAGTTAGATTATGAGCAAACCCTCTTATTAACATCAATTTAGCTGTATTAGATCGGATCTCTAAGATGAAATTTCACTAATTGCTGGGGGAAAATGCACATCTCTGAATACTTTGTGCAATATTTTCTGTTGATATCTAATGCTATAAATGACAGTCAACATGAACATGCCTACATGCCGCCTGCAGAGGTACAGCGATAACTAAAGTGCGCACACACACTTCAAATGCTTGACACCACCGCAGGGAGGATGAGGGCATCCCTGGCAACAAACGAAATGGAAAGTTCAACCTGCAGCCAAGTGACACCAGGCACTAAAAAGGGCTTATGTAAGCATTTAAGACTCTGCAGCATACAGTAGATAATCCCTTTCTATTTCTATTCTTCTTAATATTATTGTAGTCTGTGTGACACTGTTTTGCTGCATTAGCAGAAATAAAAAAGAAGAAATCCGTGCCATGAGCAAGAAAATCAGAGAAGCTAACTAAAAAAAAGAAAAAAAATGAAGGGGAAGTAGGAAGACACAGCATGGCACCGTGAGGCACACTAACCCATATTTCAGAGATGAAGCCTTTTACAGCTCCCACAAAGGAAGAAAACACTTTGGAAATAGTTATTTGCCATTGTTCCTTTTTAAACTGAACAGTCGAGCCAATCAGCAAAGATAAAATCTTATTAACTATGCACATCTTTACTCAAGTGGTCATATAATGTGGGGTTAGGGTTGCCTAAAAATGTGTTTTCTCATGACATTTAAGAGGGAACGTAGCTGAATTATAGTTCAAATAATTTCACAAAAAGGTGTTGAATCTTTAGAAAACATTTTGGACTTGAAAGCTTTCCTGATTTCACTTGTAGCTTAAGTGAAACTAACCAATCATTTCTGATAGTCAAGAACAAAAAAAACAGTCCAAGAGCAAATCCAGATTAAGCTAGTTGGTCGTGGAAGTGGATGTTTACCGCTCGTCCAAGAGAGGTTGAGGCAAAAATGGACTTCTACAGTCTTTAACAGACTCCAATCTTAGGTGTCATATCGTCTTAGGTAAACAATATTTTCTGAACTTTTGAATCGTTGTTGCCTTTGGTGGTTATTTACACACAAGCTGATGAATATTGAATTCTGGAATGCTGGAAGCAGTAGGGGTATGCCACCAATGATCTTCCTGTGTGAAACACATACTGAGATGGGAACATGTAAAGAAGTCACTGTCTGATATGAAGTGGAAAAAGTGAAATATCATAGCAGTTTGATTTTACACCATCTTTTCTACTAGCATGTTACTCTGAACATGTTTCATTCTTAGTATGTGTTTCAAACAGGAAGATCATTGAAGGTGCTCCACCTCCAACCTCCATTATCTGTGTAAAAAATAGTTAGCTTCTCTAAAAATAACCATCCAATGTTAATGCAAAAATAGTGTAATAGTTTATGAAACAGTCACATAAACCACTTTGATGTTACTCCAACTCAACTTTTTTAAAGGTGGTAGCTGTAAATTAATAATAATAATAATAATAATAAGTATTATTATTATTATTAATAATTCTACCACCTTAAAACAAGTTGAGTTGAGTTGAGTCTGTAGGTTCTTGAGTTTATTCACTATTCTTGGTCATGCTCTTACAAAACGTGTGATTTGTTTTGGACAGATGAAGATGACAAATATGAGGAGAATGTGGGATTGAGATTCATTTAGTGATTTCCATACTGTAGTTATTCTCTAACTGCAATTTCAAGTCAGACTGGTCCACAGTACAGATACATCCCGCACCGAGGGAGAAGGGCAAAATATACTACACATACTAAAAAGAGATGGGCGAAAGACATTTAGTATACTCCAGAGGTTTGTGACAGCTGTTGGTTGACTTGGTGTATAAGAAAAACACTATTTACTACAAGGGTTAAAGAAGATCAACAAAAGTGGCTGCAGTTAATCTTGTTTGGCTGTAGCTTGTTTCTTTACCAACACAACTAGAAATAACCACAACCCTGAAATGTAACAAAGTCAGAGATCTACATCATTCTCCAACTATATGCCATCCCTCGGTTAGTACCACTCTTGTAGGGCAGGTCTGTGGATATACTGTCTAACTCCCTCGACTTCAGCCAGATCACGAGCTCAAACACAGTACATACCCATCCCCCAGAAGAATGAAAGAACAAGAAGATGGAGATGGAGAAAAACTGCAGAAGGCGAGGGGCCCAGTTTCTTCTTCATAACTCTTGCTCTCTTTGGAGTAACTTGTCACGGTGGCCTGAAGGCCCCCGTCAAAAAGAAAAAGTGTGTGTGTGCAAGAAATGAGAGAATCTCTCGGTCAGGAGGTGTATAGCAACAGCTGAGGCAAGGGCTTTCCTCTGCATTCCCCCAGTCGGTTTGGTCGTCGTACAGTAGTACACACTCATGTGGTTGTATGCTCAGTTGGAGCACAAAGCCCACTTTATGATGCCTCCTACACATTCAGCAGCTTGGGGCAGAACATGGAAATTAGAAAAGTGCAGTGGAGAATTTCTAACAGAATGGGTGGTGCCTGCAATAGGTTTTTACTGTGTTTGCATGTGTATAATAAATGATTAATGCTGTTTTTCATTAATGTTTCCAGCCAACTGAAGCCTTAATATCGGATGGGCAAATGGTAAAGATAGCAAATACATTAATTTACAGTTGCCTAAAAATATCTCTAATACTGCGCAATTCTGAGAGAAAGGAGAACTGTGTTAAGCACAGAGAAAAACAATGAGTTTGAGTAGAGAGCAATGTCCAATGTTGCTTGGGGCTTTGGAGCAATTTCATGCCCTCATAAGCAATAAAACCCATAGGTCTGAATATTACTCCTGCCTAGATACCAAAATCAGAGGGTGTGAGAGAAAAAGATAATGTAACGAGGTTTATATGAAGAAGAAACACTGTGAGTAAGCATAAGTCAGTTAACGGTATCAAGATATACCAAGGTTTAAAAACGCTAGTTTTAAAACTGTTAACATTTTTCATCAAAGCCCTCATAATGTTTTAAGACCTTTAGCACTCCCCTTCCCCACCTGTTGCTACATGTTGCTGGATAGCTGGCTGAGACACAGCTATTTTATCATATCGTTATAATCTCCTACCAGCCCATGCCAACACCTGATGTAAATCATCTACATTTCAGTCTTGTCTTAAAGAGGCCACGCCCAGCTGTTCTGAATCAGCTTGCGAAGTCTCCAGGAAATATTTAAATGGATCTCTTATGCTTCTTAAAGGTAGTAAAATATGTCAGAAGTTGCTTTTCTGGAAAGGTCAGCAGAATAAATTTAGGAAGTCCACTTCATTTCATCTGAAAGTCTTCAGGTAGAAGGAGATGTACATAAACTCAGCAAAAAAAGAAACGTCCCTTTTTCAGGACTGTGTATTTCAACAATAATGTTGTAAAAATCCCAAAAACTTTACAGATCTTCATTGTAAAGGGTTTAAACAATGTTTTACATGCATGTTCAATTAACCATAATCAATTAATTAACATGCACCTGTGGAATGGTCGTTAAGACCTTAACAGCTTACAGAAAGTAGGCATTTAAGGTCACAGTTCTAAAAACCCTGGACGCTAAAGAGACTTGTCTACCGACTGTGAAAAACACCAAAAGAAAGATGCCCAGGGTCCCTGCTCATCTGCTTGAAGGTGCATTAGGCATGCTGCAGGGAGGCATGAGGACTGCTGATGTGGCTAGGGCAATAAATTGCCATGTCCGCACTGTGAGACGCCTAAGACAGCGCTACAGGGAGACAGGAAGGACAGCTGATCATCCTCGCATTGGAAGACCACGTGTAACAACACCTGCACAGGATCGGTACATCCGAATATCACACCTGCGTGACAGGTACAAGATGGCCACAACTGCCCGAGTCACACCAGGAACACACAATCCCTCCATCAGTGCTCAGACTGTCCACAATAGGCTGGGAAAGGCTGGACTAAGGGCTTGTAGGCCTGTTGTAAGGCAGGTCCTTACCAGACATCACCAGCAACAACGCCCCCTATGGGCACAAACCCACCTTCGCTGGACCAGACAGGAGTGGCAAAAAGTGCTCTTCACTGATGAGTCATGGTTTTGTCTCACCAGGGGTGATGGACGGATTCGTGTTTATCCTCGAAGGCATGAGCGTTACACCGAGGCCTGTACCCTGGAGCGGGATTGATTTGGAGGTGGGGGGTCCGTCATGGTCTGGGGCGGTATATCACATCACATTCGGACTGAGCTTGTTGTCATTGCAGGCAATCTCAATGCCTTGCGGTACAGGAAAGACATCCTCCTCCCTCATGTGGTACCCTTTATGCATGCTCATCCGGACATGATCCTCCAGCAGGACAAAGCCACCAGCCATACTGCTCGTTCTGTGAGTGAGTTTCTGCATGACAGCAATGTCAGTGTTCTGCCATGGCCAGCAAAGAGCCCTGGATCTCAATCCCATTGAGCGCGTCTGGGACTTGTTGGATCGCAGGGTGAGGGCTAGGGCCATTCCCCCCAGAAATGTCCAGGAACTTGCAAGTGCCTTGGTGGAAGAGTGGGGTAACATCTCACAGCAAGAACTGACAAATCTGGTCCAGTCCATGAGGAGGAGATGCACTGCAGTATTTCAAGCAGCTGGTGGCCACACCAGATACTGACTGGTACTTTTGATTTTGAGCCTCCCTTCATTCAAGGAGACATTATTCTGTTTTTGTTAGTCACATGTCTGTGAAACATTTTTAGTTTATGTCTTATAGTGTTGACTCTTTCAGTGTTCAAACAAATATTTGCACACATTAAGTTTACTGAAAGTAAAAACAGTTGAAAGTCAGAGGACGTTTCTTTTTTTGCTGAGTTTATTATTTAGTTTGAACATTTAGATTTAGCATGTTTGCAAGTTTATGTGCATGAGGTAAATCACTGACTTCTTCAATGAAAGTACAGGGTGTACATTACATTATCTCATTGACTTAGGTTCATGACCCAACCCAAGCTTTCAAACAACTCAAGGACAATAGCCTTGGCACAGCTCAGTGTGCTGGCTGGCCTTGTTTCCACATGGATATATGTCTTATATCTCCAGTGTACCATCAATGTCTTAAGAGTTCAGCTTTAAATGCAACACTGTTTCAGCTGGGCAGAACGTTTAAGATGGAAGAGGTTCACTGCAATTAGGTCAGTAGCTAAGATCCCGCAGAAACTTTTGCCTCTCGGCCCATTTGTTAAGTTCTGATCTTTCCCACTGTCAGCTAAATGTAGATATATCCCTACCCACAACTCCTGCATCCCATTTCACTGACTCCACAAATTTCACATCTAAGGCTGAAGGTGAGCCTTCAAAGGGTTTTCAGTCAGGCTTTTAAGTTTTTCACCCATTTTCCAAACAAATGAAGTCAGTCAAAGAGGATTTGGCAACAGCCACATCGAGTCTGCGCATCATCAGCATGTAGGTGCCTTTTTATTAGAACGACCCATATCTTTACCAGGCGAGTAGTGTATGTCTGCTGTCCCTTATCAAACTGGTGCCTCCTCCACTCTCCCTAATAAAATCCAGGTGTACAAACACAAAAGTTTACCTAGGCCTCATAAATGATAACAGACAAAGGATGAAAGAAGGCTTCTCAGAGTCACAGTGACCTCCTAATGTCAGTAACTTCTCATCTCAGAAGAAAAGCAAAGGAATTCTGCAGTAACCTTTGCCAGACATTATTTTGATTTGGCTTTTGGACATAGACCCTGCCCAAAGATGATATGAATAGCAACTCTGAGGCTTCTGAGCCTACGTTTTCAAGTTTGGCAAAGTCAGTTCCAAGTATTTTAGTTAGTTTAGCTCCTCTGCCATATTTTCACTGCAAAATGTTAAAAGGTTTCTTTCTTTGCTCTCTTTGTGTAATTAAAAAGCAGAGCATGGGCACGCTGGTGCAACAGTGTTTACCTTTCGAAGCTAAATCCGTGATGTGAATGTCAGAATCTGTTCATTAAAATCCAGCTGGTGGAGTTACTGGAAGCGCCTCAAGATAAATGGAGGCTGAAACTAATTCTGCGCAAATATGCAAATAAACTACAGCAGCAGAAAGGATGCAACAAACTAATGCCATTAACTGGTTAAGGCACCAGGCAAACTCTAAAGGTGTAAAATAGTACAGTGCCTTGTAAAACTACTCATACTTCTTAAACGTTACCCGACTTTGTTTAAACCACAAACTATAATCTCTAATAATTTTATAATATTCAGACTATAAGCCACTACTTTTTTGACACGCTTTGGACCCTGCGTCCTATACAACGATGTGGTTAATTAATTGATTTTTTTTTACTGGCTAATGGCCTCCTGAGGGCACTATAGCAGGAATCGTAAAAGTGAGACAGACGTGGGGAAAGATCATGTGCCAAAGAAGACACTACTAGTTTTCATGCACACACCCTCATCATGGAAAACACACAAAGAAATGCCTATGATAGAGCTTTTAAAGAGCAACTCACCCCAAATCAACTTTCTTTTGCTGATAAACTATAAATGAGTGTCTAATGGTGCTGCCTACATGACTGGTTATTATTTTTGGTATTTTAGTACATTTTAGTACAATTATACATTTTCTACCAAAACCGTCAGTGTGGCGGCCTTATCAGGTTAAAACTCTTGCACTTGAATTTGAATCGGGCATTGCTATTTACTCTGCGGTGATGGCTGCCACCCTGCCACTGTGGAGTATAAAACAAGCCGAGCCTCCGTCTACACTCCCTACAGAGAACATCCCTCCCTTTCCTCTCTTTCCTCTGGTGAAAGAGGTGGAGAGAAATCCATCCACCTCAGAAAGGAGCGATCGTTGCTCTCCATCTTTCTTGCGGTCTGTATGTTCCATTGCAACAGCGCTATTGTGAACATGTAAATCACAGCGCAGACCATTCAAACTTTTGGTACATTTCCAAAAAAATGTTTCTCAATGAGACGCACGGTGGTGTTCATGCTGTCGGTGTGCTCTTCAAGTGGAGAGTGGAGATTTGGGGCTCCTGCGTGACAGGAGCAGCTTGTGAGCTCTCTGACACGGGAGAGGATAGGAGGTTAGCATTGCTGGTTGGTGGGTGGATAAGGGCTTCATGTTGGATCAACCCCAAAATGTAATCAGTTGTACCTGGTCCCATGGCGGACATTTCCTGAAAATGTTCTTGAAATCAGTTACATGCAGCTTACATTCAGGTGCACTCAATAGTCCGAAAACTAGGGTAATTGGGAAGAGGAAAAAACAGAACACATGGATTTCAATTCGTTTTACAAATAAATCAGTACTACTTTATTTTGGTCTATTGCATCAAATCCCAATAAAATACATTGCAGTTTGTGGTTGTAGCGTGAGTGTTGCAAGGCACTGTATAACTCTATGCTGATTTATCCCACCAACCACCCTCCAACCTCCACATGTGCAGTCGCTTGCTCTGATAAAGAACAGAAGGCTATGAATTTTGAGAGATTGCACAAAAACATTGCAATTGTTAGTGCTTGAGGTTTTCTGGAAACATAAAACAGTCACGTTTGACTGGGGAATGAGTACAGAACTTTAAAACAATAATCTACCCAATAAATTCAGAGAAATCAGACGTGAAACATGGAAACTGCAGGAAACCATATGAAAATAACCATGACTAAACCAACAACCATTTTTAACTTGCAGTGCCTCAAAACAGATGGATTGCAGCTTTTACAGAGTGACTTGGGGGGGGGGGGGGTTAGTCTAATTGAAATTCTATCCATTGCGTGTGTTTCCCTCTACCCTCTCAGTCAACCTCACACGCAAACAGGCGATGAAAAAAAAGAGACATTTGATGCTCGTAAAAACTATAAATTACACAAAGCAAACACAATGAACTTTTTCCTATTGGTGTTGGTGCAAAAATGCTTTAAACAGGTTCAGATGGAGTCATCACATGAGCACACAACCTCAACTGCTGCCATCAGCCCTGGTCTTTTCTTTTCAGAGGCCAAACAATGGTTTGCCTTCTTCCCACAGTGACTTGTCTCCCCACAAACAAACACACAAACAAAAACCTCTGTAGTCATATGCCTTAGCCAGGACTTCATGGAGGGAGCGATTAGTCCTGGAAGGTTGATGGGAGTTGGACTTTAAGTCACTACTTTTATGTGAGGCTCAAGAGCACACAGAGACTAATCGCCATAGGAACATTATGGGAACTGTTATCCAATGCCCAGAAAGAACCAAAAACAGAATTTTCTTATTTTAATGATGCATGGATAACACGGGACACTGGAGTTCAAGTGTGTGCGTGAGCAAGGCAACGCATCTCAATCTGAAGCAGTGCAAATTCATACCAGACACCAACACCCTTTGGATGTGTGACTCTGACCTATAGGATTTCACAGAGACAAGAGAATCCTGTGTGTCTACTCAGAAACACTGAGAGCTGAACAGGTGGTTGGCGGGATGATCTTGATGACTCCCAGTCTTTGCTTAGCAAATCTGGGAGTGCCGTTTCTGTGGTTGGAGAGTTTTCACTCCCAGATTCGAGATTACAAAACATCCACAGTGGACAAAAATGTATAATACTTACAGATATTTCTGAAGAAAGTAAGATAGAAAGTAATATGAGTCAAAAAGATGAGTGACAATTATTTTCAAATTATTCCCTTTTTCTTTAAATGTATTTCCTTCCAAAGAGCAACACTTTCTTTAAATTTTTTTAAGTGGTGCTACCATGGTCAAGTTCAAGGACAAACTTTGAAAGACGGCCAATTACTGGTATCAAGGCCTGGTAAGGTTCTAAAATGTCCTGGTTTAAAAAAGGGAAAATTCATCCCAACCGTTCCTACAGTCTAAAATATTTTTTTAGTACATTCTGTTATTGGGAACTACTGGTCAGCTGGGCTAACACAAGGCTAATACGCTTTTCCCTCGCTTCCTAAAAAGACTAATTCTGCTGTTTGGAAATATTTGTGGTTGAATCATGGTGCGGAAACTAATGGAGCACCACACATTAAGTTATTGGTTATTAGGATATGGTTATTTTATTGAACTATTTTAAATCTGCTGTTATCAAGCTGCCAATAGCACTGCTATCAAGCAGTGGACTGCAGGCTAGCTATCCTGGCAGATGGTTCGACTTTTACTTACCTCCGCCTACCTCCTGAAAAAGGCACTTTATAGAAACTTTTTTTCCACAAAAAGGCAAAAATTTGTAATCTATAATAGATTTGCTTATTGGAATAATCCTTAGATCGGGAAGTACCGTTACCTGTTCTATTTCTGTGTGCAGTTATGAAAATAAATGCAAATAACAGCACCATCAAAAGTATGAACATAACCCATCACATATCTCATAAACATTTACAAAAAGACTTATTATAAGTCTAACATGGTTAACCTGTTTGACACATTACTTTTTTAAACACACACATGTGCTCATACAAAGGTGGGTTTAGCTCGGTTTAGCTGCAACTGCTGCTTCCAAAACGATTAATATAATATAATCTGGTTTTAATCTGCTGTCCGGAATCGGGACCAACTCTGAATGAGAACGAGAGGGCATCAGTGCACTGAGAGGGAGGTGATGGCTGAAAACGGGGGAGGGGGATGAGCAGTGCAGAGAAAGCTACTAATGTCAGATCTAAATGTAAGAGCATCATAAAAAGGGGTTATGAGAGTGATTTCTATTTCGTGTGAGCAACACATTACTTGAACTACGATTTCTCTTCAGACAGAAATCTTCGATTGTGGTCAAATAAATGTTAAATGGGAATAGTTGCTGAGTATGTCCTTTGCAAACTATTGAGGCCCGAAGGAAAAAATTGACAAATTAAAGCTTAAAGCAGGTTCCAAGATCACAACTTGGTGACATACTAAACTTACTGCAACTTATAAAAATACAGCGAAGCAATGTCTCTCTTTGTGGCAAAAGGAGCCCACTACAGAAGAGAAGGCAGAGGCGACAGGGCCCCACTACAGCAATGTGGTTATCAGGGAAACTGAGAAGCAGGGCCAGAATGGGAGGTATGTGCAGGCTGGACTGCTTGTGTGGATACGAAAAGCAAGACGAGTTCACTAGGTCACTCTGTTATCAGCTGTTGACCAAACCGCAGTCTATCCCCCAACCTGGCTGACAACTAATCAGACAAAAAAAACAAATAAAAACTTTTTTTTAAAACACCACCTTATCCTTCTACACAGGTACCCACGTGTCCGCATGGACTCAAGTAAATATCTTTTTAGTCATTAACCAGACTTTCTGTTGCTGACCAGCTGGACTTAACTGCTCCTTTTTCCAGAGTTTTCCTTTCATGTCATCACACTCGGTGATATTTTGTGACATTTGGGATAAACTTTTACATTTCATTTTTGCATATATTTTGGTGTGTTGATGGAAATGCAATAAATTTTCGCCCAGTTCCGAATGTAGGGAATAATTAGCCTTTCATAAACCTTTAACCTTTTAAACTAAACAGAGCAATCTGTTTCCCTTCTACAGTTTTTTGCGCCATCTACTCTCATGAAGTCTTTTTAAAACAAATGTCTTATTCTCTGAGGATTAAAATATTCCTTTACAGCTTTTCCCACATATGTCATTTGTGTATATGGGATGGGAATTAACTCTTTGTTGTTGCATTTTTTTGAACAAACAAAAAATATTTTAATAGCTAAAAATGATATTTAAGGAATTAATAAAAATCAATGATATTATACATAGTGAGGACTGAAGTTAATAATGACATTCATAAAGAGAAATTTGAAAAATACACCAATTGCTATTATTTTTAAGACAATCTTTTAACAAGCATTTTTTTGTTCAAGGGACACATATTTATTTTAAAAAATATATCATGGGGCGTTGCATGGTGTAGCAGTAGAGTCTGATCCTAGATACAGTTTTCAACACAGATCACGGGTTTGATTCCCGACCTTGGGACCTTTGCTGCATGTCTCCCCCTTTTTTCTCTGCACATTAACTGTATGGTGATGTCAATGAAGGCCACTACTGCCAACAATGATCATAATCAATATTGCTGCCTATTTGTTCAGCTTTTTTGAGTTTTTTGAGTTTTTCTAATACAAAAAGGAGACTTTATTTACTAAAATAAAATTGTATGTTGAGGAAAAATGATCTTGATAACTTTATAAGAGTGTTTCTAGTGGCGGAGCACAAATTCAAGGAACCCCCAAGGGTTAAACCTGCCCCTATTTTAACTGAGCAAACTTGGCTTTGCAGGAGACGTGTAATTACTGGTTTCTTTAATTTATTACAATAGTCACACAGACATTAAGTCGTAGAGCAATATGTCCATAGCATGGGTCTCCAATTAACTAGAGTTACTGCTCATTCTAAATTATTGACTTTGTTAAAGCAAAAGCTATATTTATATTTTTTCTAGGAAGGTCAAAGTTTAGGGTCATCTCCACAGCAAGCTTTGAGCAGAAAGGAATGCAAGCAAAGCTTTCAAGGAAACAACAGGACATCTAATCCCGGTCACTAAGCCACAGGCAAACCACTGCTCTCATTTTCGCAACATGTTAAATATATACTGTACGCTTGTTCCCTTCAGCCTATTTTGGGTGAAACTCCATTTGGTTTCACCTCCTGATAATGTTTGTGCAGCTTCAGTTGTGTACTTTGCCTCAGTTATCTGAGTGGAACAAGCTGTCCGTGCAGCAACAGTTGTAGTAGATGGGTGTAATCGGATGATGCACAAACATGCTGAGGGTGCTTTGATAGCAACATGAAAAAAGACGGTGATTCAACAGGTTGTGAACAAAACCACAGAACATGATTATTCATCAAACTGCAGCAATAAGTAAGTCAGAGACCATCTTGCAAAATTATGTCATCTTAATTTATAGATATGGTTAAAAATAACTTCTATAAGTGTAACCCCTATATGTGTTTTTTAAGGCCCTGACAAACCCATATTTGTCTAATTTTACTCTGCCACATTTCCAGTTAATTACATAGAAAGAAAACTGCTAAATAAAACGCAACCCCCATCGTCGGTACAAGATGCTACCAGTGAGTGTGACACAAATGTTTGTATTTAGATGTTATCAAGGACGAGGCATGTGCAGGCAGCTCCTATAACACACACAGACCTCCAAAGAAATACATTATACAGTCAGTCCCATCTGCACCAAACTAAAGTAAAGTCAATTTTCTGCAAACTATTATATTTATTTCAAAGCATTATGGATGCTTCCAAAAAATAGTGCAGTTATGGTTGCAAAAAGAGAAGCATTTCAAGGATACTCCCTGGTTGTCATTCTTTGTAATGAGTCAAAAAGCCTGAGATTTATCTCCTTTCATTAGAGCCCAGAAGAGATTTTAAAAGTCATGCAAAGGCGAGCTGCACGGGGAACAGCCTGTTTCTTTGCCCACAACAGTGTTTTACATCCAGACAAATGAGGGAGCTGGCAGGAAAATAATGAGGGATGGCGTGAGAGAGACAGAGAAAAACAAGGCCGTGGTGAAAACGAAGCAGAGACAGACTCAGCGAGGGTGAGTGAGGGTGCGCCTTTGGCCAAGAAACGGCCTCTTAAACATTAATACAGTGATCTGAATTCATCCCGAAAGCGCTGAATAATTAAGGAGAGTCTGTGAGGAGAACCGATCGTGCAGAGGGTGATGTGGGTGGCAGAGATGCCAGAAAAGAAAAAAACAAAACAAGATATTTATGTTTTTCCTTCTTTTTTTCTTGTCCAGTTTGGCAATCATTTTCTACTTAGAAGAACAAAAACACATTTCAGTGCTGTACATGAAAACATTTAAGGAGAGGAAATGAAAGTAATGTAACTCTGCTCACTTGTGTATCTATCACTCACATTGGGCATATTTTAGCCAGTTTTTATCTGTGATCCTTTGTTGAACCGATGATCTCAGAACACCTGCTGAAATGTACAATGCCTACTTTGACCTAACATATAGTTTTGAACTACCAGCTTCTGTATGGAGTTCGATTGAAAGAGTCTGATCCATCCTCTAGTCTCAAGTTAAGCCAACGCTTTCAATACAAAAAGTTCCAGAAACCTAAATGCTGCAAAATACCAAGTGAACACTTAGAAAGTAATACAGTTTATTTTGAACCACAGAAGTAATATCCATCTTAAACTCTCACTAGAACAAAGTTTCCCTCCTCTGCAACCAGAAAAACAAACCTTTGACTTAAAATGGAACTAGAACAGAACCCGACTGGAGCAGGTGGGCCTGTACAAATCTTCGCCCCTGAAAAACTCCTCCATTGGGAATCACAGCCGGAAGGAGGTTGTAAGACACCAATTTGGACCAGAGCTTGTTAATTTACCCCAAATACCCCCCACCCTGCCCTTCAGTTCTCATCCCCCTCCACCAGTCTCCTCCTTTTACAGTCTTAATGCACAACCCACCCTTCCTTTGACTCCTTTCTCTCCACGTTTTTATTGCCTTTTTGGTTGAGCTCCTCCAGCTTGGCTCTGGGCCAGATCTGAAAGGGTTTCTGATTGCGTTCAGTACGCACACTTGCAGATGGATATAGACAACCCCTCCTCTCCCGTGTCTTTGTCCCCTAGCTAATCTTTTTTGGAATTTTTTAGTACTACAAAAATGTCCTTACCAGTCGGTCATCTCATGTTGATCATAGTGCTCACATTTAAGTTCCATTCAATACCAGCCATGCTATGCAGTGTGCATTACTCAGGGAACATTTCAGACAAATCAAATGTACTAACTTTTTCCTTTTGTTATTTTTGTATACAAAACCGAAAATAACATTTTTAGCATGGCATCTGACGGTATCATGTTCCTGTAGAATTGAATCTTGTTTTTCATACTCCTCCAGAAACAGTCAGAAGAGGGCAGAGGTGTGAACAATAGGTTGATTTTTTGGTTTTTATCAGAGCTCTTTTGCCGTTGGAGCAAAAACAAAACAAAATCTACTTCTTCCAGCCTATAGGTTCTTAAGGATATCTGCAATCTCATGGAAAAACTCTATAAGTGCAACTATTTTCAGACCCCAGCAGACTCTAACAGTCATGAACTTGTTGATAAGACTGAACATGACCAGACAGAAGCGCTATTAACAGAACTTCTGTGCATGCCTGATCGGGAACATATTGAATGTTCTCCAGGGTTAAAAACACACACAAGCACACGCGCACGCACACACACACACATACGCATGCAAATGTACAATATTATAGCTCTTGTGTTGAAAACTGTTTACCTTAAGTATGACATAACTATGTATTGGCCTGCAGTGGTTGGCCACAGAGAGCCTGTTAAAGCAGGATTAAGTAACACTAAAGCACAAGGTCTGCTGCAGTGAGGAGGAATCCCACGCTCCCACATGGACAAATGCACCAACCACTGCACACGCATCCAGACAGGTGCAACTAATCTCTTTTTCTGAAAGCACTCTGTGTTTTATCTGTTAGTTCATTGTGCAGCCAGTAAAGGATTCTGCAACCTCTCCTATAAAGCAGCTCAGCAGATCAAAACTCTTGGCTTCATAGTATCTTTCTTTTTAAAGCTTTCTGGCTAACTAAGTTGGTTTCTGAGAGAAAAAAAAACATTTCACAGGATTACAACAAATGTTTAAGTTGAACTTTTATATTATTTCACACTTCAATTTTTTGCTTTTTACAAAATACAAAAGTTCACTATAAATTAATGAATTCCTTAGCGCTCAGAGTTTAAATATGGATCATGGATGGATGGATTTACAAGGTATAAAGTCTGTAAATACAAATATTTTCTATACCATAGTTTGTTTTTCTTCTTCTCTAGACCTGTAAAATATTTCAATGAAATTCCAGACTTTTTCAGACTGTTTTAAAACCCTGTTTTCAGTTCAAACTTATAGTCCAATCAGTTTTTCCCCATCTTGCATGGAGCTAAAATACCTGAACCACCTACCATCTGATCCTCACACCTGTTGAAAGCCATGCAGCCAAACAAGAACCAACAACACCAACAATAAAAACTGCTAAACCTGTGATCCGAAAAGCTCCATAAACAAAGAAGATACAGTACTCATCTTGATCAGCACACTTTGTTCCCTATTGTGTAACAACAAGGGGGTGACCAAACTGTTTGCTTCTACTTGAAGCATATTTAATTGCCTTGAGATCATAAAAGGGTTATGGCTGACAGTCTTAACCTACTTCTGCTTGGGGTGATGGTTAACTGACTGATATGAAGGAGGATGACGTGGTTGTGATCCTGCTGGAGACAACACAGGGGGATTACCAGGATTTGTTCAGCAAATCTTTCAAACAAAGGTGCCCAGGTTGTGTGAAACTGAAGATGTTCAAACCCTGCAAAGGGGTGAAACTTCAGGGTCACCAAAAGTGAAATTAAGGCTTTAAAGTCTGTCTTTACTTGATGTATTTTAGTTTTGCTCTGGGTTAGAGCGAGCCTGTCCTGAAAAGAGTCCTAGAAAAGTTCCCAAGCTGTGATCTCCAGCTATGATTGACAGACAGGCTACAAGTAACACTATACCACTGACAGCTTGGCCTTCATGCCCAAAATTCCTGAAGTAACAAGCCTGCATGTTGACAGTGAACCTGGCCTTGACTTCTTTCCTTTTAACTGGAGCATATCACATAACCAAACCTGAGAAGCCCTGACAAAATATGGCTGAAGGGCCCCCACAATGCCATGAGGCGACACTTTTGGCTTCTGATTGGTGTTCATCTCCACTCTGTGGCCTTTTGTCCCTATACCTCAACTTTATTTTACAATCCACATGTTGTTAGCAGATCAGATCAACTCCTTTAACCTAAACCCAGGGCCACCCTGTAGTTATGTAATTCCCTCATGCTGGTATCAGCAAGCTTGGCAGTCACCTACCTGGTCTAAGTGACACATAGTTCGCTGCCAAGGTTTACATAACAGATGGGAAACAGACCAAACCTTGTGTCCTTGCAGATGCATGATGGAAAGTTAACTTTTATAACAAACAACAGAGTCATAATGTGATTCCAACAAAAACAATTAAATAATCCCCATATTGAACCGCACATAAAGAAAAAGGGCTTTCAGAGTTCAAGTTTTTTCCACGCAGCTTTTCCTGCTAAATCATTCTGTTTACAGTCGGCTTTCTTGGACCATTAATAGATTAGCTGCTGCTCAGGAGCAGACTTATGTAACTGTATCATTGTGTGAGCATCTTAGAACCAGATTGCAACACTCAAAATAGGCCACTATGTTTCCAGACAAACTGGTTATAACATTTATTCCCCCAGTTGTAGCACTTACAATAAAGCAACATCAGGCATCATGAACCCCCCCATTATAAAATGTGTGCATCTGGACACATAAAAAAATCACCAAGCAAAATATCTGAACTGTGTCTCAATTGTTGGGCAAGTTATCTAAATTATGAGACAACGATTTTCATTTAGGGGTGATTAATGATCCTGACTGAAATCTTGCTGTATTTTTGGCAAACTTTTCCATCTTGATTTCTGAATTTAGTTTGATAATGAGGCATACTCAGAGCCAGTACAAGCCCTAATCATAATAGACAGCTTTTAAAGGCAAGAAAACTAGAAAAGTCACACAAGTCACATATAAAATGAAGATCTGTTTGTACAAATGATATGGGTTTGTCTCAAAAATCAGAATATCAACAAAAAAATACTTTATCTCAGTAATCCACAACAAAAACTGAAACCCACAGAATATATAGTCATTACTACACACAGATGGAATATTTCCAGTGTTTATTTCTGTTAATTTTGATTATTATGGTTTACAGCCCATCAAAACCAAAAAGTCTGCTCCTCAGCAAACTTTAATTTTACATAGGACCAATGAAATGGGATATTAGTGCTGAAATGTAATATTATGATTATGGTGTGGTCTACACACAATCATATGGCACACTGCTGACTTGACAGCTGTCCAGTCACTGCCACATTGAGGTTAAGTCACAACAGGTCATTGCTTAAGAAGCATGCTGGACACACACACACACACACATACATATACATATATATATATATATATATATATATATATATATATATATATATATATATATATATATATATATATATATATATATATATATATATATATATATATATATATATGGAAGGTTGAGTGGAAGGAAAAACTGCTGATGCGACATTGCTATACGCAGTCTTGAGAGGATTGTGAAGGAAAGTATGTTCGTATGTCTATCAGAAGATTACAGGGCACCTAATGCTGACAACCTTTAACCTTTAAAGATACTGATTTCATTTTCCAGCAGGTCTTGACACCTGTCCACACGATAAAAGTGCCAATAATAGATTTAATGACCAAGGTGTCACTGTGATTAACTGGCCAGTACATTTGCCTGACCTACACCTCATAGAAGAAGATGAGAGATTAATTTTGTATTGATCTCATGTAATCTAATTTTCTTCGGCAATGCACCATAATCTTCACAATGAACAGAAATTAATGGCTGAAGCATTATTATTTAACATTTTGGATGAATTACTAGATAATTAGCATTTTCCATTATATTGTAATACGTTAGGATGGACCTAATGAATAAATATCAGAATATGGATGATATGATGGGAATAGAGTTGTGGTAATTGATAGTAGTTCCAAGACCACCCACTTACTCTTCCAAATCAGATTTGGGGCCCCTCCAGCCTTGGGTTGGCTCTGGGTGAAATGAGTGACATACTTTTCAAATACAAGCTCGTAAAACCTGAACAGGGATGGCATAATTGGACGCGTATGACTGCCTGCACATGAGTGGGTTCACAACAAACCACATGCTTTTTTGTTTTTGTTTTGATGGAGGAAGGAGGGGTACCGGGTGGGCGCAGGAACGGCTCTTACCTTCCATCCTGCAGAGCTGTTGCTGTCGCCTTTGTCTTTAAAGTAGGGGATGGATCTCACCATCCAATCATAAATCTGGGACAGGGTCAGTCTCTTCTCTGGTGAGCTCTCGATGGCTTTGGTGATCAGGTCGGCGTAGGAGAGGTTCCCCCAGGCGTTGCGTCGGGATGATGCCTTCCTCGGGGTCTGCGCTGCAGCCAAGCCGCTGGGAGTCAGGGCACCGGAGGTGGCCGTCGGTGAGTGCGTGGAGAGCGGGGAGCCTCCGCTGTCATGGCCGGGGGAGGGGAACGGACTATCGGTAACGGGGCTGTTGCTGCTCTGGTCCTCCGTCGCCGCAGCGGAGCCATTGACATTGATGGCCGTGGGAGTTGCGCCGTCCTCCTCGTCGTCCTCCTCCTCGGGTATGATATCCGCCTCGCTGCCCTCCGGTTTCACCGCGCTGGAGTCCGGTCGAGGCAGCGGCCAGGTGCAAGACCGGGGCCGCTTCTGGGGCTCAAAATCCGGGTCGATGGCCACGTCCAAGTCCGGAAGCGTGTCGGCGAGCGGAGCCTCGGCCATTATCTCAGGCTCCAGACACAATCTGGCCCCTGCTGACTGCTGATAAAGTTATAAGAGAAGAGACGGAGAGCTGTCAAAGTCGCGTCCCATGAATGCGCGCTCCCGTCCTTTGTTGCTGTTCAACCAGCAAAGTCCCAATAGAGTCGAAATACACTCACAAATGAACGCCTGTTGAAGATATAAAGAAACAATGTCAGAAAAGTGGTCAAATGAAAAATAATATACATCGAAAGACTCATATTTGCAAAAAAAAAAAAAAAAGTCTTCTTAGAAATAACCAACAGGGTTTATTGTTTATTGTCAGATCTCCGAGAGATTTACTGCTTCAAGTCTTCCAAGGGTGCTGCTATATCTGAATCAACCTACAGGCGACCACAAGTGCAGAAATATATACTCTGGATAATAATCCCCCTTCAAAAACCTTTCACGAATTACCTTGTTCAGACAGTTTCCACACAAAGAAGAAAAGAGCAGATCAGATCCCAGATTGTCCACAGCCACGTTCAGAAGCCATGCCGAGCCGCTTCTCTTCGACTCCGAACAGATATGGGCTCAGATAAAGATGTGTGCATGGGCAAGTCGATGTGGAATAAGGCTGCCACTTCGCTCTGGGTTACTACGGTATCTCGATTTGCTCTCCACGCAGCCCCACACACACATAGATCTACACGCACACACGTTTACATACGCTCTCTCACACGCACACGCACGCACACGCACACACACACACACACACACACACACACACACACACACACACACACACACACACACACACACACACACACTCACTAGGCATGCAAGTCGATCAAGGACCAGCCCCCTGGATCTTGCGCATGGGGGATCGGCCTTTTAAAGAGACATTACTTCCCTGCTGAGCACTGCTCTGCGCGCAGGTGGATGGTTGGAATACGTCCTGACATGTTGGAGATATGTTCGGACGCATACACGCAAACAGTGTCAGCAGCAGTGAAATGCAATGGGGGAAGAAAAAAAACACTGACAAAGAGCTATTTTTAGAGATAGTTACAGTGAGGGGTTGGTCCTTGTTCTGAAATTATCTCTGAGGCAATCTTATCCTGGTTACTCTTTTCTTTTAATTGATACAAACATTTTATGGTTGTAAATTGTATTTATTCTAATCAATAACTAATTATCTGGCAAATAAAGCGTTATAGCTTCAGAATTCTTACAGTTTGCAAGATCTTAAATTGACTTTCCAGAGCTCAAATTGAGATGTTTTTGTAAAATAATACAAACTTGCACATGAACAGAAAGTCGAAACACAGATATTTGATGCTTTTTAATTTTTTTATAATAAAAGTTGTAAAAGTGTCCAGGTATTGTCGTTTTTTTTATACAGGCAGTTGCCCAGGGTGACATCGGAAGTGGATGCATAAAATGCAAATACATACATAGCCTATGACTGATCTATGAGTTGCAACTTGAACAAGTGTTTTGCTGCTTATGTGCATGTGCAGACAATGACGAAATGGTGCACTCTCCCTGCTATCGAGAATAGGGAGACTTTTTTTAGATGCTTTGTGTGAGACTGTTTTGCATTTCATCGTGTCCCACAATTTAGATGGTTACCTGCAGCTTGATTGGTTGTGGGGTGCCCTCCCTCCACTCACACATTTTTTTTTTCAAATAAAGCTCTTGATCAGTAAGACTGTATGGACCATTTCATTCAACAGGAATTTTGAATTTTTCCCACAGATCCTTAATGGGATTAAAATCTAGGCTTTGACTGTTGTACTCTGAGACATGGTTTGATATAAACCGTTTCATTGAAGCTCTAGCTTAATATTACTTTTCTTGTTCTGCTGGAAGTTGAAGCTCTGCCCCAGTCTCTCAATTCTTGCAGCCTCTAGCAGGTTTCCTTCAAAGGTTTTGCCTGTATTTAGCTCCATATTTCTTCCCCTTTAACTCCAACTGGCTTATTGTGCTTGGTAAAGAGAAGCATGCCATAGCATGAGGTGCTGCTCTGTGTATGTAGGAAGGTTAGGGTGTGATGTGTACTACTAATTTTCGGCAGCTTATAGAGCTTTGCAAGTAGGCACAAAAATGTACATTTTGGTCTCAGAGGACCAGAATATCTATGTATTCTACACGTTTGCTGTCCTCTGCATAGCTCGAAGCAACAATGACACTCCTCTTGCCAGATCATTTGAGTGCCGGACTAATAGATGTCCTGTCAAGAGATTCCTTTACTCTATTTTCAGATGATGGATTGCACAGTTGGTAGCACTGTTGCCTTGCAGCAAGAAGGTCTGGGGTTTGAATCCCAGCCTGGGGTCTTTCCACATGGAGCTTGCATTTTCTCCCTGTGCACGTGTGGGTTCCCTCCAGGTACTCTGGCTTCCTCCCACAGTTCAAAAACTTGACTGTTAAGTTAACTGGTCTTTCTAAATTGCCCTTAGGTATGAGTGTGTGCATGCATGGTTGTTTGTCCTGTTTGTTATGGACTGGTGACCTGTCCAGGGTGTACCTCAACTCTCGCCCAGTGAGAGCCCCTCTGCATATGGATAGACGGTATTGAAATGGATGGATGGACTGAATGGTGCTCTGTGAGATGTTTAAAGCTTGGAATACTGTTTAATAACCTAAACATATGCTTTAAACTTTTCAACAACTTTATTCCTGAGCAGTCTGCCATGTTCTTTGGTCTTCATGATGCTGGTTGTTCACTAATGCTCTCTAACAAACCTCTGGGGCCTTAGCTGTATTCATTCTAAGATACAAATGCACACACCAAGTTTGTAAGTATACCTGACAAATTGCAAAAAGTTCTAGGAGTATTAATACTTTCGCTAGGTAAATAAGCATGCATCTCAGGAAGATATGGATTATTAGTATCAAATTCTAGCCTACAAACATTTCTGAAGTAATATAACTAATTCTCTAAAAATCTCGAGCAGGATTTGCTAACTAAGTACAAAATCTTTTTTCAATGTTCTGGGAAAACATTCAAGACTATTCGGTGCTCAAGATTTAGTGCATGTTGCCTTTAATAAAAGATCCGCGCTGTCAATCATCCCTGTCACGATGATCTGACCACGCCCCCTGCTGGAGTCCAAAATAATTACGTCACCCCAGTTATTAATCTCACATTAAGAGGAAAAATCCAGGATGGGTAAAGTGATGCTCTGCTCATCCCCTCACCCCCATTTCCTCCTCTATTCTCCTCTTTGACTGAACTATGACATCCTCCGTTCACGTCCTCTTTGATTGAGCTTTAACTGCCGTGCACGATGCGCGTTCACGCCTAGCTTGTGCAGGAATGCGCCGCCGATCACGATTATTCTAACAGATGTTGCATAATATTTGAATATTCTTTTAGCTTTGTAACTTTTTCTCAGATCAACATAGCCTTAACTACTAAAAACCTAATTTCAAAATGGCTTAATATGAAAGACATTCAATGTATGTCAAACCTTAAAAAAGAAGGGTGCACTCTGTTTTACGTTAACCACACACAATGTTGGTACATTGATAGTGAAGAGTTATTGGGCTATGTGCAGGATTATAGGAGCTACTTCATGCATGGAGAGAGATGCAGGAAAAACCGACACAGATGTCAGGCTTCTGCAGAGCAACTGAGCAGTGTGATGTTTACGAGGTGGTTTGTGTCCATATACAGAAAATGGCCATCCACAAAGCAGTTTTATTAAGCATTGAAAAATGTTTAATAAAGCGCTACAAATGTCCATTTTAAATAATTGCACTGTTATCCAAGATGAAGTTCCAGTGTTACCCTACATTTAGCCATATCCAGCTTCCCTGCAGAAGAAAAGCTTCCCCACAGGATGACACTACCATCAACATGTTTTATTATGAGGACGGTGTGTCCAGGGTGAAATGCAGTTTAAATTTTCTGTCATGCATTTTGCATGTAGGGCAAAAACATATATATTTGATTTCACCTTGTAAATAAATAAACTGCAAAGGGGGCTTCTTATAGCTTTATTTTAGTATTGGCTTTCTTTTTGCCCCTCTTTCATAATATTTGAATTTGTGACAAACACAACTAATATTTGTCATTTCAACATCTTCTCCCATCTGAGCATTGGATCTCTAAATCTCCTTCAGGGTACCATGAGCCTGTGTAAATAGAACAATGTCTTTATGGACTATCTTTTTATTTTCAGAGACTAAAACAAACAGTTCTTCTTGTGATGCTAAAAGCTTGCTATATTGCTGTCTATGTTCCTTGTTTGTAAAAAAAAAAAAAGCCATTTGTTCACTAATGTTCTCTAGCAAAACTTAGGCCTCCACCGAACAGCTGGAGTTATAGAGATTTAATTAAAGACACACAGGCAATTTGTTGCACTGGATTTTATTTAGGGGTTTCAGAGTAAAAGGGGATGATTAAAAATGAAACATTTAGGATTTTTACTTTAGTTTATTACTGTGTAACCCTAATACATGGACACTATTGCAGGGCACTCCTGTTTGTGATGTCAAACAAATCAAAATCTGATTTTTTTTTTAATTCAATGAAAATTAAATTAAAACCTCTCCCAGTTTAAAGCCATTCAAAGGAGAGATAATCCAACAAAAACCTGACTAAACAGCCATCAAGAAAAGAGCTGACATCAGTATAGTGTGTAGTTTAGGTAAAGACAAGGGGATCTCAGGTGGATCAGCCATTCAAGACCACTGAAGCACAACATCCATCTCCCCTCTGAGTAGTGTTATGCTCTGATTTGATTAAAGGGGTCCACAGCTTAGTAAGGGATGGATTTTCCTTCAACTGAAATGTATGGTGGTGGAGGGGAGGTAGACTCAAAGCCTCATATCTGATTCAAGCACTCTTAAAAGAGACTTGTATCTGTGCACACCCGCAACATCCCTTGAATCTAATAAGATCACATTTACTGACTATGACTATTAGTGCTCGTTCCATGACTCTGACTGGTTGGCCTGTTTGCTCTGTTCTTATATAAGGCTCTTAGTCTAGATGGAGTAGATGTTATCAAAGCTCGCCGGGCCAGGCTGGAGTGGTGCACTAGGATGACCTCATCCTTGGATGGACAATAATAACGCCTGAGGAACTTGCTGATCTCTGGTGCCACCTATGGGCAAATAAGGAGAAACTAAAAACAACTGATGTGATTATTGTGACAGACAGATAAAAAAAAGGGGACATGTTCTTTTTAGTTTTCAATCACAAATACGGGACATTTATGACATCTTTAAGAAATTACTTTTTTGGTTCATATGAAAACAGAGTAATAGTTAATAATCATAGTAATAGTTATTTCAGATGATAAAATACTGTTTGGCTCTTGCATTAATTCAATAATAAATATTAGAAATAAACTTATAAACTGTAACAAAAGTGTTAACCACATTGAGATGTTGACCATAATCTTGTGTAAGATTTCTCCCAGTTCTTGGACTTTCTTCTACATGTTACTTTTACTACAAATCCAAACTGATCTTGGAAGTTGGAGTAAGCATTGCTGTCTTTCTTGTTCTTTGTCCAACCTTGCACAGTAGAAAGAGGTTACAGAATATGAACCAAATGATGTTTCCATGACAATATATTACTGAAGTAGCCCTTGTTTTATACAACCCCCCCAGCTTTTTGCAGCCAAAGTACCAATCATATTTCTGCCCTGCATTGTTTTTCCAATAAATTATACAGTCAGATTTAGATTCTGGAAAATTCTTAAAAGCTTTGCAGTTACAGTTTTGCATTTTATAGAATAATTCATCTAAAACTAACACTTCAGATTGTGGTAATGTGCACTGTTGGTACAGAAATAGTAACTTTAGTTAAATTAATTCTGACAAAGTTAAATAAAAATCCCTTAGTTTAGATTCTTTACCTTAAATGCAGTGCCTTACACACCATTTTTGAACCTTTTTACATTTTATGTTACAACCACAACCTTCAGTGTTTTTTACTGGAGTTCATGTGATACACAAACCCAAAGTAGAGCACAATTGTGAGGTGGAACTAAAATGATACATTCGTTTACTTTTTTTAACAACTAAAATCTTAAATGTGTGGCATGCATTTGTATTCAGCCCCTAGAAAGCCAAGTCAATTTTATTTATAAGTCACATTTAAAGAAAATAATAGCCATTAACCAAAGCACTGTAGGCCTCATCAATTATATGAATAATGAAAATGTTTATTAATTGTGTTTTAAACTAAGTCTAATGAAAGAGAGGTTCTAATGTGCAGGGTTTATTCCACAGTTTGGAAGAAGCTAATGCAAAAGCTCCGTCTCTATGTTTCAGCTGGGTCCGACAAGAAAACAACAAGAAATGACTGTTCAGCACGCTTCACTGATCTAGTTGGAGTATGTAAAGGTTCAAGATCGCTGAGGTAACGGGTGCCAGCCCTTTTAAAGATTTGAAAACGAATAACAGAATCTTAAAATCAATTGTTAAACACTCAGACAGCCAGAGTAAAGAAGGGTGGTTTTGCTTGATAAAAAAGAGGTAAAGATAAAACTGCAATCAGTCAATCTCCTGGTGGTATGATCTTTTAATGGTCACTAAAACAAAAAGGAAGATTGCTTCACTTTTGCAAATATTCTTGACTGAAAAAAGCAGCTTTAAAGAGTGCATTTATCTGTTTAAGTTTAAACTCTTGTCCAGAATAAATCCCTGGTCTCTGGCACACAGTCTTGTAAAACTGCTTAAAAGGCTGAAGTCTTGGAGGTCAGAAATTCCAATTTATAACACCTCCATTTGGCCTTGACTTGGTTTTAGAAAATTTAACTCCGCCATTTCCCTAACATCTGCTAAACACACAAAGTCCTTGCATCAAGCTTGAATGTTATGTATACTCTACCTTGCACTGAATATATCATAAGTGAAAGACAGTGGTGGCAGCATCATGCAGTGGGAATGCCCCCCCACCCGAAGCAGGGATATGGAAGCTGATTGGAACATGGGCCAAGCAAACAATCCCGTGAGAATAGCTTAGTCAAAGTCTAAAAATAAATCCAATCCAGAATCTGTGTATATTACTAAAAATAAGGATGTCCACAAGCTCTGAGTTTAAGCTTTTTTGCAAAAAATAATGGACAAACATTTAAGTGGCTAGGTATACAAAACAGGTGACTAAAACTCGCAGTAGTTGCTGTGCTGAAAAAGTGGTTCTACAAAGCATCGCCTTAAGGGGGGCTGAACACAAGTTGGTGTAAAGCTTTTCAGATTCGTGTTTGTGAATTTTTTCCTTTGAAAAGTATGTATCACTTCCCTTTCACTTCACAATTATGAACTTCATGTTTGTTAACACATAAAATACCATGATGTTTGTCGTAATGACAAAATGTGAAGAATCTTTAAAGGGTTAGAAATACTTCTACAGGTAACTTTATTTAAGCACCTCATCACATAGGAAGGTAAAGTTTGTTTATTATCTTAAACAAAATTCACATAAAAAACCTGATTTAAAAATATTTAATCAACATTCTACCACTAGAGGGCACCAACCACCAGCAGAGGAATGATTTTTGGTCCCCTTTTTACTGTGGTTTACGCTCCTTGGAAAGCTGTCAATCTTTTAAATCACCAGTCCACGAGGGGGTGAGAGAGGTCCTTGCAAGATATATTCAACTCATAAAACATGAGGAAACATCAGATGAAATGGGAAACAGTTTTGGTTTGTTACACTATTTTGGACCATGTGCTGCTTACTCTGAAACAGCGCCAGTGTCCTGCATGCTTTAGATGGCTCCCTACTTCAACATAGATGATTTAAGTTGTTAAATTACCTCCTTAGCATGGCATCAAGTTCTGCACGACCTGGTAAGTGTCCCTTCATTTGAATCAGGTGTGCTGAATTAGACAAACATCCAAAACATGCAGGACATTGGGCCTTTAAGACTGACTTTAGGACAACACTGCTCCAAAACATTTTGATTCAGTTGCTTGAAGGAAATCTTTTTCCCATAAGGAGTGAAGCCGGTTAGTGAGGCATCATGCTGTTTGAAGGAAGTTTTTTTGTTTAATCAAAGCTATCAACTATAGATGTTAGCTGTTCATGTGTCTGCTGCTGTAACTGCGATCTCCCTCCATCCAGTAAGTCTCAGTTTGCATCTCCCTCAGCCGAGAGACGGTCCTTTGAAAGGCAAAGATCTCCTCCTCAGCAGTGAACAGAGTGAGTCTCTTTGCTGCCTCCTAAAAAAGGTGGAGCACAGCAGTTAGCAGCTCATACACTTATTGCCCTTTCCCACCAGCGCCTACTCGACTCGACAAGGCTGTTAGGTCCAGTCAAATTTAAAGATATTAGAAGCTGTGAGCTTTTAATTAATGGGTCATCTATTAAAACCCCTGTTCAGAAAGGTTGATACACATTTGTGTTGCAGGTGAGATCTTACATCACTGAGGCCCAGGTCATCCAGCAGCTGTCGATCTTTCTCATCTTCTCCTCCGGTATGGATGAAGAGCCGCCCTAATGGAGCTGCTGCCAGAAGCACCACTCTAACCTGAAAAAAAAGGAAGGAGGGATTAGACCTGGGAATGTACAAAGTTTTAACAGATGTGACTCCTCTTGTCATTGATTGTTTTCCATATTTAAAAGTTTGAAGAAGCTGAAATACTCATTCAATGCCAGCTCGTTATATGCGGCTCTGTGCTTTTTTTACTCTCTCACTCTGTCTTGGCTGTGCAGGTGAGAGCAACTGTGACCTATTTAGCCAATCAGCATGTGGGACAGAGTATTTAGGCTGTGGCAAACTTGCAGAGCTTGGCAGATCTTGTTTAGACTGTGTATACTGAGGTTTGTTTTATTCCTTTGTTTAAATAAAGAATTGATACTGGATAAGAAATTATATTGCTTCCCAGATGTAGAATGGTAAGAACTATTTGTCTTTTAGTGTAAAACAACAAATAATGCTTTTAATGTTAACAGCTTCTGACTTAACAGTTTGTCCTTCAAGAGGTTAATAAGTTATATTCTACAAAACATGATTTTGTCACAGAATGTATGCAGACAATCCCTCTGCAATCCCTGCAGGGATGCATCTACACGTGTAGGATTAGATCTCTGTGAAACATCAGGATGTCTTCCCCAAAAACACTCCTCATGGTTTGGTTCAGAGGTGCGAAGCAATGTGCTTAAATGAGTATGTTCATGAGTGGTGTTAACCTTTTGGAGATGCTGAACTCAACGATGCTGTATGTTTTTTACATGACAAAATAAAAATACTGCACTATTTGGGGTAAACAAAAGCTGTAAACCGATTTTTTCCACCCAGCTATTTCATGCAGAGGCGAAGTTTGCAGACTGAGTTTGCACAAGGGATATAATTTAAGTTGCTAAGGCCTACAACTATCCACCTGTGGGAACCTGTTAATATACAGGTCCTTCTCAAAAAATTAGCATATTGTGATTAAGTTCATTCTTTTCCATAATGTAATGATAAAAATTAAACTTTCATATATTTTAGATTCATTGCACACCAACTGAAATATTTCAGGTCTTTTATTGTTTTAAAACTGATGATTTTGGCATACAGCTCATGAAAACCCAAAATTCCTCTCTCAAAAAATTAGCATATTTCATCCGACCAATAAAAGAAAAGTGTTTTTAATACAAAAAAAGTCAACCTTCAAATAATTATGTTCAGTTATGCACTCAATACTTGGTCGGGAATCCTTTTGCAGAAATGACTGCTTCAATGTGGCGTGGCATGGAGGCAATCAGCCTGTGGCACTGCTGAGGTGTTATGGAGGCCCAGGATGCTTCGATAGCGGCCTTAAGCTCATCCAGAGTGTTGGGTCTTGCGTCTCTCAACTTCCTCTTCACAATATCCCACAGATTCTCTATGGGGTTCAGGTCAGGAGAGTTGGCAGGCCAATTGAGCACAGTAATACCATGGTCAGTAAACCATTTACCAGTGGTTTTGGCACTGTGAGCAGGTGCCAGGTCGTGCTGAAAAATGAAATCTTCATCTCCATAAAGCTGATAGCTAGCTGCATTGACCCTGCCCTTGATAAAACACAGTGGACCAGCAACAGCAGCTGACATGGCACCCCAGACCATCACTGACTGTGGGTACTTGACACTGGACTTCAGGCATTTTGGCATTTCCTTCTCCCCAGTCTTCCTCCAGACTCTGGCACCTTGATTTCCAAATGACATGCAAAATTTGCTTTTATCCGAAAAAAGTACTTTGGACCACTGAGCAACAGTCCAGTGCTGCTTCTCTGTAGCCCAGGTCAGGCGCTTCTGCCGCTGTTTCTGGTTCAAAAGTGGCTTGACTTGGGGAATGCGGCACCTGTAGCCCATTTCCTGCACACGCCTGTGCACGGTGGCTCTGGACGTTTCTACTCCAGACTCAGTCCACTGCTTCCGCAGGTCCCCCAAGGTCTGGAATTGGTCCTTCTCCACAATCTTCCTCAGGGTCCGGTCACCCCTTCTCGTTGTGCAGCATTTTCTGCCACACTTTTTCCTTCCCACAGACTTCCCACTGAGGTGCCTTGATACAGCACTCTGGGAACAGCCTATTCGTTCAGAAATTTCTTTCTGTGTCTTACCCTCTTGCTTGAGGGTGTCAATGATGGCCTTCTGGGCAGCAGTCAGGTCGGCAGTCTTACCCATGATTGCGGTTTTGAGTAATGAACCAGGCTGGGAGTTTTTAAAAGCCTCAGGAATCTTTTGCAGGTGTTTAGAGTTAATTAGTTGATTCAGATTATTAGGTTAATAGCTCGTTTAGAGAACCTTTTCATGATATGCTAATTTTTTGATAGGAATTTTGGGTTTTCATGAGCTGTATGCCAAAATCATCAGTTTTAAAACAATATAAGACCTGAAATATTTCAGTTGGTGTGCAATGAATCTAAAATATATGAAAGTTTAATTTTTATCATTACATTATGGAAAAGAATGAACTTTATCACAATATGCTAATTTTTTGAGAAGGACCTGTATGCGTCTCTGTTCACTTTGAATTTGTCTTTAATCCACCCTCTTCGCTTTAATCTTACAAATATAACCTGAAAGCTCTCACCTGGACCATTTTTTGCACCCCTGTTTTATTGGGACTACGCAGGGGTCTGGTGCAGAGAAAGAGTTTTCAGCGGGGTTTGCACGCAGAACACACAAGTAGATTCAAATTCAAAAATACTTTATCCCAGAAGGAAATTAAGTAAATTGAATGAACCCACAGCATCTTCCCAATTTAACTTCACCCTCACTTGGTGAGAAACATATTTAGTACTCAAGAGCATTTGCTATTAAGACATTGTGTAAATGCTGCATAGCCAGACAACAGCTTCTGACAACAATCCAGAGGAATCTTCCCCCACTTTCCATGGGAAAAGGTCTCTGGGTTAATAATGTTGGGTTTCTTGGTGGAACTGGCTTCTTCAAATCCCACAAGAGATTTTAAGGCGACTATGATGGTTAATCTAGCATCTTCCAGGATTTATTGCAATGATCAAGCTTCAGCTTCTTCACAGGATGGCATGGCATTTTCCTTGGATTTCCTCATACTTTGCAACTGTAAGCAGATGTAAATAACCTGTTTGGCAAGTTTTCTAAGCAATGCAATGACCTAATCTATATGGTGACACAAACCTATAAATAACAAAAAAAAAATATATATATATATATTTGATTCTTTAGTTTACAATGTTTAGGAGGTTAAATAAGACATGAATTAATTGAGTGTAAACTGAAATAGGAAGTAGTTATAGTTGGGAGCTGCAGGAAATAAAAGGCTGGATTGCCTGGCATCCATCCATCCATCCATCCATCTTCCCTAATGCAGCATGCAGAAAACTCAAGTGCAACCAGAGAGCACAGAGGAAGCAGAAAAATACATATTTTTATTATTGATTTTGCTTTCAAAGTACACAGAAGGTCCTCTCCTGTTACCACATGCTTATGTCTAGTATAAAAGTCTTTATTATTCTCAATGCTATCTAATCTTTTGAATTATTCTACATGCAAGGCTATTTCTCAAAATCCCATTATTCATAAGAAAAATCAATGATAAATGGCAAAACCACAATGTTGTTCTCCAAGAAAAATGAATAAGAACATTTTCCACCCAGGTTAAGCAATGTTGTAAAAAAAAACCTTTATGTTTGAAATATAGGATTCTGCATTACCGATTCTCTTATACGTATATCTAAACAGTTTACCTTGTGGTCATAGAAATTGTCTATGAGGGTTGTGAAGCGCCTGGCCTGATCCTTCAGAGTCAGCGACAATTTGGGAACATGGCGGATGAGTACAGTGTCAAAGATCCGCGCAATCTCCAGATAATCGCTGGCACCCATTGGCTGGAGAAAAGGTGACAAGGAAACATGCTGAAAGCAGTGGCCACACATACAGTAAGTAAGCTGTTTACTCTGCATACTAAGGCTGAGGGGTGGAAAAAGAGACCTTTTTACAAGAGCATGTTGTGCAAAATATCCTTGCTGATGTAATGTCCTTGGGCGGCTTGCCATTCAATTTAATTGCTCTTAAAATAATGAGGGCATGACAACAAATGTCAGAGGAAGCCTTGAAGCTCAGATGCCTTCGAAAACTCCCCACTCTCCATCAGGGCTGAGACTTTACACAGACAATGCAGATTACTGCTGCAAAAGGGTATAAAAGACTCCGCTAATCATAAACTCATCAATAGACTTGCTTTTTGACATTGAGCAGACCAATAGGACCTGGATAGGGAGAGAGGTTTGGACAATACCAGTGCACAGAGGGAAAGAAACCAGGCCTAGAGGTAATAATGACAAGTGAAGGGCTTTAATCTCTGCAGTTTTTATTAGCCGGGAGTGGATTTTGAGTCTCAAGTGAGCAATATGCAACATGATGGCTAATGATCTATATGCCATTTGAGTTGACTGGAAATCTGGTTAAACTTTTGAAAAAACATTTTTTTTGTTGTTGTTGCAAAAACTAAGTATACTCTTGCTGCTTCTAGCAGGATATCCAATTAAATATAAGGACTAATGGGCACCACCTGTTTTCCATCAATACATGAAGGATTGGAAAGCCATTTTCATACCATTTTATGTTCAAAACTTAAAAAGCCTTTTCAAAAATGGGAAATACAGTGAGGCGAAAAAGTATTTAGTCAGCAACCAATTGTGCAAGTTCTCCCACTTAAAAAGATGAGAGAGGCCTGTAATTTCCATCATAGGTATACCTCAGCTATGAGAGACAAAAAAACAAACAAAAAGAAAATCACATGGTCTGATTTTTAAAGAATTTATTTACAGATTTTGGTGAAAAATAAGCATTTGGTCAATAACAAAAGTTCATCTCAATACTTTGTTATATACCCTTTGTTGGCAATGACAGAGGTCAAATGTTTTCTGTTAGTCTTCACAAGGTTTTCACACATTGTTGCTGGTATTTTGGCCCATTCCTCCATGCAGATCTCCTCTAGAGCAGTGATGTTTTGGGGCTGTCGCTGGGCAACAAAGACTTTCAACTCCCTCCAAAGATTTTCTATGGGATTGAGACTGACTAGGCCACCCCAGAACCTTGAAATGCTTCTTATGAAGCCATTCCTTCGTTACCCTGGTGGTGTGTTTGGGATCATTGTCATGCAGAAAGACCCAGCCACGTTTCAGTTTCAATGCCCTTGCTGATGGAAGGAGATTTTCACTCAAAATCTCCCGATATATGGCCCCATTCATTCTTTTCTTTACACGGATCAGTCGTCCTGGTCCCTTTGCAGTAAAACAGCCCCAAAGCTTGATGTTTCCACCCCCATGCTTCACAGTAGGTATGGTGTTCTTTGGATGCAACTCAGCATTCTTTCTCCTCCAAAGACGACAAGTAGAGTTTTTACCAAAAAGTTATATTTTGGTTTCATCTGACTATATGACATTCTCCCAATCCTCTTCTGGATCATCCAAATGCTCTCTAGCAAACTTCAGACGGGGGTGGACATGTACTGGCTTAAGCAGGGGGACACGTCTGGCACTGCAGGATTTTAGTCCCTGGCGGCATTGTGTGTTACTGATGGTATCCTTTGTTACTTCGCTCCCAGCTCTCTGCAGGTCATTCACTAGGTCCCCCCATGTGGTTCTGGGAGTTTTGCTCACTGTTCTTGTGATCATTTTGACCCCAAGGGGTGAGATCTTGGTGGAGCCCCAGATCGAGGGAGATTATCAGTCGTCTTGTATGCCTTCCATTTTCTAATAATTGCTCCCACAGTTGATTTCTTCACACTGAGCTGCTTACCTATTCAAGATTCAGTCTTCCCAGCCTGGTGCAGGTCTACAATTTGGTTTCTGGTGTCCTTTGACAACTCTTTGATCTTGGCCATAGTGGAGTGTGACTGTTTGAGTTTGTGGACGGGTGTCTTTTATACTGATAACAAGTTCAAACACGTCCCATTAATACAGCTAACGAGTGGAGGACAGAAGAGCCTGTTGCAGAATAAGTTACAGGTCTGTGAGAGCCAGAAATCTTGCTTGTTTGTAGGTGACCAAATACTTATTTCCACCATAATTTTCTAATAAATTCTTTCAAAATCAGACCATGTGATATTCTGGATTTTTATTTCTCTTTTTGTCTCTCATAGTTGAGTTATACCTATGATGAAAATTACAGGCCTCTCTCCTCTTTCAAAGTGGGAGAACTTGCACAATTGGTGGCTGACTAAATACTTTTTTAACCCACTGTAACTCCAATCAGATTTCTCAGAAGTGAAGATCAGCACTAATTTACCTCAATGTCAGGCTGTGCATGCTAAGAAATTGCAGAAAATCTTCATCTTAGACTCTACATGCTTCAGTAATCACTGTAAATGTTAAAGTCTATGACAGTAAAACTCTCAATGAGTGGCTTGTTGGAAGGGTAGCCAAAAAAACGTTCTCTAAAAATATTATAGTGGCATGACTTGGGTTAATGTTGCAGCTCATGTTGCATCTACAGTACATGAGCTGAAACATTTCTTGAACAACATCCTTTGTACAGACAAAGCCATAGAGGAAATGATATAATGGTCAACACCATGTTTGGAGAAAACCAATCACAGCATGGCAGCACAAACACACCAGAACAATAGCCATGCACGATGGCGGAGGGAAGGCAAGGCAATTTTATTTGTATAGCACACTTTCAATAACAAGGTAATTCATTGTGCTTTACATGATTATGGAGTAAAATAAAAATAGCAGTAAAACACAGACAAAGCATATGAAGTAAAAACAGCAATAAACCAAGAAGCATACACAAAACATGATTAAGCATTACTCAAAAGCAGCTCTAAACAGATACGTTTTAATTGTGATTTAAAAGAACTCAGTGTTTCAGCAGCTTTGCAGTTGTCTGGAAGTTTGTTACAGATTAGAGGAGCATAGAAACTGAAAGCTGCTTCTCCATGTTTGGTTCTAATTCTAGTGATGTTGAGTAGACTGGAATTAGAGAGTGTTCTGGTGGGTTGGTATAGTGACAGTAGATCTTCAACATACTTTGGTGCTAAGCCATTCAGTGATTTATAAACTAGTAAAAGTATTTTGAAGTCTATTCTCTAAGCTACAGGGAGCCAGTGCAAGGACTTTAGAATTGGGGTGATGTGCTCTACTTTCCTGGTTTCTAGTGAGGACACGATCAGCTGCAGCTGTCTAATTGGCTTTTTAGGGAGACCTGTGAAGATGCTGTTGCAGTAATCAATCAGACTAAAAATAAACGCATAGATGAGTTTTTTGAGGTCCTGTTGCAACATCAGTCCTTTAATCCTAGAGATGTTCTTCAGGTGATAGAAGGCTGAACTTGTTATTGTCTTTGTGTGAGCCTGGAGGTTCAGGTTCGAGTCCATTACTACACCTAGATTTCGGGCCTGATCAGTAGTTTCTAGCTGTATTAACTGAAACTGTTTGCTGACTATTGATCATTCCTCTTTAGGTCCAAAAGTAATTACTTTTCTGTTTCTGTTCAGCTAGAGAAAGTTATGGCACATTGATTTGCTTGATGCATTTACTTAGGGTTTGGATGGGTTCCAAGCCACCTGGTGACATCGTAATGTAGAGCTGAGTATCATCTGCATAGTTATGGTAGCTAATCTTATTGGTTGTTATAATCTGGGCTAATGGGAGCATGTAGATATTAAATAAAAGGGGCCCCAGGATGGAGCCCTGGGGCAACCCACATGTGATTTCTGCTCGTTCTGATGAAAAGTTTCCTATTGAAACAAAGAAGTCCCTGTTCTTTAGGTAAGACTCAAACAGCCAAGTAGTGTACCAGAAAGTCCGACCCAGCTCTCCAGTCGTTCCAATAAAATATCATGATCAACACTGTCATATGCTGCACTGAGGTCCAGCAGAACCAGCACTGTGTTTCTACCACAGTCTGTATTTATCCGGATGTCATTGAAAACTTTGACGAGGGCAGTCTCAGTGCTGTGGTGAGCACAGAAACCAGACTGAAAAACATCAAAGCGGTTGGCCATTGCTATGAAGCTATTCAACTGATGAAACACAGCTTTTTCAATAATTTTACTGATGAAGGGAAGATTAGAAATTGACCTGTAGTTCTGCATTAACATGTTGTCCAGATTATTCTCTTTTAGCAGTGGTTTAATAACTGCTGTTTTTAAAGATACCTGACAGGAGGGATGAGTTAACTATTTTAATCAGATCAGACCCAATGACGGGAAAAACTTTCTTGAGATTATTATTATTTATTTTTTTTGGCATTTTGCAGTCATTCGGTCAACCATAAAACTTTGTGTTTACCAAAATATGACCATAATCACATCATTTAGCAGGACATATAGTTATCCTTGGTATCTTCCTATAGAGAATTGGCTCTGGGAATCACATTTAAAAATATACATACAAATAGCTAAAATCTTGCTCAACATATAGAAGAAGATGTTGGGATCTCTGGGTCTGAGTGTCATTCTCTGCCTCAAGTGGAGGAGTTGAATTATCTAGTTGCCTTGTTCATGAGTGATGGTTGGATAGAGCCGAGGATTTGGATAGACAATTTGGGGCCCGTTTCCCTCTTCCTCCCTTCACCAACACACCATAATTAAATGGCTGAATTTACCTTTAGCAAGTCATCAAGTTTTGCAGAGGTCTGGTAATGAGCCATTCGTTTGATTCTGGTGTGTTAAACCCAGGAGCTATTTAAAGTTAACTGACAGCGGCTCTTGAGGACCGAAGTTAGAAACCAGTACTGCACAAAAATGTGAGAGACTGATAGAAATAGCCGAAGGCAGGTAATCATAAGGTACACTTAGTTTTTCACACTTGTGCTCATTTTCTGACTATGACTGTCTAAACACTGTCCTATAAAGTAAGAAGAACATGGACATGCACACCATCTTCAGGCATTACTCACTTTACCACACAGTTCATCAAAAGTACAATCAGCGATGGAGCCACAAGTCTTCTGTAGAGTCACATCTCTGCCCAGGACAGTCAGCACACGTGGACCAGTAACTAGAAAAACCAAAGCACAGTGATAATTGACCACAAAAGATAAGCTGAAGAATAAAAAGACGAGGATAAATCCAAACACGGTACAAATGGTCATAAACCCATTGTCTTTTCAAAATTTTCAACAGGTTTCTTTCTTTTCTTTTTTCATTGTATAATTCTACTTTTTGTGTGCAAAAAAGAAAATCTTAAAGGCATAACTTTCCACTATGAACCTCTTTCAAAGTTTTGTTTATTTGTATATGGTTGCCCAAAGAGAGTTTTGCAGGTGTTAAGCAGAAAAAAATCATTTTCTGTTGGGCCTTTGTGTTTAGAGATTTCATTATTACTTAAACTGATAATTCATTGAGGCATGCAAATATAAACATACAGCAGTGGTATTTACAACATACTCTTTAACTCTTTTGACTAAAAATCTAACACCAATGGACTAATGATTGTTGTCCTTTGTCGTTTCTTATAATCTGACTGGAAGAAGTTACTGTAAACACATTTACTTGTTAACATATCAGTTAGACAGCCAGTTTAGAGCACACCGTTTTGAGGATAAAACAGTCTGTGGGGCAATTTTGAGCTAAAACTGGACTCAATGTTGGAAGCAGAGAGGTGTTGCCTTGGTTTATTAGAACTACTTTTTGAATATTCCAACAAAACTCGACAATATAACCAGCATAATTTCAAGGAAATAAACAAGCAAATGAAAACATAGAAAGGTTTTTATGTAGATGGTAATGAAAAAAACAAACAAGTTTCCTCCTCTAAAAAGCGTCATTTTCCATATATGTTAAGAGGTGTTTTCGAACTCTGGCTTAAGATGTATATGGAAAAAGGTGTTTTTGACCTACTGGTACCGATCTTTGTCCAAGGTCATCAGAATTTTAGTTTTGTGTTAATTTTCTATTTTCCTGCATTCATATATTTTGTGGTAAAATAAATGGCTGGGAGAAGAACTTTAAAACATTACGTTGACTAACTATAGGAGAAATATAGGGAAAAGAAAATATAGAAACTTCTTTTATTAGTACCAAACCCAGTTAAAATGGACAGAGTTTAACTTCCTTACCACTCTTCTGTCTTAATGCCAGCTCCTTAAACAGTGCATCCAGGTACGCTTCTGCTCCAGACTCCCCTGTGCTGCACACCACACACACACACACACACACACACACACACAAACAAACCACAGGGGAAACAATTGGATATAAAATTAATAACGCTGAAGTGGTTACATCAAACGCTGGCAGCAAGCAGAGCATTGGTGTTGAGTACTTAGCTTTTCACTCCATCAGCAGAGAAAAATGAGGATGTTAGGCTCTAAACAGGAGCGTCAGCCAGTGAATGCACGTTAAAGTGAGACCGTGGAGGGTGTATGTGTGTTTGTTTGCTTGTGTTTTAACTCCAGGTAAAAGGGTGTGATGCTCTCTATTTACATGCTGTTGAATGGCCCAAACTTGCTTGGTGGTGTGTGTGTATGCTCCTAACAGTGGATATGTAATGAGGAAAATAAAAAAGTAGCTTTTAAAGCTCTACCATTTTCTCATGTTCTATTGATTCCTTTCATTCTTTTCATGGCTCTTTCAAGGTAATGCAGGTCTTTATAAACCTCCCTGCCTGCTTCTGCCCATTTATGCATCTGTTTGCGTTCTCTTTCAAGCTTTTAAAAAAAAAAAATCTAACCACATCATGTGTGCAAACATTTCCTGTGCGTGAATGTTTGTGTGCAGGTTAATGCCGACGTGTTACCAAACCTCTGCACCATCTCTGAACTGAGCTGGACTGTTAACATTAGGGAAGATAATGTCAGGTATGAGTCTTACAGGTAGTAGAGTTTTCTGGCTGCAGGCCTGTCCAGCGTCCTGTAGTCAACCCCAGAGTCCAGACAGACAGTGTGGCAGTATTCCTGAGCACAAACACAGATAAACATTTTCTGAATCATACTCATTGATAGGGGTTGCAATAAAAATGTCATAAAAATGTAAAGATTTTAGAGTACACCATAAAAATAAAAGAGAAAACTAGGGAAGTTCTTGTCAGTATTAGGAAAATACATATGGGTAAAAAAATTCTTTATTTATAGCCATATGAATAATAAAAAAGGACAAAGAATGGTGTCGCAAGCAAATAAAAATTTTTTTTTCAACAGGAATAAAAATAGGAGCAAGAAAACTATTGCATTTATTGGGATGTGCATAACAGGCTGACCATAAAAAATGAAAAGAAATAAAAAATTTATTTAAAAAAGGGAAAGATTTTGTTGTAAAATACAAATACATTTAATCTTCTTTTAGCTTCAAGTGTTTATTATACATCACAAATGTATTCATTTGCCAAAATATTGCAAAAGTTATTTTTCAAAGAGGGGAGAAATGATGATTGGCAAATTCGTAGCATTGATGCAGTTGGAGGGCCTTTCGGTTGATCCTGGACGACCCTGAGGTCTGTGGCATCAAGAAATAAAGTAATTCTCATCACACTTGGTTTGTGCAATTAAAGCGCATAAAATTCAGTTTAAAAAACAATTCACAATAAAAATACAGAAAATGCAGATTCTGTGTTAGATGTGATTACGTTTGCATTAAGAAAACTTTTTTTTTGAAGAATTGTTTATTAATGTTGTCACTGAGGACTAAATAGATTCAGCTTTTGATCATATATTGCTATAATATTGTGCAGCTGTATCATTTCTGCCTTAAACCTTGGATTCTTGTTTGTCTGTACGGTTAAAACTGGGAGCTTTGTAATGGGAATAACAAGCAACTACAGTTTGAACAAATAAAAATGACTATAGAAGGCAATATGGTGACATTAACCAATCTCCTGACAGCTCTCAGATTTTGCGCCACTGCTTAATGTTTTTTTTGAGCCAAACTATTGTTCTGCAGCACTCCAGCTGAGGTGAACCTGTGAAACTTTTTAAAATGGTGTAAAACGTCAACAGGATTCATGTCAGGGAGTGCAGCGCAAACTATAATCATCATTGCCACTATTCTATCAAAGAAAAGAGAGGAATTGCATATCATTCCAGGCAAGCCATCAACGGCTGACTGAGTATCCTGCGACAGCTCCATTAAATTATGAAATCAGTGAATTTCTGCCACTGGCCTCCTTAAGCTGCAGGATAATTAGTAATCATCACAAAGCATGGGGACGGAAATACTCTATTCTTCTCCGCTGTCAACTTTTTATCTCCGTGTCCGCTCACACAAACGGGGTTCCCACTCTGAGCCAATTGGCTGAATCAGGCTTAATAACAACCTGCCAAACTCGCCCTCCCTCGTGCACAAAAGGGAGGTGTCATTTCATCAACCTTTGGTGACCCCACCAACCAGTAAATAGTCGCTCCGAAAAGCAAAAAAAAAAAAGAAAAGAAAAAAAACTTGTCACAATTGCCGCCACATCATTAGAATCTCAGTTCAGCTTTTCTCCTGCCATCTTCCACCCCCCCCTCTTTGTAAACCATGTCTACCTACAGTAAAGACGGCTGACGGAGGTATAAATAAGAGAAGGGGAAAGAAGAAGGAGGAATGGAAACACAATCAGAGATGATGATTCCATTGGTTATTTATAATCAGTTGAGGCTGAAGCCTTGCGGGTCATTACTTGATTATCCATCTTAAGGGGATTGTCAAGATCCCACTCCTTCAAGATCTCCTCCGCCTACACATTGTGGTCATTCACCACTCCCCCCCCCCCCTCCAAACACCGCCCTCACCACCACCTTTCATCATACTGACAGTCAGATTTCACTTTGAGTCTACTTTGCATCTTACATTCTCATCCTAAACTGTCTGTTTGATTTCTAAATCGTACTGTGTTGTGGGAAATTATCGAGCAGACTCAACAGCTTCATGAACTTTCAAAACAGTTAGTTTATCATTAATAAGAATACAACATTTGTAAATTTGGTTATTAGCTCAGTGTTTGGACCAGACAATAAATGCAATAGCAACACTATGTGCTCTGACCACAATGTGCACTGGGTATAAAGACATTTAATCCAAACCAACTTACATTTCATAACTGAAAATAAGGAGCAATCATTAACAAATTGCTAGTTATTGTCACCAATTAGCAATTGAACAATTTGTTAAAGTCACTGTAATTACAATGTTACAACATTACAATGCTAATATTAAGGCAATTAGCTACATGTAACTCTCAGACACCCTGTCGTTAAGAAATACACACAAACCTATAACACATAGTATTTGCACAACATGAGCGGACTTTGATCAAACTTTCAACAAACTTCAATGTTAGGATCAGCCTGAAAAAGGGAAGTTTAACGACACCCTGTACAAAAGTGCTTGTGTTGGGAGGTCTTTGTTTGGCTCACTTATAATAAAGGAGCGTAAATAAAACAATATTAGTTCGCTGTTACAAGACATCTTTGCAATGATAAACGTTGGATATACTAGAAGTGTTGGGTGAAATTTTGTTAGCAGATAAAAGGCGCCTGTAACAGTTTCAAAATTCAGCTTATTCGCGGGAACTCAATTGTTTTTGTCCGCCAATTGCGTGTTGACCGAAAAATATCCTGCTCTAAAAAGTGTGCCCTGCTGTCTGATTTGACCTATGTTTTTGTCGATCAAAGTTTTGAAGATTTTATCAAGCTAAAGAGTTTTTTCCCCCCAGACATCCGACAGTAAGGATGGTTAACCACTTCAACCGATGTGCCTAAAATTGTGAGTCTTTGTTTAAATGTTTGGACAACCTGTCAAAAATTGCTTGAATAAGAGATTTCTGCAAAGTCAGCAACTCTATGCAACCAGCTGGGCTTCCTTACATAACTTTTATCAAAACAACACTAAATTATCAACTTAATCTAGCTATTCTGGATTAAAATTTGGTTTTACTTAGGACTATATATAATTGGATATGAATGACCAGTACCTTTTGAGGTTTTTCTGTATGAATTCTCAAAAAGATGCTTCATTGAATTGCCTTACCTCCTTTTTACCGTTTTCTCACCCTAATGGTCTGTGTGTTACAGTATTTTGCAAAACAAAATTTAGTAAATCCGACTTGCTTTCCAACTTTCAAGTTGAATAAACTCAACTGAAGGGTAATGACATTCTCAGATTCGAGGTCCGGAGTGAACGCAACATCTTAAGACGTTCACATGCAGGTCTGCAAGGTCAGTATGATTAGCATGTTCATAATTTTTCTTACTCTGGATTTAAATAACCTAATGATCATTTGTT
The DNA here is from genome assembly GCA_963556495.2 of Valencia hispanica. NCBI lineage: Eukaryota > Metazoa > Chordata > Actinopteri > Cyprinodontiformes > Valenciidae > Valencia > Valencia hispanica. The sequence continues at coordinate 31,224,764 of OY747719.1, forward strand.
GATGCACATTAACAGAATTTTGGAGCAGTGGTGGAAAAGGTTTTCCCACTCAGACACCAGACATGAGAAACAGACTCTTTAGAGGAAAGTCATCCAAACACATGTAGCTCCGATCAAGTCATTGTCAGAGCTGTCCACCGCTCTAACAGGACAGCCGTTTAGCATAAAAACAGAGTGGCTTCTCTCTTTCTTTTATTGGCTCTCCTTCCCTCTGCGACATTTCTCTCTCAATCCTTCACTCCTCAAAAAGTTGCTTTTGAGTTTTTCAAAGAACGCGGTGCCATTGAGCCGCAACAAAAGCCAAGGATAGCTGACTATTGGGCCCTGATGAGGTCCACTCCCTCATTACCCGGCAGCAGAAAACATTTGATGCTTTTTCTTTTTTTTGTTTGGCCTGGAGAATTGACCAAGCCTCAAAGAAATGCAGGGTGGGAAGGCTGAAAAAGAGATGAAGGGGAGGTGGGGGTCGCGAGAGAGATAAGGGGGAAAAGGTTGTAGTCCATTCAGCCATGTGCGTCTTACAGCCTTCTGTGGAGGGGGGACAGAAAAAAAAATGGGAGGGGGCAGGGACAGAGGGGTCGAGAGACAGAGAGACTGGGGAGAAAAGAGAGAAAGCTTAAAACACTGCCTTTATGCTGGCAAGTTCTGTACGACTCTTCTGACATCAAAGTGCTTTCACTAACTGGGGAGCTGCTGTGTGTGTGTGTGTGTGTGTGTGTGTGTGTGTGTGTGTGTGTGTGAGTGTGTGTGTGAGTGGGTAAACTGGGGGTGTATCTGGTGATTTTATTCATTCCTCAGCAGTCTGGGAGGGGGTACGTGACAATGTGAACACCCTAATTACACCTAATGATCTGTTCCCTTAAAGTGTGACTGCCTTCGACCGGCGATGGATTGTTCAGCTGGGCCGTTCTCACAACCTCCCCTTGCCTCAGTTGCTCCTCTTGGGGAAACATCCTTTGAGCTTCAGGCCTCAAGATTTGTGATCCGGGACCCCAATGGACTCCACCAACCTCAACCCCTCTTGAGTTCTGTTGGCCCAAAACCGAACCCAACCAAAACGCCAGGATGGGATGTGGTTCTTGCACCTGGCCAACTGAGGCTCAACATATTTAACAGCAGCCAACAAAAACCTAACAAAATGGGCTTTATGTTCATGTATTCCACCTGTTCTGTTTGATACATTAGTGTTTTTCAGCACTGCGCATTAAGGTATACTGCTCTGCATGTTTTAGGTATTTCCCTGCTTCAGCACACCTGATTTCAATTGATGGCTGACTGACAGTTTTTTTTGCTGGGAAACATCTATAACATGCAGAGCAGTGTTGAAGACCAGCATTGAGAAATAGTACTAAAATACTTGCACTTAAATGTTTTTTTTGACTGGAAGTCATATGAATGTTTGTACTGAGTCCAGACTTGAGTCTGAGGCCTTTTGACCTCAAAGAAATGGAACTCATTGCAAAAGATGAACAACCAAAAATACAGTGGAAACTTACAAAAAGATGGACAGCCATTACACAAAACTGGTTGACTGCTGTAATACCAATAAAGGCTTTCCCATAAACTACTATGAAGGGTAAAAATAACTGTTGCAAAAATGATTCTTTTTGCACATCGTCTTACAGTCTTTCGGGGGAGGTTCATCATTTCCCATTTGATCAAAGTTATTACTTTAAAGAAAATATTTTTAAATCTAAATCTGCAAGAGGTATAAATAACTTTGATGTATGTACACACCCTTTACATAAATCTACATTTTACTGCAGTAGCATGACATTCTCTAAGAGGGAGCCATAAAGTTGGGTCCTCATCCAGTGTTGTCAAAGTTTAAGTCCTATTGAACTTTAAAATCATTGCCCTGACTGTGGCCATTTTAATGGGTAATTTTTATGTTGACTTATGAAAATTAAGACACATATGCCTTATTTAAATATTATGTATGATGTATTTCCCATTTTAAAGAGTAGCTAAGAAAAATAGGCTTCTGTGTGACAATTACAAATTACAGTACAAGAAAACAGGAAGCCATGGATTAACAATCAGAGGTAGCCCCAAAAACTTTGATTCAATTAAAAAAAAATTAAAATATAAAAAAAGCTTCATTTAAAAACACATTTAACAGGAATTATTATTGGTTCCACTATGTCGTCAGTGCTTTTGTTAAAAGCTATTATTTCAAATTTGGATAAATTAACCAAGATTAAAAGGTTAACTTTGTCAGTTTGAAATTGTCATAAAAGATGCATTTTTAAGGTTTCACATACATCTCTACTAGGGATATCAGCAACAGTGAAGAGGTTCTAAGTAACAACATGTTTCCACACTAATTGTCCAACAAAGACAAAAACATAAAAAATAATCTTGCGGTCTATTATTTTGTAAATTCCAGCAACTGTTTGAGAACAACTTGGTTTCCCCATCCACTACAAGCTTAATAAAAAACAAAAAAACAACAGATGGAGCTTTCTTACAGGTGAGCCACAATCTGTGGAAAATCTACCACTGTAAGTCAGAGCTGACTAGACAACCGATCACTTCAGTGCAAATAAATTCACCATTTATAAGCCATTTCCATTCAGAGCTGGACTTGCCGGTGTTCTCAATATCATTGAAAGACCATCAAACTACCACCAACATGCTTTACTGTTGGTCTTATGTTATTTTTTTCTGAAATACTGCTATATTTACAAGGTTTTACACCAGATCTAACATATTTCTGTTCTTTTTGGTCAGCTGTGGATTTTACCATGCAACTGTCCCATGGATGCCCACTTTTCTTTTGTTAAATAATTAACACTGACTTTAAGTAAGGAAAGTGTGGCTTGGATATACTAAATGTTATTATTTCTTCTTTTGTGACCTCCTGGAAAGGTAGTTGGTGTGCTGTAGGGGTATATTTGGTTAACCACTGTTCAATCTTTTCTGTAGGCCAAGTTTTGTGTGCTGTGGACACACACACACAAGCAATAGACTCCGCTTCCCGAAAAACAAAGATGTTTCTCATAAAATATCAACGTCAGAGATCCATGAGTGCACGCGGAAAGATGTTCATACATTTGTAGAACTAATCAAAAGGGTGAAAAAAATCCAACTTGCACAATTTAGCATGCACTTTGAAAAATTTAGGTTTCTCAAAGAAGGTCCTGCCTTGAGCTACGATTACCCACTGTATTCATAAAGGCATGAAGTTTTAATAATCAAAAAGATTATGCGCTTGATCACATCTGATACACACACACAAAAACTGTCATAACTTGATCAATTTAAAATTAACTGCAATTTGAGATTCAGATTTATTTTTTCATGAGCTTTAAAAAAGGAAAAATCTGTTTGCCTCTTACTGATTGATAAGATTTCAAAGAAGAAATATAAAAAAGTAATGAGCTTCAACCCTGAGGCACGCTTTAACCTGATCTTAGAAGTTCTGCAAGACAATGGCTGCTATAAAAATCGAACTTGGTTGTATTTGAACTTGCAGCCCTTTCTGCTCTCTCTTACCAAGGTCTTTGTGGGAGGACCACATCACTCCCATTCTTTATTAGTCTTATATATATATATATATATATATATATATATATATATATATATATATATATATGAGCAGGAAACCCACAGATACTCCAAGTTAGCTCAGGGTTGTTATGATTTTTTCCTCTTCCTTTGGCAGCTTTGTATGTGGCTGTAATCAAACAGGCGCAAGGGGAGAATAAAGTCACTATTCTGCTACCAAAATGCAGAGACCTGACCTTGGGTGAGTAAAGCCTGCCAGCAGAACGGGATGGTAATGGCATAAAGGGAGAGGATAAGAGGGTGCAGAGACTGGATGGGCGATGAAAAGTGAAGTGGAGAGGGAGGATGCTCATGAGAGTGAAAAAAGGGTGTCTTAGTTACAATACTGGCAGTGTCCATTAAAGAAGAGCCCCTAAACCCTGTATTTTACATAAACCTGAGCTTTGCCATGGCTACAAAGAAAAAAGAAAAAAAAGAACGCCTGAATAGATTTTCTAATGGTGCTGACAAGGGACTTGAAACTGTCAACATACATCCGTAAAAACCATCCAAGGATGTTTCAAACTAACAAAACTTCATACTTTCTATGTGTCAGGTAAAACGGCTTCAACTATGCTTGATCTAATGTTTTTATCCCTTTAGGATAAGGCAACTGGATGTTTATGGTGGAAAGAAAGGGGGTCCTAACTAATCAGAAGTCAATGGTTAAATAAAGACATCGACTCAGGCGGAAGGAGGTGCTGGATTAACCTTTAACACCGTGGCTCAGGTGATCAGGATCAAAGGTCAGAGGCTATATTTGACGTCTTAACGCCCTCATTTTACCTTCCATTCATCATAGAAATGATGCTGCAGCCCGCGCACCCAACTGTGATCTGCAGACTTATGCTCCCTGAAAGTATTAATTCAATCTATTAAAAAGGGTCAGCCAGTTAGCAACGTCACCTTCCAAAAGCATGCTTTAACTTTGCAGAGCCGGCCGCCAGAGAAGGGAAAGAAAAAAAACGACCCCCAAAACCAGATGGTCTGACAAAGAGGGAACATGGTACCCAGAAAGAAAGGAGGTAGTCCGGGGCAGTGAGGGACAACAGGCATTCAGGAACTTGATGAGGGTGGATTAGAGAGGGCAAGGGTGTTGCTGGGCGGGGAGCAGGGTAACTCTGAGACTTCCCATGTTATGTTGAGTGCTTACATTTGTGTGATTTAGGTTTTTAAACGTTAGTGTGAAGCAGCTGATTAACCCGACTGATGCTGACACATAAAAAATCTGTGTAAAGGCGCTCACGTTAAGCTTTATGTTTTTGCAATTTACATGTGGTGAGATAATAATCCTGCTGAAATTATTGAGCTAAATTTACCCCCAGATCTATACCTCAGTATTATTATCAAGCACAGAATTCCAATATTATTTATCTCCATGTTTATTGGGACCCCAGCTGAAGATGTGTAAAAAGACTTAAAATAAATTACTTTTCAATTGCTGTAGAAAGTTTCAGACATTGAGTGTTGATTCTCCTTCTGTCATGCGTCTGAACGAGAGATGCGCTGTGAAATCAGGTGCTGAAAAGAATTTGTCGGGTTTTCAGTTTGATCAGTCCTGATGCATGTTGTTTAAAGAATGAACATACCTAACCATACCTAAGTGGAAGCCCAGAGATGTAAGCAGATCTTTAAAAGAACAATGTATTTGCTACAGGGTGTTGAGATATGTTTGTAGTTTATGAAGGCTATGAGAGAGAGACTTTCAGCACATAACAGGAAGGCTGAACAGATTACAGCAACTTGCTTCTAAGCCTGTCATGAAACAAGCTGAAGTAGTAAATGTTTTGAACCATGTTATATTTCTTTTGTTTAAAAAACAAGTTAACAGTGTTTTTCATTTACAAGATCTGCTCTTAGACACAGTATAGCATCACCATATTTCCTAAAATGAAGAGATAATGACTGCTCACAGCAGGAAGGGTGCAATAAAAATGTGGAGTGTTCTTAATTTTATGCATTTCTGAAAAGGAAATCAGAATCAGTTAAAAATCGACAGGTAATGTTTTAGAAAAAAAAAACAAAAACAGCTTGGACATCAGCCACAGAGCTCTGACTGCGGCATCTCTACTCTGAAGAGTAAACATTTTAAAGCCATCCCTTCACTGGTAATGACCGTTTAGACTAAATACCAATAAAAAGCGTAAGAATGCTACCCTCCTCTGTTGCAAAATGCATGACAACAAATTATTATGCAATTATTTATGATCATGCTCACTCCAAACACATCAATGATCATTTCATATGCAGGCAGGATAATGATGTGACCTGCTTAAATTGCAAAGTAGATTTTTTTATTATAGAAAGGGCTAGCTGTCGCCTCACTCTCTCCTTTTTTTGTCCTCACTCTTATCCCCTACTTTTGAAATGCAAGGAGTGTGTGAGTCAGTCACTCAGTTCGTTCACCCATTCACATTACCAGTCCCATCTCTCTCTCTCTCTCCTCCTCTCTGAGTGTTTCAGTGTGCCCTGGCATGATCAAAGACAGCTTTGTGACGCCGTGCAAGGCATCCAGGAAGCAGAGAACATCAAACCACAACTCACAGAAGGACATGCACAGCAGGAACAGAGACACATGTGTAAAGTGTGTGTAGGTGTGTGTGATAAACAAATGAATAAATTAAAAAGACAAGAGCGACAGAGAGGTGACTTTGTCTCTACCTTTAGCATGTCGATGAAAGGTAGGAAGGTGTCCCTCTGAAGTCCGTTTTTGTACAGATCTGAAATAGGAGGGAAGGGCTTGCATGAGAGCTGCTGTTTAGCCTCCTAATAATGTCATTCCCCCAATACAGATTGGAAGATAAATTGGCTATTGATGAACTGAAAGATGGGTGGGGAGGCATGACAAAAGGAATGGGGGGGACTGAGGGAGGGGGGGGGTGAAAAATAGATTTCTGCACCGGCAGCGGCAGCAACATAAAATTCATTACATTCCCAAACAATGGTGGCGACAGAAAGGACTGTCGCCTTTTCAGCGCGGACAATATCCACAGCGGCTGGCTGAATAGAGGTTTCAATTAGCTCGGCTGGAACAAATTAGATCTGAAGTAGCATCCCGGACAGACAGATAAAACAGATAGGGATGCGCACAGCAAACAGGCACAAAGACACACAGAGTGAGGCACACACGGTGAGGCTTAACAAATGCAAACAAATACTGAGGTTGGGCTACAGCCTAACATCACATAATAAATAAACCTCACTTTGTAACTCCTGCACTGATGAATCGATGTGAATGAGACACGACTACTAGGGTTAAGGGAATAGCAATCAATATTTTGTGCATTAATTAATTTGTGAAAGTTAACTGAAAAAAAAAATCAAACATCAATACAACTCTGCTGTCTGTGCAGTAGATATGACTTCTGCTGTATTGATTAATTAGACAACGCATAATGTGTTAATTAGTGAGTTTTTAAGAGGTTTGTTGTTGACATTGATTTCCTGATGCCCATCAGCAAGAAAGCTAATGTCCTCTTATCAAAACATCAAACCATTCAACATGTAAGATTTAAAAAGCGAGCAGAAGTACGCAGAGTCATTATGCTGTAGCCTTATAAAACTGTAATCCAATATAAAACATATTTTATTAAAAAGGACATATATTAGCATTTGTATAACTTTTTTGTTTCATTGTGTTCATGATTCTAGCTCATGATAGATTTTAATTTTCATAATCATGGAACATGAAAAGAGAAGAACAAAGAAAAAGAAAAAAAGTGACAACATTGCAGCCAACAACAGAAACAAAAGTTACTGTTGAGAGGTGAAATTAGATTTTGGATCATCATTACCATTTTACTAAAAGTAAACCTGGACTACAATAATGTAGCTGTCAAAAACTTATCAAAACACTTGCTTGTCACACTTCTCAAACTCTAGCTCTCCATACGCAGGGAGTTCCACACATAAAAGTCCCTTTAAACTAATGCAACACACGTGGAGGATGGGTGGAAAGCTAGATGGTAGCTGCTGACAAATGTTCGCTCATTCATTTAGCTCAGACACAAACAAAATCAGTTCTGCTACTACTAGTAATTTGGGACAAACGTTTTTTTAATTAATGCGATCTGCAGACATCATTAGTTGTTTTGTAATGACAGAAGACACAAAAATGAAAGCCACAGAATAAGAAACATTTGCTTAACTGAAACTTTATGGTCACAAAGATCTTAAGTCACCTTTGTGGTCTGGCTGTTGACTCTCTCTGCGGCGATAAGTTGTAGCTGTTGCATGAGTAATTTGTTCTTCTGCTTTAGGTTTTGGTTGTTCCTTTCCCTAAAAACCTAGATTCCACTACTTAAAGGGATCAAAAAAGAGTTTCCAAAAATAGTTTTTTTTCTGGGGTCAGGATAAATTTGGCTTTTTTTCCTACAGCTTGCCAACATTTGCTGGATAGATTATCTTTATAGCTTAAGAGCTCACTATAAACTTTTTCTGTGCCACTAACATGCAACTTCATATCAGTTTGTCACATTCCTTTCATAAAGGTGGTTTTCCCTTTTAGATCTAAAACTATGGATGGTGACAGGCAACAAGGTGATGCCATTACAGGCAAAACGTTATCATCCATACATGGAAGCGCTTCATTTTGCAAAGGCTATGACACTTTTTTTGCAAGAGATTTTTAACAGGAAATATCTGCTTTGAAAAACAGAAAAGGTTTTTTGTTATTTATGTTTAATACTTTCAAGATTTTCAGGTTTTCTGGCTCTAACACAAAATAATGTTTTGTTGTTAACTTTTAATAGGTGCAACAGATTAATCTATTAAATGAATCTCCTTGTGGAAACAATATTTTGAGCAGATTGTTTTAATTAGGATTGGTGTTTATAGTAAATTAAGAATTAATTTTTACATCTAACTATTGTATTCCACTGAACTTTGTCAAACCAAAAACAAAAGAAAATAAACTATAAATTCCCCTCCTGAACACATTCAGGGGCTTTTTGATACCTGCATCTCCACATCAATAAAGATAGAAAATATATGCCTTTCAAGCCCAGTTGTTTCTCTCGGCTTTTAGTGCTCCATTAACCTTGTAATTAATACCAAGTAGGCTCTCTCTCAAGTTTGCCTGCTTTGGCGCTTTGTTCTTAATAGCTGGCAAATATCAGAGATGTGCGCCTTTGTATACGAGAGCCATCATGCTGCCACCCACTTCACTTAGGGGCTCTGAGACATCAACATCTTCCCAAAGAAAGAGAGGCGTCAGACAGCACATCATGCATTTATCTCCACCTTGATCACCATCTTGCTAATTCTTCCTGGAACTGGCTGTAAATGCAACTTCAAAGACTGTTAAAAGACAGCAAGGTTCCAGATGCATCAGCTGTCCCTCCCCTAGATTTGTGGTTAATTGCTGTAAAGAAGGAAGCAGTTGGTGTGGTCATATAATAATAATTGATTCTTGTTCAATGCATTATTAGTCGAGATTATTTATTCAGCACATTTAAATGTAAATAAAGAATTAAAAAAAAGTATTGATGGTGAAAGGAGATGTGTTGTGGGAATATTAATGTTAATAGTAAGCATGGTAAAGATGTCCAGTGTTTTTTTTTTCTTTTGAAACCAGAACTGAAAGCATTTTAATGAGTACCTTAATAACATCAAGTATGACACTTTGAGATCAAACCTTTGATTCATTGCTTCTTCAATACATGCAACTGCAATATGCAACACAGCTCCATAAAGATTATGTTTCACAAGATTTGTTTTTGTTTCAACCAATAATATAGCTATGGCTGCTTTTAGGCAAGGCAAGGAAATTTAATTTGTATAGCACACTTTTAACTATATGGTAATTCAAGGTGCTTTGCATGAAATGGTGATTAAAAACAAAACAAACATGGAATAGAATATTGGAAATTAAAAGTAAAAGTAGCAAATTAGCATGAAACACACATTACACATGATGCACAATAACACGATACACAATAAAGCAAGAGAAAGATCAATATAGCAAGAGAGCATGAACACATTTCATACATATGACATCAAGCATTTACTCGAAGGCAATTCTAAACAAATGGGTTTTTAGTCTCGATTTAAAGCAGTTCAGAGTTTCAGCGGCTCTACACTCGTCAGGAAGTCTGTTCCAGATAAGGGGAGCGTAGAAACTGAAAGCTGCTTCTCCATGTTTAGTTCTGAGTCTAGGGATGTTTAATAGGCTAGAGTTGGAGGACCTTAGTGGTCTTGGTGGTTGGTATCGTGACAACAATTCTTCAACATATTTTGGTGCTAAGCCATGTAATGATTTATAAACTAGTAGGAGTATTTTGAAGTCTATTCTCTGAGCTACAGGGCGCCAGTGTAAGGACTTTAGAACTGGGGTGATGTGCTCTACTTTCCTGGTTCTAGTGAGGACACGAGCAGCAGCGTTCTGGATCAGCTGCAGCTGTCTGATTGACTTATTAGGCAGACCTGTGAAGACGCTGTTGCAGTAATCAATCCGACTAAAGATAAAAGCATAGATGAGTTTTTTGAGGTCCTGTTGCGACATCAGTCCTTTAATACTAGAAATGTCCTTCAGGTGATAGAAGGCTTACCTTGTTATTGCCTTTATGTGACCCTGGAGGTTCAGGTCTGAGTCCATAACTACACCTAGATTTCGTGCCTGATCAGTAGTTCCTAGCTGTATTAACTGAAGCTGTGTGCTGACTCTTTTAGTTACATGTTTGTTCTTCTCTTAGAAAGTAAACCTAATTCAGTTCCTAATTCAAATCTGTTCTCTTTTTGGTGGACTAAGTCACTGACTGAGTCTTTGCTGTCAATAACTTTGTAAACTCTTTGTTTTTGGAACTTTTGCTGCCAAAAACGACATCTACTCTCCTAACTAACCGCTGTCCTCTCAACCCCCTGCCAGTCATGTCAGATGGCTTCACATACCAAGTCTGGTTCTGCTGAAAGTTTCTTCCTGTTAAAAAAAGTGGTTCCTCTCCAATGTCACACATGCCAACTAAAGCCTAGTTTATGCAACTATCCGTCGAACGCAACGGAGAGCTCGCATCTGTAATTGGTCAGCCCAACATCAGCCCCAGATCATTTCACCAGAACGGTGCTCTATAGTCGATGTAATTAGTGGACAATGCAGCTTTTGGGGGCTAGATGCTTTATATTGTAAGGCCAGTTTATCTAATATCACCTTTTGGCGATTGTGAACTCCAGGAGGTGTACAGAACAACAAACAGACTGCTGTGTTTGTTTGTTTGCATGTGCTTTTAGAGCATTCAATGAGCTGCACTCCAAATAAAAAGCTTTCCAGTTCAATCAAAACTCTGTTGGCCAATGCTCGAGTGGAAATGCTTTTACAAGTTGAAGAAAATGAATTGTCGTTGACCAGAGACATCAGTGAAATGGTAGGCAAACCAGCCAGAAAAGGTCTACACCCCCTGCTGTCCTGGTGGAAAATTGCTTTGCAATGCTGACACACCAACAGAGAAGTATATGTGGATGTGGACGCAAACTTGCTGATGGAGAAGTATAAACTAGGCTTAAGAATGATGGACTGCTGCAAAGTCAATAGCTCCCATATAGAAAACATTTCCCAATTCACAATAACTAATTGCTAAACTGAATAAGACAGTATATTATAATTTGAATTAAAATGAACTGCAATGAATAGGATAGAATAAAGTGATTTCAACTGAAGTTGGACTGAATTGGATTCCATAGAATTGGATATGAATTGGTCTTGTGTGTCTTGTAAAGTGACTTGTAATGACAATTGTTGTAAATTGGTGTTCTATAAATAAATTGTACTGAATAAGAAGAAAACAAAACAAAAACAAAAAAATCAAAAAAGCTTTGGACTATATTCAACTAGCAAAAATGAAATACTCTACAAAAGTACTAAATTAACTTATCACAAAAGCGAGGATGCTGTACGAACCAGAGACGGATGACTAAAACTGAAAGATTACATTGATGTCAAACCAGGAGTGGTAATGATGCCAACAAAAAAAAAAGAATGTATGAGGACTGATTGGCAAAATGCCTCTTGATATTTTTATGAAAAGAATCAGGAGTTTGTGCAAAACAATATCCTAATTATGAGCTTGACTTTCTTCAAACCAAATAAATATATTCAGAAGAACAGATGCACAAAATGCTAAAAGTGGCCAAGCCATGGAAGCACACATGAGAGCTAGGAAATTATAAAATAGGCATATATCGCAACTTATATAGTCATTGCAATATTTACCAATATCATCACCATTGCAAGGATTTTCTAATATTGGGCAGCTCTAAGAAAGAGGTTTGGATTGCTAAAGTAGACCTCACACAGAGGTCCCAACAAGCGAATTAGTAGTTTTCTTGCAAGAAAAACCAAGGTTACATTCGTCCCTGAAGAAAAAGACTGCAAACCACTGGTTTGTCTATGTATCTGATCTACAGACTAAATCCCTAAATATAACACAGTAAGATTTTTACATTTTTAATGCCTCTATGTTTTTTTCCTGCACATTGAAAAAATGCTTTGGACACCTGACTGAGCCCACATAAGCTGACATATTTAATAAATACAAATTTTGAAGATACTATCTGAGAAAGGTGCAAACCTGGAAAAGCTTTATTGGAAGCACAAACTATTTTTGTTGGACATTATTTAAACTGCTAGAATATAAATTCAAATTGTGGATCATAAAGAGAGGCGACAAATTAAATATATGACCTGAATAAATTAGTGGACAAGCACAATACATCAACACAGGTGCAATGCATGGCACAATTCAGCAATTAACTTCCAATCAAGCTCTGTAGCACGTCTAAAAAACACTAAACATGGCCAGCTGATGCTGGTTTTGTTTTAAAATGGTAGGAATAAAAGATCTGAGTGTCATTTGTGTTTACGGGCCCAGATGGCACAGACTCAAGTCACTGCTTGGATGGCTGGTGTTTCAATAGAAACTGTGACTAAAAGGACATCTGCATCAGGATCAATGAGAGGTGACGAAGAAAGTCACAATACAATCATTCTCTCAATATGAAAAGTCGGTCAGTGCATAAACTTCAGGGAAAATGCAAATGCTATGTTCTAAACATAGAAATCAACAATTACCACTGGTAAAAATGTTGGAAAAAAGAATATATGATCAAATAAATCATTCTTTGCTAGATTCCCTACAAGTGGGTGACAACAGGTGTGACAACGTTTAAAGAGAGAAATGATCAGGATTTATAGGTATTTGGTACTTCTATAAAGTCATGGAGTAAAATCTGCTGGCATTGCGTAAGGTTCAGTTGTCATACTAGAGCGACATCAAAGAAAACCAGTACATTATTCTAAATTATCATAAATCGACTTCTAAGACAATAAATTGATAAAAAAATATGGATTTGAGCTTGGCCCCTCACTATCATGTGTCATAAGGTCCACAAACATTTACGGTATGGATGTGTACTGGTTTTGTTACCAGGATTTAGTATTTTACCTGCACTATAAAACAATCTGAACACCTTTAGCTTGAAGAAATAAAGAGTAATTCCCAAAGGGTACCTTGATTGGCCAGATAATCTATTGAATATTGTCAAGAGGAAGAGGAGAGACACAAGACTCAAAAAGATATCGTATAAATTAATAAATGCAGTTGAAGCCACTTCAACTTCATTCAGAATGTCTAGACCAGAGGTGCCCTAACATTTTCCCTTAGAGGGTCAAAATTAAAATCTATCATAGGACCTGGGGCCAAATGTAATATTTTAGAAGTAATAAGATAAGAGATACTTTAATAATCCTAGTGAGGAAATTCAGTTTCAGGAAAACCAATCTAAGATCATGCAAACACAAACATTAACACAATACAGGATTTGGAAGACTGAGGTAGCAACAGGATTCACAATAGGTAGGGGGATGAACAGAAAAATAAAGGCATCTCTGCCCAGCTCCCTACAGGGAACCGAGCAGAGGTGCTGAAATACAAATACTAATAGTAAATTATAGTGAAATACTTTTATTTATCATATAGTTATCTAACCTTCGTTTCTGTGTAAACAACATTAAACATAATATGACGAATAAGTCATATAAAGGCATTTAGAACACGTCTAAACTTCAGTATTTGATTGTAAAATGTCAAAGAGTGCATGTCCAACAGCAACACAACAACAACAGCAGCAACAATATGATGGAACCACTAGTGAGAAACATGAAGCTGTTCTTTGGCGTTTATCAGCCTATCAATATTAGGCTGCAGCTGACTCACTGAGAGGGTGAGGATCTCCTGTAGGTGTGGGTCAGTCAGAGTACTTCTGAGCCTGGACTTGTTAAGGTTCATTGCACTAAAAGTGTCTGTTCACAAATATAAATCCTGCCAAACAAAGCTAACATGGCCTGTGCATGCTTCCTAATGTCTGGATACCTTTCAGATGAGACGTGGATCTAGAAGTCTTTCAGGTGTAGTGACATGAATTTATTCTTTAGCTCAGATTCACACTGAAACTCAATAGGCTGCATCTGAATGTGATCAGGTACTGAGTCCACACTTATGGTGAAGGGTTAAGAAAACAGCTCCATGTTACCTCTACTTTCCCTAAAGTCCTCAAAGCACAACTCAAAGTCCTGGTCCAAGTTTCTGAAAAGTGCTGCATATTCAGGCAGTCTCCACTTCACCAGGCTGACCTCTCTCAGACTAGGGAAGTGTGCAAGGTTTCCTGGGAAGAAGGGAAAGAGCTGTGTGTGTACAACATATTAAAGTACCTGCTGACAGATGTCAACAGAGTAGCTGCAGCTTCAACCTGAAGGCCTTTATGTGGTCAAACAGTTCAGTGATGATCTGATCCTTCCCATGAAGCTGAATAGTTAGGGTGTTGAGCAGGTCAGTGATGTCCACCATAAAAGCCACATCACATTTCCATATTTTCATTCACTCCCCGTATGAAAACCAAAAGTTGTGCAGAGTCCGAAATGTCCTTGCTCTCATCACATGCCAAAGAAAAGGCGACAAATCCAGCAGCCTTCACTTTAAATTGCTCCTTAATATCTCGAGACATAATTTTAATACGACGTGTCAAAGTATTTCGTGAGAGGCTGATCTGGGAGAAAGCTTTTATCTGAGACGGGCACATGATCATCGCGGCTGTGGAAAGACACTCCTTAACAAAGTCACCTGTTGAAAATTATATCCCAGTCCGGGCAATTAGCGCAGAAATCTTAAAACTGGCCTATGTCGCGCTGTCCTGGGCTGTCGAGGGCCGTGCAAGAGTCCCTTGCAAGAGTCCATTGCTGCATAAAAAGTTTAGCCAGCAGCTTCCTGGTCTTGTTGTTTCGAGCATCACCTTTGAATTGCGAAAATGCTGCGTGCGTCGTCTCATAGTAACGACGAATGTTATACTCCTTCAGTAAAGCAACAGACTGGTTACAAATAAGGCAGACAGCTTTAGCATTTATGTCAGTGAAAAAATATTCTTCCTCCCAGGATTTAAATTTTTTTTATTTTGTCTGTCTGCCACTAACGATGCCGGTCCATGTTGATAGCTGCTTAAGCTATCAGCCAGGTGGTGACCCGTCGCAAACTTAGAGGTTTGATCCAGTTTAGCGGCACCAAAGGCTCACGGGACTTTTTGTAAATTGTTCAAATATCACTAATAATGATCTTATTAAGTGTGGAAATGTACACGTGCATAAATATACTCTACATTACCCTTGTAGTTGCTTGTATTTCAATTTTAAACTTAATTTGCGATATTTCAAATGTAATCTAAGCACCATGAGTGAGGACTCTATGCAGCCCAATATAAACTCGTTGGGTCAACATGCAAGTAAAAATTATAACACTGACAAATATTTTAGGATTCTTACTTTAATAACATTTGAGACAAAATATGTATTGTTACACATTTCCAAATGTCCCTTGGCGGGCCAACTTTAGCCCGCGGGCCCCACATTGGGCGCCCCCGGTCTAAACAGAGCCATGCATAATGTAGCAAGAGACATACATATAATATTAGCATAGAAGATACATAAATTATGTAGCAATGGTGCACATGTGAGGTATATATAGTGTCTCTGAGTTGCGATGCTCATGCTACTAGATATTTTTGATAGGTCCAAAAAAATCCCTGAAGGCCTGGTTTAACTGGAGATCACATAGTGACGTGAAGCTGGAGTGCTGTTCATGCATCAATGGGTATTTGCTTGGTGCATCATTACCTACAATTTTGAATGAATTGTTTGCCTCCTTAAAGCACCTTGCATGGCATTAGAGTATGAATAAATGGTTCAACACACAAACCCGTCGTATTGTGTTCGTTAAGCTTTGCAGTTTAGAATCTTATTTAGAAACTGAGTCTGCAAATTATCTTTCCTCTATGTTCTTCTGATGGACTGTGAGTGAAAAACTTTGATTAAAGAATTTAAGTCCTACAAGAAAAGGATTAAATAATAATACTAAACATACAGTTAATAAAAAAAACATATAAAAGCTCATAAAATTTACTTTTTCATACCATCAGGGGGTCTATTAGAGGTGGCCACCAACACCATTCCGGTTTTGAACAGTGTCTCAAACAACTGCTTCAGGATCATGGCATCAGCAACATCAGTCACCTGAGAGAAGAGAAGCAGAGGGGAGGAGGAGAGCAGTGTTCAGGTTCAGTACAGTCTGCCTTTTAATGCCAGACACACACTCATGTGTACATGTTTGTGTTTGCATGTGTATGAGGTCAAATCAAGCTGTCAACACTTCATGTTTATTAGTCTCTCTCAGGTGCTCTCATTCAGTCCTTTTTATCCGATCAAGGTCGTTTAGACTTGCATGCACACACACCCCTAACCCACTTGAACTGACTGCAAAATGGTCACAGAGCTGTTTTCTGCAGAGCCCAAATAGCTGAGGCAAGGCAGCAGATCTGAGCTGATCAAGTGAGCAGAGAGGAGAGCGACAGGATGCAAGAGCGAAAACACGAGGGGAAGAAAAGAAGCATGAAAACAGAGCAATATTAGTCAGAGCAGGGGTCATGATTGCAAACAAAGCCTCTATCAAAGAGTGGGGGCTTATAAAAGGCATATGAAACATGCGTGTCTGTGTGCTGGGTGAGCTACACACACACACAAGGCCACACAAAGTTACAATACATAAACCCAATTCAACTGTCTGCTGCCTTTTTCATCTACATCATTTCCATGAATCCTCAATGAACAAAGGTCGATGAAAAACACTGACGCAAGGACATTTATGAGTCGCTGGCTGTTAAATGAAGAGCTCTGACCTTTCTATTAGTAATCCAGTGCTCTCACTTTTGTTCTTATTCTCTCATCTCTCCCTCTTCCACCTATGTTATTCTTTTGAACATCCATAAAGGGAGAAATCATGGTACTGTGTGATGGCCAGTAGTCAAAGCAGCATTTATTAAACTCATCGGATTAAACATGATGACTGACTGATGAGGAGAGTTCAGAATAGACAAAAAATAAATTAAGTCAGACCTGTCTTTTGCCAGTTGTGACTAAGATCCATTGAAATGCTACAGTTCTACTTATAAAAATAAAAAAAACACCTTTTGATAATAATTGTGCAAATACAGTATTTCAGTAAGAAGGATAATGTTAGACTTACTGTATTCTAATTAAAGGAAAAGCCTCCAAAAAAAGGTTGGGTAAGGGTTTGATTTGTCAAAAGTACAAACAGAGAATTTTAATACTATGAAATGATAGAACAATCTCAGGCTCTTCATGTCTGAGAATTTTAACATTTAAATTCTCAAACAAAACAGGATTCAGAAACTTTGCTGCTGTTTACAAGCAAGAACTTCGTTAAGATACACTAAAGCAAGGTCCTGTTTTGCAAATGTTGTTCCTCGAAATGGACAAAGCCGTTTGCAGTTGGTTTTACAATCTTTATTGCACTAAATTATCCAAAGTTTTCATACTTCTTGAGCTTTTTCTCAATACATCTTCCCAGAAACTCCAACCAGCTTCCCTTTCTTTGTTGATGTGATCAGGGCGATGCACAGTGGTAGTTTTCTGTAACAGATAGTGCTTTGCATGAAGCCCACCAATTTTGATCTGGTCTGTGCAGCCCTCTAGAAGGGTCAGGATATGTTTGCTGTGTCCCAAACCTTGGATGTGGCAAACTTCAAACAGGACTTCTTTTAGCCTACTTCTAGCAACATGTGTGTGGAGTGTATGACAAATGCACTCCACAAGCGTGCACTCTTCCAATTGAGCTGTGAATTTGGTCTATAAAACCCCAATAAAATACAGCAAAATAAGCCACTGTATAAGACTTATTTTAATTTAAAACAGGACTCTCCCTCTCCAGGTGTGACAGTTTGGTAAACTTTAACTCAATTCAAAATCATTAAAAGGCCTTTGGACATACCTGGTCTGAAAGTACAGTTCTTGTAACTCTGTGGAGACTCCTGCTAATAATGTCACTGAATTAATGTCCTGGCCTGCTACATGAACAAGCAGGTGTCCGTTACACCGCCCTCTCTTCTTACCTACTTTTCCTGTAAATAACAGGCACTTCTGATTGCCATACCCACAGCATATGCCTCCTTTCATACTCTGAAGAGTCTTCTGCTTTTGCATATTAGCTCCACTGCCCTTGCCAATACTTGATTAACATTTGTGTTAAAGCCTTGATTTTGCTGAGAAGAGGTGGCTAAGGGCATCAAATTAGAGCGGCGCACGCGAGCCAGTGATTGTGAGTGAGCGTAATGAGAATCAACAGAAAGCCAAGGCTCTGTGTCTCTCTGAAGGGGCCCCTGCGTTTGCTGCGGACCGCAGGATTTTATTTTCATTTCAAAAGAATCATTTAAAAATGACCTTTTATACTGCCTGGATTTGTTTATTCATGTGCCCTCAACATGGTCACGGTATGAGGGGCAATATTGATTGCTGGGTGAGTAGGGAGAGAAAGGAGAGAAAGAATGGATCCCCACAGAATGAGAAGGGTGGAGGGGGACCGATGTGGCACTTGTGGAGCACAAAAATAATGGTGCAATCTCTGTTAGTTGGCAAAATTTAAATGAGCAGCCAATTACTCAAGTGTGTGTCAGTTTGCAGCGAGGCACACGGGTGCCAAATGAAGCCTCTTTTGATGTTACACCTCTTTATGTACACAACCTATGAGTAATTTCACCAACGGAGACTGCACGGTGACAGTGCCCATAAGACAATGATGCTCAAAGCGTGGTCTTCCTCTTCCTCACTCGCCATCTTCCCGTCTTTCCATCTTGGACCTCTCGACGGTGAGTATTCATTAGGAGAAACCGAGGGAAAGGAGGGAGGGGGGGCTACAAATTACTGATAATGGCACAGAGCTAATGAAGAGAATGGAGAAATGTCATTAGCATTTAAGAGGATAAGATCCATCTGACCCGCCACCGCCAGTCGCTTTCTAGCTCCACTCACTTAAGGAAGTAGGAGAGCGCGACTGATACCCAGAGCCTCATTTGCATGGCTGAGTGGAGGAAGATGCTGATTGGTACAGGCTCCGAACTCACACACATGCATGCATGCATGCACGCACGCAGGCACGCATGCACGCATGCACACAACCTCTTGTTTATCCATGCCAAACAACCCATGTCTGCTTGTTTCCCCTCCATTCACTGGCAGCAACAGTTGACGAACTGAAAGCGGAGGAACTGCGCCGTGGCTAGCAAAGGACCTGAAAAGGAGCTGCTCTTGATCCTCGCAGATGCATAAAGAGTTATTAGAGTGAGCAACTGCAACTGTGTGACCTTTGACCTAACCTCATATTAACTGTAATTATATCACTGAGAGGAGCAGGATGTGTTTTCGGCTCAGCTGATAAAAAACACAAGAATACGCATTCTTATTCGCTGCAGCAGAATAAATAACCAATCTTAAAGGGAAAAAGGAGAGCTTTAAGTCGAGGCTCTTTTGTTTGACACCGAAGGTAAGAATAATGAGAATTTCTGCATCACTAATGACTGAAGGTGTTCTTTACTCCTTGCCCACAGGGGAAACAAAGAAATTATGCAAGTCATAAGTGAAGGACATAAAGAAGCATACATAAATATTATATCAAGATGCATGAAAACTACACAGGTGTACTATGTTGAACTTTCATGTGTACTTTGTAAAATTTCTGCTATGTTCAGGGACAGCCACTAGGTGTCCCCAGTTCTGCCTTTTTTTTGTTAAGATCATGATCACAAAGTTGCTTGTACAGAGAAGACACAGACAGTAAAAAAAACCAACATAAAAAATAAAGTGATAACACTTCCCTCTGGACTAAAGATATGTTGACAATTCAAAATGTCCTATTTACTTGGTTCAAATTAGTAAAAGGTATAACCTTTGATACACTCCTATCCATTCTTTTTCACATTTTGCCATGTTACAACCATTAATCTGAACAGCATGGCATGCATTCAAGTCTAGACTTTGACAAGACTTTTCTAACAAATGAATATGCTTCGATTCAAACATTTCCATTGTAGCTCTGGCTGTATGTTAAAAGTTGTTGAGACTGAGACAGAGGTTCACCTTCCAGCAGGTCAGGTCATATGCAGCCTCCAACAGGTTTACATTCCAGATTGCCTTGCATTTAGCTCCATCTACCTTCTAATCAGTTCTGACAAGTTTTCCTATCCCTTCTGAAGAAAAAGCATCCTTACAACACATACTGCCAACAAAATGAGTCACTATCAACGGCGTGTTCAGTGCGACATGCACTGTGATAGTTTTCTGCCACATGTAAGCCAAAATTGTCCAGAGCATCTTTTTCCACATGTTGTTGTGTAGATGGCTTGTGGTAAACTAAAAATAAGACTTTTTTTTTTCCATTTCATTTTTTTTGCCACTTTTCCATGACTACCAGCTTTGTGAGGGGCACCAATAATAGCTGTCTTGCAGTAGGCAGGACTGTGGATCTCCTCAGGTGTTACTATGGGCCTCTTGGCTGCATCTCTGATTAATGCTCCCCTACCTCAACCAGTCAGTTTCAGTGGATGGTAACCATGCCATACTCTTTACATTTTTAGACAATGAATTGAGCAAAGCTCTCAGAGATGTTAAAAGCTTGGGATATGGTTTAATAAACCAATCCTCCTTTAAAGCCTCTCAACTTTATCCCTGGTCTGTCTGATGTGACCTTCATGATCCTATTTCCTCACCAATGTTCCCTGTATTCTTTTCCTTACACTTTACAATCAATATCCTACTTTGTGTTGGTCTAAAAAATGAATTCCGAATAAAATACATTGACGTTTGCGGTTATAATGTTACAAAGGAGTAGGAATACTTTTTCAAGCTACTGTACGTTATTCCTCCAGTTTATTAAATACCATTCATGCAGTATATTTACTTGTATCATAACTGTCTATATCAATGTTATTATTGAATCAATATAGGGCAGGCCTATTCAACTAGCGGCCCCCAGGCCGGATACAGCCCTTTTGAATTTTTTTGTGGCCCGCTAAAAGCTGCCAGAAACTCAATTTGACTTGTATGAATACAATGCGTAGGTATCAAACCTATATGAGAATTGGTTTGAGACTGAACTTCATAAGCCAGTAGTAGTATTTATAAACGATCTATAGGTAACTATGGTAACGCAGAAGGGAGTGGGTAACTCCACGTGCACATAAACGCTGATTGGCTGGACAAGTGGTTTCACCTGTGTGCAATAACGGTAAAACTGCTTTTCTGACTGAAGAACACAGCGGAAAACCTTGGATAAGAAAAGCTGATGATAAGCTTGATAATGTCTCTTTCCAAACTATAAAGACGCAAAACAGATGGTCAAAATTGCCAATTTCAGGGCAAATGGACCTACAGTTATTTATTTACGTTGCCCACCTTACAAACTGTTGAGTATTTGTGCAATGTTGTCATTAATGTGACAGCAAAGTGGTTCAAATGGAAGAATTTGTTCTTTGAACTTATGGTTAGAAATGTTTCTTAAAATTGCTTTTAAAATAAAATGATTGACTTTGGCCCACGAGACTTCTGTAATATTTATATTTGGCCCACCTGCAATTGAAGTTGAATAGCCCTGATATAAGGCATTTATGTTTAAAGTTGTTATTATCTGGTTTACTTCTTAGGCAGCCTTTTAGAACAAACACTCGCTCTCTCAACACATTAAAACAATGTCTGTAATGCACTTGCTCACCTGAAACTCATCAAAACACAACAGGCAGATCTCACTGCTGATCTCCATGGCAACCGGGGATATGGGGTCATAGGTGAACATTTCCCCTAGCCTTCGTTTAGGCAGGCTTTGTTTCCTGCGGTGGATCCCTTTAAGCAACACACAAATGTCAGGAAAATCTTAAAAGCGCACCTGCGTCAACAGCCGAAACTACTGACAGCACTGAATAAAGCTATAATTTCACCTGGATGGATAATGGCAGACAATTAGCACGGGGACAAACAGATGGATAAATATAGGCTCGTCAATGCAAAATGAGTTGAAGAACTTAAAAAAATAAATGAATAAATCAGAAAGTCAAAATGTAATGAGAAACAGGAATACGCTACCTACTTTTATGGATATCCAACATGAAGCTGTTGAAGTGGACCCTCTTTTTGTGACTATTTGTCACATGGGAGTAAAACAAATCCATGAGAATTGTCTTCCCTGTTCCTGAAAGGTTAAAAAAATTGAAGTAGAAGAACACAATGATTTAATAATATAACTAGACTTTTTTAATTATGAATCGAAAAAGCAACAAAGATCATTTGCTTTATAGACTACAGATAAAGCTTCTTACCAACATCTCCATATATATAGAGACCCTTGGGTGGTGGTGGAGGTTCCTTTTTAGGGTTAAAGAAAACAATGATTATGTTTTAAAACAATTTTCTCTTTTTTAACCAGAGAACACTCCGAGTTAAACTCTGCTTGATAGGAGTCTTGACCATGACTGCAGCACTGACACAACTTCAAACATAAAAGCATACAGTAAAAGTAAGCAAGTTTTAAAAATACAGCGACAATGACATGTACTTAATCCAAGTATTTGATCTCTAGCTGTGGTCAAAACATTTAGCTATTATCCTAATAATATCCTGCTTGAATTCAAAAGCAATAACTCAGTTAATTTCTAACAACAAATCAGATTTAATTCCGGATGCACTGAAAAATCAGTCAATTTTCTCTTAAATTGGCTCTAATTTGTGGTACTTAAAAATTTGCTATTTTTTTCTGTTTATTAAATGCATCAAAACTAAAACGTCCCACCTTTTATGAGCTATAGTCCAGGAACTCTGACAAAATCACCTTAAAAAGCAAACCAAAAAGGTATTAAAAAAGAAAAGCCTTACTGATTAATTTCTATTCATGCAGGGTTTCTGTATCTAACTAATAAAACTCTTCCAGATTCAAATTTGTTGACTTTTACCAACAGTTTTCTACAACGTTCACGATATCTGAGTACCAAAAATCTAACTTAATTTTGTTTTCATCATCCACATGACCTACCAATCATGCAACAACACAATGAAAAAGTTGGTTTGCAATACAGCAGTGTTGGATGATTTCTGACATATTGGCTGTATTTCAAAATGTAGAAAAGTTAAAATCAAATCAAGACTGAATAATTAAATAAAGATTCTTAAAATGCAATTTCCAGGATAAGAACCACAGGTTGAGTTTAAAAGTCTGATAAAAAAGGATTTTCAGGCAAAAGAAGCTGTGAAATGACACTTTTAAAAAAATTAACTTGTAAGTGGTTTGATATTTGTGGTTACTCAAAACCTAACAAAATTTGACATTTGTACAAAAACCATGCTTTGATTAGGCAGATTAAAGATTAAACTCTCCCACAAAAAATAAATAAATTCAGCTTTGAAGCTGAACAAAGATAAAGTTATCAGGATAAAGTGTTCACTTTTTTTCTTCAAAACCTCTAAAATATTCCATCTTATCATTACTAGGAATACAGTCCTTCTCATCAGATGCCAGAGCAAATGTCAGAGTGAGTAGTTCTGTGCTACCCCCTCTCCCACCTATTGCTGCGCACTGCCAGTAAGCTGGATAACAAGAAGCCAATTATTATCAACCAGGAACCTGAAAAATACTATTAAATTTTGATAATTTTTCTATATTTCTACTTACATTTAGGTCTAAAAAATGTATATGATAAAATGTAAAAGATTTAAAGCACATCATTATCAATTTGTGCAATTATTTAGCAGCAGCTAAATTTTTCTAAGCAAAATCTTGTACTGCGCCAAACAGTAACAAAATCCTTTATATTTATTACCGAATATAACTAAATCGCATCGCTTATTAAACAAGGTATGCCAAGGCATAAAACCAGCACTACAGTGTGAGGTTACATATGATCTAGACTGGCCTACTGCAGGAGATGAAGACAAAGGGGATCTAATCAACAAGACAAGCCAGGGTTCCCACGAACGAAAAGCATCATCAGAGGAACAATGGGGGGATTTGTCAGACAAAACGGAGGGGTCTGGATGAGGCTCTGTACGAGATGGAGTGGACTTGTGTGCGTGGCCAGTTTAGCGCTGCTAATTGTGATACGGTACTGTAGCATTGAGGTGCTGCTGGAAGTCATTGTGCTGCCTGCCTCTTATTATCAAAAAGGTCCTTGCTTGAAAAAAAACAAAAAACATCTTCTGTGTGACCAGGCTGAGAGTACAGGAGAAAGCCAACTATCACAATGGAGAATGAAGCATGTAAATGTATCTGCCATCAGTTTGTTCATAAAAAAATACTTGATTTTATATAGATCTGTAGATGGCTAAATAATAGGCTTTAGGAATGCTGCCGTTGGGGTATCTCCGTCTCTGTGACTGGACAATGATGAATTGCTTTGGGATTAAATCCCTCTTTCTAAATGGAAAGAATCATCCTCTTGATATTTAATTTAGCAAATATTTTGTGAGGATGGTACTTGGAGTCCAGATGCACTTGGTCCCCAATGCACAAAGAGCACTTGACTCTGATAAATGGCAGCAATTGCAGATGGAAACCTAAATAGCCCTAACTTGTTGCTCCCCCCCTACAATTGCCCCCCTACCCTTTTATCCCACTACAGCTTCTCCTAAACTGGTCATGAAAAACTGAAAGACCAACAGGCTGTTCCCGTTTGCTCTGGCATAACAGCGTGTGACTTCTCCCTGACTTCCCAAGCTGCCCTCCGGCATGGTGGGGTAATTGTCAGCGGTGGCTGGTAGCCATTCTGCCACGGCAGAGTGGAGAAGGACAAGGCTCTCCCTCAGCGACTTTGTCTAGCTGAGCTCTGTGGTCCAGTCTAGCCTCCTGGTGGACGATACAGACCAGCACATGAGTGAAAAGTTCACATGCAGGACATGTCCCTTTTTGGCTTTTAAATTACCTTTTATTTTTTAAAAGCGAAAAATGTGGCATATCACAACAGAGTCATCAATGAGGAGATTGTGAGAGTCCAAGTTAGGTCGAACTTTAATGCAGTAGCCTCTACACTGTATGTTGAACTTAAAGAGGGCGGCTCGGCCTAAACAATAGTCCATTGTCAGTCAACCATCCGCAAAACCACGCCACATTGGGTCAATATTAAGTCAAGTGTACTCTCCTCACAGACTCGGTCAGTTAGTGGGGACAATGGCGGCACTCTCACTGAGAACAGACACCGGAGAACTGTGGTATGACCTGATTTAAACTGGAATAATTGCGTAAGTACTCCAGTCAGTGAGAATGTGTGTGTGTGACAGACAGAGCAAGAAATAAGGTGCAAAAGGAGAGGGGGCGTCTGCGCTGGTGTTGATAGCCTAACACCAAAGCATTTGTCAGAAGCCCAAATCAAAAGCAAAAAAGACAAGAATGGCCCAAACAATAGGGATCCCCTCATTACTGCGTGGGGACGGTGAGAGAGCGAGAGAGGTGCCGGGACAGGCCCAGCAGGAGGCCTGCCCTGCTGCCTTCCAAAATCTCTGCCTAACCCTATGTGTCTGTGCCAGCCCACCAACAAAAAAAAGACTCCCAGCACCAAATAGGAGACAGTCAGCTTCTCTGACCTAAAAACAACAGCCCCCTGCTTTATGCTGTTCAAAACTCACACGCACAATAAACTTCCCAGACCCCTATCCTCCCTTTGACCTGAACTCCAAGGCCACCATCATTCATGCAACTGGAATACAGTACAGTCAACTGCAGATCCCCCAACTTTTAAAAGGTGAAGTTCCAGAAAAAAAAATCTGTCCTTTTTTTCCAAACATGATTACTTCTTCCTCAGTAAATGAGGCAGCATCAGAAAGAACTGTAGAACCTCATTTGTGCTTAGGCTGTTTTGATTCAGTCGAGCTTTCGGAATTATCAAAAATATTAGCCTCATCTAAACCTTCAACTTGTATGTTGGACCCAATTCCAACCAAATTATTTAAAGAAGTGTTCCATTTGGTTCCTGGCCCCATTTTGGATCTGATTAATCTATCCTTAGTAAACGGATACGTACCACAGGAATTTAAAATAGCTGTAATTAAACCTTTACTCAAGAAACCTTCCCTTGATCAAGATGACTTAGTGAATTAGACACCTATATCTAACCTTCCTTTCTTATCCAAAATCCTTGAGAAAATTGTTGCTAATCAAGTCTGTGAGCATCTAAACAGTAACGAGCTGTTTGAAGAGTTTCAGTCAGGTTTTAGAGCTCATCATAGCACTGAAACAGCACTGGTGAAGGTTACTAATGATATTCTCATGGCCTCTGATAATGGACTTGTGTCTGTTCTGGTTTTGTTAGATCTCAGTGCTGCTTTTGACACAGTTGATCATAATATTCTCTTAGAAAGGCTTGAACATGTTGCAGGGATCAAAGGAACAGCACTAGGCTGGTTTAAATCATATTTGTCTGACAGATTCCAGTTTGTTCATCTAAATGATCAATCTTCTTCACTCTCAAGGGTTACTTGTGGAGTTCCACAGGGTTCTGTGCTTGGACCAATTCTTTACACCATATATACGCTTCCAATTAGTAGAATCATTAGACAGCATGGGATAAATTTCCACAGCTATGCCGATGATACACAACTATATTTATCCATAAATCCTGATGAACCCAGTCATTTAGGTAGATTACAGGCATGTCTGGAAGACATAAAAACATGGATGAATCTAAACTTTTTGCTTTTAAATTCTGACAAGACAGAAGTTGCTGTCTTTGGACCAGAAGTTCTAAAAAACAAACTGATTAGTCAATCACTTCATCTGGATGGCATTAAATTGGCCCCCAGTAATAACGTAAAGAACCTTGGCGTTATTTTTGACCGAGACTTGACATTTAAATTCCATATTAAACAGGTTTCTAGGATTTCCTTCTTTCACCTCCAGAAAATTGCTAAAATTAGAAACATCCTGTCCAGGAGTGATGCTGAGAAACTAGTCCATGCATTTGTTACCTCAAGGCTGGACTACTGTAATTCTTTACTATCAGGAAGTCCACAAAATGCCATTAAAAGCCTTCAGTTGATCCAAAATGCGGCAGCAAGAGTTCTGATGAATATTAGAAAGAGAGATCACATTTCTCCGGTTTTAGCTTCCCTTCATTGGCTCCCTGTTAAATCCAGAATAGAATTTAAGATCCTTCTTCTTACATACAAAGCCCTTAATAATCAAGCTCCATCGTACATCAGAGATCTAATTGTTTCATATGTTCCCAACAGAGCACTTCGCTCTCAGACTGCAGGTTTACTTGTAGTTCCTAGGATTTCTAAAAGTAGAATGGGAGGCAGATCTTTTAGTTATCAGGCTCCTCTCCTGTGGAACCAGCTCCCAGCTTTAGTCCGTGAGGCAGACACTCTGTTTACTTTTAAGGCCAGGCTTAAAACTTTCCTTTTTGATAAAGCTTTTAGTTAGAGTGGCTAAGGTCATCCTGAGCTAGCTCTGTAGTTATGCTGCTATAGGCTTAGACTGCTGGAGGACAGACTTACCAATTTTCTTCACTCTGCTACTTCCTTTTCTACTACGACTCTCCAGTTGTATTACAGTACATTCTGTTATTTCGACTGTTAACTTTGTTTTCTCTCAGTGTTTTCTCTCCATAGAAGATATACCTGGTCTGGTATCCTGCTTGGCTGGAATGCCCTGTTGGATGGGGGGCATCGACTGGGATGGTGCTCCCAGTGGCTGAACATCCACTGTGTCCTGTTATCAACTTTTTACTTTCTGTAACATAGAAAGTTCTCTTATATCGGATCTTCTGTTCCTTCTGTGTCTCTGCTCTGTCTTCTCAAACCCCCAGACGGTCGTGGCAGATGGCCGCTCCTACTGAGCCTGGTTCTGTTGGAGGTTTCTTCCTGTTAAAGGGGAGTTTTTCCTCTCCACCATCGCCACATGCTTGCTCAGTGTGAGGGATTGCTGAAGGATTGCTGTGGTTGGAAAGTCTGCCCAACCTCACGCCAATGACTGAAGCAATCTGCTGGGATTCCTTAAATAGGAAACTTTTTAACTGATTGGAATGTTTGTATAAATGTATTGAAATGACTTCTTGTTAAGTGCCTTGAGATGACATCTGTTGTGAATTGGCGCTATATAAATAAACTGAATTGCATTGAACTGCATTGAACCCCCAACATCCAGAATCACTCTTTGATTTTCTTTGAGAACATTTTACTTTAGATTTTTTTTATATCTTAATGCACAGAGGAGTTCCCGAAAAGACACCAAGCTACAAAATACTTTCAAAGTTTGAGTTTTCAGAAATATTCCATGGAGGTTGATACTCAAGGTACTAAGAAGTTTTTTCATAACAGGTCCTAAGCATACCTGCAAATTCATCTTTTTTGAAAACGCAGGAAGAGTAATACACGTTTATTGATGCCTGTGGCAGTAAAACATTCTAGACTAGTGGAAACAAGAAAGAAGGAAATCTGATGAGTTTTCAGTATATGAAGCATTACTGAACAAGTGAAAGGGAGGACTTTTACAGTAACCCTCAGAGGTGTGGACTCGAGTCATGTGACTTGGACTCGAGTCAGACTCGACTCATGAATTTAATGACTTCAGACTCGACTTGATAAAATGTACAAAGACTTGCAACTCGACTTGGACTTTAACATCAATGACTCGTGACTTGCGCCTTTTGACTTGATTAGACTTGCTACTTCCCATGAAAACTGGGGGAATTTTTTTTTTTACACACCATGGAGGCATTCCAATTATATTATCAGGTTGGTCCAGTTTTTCATAAGTGATCATTTTAAGGGGTGAGGATTTTATTGATGACATGTTTAAAAAAGTTTAGGTTAAAAGGACCCATGTCTATTTGAAAGTTAAACCGTTTTGCAATATGAGGTCAATACAATACAGGACTGAAGCTGCTGTGTTTTGTTCTAGTGCAATATGCTGTTGAAATACAAACATTTTTTGTGAAAATTTAATTTTCAGTTTTTTACTGTATTTGATTAATGTTATTGTATAAATAGAGGTTTAAATAAATACAAATCTTACAGACATACATGATTTGTATACATTTCTGTGGTAAGAGGACTTGAAATGACTCGAAACTAAAATGGTAGGACTTTTGACTCGACTTAAGACTTGTCGGCTTTGACCTTTGACTCGACTCGGGACTTGCCTCATCTTTGACTCAACTTGACTCGGGACTCGAGGACAAAGCTTTGAGACTTACTTGTGACTTTGTCCCACCTCTGTGTCACTGACTCTTATTATTGCTTTGGATATTTCATATTCAGATATGACTTCATAATCTGTGTCTTAAAGAGTTGACATTTAAATTAAAATGATAAAGACACCAGTTCTGTAATAAAATCTATTACATGTATATATATATATATAAGCATTATTGTGCCTATACACGTGTTAATGCAGAAGATCTACCTCATACTGTGAAATATGTTAAGTATTTGTCCAGCTGTAAATCTGACATATCACAGCTATATATGAACTAAATTACCGTCTTGGTTGTTGTGGCATCCTCTTTTTGATGCTGCCTGTTGTGATCTTTGTGGTGTTGTGTTGGTGGTAGTTT
Organism: Valencia hispanica; assembly: GCA_963556495.2. NCBI lineage: Eukaryota > Metazoa > Chordata > Actinopteri > Cyprinodontiformes > Valenciidae > Valencia > Valencia hispanica. Next base: position 31,254,227 of record OY747719.1, read on the forward strand.
CAGGTACATGCTGTTAGTGTATGTTTTTAGGCTTTGCTGCAGCAGAGCCAGTCGCTGGAGAACGTATCTCTGCTGAACGTCTGTCTTTAGGGAGCCACGTTGCACAAGCCGCTCAAAGTGACCCACAATGTCACCGGAGCCACAGAGATCTGCAGCAGGAGAGTCCGATGAGGAGGAGCGAAGTGGCACGGAGGAGCTGAATACCCTCCAACAACCTTCAAAGGAAAGCGCAGGTAAAAATGATTGCGTTTACAATGTTTTTAAAGTTGTACGGACAGCCAAAACAAGCATCGTTACAACCCATTAAATCTTTTAGAAACTAAGAACAACAGAACTCTAACCTTCTGCGGTGCAACTCCGTGATAGAAGGCAGACACTGTTTACAGTCTGACCTCGTTTTGACAGTAAAAACATTGCAGCAGCAGAGGACCGGACAGCTGCAGGAACTGTGTAGGACGCCATGATGCTTCAAAGCGCTGCAACTTTATTGAGACACAAAACACTAGACCCGGTAACGCCAATAAATAAATAAATAAATAAATAAGTAAAATCCCTGTAAAGACGTCTTTAGTAAATAATAATTACTATTACATCTATGTAAAAAATAATAATGAGGGTCAATGCCCACCTAATAAATTATTTTATGTTTATGCATGAATTTAATTGATGCGTTTACAACATTTACCTATTTATTAAAAATAATATGCTTTCTTGTTTTTGTTCCTCATTGTTCCCCTTTCTGAATCTCTGTCAAAAACTCTCACCTCACCTGATGCCACGGTTACATTTGTAGACCAAAAACTTTACGAGATTAGGTAAGGTTCTACAGTAGGCGACGATAAGCAAGTGGGCCTACACAGTAAAGAGAAAATGTGTAACAAACGAGTGCCATTACTTGTAGTTAAACATTTGAAATTAATTAATCAGTTAATTAAACTTCATTTGTATAGAACCGTAATGCTATGCAAACAAAGTGCTTTACAGGATTAATAACAGAACCCCCACGCCTAGGGGTGACAGTAAGCCGGTACGGTCCGGTACTGTGTACCGTTAAAAGATTCTGTGGTGGTACGCAGTACCAGGAAGATGGGAGAGCGGCTGCTTGTCTTTAAGTCCTCATTCAGAACCAGTCTATTTAAAAATTCCTTTTAACTCATACCGAATTGTTTCTGAATTGTTATTTTGTTTTTTAACCATACAGAACAGCTCAGAAAAGAAACTTCTTATGAGCTAATGCCGGTGTCGTGCGAAGGTAGTTGTCCCCGTCAGAAATTGTGTCCCCCTGCGTCGGGAGCGCGCACGTAGAAGGAAGCGCTGTTCCACTTGACTCCGCCAAAATCACATCCAACAACACGTTGAACTAGTGATGTTTTGTCTTTGAATAAGTGAAAACCAAGTGTCTTTACTTCATCGTTCTGTTTGTTGGTCACCACAGAAATAAATAGATTTATTTTTCTAACGTGGTGTCGCACGGTCGGCTTAATAAGAAATCGGTCACGTCTGTATAAACTCGATTCATATAAAAATTACACTCAATATAAATTGTTCTCGGCAAGTAAACTCCTTCACAATCTCCTATAAAAATACTATTTTCTTTCATTGTTTTACTTTGCCCAAAGTTCTGTCTGCTAGAAACAAAAATCCACCTTCCTGAGTTCAACACTGAAAAACGCTGTTTATTTTAGTGTTATAATAAATAACTATAACAAAGTAAAAGAGAATCAGAATCGGGAAGGTTTTATTGCCAAATATGTGAACAGATTCACAACATTAGGAAATTGCTGCGGTTGAAAAGAGAAATGGCTTGTAGAACATCATTTATATTCTCAAACTTTAATAGAAAACGTTTTAGTGATGTAAAAGCCTTCCAACCTGTTTCTGCTTACTATTTTTTGCATGTTCCTACCGTTTTTGATATTTATCTTTGGTGGGTGAAGAGAAATAATTCAGGCTGGAAGTCCTCCATGTAAAAATTACAAGGTACAAATTATATCAGGGATTATAATTATGTCCACCAGAATCTGCATCCCCCAGGTAACTTTTTTATTCCTTGGCCAAACCTCTTCAAATCCACAGAATTAAATGGTCATGATCCAAGGTAAATATATACCAAACCACTTGAAGATGGGATACTCACAGTCATTTTTAGGGGGGGATACAAATTATATCAGGCACAATAATTCAGTCCGCCAGAATCTGTATCCCCCTAATAACTTTTTTATTCATTGGCCAAACCTTTTCAAATCCACATAATTAAATGTTCATAATCCAAGGTAGAAATATATTAAACCACTTGAAGATGGGATACTCACAGCCCTTTTTAGGCGGGGGATACAAATTACTTTAGGCACGATAATTCTGTCCGCCATATGTATCCCCCAGGTAACTTTTTTTAATCCTTGGTCAAACTTCTTCAAATCCACAGAATTAAATGGTCATAATCCAAGGTAAATATCTACCAAACCATCATTTTATCATTTTACAATATCGTCAATCGTTTTTCATTCTTGTCAACTAACCCTTAACCCTAGGCCTACAGAAAAATATTGAAATGTTTTTGTTTGGGTTTTGACCATTTGCTATTTTAAAATGCATGAAGTGAGAGAGAGATGAAGGTTTTGGTAATAGTACCGGCAAGAATTTAAAACTACTTTCACCCCTGCCCACGCCACAAAAAACAAACATGTCAGAAGAATATGCACCAACAGGAACAAGAAAACATAAAAAAGAGAACAATAACAAAAGTAATAATATTAAGCAAAAGGAAATATCTATATATTTATATAACATAAGAAAGGAAAAAAGAGATAAATGCTGATTAAAATTAGCTGAACAATAATATAAAACTATTGGTAATTTAATTCAATTCCTAAACGAAATGCATCGGTCTTCCAGTGAAGTGAGTAGTACCAAAACATTGACATGATCGTCAAAATACCCTGAGAAAAATATAATGTATACATAGGCTAAAGACATTTACATTATTTTCACACAAAGTTTTAAAATCCAATTGCTTCAAAAATAAACAAACTGGACATTTATGGCTTCTTCCTACTAATGACGATGAATTAAACCAGCATTCCCGCTGGTGTGTCGCAAACAAGGTGAGTTTCAAACAAGTGGACGAAAGCTCCGTCAGCTGAACCTCAGCTGATCGGAAGTATAACTCTGTTGGTGTGCAACATAATATACCTTCAAAATAAAAGCACGTAGCAGACATTTAATATCTTAACTCTTTAATGCCTCATAAATAGCATCAAAAGGTCAAACTTTTGGGATAGCATATATATAATACATCTTTTATAAATAGTTTTATCCCAAACTCTTTAAGTAGATGGAAATGCAATGCTCCACGTATTCTATTTTGAAGAACCGTACTATTTAGTAGATATCCGTGTTGAGGCTGCCTTGAGAGCAACCCTAGCTGCTTGGGAGGACAGGGAGAAATGGCTGATGCTATAGCTGATACGAGAAGGCTGTACACTAAGCCCCAGAACCTAAATGACGCGTATGGACCCCCGAGTAATTTTTTAGAGATTGACGTGAGCAATCCTGAGACTATCGGGGTTGGCAGAGGCAGATATACGACGTATGAAGTCAGACTGAAGGTGAGGCTGCATTAACAAGTGCTAGTGACGTTAGCTTGTAAGCTAGCTGCCAAAGCTAGCTAACCTGGCTTTTTCTTTTAATCAAAGTTATAAATTATTGACATTAGTGTTGTCATCGAGGAAAAATCGTAGATATTGACACATAATTCACAACTAAGTGCGTACTTTGGTATTATTTTTGAATAAAAAAGTGTTTGCTTGTGTTAGCAGCACTTGTGTGGCTGCTGGAATTTTAAGACATTACCTTTATTACGCAATGCTAGGCACTGTTAGCTAGTGTTAGCGTACATGCGAAGTTTGTTCAAATATTTTAAAATCTAACAATGGACAATAATGTTTTCACTTAAGGTAACGTTATTTCTGTCCATTGTAAGAAAATTGATTGTGTTCACGTTTTGTTTTTGTTTACGCACTATAAAGTTCAACTATATTGTTTATTAACAAATGGTTAATATATGTAGTTAAGTGGCAGGGATATCATTTCTTTTAATTCGAAATAAAGCTAAAAAATCTTTCCAAAAACTTGTACCGTTCAGGAGTGACCCTCAAGCCACGCCCAGTGCTGACTGCAATACATAGATAACAATTTTAGTCAACTAAATGAGCTACGTGACTAATATCCAGTTTAAATATGCACACAAAAGCCCTGTTTTTGTTTTCCTGCAAGAGACTCATCACATCACTCCACTGCCCAGTTCTGATTAATTAAGGATTGCTCTCTAGACTTGAAAAGTTATAGTGCTGAACAGAAACGCTCCTGTCAAGCATAGAATAACAATTATGCAGTTACTTTCTGTATACAATCAATCAGTTGCTACCCCAAATGTTGATGAATGACACTATTGTTTAATATACTTTTCTACATTTTTACAATGTTTAAAAAAGATTTGCTCAAAGTAACTAAAATAAAAACATATAGGCTAAATTACCTAATTTAAAATATATCTATTTAATCCCCCCTCCCCCTTTTTGTTTTTAACCTGGACTAAAAATTATTGCAACATGAACAGCCCTCTTTTTTCTCTATATTTACAAAACATGTACAGCATGTACATATATTGTTGCAGTCGCTCAACTGTTATTCTATAAATGATTTGATTTCCAGATTCCAGATGGCCTTGCGGTGTCCTATCACTGTTGAAATATAGGAGGCTCTGATTGGTGAAGTCAGTTCCTCTGGAGCTACAGACAGGATGCAGCTTGTTGACTGATTCTCCATCCCTCCTATGACACATTTCCTTCCTGCAACTCCGTTCACTAGCTTAAAAAGAAGTTCTTTTCATCCCTTTGTCAAATACTCTTCATTTGTACCATAAATGCAATATCGAGAAATTTCATGGTAGCCTTCTGCTGTAAGTGAAAGATTACAAGGAAAAGTTAACATGTTAACAAGCAAATCCTTTTTTATATAAAACAAAAAAGCAAGAATTATACCACCTCCTGCTAAAATAAACTAACGCGTTTTTATTACAGTTATAATATTCATATGCATACAATTTCTACTCTTTGTAGAGTAATATTGGAAATTTAGCTATTTAAATTAGCTGCAGTTGGCTGTTTACCAGATATGTTGCTTAAAATGTGTTCATTAAGGGTTATGAGTGGTGCTCCTGCAGTTTACACACCACGATTGGCCCTTTTGTGACATTAAATATTCTTAAACAGACAGTGTAATAATATTTTGAACTGAATTGAATTGAGCTTTCTATCAGTCAGCTGAGAGGGTAAATCTGTATGCTCCAAACAGCCAGAGAAATCCCTGTGCCTTTCTAAGTCGTTTTATTAAAAAGTGATAGCAAAATCTCGTTATACCTAAAACAGGTAACCAGCCCAAGGCTTACAAATCCTCACAGCTACAGCAAATGCAAAATAATAAATATGTGTAAAATTGTGAGAATTAGAAAATGCAATAACAGGTTTTTAAATTAAATTCTCGAAAAACACTTTTGATTTTGCTCGTCATTCCACCTTAAGTTATGGTGCTCCTCAACAAATTCAATAAAATTAGCATTGAATAGATGCATTTAGAACTAGACCTAGAACAATTCTAAAGACAACTGAACAAGAAATATTTATAGATGCCTAAAATAATGTGTCCAAATATAGTTTAACGTAGAGAGGCACAATATATTGAATCGCAGTGGTTATTGCAATATTAATGTGAGCAATTAAGTGCTTTCAGAGGGCGGCTTGGATGCAATATTTGGAAAGGTATTAGATTTCAGAAGCCCCACATTCTGGAAGCTAATACTATACACTCATCGACCACATTTTTTAGGAACACTTGTTCAGTTGCTTAACCCGAATAGAAAATCAACCAATCACATGGTAACATGTAAAGTATTTGGCCAGCTAGATGTGGTGAAGATGACCTGCTGAAGTTCAAACTCAGCATCAGAATTTGGAAGCGTGTTAGGAACATATCAGTAATGTTCTGCCTGGTTGGTTAAGTCTCAGTCTCAGGTGAGACATTAACGATTTGGGGTCAGAGTTTGGTGTAAAATACATTAAAGCATAGACCCATCCTGTCTTACATAAACGGCTCAGATTGGTTGTTTGGGGATATTTTCTTGACACACTTTGAACCCCTTGGTGCCAGCTGGGCATCATTTCAACACCACAGCATACTCAAGTGTTGTTGCTGAACACACCAATCTGTTTATCACCACAATCTACCCATCTTCTGATGGCTACTTCCAGGAGGACATATGAAGCTCAAACCATCTCAAACTGGTTTCTTGAACATGACGATGAGTTAAATGTACACCAATGGCCTGTACAGTCACCAGATCTAAATCTAATGGGAACACCTTTGGTTGTGGTGGGAATAAAGATGTATATTCGGCAAATCTACAGCAACTGTGTATGTCATATGGACCAAATTCTCTCAACAATGTTTCGGACAACTTGTTGAATCTATAACACAATGAGTTAAGGCAGTATTGTCATGGATGATTGGCAGAAAAGAACAATGAGCAAAATGAGACTCATCTATACTGAGATTGCAACAATGTTTTCCTAAAAGTTTTAGCCCTGGTCTAATGGTGAGAGGAAATCCCATGTGTTGATAAAGTCATAGTGATTTTGTTCAACTCTCCGAAAGGAGCAACTCTAACCCCCCTCCCCCCAAACTGCTTTTCTTGATGTTAAAATTAAACGGTGTACTGTCTTAATTTAGCTACAGGGCTCATTTAAGTTTACACAGACCAATATTTATATTTTGTCTGTCAGACAAAACACCAAGAGTTTGAGTCGTCAGTAAACCATTTTCTACAAGTGAAAGACATTTGTTGTAGCTGCTATGTGTTTAATCTTTACAGTTTTACAGATCATCATCTTTACTGATAGCATAAAACTGTTTGGCAGTCACAAGCCTCATTTGATTGCCTCATCTTTTATCTTTAACTTGTCATTTCAGTTGACTGACACCCCTGTAGTTAGTGACCTGAAGTATTTAGATTGGCTCCCAGCCTTCAGCTGTTGTATAGCTTCCACTGTTTCTTGAAGAAATGAATTTAAGGGGATGGAAGCTGTCTCCGGGCATTAGCCTTGAATATAAGGCTACTGTACTTGATTAGCGTGTTATAATTAGCATATGCGTGTAATCAGCATTATTGTGCACCTCATAGCCCTGTGTGACCCTGCTTTGCATAAAACCACAGAAGAAGCGGCGCATCTCCTCACTTTTCAATAAACGTGGTGTCAACTTAGCTTTGCTTCTCTCCTTCTCCTTTCTTTGGAGACATGTCACTCCATCTCCAGCATTTTAAGAGTGTTAGCCACAATGCCTAGGCCAGGAATGCATAGTATTTCCTTTGTTCTTTTTTGCTTCTTTACTTTCTTCCATTTTTATTCTGATTTCTTTTAGACTACCTCAGTATCATCCTCCTCCTAGGATATATAGTGTCTTCTATTAACCATTTTTCCTGTTCTCACCACTGTCCTGATATCCACCCTGAGATTGAAAGAGTCCTTGTGGCCGCACTGAGAGTCTTGCTTAATCCCCTCATTGAGAAAAGAGAAGAATGAAATGGGCCAGGGTGTTCGGTGGGGGGTAGCTGGAGCATTTACTCCCCATACCCCCCCCATGGGAGGGCAGAAAGCCACCCCTCTTCACCAGCCTTCATCTCCTCCGCTCTTATCCCAGTTCCCTCCCAGCTGTGTGCAGTCATTTGCCTATTTAATTGTGTGGTTACTGTTTTGAAAAATAATGTAAACATCAAAAATAATTAGACATGTATGAGATTCTCAGGGTATGATGGCATCGAATACCAGTACTGTAGTATTACGGTAATTACTCAATAATGTAAAACTGAAATATATCATGGTGTAAATATTAATTTGAAACAAAAATAAACATTAGCCAAATTCCTTAGTTTCCTAGTGGTTATTGCGTAGAATAGTTGACCTGTTCTTTATAGTAACACAAGTATAACAAGCTTATAAATAGCTTATATTTGCTAGCGTTGCTAGCTTGTAATTGGCTACTTGTACTTACCAACTGTACTTGCAAGATAGTGGTAACTCAAGAGTGAAGGGTGGTGCCCTTTTTGCTTTATTGTGTGTGTTTTTGTGGCTAAAAATATTTTCAGATTCACTTTTGCAGCAACAGTTGTCAAGGGGCAGATGGAGAAACTCATTGTGGTTACTTGTTAAATAGTAGGGATGTAAGAAAATATCGATATGCCGATATATCGCAATATTGTATGTCACAATATGGTATTGATATTCAAAAGCAATGCTCGATTTTTGTTTCTATTAAATTTTTTAGAATTTGAATGGAACCATTAATGATGACAGTAGTAAAATGATGACTGGTAGTTGGTGGCTGTTTTCACCTTCTTCGTTCCAGTGGATCAACTAGATCTAGTAATAAAACTGGATGTATTAAAGAATGAAACAGGTTAAATTAAGTGTTAAAAATCACAATATATAGTCTTACTCATAGTATTGCAATATATTGTATTGTCCCCCTGTATTGTGATGCATATCGTGCCACCCTATTCTTAGAGGATTTTAAACTGTAGGAATAGTAATACAAAACATTTAATTGATTTTGCAGCATTTTAAAACCATGGTAAGCTTTGATACTAGTAACTAACCTTCTGGTGTATGGTTGCTTGCAAACATAATGGTTAAACAGTTTGAGTTTGGCTCATGTGATAGGACAAATATTTGCAGCAGCAGTAAGGGGTGTTGCTCACCTACTTGTTTACTGATTTTGAACTGGTGGTTTATATCAACAGCCTATATTTCTTTTTCTTTTTTTTCTGATGGATTTCTCAAGGAAAGTGAAAGCTAAGTTATTTCTACAAAAAGGCCTGTTTTTCTAGCCGCAGTAGCAAAAGATTTTGCTCTGCAGGTTGGTCTAGCCAAACTCTATTGTAGCCTCATCAGGTTTACCATTGGCTCGGCTATGTGTAGGCCGGACCCATCACAGCGCTATATGTTTGTAGAAAGACGTTGGTCGGGCTTGGCACCATTATGGCAAAGTTTATTTTATTTTTTATGACGACAGAGCTGGGACGGAGCTAAACAGCGAAGACGGCGGCGCCACAGGAACGGCGCTCGTTTGAAACGGCTTTGGCATCAACCCTGGACGATTTAGACTTGGGCTTTTATTTGAGAGATGAGCAAATCAAAGCACTTAAGTCCTTTGTTTCCACTCCCCTGTTGACTGATTCCCACCGCTATGAATACATCACACTGTTCGTTTCTCTGATTGGTCCTAACGGCGTCCAGTTGTGTGCAGATACAGTTTGAAAGAGAACCGTAGATTCTGCCCCTACGACGGAGCGCTGCCTATGGGTCGTTTTTATATTATTCCTTACCAGGCTAGTAGAAACTGTTTGGAAAAAAGTATTTTCTTTAACTGATATTTTTTAAATTCAGTTAGTCTCATCCACTTTACATCCCATAATTTTAAGTAAAAACATTTTTTTTAACTGTTTTTCAGCAATAATGTTTTTTTGCCCTGATTCTCTGTATTCTTGATGTCTCTAATGGAAAGAGCTATTCTGCTGAATTCTGACATTTTCTTCAATGTTAATGGTGTCTTTTGGTTGCTGGATCTCTGGAGGAGCTTCCCAAGCAACAAAGTGTATTTTTGTTTGGACCCACAGCAAACAGCGGGTTGTAGCCGGGATGTGGGTGTATGAAGCGGAGGAAGGGGTGATGGGTATTATCAAAATTTCTTGTTTTTTTTTATTTGGTTCCCATCTCATCCAGAAAGCACATTCAGGGAAGCGAACTTTGGGATCTCACTTTGTTTATGGATAAGAGTACATAAAAGGGCTCTTATAGCTCTGTCTCTCACTCAGTCTTCTACCCCTCCTCTTCTCCCATAGCTTCTCCCTCTCTCCTTTTCTTCCTCTTTTTCATTTGGGCTCTGGGGTGGGGGCCTTTGGTCATTAATAAAATGGGGAGAGACAGGGAGGGGGTGAGTGCTTGTCAGGCACAGTCAAGTGTAATCCAAAGTCTACAGCATCCTCTTCGACAACTATTTTAATGGAAATAGGGAACATATTGTATCAAAGCTACCATATCCTACTTGAAATGACAGTATCAAAAGTGGGAGTTGATACTATGGCAACAAAGCAGCTTTTTGCCAGATAGGCGAGTCGGAGAGAGGGTAGGCTGTCAGGCCACTGGGGCCGGCAAGCGAGGGAACGAGTGAGAGAGAACACATAGAGACGAGAGCAAAAGACCCATTGCCCCAACGCTTTTGTTCACAGCCTTTTTTATCCCATTTTGGAATATGATGCAATGAGATGGTATTATGTTGCCATTTTTAATGCCATTATTCTGAAAGAGGACTATATGGGGGGGTGCATGGGGGTGGTTTGGGATGCGCACTTTCAAACTTGACTTAATCCATCCTGCTAAAAGCTAATGCATGGTGGCCTTGAACTATTCTCTCTGGAGATGAGTGATCTTTGTCCACCTCCCCCCCCCCCCTTCAGCGTTTTGCTGTTTTTTCTTAAGGGTTCTGCCGCTTTTCAGGCCAGTTTCAATGAGCCCAAGGCATTGTGTCCCACACATTATGATTCACATACTCTTCCTATGGAGCACAGATTGCACCTTGTACGCCCATAATTGAAAGTGAAGCTAGGAGAACTACTTTGACAGAGATACATCTAGCTTTCTGCATTTTTTAAAATTTTTTTTTAGAACATGCTACTCTTATATATTTTGCTTTTAAATATGCCCTCTTTTGTCTCTCTTTGGAAATGGCTAGTTTTCAGCATTCACCTTTCTCTCCTTCTCTGGTAACTAAAAGAGGCGGAGTGCGATGTTTTACACAGTCACCGATATGCTAAGACCTGACTGGCGGTGGGCAGGTTCCCTGTTCCAATCACTACAGGGGCCAGTAAGCTGAGACAGCCTGGCCATAACCTCTAACCAGCCGTGAAGAGAACAGAGGCCAGGGAAACCTGATCTTTGACTCTCGGCACTCTCACGCACCGCCTCTCTCTGAGCGTTTTGTGCGAGCGCAAGAAAAAGAGAGCGAGACTTCTCAGATTTCAAGTCTGTCGTTTTCATCCCTCCCCTTGTCCTGAAAGGCCAATCTCTTAATTACAGGGTTTGAGAAAATGAGGGAACTGAAAGTCCAGGTGACTTTCATAACTTCCACTTTCACAGCTGCCACCATTGTCTTGACATGAGTTGGTTCCAGCATGTGCATAAACAGGTTTCAGTGATTTAAGCCTTTTTATTTTTTACATTAACAAGGCATCTGGTCAACTCATGCATATCATCTCGTGCATACTTTTTTTTTTTAGAAATGTCAGTGTGTGCTTGCGTTTGGTCAAGTGTTTTTCTGTGTGCACATGATGGGATTAGAGTCACGGCGGTGGCAGATTACCTGTAACTGTGATCTGTTGTGGAGGGGATTAACTTTGTGGCGCTCCATGCTGTGAGGTAACATGACGCAGCGGGGACGGACCACGGTGAGAGCAGTGCAGAGTTAATGCTAGAGCACTGGCGCGATAAAGCTACGATAATCCACTTCTCCTGTGACCTGAGTAGGAGGAGGAGTGAGGGCTTCATTGATGGCTTTACCTGGAGAGAACTTGAAGTAAGGAGCAATGGTGTTTGAGGCGTGGGGAGTTTTAGAAGAACTCTGTGGGAAAGTGGGAGTGGCAGAGGTTTTAATCAGCTTGTAGGAATAGTTTGCTTTATGCAACTGTCATTTTAACCTGTTACCTCACTGTACTTTTGGAAACCCTCTGGAGACACAAAGGACACTAGTTCATTTCCAGTGGAAACTCAAAAATTTGTTGATCTTAACTTTTTTTTTTCTTTTTTTTATCCCTGTAAAACCCAAAGAAAGCCCTTAACACTGTTACCCTGTAGGACGGTAAAGGATTAGATTTTTGTTTTCTGCTTCTTGTGTGTGTGTAAATAAATGAGAAGTGTCCCAAGACTGGGCGGCAGTACCGAGGTGCATGCAGTTAATTGTAAAAGTGATAATAGCTATAGAGCTTTTTCACATTTTACCATACTACAAGCACAGGCTTAAATTTCTATTTAATGAATGTTTTTTTTTTTTTGGGTGCATAAATTAAAAATAAAAATAAGATGCATGTATTTATCTTACAAATAAAAATCTAAAAGGTGTGGTGTGCATGTGTATTTAGCCCACTGCAGTCAATGTCCAAACCCATAGGCCCGTTTCCACTAGACGAGTTTTGGGACTTTATTGGGAGGGATGAACGTGACGGAAAATACACTGGCTCAGGCCTCTCAGCCTCGTCGCCATACAAAATTTACCCTTTAAGGAATTTGCTATGATGTCAGCATAACCCAACCGTTTCGGTCAGGAGTGACTTCACTGATCAGTGCCAAAAGGCGCCCACACCAGCAGAGAATAACAAGAGATCGGTAATGGACGAAGCAGGGATGGTTGCTGCGTTTCTGTTTGCCATGTTGTTATACACTGCCTTGCCATCAACTCTTCCAATTTTACAAATGCTTGTTGTCTGGCGACTTCTGCCCATTTCCCTCTAAATCACAACCAATCAGCTTGAGTTAACCACAGTTCCCTCCCAGTGACTCTACTGGGTTATTTCTGAGTTGATACCCCAAGGTAGGTACTGTTTTGGTTCCTGAAATGGCCCAGGAAGTGGTCCTTTTGGGCCGGCCTGGTGAAATGGAGACACCCACTTACGGTGAAGGTCCGGTAAAATTACACAGAAGTTCTGATGGTGAAAATGGTGGCACATCCAGAGAGACATTTTCTTTCCAAAACAACTCAAGCTTAGTCAGAATAGATGAAAGCATCAGGAGCAGATTTGTATATCTTGCTTTTGCAGTATTTTTATGTCTAAAGTCTTTCAGCCTGCTTTTCTTGCATGATGCTGACGCCACCATGTATCATAGTTGGATTGTTTGTTCAGGGTCATGTGCTCTGTTAGTTTTCTTTCACTAACAGCAGTTTACACATCTAAACCAAAAGTTCGAGCACTTATGACTGACTTGTTGGTTGTGTTTCTTGGTCTTCATGATGCTGCTGTTCACCAGTATTTTTTTCTAACAAAGCTCTAGAGCTTTCACAGAACAGCAGAAGATTAAATTTCATTCATATGAACCCTATTGATTAATTATGCAACTGGTTGCAGTGGATTTTTATTTAAGGGTATTAAAGGAAATGAGATTGGGTACAAAAGCACATCGACTTTTCAGATTTTCATTTGTAGTTATACGTCGCTTTGTGTTGGTCTGTCACATACAATACCTTCAGGTTTGTGGCTGTGACATTAGAAAAGTATCAAAAGTTCAAGGGGTATGAATACATTCTCAAGGGTACTGTAGCTTTCAGCTCTCATCCTGGCTGAAATACCAAAACATTGCAGATTGTCTGTTATATGACATTAAAATGCAAAAGATACCAGCCCAGATGCCATGCAACGTATTGCATCTGCAGACAAAGGATCTGTGAAGATCAGCATCAAAGGTCCTCAATCTGCAGAACAGACCAGTGGCCTCGGTAGATGATGTCATCAGTGCCCTTCTGCTGCTATTTCAAACTAAATGTGCATTAGTACAAAAACATTTAATTATCTGTGCTTCTAGTCTTGAGTTTCTGTGTAGATTTTAACAGAGGTCACAAAACTGTTTCCTACAATACAGTTTATTTACAAAAAGCGGTTATTTGTTTTTCGGTGGCAGTTCATGATGAGTTTATGGTCTAAATAACTGTAACAAACAAGAGATTTTAAAACAAAGCTGAAGTGCACACGAAATGGCAACAACCTGTGTTGTGGTTATGCAGGAAACTTAGTCCAAACAGGGCTTCACTTGTGTTGCTCTTGGTATGGACTATATATAAAAAAAAAAAACTATTTTGCAAAACGTTAGACAGGATTCAACATACAAAACGATAAAATGTGAAGGGAGGGAAAAACAAAAAGTATTTTTCCCCTAATTAAAACTCTGTAAGAGGAGTTTTAAGGGAAGCAAATGTGACTTATTTTGCAGATCAAGGGAAATGAAGATGTAGAGTACTGAAAAGAGAAACCACGAGTCCAAAAAGACCACTTCTGCTCTGCCTCCTCCCCAATTAGTCCTGCACTGAGCAGATGCAGCTCCCAGCCTCTCCAGCTATCTTGCTCTTCCTCTATGATCACATAAACTCTCTTTTCTCCTTTGTTCAGCCGTTAACTCCCCATCTCGCTTGCTGCACACAGTCACAGTCGTCTGCCCATCGATCAGTCTGCTGCTCCCGCTCCATTCATTCTGCTACTACTTGCTCAGTTGCTTTGCTTTTGCGATTCTCCCCCTTTCCCTGAATTTTGACCTTCTGTAAATGTGGCCTGCCCATGAAATGCTCATTCACTCCCTTCTTGTTTGCACATTGTTACAGAATGGCCATGTACCGCCAGGACTATTGAAGAGGTTTGGCATTGTGCTGTAATTTGCTGTTTGCTTCACTGTTCCTGTCAATGTCGAAACATCTCCCTCTTTTAATTCGAAATTCAATCTCAAGTGCTTGTCAACAGCAACTTTGAATCAGGCACATGTGTGGCTTCACATACATGGGAACACACATACAAAAAAACGGTACGTTTTCTGGGTGGCAAAAGACCTTGGTTTGCAAAAGATTGTTTTATAATGTAAGTTGAACTTTTGTTTTCTGTTTCCTTGAGGCCAGTTTAAATTTGGTTGAATTTTTTTTTTTTCCCCCACTCCTTTCTGTCCTTAGTTTTCCTGTTAAGAGAAAGCCTTACAAATTTTCTGCTAAGCATTTTAAAGCCCCAAAGTTCAACCCAACATTTTTGTTTTCTTTTCATCTTGTCTCGGGTTCTCTTCCCAGGCCTATCTTGTTTGTAATAATGGCTCTTTCCTAAAATGAATTTAGGCTAGTTTATTTAAATCAGTAAGAGATGTCTTGCTGTCCCTGTTTGTTCATAACTATGGATTAAACTGCAGCCCATATACTTCTTCCTATTATAGAAGTTTTAATCTGTGTTGAATGCCACAGCAAATTTAAAGATGTTTCAAGTCGAAAGTCGAAAATTTAGTAGAATTTGTGCTTAATGACCTGGCTGTTTACAATTAACTATACAAGTAGGGCTGGGCGATTTGGCCTCAAATCTATATTGCGATATAATCTAAAGCATGTGTGGTAACAATATTTATTGCAATATAGTCTTTTATTTTCTTTATACATGTCAAAAATTACTGTTTATGAACATTCTCACTTTCCAGATACATTTAATCAGAACAGAAAAGTTTAAAATGCCATTAAAATAACATTTATTTTACAAAATGCATTTAAAAAATATTTAATCTTTTTTCCAAAAAATGCAACACCAAAGTTCTCACTAAATAATACTGAATATATATATATATTTTTAAGTTAAATGTTATGAAAACACAAAGTTCAACATCATCTGCTTTTCTGATTAGTTACTTATAAATCTAATATTGCACAAAAATAACCCTGCACATATTTGAATAAGAAATGCTTAAAGTTCAACAGGTTTCTTTCCTGTTAAATGGAAAACAATTTTAAACTTGCAATATCTAGTGTAAAGACGAACACTAAATACTGATTATTTATTCTCCTTTTGTACCTGATACAAAGTACATATGCACAGTGTGATGACAATCAAAATAAGCAATCGCAGCAGACTGGTATAGTCAAATCTCTACCTTTGGCTAAATTTATATAATTTCTACCTTATACCGTTTATATCGTCCACTACTATATACAAGCCAATAATGATGCATGTTTAATCCTCTTTTTGCATGCAGATGATGTAGCAACACATTTACCTGTTGATTTAATGAGGCAGAAAGTGTTAGAAGTCCAAACAAATGTTACTGCTGCTATCTTTGTTTATATAGGGTAGCCATGTTGGATGTTTAGGTTGAGTTGGCAAGAATCTTCCCACCTTTAAAGCTCAAATTCCTTTTTTAGAGAGCCTTCCAGTTGATTTTTTTCATTTGATGTGTAAAAGTTTGTATTTTCAAATACAAATCGAACACACTAGTAGTGTCCACATGTATACAACTAATGAGTTATAATTCGTTAAGCATTTTTACTGCATTTTCTCATGTTGCCTATTCATTCATTTGTGGGACTGGCTTTCTAGTTTAATCAGCAGTCTACAACAATACCGTTTTATTACATCATTTTGGACAAAATTAAATATTCCACTCTTTATATCTTCATATTTGCAGGTTTTTTTGTTAAATTGGCCTTGAATAAAATGTGTTTGGGCGTTTATTCTGTTCATAGGACAAAATATCAAATTGTTAGATATGCAATTCCTAGTTGTAAGAAGCAGTTTTTACAACTCTGGTGTTAATCGTATCATTTTGTAAATAACGTAGCAATTTGGTTTGAGATTATCATGCTATGATCCTCAGGTAAAATACACCTTTTTGCTTTTTTAGACACTTTTGATAAACAAAATGTATATGATTGGTTTTATGATATTTTTAAATATTTGTTGTTTTTGCTGTCACAATTAAAATTATGAAATAAAAACCTGCATAATTTGCTAGTTTAGGTGCTTTTTGTGAAGAAAATTCTACCCTTTTTGCTATTTTACTTTTTATACAGTAGGAATTGTGTGACAAACATTTTAGCAAATTTTTTCAACCTTTTTTCAACCAGCTGACTAGCAGTGTGCAGCAACAGATAAGGGAGAGAGCCGTTTATCAAGCCAGCTCTTTCTCTGTTGTATCATTAAAATAACTTTAAACTACTGGAAGGGAATAACAAAACAATTCCGTGTTTTAACCTATATTTCTTAATTTCTATTCATTGGTACCTAAATGTCATGCAGAAGAAACCTCTGACTCAACTTGATGAACTTCAGTTTGAACCATTCAAACTATACACTTGTTTTTCAGAAGCGTTTTTTTCTTCCAGTAATATTCTGAGCTATTCTAAGCGAATGAATATCAGAGTAAATGTTTAAAGTGTGACAGTTGTGCTGTCTGTTTGTCCCCAGACCAACCTACCCATCTTCAAGCTAAAGGAGTCCTGTGTACGTAGGCGGTACAGCGACTTTGAGTGGCTCAGAGCAGAGCTGGAGAGAGAAAGCAAGGTGAACTTTTCATATGAGTTCAGCACGAAGCCTGTCGAGCACTCGGCCTGTAATGTTGACCATAGCTGTCATGGAGAAGAATAAGAAAGAAAAGTGTTGGAATGACATTTTGGAACCTTGTGAGAGGGTTTTCGTTTGAGGTTCCTATAAGCATATCGAGTCCGATCACCCTGCATTTGCATTTATTTATTTGAAGCACTTAATAACTGATGCAGGCTTGTTTATCTGTTTTTATTCTGATTGCTTTTTGTTTTCTTAGGTGGTCGTACCACCTCTCCCAGGAAAAGCTCTTTTTAGGCAGCTTCCGTTCAGAGGAGACGATGGCATATTCGATGATTCTTTCATCGAGGAGCGAAGGCAGGGTCTGGAGCAGTTTCTCAACAAGTAAGCCAGTCCACATCTCCTAAGTCTTCCATCTTTTCTCTCTCTGCTGTGGAGTTAAAATGATTTATTCTTTACAAGTTCTGTGCAGCTGCAGTTCTTTGCAGCTCTTCCCTGCACTAGGTGGTACTTGAACTTTGCAGAACAATGAAACATTTTGTGTGATAACTACATGCAACTTTTTCACTTCTCTTCATATTGTTAACAAACTGAACTCTTGAAGACAGGTTGGCCTTTTTTCCTGCTATCCTTCTTAATTCTCTTATAATTATCTTGCAAAGGACAAGAAAACCAAAAGAGGATTCGAGCGTGCACCCCCACAACATCATTTTTCCCACATTTGTTTTGTTGTTGATGTGTAATTTATGTTAATTGCAGCTCAAATTACAGCGCGTGGTTCTCCAGGATGGTGTGTACACCTCTGCTTATTTTTGATCAAGCATGTCCTCGTTTTTAGATGCCGAACAATAAAAGTTACAGTGTGATTGTAATCATTTGCTGTGATAGCAGACTTGGCCATTATCTTTGTTTCATGTGCAAATGCACCAATGTTTCCTGTCAGAATATTAAGCGCGTAAAGACAGTTGAGAAAATTAAAACCCACAAATACGTTAAAGTAGAGGAAGATGATTCGGCAATTAAGATTTATTCCCCCCATCCCCCTGTTTTTGCTTCCTGTAAATGAAGCACTGCTGTTGATCATATTATTGTTCAGATGCATTACTGGCCAACATTGTTCAGTCTGTGATTGAGAGCATTGTGAAGAGTAATTCTTTTGAAATGCTAAAGATGATTGTTGCTGTGAAACAAGTAAGAGAGAGGAGAGGAGAGAACGATCACTTTTTGATTATGCCAGTTAAACATAATTTATACTTCAGGTACGACAGAAGAGCTTGAATCTCCTGTTTGAAAAGGCTTGTGCATTTAACATTCCCTCCTCATGGCTCTTGTCCTCTGGGCCAATGTTGCCATACTCATTAAGCAGAATCTGTTCAGGCAAGGTCGATTTTTATTCCTTCCCAGTCATTTCTCTGGTACTTGACCTGCAAATCATTCTGCGCTGTTTCATTTCTCTGCAAATATTTCCTATCAGAGGTTAAGATGCGTCCATGTGTGCAATGTTGTCGTGTTGATCTGCTCCAAGTGATTTAGCATTTAAAGAATGCCATGTTTAAGGGTCTCAGGTGCGCTGGTTCGTTCTCGTTATTCTGTCGTGCGTCATCTCAGCGGACCTTCAGAAAAGCCTGATGTCAAAATGGCTTTTGAAGAGGAAACTGCATTTTCCAAAAAATTATAAAAAAAAATTTAATAACTGCTGACACTGGTGTAAAGTTTCTGCTTTGATTAGGTTTCACATTAAAAGTTGAAATTTTTATATTTCTATTGTTTTGGGTAATATAATTTATTTGGTTGTCATTTTTGCATTGGATTAAAATCAGAATGGGGAACAGATGATGATTTAAAATTTTCAAAATATTTGGTTTCTTTAAATTGACACTAGCATGAATCTGTAAAATGTCTTGATACAGGTAAAAAGGCCAAATGCTAAACATTTAATTCCTCCTGAAAATATTTTAGATAACCAAGTAACAGTCAAGTTCTTTTTCTCTTTAGGCCAGGTTAGAAGTTTCTGGCATCTCAGATTCAGTTCTGGCTTAAAAGAAGATATGCGAAAGTTACAGTTGTAGCCCATGTCCTGGATAAACCATTCCTATAAAAGTTTTCCTTCCACTCAACTTTCCATAAATAAACAGAAATGAGCACTTGCAATATATCACTGCTTGTGTACTGAATATTTTTAATGCGTTTGACTTGAAATGGAATTACATGCACCTTTTTCAAGAAGTGCATTTGCACTGCCTTTTTGTTGTACAAACCAATGAATGCATTGATACTCTGCAAGTCATATTTAAACAATTGCATGTGAGTCAACTACTTGTTAGGGATGCATAAATGTTTTCTACAAATTACTTTATAAAAAAAATATAAAGCAACTTTTTGCCTTAGTAGTTTAGACTATATCTTTCTATCTCAGTCACTGTCACTCACTCACTCGGGACCTGGATGAGCCTAAAATGATCCTGATAACCGAAGGCGTTGCTTCTTATTCTACTTAAGATTTTACAGGAACCAGCAGCCAACTGAATATATCCTGAGAGCGATGCACTCTGTTCAGAAACTGTCTTTTTAGGATATGAAGCTTGGTCAATAAGATCTTTGCCTCTGATTTGATCACCTACGAATTATTTAATAATTGTTTAAAATCAATATAACATACTAACCTTGTCCTCTCACTGGGAAATGGTCAAATCTATATATATTCACAATAATTGGATTTCAGTTTAAGTTTGTCCTCAATGTAACTGATTTACAGGTGAGGGTGAATGAAAATTTTTTTGAGTGGAAATTATTTTCAATGATCTATACATAGATTGATACAATAGGCCAGAAATTAACTATCAGAACTATTATGCGAAAGAATTTTGAGTTTTATAAACAGAATGCATTGCAGAAATTTTTATTCTTTTGGCGTCAACAAGTGGTGTCTTGATAGAAAAGAAAAGGTAATGGTACTGAGTGTATATGCATATTTTTGCTTGCTTAAATCCTGCATCAGCTACATCAATCAGTGTATTTAGACATAAAGATTTCAAGATAATCACATTTATCCACATAATTCACAATTTCACCTTAATTATGTTTGCTTGACTTTTTGGTTCAGTTTGTTCACTTTGCAAATGATTCCCAAACAAACGACAAAATGCAAAGTTTAAATCATTGAAATGTTGCTTATTTCATTTCTTGCCCAGTGCAGTTTCATAAATTGTCCCCTTGTCTCCATGAGTGTAAAACAATCTCTCTTGCTCTATGATTTGGTTCTTTTCAGAGTGGCCGGACACCCTCTAGCTCAGAACGAACGCTGCCTACACATGTTTCTACAGGACGAGTTTGTGGACAAGAACTACACCCCATCCAAAATCAGACAAGCCTGAAAAAAACAAACAATAAAAACGAAACATGGTTCTGCTTGGCCTGGCCTGGCTCGGCCCTGCTCAGTCTAGCTTGGCCCAACAACCCAAAGCTCTCTTCACTGCTCCAAATTTCTCTATATAAACTTTTTAGTGACACTTTCTTCTTTCCTACATTGTCTAAAATATTATTTCTTGTCTATGTAAGTTTAATTGC
Source organism: Valencia hispanica (assembly GCA_963556495.2). NCBI lineage: Eukaryota > Metazoa > Chordata > Actinopteri > Cyprinodontiformes > Valenciidae > Valencia > Valencia hispanica. The sequence continues at coordinate 31,274,964 of OY747719.1, forward strand.
TAATCACTTCGAATAATGTCTGTTTTGACCTTCCAATTGAAGTCAAGAATGTTCTATACACAGCTGTGGTCTAAAGTGATTTACAGATATTTTTCTTCATGTCTAAAAATGCCACTAACAAAAGTATATTATATATTTATCATTTAGCCATGTCTTGAATATATTCCTTCATATGTTACTTTTGAATGAAACTTTTCTGTATGCAAAGCTTGTGCAATGTCCCACACAATCCTTCATCAACGACCGGCACATTGCCCCCCATAACCAGCACCCAAACAATCACACACACATTCGACGGACCTCGACTTTCAAGCCACACTTTAGTTGTCTTAAAAGGATGCATGTGTGTGTCTGTACCCATTGTGTCCACCAGCACCTACCTGACGATCACAATGTTTTCTAGCATGCAGTTTACACAGCGGGAACTGTAGTATTTCTACTGGCAATATGCATTTGAGGTTTGTATACAGCTGTGCCATTTTTGTTTATTTTGAAAAGATTTTCCAATAAAACATGTGAAATGTCTCCATGCCGAAGTGCATTTTGTCGTCCTAGCCACATGTTGCATGCATTCAGCTGCACTAACTGTCAAGGTGGTCAAATTGTATTTAACATTTAATAATAAATGTAAAAACATTAAATCTATCTTATTACGAAGATGTCAAGAAGTGATGGCTATTCAAAGGGCTTATCAGACAGTCTTGGGTTTTTATTAGGATAGCTGAAGTACCTTTTGGAATGAAATGTTTGAAGGATCTGATAAAATGATGCAAAAGGCTTTTCATTATCAAATAATTTTAGTGTGAAGATAACGTTACTGTTAAATTCATTAATATTTATAATCTGGTTGTTCATAGCTGCCGCTACTTGGACTAGAATCCATAACAGGGCATTTATCTACATTTGTCATCACCGTAAACAAACTAATTTTATACTTTTATTAAATTAAATGAACCATTTTTAATTTAGTTTACACTGATTGATTTAAGTGACACTATTGCAGTGATTTCCGAAAATACCAGTTGTTTGCATATTGGATAGGTGCATGGATAGATGCATGTTGATTTTGGTTGTAGTTGAAGAATTGTGAGGTGGTTCTAAATCTTCATTATTTCTCCCAATGAAATGCACCAGTATCACTGACATTGAAACAAGTCCTCAGCATGATTCTACCACAGTCATGCTTAACAGATTGCACAGCATTATTTGGACTGAGAGCCTCATCTTTTCTTCACCGAACACTTCTTGTGATTGTGGTTGAATAACTTTTTTTTTACCATAAAACTTTTCTCTAGAAGGCATTTGACTTTCCCTGTGAACAACTGTAAATGTTGACAATGTCTGAAGGTGTCTGTTTCAAAGCAGTGACTCCTGTCTTGGTTGGCACCCTTTCGGTACATTTGTCCCAGCAGTTTACCATAGGCTTTGGTCTTGGTTGGTCATAAAAATCCTGATGAGTTTTCTCTCAACTGAGTGGGGTCTGAGTAAGGTGACTAAAACTTAGAAACAGTTGGATATACCGATTGCAAACTTGACATTGCAAACCTGAATAAGCTCCTAGAATATCCCCCGCTATTGAAAACAAATCTTTGACCCATGTCTGTGTCAGCTGGCAAAACTAGTTAAATTGAGCCATTTCTGATCAGAATAACAGTTAAATATCCATCCAGAGTTATGCCTGACACAATGTGGCTTCTAGGCAAATTGTGGGTCATTTATCCAAAAAACTGTTGAGGGTCTTGATAAATATTTGGGCCTGGGGGGTTATTTTACCCTTTGTGTATCAGAGAAATTTTGCATTAAATTTAAACTTATCTGGACTTATAATCAGATCCAGCTTTTTTGCATCAATATTGATATTGATTACAGATAATGAAAGTAGATCAAATACATTGATCTGTTGGTGTGTAGAGCAGTGTATTAGGCTACTGAATTGTGACAAAAGAAAATGTGTCATGTCATTAAATGGATATGTCATGCATTAATAGTTGCGTGTTTTGTATAGTTTATTGGAAGGATGAAATCACTGAGTGTAGGGAGCAACATTATCCTGCAATCTGAAAAAGCTTCAACTGCTGCTGTATTCTGGTGTCTGAAGTATGAAAACTACTGAGTTCAAGCTTCGTCTCTTTTATTCTCTTTGTTACAACTCTTAATAGTTATAACTCAAGATATTTACAACAACAAAAACAACTAAAAACAACACAGGCCACAAATGAACATTTCCAAGTGCTGATTATTATTTTATCCAATGTTAGTGTCTGTCTTCACAAAATCGACCTAAACACATTTTTTAAATGCTGCTTCGTTTGAAAACAGGACACACAAGACAGCAGCCTCTGAATTGACTTCCTTGAATAATTTTACAGCAACATTTTTCATCTCGCAGTCTGTTTTCTTTGTCGTTGCCCTTTTTGTGCATTTGGTTTCAGCACTGGATTGAGGAACAGCGACACAGGCCCTCTCACTGCCGGGGCATCTTTTTGGTTACCTCCACTGGGATTGAACACAGCAATTACAAGATTAAATTGGTCGTCAAGCTCATTGGTCTCAAAGACACTCGAAAGACATCGTAATGTACAGCATTTATGTTTAAAATGGACTTGGCAGGTGCTCTTTAAGAGCCTTAAGGCGACATTTAAATACTGTAAACTGCAGTTTTCAGAACCTAATCCTTAACTAGTGCAACTGTTAATAGGCGATCAGACTGTGTTTGAGTCTTTATTTCAGTGTGGAGCCTATAGGCTTACAGGATATAGTCTAAGTCAGCCTAAAAGATTTTGTGCTCCATGAAAACTTCAACCCGCATCTGCTGCACCTACGTTGATTTGATCTTCTGTCCAGACCTGGATGGATCTCTTAGTCTTTTTTCACTGTTCTGGACAGTTAAGAGTCATATATCACTTGATTTGTACATGTCAGAGAGAAGCCTGGTAATGGGAACATTCCCAATGGTCTTCTTGAAGAACACTTCCTCAATGGTGGAGGGGCTGACGGAGCGGAGTGCTGGGAGAAGCAGCAGCAGCTTCCCAAAGCGGCAGGGCTGAGTTGGGTACCTGAAACGGAGAAAAGAGTTCTAAAACAATATTTTACACATGTTCTGTTTAATCTAACACTAACAAAGAACTTCCAGTTAAAACCAAGTTACATCAGTTACACATGTGCCAGGATCCTTCAGGCTGAAGTCAAGTCTACATAAAGCGAGCAATGATGGATAGATCTAGATGGATTAGATTCTAACCTGTAGTGGCAAAAAGCATTAATACAACTGTTCTGTGAATGCAAGTGTTTTGTCAAAGAACATTGGTAAACAATCAGCATCATGAAGACCAAGGGACACAACAAATGTCACAAATAAAGTGGGGAAATTTGAAGCAGAATTAGATTATAGAACAATGTCTAAAGTTTTGAAAATCTAATGTGTACAGTAGTGCAGTGACAGCATTTGTCAGAGAGCACCATGGTGACTCTGGAGGAGCTCTTGAGAAGCAGATGATAGAAATATTAGACCCGTTTATGAAAGACCAGAAATATGAGAGCTCTAAAAGTCCCACATGCAATTTGCCACAAAATAAGGAGACAGTAATATGTGGATGAAGGTGCTGTGGCCAAATGAAACCAATTAGGTCAACATGCAAAATGCCTTTGTCGTGGAAAAATAATATTGCAAATCATTTTCAACACATCAACCACACAATGAAATTGGTGGTAGCAGCATGAATCCTTCAGCAAAAACATGGAAACAGGTTAGATATAAATACAAGGCAATCGGCAAAAGAAAAACTGTATTAGGTTGCTAAGGACTTCACACTGAGGTTGGGGTTCAATTTCTAACAAGACAATCTTAAAGCTTCAAGGTAATGGTTCAGATCAAAGTATATTTATGCATTGGAATGGCCCAGTCAAAGTCCAGATCTAAATCCAAATGAGCATCTGTGTAAAAACTTGAAAATTAATTTTACAAAGGCTTTCAATCTAATTTGACTGAGCTTGAATGTCTGTATGAGGGGTCTGCAAGCTGCAGCTCCGGAGCCACAAGATGCTCTTAACAACCTTAGCTAAAAATGTTAAAGAACTAGCAGATGTTTTTACATATAGATATAACAAATGCAAGTTTAATCATTTTTTTCAATAAAAAATTACAATGAATTTCCAAAACAGAATAAAACTTAAAGTACCTGAAATATTTTAGACCTATTTTACTTGTCGTTACCAAGAAACTTAGTAACTATGTGTTTGACTTTACATAATGTTCCACAATATCAACAGCCATAGTCATACTTTTTTTTGTGCAAAATAAATATTTTTAGTTCCTATATTAAAAAAAACATATTAAATACAATTATTAAGTTGCCATGTCATGATACAAGGTCATCTAATATCTGCATTACAAGTTTTTTTAGCTGTGCTGAGGGCAAAAATGGCTCTTTGGTTTGTAAGAGTTGCAGAGTCCTGCTCTAGATGTGCAAAGCTGGTAGACACATACCCCAAAAGACTTGCAGCTGTAATAGCAGTGAAAATTGCAAAGCATTAACTCCTGGAAGCTAAAGAAAAGTGATGCCAGCACTTTCGGAGTGATGCCCGCAGTATCGTGTTTCACACATGGTATTGTTTAGTTAAGTGGCTTCTGTATACTGTTCTTTAGATGCTCATTTGAAACAAGTTAACCATGTATCATTTTTCTTTTACTTTATAATTACATATGTACTATTAGGTCATTCTATCACATGACATCTTAAAATAATATCCCTGGTTTGTGGTTGTAACATCAACATGTTAAGGGATATAAATACTTTTGCAAGTTTGCATGTTTCCTTTTCACATACCTGGTGTGGATGTAGCTGTTGAGTGTGAGCTGTGCTTCATCTTGTAGTGCAGCAATGGCGCTGGCATTGCGGAAACTTCTTAATTCAGTGCTGCCTTGGGTTGGAACTGTAAAAAAGAGACTGTTTAGGTTTATGAAATAGATTAACTTGAGATGTCCCAAGATGGAACAATCCCCGTTGACTTAGTCAAATAGGTTCAGATAACAACTTGTACGATTTTTTTAGCTGACAACATACGCACCTGCTTTGAATGTTACGATGCATTTCAAACAGGCGAACTCTGTTGCGTCAAGACGCATCTGTCGGAATCTGGTGACCACCTCTTGAAGTGCCTGGATCTCAGACATGATCTTGTTCATCCGCTGAGACTCTGTGTTTTCTGTGTTCATCCCTGTGAAACGGGAGAAAAGTGTCACCACGTAGCAAAAGGCTGCAGCATCAAAACAGCCACACAGTCTGCTTATGCAAGGATTTTAGGAATTTACATACCAGAGACAGCTAGAAGAGTGGTGGAGTCCACAGGAATTGCCCACTGGGCGATACCCAGAACAAACAACTCCCTCCAGGCATCCTCCAACAGAATCAGCTGGAGAGAGATTGGTTTATTTCAGCCAGCATGAATATATAAGCCTTTATGACATGTAGGAAGATTTTTTACAGTGTGCTTCTATTTTTCCTCACTGAAAGTAGCTTTTGACTGTTGATGTTTTTTTAATATCCCAGATACATTCAATCACATTTTTGTGCACTTATATATAGTATATAAGATTAATTATGTAGCTGAAGATATGATAGAAGTAAATAAAAATGAGAATAAATTATGTGTGAATTGACAGAGAACAATGTCAGCGCACAGGCACTGAAGAGATTAACTGAGGCTGAGGCTCAATAGCAGCCTTCAGCTACTTTAGACTGCTTTAATGCACACACATGTAATTAAGTCAGGGATCATTTGCCGTTTGATCATCGAGATCATTGTTTGATGTATAAATATACCTTTTTTTCAACCCCACATTTCTGTGTAAAAACTTGTTTTTATGATGTATCATTCTAATCTTAGATGTTGTGTTTATATTAGTTGTATGACTAACAGAAAGAACGGTTTGAAATGTCAGTAGGCGTGTATGTATGTATGTATATATACCTAGACCCTGTCCAAAAAATTAGAACATCATGGAAACGTTTATTTATTTCCATAATTCCGTTCAAAACGTTGAACTTCCATAGGTTATAGATTCAGCGCCCACAACTGAAACTATTTCAAGTATTTAGTTTGTTTGTACATAATTTGGGGTTCCAGCTCATGAAACCCACAAAAACAGGAATTTAAAAAAATTGAATACTGTGAAGAAATCACCATTTACTTCTCAGTTTTTGCAGAAAAAAGAAAGAAATTAGGATCACATCAAATCAGTCAAAATATGGTTTAACTTTGGTTCAGTTGTCTCAGTTGTTAGGTTAAATATGGAGAAGACTGCAGACTTGACAACTGGCCAGAACACCATCGTTGATACCCTCCATAGGATCGGTAAGCCACAAAAGTTCATAGCTAGAGAGGCTGGCTGTTCACAGAGTGCTATGCCCAAGCACATCAATGGAAAGTCTAGTGGAAGGGCAAAATGTGGCAGGAGAAGATGCACCAGTAGAAGAGCTGACTGTGGGCTTCAGCGGATTCTCAAACAGAGAAGATTCATGAATCTGGCAGAGATCCAGAAAGAGTAGAATGAGGCGGGAGTCACAGCTTCAAAAACCACCACATTCAGACGTGTCTCAACTGAGCCAAGGAGAAGCAGGACTGGACTGTTTGCCAGTGGTTCATGGTGCTCTTTTACGATGGAAGTAAACTGTGCCTTTCATTCAGGAATCAAGGGCCAAGAGTCTGGAGGAAGACGGGTGAGGAACAGAACCCAAGCTGCTTGGGGTCCAGTGTGAAATATCCACAGTCAGTCATGATTTGAAACAGCACTGGTGAAGGTTACTAATGATATTCTCATGGCCTCAGATAATGGACTTGTGTCTGTTCTGGTTTTGTTAGATTTCAGTGCTGCTTTTGACACAGTCGATCACAATATTCTCTTAGAAAGGCTTGAACATGTTGCAGGGATCAAAGGAACAGCACTAGGCTGGTTTAAATCATATTTGTCTGAGATTCCAGTTTGTTCATCTAAATGATCAATCTTCTTCACTCTCAAGGGTTACTTGTGGAGTACCACAGGGTTCTGTGCTTGGACCAATTCTTTTCACCATATATATGCTTCCAATTGGTAGAATCATTAGACAGCATGGGATAAATTTCCACAGCTATGCCGATGATACACAACTATATTTATCCATAAATCCTGGATGAACCCAGTCAGTTAGGTAGATTACAGGCATGTCTGGAAGACATAAAAACATGGATGAATCTAAACTTTTTGCTTTTAAATTCTGACAAGACATAAGTTGCTGTCTTTGGACCAGAAGTTCTAAAAAAGAAACTTTAGTCAATCACTTCATCTGGATGGCATTAAATTGGCCCCCAGTAATAACGTAAAGAACCTCGGCGTTATTTTTGACCAAGACGTGACATTTAAATCCCATATTAAACGTTTTTCTAGGATTTCCTTCTTTCACCTCCGGAATTTCGCTAAAATTAGAAACATCCTGTCCAGGAGTGATGCTGAGAAACTAGTCCATGCATTTGTTACCTCAAGGCTGGACTACTGTAATTCTTTCCTATCAGGAAGTCCACAAAATGCCATTAAAAAGCCTTCAGTTGATCCAAAATGCGGCAGCAAGAGTTCTGATGAATATTAAAAAGAGAAATCACATTTTTCCTGTTTTAGCTTCCCTTCATTGTCTCCCTGTTAAATCCAGAATAGAATTTAAGATCCTTCTTCTTACATACAAAGCCCTTAATAATCAAGCTCCATCATACATCAGAGATCTAATTGTTTCATATGTTCCTAACAGAGCACTTCGCTCTCAGACTCCAGGTTTACTTGTAGTTCCTAGGATTTCTAAAAGTAGAATGGGAGGCAGATCTTTTAGTTATCAGGCTCCTCTCCTGTGGAACCAGCTCCCAGCTTTAGTCCGTGAGGCAGACATTCTGTTTACTTTTAAGGCCAGGCTTAAAACTTTCCTTTTTGATAAAGCTTATAGTTAGAGTGGCTTAGGTCATCCTGAGCTAGCTCTGTAGTTATGCTGCTATAGGCTTAGACTGCTGGAGGACAGACTTACTAATTTTCTTCACTGTGCTACTTCCTTTTCTCCTACTACTCTCCAGTTCTATTACAGTACATTCTGCTATGTCGACTGTTAACTTTGTGTTCTCTCAGTGTTTTTCTCTCCATAGAAGATATACCTGGTCTGGTATCCTGCTTGGCTGCAATGCCCTGTTGGACGGGAGGCATCGCCTGGGATGGGGCTCCCAGTAACTGAACATCCACTGTGTCCTGTTATCAACTTTTTACTTTCAGTAACATAGAAAGTTCTCTTATATCAGATCTTCTGTTCCTTCTGTGTCTCTGCTCTGTCTTCTCAAACCCCCAGACGGTCGTGGCAGATGGCCGCTCCTACTGAGCCTGGTTCTGTTGGAGGTTTCTTCCTGTTAAAGGGGAGTTTTTTCTCTCCACCGTCGCTACATGCTTGCTCAGTATGAGGGATTGCTGAAGGATTGCTGTGGTTGGAAAGTCTGCATCAACGGGGCCCAACCTCACGCCAATGACTGACGCAATCTGCTGGGATTCCTTAAATAGGAAACTTTTTAACTGATTGGAATGTTTGTATAAATGTATTGAAATGACTTCTTGTTAAGTGCCTTGAGATGACATCTGTTGTGAATTGGCGCTATATAAATAAATTGAATTGAATTTGGGGTGCAATGTCCGGTGCAGGTGTTGGTAAACTCTGCTTTCTTAAATCTCAGTTCACCGCATCAGTCTACCAGAATGTTTTAGAGGGCTTCATGATTCCTTCTGCTGAGGATCTGTATGGAGATGCAGATTTCATCTTCCAGTAGAACATGACCCCTGCCCATACCACCAGAAGCACCAAAACCTGGTTTGATCCCTATGCCATCACAGTGCTTGACTGGCCAGCCAACTCGCAGGATCTAAACCGCATTGAGGATCTATGGGGTAGAAAATCAAGAGGAAAAGAGGGGCACCAGACCCAAAAACAAACTAGAGCTGACTGGATCAAGGAAGTCTGGGTTTCCATAACTCCCAGCCAATGCTACAGGCTGATGGCCTCGATACCACAGCGCATCAAGGCAGTGATAAAGGCAAAGAGATTTCCTACCAAGCATTGAAGATTGCCATATTGTTTTGAAAGTACCATATTTTGACTGATTTGATGTGATGCTAATTTCTTTCTTTTTTTCCCTGCAAAACCTGAGAAGTAAATGGTGATTTCTTCACAGTATTCTAATTTTTGGAATTCCTGATTCTGTGGGTTTTATGAACCAGATACCCAAATTATGTACAAATAAACAACTAAATACTTGAAATCATTTAAGTTGTGGGCCCTGAATCTAAATCTGTAAGTTTAACGGTTTGAATGGAATTAAGGAAATAAATTAACTTTTCCATGACATTCTAATTCTTTGGAAAGGGTCTGTGTATATATATATATATATATATATATATATATATATATATATATATATATATCTGCTCGTTCATTGCCCTCTGCACCCTAGCACTATTACACCCTCACCTTGTCAACTGTTTTTGGTAATACAATTATTTCTAAAATAACGCAACAGATTCTAAAATATCTATTTTGTAAGATAATAGCCAAATTGATATTTAGAAATTAAATTAGAGGGTTGTAGATACATAAAATCTTTTTAAATGTTCTTACTTAGATTTCAGATTTAGAGAGAAAACATCTGCAGCAGCTCATTAATTTAAAGTTTACCTGATCAGATAAAGGCAGGGTGGAGAATGCGGGAACACTTTTGGCCCACTTGATGCTCATGAAGAGGAGGCGTGCTGCAGACTCGCACACAGACTCCGTGGCCACCTCATACAAGTACATGGGGGTGCCGCTGACCTCATGAGGATACTGCAGAACGTGATAAATAAAAACAAACATGTGTTACGGGTCTTAATCACTCACAGTTCAGAGAACAGTGAGCTAAAAGATCAAATTCCAAGCTCCAGCACCTGATTTTATAATCATTAGTGTTTCTTGTTCTGGATCGGGAGAGAAAAATCTAATTGGGGGATTTGTGCGTCTTACAGTATGCTAAATCAGGACAAGAATTTCAGCTTCTAACCTCTGTGGGAGGAAAATAAAAAATCTCTTTTGGAGCACCTAAAACAGCATTATCATACCTGAGAGTATGTTATTTTCAAGGTCTGTAAGTAGACATCCAAATGTAAAGAAAAGATTGTCAATAGTACAAGATTCCGAGTTTTCAGGTGTACTAATGGAGTCACAGCTTATTCATAGATATATATGCTGACAGTCAGTATATATGTCAGTATATATATATATATATATATATATATATATATATATATCTATGCAGACTATTTCTAAAACTTGGTTTAAAAAAAATTGCTGTCAGAATTCAGATTTTAGACACGTCAACAATTTATTCAAATGATATGGTCACATATGTATTGCTATCTGACTAGCTGGACACAACCAGGAAGGAATAGAGCTAATAAAATAGATAACAATTTTTAAAAATGCTTTGTAAAAAGTCAAACTCATACACACACTGTAGAGTTTAAATTAGACTTAATTATCTGTCTTAGTTAAATTTATCTCATAGTTGGAACACTATACACACATAACTAAGGAACATCCCATTTTACCAATAGTTCTCCAAGTCTATAAAACTGGTCTGTATATCAGTCTGTGATTCTATGAAGACTTGTGATCTTTTCTATTCAAGGACCATGCTGTTTTTATTTTGTTTTATACATTTTTTTGTTTATTATTGCAAAATTTATTAAATCGTTCTTAATATTTTAATATTAATTTGCACCATCAACCTGCCAGGAACAACAAATGGAAATTAGCCTCGATGGCTTAATTTGCATGATGGACAAAATTGCTAATGTTAATTAATGTCCATTGTCCCTTTTAATATATAAATAAATAAATACAGTGAACTAAACAGAAAGTTAAAGGTAATGATTTATGGCGTTGCAATGTTTAAAAATTAATTATAACAAATTAAAAACCATGGGTGCAAACAGAACATTTTTAAAGGGGTAACCACTGATAATCTTGGAGTGGCATAATACAGCCAGAAGCCCGGTCATCATTTTGGGGGAAAAACATGTATTATCTTGTCCAGGATTTCCAGGTGGCAGACATATTCTGTCTAAATGTGAAATTCCTGGTTCGAAGTAAAGTAAAGCAGAGGTGGCCACTGCCCCAATCTCCCTTGAATCACTCCACTGTTGGCAGCTTTTAAATCTCTTAATACTCATTATTGCTTTTCATGTCCAGGAGCATTATGGCTTCAATAAAGAAACAGCAAAGTTTCAGTAAAGAAAAAGAAAGAGTAAAGAATAATAGTCATTTCAAAACATCATACCTTGGGGGTTGGTTGTGCTAAACCCACGATTGCCTGTCTTTCTGGGGTGGTGGCAACTGAGCTCATCTCCAGGTTGTGGGGCTCCAGCTGCGTGACCGTGGTGAAGAAGGGAGGTCCGGGCAGCGAGGATGCCGGGAAGTGGGTCGAGGAGCCGTTCACCTCTTTGTGGCCCCGGAAATAAAGGGCGACTTGTTTGCGGATGGTGGACGTCCTGGGCCCCCTTTCATGCTGGACGGCTGTCAAGTGGGACAGCGGACACACAGAGTTCAAGGAATAGTTTCTGAAAGAGCGAATTGCCTTCTTAAAGAAAGAAAGAAAACTAATCTGCATTCATTGACAGTGCCTATGAAAAGTGACTTGTTTTAGTTAAGTGTAAAGTTAAAAACTAAAACAAAACAAATAATCAGGTTGTACTTTGGCGTCAGAGCATGGCCAAAGGTTGTATGTGCCTTTAAGCAGAATTTGATGTATGTGAAGCCCACTTCCTGTTAATACCCATGATCCAACAGCCCCCATTATCAGAGGTTCAGTGCAGATTTGGAAGAGTCAGAAAGGTAGCTCCAGGTTTATTTGAAAATGTGCAATGATTTGTTTTTTTAGCAAACCATTGCCGTGTGCATGGAATGTGACCCCAGCTCAGACACAAACAGGTATAAATAACATTGAAAAACCCTCACGGTGATATTACTATATATCTATTGACATTTTTTTCTATGTTCATTTGCAATCAGCAAATTTCCCAAACTTTAAAATATGAAAAACATTTTTATTTGATACCATTTACAAACTTTAAATCTAAAAAAGTTATTCTGAAAACAGAATTTATAAGTGAGGAAGAACACAAAATGCTGCATATAAATGCATAAGTAAAATCGTACATTTATATTTAAAAATAATATTATCAAGACCATCAAATTCACATGAAGGTTACAGCCTCCCTTGTCCCCCCTTCGGAGACGCCAGTGCAACAAACAAGCCCAAGCAATTAACTTATATTAAAAGCTGCACCACGCTTCAACCGACATCCCCTTCAAAACAAGTAAATAGCAGGTAATTATCAGCTTCTTTGCAGCTTTCATTAACAGCCTTAATATACTTTTTCACCTCGGAACCAAATGCCACAGCATGGCGTGTGTATAGTCGGAGGCGTAATTAAATCAAGCCCATTTACCGTCTTTATTCATGTTCACTTCCAGACACTTTTTCAAACGACACGCTCGACATTGGTTCCTGTGAGTTTTGTCAACGGGACAGCCACCCTGCACAGAGACAACAAGGAAAAGAGGGAGAGAGGGAAGAAAACAAGAAAAAAAGAGGATTAAAACGAAATACTCCTGTTATTATCCTCCTGGGAGGCAAATCTCCAGGTAAAAGATCGTGCTATTATCTTGCAGTCATGGACCCCGCTCCCCTGCGGCTCTAGTGCGGCCTCATCCCACATGGATAAGTACTCGATCCCGCCCTACGCCGCCTTAAATCCTCGCCTGGGAATCATCACATTAGATTGGATTACACCTGATATATTAGAGCTGCGCTGTGTTTAGGCCGATACTTAATGGTGCAGGCATGACACAATTAGGCTCATCAAGGAAGATTTAACACAGCAAACAAAAAAAGGGAGCGAGAAAGACACAGAAAGTTCCGTGCGTAAAAAGCGCATTCCGTGCGTAAATGTAAAACGTGTTCTTTGTATAGAAACAAATATTCATTTATATCTGAAGATGATGGATATGCAGAAATAGTTGCTTATAAATGGATTAAAATGGAAAAAAATGTACAAATAAATTTTCAGGCTTTGCGTGTCCGCATTTTTCCTTCTTGCTTGGATCAAAACCCCGTTTCGGCCAGTTTGAATAGCACAAACTATTTGAATTAGTAACTAAAAAAGTTCTGAGACCCCTCCCCTCACCTGTGAGCCTGACTTGCACACATACGTCCGGTTCCTCCTGATGCTTCTCTTGAAGAATCCCGAGCACCCGTCGCATGCGTAAACACCGTAGTGTTTCCCTGAGCTGCGATCGCCGCACACTTTGCAGGGGATGTCCAGAATCCGACCTTGGAGATGCCAAAATGTTAGTTGGAAAGCATTCAAAATCAATGTTCAATTTAGTCAGCGACAAAATAATAAAATATACGGGGTTATCCACGCTTTTTGAGTATGCACAGTAATATGATTCAAACTTTGATGATCAGTGGTGAAATTAACTTTTTAAATGACACAGGTGCAATAGATAATTTGTCCAACGAATGACTTATTTTGGGGCACACATGAACGCACGCCCCTATCTTCACCCAACCATGACCATGGGAATTCAATGGGGCATATTTCGGGAATAAAGTCCGGTGGGAAGCGTCATATCTGAGCTCCCTAAGACAATTGCCCGAGGGTGCACAATGGAGACATTAGGGGAAAGTGTTAACTTAATGATTTTCCCCCATTGAACCTCGTCTGACTGCCTGGATCTCGACAAGCTGCCAACTCCACTTCATAATGGGACTCGACAGCTGCTTTATCCCGCAGGTCCATAGGCCCCAGGATTAGGGAGTGACACTGCACTGCGAGAATAATGCGCACCAACTCGTTTCACCAACTCAAATGAAGTGTATGTAAATCGAGCTCAGTGTAGATGAAAAAAAAGTGATTTTTTTGTGTGAAGATTTTGTATTCAAATCTGTTGAAAAAGAACTATATTTGTATGCATATGAGGGAGCTTTTTTCTCTCGCTCTGGAGGGAAAAGCCGTCTATGTAATTACACTGACGTTTTGCCACCTGCTCTTTGATTCACCAGTGACCCGTCAAAAAGGGTAGCATGGGAATAACTACTCGGCAGCAAAGACAATGACTTCAGGGGAGAGTTATACGACTTCAATTGGCTGTTTATTCAGAATCAGAAGGCCGCAGGGAGTATTGGTCAATGGGCCACAACCGTCAGCCTTATAGCCTATAGGATGGTGATTTTAAATGTTGCCTTACAAAGTTTTGCTTTAAAAAATTAATTAAAAAATTATATATATATATATATATATATATATATATATATATATATATATATATATATATATATATATATATAAACAAATTAATAACTCATCCTTACTTGTCCTCTTTGTTCTTTCTATAATACAAAAAAAACATGTCAAAGAAAAAATAATAATGAACATGTTATTGTCTCTATTTGCGTGCATTGGATGAAAAATGAACTAAATGTTGGGTTTCGTTAAATTTAAATTTTTCCTTAAATAAGGCGACTTTTTTCCAACTTTAAAAACAAAAAGCAAATAATAAACCGCGGAATCTGACTGTCAATTAAATAGATCAGCGACGAATTTTTGTTGTGGAAAGAGAACTGTATTTATCTTCCCACCGTGGGGGTCCAATGCGTGTCCATTGTGCGCGGTAATTGCTTGAAAATATATGGCATATTCTATTAACGTAATCACCATCAAGGCCGAAAGCTGCTAATAATAAAGGTGACTGTGTTTCTGGAGAATATAACATTTGATTCAGAGAGGAGAGGATGATTCCAAATTAAATTTAAACAATGATTTAAAAAAACACGTTGTGTAGCGGCAGCATGTTAAGGTTAATATGAGTTCTTTAGGGAAAAAGGACACACCAAAAGCAGCAGCTTGGAATAGCTGATTTTGAATGGATATGATAAAAACTACAAACAACTAAATAAAAATACAGTTACATGAAAATTTGACAGACATTTGTTACCATTTGTTGTAGAAGTACAACTCAGGTGGTCTTTTAAAGGATCAAAGGTTTAAAGTGTGCACTTTTTTCATAGGCCTTGTGCAGGTGATTTTTAGTTACAAAAGGCAAAAAATGAGACCGATACCCATAATTACATGACTCTAACACAATCAGACCATTTAAGGTTAGCTAATCGAACAATATTAAAGTAATTATAAAGATTTTAAATGGATAATTTAGAGAATATAAAGAATTTGGTAAAACAGAGTTGAATAAGATGATTTTGGCCAAAACGAAATACTTAACAAGAGTAAAGTTTGCTTAGTTATTTGCGATTTATTATTTATTTTTTCTTTTGTAAGATCTTGTATGAAATGTGATCGCAGGCAACAAGTGGTATCAAGTAAGATGCATGTTTCTTCTTATATTTCTTTCTGTTTTGGTTTTTATTTCTTTTGAAAAACAGGAGTATATAAACACTACGCGTGACAGACAACACATCTGAATCAAACACATTTTGATGAGCATCTGAAATAAACTGAATTATTGTTAAAAAGGTATAGAAAAAGAACTATAGGCTATGTATAGAAAGTTTAATGCTGTTTTTTATTTTAAAAACCAGGTCAGAGAAAGGCCTTGCTTGGACGATTGAATATAGTTGTGGAACATCGGGAAAAGAATGATGGAAACTTACTTGATTTGACGTTCAGAATATCCAAACAGCCACTTGTTGAACCGGCGGGTTTGCTCATCATGGATCTTTATGTCTTTTTACAGACTCTCGAGGAAAATATTCCTTTTTATTTTCTATTTTATGAGTAGAACAAGTTCAAAATTGGTGAAGCAGAAACGGCGTGTTTTGTTCTTCAGCTGCTAAAAAGTCCAGTTACCAACTTGACAGAGTCGCAGGCTTCGTTTGAGAGCTCCAAATGAAAACTCAGCGCCTGAGCTTTATCTCAGCTCTCTTTGCCTTCATCACAGCCGGAATAGAGCTCCGGCATGCAGGAGAGACACAGGCGGGTATAGGTGACAGCAGCACTCCGGCAGGTCGGTGCGCACCAGGCGGCGCGTAAAGTTGAACGTGCGCGGAGGAAAGAAACCACTGCCTGCGGAGGATCCGAAGGCGCACTAAAGCCGCAGCAGAAACAAAAAGAAAAAGGCTAAATTTGGACTAAAATTAGGTGAACAACACCAGGATGCGAGGTGACTTTGTGCTGCGAGTTCCCCTTGAATAAGCGTCGGTAATATTTATGAGAAGTGTCAGGGGGAGGCTGGAGGGTGGAGAGCTCCACTTCCTTCATCCACTTGGCTTTCTACACCAAACTCCAATCTGACGTCACCGGGAGTGTGAGGGTTTGTGTGTGTGTGTGTGTGTGTGTGTGTGTGTGTGTGTGTGTACATGTATAGCTATACTTGTGTGGACCAACCTTTGACAGGCCACCAGCATTGTGTGGACATTTATAGTTGTGAGGACATTTTGCCTGGTCCACACAATGTTTAACTAGCTATTAAACTCTACTAGTTAGGTTTAGAGTTATGGTGTGAATTAGGTTTAGGTTAAGGTTAGGGTTAGGCATGTATCACTAATAGGTTTAGGGAAAGTGTCTGGGTTAGGCATAGTAAAATCAATGGAAGTCAATACAATGTCAACACAAGTATAGCAAGACATGCGTGTAGGTGTGTGTGTGTAAGGGATAGGGATGTAAAGTCCCCACACGTGTAAAGATGCTGCATAAGTATTTTTTTTACAAATTTAAAATTATAGTTTTGCACTTCTCCTTTCAAAATGTTTATTTAATCCGAAAATTAACCTTTTCGAAATAACTTATGTATTTCTTCATGCAGTCGGGGTGAAAATGCGGGGGTCAAAGTGTGCAGAGACAATGTTTGGAGCTTCACTCGCAAGCACTTTCTATATTTACAGGGATGCTTGGGTATGCTGTCCAAGAAACTGCTTTGTGTGCATGAGTTGGTGAAGCTAAGGGATTCGCAGCGTGACCCCAGTTGAAGGAGAATTACATTTAACTGTTTAGAAAGAGTTCAGCCCACGAAAACTGAAAAAAAGTTGTTTAAAGAAATGCTAAATAAATGATCCAATCAAAATATTAAAAATACATCCACACCTCCTTTTTCACTCCCTCTCCCCCCTTTCTCTCGCTGTAAGGGGTAATCCTCAGAGAGAGGGCGGGTGTCCATGTATGCGCCGCTTTTCTCCCATAGCTTGTTTTAAAGCCATTGTGAGCGTCACTGCCTGCATGGATTTTCAGGCTGTTGCACGTGTTTAAGCGGGAGTTTGTTTTATGTTTGCTATTTTATTTGATCACTTATTTAAACGATTTACCACATTGGCTATATAGATGATTAAAGTCTGAAGTTAAAACTCAAGAGGCCGAAAAAAAAATCTTTTAAAAACAATAAATTAACTTAAAAAAAATAAAATAAAAGATAAAGGGGGATTTTGTCGAGAGGTTAAATCCTATTTTTCTCATTTGGTTTATTTAAAAATATGAACTCAGTTATAAAGATGAACATACTTTGTTCTTAAGAAAAGCTTTACAGACACACTTTCATATAATCATTTAATGTCTTCTTCTTCTTCTTCTTCTTCTTCTTCTTCTTCTTCTACTTCTTCTTCTTCTTCTTCTTCTTCTTCTTCTTCTTCTTCTTATTATTATTATTATTATTATTATTATTATTATTATTAATTATTTTAATTATTATAAGTAATAGTCGTAGTAATAGTAGTAGTAGTCGTAGTAGTAGTAGTAGCAGCAGCAGCACCTACTCAATATGGGACATCAGTTTAAATATTGTGGTCTTAATTTGACACTTTATTGTCCTCTTTCAAAGAGTTACATACTTTTAAACCAAAGGAAAATGTATTAGTTAAAATGTGTCATTCATCTTTTTAGCATCAACAAGAATATAAACAAGATTGCATGACTTCTTAAATGTAGCCTACTATATTCTCTAATGCCTTTCGTGCGTTCAGATAGAGATACATTCCTATAGTTACATGCAAATTCAAACTGGTCTTTAGATTAGTTTACTCCTGCGCTCTCAGTACCCCCTGCAGCCCCTGATGCGGTTGGGTCCCCTTAAATCCTGTCTGCGCCCCAGGTCCTTCCGGACAAAGTTTGGGGGTCAGTCAGCGGGCCGCACCGAGGGCCTCGACCTTGAACGCTTGCTGCGCTTTCGCAGAGTAGCTCTGGAAATCCATATTCCGTTTTTTAATTGTGTCCATTCCCACGGTGCACTCAGGGCCATATGGACGCACAAAGTGTCGATTTAAGCGGACAGGGGTGAGGCGGAGAAGCGTAGTTAATTGCAATTAGTCATTGTTGCGTCTACCAACCTGCCTTTCAGCTGTACTGCTGGAGCCTAACAAGGCCGACATCGGACACACCGGAATCACCCTGATATTCCTTTGATTTGCCTGAAGGGACTCATAGACAGCGTTAGGTCTTAAAAGCCACAAATCCTTTCTTTTACAAAAGCTGCAAAATAAATATTAATTTCAGCAATAATCTATTTAATTGATTGCTGAATTCTTCAAAAAGTACATATTAATTAACAATTCGATTTTTAAGGTATTTCTAAATGTGTGGCTATCAGATAAGGGTGTGTGTGTGTGTGTGTGTGTGTGTGTGTAGGTGTGTGTGTGTGTGTGTGTGTGGGTGGGTGGGTGGCTGCCGGGGTGTGTGAATGCTGAATGTGTGACATAATCTCCTTAACTCGTCCTAATCCTCGTCATTCACTGATAGCCTTTACACAAATATAACCAACACCATGGTTGCCGGGGCTTCCCTCTTTCACTCTCCTTGTATTAGTGACTCCCTTCTCCTCAAGCAGTCAATGAAAACGGCACTAACAAAGACCCGACTGGATTGTGTATCTGTTTTCTCTCTGGAGCTCTGCATCAGTATGCGGGTAGATACTTGACATAGCCTACTATAGGATGGACTTTAACAACGAGTATAAGTCCAGCAGAAGTCAGCGCGGAGCAAAACAGAGAGACCACACGTGTGTGCTCATTAGGCGAATGAGTTTGAACCGTGAGAAAAAAAAGATTAAAAAACATATAAACTAAAGTCATCTATTTAATATGAATATTAAATAGATGACTATCTCTCTCTCTCTATATATATATATATATATAGAGAGAGAGTGAGTGAGTGAGTGAGTGAGTGAGTGAGTGAGTGAGTGAGTGAGTGAGTGAGATAGATAGATAGATAGATAGATAGATAGATAGATAGATAGATAGATAGATAGGCCCTTTCCAAAAAAAATTAGAATATCATGGAAAAGTTTATTTATTTCCATAATTCCATTCAAAACGTTAAACTTCCATTATAGATTGAGAGCCCACAACTTAAACAATTTCAAGTATTTAGTGATTGTGTTGTAGTTATACAGTTATATTGTTGTTTATTTGTATATATTTTGGGCTTAAATATGGTACTTTCAAAACGATATGTCAGTCTTCAATACTTAGTAGGGAATCCCTTTGCTTAATCACTGCCTCGATGCGCTGTAACATTGGGCCATCAGCCTGAGGCATTGCCTGGAAGTTATGGAAGCCCAGACTTCCTTGATGCTTGCTGTCAGCTCTTCTTTGTTTTTGTGTCTGGTGCCCCTCATTTTCAATGTGGTTTAGGTCCAGTGAGTTAGCTGGCCAGTCAAGCACTGTGATGGCATGAGCATTAGACCAGGTTTTGGTGCTTCTGGCGGTATGGGCAGGGGCCAGGTCCTGCTGGAAGATGAAATCTGCATCTCCATACAGATCCTCAGCAGAAGGAATCATAAAGTCCTCTAAAACATTCTGGTAGACTGATGCGGTGAACTTGGATTTAAGTGAGCTGAGTTTACCAACACCTGCACCGGACATTGCACCCCAAATCATGACTGACTGCAGATATTTCACACTGGACCTCAAGCAGCTTGGGTTCTGTTCCTCACCAGTCTTCCTCCAAACCCTTGGACCTTGATTCTGAAATGAAAACCACACTTTACTTTCATCAGAAAAGAGCACCATGGACCACTGGCAAACAGTCCAGTCCTTCTTCTCCTTGACCCAGTTGAGACACGTCTGAATGTGGTGGTTTTTGAAGCTGTGACTCCTGCCTCATTCTACTCTTTCTGGATCTCTGCCAGATTCATGAATCTTCTCTGTTTGATAATCCGGTGAAGCCCACGGTCAGCTCTTCTGCTGGTGCATCAGCCTCCTTAACTCTAAACTTTTGTGTTATACCCATCCTATGGATGGTCTTCTGGTCAGTTGCCAAGTCTGCAGTCTTCCCCATATGGAACCTAACTGAGACAATTGAACCAAAGTGAAGCAATTTAATGACACCTGGGAAAACCTGTGCAGGTGCTTTGAGTTTATTAGATGAGTAGTGTGTGACACTCAGTT
This sequence comes from Valencia hispanica, assembly GCA_963556495.2. Lineage (NCBI taxonomy): Eukaryota > Metazoa > Chordata > Actinopteri > Cyprinodontiformes > Valenciidae > Valencia > Valencia hispanica. Next base: position 31,295,445 of record OY747719.1, read on the forward strand.
TAAAACATTTATTCCCTGTAAAATTTGGGCTGATTCTTTCACAGTTTTCAAATTTTATGAATTCCTGTTTTCGTGGGTTTTACGAGCTGGAAGCCCAAATTATGTACAAACAAATAAATAAATACTTGAAATCGTTTAAGCTGTGGGCCCTGAATCTATAATCTATGGAAGTTTTATATTTTTGAATTATGGAAATAAATAAATCTTTCCATGACATTCTAACTTTTTGGAAATGGTCTGTATATATATATATATATATATATATATATATATATATGATGATCAGGGAATAACAAAACAGCAGCAATATAACAGCCATAAAAGGCAGCTCTAAACAGATGGGTTTTTAGCTTTGATTCAAAGGAAGTCGATGTATGGAATCTGAAAGCTGCTTCTCCATTTCTGGTTCTAATTTCAGGGATGTTGAGTAAACTAGAGTTGGAACACCTGAGTGGTCTGGGGGGTTGGTTTAGTGACAGTATCTCTTCAACATACTTTGGTGCTAAGCCATTAAATGATTTATAAACCAGTAAAAGCATTTTGAAGTCTATTTTCTGAACTTCAGGGAGCCGGTGTAAGGACTTTAGAACTTGGGTGATGTGCTCTTCTTTTTTGGTTCTAGTGAGGACAGAAGCAGCAGCAGCATTCTGGAACAGCTGCAGCTGTCTGATTGACTTTTTAGGCAGACCAATGAGGACACTATTGCAGTAATCAAGCCGACTAAAGATAAATGCATAGATTAGTTTTTCTAGGTCCTGTTGCAACATCAGTCCTTTAATCCTAGATATGTTCTTCAAGTGATAGAAGGCTGACCTTGTTGTTGCCTTTATGTGACCCTGAAGCTTCATGTCTGAGTCCATTACTGCATCTAGATTTTGGGCTGATCGTTAAGGCAAGGCATTTTTATTTGTTTAGCACACTTTCAACAACAAGGTAATCCAAGGTGCTTTGCATGATTAAGGGGTAAAAAAATAGCAGTAAAATACAAACAAAGCATATAAAGTAAAAACAGCAATAAAGCAAGAAGCACACACAAAACATATGATACATGAAAACATTAATCAAAGGCAGCTCTAAACAGATACGTTTTAATTGTGATTTAAAAGAACTCTGTGTTTCAGCAGTTTTGCAGTTGTCTGGAAGTTTGTTCCAGATTAGAGGAGCATAGAAACAGAAAGCTGCTTCTTGATGTTTGGTTCTAATTCTAGGGCTGTTGAGTAAACTTGAATTAGAGGACCTGAGTGGTCTGAAGGGTTGGTATAGTGACAGTAGATCTTCAACATACTTTGGTGCTAAGTCATTCATTGATTTATAAACTAGTAAAAGTATTTTGAAGACTATTCTCTGAGCTACAGGGAGCCAGTGTAAGGACTTAAGAACTGGGGTGATGTGCTCCACTTTCCTGTTTCTAGTGATGACACGAGCAGCAGCGTTCTGGATCAGCTGCAGCTGTCTAATTGACTTTTTAGGCAGACCTGTGAAGACGCTGTTGCAGTAATCAATCTGACTAAAGATAAAAGCATAGATGAGTTTTTTGAGGTCCTGTTGCAACATCAGTCCTTTAATACTAGAAATGTTCTTCAGGTGATAGAAGGCTGACCTTCTTATTGCCTTTATGTGACCCTGGAGGTTCAGGTATGAGTCCATAACGACACCTAGATTTCGGGCCTGATCAGTAGTTTCTTGCATGTAATACCTGAAGCTGTGTGCTGACTGTTGATCGTTCTTCTTTAGGTCTAAAAGTAATTACTTCTGTTCTGTTTCTGTTCAGCTGGAGAAAGTTATGGCACATCCATCCATTGATTTGCTTGATGCATTTACTTAGGGGTTGGATGGGTTCAAGGTCATCTGGTGACATCGTAATGTAGAGCTGAGTATCATCTGCACAGTTATGGTAGCTAATCTTATTGGTTGTTATAAACTGGGCTAGTGGGAGCATGTAGATATTAAATAGGAGGGGCCCCAGGATGGAGCCCTGGGGCACCACACATGTGATCTCTGTTCGTTCTGATGAAACGTTTCCTATTGAAACAATGAAGTCCCTGTTCTTTAGGTAAGACTCAAACCAGCCAAGTACTGTACCAGAGAGTCTGACCCAGCTCTCCAGTCCTTCCAATAGTATATCATGATCAACAGTGTCAAATGCTGCACTGAGGTCCAAAAGTACCAGCACTGTGGTTCTACCACAGTCTGTATTTATGCGGATGTCATTGAGAACTTTGAGGAGGACAGTATCAGTGCTGTGGTGAGCACGGAAACCAGACTGAAAAACATCAAGGTGGTTGGTCATTGTTAGGAAGCTATTTAACTGCTGAAACAGCTTTTTCAATAATTTTACTGATGAATGGAAGATTTGAAATTGGCCTGTAGTTCTGCATTAACATGTCCAGATTATTCTTTTTTAGCAGTGGTTTAATAACCGATTTTTTAAATGCCTCGGGGAAGACACCTGACAGGAGCAATGAGTTCACTATTTGAATCAGATCAGACCAGTTGTTTCTAGCTGTATTAACTGAAGCTGTGTGCTGACTCTTGATTGTTCCTCTTTAGGTCCAAAGATAATTACTTGAGTTTTGTTTCTATTCAGTTGGAGAAAATTATGGCGCATCCATCCATTGATTTGCCTAAATGCATTTACTTAGGGTTTGGATGGGTTCAAAGTCACCTGGTGACATTGTAATGTAGAGCTGAGTATCTGAATAGTTATGGTAACTAATCTTATTGGTTGTTATAACCTGGGCTTGTGGCAGCATATAGATATTAAATAGGAGGGGACCCAGGATATAGCCCTTGGGCTCCCCACATGTGATTTCTGTCTGTGCTGATGAAAAATTGCCAATTGACACAAATATGTTCCTGTTGTTAAGGTAAGACTCAAACCAGCCAAGTGCTGTACCAGAGGGTCTGACCCAGCTCTCCAGACGTTTCCAGTTAGCTGAAAATTGTGATGATGATACAAATTTTGATCAATCCAAATTTTTCTGACTCTTCTCCTCATTCCATCATCACCATTTCCTCTTCCTCTTTCTGCGAGCTTAAGCATTTTGTTGACAGAAATCTACATCAAGTTCGTTAATGTACCTCACCAGTACCAAACAATGACAATACTATATCAACCAACCAAACTCTTGTTATTGCCATTGAATATTAACAATCTGCAACCAAGCAATACCTCAGTGCACTAAGATCAGCTGTTTCGTCATGCCTCAGAAGTCTTGGTGTTAGTTTTGGCTTTGTTGTGTCTTTGCAGACACTTTTTAAATGATAAACATACAAGAAGCTTAACCGACTGTCCAGAACACTGCTTTAAGGCTTCTGAAGAAAGCCAGTAATAACGTTCAAAATCCTTGTTTAATAATCATGTTCTAAAGGCCTATGCAGTTCTGCCCCTGTTTATATCTGTGACCTGCTGCAGCTTCCTTTTATCCTCTCGAAGCCAGAGATCATCTGGTCAAATGTTGTTAGTAGCACTACGGTTGTGTTTTAAGACCAAGGGTCATAGATCTTTTATAGTTATGGACCCCAGGGTATGGAATGTCTTGCTTTGATTCCCTTTAAAGTGTAACTAAACCCCAAAACAACTTTTTTTTGCTTCTAAACTGTATAAATGGGTCTTTACCAATGCAATCTTTCAGTTTCTGGGGATTTTTTTTACATTTTGGTGTAAACTTGTTTAATCCTACACTTTTTGGTCTAAAAACGTCTTGGTCATGCCCCCTTAGGGTTGAATGGTGGCTACTACATTTGAATTTTGTGATTGGTGGAGAGCGGTACATCTTTACGTCACAGGCATTGACTATGTCACAGCAGCCATGGTCTCACAGACACGCCCCGTGGGTTTGGGTATAAAACTATCAGACATACCGGACCCGTGGCGAGTTTGGAGTTGGATTGGTTTTTTCAGGTTACCATTATTATCACATTAGCACTTAGTTAGCATAGCTAACATACTGTTTTGAACGTTACCCTACGGGTTAGGGGTAACGTTAGCCTATGTTAGCATTACCACTCAGACACTGGACCCATCCTGTCTCTCTCCCTCAGCAGCAGCGGCAGCGCTGAGTCAGCGCCCCGAGCCAGCGGCTCGAATTGATACGGCTTGCGACCGCTGGGCTCCATAAAGCCTCCCTCTTTCTCCGAAATCGGCGGAGGAGATCCCCTGGCTCAGGGCGCCGAGCCAGCGCCGCCCGAGCTCGGTGATGCTGAGGCAGAGGGAGACAGGAGGAGTCCAGTCTCTGAGTGGTAATGCTGACATAGGCTAACGTTCAGAACAGATGAATGTTGATCAGATCGATCAGTCGCAAAACTGCCAACGGTCACTGTCCATGTTTCAGTGTCACCGTAAGCGAGCTTTCACTGCCCTCCTGAACACACCCCCACGTCCCCCCCTCCGCTTTTCCCCCATACCCCTCCGTTCTTCCTGGCACCACCCACTTTGTAAGATTTTTCAAATGTTGTCTGGGGGCGGGGTTATGATTTTTCAGGGGGTTCAGTTGCACTTTAAGCTTTTAAGTAGCAGCAAGATACTTTTTTTTGTTTCAACAGACCTTCAATTAGTAAGAACATGATTTCATAATTTTTATTATGTTTTGAATGGTTTTGTTTTTAGGCCACCTTTCATGTGTTTTTATTTTTGTGTATTTGCCTTTTGTTTGCTTCTGTAGAAACACTATAGATTTTTACCAGTGAAATCTTCTATATATATAAACTTACCATTTTGGATCATTTCTGCCAATAGAAATCACCACCCAAGGACTATAGTTAATTGCCTTTTAGGCACTACTATCACTGGCCAGGCCCCTGACCAACCAGGCGTGAACCAATTGGCTTTAAAGAGAAGTCACTAAGCTCCAGAGGACAAATAATAGGTAGAATTAAAGCCCACCAAAGGCTTATGCAGCTCTGCATCTTTTCAGAGTGGTCAAGGAGTTCTTAGAATCTCCTCTTGCAGACTTTGCAACCTCTAGGTCTTTGTACAGGTAACCATATACATAATAATTAACACTATGTTTAAAGACTTTTCTGAATTTAGTTTGCGTTAAATATGTTTTCGTTTTTCAACGAAAAGAAAATAAACCAGCTTTTCTTCAGCACCATGGACAGTTCTGCAAAAAAGGAGTAATTAAATGGATACAGATTACCTGTTGCTTCTGAAATAGCCAACTATCTGTGTGACAATGAATGTCAATGAGGTTTAGGTTTCCAAAAATGCTGTAATTGTTTGAATGACATGTTTTTAGAACACATTTTGTTTTTTGCTTTCAATTAGTTAGTAATAGATTTCCAAAGTCCATTAAAAAGTAAAAAAAGGGTTCAAATTAAATACAATGTGAAAGGATAAGTTGGTTGGAGTCTTGTAAATATTATTTGTTATGCAGTGACCAATGTCCACTTAATGCATCAGAGTTGCATTGCAGATTTTATCAAAGATGGACACACGGTAGACTAATGAACATATTCTGCATTTAGTCCAACAAGTACACATGATAGCTGATAATGTGTTTAACATACTGTTTATGTAACTTTTTAAAGACAAATTAACTTGTTGATTTGACTGTTATTTCAGTTCTTTGTGTACATGTGCATTTAAATTGTTTTGGGACTGTTTAATTGTAGGCAATTACATTAGGCTTACAATTCAAGTCAAAATGGCAATTTCTTTTGGTTTCCATGGTTTCAATTGAACAAGAGAGTAACAGAAACACACTCACAAACCCCCCCCCAAAACCCCTGAAATAATAGCTCATTGATTAAATTGATTGTTTGATGTGTGGCCTTTAGTTTATTAGACATTTGCAGCTACAAAGAGTCATGTATGTGATTTGAACTATCGCACTACCTAGTTTTGGTTCCATGGTTTTGTTTGTCAGACAACCCCTTCAATCAAATTTTCTGACTCCAGTCTTTTTAATCTGCTATTTTATAGCTAAGATTTGACTGTTTAAAAATGACAATGTCAAATTATATAAAAAATTTAAAAGACATTTTTTAGGATCTGGAAAGTAAGAACATACTACTGTTTTTTATTAATATTTGTGACATTTAGTTTGAGCATTTATCATAGTTGTTAATTAATGATAAAATACATACTCTGTTCCCTTTATTTTACTTTTCCCCTGCCCAAACTGGGGACAATTATGGAATAGTTATACTGAAATTTCTCCACAGTCTTTCCAGTAGAATTAGAAAGGGTCTTTTAATCAAACATAATCACTACAATTGTTATGTGTTTGGTGTCTAGTTGTTTGCATTTAATATTACATAAGTGTACACACATTCATATTCATCATATAGATTTTCTTTCATTATTTTATTATTTACATCATATGCAAATTTTGACTAAGACTGTAAGAGCTACTGTAAATTCCTCTGGGCTTTTTATCTCACAATTATTTTTTACTCATTCTTTTGTATTCCTATGCAGGATTTTGTTTCTTTTTTTTAACAGTGCAATAAACCTAGAAGTAAAATAAACTAACTTAGTTTTTCTACGCTTCTTGCACTTTAACATGCCTCAGTTTCTTCATGACTTAACATTTTTGGACAGAGACAAAATATTTGCACAAAGCTCAGTGTTACAGCTGCAAAGTGTCATGATTTCTAAGTTGCAGTAGGACCCAATATGCAGAACTTTGTAGGCATAATTAATTAAATAATGGTTTATTTAATAAATAATGACAACAACTTACAATTCAGGCATGGAAAGAAAATAACACAAGGAGTCAAAAGAAGAAAATGGTAACCAAAATGAGAACTGAGGTATAAATGGGAATAAACAAGAGAAACCAGCGAGAAATTAGAGAAAGAGAGGAGCTTATGTACTGAGGGAGAGGTGGAAATGTCAAAGAAGCCAGATAAGGCAATCAAAGGTGAGTGGTGGCAGGTGGGATAGGGAGTAGGCAGAGGAAAATAGGAAATGACGCATACTGGCAAACAGAGAGGGGAAACAATGGAAGGAGCAATGTAAACAACAGTACAACAATGGAAAGGAATAAACAATAACTGGAGAATCTAACCAGAAGAAAAATAAAGAACAAATAAGAAACTGACCTAAGTAAAATAATAAAGTTAAGCAACAATAAACAGAGATGGTCAACATGCAAAATAGAAACAAACCCAAATAACCCCAGATCCTGACACCAGCACCAGCCCACCCTGCAAGCCTGCAAAGTATAGAAAGTGGATGTCAGGACTTGTATCTTTTAATCTGATTAATTTATGATAAAAAAAATTGCAAGCAGCAGCTGGACACAAAGTGGATCAAATTGCGATGTGAGAAGTCAAAAGACTGATTTTTTTCTCCAGTCTTTAGCAGAACTGAATTACTTACTCTTTTATCCAGACACATTTTTAGTACTTAGTTTCAGTCTTTTATGTATTTTATGAGTCCGCTTATTGAAACATAAACACAGTATCAAACAATGTAAATATAATTTGTGGATCATTGATTCTGACATTGACCTTAAACGAGTAATGGATGTTTTGGAGCCTGTTTTTTTTTTGCAGTTAGTAGCTCTGTACTGAAACCTACCGAGAGTCAATTTCTCAGCCTCAATAAGAAACGCTGGAAAGCTAATCATTTGTTTATTGAAATGAACAGCATATTAGTCTGCATGGCTTTTCTTTAGGGCCAGCAAATTATATTTTATTAACTGTTTTTAGTGCTTCACTCACACACAGTTTATCTTGTGTGTCTTTGTACTGTTAGAAACATCCTAAATTTTTAATCTAAACACACATTTCCTCATTATCATCAATCCACTGTAGGAAATCATGTGTCATCCTTTGCAGTGCCGTCCAGGTCAGGTCTGCCTGTGCATGCACTCACACTGACCAGCACATTACTCACCCCCAACAAACCCGGGCCCAGAACCCAAACCCAGAAACCCACAGGTTGGTGTGGTGCTGCTGCTGGATGCTCTGACAAGTCTATTTGGGGCAAATTGTCAGTGAGAAACTTCCGCTCGAACTGCCTTGGACAAAACTGGCTGTTGGGGAGAGCAAATCCCGCTGCATGAGGGTGGGGGGGACAATGGGGGGCGAATGTGTTGATGTGCGGCCGGTGGCTGGGGAGGGACAATGGACGGATTAGTCAGTCCCCTGGCTGACTGATTTGAGATGGCTCCTCTCAGCCTCTCGCTGTGGGGAGTCCCATTGTCCCGCTTCTGATTCCCACTTCTCACAAACTCCAAACAAAAGTCAATCTCTTTCTCAAGGGAGGGGGGGTGGAGGGGAGCATGGGGGTGCTGAATATCGACCCATGTTTCTGCAGGGGAAAGTGACTCAAAAAGTTGTTTGTGAGAGACCGCTGACTCTCTAATTCCTCTTCCACTTTTCATGTGGCTTTATTTAGCTCTCTGCCTTCATCCTCTCCATTTGTCTCCACTGACCAGAGGTGGTGGTGATGGAGAATAGCCAGGATATGTTGAATGCAGACTCGAGTGGGGCTGGGGACACCTGTTGGAGGCTTAGGGCAGGCTTTGCGGCCACAGTCATTAATATTAAAATATACAGAGATGCCATCACGAGCTGGTCTGAAATTGTTCTGATGTCGCTCCTGGGTTCCCTCTCTGGATGGACCATGGCTTTCAGCAACTGGTGAAGAGCTTTCTTTTCTTGCTTCTGTCTTCTTTCTTTCTTTTGCCTCTCTCTGAAAAGGCTCGTTAACAAATTATGACAGCTGAGTAGAGGGGCTTAGGCTGCTCACGCTGCAAAGACAAACATGTGAGAGCCCAGGAGTCTGCTATGTGATCAGTGTATCTACAGTCCATTCAATATTCTGCCTGTGGTGTGTGAAAGTGTTAGGATTTGCCACAGCTGAAAAGTATCAGTCATGTAGAGGTGACTGGAGACTGTACAATATTGAAGCCACCCACTTACACTGAAATCTTTGGCAGAACAAACAGAGGAGAAGAGAGTAAAAGTTTTTTTTATACCATTTTTGCTTTTTTATTTTTTTTTATTTTGAACAAAATTCAGAGCATAATCTGAAGGAGGAAATGCAGTTAACACACTCCTGTTTTTGTTTTTACCTCCTGTTATCCATAGTAATTTCATCGTCCATGGTTCCGCTCCTTTTCTCCCAATTCCCGCCTGTGCACCTACACCCTATGTCTAATTTCTAATAACAGCAAAAAGACAAACAGAGCAAACAGAAACTGTTTGAATATTGCTACTAAATAAATACACAAATACATAATAGCTAAAAGGTGTCCCTCATTGTCTCTAACATTGAAGTTAGCCGCAGGTCCTCAAATTCTTTCAATTTATTTTAAAATCTTGCGGTTAGTTTTTCCATGTCAACACATCTTTTGCTCTATCCCACCATTGCTTTAGGGCGGTTGCTTCTTAACCCAACAGACTATCATCATGTTCTTTGCTATTGTGATTAACATTCTGATAATTTTCCATGTCTTCACTTGAACATTTTTGGGAATAACATCCAATAAAAATAATTGTAAATCTAAGTCCACATTGGAAAATATTTCTATCTGTTTTTTTTTATTGATTTCCCAGTAATGTGTAAGTTTAGGGCACCAGTAAATAAATAAGTAAAAAAAAAAAAAAAAAAAAAAAAATATATATATATATATATATAAATAATTATTTTTTAAAGAAAGTAGGAGCTATATAATCTCCTACTTGGCGTCAGCCTCTCCAGCACTTATCGAACATTTTACTATATATTGAAATCCGAAAAGTACCAAGGTACCAAAAAATACTGCATTTCATACAAACTGAGAAGACATGGAAAAGGGGTGAAACTTTTTTGCAGTTGCAATCCCACCAAAATACGCCAGCAGCACTCAAACAACTTAACCTGCCCTATCTGTAAATTTACATTTTTCTTTATCTTTAAAACCTCCTTTTTCCAATGTGCTTTAAACGCCAAACACTAGACATGTGTCAACGTCGCGACTCGGGGAGGGAAGGAGATCTTGCGATAAATTACCGGAAGCAGTGGAAAGTCCTGCCTGTCTCTGCCCCACTCTTCTAGTCATTTTAATACACTACATCACAGCTCCCTGGATCTACTCCTGCTAATATATGTACTGTTTATTGACCACCTCTTCTCACTCATCTCTCTGTACTCTCTCCCAATATGATCATTGTTGGTGATTTTAATATTCACATGCACAATGAAAATAACCTTTTTTTCTCGAGATTTCACTTGTCTGGAAAGTTTTGGACTCCATCAATACATCAACTTCCCTGCTCATTCTAAAGATCACATTTTGGATTTGGTTTGCTGTTCTTGTGTCACCCCTACTCACTGCAAAGCAAATTTGTTTCCTCTTTCTGATCATATGTTTATTTGTTTTGATGTAAAGGTAATAGCTTCCAAAACATGTACTCTTCATGATATTGCATTTAGAAAAAAATATTATTTAAACCCTGACATTTTCTCATCTGCCATCTATGACCTTCCATCTACTCACAGCTCCTCAACCTCTGAATAACTTGTTTCTTGCCATAATGCTATCCTCCATAACCTTCTCAAAACATTTCCTCAACTCAAACATCGAACTGTCTCATTTTCTCGCTCAGCTCCATGGTTTACTCTCAATCTGCGTCATCTCAAAGCCAAAGGACACCATTTGGAATGTCTGTTTAGGAAAACCGGACTTACCATACACAAGGAACTGTACAATTATAATATTTTGTTTTATGAGGACTGCATTGCCTCAGCTAAATCTGCATACTACTCTGGTTTAATAAGTTCTGCTTAAGATAACTCAAAGTCTCTGTTTTGTCTGTTTAGCAAAATTACAAAGACTCCAGACTCATTCCCCTCCTATATGTACATTGATGACTTCTGCAACCCCCCCATGTCATTTTATTTGCAAAATCTCTGACATCCACCAACAACTTAACTCTATAAGTGCTGCTCATTATGAAGTTGACTCCCTGTTCTCTCAGCCTGTCTTCTTGTCAGTTATTTTCAAGTTTCATTCTTCCTTCCATAATTGATGTATTTCATGCCATTAAAAAAATCTAAATCAACCATCGGCCAGCTTGATCCTCTCCCCACAATGTTAGTTAAAGCTTGTCTTCCATGCTGGTCCCTCTCATCACTACTATCATCCACTCCTCCCTTCGCACTGGAATTGTTCCTTCGTCACTGAAAACTGCATCTGTTACTCCAATTCTCAAAAAACCTGGTGCAGATCCCAACAGCGTTAATAATCTTCATCCAATTTCATACCTTCCTGTTATTTCAATAATCCTTGAGAAAGTTGTTGCCTCCCAGCTCCGCTCATACCTCAATAACCACAATTTTTATGAACAATTTCAGTCTAGTTTCAGCCCTCATCATAATACAGAAACAGCTCTGTTAAAGATCACCAATGTCCTTCTAATGGCAAGTGATTCTGGTCTCTTCACCACTCTCATCTTTCTCGATCTCAGTGCAGCATTCAACACCGTTTCTCATAATATTCTACTGAACAAATTAGCGTCCATTGGCATTAGTCATCTTGTTGTGGGGCAGGGGTGGGGTGGGATGCGGTTGGCCCCGCCCGGGTCCGCCTGGGGCTCTGGGGGTCCTTTGGACGTCCTGGCTCCGATCTCCTTCATGTCTGGATCGATTCCTGGGAGACGGATTGATGCCTGCTCACACCAGCTATCGAACACTCTTATGGAGAAACCTTATATGCACCAGCATGGTAACACACACACATAGATGTGGGGTCTCTGGTGTTTACAGATATATTCTTGGGCTGAGGTTATCATTACTAGAGCTTGATTAATCGGTACCATGAGTTTTTCTGTGACATTGTTGTTGTATTTTTATATGCATTCTTGTGTGATGTGGTTGTGTAGTTCTTAGTTCACGATGTTAGGTTTGTTTTGTCAATGTTCCTTTTTCGTGTTTTGTGTTGTTTTTCCCCCTCTCTCTGCCGTCCTGTGGGTATGGAGGCAGACTTCAATGTTTTCCTGTGTTTTCTTTGTTCCCTTTCCTCTCTTGTATTTTCAACTCCCCCTCTCTCATGACATTTAGTTTCCTACCTCTCTTCTTCATCTTCTTTCTTTCTTCCCGTTAATTTTCCGTCTCCGTGTCCATAACATCAGGAAATAAAACCCCCAGCAATTCATAATAAAGATTTTTCACACATATATCAAGTGGAGTACTATAGCAAAAGCTGTACTGCTCCGCTTGTGAAAGTAAATCTGTTGGGCTTCTACTTGGTACTCAGACACCAATTCTGAGCTCCACACTGCCAAACAGGACACGTAAAAAAAAAAGAGACAGAAAAATAAGAGATCCAGCAAATACTGAACCTCAACTAGGCAGAGGTCTACAATAATTTATAGTTGATACCTATGATCTGACCGATAACTGACAAAAGATTTGAATTTATGGAAATATTTGTTCTCCACAAGGAAAGAGAAAATTCCAATGTTTATTTCTGTTTAGCCATGCTCCAGGGATATCTGTCTTTCTAATAGTTAGTCATCAAGCCACACCTCCGTCTCCAACAGATCAAATTCAAAACTGCCTTTTTCTCAGTTCACTGGTTTAAATGCATACAATTAAAATGTTTAATTTCGGTTGTGTTCTGTGTTTTTTACAGGAAAGTAAATTATTGCACTTTATCACTCAAAATAAAACCATGCATTTAAAAAAAAAAGTCATTTTGTTGTTTTATTGTTTGTTGATTGTTTGTCTATGTATTATTTTTTCTGTTTTTTTCATCTCTGTAATGTGACCTTGGGTTTTAGAAAGGCACCCTCAAATAAAATGTCTTCTTCTTCTTCTTCTTCTTCTTCTTCTTCTTCTTCTTCTTCTTCTTCTTCTTCTTCTTCTTCTTCTTCTTCTTCTTCTTCTTCTTCTTCTTCTTCTTCTTCTTCTTCTTCTTCTTCTTCTTCTTCTTCTTCTTCTTCTTCTTCTTCTGTGTTCTCTGCAGTGGTTGAAGACTTTCTCCAAGCCTTTGAAAGATCCCATCATCATTAAATAAGCTTCCTAAAAAACAAAAAAACTGACCTGAAGGTTGTGATGTGATCAAAACCCACATTGCATCCTTATACCTGTTCTTGCACATCTGCAGTTTGCCTAAAGAAGAAACACATCTGCAGGTAATGCGTAATGTGTAATTCAGAAAGCTTTTGAACCCCAACACTACCCTCACTCGCTTGGACCAGAACAACTGATTTGTGTTAATAAATGTATGGATTTTTTTTTCACTGACTACAGCTCAGTTTTTGATGTCACCATTCCCTTTATTCTCATCTTGAACCTGTGCCTCTCTATGCAACTGAAACACAATTTCTTAATATTCAGAGCACAGGCAGCACACATGAAAATTGCGAGCTTGTCCTAACATATTCTCAACCCCAGTACCCCACGTTGATGCATACTAAACCCCCTGCTGTGCACCTTGTTCACCCCACTATCATATAGTGAATCATAAAACATCTTAAAATGTGCATACCACTGCACCATCATAGGGTACACATAAGATGGTAGTCACTCCTTTTGCAGAAATTAGATGAAAGCCCTGTTGTCATGGTGCTGGGACAAAAACCTGCAGCTCAATAGCAAGAGCTCAAAGTTAACTGCAGGAAATTGCAAGGAGGAGAGCACACTCCAGTGTACACTGATGAGAGAAGGAGATATTTATATATTTTATTGGAAAATTTTCTCTTACATTTCAAAAGATTTAAATGTCACATACGGAAAATACAAGTTTACAGTCACAGAGAGACTTTACTTTCTCTGTTCCACATCATCCCTTCACCCCTCCCACACACACACACTAAAAATATTTACAAATAATGGGCAGGAAAAGAAGAACCAGCACCATGCAAGGTGCCCATATGATCAGCAAAGTATCCCATCACCCGCCCCAGCCAGAACCATACATTTTGAGTGACACAAAAAAAGAAAAGCTCTTTAGACTGCTACAGACAGGAATAATGCATGAAACCATCGTTACATTTGCAGATAGGAATATATAGGTGTCAATATTTTCCTAAACTTATCTTGTTTACCTTTGACCTCAAAAATCAGTTTTTCCAAATGGATAAGAAAAGATATCTGTGTTACCCACATGCCCACTGAAGGTACCTGGGGAGTAGACCATTTTAAAAGAACACATTTTCTTGCTAAACATATGATTACTGTCAGCAGACTGAGTAGCAGTATTAAAATCGTTATTAAGTTCGATTTTTAATTGCTTATTTTAAAAGTGGATTGTTGTTTATGTTTTTATATATTTTCTGTGCAACATTCAAGAACCTGAGTCCAAAACTTTCACTGTTTGCTTGTATGTCACAGCAAAATTTTTAGATGTGAAAACAGTAACAAATTAAAAATGATTTAACATTAAGAACAGTTTAGATGCACTTCTTTGCCCTCCATCCAAGCCCTGAATGTCAAAACGCAAACAAACCAAGTCATAAACTGAGAAACTTCTCTAGTACAGCAAATGAATTGTTAATGGAGTTCAGATGCAAAATGAGGAGATTGATGGCCACAGTCAAGAATTTGCATAAAAATCTAACAAATACTAACAACTTTTTGCCTTTATCATAAAAAAAGGTTTTAGCGAATTTCAAACATACACATATTCACACTATGTGGACACTAAGTCAATAATGAACACAGATTAACCTGAAAGGGACAGTCTTCAGCAGCTGTTCACCTGGAGTCATTCTGGCGGTCACTCTGCTGTTCATCCAGCTCTGTTCAGTCAGTATCTCCTCTGCCCTGCTTCTCCCGATGATTCCCCGCTGACTCCACAGGTCAGGTTCAATGGTCCTGATCTGAGGTCACTGCTTCCTCTCGTCATTAACCTTGCAGGACAGGCGCTGTCAAAAGGCACCTCACGCTAACCTCAAAGGTCCTGATACATAAACAGACATCCAGACAGGATAGGGACTAGAGATCGACTGATGGAATCACAACTTAAAGCAGTGTTGGGTTTAATTTTTTGGAAAACAATTTTTGTTGATGAATGTGTGTGTTACATGTTAAGTTTCATGGGTATGCTTGCTGGACATGTTACAGTATTTAGTGCATAAAAACGTTCTCAGCTTTGCCTTTAGAAATGTAATAAAAGTAGACTTTGTTTTATAGAGCTTTTTAGAATGAGCTTTCTCGATTTCAAAACATAACTCTTACAATGTTATGTGAAAGCACAGGTCTTATGACTGGGAGTTTAAAATAAACAAGTCAAGGAATACCAAACCTAAATCAGAAAAGCTGAGATCAAATGTTTACTCTTAAGTCATACCAACTTGGACAACGCTTCAATAAAACATCTACAAAATATAGAAGTTTAATAAGATAACAGATAAGCTGTACAAAGTGTACTTTTGTATATTTGTGGAAAAACAGATTATTTGCAAGAAAATGGAAACCTGTAGAAAGAATAGCCGGAAGAGAGATATATGATTGATATTCTTCTGAAAAGCAAAATGACTGCATTGAACTGTATTATTTCCAGTGGTACTTATCTCATCATAATTGATACCAGAAAATATTATGATGAAAATTTTAATCCTAAATCTAGTTATCCATTGTCCACACCTGCTTTTATCTCCAAAGTCTTAGCTGGGCTGGTGCCTATCTCCAGCTGTCATTGGGCCAGAAGGGGGTGCACCCTAGACAGGTTTCCCGTCCTTCAGAGGGCAACAGAAAACACAACAAACAACCATGCACACAGTCACCCAAACCTAAGAGCAATTTATAGTAACCAATACATCAAACAGTTATGTTTCTGGACCATGAGAGGAATCTGGAGTATACAGAGAGAACCCATGCATGCTCAAGGAGAATATGCAAAATCTATGCAGAAAGAGCTGGAAGCTTCTTGCTACTAGGCAGCAGTGCTAAGCACTGCCACACCATACAATTAACAACAAACTACAAACATATTCTTTCTGTCAATATTGATGAAAGATAATGTGTTAACCTATACTAAATACAGGACATCATTGCAAATGTATTCATTGCTGTGTCAGGTTTTTGACATGTTTGAGCTTGAAATTGTTTTGACAGGGTAGAATCCGAGTTTGTGTTGGACTGTCTCTCACAAACAGTCAACACTTTTGGCCAGTCAAGAACCGAAGCTCAAGAACCCATGTTCAACTAACTTGTTTAGGAGTTTGGCAAACTCTTCTGAGATTTTAACTGGAATTGTGTGCTTTGGTCAGATGAGACTAAGATGTAACTTTTTTGCAACAACCATTTCGGGTGAATTTGATGAAAAAACAGCAACAATATGTGAAAAGTGTCTCATGCTCACTACTAGGCATGGGGGAGGAACTGTGATGCTGGGAGCCTGTTTCTCTCCCCCAAAGGTCTTATGTATCATGTTGTAGTGCAGGGCATCACTGACTTTTTGAAATATAAGGGCATTTTTAATGAAAATATGTTGGCCATTTACCAGACAACTGAAGATAGTTTGTCATAGGGTCCTTCAGCAGAGCAATTATAATAAAAATAGGCAAATCAACACAAATTGTGGAAATAAAAAAATCCTTCTCTCTCCGTGTTCCAACCTTCTACTTGCCAATAATTTTTTAACATTGGATTTTTTCCCCCTCTACTTAATAAATCCACTCAACATTTAAATTTTCAGTGTACAATTATGCTGAAAGAAAATTCATTTGAACACTTTCTTTACACATCTTTTTACATCTATTCCAAAAATGTCTTCTGTGATATACTGTTTTAAGAACAGTCAAAATGACTAACAAATATTAAAAATTACATTCATGGTTAAGATTTTATAAAAAAATTTGCACCGTTTTTATACGTTGTTAACATAGCTCCAAAGGGTATATGTTCTTAAACTAAAAATGACAATCTGTGAATATGTTAGAAATGGATTGCAAATCATGTAAAGGCCTTTCATAACTGTTTCAGTTTTTTTGTATCTTTGGAAAAAAAAAAGTTGGAGCGGTGAAAGCAGCTGGGCAACATGGGGGTTCCTTAGAAACATCTAAACAATAATGAGGGCAAAGAGGCACTTATTTTTTCTCATATTCACATTTCTCAATCATCCACCCCGCCAACACCCAACACCTCGATGCTTTCCCATCCTCAGATTCCCTCAAAGTTTCATATGCTCACCATTTCACAATACCCAGATGCTGTCCATTGGCCCTTTACCCCTCCCTCAACCTAGAGCTATCATTCATAACCTTTCTGTGGAGCTGGGAGTGAAAGAGGTTGGATAAGGGAGAGAGAGGGGGATTGGAGAGCAACACAGCAGCTTATTTAGAAGACTTCCTTTATTGGAACATGTGCAAGCAGTTCACTCACAAAGGACTTAAATAGGATATTTTCTGTTCCCTATAGTTGCTTTCCCCTTTTAAGTGCCGAGGCAAAAAAAGTAAGTTTACAACTCCCTCCTCAATGGGGGCTCTTCACTCTCAGGTTGCGGGGACCTGAGTGACCTAGGAAAGTTAATTAGGAGGCGAACAAAGAGCGAGCCGGAGCAGAATGCCTCGCCTCTCCTCCAGCCAAAGATGTCATCCATTAATTAGGAAAATCTTTAAGGTGGCCTTATTGAATTTACAGAATGCCCTGTGGTTGGCGGGCAACAGTTTTTTGATCAAGCCTTGACTCAAACAATGCCTTTCTGGGGGTTAAGAAAGAAGAAGAAGGGAGGAGATTGGTGGTAGAAGAAGAGGAAAAGGGGGGAGAAAAAGAAACGTATGGGTTTGCAGAGCAGTACAGTTTAATGGGGGGGGGCTGCCGATTGTGACAGCTCAGATTCACATGGGTATGGGGGGCATAGTTTGGAGATGATGTCATGCAAAGGCAACCTGGGGGCTTGGGAAGTAAGAAGGAGGGGGAGCCAAGCTTGAGCCACAGGGGCCACTCAAAGTTAACATCGCTGCCTGCATCTGGGCCAAATCCTTTTCTTTTGGCCCAGGAGAGGCTTCCCTGCACATCGAGCCCTCCACCACTCCTCCAAATTCTCCCCTGTTCACAAATCAGGACTTACTTTAAAGCTAAACTGACGAGACAACTGCCTATTCAACTCTGGCTCTCTGTGAATAAAATACCTGAAGGGAAGGTCCTGGACTGTTTGAAATTAGCACCTTTAAAATGTGATTTCTTTAAGCTTAAGTGATAATGTGCATTTCAACCCAAATGAAAAGAAGCTGCATGAAAATATGTTTACATCCCCATCAATAAAATTCAGCTTTTTGTGGGATGTAAGCGTAGGAATTCTTCTAACCCAAACTTTACATTTAGACATTCAGAATGTTGGGAGATGTCTGACTGACACTTTTCACAATCACCATAAGTTAATTATTGAAGAAATGGTAAACATCACAGTGAATGCACTATCCCACTGTGAAACATGGTGGTGGCAGCATCGTGCCGTGGAGATACTTATTTTCTGATTAGTTACATAGTTTTCAATAAAACATACTAAAATAAGTGGGGTGGGAGGTTTGGAAAGAAAAACGATATTCTCAGCATGTGTTTTATAAAAGCTGAATGACTTTAGCTCCCGCTTTTAAAAATTTATTTTTTTCCTGGAAATTAGAGATTTGGACATTATTTCCAGTTCTGATGGGAAAATGTTACAAAGGGTGATTTTTTTGTGTTTTATCAGTTAGTCTACTTAACCTCTTTGTATGGACACTATTTAAATTTAACTTAATCGAAATTTTGTTTAGCCCCCTTTTGGATGCATTTGAATAAAAAAAAATAACTGCATGAGACTACGGTTTAGCACTTAAACAACAAAGATTAATCTCGGTTAACTTATTAAACAAAATGTATACTTCTTATCACCATCTACAAGTTTCTGACGTCAGACCTCGGAAGCATCTTGCCTTGCTCCTCATTTTCAGCTGTGAAATGTTTGAAGGTTTTTTGCATTTAGACCATCTAAACTCACCTCACAACATCCTGATGAAATCCTAAAATTGAGATCTATGCTTTGACTCTGCCCTGGACTTTCCATTTCTTATATGTCTCTCTTGATTAACTGCTATGTTTTCAGTCATTAGTCCAGTTTCCACAATCAGAACTTCCAGGTAATTTTACCAGATCTTCTCAGTATGCACTTGTCTCCATTTCACCGGGCCAGAGTTGCTAGACAGGACTTGTGGTTAACTCATGCTGATTTATAATTCAATTTTTGACTCATCTCTCCAAAGAACATTATTCCAAAAGACCTAACCTTTGTCTACAGTTTCTTTGCAAACCTTCACATTTTTCTTAGAAAGGAAAGGTTTTCTCCTTGTATACCTTCCATTTCAGGTGAATTTGTTCAGCCTCTTTTTTCTTAAAGGGCATGCACATTTATATCAATACTGTTAGTGCTCACTCTCACTTTAACAGTTAGTAAAACACCAACTAAATGTAATTTACATTTTGCACAAAGTTTTATAAAGCTCTCTTCTTTAGTTTTTATTACTTATTCATACTTATTTTCTCAGTTAAAATTGAAATTGAGTATCATTGTTGCTCATGCTATATGCTGGCATGCTGTCGTGTCCATGTGTCTCCTGGGACCTGAACCCCACACCCCACTCCCTCCCGAGGGACTAATTTGAGGGGAGGGACGATGTGTTTTGTTGCTTGTCAGAAACAATCACCCCCGGCCCATTACATTTACAACACGTCGCGCTTTCATTGCTGTAACACACTGAGGTCTGAGAGAGGTGGAGTGGTGGGGTGTGTGGCACTGAGGGGCCATGGAGAGAAATCATAATTTATGAAATTAGACCAAAAAAACCCCCAAAAAACTAGGGTGCATCTTTGAGAGAGGTTTAGAGGGACTGCATTGACATTTCTGGTAGAGGTTAAAAAAGTTCATTTGTCTTTTTTCTGTGGGATTAAAAATGCAAAACAACTTTATTTAGGGAGCCCCCACCTCTCTTCCACTGTGTCCCAGCCCACCCGTCCTCCCTGTTCTGTTTGGGCACTGGAGGTTGTCAGTCGGGGTTTATGTCCAGTTCACTGGAGCTGAAAGAAGTCAGTTTCGCGTCTTGTTATGGAACAAGTCGTCCTGCCTCTCAGGAGTGACGGTCTGGGTGAGCTGGGTGAGCAGGGTAAGCAGGGAGCGAGACCATCCCCTGGAGACGACCAGCAGTGAGGAAGTCAATGCAGCTTTTGTGCTGCTGCTGTCGGCTTCGTGTTTGGTAATTACACCCCCCCCCTTCCCTCTATGTGAGCACAGACTGGACTTTTTCAGAAGATATCCTAACCTAACTGGCTCACATGAGTGCAAAACACACTGTCAACAAAGATTAACTTCTTACAGAGCCTCCACGATGAATGGCTGTGGAAGATACAACAAATATGTTTAATAAATAGAGCTGCAGCAGTTGTATAGCGAAACCTGGAAAGCTTTTACACTGCAGTCCCAAATATCCCTCAGCTGTGTGTATTTTGTGAGTTCTATCAAAGTAGGAAGCAGTATTTTGGCCTAACTGAACTGATGTCCATATCCGTGTATGAGCTTAATTTGTCTCCACACAAACCCTCCACACATTTCACAAACCAGAGCAGAAACAGGCCCAATACATCACAGATCATTCACCTTAACAGGAGACATGAGGTGCTTTCCTGGACAGTAATCCTTTCTTTCCCTTCTAAAGGTTTTCTTCCTGAAATGCCCAATCTTAGTCCTGCTCTACACGGAGACAAAAAAATAAATAAAGTTAAAATGGCACCACAATAATAAAAAACCTTCGTCCACATTAATTCACACAAAGTGGCTTAAAATGCTGCAGTACATATGCCAGGCCCACTGGTGGCGCTGTGACACTCCCAGAGAAACACAGAAAAGAACACTGAGCATGCTCAGTCAACCCGGTGGCAAACACGACAAATGTAGCTTCAAAATCAAAGCTTTTTTCAAAAGCATATGGTGCCTGTGGTTCTCCGGATCCATTTTTTGCTGCTGGTGATAGAGGAGGGACAGTAAATCCTATTCTAGGATTCACAATAAGGTCAGCATTTGCTTTATTAGGACCACAACCCGGTACGGCGCCATGTTTGTTTACTTTATCACAGAGATGCGCATTAAATATAGGAATGGAGCATAGACGTCATCCAGTCAGAATAAATGCAAGAGAGCTCATAATCATGGAGACAACTGAGCATAGTGAGATTTCTCCACTCTGGGACCGGTTTCATACATGCTCGTTTATGGTGTCCTGAAATGTCGACTCGTTGTGGATGAGACACCCATTTGATTAAATATCTTTGCTGCTACACCTGGTTTCATCTTTGTGTAGACCGGGCCTGAGTCTCATTTGTTGAAAGCACATCATTCCAGTTAAACTCCCAGTAGAGTAGCAGACTCCATGTTTATCTGTCAGGTTTGCTTAGGACCAAAATGACAGCAGGACAAAGGGATAAGCATGGATGAGTGGAGGTTTAATGGGGGAAAAAATAAAAAAAACTTACAGCACATAAGGAAAGCAAACCTAGGGCAATAGCAGAATCCAGCAGAGAAGGACATAAAATGAAAGACTTACATACTGGGGAGTGTGATTACTGGAGAGAACACAGATAATACAGACAGGTCAAATTAGTACGATGAATGTCTGTAAGGGCAACATGCCCTTACGGCTGACAGTAACTGAGGTAAAGGTTAGGAAGTAGGAGAGACTGACTGACAGTCCAGAGAGAACCAGGGGAAGCAAAGACACAGAAATCAGAAGAGAGTACAAACCAGAAGCAGGGCATGACCTAACATAATTAATCAAGATTCAAACTAAAAGGTGACAAAGACATTTGAAACAGGAGAAACAGGAAACATGAATTAAATACAAAGAGCTCATGAAAAGGTTTTAAAATAAAACAGAGACTAAGATCTACAGAGTACAGCCATAACTAAAGACTGCAACTCAGAGCAGAAAGTAAATACAAGCACTGAACAAAACCATGATGAATCCTAAAACTAAGGAATTATTCGAATAGCAAAGAAAAAGCTAATAATAAGCTAAATAAGCTATAATCATAAAAAGTAAAGTCCTAAGGAAAGTGTGTGATTGTATAAAAGCAAAAACCTTTTACTGGCATGTCTCCAAAATAATTTGTAGTAAGGATGTAAGTAGGTAGTATCTAATATATAACTACTTGTAGTTCTCTAGAGTTTTGAACATTATTTTTTACCTCCCTTACCATTCTGCTTAGTGAGTATCTTTTTCATAGCTTTAGTTGTTTTAAAGTATTGCTCTGACTGTAGAAAATTAAAGGCTTTGGTAAGTAGCCTATCTATTTTCTTGCCTGTTGAATGTCAACACACAGTTACCTATTTGAAGTCATGTTCTCTTGTTTATCGAGTTTTGAAAAGAGGCCTCTGTGCCACAACTGATTTATATTCCAATTAAGCACATCGAGGATATTAAACAGTGTTTCAAGTGTGATGGATTATAAGTAACATTAATATTACTACCCTCCACTGAAATAAGGGTTATTTAACTGGAATAAAAGTTTTATATAATAATAATAATAATAATAATAATAATAATAATAATAATAATAATAATAATAATAATAATAATAATAATAATAATAATAATAATAATAATAATAATAATAATAATAATAATGCAGGTCTATTTGACAAGAATTACACTCTGAATATCTTAAAGGTAAAGTTTGCAACAAAATTATGATTTTAGCCAACAGCATGTATATTTTACCACCAAATCAATGATTTATCTTGTAGTATACTGGATGTTAATATCTGATTGTCTGTGACGAATCTCTGAATTATGTTCAAATGCACTAACTGCTTCTGGAAACTAAGGTTAAATTGCCTAGTTGAATAAAAATTCTGTTACTAATTGGGCACTTTTTAATGCTTCAGGACCATCCAATATCCCATTAGTGAAAAGTAATTATTTACCTACTTGACCTGGGTTGTTCTAAAACCTTATCTTTTTTTCTTTCTTTTTTTAAATCATATTTCTGCTTTCTTGATGTGAAATTGAGGGTGATGTTGGTTGAAGGACCCAAATACAGGCACACAAGAAGCGGCAGGCAGACAATTAGTTAAATACAAGACTCTTCAATATAAGCGCAACTAAAGTGAAATTGACTGAACAAGGACATGCTTAACAAAAGAGATTTAAAATGCACCTAAGCCAAAAAATTTTTTGCCAAAGCATAAAAAACAACAGATCCTAATTTTAAAAAAGGATCTTCAGACATTCTGAAAATCTTTGGATTATAATTTGAATTATCACACTTCCTGTAAAACAGCAGTTTTTGAAACAAATAATAATCTGTATAGCATTTTGATAACACAATCACTTTATGTTTTTAATATTACCTCTTATAAAGGCATGTTTTTACTTCAATTTGCTACTTCTTTTACATGTTCACCATCAAATTCTTCATCATTTACGTTCCCACATCCATGGCATGATCATGCTAAAATGTATTAAGCACATTTGAGTCAAATACCTAACACTGGAATAATTTTTTTTTTCTTTTTCTGGGGGAATATTAAACTAAAGAGCATCTGTTAGGCTACTTCAATTAAAACCCCTCCATTTGAACCCAACTCAGCTCGACTCCTTTCAAATAGGCACAAAATAGGCCCGCCTTGATCTGTGTCAATTGTCATCCCGGGGTTCAGGGGCACTTCGGCGGGCCAGTGTAGTGGGCGAAGTCAGAGCTAATCCCTGGAAAAGAGGAGAATCACGGGAGAGGAGAAAAGCAACAATAACTAAGTCAAGCGTATAAAATGAAAGCGAAATCTCTATTATCACTCACCACGATTCCCAGCAAAGTGGTGAAAATCGGGGTTAGTTTGAGATGCGAGTCAGACGCTGAAGGGAAGAATATGGGGGTCCCTGCGGGTTGGGAGACTCACAGGACCAAAAGGGCAATATTCTGGAGAAAAGAGGGAAGAAGAAAGCCTCTCTCCCATCCCGACATAACCATTAAATGCAGTCTGACTTTATGCTGTATAGAGAAGGGCGGACTATAAAGGAGGCACAGTTCTCAGATGAATGAATGAGGTTTTTGGCGGATTAGGGATGGCCCAAAGGATGAAGAATAACTTCTGCATAACTTTACAGCTATTTTTTCTCCCCACTCAAGAACCAAGTTTAAACCTATTGGTGTTAACCCTTCTTTTCTTACCTGAGTTCAAGAGGTCTCAGCTATCAGAAAACGCAGCTATCAGAAAATAGCCCGCAAGAAGATCTTTGATGTAACCTGCAAGTTAAATGTGTAACTGCAGTTAAGAAAGGCCTTTTATTGTCTGCTTCATTTGGACACTTAATAGATTGAAGATGCAGTGGCAAAACCTTAAAACCTTTTTTTCTGTCCCTCATTAATTTCTGAAAATGCAAGATTCCGTTCTTCCAAGATAATAGTGTCTGTAATTCGTTTTTTTTTACTTATTTAATTTATCCCCAGAAAGCCACATTTATCCAACCATGTTAGAAGATAGTTTGAAAACAGTTTTAGACATTTGAACATGTAAACTCCAAACCCTCTTAGATTTCCTCTTGAATAACTTAAATAAGGGAAATATGGTGGATGCTGCTTTAATAATGTTTGTAGGATTTGCAGTGCATTAACCTTTTAGACAGACATTTTATGCAGTAGATTACACAGTGAAGACAATTTGATTAATATGGAACGATGGTGTACTTGATACATTTTTATTTTTCTGCACCTTGTGCAGGAAAAAACATGATGATCCTCCAGTATCAATTGTTTGAAGACAACCACATTTCAGCTAGCGACACTAAATCATTGCTCACATTTCGTTTTGCTGCTCATACTTAAATTCCCGTAGCATTATAAAAAAAAAAAAAAATTTAGAAAGACCCAAACTTTAATCTGAGTACATTTATTCAGTGGGGGTACAAATCCCACAATTACTGACAGTCCTGTTGTTAATGATTGGTAAACCTAACATTTTGCAAATAGGACAGCACCTAATCTTCTCCTCTGACATTTCACAAGGTTGGAAAAATACAAAAAGAGGGACCCTTGACCCTTTATCTTTGCACAATATTTCTAGATCGCCCAGAGTCCACAGGTTTTTTTTAAGAGGGTTTAGACGATGAGAACAAGATGGTTGTCAAACAGGGCTGATTTTTTTGTCTGTTGAACTATTTCTGTTAATTTTGCTCAATGTTTTGGATTATTATTCCACTAAAACATCCAACCATGATCAGGCTTCAGTTTACATTCAGAGTCAAGAACATTTTAAAATCAAAGAGCTTATGATCCCATGTACTCTATAAAGGTTTACACAGCTTCCAGAAGAGAAACAGGCCCATAGCATCACAGACCCTCTACCATACTTAACAGGGGCATGAAGTGCTTTTCTACATATTCGTTTTACACCTGCAGAAAATGCTCATTTTTAAACTAATCTAATCAAAGCACATATTTTGAGATTTTTGTATGCTTCCCTTATAACCCTGCTTTTTAAACATGCTTAGAGTTACTTATGAATGTGGCCAGTTTGTATTTTTTTGCCTCTTTTATTTTTTATTATTCTTGTGCATGATCTATGGGTCCTCATGGGCTATTTTTTGCTTGCTTTAACTTCAGATTGTTGATCCTTGTTTCAACCAATGTAGGTGCATGCCTAACTTTACTTTATCATACCTATTTCATTATTGTGCTGCAAAAGTAGCTACAGAGATTTAAATAGCCCTAATATACCACATCACTTTTTATTCTCAGCTCCTTCCCTGCACAGTATAATTGCAGAATATATGGCTATTGTGCTCTAAATCATGAGGGGCTTTTTATGCATATGCTGCTGAGGAGCCCTCATCATCACATCCTCTAATTTATGGACCCAATTAGTGATTTAGTTATTTTTGTCCTCGGGGTTTTTCTATTAAACCCTAATGAAGCCATTCCTTGGTCATCTCGATAGTGAAGACATCCTACTTGGGGATCTGCTGATTGTTAAGAAAGACATGGAAAACGTAAGTAAAAATCCGCATATGTAGCCAATTTCAATTGCTACAGAAACCATGACCACTACTGCTAATAGTGAGGTTAAGCCAGAGAAAGTAAAATATATATGAAACTGTACAAAAAGTAATTATTTCTTTTTTATCTGCCATGCTGGTACAATAGTAAAGGAGTGAGGGCCACCCGAACAATTAAAGTGAACTCTGGTCAGGAGAAGAAGAGTTAATGAGCTACCGGTGCCATGTGCAGCAAGAGCAGCATCAGGGGCCAGAATCATCAGAGGAGGCATCAGAGTGTGCCATGAACGCAGCGCCGCATTCTCTCCCCGCTTATTTTCATTAGGCTCTGATGACTGCGGAATTGATGCGGCCTCAAGTTATCAAGAGCCGCTAATTTCGCATTAACGACCATTGACTGTGGTCGCTTGATTTCGACAGGGGTTTTGACAATTATCTCAATCAGGATTGGAGCCCAGATCGTTTATACCTTGACTCCGTGATTATTTGCTGCGTATCGCAATAATGCGTGGTGTCAAGAACCTGCAAATGATGAGGAGAGCAGGAGGAAGGGCTATCTCTCTCCAACAGACACAATTACTCTTCCCCCTCACTGAAACTGTAGTGAGCAACACCACAGAGTAACCACATAGATAGATAGATAGATAGATAGATAGATAGATAGATAGATAGATAGATAGATAGATAGATAGATAGATAGATAGATAGATAGATAGATAGATAGATAGATAGATAGATAGATAGATAGATAGATAGATAGATAGATAGATAGATAGATAGATAGATAGATAGATAGATAGATAGATAGATAGATAGATAGATAGATAGATAGTTAGTCTGTTGCAGCCTCCACCAGGTTTTCTTCCATGATTGCCCTGTACTTAGCTGCAGTTCATCTTTGCATATGAGCAGCTTTTCTGCCCCTGCTGAAGAACAGTGGTCGCGGGGGCATCAGCTTAAGCAGGGAGACCCAGACTTCCCTCTCCCCAGCCACTTGGGCCAGCTCTTTGGGAGGAATCCCAAGGCGTTCCCAGGCCAGCCGAGAGACATAGTCCCTCCAGCATGTCCTGGGTCTTCCCCTGGGCATCCTCCCGGAATTTTAGTTTCAAGTTTTGCATGTATGCCAAAAAGTTAAATTGTGGTCTCTTCAAAACTGGAGCACCTTGCTCTAGTCTACATGTTTGATGTGTCCTCCACGTGGCTTGCTCCAAACTTTAACTAAGAATAAATGGCTTTGTTCAATAATTGTCCTTCTTTATGTAACTCTAGATTTCTGACTATGCAGAATAGCTGTCCCCTTGACAGATTGTTCAGTCTCAGCTAGGGCTGGGCGATAAATCAATTTAATTGATTAATTCGAATTTGCTGTTTTAGAAGATTTGTTTTTGGGAAAATCGAAATTTAACCCCCCCGCCCCCTGCTCTCTTGGGCTTCCGTAGTTTGGAGCAAGGTCAACCAGTCCGTCTCTCGCAACGCATAAACGTCAAAATGGCAACTAGCAAAGAGGAGCTTGTTCCCAAAAAAGGGACAGTTTCTTCAATTATATGGAACTGGTTCGCATTTGCGACTTCAGACTTAGCGCAACAAACAGTACGCTGCAAAATCTGTTTGAAGGCTGTTACTACCAAAGGTGGGATTACGACGAATTTGTTTCAACACCTGAAACAGAGGCACTCCGTCGAGTGGGAGAAGTGCTGCTCTCTACGAGATGCTCAAGCAAGCAGCAGCTCACAAAACACCGCCAAAAGACAAGCCACCATAGGGGAATCATTTTAACACGGTGTCCCTTATGATAAGACGAGTGTCCAGTGGAAAGCAATCACAGATGCCATCACAATTTTTATTGCCAAAGATATGGTGCCTGTTTATACATTGGAAAAGCCCAGCTTTATTTACCTACTGAAAACTTTGGACGCCAGGTATGTGCTACCAACTTTGCACACAACTTTGAATTCAGGTAGACTCCCAAAGGAGGAAAATAAGAGTTTAAAAAAATAGATTCTGTCATTTGTGATTTCTGCTTAAGAAAGTAAAGGGAGAAAGAAAAAAATCGATTAAAATCGGAAATCGGATTTGGTGGGAAAAAATCTGAGATTTTATTTTTAGGCCATATCGCCCAGCCCTAGTCTGAGCTCTAGATATTTGCTGCTCCTCCAGTGTTAACATAGACCACTTGGCTGCTTCTCTGATTTATGTTTTCTATGCTTAGTTAAGATGGATAGCAGTATCTTGGTATGTGTCTAGTTGTACCATATTTTCCAATTTCAGATGACTAACCACAGTACAGCGTGCAATATTCACAGCTTAGCATATTGATTTATATCCTAATTCTGCATAAAACATTATCCCTGACTTGCCAGGTTTGTTACACACAGGTCCAATTTTGAAAACCATGTTTAGATTTGATTCCCCTTCATAATCAGGGTTGACTTTCTGTTGGTATATCAAATCAAAATACCATACATTGAAGTTTAAATAGTACTATGGCAGAAACTATGATATTTTTCTTCCTAAGAGAAAAGCAAGTATGATATTCCAAGAAATATATACTTTTACATGTATTTTTCTCTCTATTATTTTTAATTTATTTGACAGAATAATAGTAACTGGGATAATCCTTATTGGTTGCATAAAACTGGATCTGTGACTGGTAAAACTTTGTTAGAAAAAGATAAGTTGCAATATGACAGAAAAATAGTTCTTTTACATTAAACATCAAATAAAATTGTGACTACGCAGCATACATTTCAAATAATAAAAATGTCTTTTTAAAAAAAAAAACAAGTCAGTTTTTATACACTTTTATGTATGTGACATGTGGAATAAAATTGGAAATAGCAATAAAAATAAATAATACTTAAATAATACCCATCATGTGATGGACTGGTGACCTGTCCAGTATGTACCACCCAATGACGCTGGCGTTAGGCACCAGCTCCTTTGCAACCCTGCAAGGTTTAATGGGTATAGATGATGGATGGATGGATGAAAATAATTATTTAAATGTTTCAAAAATATACAAACACAACACTTTGAAATTGGCATTTGTCAGAAGGATATACAAAAAATTTAAGCATTATTTTATGTCACAGCGCTGAATTACAAGATGAATTCATTTTATCTGACAGCCACATCCATCAAATTCAGTCAGCAGGGCTAACACATGTTTAAGTCACTTCATACGTGACTGTTAAAGAGGAAATGGGAAATTATTCATGCAAATTAACACAAAACAAATTATATTGCACCTAACATAATATGAACTTAAATTTTTTTGTGTGATTTCCACGTGTAATAATTTCATCATATATTTTCCCGCAGTGGTGAAATTCAGGTGTATCACCAGCAGCGAGTAAATAGAAGCAGGCATATTCAAACCATGACGAAAAGTGTAAAAACTGAACAATAAGAATAAGAGACTGTAAAAAATGACAAATTTACAACATGAGAAAAATAATACTTTATTACCTCCACCAAGAAGGGTATGTTTTGCCAGGATTGCAGTGGGACCAGGAAGAAGATTAGATTTTGGGGGTGTGCTATCTCTATGAATCAATGAGTGCTTTTCTAGTTAAAAATGGCAAGTTCTGTTTAAATGCACCACTGACAGGGTCATTTTTGTCAAAATGTACAAGTTTATTTGTGCATAAAAAACAACAGACTATTTATGAGAAATACATTTTTTTAAACGGTGCAAAGAACAGCAGGGATGTGCAAATCACAGGGATATTATTTGAAATACTTTTTATTGTTAAATGCGTTTATTTAATGTATGCATTTCCAAAGTTATTTAAATTAAATATGGGATAAATGATCACATATTTAAAGGTTTAAATAATTACTTATTTACTAACCGGATTGAAATTGGGAAAAACTGCGTTGAAGTTCAAAACCTTGACTTGACGCTTTCTCGCGAGATTCCACATCACAGTCACATGACCCAGCTGGTTGAAAACGAGGAAGTCATGGGTTGCTTGGAGTGACGGGGCCAAAACAAAACTCTTTTTCAGCCATGTCGCTGCACAAATATGATTTGTTTTTTATACTTATTATTCTGAATATTTATGCTTTCGGATTTATTAAAGCCTTAAACGTCACCGCTTCGGATTCAGCTGCAAACCTGTCACAAGCTCCCAGTTATCCAAGCCCCAGCTCCTCTGCTGTGGTCAGCGCTCCTGTTTTCAAGTCTGCTGTGGACTCTGTTTTGTCCATCGGTCTGCTGTCCTCTTTTCCCGAGGACCTGGAGATCAACGAGTACTGCACAGAACTGCTCCGGCTGTTCGGTCAGCGGTATGTCACGTATGTGGACTGCCTGGTTCCAGCCGCTCGACCCGTCAAAGTGTGTCAGAACTGCTCCCCAGCGTATAACAGCCTCTCTGAAGTCTTCCTGAACATCTCATCAAACCAGGTACTAGATTAAACACAAATATCTCTTCTGTGTTTTACGTTCAAGCTCTTAACTTAAATTGCTCATGCGCTGTTGGCTCAGTCACGAGTTTTGTAATGTGACTGTACAAATTGAGGAAGCCACTTTTTCCCTGCTCTTTTAGATCTAAAACATTAAATCATTATTTTATTGTACAGTTAATAGAAATGTGTTAGAAAATTTTAAAAAAATTTATTTGCACATATCAGGAAAATGAATGTGTGTGTCTCTTCAGCTGGGTCCTGGTAATGTGAGCTGCAGGGACAGCATTCTGCGCAGTGACCGACTGATGCTCGTTTTCCTGTTGTACAGCAACCTGGATACCATTTGGCAAAAATCAAACTGCAAACGTAAGTTGTCAAGCTACAGAGCTACACACTCCCTTTAATCATGTGAGCTGGTGTGTAATGACTGGAGTGTCCAACTGTCCTCATTTATGGCCTGGGAGAAAATTCAGTATTCATAATTACATCAGATATGGTAGATTTACTCTCAGATTTTTATGTCAGCAGCAGAATGCAGGGCATTTTTCAGAGTGTGTTGGCCATTTACACATTACTGTTGCTACAACTAAAAGCTCTGTTTTAGTATCTTTTAGAAAATAGCGTGACCTCAATAATGTCTCAGACCAAATGAAAACAATCCAGAGATTCCCTCAATACTTGAGTCCTTTTGAGGGAATTACTGAGGTTATAAAATGCAGTTTTAGAGTAGAAATAAAACACCTTACTACCTAGTTTGAAAAAAACTGTTTTGTTCTGTAACTGAACAGAATGGTAATTTACATTACCTGCTGGTTTATAAAAAATGTAGTAATCTTGGCAGCCGAGTGCTTTTCTTACTCTTCCGTGGACATCCATACATAGCCTTGCAAAAATATGCATACACTTTTAAACTTTCGACAAGTAACCCTATGCAACCTCAAAAACATAGTTGTGTTCATGGGATTTTATGTGATAGACCAATTCAAAGTAGTGCATATTTGTATAATGGAAGGAAAATCATAATGGCTCTCTTGATAAAAAAAAAAAAATGAAAATAAGAAAGTGTGGCAAGCATTGGTATTTAGCTCCTCTTTAGAACCGTCTGTGAATCTTTTGGGTAAATCTTGATCAAGTTTCCACACCTAGAGACTCAAAATAGCAAAATCCCAGTCAAGTTTAATGTGTAGAATCTGTGAATCTACATTTTTAAGCCATGCCATTTAAAAGACATAATGGATTAGTTTTGGTCTTTTAGTGGGCCATTTTAGCAAACAAATGGGCTTTAGTCTAAACCTGTGTTCTGCTGGGACTTCCAAGTGTTTTGAAACTACAGGTGTTCCTCTTCTAGTGATGTGTGATATTTAGCTTCACCCAGCTTTCCATCAACTTTGAACAGCTTCCCTGTCTCTGTTGATGATGGTGAGGATGGTGTTTTCGGTGTGATGTGCAGGGTTAGTTTTCATCCACTCAGTGTTTTCCATTTAGGCCAAAAAGTTCCATTCTGGGTTTTTCTGACCAGAACATCTTCTTCCACTTGTCTTCTGTGTCCCCTACATTGCATTGGCAACCCCAAACAGGACTTCTTATGGCTTTCAACTTTTTCATAAAGGGCATCTTTGTAGAACTAATTATCCTTTCAACAGACTTTCCCACCTAAACTGGGGAACTCTAAAGCTCCTTCAGAGTTACAATGGACCCTGCTTCTGATTAATAGTCATTTTAGTTGTTTTAGAAGGTTTGCAGCTTTGCAAAGCTCTTGATGTTTTCACATGATGGCTTAAAAAGTCCTACAGGAGATACTCAGACATTGAGATATTGTGTGATAATCCAACCTGGTTTTAAACTTCTCCATAACCATATCCCTGACCTATCTGGTGTGGCTGAGGTCTTTGTAATGCTGTTTGTTTACAAATGGTTTCTAACAATCCTCTGTGGCCTTCACAGATTACAAGTAAATAACACACTGAATTCATTGAAATTACATTGTTAGGAATCCTCTTGCAGACCAGTGTAGACTGTTAATTTAAATTCCAGTAATTTTAGTTCCCCTCCTCAAAAGCACTTTGAGTGTGACCAAACGTAGTGTACATGAGATGGAAATGCAATACTCATTGTGTATTATGGTGTTTAGATAACAAATAACGGCCAATCTGTGACTACCTTTTCAGTTATGAGATTAAAAAGCTAAAAGTTCTGCTCCTATTGTGAGAGAAGTTGTATCCAGAGATTTGGTAGCTCACCTGTTGGAAACAACAACAACAACAATTGTTAAAGAAGAGCACAAATTGGCTTCATAAAAAGCTTTGTTCTCCCACTGGTGTCCCAACATCAACCTCATTTATGATATTAACTTAGACTGGACTCACTTTATCTTCGATTCAATTCAAGAGGAAACCAAAAAATGTAGCAAGTCATAAAAAAGACAAAAACTAAGACACCTGCTGTATTTTGAAATATTTGTCAATATCTAATTATGGAATAATTGTATCTTCATCCTACTTTTTTCATTGACATTTGACAACCTTAACAGTTTACAAAATGCCTCTATACATGATATAATGCACCTTACAGCTGTTCAACTGATATGTTTTTTTAATTACTGTTGTGCAGAATGTGTCACTAAGGACTTAAAGGGCCCGAAAAACGACATGCTGTACTATCTGACTCTTCTCAATCAAACAATCACCTGTTTTGAGAAATATAAAGAGGTATGGCGTGACATAGTTGACGTCCGTCAGTCTTTAAAAAATATCTTTTTCCTACATTTTCTCTGATTACTTTTTGTTGCACTCTTCCATACAGGGTAACTACACAGAACTGTGCAAAAACTGTAAAAATACTTACAAGGGGCTGAATGATCTGTACAGTGGAATGGAGAAGAATAACACCCTGTGTATTGACTTGGAGGATGCGGTATGTATTAATGCATGATGTGTGGAAAAGGTCTTTATTGTGAAGAGAGAAAACTGCACCTCCTAGAGGAATCTGCCTAAACCACCGTATTTTGCGCTTTCTGAATTGCTTACTTTTAATCAGGTGTGACAAAAATAAAAGTAACTGGATTATTGACTCAGTAATGTGACCAGATGATTCATTAAACTGATTTTTACTTTTTAAAACAAGGAATTTCACACAAAGACAAAATTACATTACACTTAAAATTAGAAACAAATTATTTTTCAGACTGTTAGAAAGCTGTAAGAGCCATAGAAAGTAAGTGTTCCACTGATGGAAAGGTCTGATCAAGTTGAGTTAATGATGTTCTGGTACTGTGGTCTCATTAAGGGTACTATGACTGAACTTGTTCAATCTTTTCAGATGAATATGACCCGCAAACTCTGGAGCAAGAACTTTGCTTGTTCTTTACCTCGTGAGGAGACGATTCCTGTCATTGCTGTGTCCAGCTTTCTGCTCTTTTTGCCCATCATCTTCTACTTGAGCAGCTTCCTTCACTCGGAACAAAAGAAACGCAAGCTCATACACCGTGAGTAACCAGCTTAATTCGTCCATTGTCACACACAGAGATTTTTTGACCGGGGTTTTTTAGGGTTTTGGAGTTTTTGTGGTTGAGGGATGGGGGGGCTGGACTGACTGTGATATTGTGATTATACATGTTTTTTTCTTTCTTTGAATTTGTGTGGGTAGAGGGTGCTAGTCTTGCATTTAGGCTAAAATAGGTATTGATAGTGTCCCTGTTCCGAGGTTGCAAAATAAAAGTTAATGTAACCATAATGCACCACTGCAGATGAAGACGATAAATTCTAATTCTAAAATATGTGAAAGTAACTGTCTTTTTTCTCCTTTAAAGACAAACGTAATAACAAAACATATGTAAAGATAAATGGCTCCTGAACTTCTGTTGCTTAGAAGATTTTCTGTTGTTTAAATAAAATTAATATCATAACGTTCTACATTTTTGTTTTAAATTAATGTAAATACCAAGACACTTTAAAACAGTGGTATTTTTATTCCCAATTATCAGACTATGAGAATCTCCTCTTGGCCCAAATCTATTACACACACATCTGTGAATATGCAGATAGCGCCATCTCTGTCTCATCCACACTCACGGCTCCAGCTCCCCTCCTTTTCTGTTCAAATAGATAATGATGTGTGGCAAATGTTTATTAACCTTGCTTCCAATCACCATCTGCGACAACCTTCCTCTCAGAGGTTGACAAATAAAAAATAAAAATAAGGTTGTTTATTGGATTCCCCAAATCTTTATAAAGAGGAAATTAAAATAAAAAGGTAAAATGTTCCTTTTAATGGCCACATACCTTTACCTAAAGATCTTAGTGTTGTTTTAAGGAGTAAAGTACTAGTGAAAAGAAAAAAAAGACTTTCCTACATCATAAGATGGGGCCTCTAATAGTAACAATACGGATTGAAATTCAAACCTTCTCCAGACTCAAACAATAATTGTTTCCCTCCAAAATTTATAATTACAAAAATTCATGAAATGTTTAGTCAGATTTAATACCAGACTCTAAAAAAAACGGTTCTGTGTTTTATAATGTTTATGTAAATATCTGGTTTCAACTAGATGTGTTTATAATCAGATCTATTGGAGGGTATATGTGGTTACATTGTCCAAAGCAACCAGAACCATGTGGAACACCATAAGACTGTTATATATAGAGAAGACAAACTTTCAGACAAAGTGTAATCTACAGGTTATTTACCGGTTATAATAAAGACTGTAAGTAGTTTCTATCAATCAAGTATGTGAGAGTTAATCATTAGTTGTACCAGATTTGACATGAAGAGCTTTCTGAACCAGCATAGAGACGATGCACTCCTTAATGCAAATTAAGCCTTTATTCTTAAAATCAGAAGTGAGGTGTTTCTAAGAATTTAACTTCACACCATCTTTATAGTTATTTTCTAATGTGGCCAGAATGTTCACATTGAAAAGGTTTTCAATCTAACTGTGCTGTATAGAGATCTATCCCTATCTATCCCATTTCAAACAGTAAGCTTTAGATTCACTAAATCTCTTTCCTGTTTTGTTTTTTGCTAAAGGAGTTGAATAATAGTAGAAGCAAGTGCCAATTTAAGATACCACCCCCCCCCCAGACTTGTATAGTTTCCTTTAAATACAATAAATCTAATAAAATTAACAAATACGACCAGAAGTCACAGATTTTATAGAACCATTTTTCTCACCAGTTAAAGTTGTATATTTTCTTTACGGGATTTAAGAGAACATCTTCTTTGACCTCTGGGTTTTATGTGACTGGCACTTATTAAGAAATGGATCACCTAATGGCTTCTCTCAGTGGAATGACTGTTTTGGTCTTTTAACAAATTTGTGACACAACTTAAAATCTGGGAGGTACTGCTTAAGGTTAATGAGCAAAAAATCTTTTAATTATTTTTGCACAAACCTAACTTTTGACAGTTTCTGCTTTTTTTTATCTGCTCTTGTCTTTTCACAGCCAAGCGAGCAAAGTCATACTCCAGCATGATGAACATTCAGGACAAACAGAGCTGAAAAGAACGTTTTTTGGACTAGGAGAACCTGTTTCATTATCCTGCCCAATTTCTGAGGTGTTTTTTGGCTTTCATGAGTGTAAAAGACTAAAGAGCTTTTTTTTTTTACTGAACAGTGTTCACAAGATTAGATGGATCAAGATATAATTAGGATGAAGTAAAATGGACTCTGTTGTATAATTTCCAAACAGGTTTGGGTTCATTAAATGGTTGCTTTCACATCCTGTCAAAGGCTTTTATCTAAAATACATGATCCTGGAGGTACCTCAGTATATTTATACTCCTCCATAATAGATCCACGAGTAAAAATAATATTATTTATTATTATAGAAGCATATAAATTACATTTTGAATTTATAATGTAGAACTATAACTTTAAAGTTTCACCACAGGAATTAGTTAAGCAAATCTGAATTAATTACCTATATCATGTAGAATTTGAAAGATAATAAAATTCGTAGAAATGTGCAACAAGTCTGCTTAGTTTTAAATTACACGATTAATAGCTTTAATGCAGGTTTTGTATTTAAATCACATTGACTTCTAACATTGCAAACTTTAATCAGATGGCTAATAACATATCTGCACAGTATCCTTTCAATCCTCGTTTCGCCATTCCTTCCTTTAACTTGTTAACAATCTTTGGGTTGTTAAGTGCATCCTGCTGTCACTGTAGAAAGTGAGTGGCCTGAGTAGGGTGTGTGTGTGTGTGTGTGTCTGTATGTGCTCTATTTATGGATGGAGAGATGGGTTTTCTGTCTCTAATGTATGTCCAGAAGAGAGCTGCAAAAAGGAAGCACTTGATGTCCATTAGTGGTGACATGTAACTGCTGTAAGAAGGAGGGGTGAGGGCTGGGGGTGCACATTGGATAGCTGGGGAGTAAATAAAGACAGACACAATGTAAGAGCACTCCAAAGTACCACACTGTGATGTTACCTGTTTTCTAGTCAGCGTCTCTTTTTTTTTGAGGTTGCATAAAGCTTTTAATTTGCTCTGTTGTTGTTTTCCACTAATGTTTAATTTAATTTGGTACGGGTTTCTGCCTAAAATCATGTTCAGGGCTAATGAGTGTTCAGTTGATAAATATGCTCTCAAGTAATGCAAACCTTTATTTTTGAATGCAAATAAATACATTTTGTCACAGACATGGTGGAGGTAGTTTATTGTCTAATGTGAAAACAAACACTTGTTTTGCTGAGTGATGATCTGGGCAATATTTAGTCTTTAGGTGTAATTAAAATCATAAAAAAAATGACAGATTTTATTTTCAGTTATAACATTAAACATAAATTCTAACATTTTTTACAAAAAAATTTTTTAAAAGCTGAACAAGAGCAACAGATGATTGGAAAAGTTTAGTAACACCTTAAAGCTTTGCAGGCAACATATTTAAAATGCTGCTGTTTGGAGATGCATTAGTCCACTTGGCATGGATACTGTGTACATATTTGAAAACAGGTTTTAGAGCAGCAAGCATCTCTTTACAGTAGATGAAGACAAAAAGCTTTTCTGAGTGTGCAACAGCATTTACAGAGGAAAATTAAATCTGGTCTGCTTGCAGGCCAGACTTGTTACTAATTTATAACATTTTGCATTATGTGATTAAATAGGCAACAAAATAGTAATCTAATCTATTAAACAGCTGTAATGGGAGACATTTTACTTTAAAAGCTACATTAAATGGTTTGTGAGGGTTTAAAAAATGTTTTCTGTGATACAATAACAAGTTGTAAAGTGTAAGGAAAATGATAAATTATAAAAAAATAAAAAAAAATCTAAAAAGCATTGTTTCTATTTAGCCCCACTGAACTGATGCCTTATGGAACCACCTTTAGCCGCAGTTACAGCTAGATCATTTTTGTGATATACACCCATCTAAACAATTTGATTGTAGCTCTACATAAAAAAATAGTTCCTGTTTCAGTATATAACTAATCAGGCATTGTTTTAAAGGACCAAATGTTTCTTTGTACAGGAACAACTCGTTCTCCTGTGTCTTGCAACAATCCCCCCCCACATACACACAGACCCCGATCATCTGCAGCTTATCTAAACGTTGGATAAAGAAACTTTGGCTGAATAATCGCAACAACACACCCATTAAACTCCTTTGGCTTTTTGGTCTTCTGGAGTGCAGCCACGGTTGGCCATCAGCGGCTTACCACGCATTACCAACATGCATGGTCATATGATCCTGCTGCAACCAAACGGAGAGCCTAGAAACCACAAGCGTTTCCTCATTTTCGCTCCAGGACAGAAGTGCGTTGAGCGGCTCATGTGGGCTCAAGAATGACAGCCTTGATTCCTGTTAAGCCTCCTTGCTTCCTGGAGGCACACCAGCTCTGTAAGCAGGGGTGAAAGTCAAGAAAAACTCAAGAGGCCGACATGTGATGGAGGGGAGCAATGGAAAAGCTGGTGGACTCAGAAAAGCAAGTCTTTAGTGGTGAAGGAAGTATTTAGATCTTTTACATTTCAATTGAAGGGGAAACAGCTATAATCCTCCTGTATGTATACAAAAAGGAAACACAGAACTGGAATCGAATACATTGTAAAGTGAGGCAGATCTTGTTATTCTTACTATTTTTGAGGCTCACAGAAATGAGTTTTGTTTCATTTATTGGCAAGTGTGCTCTTCTCTGCTATTTTCTGACTTTACCTGCTGTAGCAGAGTTGTAGTCAGAAGAGTACAATCACTTTGAATGAATATTGTATTACTGGGCTTTTAGTGTTATATGCAGGGTGGAATAATTAACATACAGCTTCTTAAATATGTACATACAGCCCCAAATGCATTTGATATTTAGTCCCTTGACAAGTTGCACCTTGAAAATGCATTTTGTAGACATCAACAACCTCTATCAGCCTCCCTCTTTGGCAGAACTGATGGGTTTTCTTTTAACAAGCCTCGTTTCCTGACTTGGCCTCAAGTTTTGAGCAAAGTTTTCATATTTTCCATATGGTTGAGGTTGGAGCTTCAGTAATGCCTTTCAAACAGCTTAATGTGCCTTTTTATCTATTTTAAAATCCGCTTTGATGTATGTTTAGGAACATTGGCTTTTTCCAACACACACTTGTTTGAAAGAAAATTCAGCCATCTGACTATTTAAGGTGAAGTTCCTTATTCAATCTATATTGCACGGGCAGTCTCATGGCATGATGATACCACAACCAAGCTTCTTGGTTAGTTTGGTGTCTTTAGGTTTGAGTCCTCTAAATATACTTCTTGCCAATGTAGCCAAATAGTTCCTTTTCTGTCTTGTTAATGTCAAGCTTGAGCCTATGTGGTTCCTGAACATCCTTGGCAGTTTACATTCCTCTGAAGATTACTTCTTTCTCCAGACCTTGGTAAAGTGGTGCCTCATCTTATTTGGCTCACTAGTGTTTTTATTAAAAAATAATTATTTCCAATAATGTTTTTCCCCTCTTTGGATGTACTCAGAGGTTAGAATCTTCTAAATTTTGCAGTGTAAATTTCACTACTGAAGTAAAAGATACATTTATTTTAAGGCTTTTTACATATCGTTATCAGGGGAACAAACAATTGGTATAATGCCATAGTATAACCATTGGCTTGCCAATTCTTCCTAAACTTTGTTGCTTCCTTCACCTCAAAAGAAAACTAAGTTATTCCTCTTTTGTATCAAAGTTCAGTAAAGACAGCCCATTTACCGTTTTGCAAAAGTGACTGAAGAAACATCTATCAGCCCTTTTTATAGTCTTTTAACACCACACAAATGATTGTAAAAATACTTCACTCATAAAAGGCTGTTATCTTAAAACAATCACTTTTAGAAACAACTCTGTTTCTAACAAGTCCTATTTGCTGTTTTTTGAAACCGAAAACAGGATTAGGCGCTCTGGTCAGGGTAGACAAAAATTAACAGTTTTTGGCCGACATACACAATGTTATGCGTGTTGGAAGAATAAAATAATCCTGGATAGAACAGCCCCATGGTGGCAGCATCATGCCTTGGGGCTGCGTTTCTTCAGCAGGGACAGGAA
This sequence comes from Valencia hispanica, assembly GCA_963556495.2. Taxonomy (NCBI): domain Eukaryota; kingdom Metazoa; phylum Chordata; class Actinopteri; order Cyprinodontiformes; family Valenciidae; genus Valencia; species Valencia hispanica. The sequence goes on from OY747719.1 coordinate 31,335,262, forward strand.
TACTCCTCAGAGTTGATGGGAAGATGGATGAAGCTAAATACAGGGGATCTTATTGGAGGTCGCAAAAGACTTCAAACTGGGACTGATGTTTAACTTCCAGCTGGGCAGCAACCTTAAACATACACCCTAAGCTACAACAGAATGGCTCTGTCAAAGCTTAATCATGTGGCTCAGTCAAAGTTCAGACCTTGTGGCATTTGGGAATCTGTGGCAAGACTTGTAAACTTATGTTTACAGATGTGCTCCATCCATTCTACAAACTTTTTCAAAATTGTATTTATACAAAAAATTGAAAACATATCTATTTCCTTCCACTCCACAATTTTGCTCCTCGTTGTGTTAGTCTATCACAGGAAGTCTCAATAAAGTACATTTAAGGCACAGTATAATAATTTTGAATATTCAAATGGTGAAATGCTCTTTCTGACTAATCCATTCATTCCTCAGTCTTTAGCTTTCAGCTTAGAGAACGTGTTAACCTGGTAATTCATTCAAAGCTCTGAGGGGGAAACACTGAAGTGTGAGGACTAAAGCTGTATTGAAGAATGTTGATTTTTTTTATTATGATGACTCAAACCCAAAATATGTAAATATCTCAAAAATGATTACTGTAAGGGAGCTTTAGTGGTCTCATCTGCACAGACGTGGTGCATGAACTTAATTTACAAGTTGAATACATTTTCATTTTTTCAATCAGAAACACCCTCTCTCACTTCTAATATTTAAAGTTGTAGTGCAGCAGTTAGGAAATTCAGAGACAACAGTTATGGTGTGCTCTTTTTTGCAGATTGCAGAGAACATACTTTGCTCTGCACATGTTACCTTGAGACAAGGCCATATTTGAAGTAGTAGAGAGAAGCTTGTCAGTCATGCTGTTGGTGATTCTGGCCTTCTGTTTTCCTTTATTAAACCCCAATTATTAAATTCCATGTTTTGCTCTTTTCTTGACGAGGTCATGGCCTACTCTAAACTAAATGCCTCTGTGTTTTCTCCTGCAGTCATACTCCACTCTGCCATATTCTGCAAAGTACATCCAATGTTATGAGGCAGCCAATGCACCATTCTTTATGGCAATATTAAGAGTTAGTTAGGATTTACAATGTTATGCAACCCCATCTACCAACAACACTCTAAGCTGTCAGTTAGTTAACTGGCTAAAGGTCAGGCTTAGATTATACACCTCTCAACCCCTGAGCGAAGAATAAAATGCTTTGTTGAACAAGGCATAAACATCTTGCCCTGAGGAGTAATTAACAAGCCGAACACACGCTCCTTTAGAGCATATGCAGATTGAATAAGACTTATTATACACCTGCAAGTTGGGTCAAAGTCTGTCAAGCCCTAGCTTATGGTATTAGATAGATTATAGAATCAATCTCTAATAGCAGTCATTCAGTTTGTAATCACAGCAGCTTGATGCATAAGCACCAAGAGTTCCAACTAAGGTTCTATTGGCAATAAGAGCCCCCTTTCTCAGAGGTCTTAAGACAAGTCAGCTGTTGGTGACATCACAGATGCTGGATCATATGTCAGAAACCTTTGCCTGCTGACTTGCATCCCTTGTGGCTCAGCAACAGCCAAGACCACTTGAAGGGAGAAAGAGCGCTGAGATTCCCTGAGGTGATAAGAGCGGGGAAAGGTGGGAGGGGGGTCACTCTTCAGGGCAAAAACATCTGACCCGGGCGGAGGTTTATTTGTGTATGCAACCAGACAGACCCCATCTTGCCATCAGCTTGAGGAGACATTTATTAGTCGCAAAATGGGTGTACACGTGAGTCTTTGGAGCTCTGTTTGTGATTATTCAGCTTGTGCGCCAACATGTGCTCCAAAAGCTGCTGTCAAAAATAAAACCATTAAGTGAGTTTGGTTTGTTGATGGAAGAACTGTGGTGCCATCTAAAGTTCAGTAGCACTAAAAAACCCATTTATGATGTTATTCATATGCATGTCATTGGTTTTTTTATAAGACTGTAATGTGTAAAGCTTGTATAAAATACTTTAAAATGTCACCAAATAACTCAGAAACCAACAGGCAACCAGAGGTGGGTAGTAACTAGTTTTACTCAATTACATTTACTTATTACCTTTTTGGAAAGATTGCACTTTTAAGAGTAGTTTTGCTTTCACTTGCATAATATTATTATGAAGTATTGCTGCTTTTACTTGAGTAAAATTTCTGGATACTCTACCCACTCTGAGTAAAATTCACTGAATGAAGAGCAAACATATTTTAATCAAAAATACACCAGACACACACCTACAGTTTCATAAAGGAGACCACCTGTTTCTACACAAGTTTTGGTTTTCTAATGTAATCTTGTCTGTTGAGCTTGTTGCATTTTGAGGTGAAGTAAATATATAGTAAACACCATAACTTTTCACTGGAAGTACTTTTTACCTTGTTCTAAGATATATTATTATTCATTACCTACTGTCGGTGTTGGTAATATGTTGAAAGAATTGACTTAGTAAAAGTCTTTCTTCTGCAAAAAATTTGTTATGCAATTATGTTATTTGTATCTTTTCTTTCATTTTAGTCCATAAAATACCAGACTGTGCCCATAACTTTATATTTTTGTTTTTCTAATGACATAATAAAAAAAACTCTGTACACAAGCATCCATTTTTCTAAAAAAATTTTTTACACTTGAGTAATTTTTTGGACGACTACTTTTTGCTTTTACTTGAGTAAAAATATGTTGAAGTTGTGCTACTCTTTCTTGAGTACAACTATTGGGTACTCTACCCACCTTTGCAGGCCCCCTTTACAACTTATAATATGGCAAACCAATATTTAAGAAATAAGTGTGGAAAACACTAAACCAGCTGACGGGGTTTTTGTACTATTTTGTGTATAGACGCAAGTCTTTTAAGCTGGATATGTGTAAATATATAATATGCCTTTTGTCTGCACATTCTTAGTAATTGTCTTTTTCATTTAGATCACTGCATCAAGTATACAAAATATGTATAGCTTTTTATATAAAGTATTTCATTAAAATACATGTTTTCTTTGGTCATTTTTCTCCATAGAGTTATAGTTAAAGATAGAAAATACATTTTATGAACAAAATGAGCCAAGAAAAGAACAAGCAACAGATTTTAAAATAAAAATGTCAATAGATGGCAGCAATGAGCCATGCAAAATCTCCTGCCCTCTGTTTTCATAGTCGACTTTATCATATTTCAAATCTGTTAACACATCTACTGCTCCACATCTCACAGACTAATTAAACTGAATAATTCTGTTATCCAAAATATAGTGCAGTTAGGGAGGGTAAATTCTGAAGCTAAATAAAGCTGGAGAAATTATCTATCTCTAAGTAGCAGCTAATGAAAGCTATTTTTTTAATATATCGATCTATTTCTGCGTTTCAGTTATGGTTCAGGGGAGCAAAGGAGTCAGATCAGATAATATGAAGACTCCACTGAATACAGTAAAGTTGCCGTTTCATTCTTTTGTGTTTTAAACTGTCAAACATCCTAAATTTAAAAGTGACAATTATTCAGAAGTTTTAGAGCTACATAGAATCTATATGGTCTATGAGATACACAAACATTTTAGTAAAGCTAGTTGAGCTAACCCCACTAATCACTAAAACATGATAGGTCAAATTAAAATGTCAGCACATCCATCCTCTGCAGGGTTGCTGCGGGCTGGTGCCCATCTCCAGCATTCACGGGGTGAGATCCATTGCAAGGCAACAGACACACAACCATGCATGCACACACTCATGCCTAAGGGCAATTTAGAAAGACCAATTAACCTACTAGTCATGTTTTTGGATTGTGGGAGGTACCTGGAGTGAGCTTCTCCATACAGAAGGACCCCAGGCTGGGATTTGAAGCAAGATCCTTCTTGCTGCAAGGCAACAGTGCTACCAACTGCACCACATCAGCTTTTTACATCATGTAACAAACTCCACCCTTTTGAATGCTCTTTGGTCAGCTTGCGTGTTTGCAAGCATGTGATTAGTTGTGTCACCTTTTATTTTGTTTTTTGCTGTTCTGTATGTTTTCTATTTCAACAAAAACTGGCTGATATTCTACAATGACCCAGATGAAGATGGCAGGCTGAAATGTGATGTTTTATCAATATAACAATTGTTGCTGGAGTTATCACCTATAACAATTAACCTTATGGAACTGCCTTTCCAAAACCCAGACTTTTATCTTATTAATATTTGTGGACTTCCAAATTGTGGACAAGGCTCATGCTGGAGAGGAGACCCATTTGTGCAAATATTAGTGAAGGTATATTTATTTGAACCTGTTTGCATAATTTTAGCTTGTGTAAAATGGAGAAAATCCATAATAATCTTGCATTTTATTCTGGTTTTGGATAAGGTTGCAGTAATCATTTAACTCTACAAAATAAAAGTTCAAATAAATAAGACCCAAATTAACACAAGATGCCTGCCTATAGTAAATCAATGTGAACATACTACCGGAATTTTATATCATGTAAAACAGCAAGTGAAAAGCATTCATGTCGCTTTTTCTAAACAAGCTTGTAGCATGTTAAATTCAGGTATGAATGAATACCCAAACTACAACAGTGTTTATGTTCTATTTGGTGCCAATCTAGAAATATCATGAGGTTTCAGAGACTTTCTATCTGAAGACAATTTCTTTCTGCAGTTGAATGCAACAGTAGGAAAGCACGGAGGCTGAACAATCATAAATGCTGTGCAAATCTGTTTTTTATATTCAAGACAGTGCTCATATAGAGTCATGTGGTACACAGAAGATACAAATTACTATTTTATTGACTTACAAGATGTTGTCCATGAAATTCCGTTTATTTCAAATTTTCAAAACAAACAAAAATATTGCACATATAAATACACAAATTCATCATAAAAACAGGCAAGTTTAGTGCAAACTATAATTGCAATTGGTAGTACACAGAATGCAACACAAATTAGGTCAATCACAGATTAAGTTCAAAGAGGACCTTACAGACAATGCCATCTGATTTATAGACAGGCTCAACATTCACTTCACTTTCTATAGCTCTATCCAAATGCACCTCTATCACCCCATGAACGTATCTTTGCATTATCTGTAACAATAACGACAACAAGGTGGATGATTTGGTTTGCATTGAGCTGGAAAGACAAGTCATGCCAACACACATGACCTCTCCGGTCAGTTTTCACGACGATGCATGCATATTAACACGCAAGTCTCTACTAAGCAACAATGAAGACTGAAGTGTTTCTTTCTTTGAAGACTATTAAATCAGATCTGGTCAAACCATATTTGCAAAGAATTTATGTCCTGCCTCTCAGTAGGTTTTACTTGTAAGTTTTGTAAGTATTACTGTTAAAGTGAGTATATTAGCTTGAGACAAATCAGGGTTTTGAAGAACATGAGCACAATTACACAAGAAAATGATTAAGCATGATCAGAAAGAAAAAGCAAAGTGTGCTTCGAAATAACCGGTAAAAAAACAGAAAAAGTCAAATTATTTGACAAACACTGTTTGACCCAATCTGAACGAGCTAAAGCTCAGTGTATTGTATAAATATTTAACACTGCATATGAACTTACAAAGTCTTTATTACTTTCCTGGATCATTTTGAAGTCATTTTGTTCTTTGTCTCATTGAATTTAGTAGTAAAATACATTTCTGTCTCTTTATTATCCTCATGTAAGTGTGCAAAGACTGCAATAGCTATAACAGTTTAAAAATGGTAACACTTTACTGTAAATCTATTTGTAGCATTTATAAGCGATACACATTTATAAGATGATAAGCTAGATTTGGATGTTAATACATATATAGTGCTGTCCCTTACATGTTTCATTTTTGGCTTTTTGTCACATTTAAACAAATCAAACAAATCTAAAAAGCAGTTTGCAAATATGATTTCATTGCTTAATGAAAAAAAAAGCTATCTAAACCATCCTTGCAACAACTGCTATCAAGCATTTGTAAAAACGTGCATTGAGTCTTTTACATTGCTGTAAAAGACCACTCTTTGCAGAAATGTTTAATTGTTTTTCTCTCTTTCTTAGTGTGAAATCCCAAACTCTGACCTTAACTGAGACAAATGAGCCTTACAATGCTTTAGATGTTGTTCTGGGTTATTTGGTGACCTGGATGAGTCATCAATGATCTCTTGGAGTAATTTTGGTTCGCTGTCTTCATCTGAGAGGGTTCCCTATTGTTCCATTTGTAGATAATGCTTCTCACTGTGGTTCACTTGAGCCCCACAGCCTGATAAGTAGCTTTGTTACCACTTGCACTCGTTCCTACTTCAGGCTGTCAGTAAGGTTCCATTTAAGTGTTTCGTGGTTCTATGGTCAAAATTCAGCCTGAAATTGAACTTAGTCTACAAAAGGTTGATCCCAGTTAAATAATGTTTACACAAGTAAGGTGATTACCTTTCCACACAAAGCTGGGTTGGTTTAGATAGCTTTTTTTCCTTTATAAATGGAACCATCATTTAAAAAGAACTATTTGTATTTACTCAGGTATATTTGTCACATATCAACATTTCTTTGATGACCTGAAACTTTTGAGAGTGACAAAAAGACAAAACCAGAAACTTCGTATCAGCACTGTATTTTCATTTGATGTATTAAATAAAATGTCCTCTGTGGGTATCATAGTTGATAGCATATATATATGTATATCTCCATATGTATGTACACTACCGTTCAAAAGTTTGGGGTCACATTGAAATGTCCTTATTTTTGAAGGAAAAGCACTGTACTTTTCAATGAAGATAACTTTAAACTAGTCTTAACTTTAAAGAAATACACTCTATACATTGCTAATGTGGTAAATGACTATTCTAGCTGCAAATGTCTGGTTTTTGGTGCAATATCTACTTAGGTGTATAGAGGCCCATTTCCAGCAACTATCACTCCAGTGTTCTAATGGTACAATGTGTTTGCTCATTGGCTCAGAAGGCTAATTGATGATTAGAAAACCCTTGTGCAATCATGTTCACACATCTGAAAACAGTTTAGCTCGGTACAGAAGCTACAAAACTGACCTTCCTTTGAGCAGATTGAGTTTCTGGAGCATCACATTTGTGGGGTCAATTAAACGCTCAAAAGGGCCAGAAAAAGAGAACTTTCATCTGAAACTCGACAGTCTATTCTTGTTCTTAGAAATGAAGGCTATTCCATGCGAGAAATTGCTAAGAAATTGAAGATTTCCTACAACGGTGTGTACTACTCCCTTCAGAGGACAGCACAAACAGGCTCTAACCAGAGTAGAAAAAGAAGTGGGAGGCCGCGTTGCAGAACTGAGCAAGAAGATAAGTACATTAGAGTCTCTAGTTTGAGAAACAGACACCTCACAGGTCCCCAACTGGCATCTTTATTAAATAGTACCCGCAAACACCAGTGTCAACATCTACAGTGAAGAGGCGGCTGCGGGATTCTGGGCTTCAGGGCAGAGTGGCAAAGAAAAAGCCATATCTGAAACTGGCCAATAAAAGAAAAAGATTAAGATGGGCAAAAGAACACAGACATTGGACAGAGGAAGACTGGAAAAAAGTGTTGTGGATGGATGAATCCAAGTTTGAGGTGTTTGGATCACAAAGAAGAACGTTTGTGAGACGCAGAACATCTGAAAAGATGCTGGAAGAATGCCTGACGCCATCTGTTAAGCATGGTGGAGGTAATGTGATGGTCTGGGGTTGCTTTGGTGCTGGTAAGGTGGGAGATTTGTACAGGGTAAAAGGGATTCTGAATAAGGAAGGCTATCACTCCATTTTGCAACGCCATGCCATACCCAGTGGACAGCGCTTGATTGGAGCCAATTTCATCCTACAACAGGACAATGACCCAAAACACACCTCCAAATTGTGCAAGAACTATTTAGAGAAGAAGCAGGCAGCTGGTATTCTATCGGTAATGGAGTGGCCAGCGCAGTCACCAGATTTGAACCCCATTGAGCTGTTGTGGGAGCAGCTTGACCATATGGTACGCAAGAAGTGCCCATCCAACCAATCCAAATTGTGGGAGCTGCTTCTAGAAGCGTGGGGTGCAATTTCTCCAGATTACCTCAACAAATTAACAGCTAGCATGCCAAAGGTCTGCAATGCTGTAATTGCTGCAAATGGAGGATTCTTTGACGAAAGCAAAGTTTGATGTAAAAAAAATCTTCTTTCAAATACAAATCATTATTTCTAACCTTGTCAATGTCTTGACTCTATTTTCTATTCATTTCACAACGTATGGTGGTGAATAAGTGTGACTTTTCATGGAAAACACAAAATTGTTTGGGTGACCCCAAACTTTTGAACGGTAGTGTATATGGAATATAAATAAAAATAACTATAAAATATAAATAAAAACTTCAGTTTTACTTTAAGCAGACTGTGTTTTTGCAACTATGTTATGAATTATTCAGCCATTTCCTGAATGTTTTATGAATTTCTAATAAATGCTCAAACAGAAGGAAGGCAAAGTGTTATCAAGGGAAAAGTGTTATCAAGAATCCCCTCCATTTGTTCCCTGTAGCCTCAATCCTCAGACAGTGTATTGGTAGCTCATGAGCCATCACTTGAAATGAATCTCCATGCAATCGTTTGGCCACTAACCCAACAGTTTTTCTTTGTTAATGAATAAACACTGTGCAAACAGGTAAAGAAACATTAATTCTAAATATTGTTAAAGAAGCATAAATTATGGGTTATTTTGTGGTTAAAGATTGCTGTGTAGTCAGTTCAAGGATGGAGTCTAGATGTTTATTATTAAATTTCAGTTTGAGCTTTTGTTTGGTGTTAAAGCAGTAGGTAGTGTTATAAAAACCAGAGTGGTTTGGAGGAAAGGAGTCTCCTCCCCCCATTATCCTCCCCTTCCTCTCAGGATTGCCCTAAGCTCCCAGCAGCTTCTTAACAAGGTAGCCTGGCATGCTGTAGAGGAAGAGGCCGATCATGATGAGCAGCAGCAGGGCCAGCACGATTTTGATGATCAGCCACTTGTAGCGGTTGCACACCAGGTAGCGGATAGCTTTCAGCGGGCTCAGGAACCAGAGGAAGGTGGTGTCTGGGCGACTGGATGATGAACATGAAGGTTTGATGGAATGGAAGGGGGATTGTGGGTAACGACATGCAGGTGGAATCATTGGAGGGGTAGAATGTAAGGGGAGGGGGTTAAGAAGGGATAGTGAAGAATACAGTAAAGCATAGGGGCAGAAACGGGAGAAAAAGGAAGCTGTATTAGTGCATTGAAAGCAATGTTGCAGGTGTGAGTCATATGGCTTACTAACAAATTACACTGATATCAATTTAATGATTCAGAGGAGCAAAATAACAAATTACAGTCGAAGCTTTACAATGCGCATAATGGTTGGTAAAAAGTGATGGGTAGATGGATGGAAAAAATGCACAGATGATTGACCAACAGCTCCAACAACTGTCATTGTTTCTACACTACTTTTGGTAGACTCCACAAATACAGACTAGCCCACCCAAAAGAGAGCTAATTTAGTCTAAATAGTTTTTTTTTTCATTTACTTTATCTCATAATCATTATAAAAAGCCTTTCAACTCATAGATTTTTTTTTTATAACAAGTGCTTATTCATGACTGGATTGGGTTGAAATTTGATCTCCAAAACCATTCAGTCTAAGGAGGTAAATGTTGAGCAGCTATAAAATTAAATACAATCATTTATTTTACATATAGTGAAGAAAATCCTGTATCATCAAACTCAGTATTACCTAAAGATGATAGAGGAATAGAGGATTTGGGTAATTATTTTATTATTCACTGAGAGCAAAGCTTGTTGTGTTGTGAAAAAGCCTAAATATTTTCCGGTTTATAATAAAGCTTCTTAATTTGTGGTTACTACAAATTATTTAGCAGTCACAATACACCATGGAAGAAGTTGGTTAAGTCAAGCAATAATATTATGAACCAAGTATAACTTTGTGTTGAAAAACTAAATACACCCTTGCTGCTTCCACAGGATTTAGGATGGACAATAAGAGTCAGTTGCAGGTAATTAAAGCACCCAGTCAACGGATCATGGCCTCCTCTCAATCTGAATCTGTTGTCTGCTTTTTTCATTTGAGGTTAAAGTGCCCCTGGCATGAAATTTGCATTTTTTGAGTTTTTTGGTCATATTTGTTAGTTTCCCCAGCCTGTCTATGTCCCCTAAGAGGTTAAAACAACTGATTAGTGTTTCCTTTGTCCCCGGGTGTGTCTGCCTACATAGTGAAATTAGCACTCAGAAACGGGCTGTTTTGCAGTTCGGCATATGACCTCACGTTTTGGCATATGTCGTCACTGAGTTCCAGCCAATTAGCCCCTTCTCTGAACTACACTCTCCAAGTCCCTCCCCCCGCGGCGCATATTACAACCTAAACAACAAGAGCTACGGTAAAAGGCAAACAACTAACCGACAACATGGAGTCCAGACAGCATCGACACTGTCCTCCCGTCTTCCGAGCCACTGAAAAGCTTGTGGTTGGACTTTATTTATGCAGGGAATGTACCCGACCGACTCCCGAAGCGCGTGGTCATTTGTGGCAAACGTTTCTCTGACGGATTATTAACTTGGGACAACACAGCAGTGGATTCGCAGATCGTCTTAAACTTTTACCAGGATCAATACCAACCCTCCATGAACCAGCAAATATCCCTATACAAGTAAGTAGCCTATATTTCCGCAATACTGTCCTTCAGCTGTTATATACCAGTGTTTCCCAAACATGACGAATCTGTGGCGGTGCGCCACAGATTAAACTCCGACCGCCACAGATTCAACACTGACCAAAAAAAAAAATAAATAAAAAATCAACACCGACCGTCACATATTGCGTTTCATTTTTCTTTTTTACGCTATTTAAAACACGCAGCGCATTCATTCCCTGCTCTCTTTTCGTCTCTGTCACTCACGCGTCTCTCGCTCGGTCACTCGCGCGCACACGCACACGCACACGCACACGCACACACACACACACACACACACACACACACACACACACACACACACACACACACACTTCCCTCCGTGCACAGCACGTCTGTCTGGATCACCTGTGGAAGACGTGCTCTACCTTTCTGGTTCCTCCTCAGGTGCCTCGCCGTCTGGCTCAGATTCCGGATCAAATTGAAACGCCATTACATAGTTATAGTAGCCGATAACTGAGCCATTAGTGTTAGGGTGAAGCTAGAGACGTAATGAGGACGGATGGATGTGTGGATGGATGATCAAATATTTTATTAGGCCTGTAATTTGTAAACAGATTATTGTTCAACACACAATATAATTAGGCCTAAACCTAATTACATTTCATACATAGGGTAATATTGGAATTTGGGCAATTTGTGGTGCGCAAATGCATGTCTGTCAATGTTTCATCAGATGCGGACGTTAGAGACTCAATTGACAATAGAGGCGCATGGCTTGGGCTCTGCCCACCAAAACTCGGTCGTTCTGTGCTAATGCTAACAGAAGGGCTGCAGTTCTACAACAAGGCTGAGCTACGGCTAACGATCCTTTGATACAGTATTAAGGTACTTAGAGTGTGACTAAAAAGGGGCCAAACGTCGCGGGGAATTTCATGCCAGAGGCACTTTAAATTTAAATTATTTTAGAAGACAAATGTAAAAAAAAATGCCAAAACTGAAAGAGGGTACTTTCTTTTCCCCATACTTCTTAATATTATTTTGTAACTTTAGAATATTTTAATTTTCCAGAGGAGTATCCTTATAAACCAAAATCTTGTGACCATTTATCTAAAATTTTACTTCAAACATCTGTTCCACATCAGTCAGGTGGCCACGTATGAGATGTACAATGGCACTTGTTGGCGCATTGAAACAAAGACGCAACAAGAGACAATGTGAGTGTAGAATAATCTAATTCTTAGGCAGAAGGAGACAAAAGTGGGAGACAGCAGAGACAACAAGACAAGAGAGGATAGTAAAAACAGTGGAATCCATCAGAGACAGTGAAGAGGGGGCAGAGGCTACCAGCGCGTCAGGCCCCCAGGATCTTCTTAACAAGGTAGCCAGGGATGGAGTAGAGGAAGAGGCCCAGCATGAGCAGCAGCAGTATCAGCCCCAGAGCCTTGAGGATCAGCCAGCGGTAGTTGTGCCAGATGAAGTAACGAAGTGACTTCAGAGGACCCAGAAACCACATTAGACTCGTATCCGGACGGCTTTTCAAAAGAAAGCAGGGGAGGAGGAAGGAAAGGAGCGCCGATGAGGCAGAGAGCAGGAGCAAAGGGTGAGTTGTGTGTATAAAAAAAAGAGGGGAAGGGACGAGGGGAGGGGAAGAGACAGGGACACAGTTGAAGACATGGTAGGAGGAGAAACGAGTGTGTAACCCCTCCTTTCCACCGGACGCGTAAGTGGCACGTTACAGGAGCAGCACGTTTCACTTTCGTATTCTGCTGCTTGGCCCTTTCCACCGGGTGCGTATGAGGCGCAAAGCAGCAGGGAAGCAGCTGTCACAGAGAGAGCACGAAATCACGCGAGATTAGCAAAATCACGCGTGGTTTCGTCAGTAATAGACATATATAAACGTCTATGACAATAATAACCAGGAAAAGACAACAACATGGCTCCAAAAGGTTATGTTATGTCCATTTTATATTCGTCAATAAGTTTATGTTATGTCAGGGAATATCCAAAATCGCTCATTTGTGTGATGACACACAAATGAGACCCTCCCGCGAGGTACTGACTTCTCACCGGGCCGCACAGGTAGTGACATTTCTTTAAGTAAAGCAACCGCAAAGCAGTACGTTTCTTTTATTTTGAAAATTTCCGGTGCCGAGCCGTATATTTCCTGTCTCCCCTATCCAAAATGTAGAAATTTACGTGTTTCAGAGGCGTGCTGCTTAGAAAATAGGATTGCCGCGTATATTTAGAAAAGTGCTGCGACATGTTGCTCCTCAGACGCGGCAGACTCGTGCTGCTTTTGCCTCTGGTGGAAAGGGTTCTATTGACTACAGTGGTGGCTATCAGCTGCGTATGACGTGCTGCTCCTGTAACGTGCTGCTTACGCGTCCGGTGGAGAGGAGGGGTAACAGTGGCCTTTTAACAGTGCAAAAAGCAGTGTTGTTAAAAATTCATTTGGAAACTGAATTATGATACACTGCTTATTGCACCACAGGAATGAATGTCAGAAAAAAGAAAGTTAAAGAGAAATTTGTGTCCTATTGCAAAACAGGATCCACACTTTCTAACTGAAAAAAAAACTAATGTTTGCATTTGTAAAAACTGGATTCCAATAATAGTGAAGTCCTACTTTGGTTTCTCCAGTGGGTCTGGTTCATTTCTTCCAAGTCCAACAGGACTTTTCTCCGCTTCCTCTGCCGTCACAAGGTGAAGCTCAGCCTCAACTTTACCCTGTAATCACAACATTTGTTTTCTTTTACAAATCTTAAAATATAAGTTAAAGTTCTTTTCAAGATGCTTTGAAAAAGAAAAAGGAAAAAGGAAAATAAAAAGTTAAAATCTGGATTACTGCTCACGGATCCACAATAAAAAAAAGAAAAAAAGATTTGTTACAACTCCTCTTTTCTCACAAAATATGTTTTAAATTGTTATAATTATGTTTCACTTTGACCTTCTATTTTCCATTTCACTTCCGTGATTGTGGCTATTTCTTGCTATATTTTATGAAGTCTGTCATTTCTGAAGATGATGATTATCTTACTGTGAGCTCCATCTCGTCGTTCTCATCACGCGCCACAAAAGGCCACCAGCCTTTGACCCTTTTCTGCTTGAAGATAGATATGGTGGGAAGCTCTTGCTCATTTCGGATCATGCCAATGTTGCACTGCTTGGCTGTCTTTGCGCCGCGGGGGAACCTGTTCAGGTCCAACTCAATAGCCCCTGAAAAATGGTGATGTGAACAGCAGTCAGACTCTGACTTATGTGAGACTCTCAAAGAAAGGTGTTTGCAGCGTAAACAGCATACAAATTTCAAATGATTTCATGCCATATGTATAAAAATACTTCTGCTAACGAGAAAGGATATATATATATTTTAAGGAGGTAAATAGAAAATCTGCAGCTAGGACTTTCCAGAACCAAGCCGATGAAAGAGATTTAGCTGATTTTGCTTTCTAAATACACTTCACTAAACTGAAATACTGGCAGCATTTCAACATAGTAACAACTACAATGGTGTAAGGCTAATTAATCAATTTACATTCTGCGTAACAGTGAAATAGCAAAATAAGAAAGCACTCATTTAAATCTTTTTGGGTTTAGTCAAAATAAAATAAAAAGACAAAGAACATGCTAATATTCATTTAGAGTTTAAAAGTGTTTGGAGATGGCTTTCTATAAGGAGAACAAATATATTTACTCTGGCAGCAACATTTTAACATTTTTTCAGTTCATGTTATCTAAATTCTTGTCAACTGGAAATCATAGATGAATAGGTGAGTCCCTCGAGTAGATCCAGAGTGCTAGTATGACCAAGAGATTTCCTAGTCCTCAAACAACAAGAATAAGAAAATTTCCCCAACAGCTTTTTGATCTAGGAAGCCAACATATGACTCAGTATCCCTAAACCTTCTTTAATAAAAGAGAATGATCATCAGTCCTTACCTAGGAAGTCATCAGCAGAAAAGTGGTCGGCATCCCAGACCTGCAGCGTGAGACGAGGAGGGATCTTGTATTCGGTCTCGTCCCAGGAGAACATGGACTCTTTCTTAGAGATGACGATCTTCTCCTCAGCCACGAGGTAATCGAAAGGGAAGACGAAGCGCCAGTTGAAATTGCCCTCACCAGTCAGGGAATGGTAATGCACATCTGTGTCCTGTTTGTCTTCCTGCTGCCCTTTCAGCCATCTTTGGAAATAGTGAAAGAGAAAGAAGTGAGGCAGGTCTCCAAAGTAAAATAATATTTAAACAGATTTTGTTGTTGATTATAAAGATCATGCACATAAGAACTTGCAATGCTTGGTTAGTATATCAACTTGGTGGTTTGAATAAACTTCATTGCTGCACTGGTCACGTTAACTGGACCAGTCTAATACCAAAAAAGGTTATTTTAATAAGTTAAAATAACAGCTGATAGTGTGGATCCCAAAAGGTAAATCAAATTTAACATCTTCATTATAATTTCAATTAATGTCTTGCAAAAAAAAAAATCTAATTTAGAAATGAGATTTTTTACTGTTCAAAAAGCCACAGATACATCAAGAAATCTAATTGTAAAAATGTGTTCAAACTTGATAAATTGTAAATTGTTTGATGAAGATAAAGCTTTAAATGTGAGCATCAAAGTAGCTGTTTTCTTTAACAGTTGAGTGAGACTGGCTTCATGAGTCAGGGGGGCAGAAGAAAAGCTGCTCTCTCAGTTCTCAAAAAACACCAATAGGTAGATGAATATTCTGCTTAATTTGTTAACTGAGATGCTTATAACATGTTGGCTCATAGTTTGAGGCAAGGAAATGTTATTTTGTATAAAAGTGGAAGTAACTTATCTCACATCTGAAACATCCAGGGTTCCAATACATTTTCTGAATCAAGACAGACTTAGATGTAGACTTTTCAAGATTCAAATTTCCACACCTCATTACATTTTCTCACTGTTGTAAGGTGTTACTATGAAAAAAATGTAGATTTGGTTTTTTGCTTTTTTTTTGTTATATGAATTTTTTATAAATTTTTGTTTTATCAAAATATGTAGATATGGGTTTTTTACTGTGTCTACTACTACAAGTCTTTGAGCTTGTTTTACCAAGATAATACTTTCATTATCTTCAAAAAAGTAGATCGTCTCATTGTCTCTAGGTAATAAAATGTTATTATTTTCTTATATCTAGACCCCAAACCCATTTTGATACAATTATACTTTGGTTCTTTTACCACAACAATGCAAGATTTTAGACTTGATTTGACATGTTAATAGTTTTATATCCTTCTCTAGAGATACAGTTTTGAGCTTGTTTGTTACAGTTCAATTTTCTTACATTTAGATAGAAATTTTTAAACTGATTGGAATAATGAACTGAATGATGAATTGGAATGTATGTGCGATTTAATTTAAATTACTTTTCTTGTTTAGTGCCTTGAGATGTCAGGTGTTGTGAATTGGCACTATATAAATAAACTGAATTGAACTGAAATTTAATTGTTTGATTAACTTAAGATAATATGATCTTACGTTTTTTGTTGTGATAGCAGCAGGATTATCTCATTATGTCAAGATTATAAGAACTAAAGATTATTTTGAGGTAATATATTTCCTAATGTTGCTTGTATCCGTGATACAAGCAGCTGAAATGAGGTTCCTCCGTAGAGTGTCTGGGCTCTCCCTTAGAGATAGGGTGAGAAGCTCAGTCATCCTGAGGGGGCTCAGAGTAGAGCCGCTGCTCCTCCATATCGGGAGGAGTCAGTTGAGGTGGCTTGGGCATCTGGTCAGGATGCCTCCTGGACGCCTCCCTGGTGAGGTGTTTCGGGCACGTCCCACCGGGAGGAGACCCAGGGGAAGGCCCAGGACACGCTGGAGGGACTATGTTTCTCGGCTGGCCTGGGAGCGCCCTGGGATTCCTCCCGAGGAGCTGGAACAAGTGGCTGGGGAGAGGGAAGTCTGGGTGTCCTTGCTTTAGCTGCTGCCCCCGCGACCCGACCCCGGATAAGCGGAAGAAAATGGATGGATGGATGGATATTTCCTAATGTCATTATTTTGAGCTAAGATCTCACATCTTGAAATACCATAAACTTGTTTGCTACAAGTACAGGTACAATGTCATAATCTTGAGATAATGAAATCTAAATCTTGCTTTTGTGAGATAACACTTTAATCAATCTCAATATGTCAAGGAAACAACATCGAAAGCTTGTTTTCTTACCCCAAAGCTGTTCTGTTGTGACACAGTAACTGTCTAATTATCTTGAGATGTTAATGTGATAAAATCTTAATATAATAAATTAATATATTTATATTAACAAAAAAATCCTAACAGTCATGCTGCCAGCTAGTGAAAATATCCACCACAGACAGATGCATTACTGCTACAGTATAACAATTACAGATTATCCCCAAGTGTCATGACATATTGAATGTTAAAGTCTGGTGTGACACAAAAACTACTACTTTTTGTATCATAATCACACAGTTACCACTAAGACTTTGTTTTGTTCTCAGGATAGTTACCTCATAATCTTGAGAAAATTTAATCAGAATGAATCACAGCTGTCCTTGCTTTCCATACATACAGTAGCCTGTCTTAAAACAAGTTCACTTTTTTCAAGCATTTTATTTGTACTAATACAGATTTTTATGTGTTTAAAAATGGAACACAGAGAGAAATCTAGAAACACAAATGATTGTACATATCCAAAAGTAATTTATTCTTACTTAAATTCAAACATAATGCCAATTCCATATTTTTCAAGTCTGTATTGGAACCCTAAACATCCCAAGATGTGCTTTAGTTATATCCACAATTACTTAGTTTGGTCAGCTGGTGAATTGTTATAGGATGTTACATTGCGTGTTACAGTAAAGTCAAGGGGCAACAGATTCACAGGTGACATCCCAACAGCTGTGGAAAAACTGACTATTGTGAAGAGTGGGTGGGTCTAGGACTGAGGGGACAGCAAAAAAATAAAATAAAAAATAAAAATATAATTTCTTAAAATAATTCTAATCCAGGCTGCATAAATGACGTTGTCATTCAAGCATGCATACAATGACCAAGCACTTTATTAGGCACATCAGGAAAATGAACGAGATAACACTAGGAAATGTTACAGTTTACCTTACATATGCAAAGGATTTTAAAAAAACTTTTAGGGACTTTGACTGCTGGTGCCCCTTTGATTGAGCAGAGTTGCTAATTGCACTGTGAGAAGCAGTACTGCAGATAGAAATACTTGGTTAATGAGAAAATTCAGCAGTGAATGGCTAGACTGGTGGGGGCAAGTAATCAGATTTGTTCATCAAGACAGTTACGCCTAAAAAATAGCATACTTATAAGTTGAAAAAATGTTCTGAGTCTCAAATTTCTTTGAGGGAAGAAACATTTGAATCAGAAAGTTGAGTTTTATTGCAGATAAAATATACCCTTGTCTTTATATGAGTACCACTGTAGAGTTTACCATCTTGAAATTTATACCTAAAGTGGGACACTTGATTGAGGTACAATGCAAAAGCAATACATCAAACATTCTTCGTGTTCATCCGAATAGGTTGTATTTTTGGCAATTTAGACTTCTCACTTAGAGTCTTTTTACGTGGAGAGAAAAGAGGAGTCCAGTATTATGGTAGAATTTGGAGTATAGCTCCAAATAAAGTGCTTGGTCAGTGTACAAGAAAGTATGCTTCCATGCAAGACATTTTTCTTTTGCAAATCTGAAAATTCAAAAGACCTCCAATTGTAGCTGCAGTAGAGGACCAAACCACTTTTGTAAAACTATAAAGAAGATGTATCCCTACTTGATTGTGGAATGAAATCCAAGCTGCAATGGAACCTTTCACACAACTACAGACAACATTGTCAATAAATGATCCAAGCAGCATTTGAGAAATGAAAGAAAGATTGCTTATCAAACTACTAGGTGGAGATTTGTTTTAGATGAAATATGCCTGTATCCACTTGAAAACTGTCTTTTTTCCTGTTTGATTTCAGAGATTCTACTGCAAGAGTTCTGAATAATTCAGTTTTTTATTAATCTAAGGATAACTTTTCTCAGACAGCCGAGTGTTTGCTAACGGGAAAATCTGAACTGCTCTCGGGAGTGAGTGTGTATTAAAGGTTGTTTGAGTATAAGATGACCCTGATATGAACAGGTGAACTGTCTATGGTGTACATTCCCAACTGCCTACTGGTTGCCCCTGCATGAAACTATAAATGATTATGCTATGGATTAATTAAATAAAACCATAAAATGTTAATTGATTTTTTTGGTTTTACATATATCAAGTTTGGAAAAAAAATAGCAATAAGACAATCTGTACATGCTATTTGTAATTTTTAGCATATCTTGGCCGCTGGCCTTTGATAGATTGGCAACCTGTTCAAGGTGTACCCCACCTCCTGCCCAATTAGCCCCTACCCTCGACTCTGCAAAATTAAGCGTGAATAAACAATGGATGGATGGATGGATTTTGGCAGCTGACTTTGTTCTTATTGCCCTCATTATTTGCTTAAAGCTGTTCAGCCTGGCTATTCTTAAAACAGAATTGACTCCAAATCAGTTTTTATCCTCTAAGAGGAGACACAATATAATTGCCTCCTAATTTGGTAAAATACAGTTAGTCAACTAATGTTCGCAGATTTTTGAAGTGAATCTAAGTTTTTTGCTGTATGTTTGGTTTGTAGGTATGTTAAATTACTGTCTTCTTTATGTAAAATGTCAACATCTATCTGGGATTGGTCCTTACTGCAGTAGTTTCTCAGTAGACATTGGTTTTCATTATGTTGGAAAAGGTGGCTGCAACAAACAATTGTGCGTGCTCCATGTAGCTTTACAACAGGAAGAGTCACAAAGAACTTAATCAAGGGATTTGGGAGCAGGGAAGCAAGGAATTTCTGCGAGCCATGCGATGGAAAGGTGTGTTTACCCCCTGACATAGATGTCAGACATCTTCTCTCCTGTCAAGAAAGCATCGTCCTCTAGAATTACGTCATCAGTGTTCCAAATAATAACACGAAGCTCAAAACTAGACACCAGGAGAGTTTTAACCGGAGAGAGAAGACAACAGACAGGAGACACGCCACAAACACAGAGACGTCACACATTCACGCACACAGAAAAGAAAAAATGAAAAAAGAAAAGAAATAATGGTTAACAGTAAAAAACACAAACAGCTCACACCCACGAGACGAGGCTAGGCTGCCTTGTCCCGCTGTACCTACCCCCTGACAAATATGTCACTGGACTTTTCCCCAGTGAAGTAATCATCGTCTTCCAGTATTACTTCATCAGTATTCCAAATAATCACCCTGAGCTCATATCTAGTAAGAGGAGGAACACATACACATGTAGTTGCACTTCTGTTTAACATTTAAATTTACATAAAAAGCTACATTTGACAAAACTAGTCAGAAAAAGGACTCACCATAATTTAAGATGGTATAAATCTTGTGCTGTTAAGTACTTTGAAACCCCTGAATAAATCTAATTTTGACTGAATGGTCATCAGGATTACAATTAGACGTAAGAAGTATAAACTTTCATGATAACATTTGTTTATTGTTCCCATCAGTACCTACCTCTTTGGTTTACGTGGTGATATGTCAATTGCAGGTCCAGGAGCGGGCATATCCATTGGAAACATGTCCACCCACATCTCAATTCGCCCCTTTTATGAGAGAAACAAAGGATCTGTAATGACCAAACTGTTCTCATTCACGTCTATTGACTGTTCGATTCAATCCTACCTGTTCGATTCCAGGTTTGTCTGGGTTCAGAAGGGGTCTGGTCTCCACATGTTCAGGAACAAGCCTGCAGCCGACTCGTGGTATCTCCTCCCAGTGGTTCAAAACACTCAGGGCTAAATGCTCCTCTGTCTGCTTCTTTAGACCTGTGGGATCAATACCAATACAAAAGCAGAATCTGAAGTGGGAAAACGCTAAAAAATTGCAATCTCAAGTATTATAAAAATAAGTTAAAGAAGTACTTTAATTGATGTCACAGTTTAAAATATATATATATAGTCATACCATTTTCATCCTCTATTTCTGTTGGTCCCGTAAAGATTCGATTCGCCACTTTGACTTTGCCTCCCGGCCCATAATGAGGTCCATCAATCTTTCCTTCCTTACAGAGCTTAGCTAGGATCTGACTGGGTTTCATAGGGTCCCGCCAAATGTTGTACCCGTGTCTAACATCAACAGATAACATAGGGATTTTTCAAGTAGTAAACTTTAAGATTTCAGATAAAGGAGATGAAAATAGGCGTACAAAGAGACAACCTTTTCAGTCAGGGGGAGGGGCTGCAGTTACTCTGCACAAATGTATCTGTCTAAATATGGGGAAAATCCATATGGATTTCTGGATCATAAAAAATCCCACCCCTTTTGAATTGATTACATACAGAAGATTTAAAGAGCATTTTTTGAACTTCCTGTTACAACAAGCTGTGCTGCAGCACTAGCTTGTTAGTAAACAGGAATAACATTGAATTTTGTTTTCAGGCCTGCTTTGTTATCACCAGAGCATATCAAAAAATATGGTCTTCTTTTCTACTGTTTGGTAACAGGTATTTATTTATTTTTTTGCTGTGACCTTCAGCTACCACAAAAGGAGGCTATATTCCCAGCACAGCAGGCTAGACACTTACTGTGCAAATAACTTTTAAACACATCTTTCATTTTCTGTGTGCAAAGTATAGGAAACTCCAAACAGGAAACGGAATAATTTTAAAAAGACAAAGAGTAACAGCTAAATAAATAACTCATATTGAATAAGGCATAAATCTACTCACACAGAGTAGTTTGATGAAATGCCACATGTGGCTCTGAATTTGCTGTAGAATCGATTTTCCAGGTCGATTTTTGTTTCTCCAATCAGGTCATCTGTGCCAACCAAATCCCAGTCGTACACAGACACGGTTAACATTGACTCCATGGGGAAGGTGGCCTCAATGTCAAAGGATCTGACAGATGATTCAAGCGGATGATTCAAAATGTATTAGACTCATACACTCAACATTGTGATGCATTGAAAAATGGACCCAAGTTGGGAATATAATTTTACAATTGTTCACTTCTGGCATTTAAATCCAGCAGCGATGATCAGCTACCAGTAGCTTTTTGTCCACTCACTTGCCAAATACAGGGTTTAGTTGCTTGGAGATGTAGTTCTCTTTGTCTTTGATTTCTGACTTGCCCAGCTTAATGACGATGTATGGATCAGCCTTCCCATTGATATCGGCAGGATGAAGGTCTGTGGCCTGGAAAGAAAGCAGAAAAAATGTTACTTTAAGCTGTCTTTTGTATTTTTATGACTCTTGCATTGATTCTAGCATCAATGATGTCACCCACCCTGACTAAATAGACACGGACAAGAACGTGGATGGGATCATTATGTGGAATGCTCTGGAACATCCCCATATTGGGATCATACCCTGCTTCTCTTGTGATCTCCTGAGAAAGAGGTACTTTGTACATACATAAGGAGCCCTGGATCAAAGAAAGTTAGACAAAATAAAAATGTTAGGAATACTACCTCAGTCAGCAGAGTCACAGACATGTCCTCTCAGAGAGGCAACTTTAAACATTAGCGTTACATCTTGTGTGGTTGAGAGGCATTTTATGCATATAAAACTTTTTAAAAACCAGAAATCCTTCAAGAATTTTGTGATACTAAGTAACAATTAAAAACTCCTTTAAATATTTTTAGTGTTTTAAATTTAAACTCCTATTAATGATTAGGTGGTAATAAGACTTGCATAAATGAACTGAAACTGTTCAGGCTGACTATTCTGAAGAAAAAAAACAGAGTCTAAATCAGGAGTTACGTATGTAACTAAGGTTCTATTTCATTCTTCCTGACTGCCAGAGGATGGTGCTTAGCACTTGGATATCTATGTGTGCACAGCTTAGAGTTAACGACCCAATGTTAGAGTCGTTGTTTGGAAACAGCACAACCTTTCCTGTGACCACCATAGCCAACTAATAGGGCATCTGTTTTACGAGTCTCAGCTCTCAAATTGATGTACTACTTCAGCATTCGAACAGGACAGACGGGACACGTCTGATCTAGATTGCAAACACAGCCAATGACACAGGCTGGTTAATATGAAGAGCTGAAAGTCTTTTAGGCAAAAAGGATGTAAAAAGGATGTAAAAGAAAGTAGTTCTTGCAAATAGTTGAGTAATATTGGCACAGGGCAGCACTCTGGATCCACCTTTTGACTCTCACAGCAACTGACAAATAGCTTCCATCTGTTGTCATACAATATCCTGGTAGACGTAGCATGCGCATTAAGGACAGTCTAAACAACAGCCTGGTCACAAGAGTTTAACAAGGAGTCTGACCCTTCAACAGCCACAGGTACAGACAAAGGCCCTCTGGGTGAGAGTGCCAAATGCCCCCTTCTAGTTGCGAGAGCAGGTCCTTTCTCTGAAGGAGAGCCCAAGCTTCCCCACTGAGGAGCTTGTGAATCACGGGGAAACAGATCCTCCCCGGCAAAAACGGAACAAACAAGCAGCACTCTGTGATTGCTCTTGTCGATCCTGTGTAGCGTCAACATTAGTAGTGGAAATGGAGGAAAGCCATACAGGAGCATGTCTGGCCATGGGTGTGCCGGAGCATCCTGCCCCAACGGACTGTCTGGTTACAACAGAGAGAACCAATGCAGGCACTGTGTCGTTGCGCTCGAGGCAAAGAGGTCCACCTCCGCGACACCATACCTCTGCCAGATCATTCAACAACAACAACCGGGTTTAGTCTTCTCTCTCCCGGTGGTGGTTTCTGTGTGGAGAGTAGATCTCCAGCACAGTTCTGCGCGCCGGGCAGATGAACCGCTCTGACACTCCGAAGGCAAGGTAAAGCCCACAGGAGGCGCTTCCGAGCATACAATAGTGAATGAGTGGACCTGGTGCCCCCTTGATGATTTATGTGGAAAACAGCAAATGTGTTGTCTGACCGGACATGGCCATGTTTTTCTCTCAGCACATAGCTCCAGTACATTTATGTGTTGAAGTTTCTCCTGGGGGCTCCCAACACCCTTGACCATTCTGTGGTTCCACACAGCCCCCCAACCAGAAAGAGATGCATCTGTAACAACTACTTCCCGGCGAGAGGGGAGGGAACCTAAAGGAATGCCCCTGCAGATGAAGTCCCTGTTCCCCTAGGGCCTGAGGTGCCCCAGGCAATGGCCAGAGAGCCAAACAAGTCTGTGCTGGTGCAGCTTGGGGTGGAGGCCCAGGCTACTGATCCAAATCTGTAGGGGGCGTAAGAACAGAAGCCCCAATGGTACCACCAATGACACGGCCGTAAAACTGCCCATCAACTTGAGAAGTAGACCACAGGACAGTTCCATACGCCGTCAAAGATGTGAGACGAGACGAGCAACATCCTCAACCGTCTATGGGGGGAGGCAGTCATGGCTAGAGAGTTAAAGGCAATGCCAATGAAGATTTTTTGTTTACTGGGTATAAAATAACTCTTCGGAAAATTCACTGTTAATCCGAGACACGTGGTCTAATAGGAAGGATGTGTTCTTGTGTCCCTGCTCCTGAGTCGGAGCGCACACTAGCCAGTCGTCTAGGTAGGCAAGGATTCCCAGTCCATGGATATGCAATAGGGCAAGCGCTGCAGCCACACACCTGGTAAATGTATGGGGGGCGAGAGAGAGGCCGAAAGAAAGGACTCTGCCTTCGAAGGACAGGCGTACCAATTCAAAGTAAAGAAGCTGCCTCTGGCGAGGCTGCACTGGCACATGGTAATAACTTGGAGGACGTCCACTGTGTGTAGCATGTGAAATCGCAGCATTTGACATAACGATTCAGGTGTCTTGAGATCGAGGATAGGACGGAAAACCTTCTTCCATCCTTCTTTGGAACAAGAAAGTAATTTAAATAGAACCCTCTGAACTGGTCTGAAGAGTGGATTAACTCCATTGTTCCTTTTCTCACAAGTTACCTCTTGCCTCAGGGCTGCAGACCTCTCTGGGTTGGAAACAACTGTCATTCTTACCCCATTGAACAAACAGCGAAAAACAGCGACTGGGCCTCGCAAGAGGGCACCAGTAATGTACTGAATAGATGTTAAAAAGCGGAGGCTCAGACCAGGTATCTTGTAAGGAGTGGAAAACACTCATGACAAGCACCACACAGTAGGCTACCAGCAAGCTGAGGCACAGGTGAAACACACTATGGGCTAGTATTGAAACAATAGCCGCCAATGCCAAAACATTTAACTCTAGCTCGCTCAGGTCGAACAACAACCTGTCAGCTCAACTTAGCAGCTATAGCTAGCACAGGAAAGCAAACCAGAGCTATCACACTAGGCCCTGGGAGTCACGGAACGGCGTGACACCTTGCCAAAGACAGATGTACTTACAATAAGGGACTCCAACGATGGACAAAACACAGTCGGGCTGTGTCCAACCAGATGGTTTGCGAGGCTACAAGCAAGAGCGGCAATCGTATCCGAATAAGTATCCAAAGCGTGACTTTGTTGGTATATATTCTCAACCTCTGTGCTGCGCACACGTAGATATCCAGGTGCTAAGCACCGTCCTCTGGAGATCAGGAGGTCAGGAGAAATGAAATTGAACTGTTTTTATGCTTTAAGACTATAACACACCAACATTGCAACCTAATTTGATAAAATACAAGTTAATCAGCTAATGGTTGATTAAATCTACGTATGTTACTGTAGTCTTGGTTTGTAGGGACGTTAATGACTATCTTCCTTATGTAAATCTTTTACGTCTATCTGGGTTTGATGACCATGGCAACAATCCCTAAGTCCCTTGAGTCACAGACATTTCCACACTATGTGCCTACCTTGAATCTGCCTACAATCCTGTCATCATCCAGTGCATGTTCGTCATCATCTCCAGCTTTTCCTCTGTACAAGTTGAATGTGTGAAGCCAATCCTCAAAGTTGCCATACTCACTCTCCAGCTCTTTGTTGTATACCTGCATAATCCAGCCAACATAAACAATTCATGTGTACTTGGATATAGCTCTTTGCTGGCTAGCTGCCTGACAAACTCACCACCAGCTCATCCACTCTTGATTTCGGGGGCAGTTTCGCCGAGCCGTCCGCAGCATGACTTTTCTTCTTGTCCTTGAAGTTCTTCTTCTCTTTGAACCTGTCTTTGATCTTGGAGCCTTTTAGATGGAGGTCATCAGGTCTGATATCTGCTCAGAAGGAGGAATAGACAAGACTCAGATGAAATCATGAAGAGGAATGGATGCAGAGGTACACAACATGTTGCATTAGAACCAATTGATCTTTTAATTAGAGAAGTATGCTTTCCTAAAACGCTGCTGTCATATTACATGTTCTGATAATCACAAACTGATACAAAATCAGATAGTGAGTTTTTGTTTCAGGGTGTTGCCCCAGGAGTCAAAATGAAGCATTTCTAAACAAAAAAACTACTGAAATGGATAAAAACCTTGTATTGTTGGTAAAGTTGTGCTTTTAGACTTATGCTATTTTAAGTCACTACATGACTTCATGACCTCAACGCATACTCACCTCATCCATAATAGTCTGGTATGGAAAATTGGACTCCCATTCTCGCAAAAAATTACAACATATAATAGACAAATCATCTAAAATAACAGGCCACACCCGCCCTTCCTTTGACACACTGTACCACAGACGCATCACACAACGGGCAGTAAGAATCCCCTCGGACCCCTCTCACCCTGCATATCATCTGTTCACATTTGCCTTCTGGAAAACGCTACAGGTCCCTGCCAACAAAATCAACCAGATTAAATAACAGTTCTTTCCCAACAACTGTACGGACACTAAATCAAATATTTATCTGAATTTTCTATGTGTATCTGTCTTTTTATTGTTTGTATTGTGTAATGACACAGAGATGTGAGCATGTCATGCTGTACCGAAAACAAATTCCACCAACTTGTTTTGTGGTCATTAATAAATTAATCTAATTATTATTGTTAACGGAAACCAAACTATTCCTGGCTTACCTCACCATATTTTACAAAATACAGAACTCACTCAATGAATTTGATATGATTTATTCTCATGCTATGAAATGTACCTTCCCTAAAGGGATTTTCTCATTGCATTGTAGTCTTGTGGTAAAGTATCTCATATTGTTATATAATTCAGCAAGATATGACAATGCTGTTTTATTTTTATTTGTGAGTTCTTATTTAGCTGTCAGTGTTGATAATGTAATCTGTTTTTGTTTACTAAACACTCCCTTGCAAAGCTATTTCTACCCCTGAAACCTGATCACATTTTGTCACAAAAGAACCACAAACTGCGATGAATTTGATCAGGAATTTTATATGACAGATGGACACAAGAAGTGGAAGGAAATTTATTTTTACTTTTTTTTTCAGAAGTCACCTAATTATCAAATACAATCTATATGTGTGTGATATAATCTCAGTTTTAATACAACTGTTCTGTGCATTACTGAAAAATTTATTAGAAAACAAAAAGCTGAACAAACAACTGTAGACAAAACTATTAACCATGCCCTTCATAAATCTAGTCTTTATGGATGAGTGGCAAAAAAAGATTATTGACAGAGGTCCTGTTTGCACAACCAATGTAGGGGACAAAGCACAACATGTGGGACCTTCTGACAAAAATAGCTTTTTTTCTGGCTGACATTAATCGTGCTATGTTTGGCATGCTTCTTACATGATCCATCACCCTGAACACACTATCACCATGCTGAAACATAGTACTGGAAGCATCATGCTGCAGGGATGCTTTTATTCTGCAGGTACAGGGAGGCAGAGTTGATAGGGATATGGATGGATGTTACAAAAGACTTCCAGCAAGCAATGCATATTAAAGTGTTATACTGATACACTCAGTTGTCACATATAAGTGAGAATCTGTGGCAAGATTTGAAAATTGATGTTCCAATTAAAACGAAATAGGCTGAAGTTTGTGTTTGTAAGGGGAGAAAATTTGACATATGAAGGGATGTGAATACCTTTTCCTTAGAATAACAGCCACAGATGGAGAAATATAAAGTTTCTCTTTGTTCTATGCAAAAGTAAAAAGTGGAAAGGAGATTTAAGATTTGTCATATTTAAAAAGAAAGTTAAGTACCTGCTGCTTCGGCTGCAATCTCGAGGTCTTCTCTCTCTTCTGCCTCTGCCTGAGCTGCTTCCTGGGCTCTGAGGTTCTAACACACCAGGGAAAAATACAGATCAAGGTTAACCTAAGCCTAAAAATGTATGAACAGAGTAGAATAGGACAGAATATACAACCTCCTTCAGTGTCTCAATGGAGGCAAAATATTTGGACCACCAGTCTAGCACTCTCTCGTCTGTCTCTTCCTCCTCTTCTACTCCTCCTTTCTTTTTCTTTTTCTTCTTCTTTTTTTCTTTGTCACTCTCTTCTTCACTCTTCAAAAAAGCCACAGAAGCTAAAGTCATTCCAGGTTGTTGGTGTTTGTTATTCAGTGCTTTAAAATGGTTTACTACATGCACTTATGAACTTATTAACTGCTAAATATCTACCGGAAAACTACTCACCATGTCAACTTTTACAACAGCATCAGACATCTGGGCATTACATAAAACAGCACAAGGGTTAATACACAATGGATGGTGCAGGAATGAGCAACACAAATGCAACAGCAAGTAAAAAGCATAGGACAAGATGTGAAGGTAATACTCTTGGGATCTAGAGAAGTAAATACAGAACAGATGGGACATTTCTAATATATATATATATATATATATATATATATATATATATATATATATATATATATATATATATATATATATATATATATATATATATATACACACACACACACACATGACACCTGTGCCATCTTGGGTGCCTCGATTTGATTACGATTCAATTATAAAATGAAACGATTAGATTTGTTGCATATTTTTACCCCATTTAGGGTTTTTTGTTCATTCCTTCCATTACTACTTTCTACTCTTAAATTCACAACACAAAAGAAAAGAAATCCTCACTGCGTCCAGCTTGACAACTGTGTCCATCTTTCGGATAGGGGGCTCAGCTTCTAGGTTGACGCCAATGTCACCTGCGGGGCGAGAGAAGGTGCGGGAAGAAAGGCTGGGTGAGGAGCGAGCTTGGGAGCAGCTATTGGTTAGAACCATGTAGCCATTCATTAGCTTAGCTGGAGAGAAGCCGATGATGAAAGACAGCAGCAGCAGTGGGCAGAGAAAAGGATAAGGCAGGAGGGGGCATGCAAGAAAGGAACAAGATAAGAAAATAGAGTTAAGATATCCACAAGAGGGATTTAAAGTAAGCAGAAAAAGTAATTACCAAAGAAATAGGAGGTTGAATCAAAGTAAGTTAATAAAGTTAATATGTATTTTTTTTGTTGTGTAAAAAATACAGATACATTGCTATCTTGGAAATGCAATAGATGAACTGACACAAATCTTCACAACTAATAAATACAAATGATCCATCAGGCTGTGAGTACCTGCAGAGGCCCAGTTTTTGCAGCTTTTGTCTGGAGGACTGTATATAAAATGTCTCAGGGTGGAAACAGCGTGGGACCCCACCAGGATGTAGCGCCCAAAAGCTCTGCAGTCCACCACTCGGATGTTAAGAGGAGGATGCAGAAGCTCATTTTCTGGTAGGTCCTGTGGCAACAAAATGTCATCATCAATGTCAATCTGGTTTTTTGACCTCTGTTTTAAAGATAAAAACATGATTCTGCTGATAAAATGGGGCCAGTACATAAGCGTCCTAACAACCAACAATAAAATCTTAAAATAAATCCTATAACTGATAGTAAGCAAGCGGAGGGAGGCAAACACTGGAGTTAAAAGCTTACATTTCCTTCTTCCTGTAAGAAACTGTTACAGCAGCCTTCTGCAATAACTGCAGAAAATAAAGGGATGAAAGATCCTATCAAAGAACCTTATACACAAACCTACAATGGTTACGTTTGCTAGAACAGATCATCGAAAAAAAAAAGCTTATTAACACAACTGCATTTATTTGCGGTGTAAAAGCACTGCCCAAAAAAAACCTGGGTTCTTTTCAAATGATCGATTATAGCAAACTAAATAATCCTTAGAAAACTGCCTGGTTTGTCTAAAACTACTGATCTCCCAAACAACATGACCTCTATTAAGTGCTCTTTTAGCTGAAGGATATTTTATCTTGCCATGATTTCACATCACGACAAAGCAGTAAATGTACTTTAAAAATATAAATGTACAAGTAGGTAAGATATTTTAAACATACCATATTTTGGCTTAAATTAAGTAAACTTACCACTTCAAACCATTTGACAAGGGTGCTGAAGTTAGGATTCTTCTTGTAGTTCTGAATGAGGGCAGATTGAATTCCTCGACCTGCACACTCAATGTCCACTCGGGGTCGATCAACTTGGGCCAAATTGATCCTTTTTAGGTCCCTTAATCCCCAGAATAATACCTGAATCAGGAAAAAAATTAGTGAGACGGAGGTAACCTGGATAGCTCAAAACACAAAATCATACCAGCAGAATTAGTTCACCTCTATGCGGTAGCGACTCAAGACGGGACGTATACCCAGCGGAACGGGAAGGATGGGTCCACGCTCTGAGTCCGTTGGCCCCTCAAGGGGAGGAAGGTCAGCCCTCCCTCCTTGACCAACCTAATGTGAGATGAAAGGTCAGGCACATAATGGGGTAAAACACGTTATCAGATATATTTCTAACAGTCCCAGTGGATCAATTACTATTCCCTGCTATTATTTGTCTAAATGTTCCTTAGCAAGTTCATGGGAAACCCCACCTCTTGTAAGCCATCAAAAAGGTCCTGGTATAAATATTTTACCAGTTCTCTTGGAAGAGGCAGATTTAAATTGGTTTATTTTCTGGCATAAGTCTGACTTTTAAGCATACTTAATTAACTTTTAATACCAAACTGCCACTCTCAAATAAAAGGAAATCAGTTAAGATCTCAAAGAACAACCCTGTGAACCACCAAAGTTCAAGCCTAACGTTAACTGAAAGATGCTGCAACACCAGTTTGACACTCCATACTGAATCAAATTTAATGTTGAGACGGACTGAGTGAGTGTGAAACAATGGCAAAAAGCTTCTGTTCCAAAATTCGCATCCTCAAGCTTTAGTGAAATGTGCAGTTATCAAGACAGACAATGTATTTTGCAGAAATGTTTTGTGGTCAGAAATGACAAAGTTTGAGCTATCTCCCCTCTAAAAAGTAGCAGTTTGGCTGCCAACAAAGGAGGAGGAGCAGTCAGAAATTCATCAACTTCACCTGAAATCAACAGCTTGACAGTAATAATGTGGATACAACTGGCCAATGAACTCAAACACACATCAAAACCGGCTTTGACATGAATAAAGTAGGCTAACATTAAGAATTCAACCCTATTGAAACTTCATGGACTATGCTTAATATATCAGTGTTCAAATATTCAAATAAATGTTCAAATATTTAGTCAGAATTATGCTATGATCGTGTCTTTACATGTATTTTGTCTGCAACTTTAAAATTTATCTACCCAAAAAATAATAGGGGTGTATGCATGTGTTTGAGATTGTATGTATAATTTAAACCCTGTATGGATTAGAGAAAATCCACAACAAATGAAAACTGTATTCTGTAACAGAACTGTATTCTATCTTAAAAACAGTCATGAAGAAAGATGAAATGAAAGAGAAAGAATAAACACATTAGGACAGTGAGACAAAGTGAAATGAGAAAGAGTTTTAAAAAGACCTTTATTTGAGGAACAGCAAAGTCATGGACAGCGATTAGAGCTCGCCTGATCTCTTCTGCATCAAATGGTATCTGTAAAGAGCAGTAGTCAAAAGATAGGTGAAATGATTTGGATATAACAAAGATTTTAAAGGGAGAAAAAACATAGTGAAGGGGATAAAAAGATGGTGAAGGAGTGATTTCCACAGGAAAAATGGAAAACATTATTCCTATTTCTAAAATAAAAATCTGTGATCTCACAAGTAACATCTTTAACCAGCATACTTAAGTTAACTGTGTTCCCTCTGTTACCTGTAGTAGCTCAAAGGCAGCCAGCAGCTCTCCCGCAATGCTGTTCCCTCTGAATATCTGGTAATACTCCAGCTGTGGGGGAAACCTTGGTGGCCCGTAAGACTCATCACACATCTTAATGGTGGGCTTTGCAAATGTCCGACCTATAAACTCTGCCTTACCCTGTGTACCACATTGTGTGAGATAACAGTGATGGAAAAGAGTGAGGGGATAGGGGAAGGGGATTAGACACAGGTCTGGGAGGTGCAGTTACCAATAACAGCCACTTGGTGTCACTATTAGCCAAAGTGGTGGAATGTTTTAAGACTGCTTATTCATTGATATAACAGCTTGTAAAAGAGAAAGATTCCCATAATCATGATTAAATATTTACGATATTAGTAACCATTCAAGAAGCTTTAATTATTTTTTTCAACCCTCACTGCATGTGTTAAAAATGAAAGAATAAAAAAAATATTGCTTTTTTTTAGGTTAACATTGTACATGCAAGTTTTCAAACTTTGCAATGCTTCCATACTCTATTTAACCAAATTAGTGAGAACATAAATGACAAATATGCAGGATGTAGAAAAACAAGGGTGGACAGACAGCAGGAACATGAGGGATGGAAAACACAAGCATTTAGTTTAAACAGCCACAATCTTTTTTTTTTAAGTTTTGCATCAAATCATAGGATCCTACCACAGTGTCTTGGTCATAGAATTCAACAACAATGATTGGAGGATCGTCTCTCAGCTCAGTAGCCTCTCCGAAGAGCTCCACATCATCAAACACCAGCAGCTGGTCCCATGTGGGGCAGAGCGTCTCATTTAGAACCTGGGGCACACAGACAAACTCGTTTTGCACTTGAATCAATGCAAAAACTTGGATAA
Source organism: Valencia hispanica (assembly GCA_963556495.2). Lineage (NCBI taxonomy): Eukaryota > Metazoa > Chordata > Actinopteri > Cyprinodontiformes > Valenciidae > Valencia > Valencia hispanica. The sequence continues at coordinate 31,367,738 of OY747719.1, forward strand.
AAATGGGACCTGCACAGGAAGACTGCTGTTACCTCAGTAACCTGGCTTTGTGCAGAGAAGAAGACCCGAGCAAAGGGGTCTGAAAGCCCACTGCTGTCAGCAGCAAACAGACTGCGGGCCTGGTACATGTGAGCTCTCAGCTGAAACACCTGCTTCACTGATAAAAAATATGAAACACATACAGAGCTTTTACTTTTTATTCTAACACATATTAGGCACCAACAAAGTTAGTTGCTAAAGTGTTCAACAACAGGTGTGAAAGTTTAAAAACAGCTTAGCAGAGCTCACAGTTATCCATTTTTACTAATTACACTCTGCTTACTGTTGTAGACGAGGGTGACTGGAGGAACAGACTGAAGCCCAGGGCCAGTTTTGGTGGCTTTAATCTCTTCAAAACCATTCGGGAGACCATTTAGGAAGTCCTTCCGGTTCTTGTTGAGGCCGAGCCACAAATATAACTCCAGCTTAGCCTGAACTGTCCAGCCAGCAGGGCCAAACCCCTTTTTACCAGGCAGCTGTGGACAGAGGTTACAACAATGAATGGTATTAATATAAAGTCAGCATAACCTAAAGCTCCTCCAAGAAAAGTACTGCTGTTGGTAACCAACGGGCAGCTCAGTATTTCTATTAGTTCCAAATATGCTCTATTTTCAAACAGTTTATTTATTAGTGAATCATTTTAATGCTCATGTTTAAAGTTTTTGCAAGCAGTCATCAATTCACCTTCATATTTGCAATATACTGTATTATGTCTCTTCTGTTATTTAAAGGATTTCACCACTCTTCTTGGGAGATTCTGTTAGAGTGTTTGGTTTGGATCAAAATTTTGATGACAAAAATGGGCCCTGGTAGTCCATCTATTTTTTAATAGGGTTGAGGTAAGGGCTATTCTAGAGGCTTAATGTTAGGCTGCTCTATTCATTCTAAATCTTTCTGATGTGTGTTGGGATCATTGTCCAAATTTTAAAAGTTGTACTTCTTTATCTGAGGTATATTTGAAAAATTTGGAAATAGTCCTATACATATGTTTTTTTTATTCCATCCACACATCCACAGGGAAAAGTCCCTTAGCATACTTCTACCACCATCTTGCTTGACAGTTAGTACAGTTATCTGAGATCTGAAAGCCCTGCTTTGACTCCTCCAAACATCTTCTTGGTTTTGTTGCAATTTTGCAATCATTTTCTAAATCTGACTGTAAAACCTTTCTTCCAGAAGGTATTTTGCTTGCATATACAGGCCACTTCAATTTTCAAAGGTTGAATTCATAATTCAATTACGCTTAAAAGTTAGATTTTATTGAAATGCTTGAATTTCTGGAATTGACCTATCAATTTTGCCAAGGAAAGTAGTTGAATATCCTCCAAGAATGCTTTTATTTATAGTTACAAAAAGCAGGTGGTTGAGTATTGACTCGCTAAGGAAAATTTAACGAAACATCAGTGGGAGTGTATACATTTGAGCCTGTGTGTCTAATTTCATGGATCAGAGATAATAGATAGGGTGACCATACGTCCACTTTTGCCCGGACATGTCCTCCTTTTTGGCCATAAAATTATGTCCGGGGGGATTTTTTTAAATATCATAAAATGTCCGGGTTTACCCCCAAATTGCACCTGGTTTACCTCACTTTAAAAGCAGCCGCTGCCCATAAAACAAACGAGGAGCTGCGCTGCATGCTTGTAATGTGCCACTAAAATGCCGAAACGGAGGTGTAGTTTCACAGACAAATTGTAGAAAAAATACCCAATGTTCAGACATGGTCCTCAGAGCCGTTTTTAGTGATCTTGGGTAAAAATAGATCAAATAAAAGGAGGAATATTCCAATTTTAAAGCATAATGAATGATGGAAGCCTGATGGAGTCTGATTATTGTGATCTAGATTGGTGCATATGAGTCAGATTTAATGTTTTAAAATAAACTATATTATCTTAAAAACGTGCTATAGTTTATAATGGTGATAATGTAATCATTATTAATCACTTAATCTAATGCATCAACTAGAAAATAACGTTTTCAAGTCGCACCATCCAGCCTGCATGTTATAAGAAACAAAAGAAGTTCTCTGTCAGACAGCAGGTAAAACACTAAACATGACTCAGTGATTTACTGGAGAATAAACTCCTACATCATTTTAAAAAACATATTTGCTGGAACACATTTCCAACAATCATTAATAATGATATTTTTCTGCAAATATCAAAAGCATTCTTTAGTCTATTTGATTTATTATGCTGGTTTTTCAAAACAATCCTTCAAATTCATGTGAGAGATGGAAATGACATCTAACTGTATATACCTCATCAATCTAATATTTGAGTATTTTCTAACCTGAATCCATACTAATTTATAGATTTTATTCGGGGGGTAGTCACGCCCATAGGGAGGGTGTCCTCTTTTTGGATTCTCAGAATATGGTCACCCTATAGAAAATATTAACTTTTGCATATTGTTTATGTTTTTTACAATCCCTAATGTTATTGGTTGTATAACTATTGTGCTCTTAAAAAAGAAGAATTAAAATCCATCATTAAAAACCCACACAATCAAACATTTATAGACATGATGATTTTATGTAAGCCTCTGATCAGAATTTTATCAAGTTAAGAAAGGAGGAGAAATAAAGCAGGAACTAAGGCTGGATGGTGGTACCTTGAGGAAGACCGCTTTGACTTTCCCACAGTCTTTGCCAGTTTCTTCATCCACCACAGAGTGCAGTATATCTTTGGAAGGAATCCGGGCATAGGCGATGCGCTTGTTGTTACTCATCATCCAGATAAAAACATCTGGGATGCTGTGCTGAGGCTGGGGATAATTTAAAGAAATGAAGCTTTAAACTGTCTTGAATTCTTTCCATACTCATGAGCTATTACAGAGTCCAGATAAGCATTACAGAGAACTGAGTTTCTACCTCATCAGCAAGGAAACGGAGCCTCTGCAGGAAGTTCTGCGCCAGCTTGAGTTTTTCTTTCACTGTGTTTTTCTTCACCTGTGTGCGAATCTGCTTGGCCTGCTGTCCCATGCTGTCCTGCAGGAGTTAAACATTAAATTAATGCTTATAATGATAACAAAAAACCTCCTTATGTAGCAGCCTGTATATTTGCTCCAAAATATTAGGTAGCCTATAATACACATTTGAAAATTCAATGTGATTTTGCAATTGCATGTAAATGTCCTACAAGTAATAAGTAATTCAGAAATAAAGTTCTATTTTATCTACTTACAACAACAGTAAGACTAGGGGATACTGAAGCATTAATTCACTGAAGCTTACTTCTGTTCTCAAGAGGAATAAATCTTACCATCTCTCTCATGCAAGACTTAAGCCGTTCTCGATCAAGCTTGGTTCTGCCTGCCAGGTTCACATCTTTGTTGGCAAGTGTCACATACCGACTACAAAAAAACCACAGGCAAAAGTAAATTAATGACATACTGGTGTCAGTGACATGCTGATTCTCCATTAGAGCACTGTACTATTCTAACTGAATTTAAAAAACACAATGAGATCATTAAGAGGGAGAAAAAGAAACATTGATCAAATCTGCAGCCTGTTTTCAGCATGAAACCCTTAATTAATGTGTTTGCTCCAGAGGCAGCTAACTGCCTTTTTATGGGCGGATATTTTTTAAAGATAGCATCAAAACCAAACTAGCACTTTTGTTACAGTTAAAACTACTATAGCAGTTTATCTGTGATCGCTGTGAGGAGAAACCTTCAATAGGGGCCAACTACTATTGACAAATGTAGTTCGGATTCAAGATGAGGACACATTTTTGTTACAGAGCGGATTACCTGCAGCCAACAATGAGCTCCTCCAGAACTCCCCTGAGTCTGCGCTCCGGAAAGGCCTTCTCTGTCTTAATAATCTCTTGAACATCATTTAAGCCCTCTTCCTGGTGGAGCACAAGTAGAAATACGCTCAAACAAATTTAACTGCTACATGACCTCACGTTTACTCCATACATTACATATATCACATGTAATTAACTTGCATTTTTACAGCAAACAGACTTAATAACCATAACCCAATCAGGGACACATTTATGTATGTAGGGTTAAATATATACATACAGCCTCACTAACATTTGGTTTAATGTTCCTTAGCAGATTGCATCTTAACCACCAGCTTTTTGTAGCCATCTGCGGGGTCCTGGCATAAATCTGGTTGGATTTGACCACTCTTCTTAGCAAAAATGACAGAGTTCATTTTAATTCTCAATAGATTTGTTTTAAAGCGAATTTCAGAGATTTAATGTTGTTGTAGTCTGCTGTATTTTTTTCTAAACCAGTTTTGGAAGTTTCATCTTTCTAGTTGCTGATTTGAGTTGAAGTCAAAGAATCTGTGGTTAGAACTTCTATATTTTATAATTTTTTCACCCACTTTGTGCTATGCACCAGTACCACTGACAGTAAAACAGCCCTCAGGATTAGCCTACCACCAACTAATAGCCTTTAAAAAGGCTAAACAACCTGATAAAGAATGCTGGTTTTGCTCTGGGGACGACTGTGGAACCTCTGGAGACGATGATGCAAAGAAGACTTAGACTTAGAGACTTAGACTTAGACTTAACTTTGTTCATCCCTTTGGGATGACTCCCTCAGGGAAATTAACATTTCCAGCAGCAAACAAAAGGATGGAGTAAGATAAATAAACATATACAGAACGTTTGATTAAATAAAATAATTATATATACATATACATATAATATTGCACTGTGGCTACTGCTCCTTCCCCTCTATCCTCCCTATTTCCTCCTCCCCCCAAGTGAGGAGTTGAAGAGGGTGATTGCACGATGGACAAAAGAGGTCTTGTGTCTACTGGTCCTGCATTTGGGAAGAAGCAGTCTCTCACTGAACTGGCTCCTCTGGTTGCTGATGACAGTGTCCAGAGGATGGCTGGTGTTGTCAAGAATATCCAGCAGTTTGTCCAGTGTCCTCATTTCTGCCACCGTCACCAGAGAGTCCAGCTTCATGCCGACCACAGAGCCGGCCCGCCTGATCAGTTTATCCAGTCTGGATCTGTCCTTCTTGGATATGCTGCCCTCCCAGCACACCACGGTGTAAAAGAGGATGCTGGCAACCACAGACTGGTAAAACATCCCTAGCAGTTTGCTGCAGATGTTAAAAGACAGCAGTCTCCTCAGGAAGAACAGCCTGCTCTGTGTCTTCCCATACAGGTGGCTGGTGTGTGTTGTCCAGTCAGGTTTGTTATCCAGCCACAGCCCCAGGTATTTATATGAATCCACAGCCTCCACCTCAGCTCCCTCTAGCAGGACTGGTCGCGGTTTTGGTCTGGACCTCCCAAAGTCAATGACCAGCTCCTTTGTCTTAGAGGTGTTGAGCTGTAGGTGGTTGGTGTGGCACCATGCAGCAAAGTCCCCCACCAGTCTCCGATACTCCTCCTCTCTGACGTCCCTGATGCACCCAAGAATGGCTGTGTCATCGGCATACTTCTGTAGGTGACACAGCTCCGAGTTGTAACAGAAGTCCGAGGTGTACAGGGTGAAGAGGAGAGGGGCAAGCACTGTTCCCTGGGGTGCTCCAGTGCTGCTGACCACAGTGTCAGAGAGGTAGTCAGAGATCCAGTCCACCAGGTGGGGGTCCACTCCCATCCTGCTCAGTTTGTCCCGGAGCACAGGGGGCTGGATGGTGTTGAAGGCACTAGAGAAATCCAAGAAGAGAATCCTCACTGTGCCGCTTCCCTTATCCAGATGGGAGTGGGCTCGGTGTAGCAGGTAGAGGATGGCATCCTCCACATCAACACCTGGCTGGTAAGCAAACTGCAGGTTGTCCTGGGCGTGCTGAACCTGGGGTCTGAGGAGGCTGAGGAAGAGCCGCTCCAGCGTCTTCATAAGATGTGATGTAAGTGCCACTGGTCGGAAGTCATTCAGTTCACTGGGCCAGTTCTTTTTCGGGACTGGAACGATGCAGGATGTCTTCCAGAGGGTGGGCACTCTCCCCAGCTGCAGGCTAAAGTTGAAGATCCACTGAAGTGGTTCTCCCAGTTCTGCAGCACAGGTCTTCAGAAGTCTTGGACACACTTTGTCCGGACCTGCTGCTTTCCTGGGCCGGATCTTCCTTAGCTGTCCTCTGACCTGGTCTGTGGTGAAGTGTGGTGGAGACTGTGTTGAGGTGGGGGAGGAGGGAAAGGGGGTGTTGTGGTGTTTGGGGGAAGATGTGTGGCGGGAAGAAGGAGAGATGGCTGTGCTGAGGGAGGTGGTGGGGGTTGAGGGGACAGAGTCCGGTTGAACCGGTTGAAGAAGTCATTCATCTCATTTGCCCTCTCCACTGTCCCCTCTGTAGCTCTGGTCTTTGTGTTGTAACCTGTGATGGTCCTCACACCTTCCCAGACCTCCCTCATGTTGTTGTCCCTCAGCTTCTGCTCCACCTTTCTCCTGTAGCTGTCCTTAGCTTCCCTCACACAGTGCTTCACCTCCAGCTGTGCTGCCTTCATTGCCTCCCTGTCTCTGCTCCTGAAAGCAGCCTTCTTCCTGTTGAGGACAGATTTGACTTCCTGCGTTACCCACGGCTTGTTATTAGGATAACAGCGGACTGTCTTGACAGGGGAGACCACGTCTGTGCAAAAGTTCAGGTAATCCGTCAGACAGTGTGTCATCCCCTCAATGTCCTCACCATGCGGGTCCATCAGCACATCCCAGACCGTGGTGTTAAAACAGTCTCTGAGGGCACTTTCCATCTCAGGGGACCACCTCCTTATGGATCGGGTTGTCACCATCTTCTTTTGGACCAGTGGGGTGTACAGCGGCTGTAGGTGCACCAGGTTGTGATCAGACTTCCCCAGTGGGGGGAGGGGAGTCGCTCTGTATGCATCCTGTACATTTACATACAGTAGATCTATTGTCCTGTTGTTTCTGGTCGGACAGTCGACAACCTGGTTGAAAACAGCCAAAGTGGAGTCCAAAGTGACGTGGTTAAAGTCCCCAGAGATGATCATCAGGGCCTCAGGGTGCTGTGTCTGCAGCCTTGCTGTGACAGAGTGGATTTTCTCACAGGCAGCGGCTCCGTCAGCTCTCGGAGGGATGTAAACACAGATGGTGATCACGTGACTGAACTCCCTCAGAAGATAATATGGCCGGAGACTAACTGCTGTCAGTTCGAGGTACTGACAACATAGAACTGTCTTTACGGAGATATGTCCTGGGTTACACCAATGGTTGTTCACATACATGATGAGTCCCCCATCTTTACTTTTTCCGCTCGCTTTCATGTCTCTGTCGGCTCTCACAGCTGTGAATCCCAGCAGGCCCACCTTACAATCCGGTACGAGGTGGTTTAACCATGTCTCCGTAAAGATGGACAAGCTGCTCTCACGGTAGATCCACTGGTTGTTAAGTGCGGACAATTCGTCAATCTTGTTTGGCAGCGAGTTCACATATCCCATGATGACGGAGGGAATCGATGGTTTGTAGCACCTCCGTTTCTCCGCCCGCTCAGGCTTAAGCTTGGCCCCAGCTTTGCACCCCCTGGGTCTCCTCCTCAACTCCACCGGTATAGGGTGTCGTAATGCGGTTTGTGTTTTTGTGCGCAAAGCCAGCAGCTCCTCTCGTAAATAAGTGAGGAAACTGCCTTTTGGGTGCATATTAAATTAAAGTTGAACAAACACTATATTTAAAAAAAAGGAATAACGTAGTTAATGTAGTTAAAGAAGCTAAAAGAAATAAAAATAGCAAAAAAAAACTAGAGAGCTACTGGAGAGGCAGCCGTTTCTCACAGCGCCATGGCAACTGCGCCTTTCCTTTAAAGAAAAACTCAAGAAGGATTCTTCATGAAATCAAAAACATTATGGACAACCCTGAGCATCTTCTTCATGAGACTGTCATACAACAACAGAGTATCTTCAGTCAGAGGCTTCTTCAGGTTGGCTGCAATACAGAACGCTACAGGAAATTCTTCCTGCCCACAGCCATCATTATCTACAACAACTCCTTAAAGAATTAATTATATGAGCTATACGACACTTAATTTCCCTCTGGGATCAATAAAGCATTTTTGAATTGAACTTGTTTGATGGGTTGTATAGTGTTCTAAGTTAAGTTTTAAAGGCTCAAATGAATCCTCCAAATGCTGTTCATGTTATTATAGCAAACTAACTCAATGGGTTACTTGTTTGGCCATAAAATCTTTCTCCAAAAGTCATTTACTGTAACTCCTCTCCATGTCTCTCTCTATGTCATCTCTATACTGGTAGCTGCAAAATCCAGGAGAGCTTGAAGTTGTTGATTTTGGAGTAGAACTGACATTCTTAAACATTGGTGGTTCTTTGGTTGGTTGTATGCATCCTAACTAATTGCCCTTTATCCAACCACTGGGTTTTCCTACAGAGCAATGAATCCCAAACAGATATGAGAAACAACTTTGTAAGGCTTAAATTGTGTTTCTGTACTGGCCTTTCCAAACTCCCAACCTTGACTCTAATGTTGTGCACTTGCATGGAAACTAAGCATTTTAAATGAACTCTCCTAATTCTTCCAAGAAGAGTGGTCAAAAAGCCAGCCAGAATTGTGTTGGCAACTACAAAAAGGGTGGGGTTCCTTTAAGACTTGCTTAGATTCATTTGTTCAAATAATAGAAGTGCACATGAGCATGTACAATATGTCTCAATTCCCCTGAATGGATTACAGAAAATCCACAATGAATTCAAAATTGGGCCCCCAATTCTTGTTTTTAAAAATAAATCAGGCAGCATGGTGTATTACCAGTCCAGCCTGTAAAAAAATTATTCAAATACATCATTAAAAGGCAAGATTATTTAAAGATTAATAGCCATGATGACAGCTACATAGCAAGAGTTACACTCACCAACTTGTCTGCAATCTTATCCATCATGTTTGAATTATAAAGCCGTCTCCTCTGATCCTGCCACCAGCTCTTGATGTAGACACATGGCTTTTTTTCAAAGTAGGGCAGATGAAAGTAGTTTCTGTAAAGTTTGGGAAATTATCTCAGTAATTGTTCCTTTTAATTTAAAGTTCATTATATAATATATGATCTTAACTGTTTAATTTCCTTCTTGCTATTATAACCTACAGACCTATCTGTGATGAAAGGCTTCATGGGTGGAGTTGAGGAGACTGAGGTGAGGTCTGCATCCTCGTCAGCCTCATCTTCACTGGAGTTTTGAATCAGCTCATTTTCCTCCTCCTCATTCTCTCCCTCTTTCTTTTTCTTCTTCACAGAGGAAGATTTGCTCACACCATCTATGTGGTTGCCATAATTTCCTGTTGGCCGAGTGTTTCAAGAGATTGGAAACTGTTACAGTAGCTATTGATTTTTGTTTGGAGACTTGGGATGTGTATTTCAGTTTTAAAAAGATCAAGAAAAGTGTAGAATACCTATTGTGATTTCAAAACTTATCAGTTTGTCACCAATTTTCCTGTCGATCATAGTAGCCTCCAGAAACGAACCAAACAGAAAGAACTCTTCCATTTTCCCTGTGGCACTCTTATGGAAAAATAAAGCTAATAAGCATTTCCATTTCAGGCTATAGCGAAGTAAACAGTAATGCTGGTTACCTAGCACCCTTACAAGTATATCCCCCAAAAACCAAGAGAGTCTTTTCACCTCTGAGATGTTGGAGACAGGCTCCACTTGAACTTCAGTTGAGGAGATGGTTTCAGGTGACGTAGTGTCCAGGATCTCCACAGCTACAGAGATAAGGAGGCGTGCTCTGAAGGACACACCTTCGCCTAACCCATCATTAAGGTCCTGGTGCTCATCCATCAGTGTATACTGACGAGTAGAGCCGTACATGTTGACCCAGGCTGGACCCAGTGTGGGCAAAAAGCCTGAAGGTGTTTACATTAAGATAAAAAGATTTAGGATGGTTTGAGTTCACATTGTTGCTGTAATTAATTCCAAGGGTCTACATTCAGTAAGGTTATAGAAAGGAATCACATAAAAAAGTGTTTTGCTGAAAAATCTGCGGTCTATTGACATTTTTATGTATACATTTCTACAGCAACTACCCATATACAGTAATGAATTATTATAAAATTACTCTGACAGTTTGTTTTGATTAATTAACATTCATATAAATGTATTTTGGGACATTTTTCTGAAAATTAATTTAAGTTATAAACAGGAGAAATAATGGTTCAAGTATAAAGGAATCATATTGACACTTAATATGTTGTTTTAACTCTTATATTCTGAAAATCTAATAAAATAATATTCCTATTTGACACCTGGTTAATATTCAGTGCTTTGCAAAACTTTTAATCCATCTTAAACTCACATTTCATAATGTTACAGACCCAAACTTCAATGTTTTTGTATGTTTTGTGTTAGACCAACAGAAATCACCTTATTAAGAAATTACAGAAAAATTAAGCATTTTATCAAACTTTTGCTCTCCAAATAAAATCTGTTCCTGCTGGAAACGAACCTCTGCCCCAGTCTCAATTGTCCCAACTGAGGAATAGTATCCCCACAGCATGATGCTGCCACCACCATGTTTCACTGTGGGGTCAGTTGACACGGTTACAGTGCAAGGAACCACTCGCACAATCCTGTTTTGGACTTTGCAGTGCAAATGTTTACAAAAATGCCCAGGGTAAAAGAGACTTCAAAGAAAATAAAATTGCAGGAAAAAAATGTTCCAAGTCTAATAGTCGAATCATAACATAGGTACCTCTAAAATACTTATGGCTGCACTGGATTTTATTTAAAGGTATCAGGGTAAAGGTGACTGAATACAAATGCATGCAACACTTCTAAGATTTTACTAGTAAAATAAATAGAAAAAACATGCATTCTTTTCCTTCTAATTTCACTTTTGGAAGTGCATGTACAAATGAATATTAGTTTGAATGCCTTTAAAATCAGTTGGCAATGAGGATATGATCTAGTAGAACAGGATTTGACGTACAACTTACACGCTGTTAAATAATTACTTGCGGAAAGAGATTAATGAATCTGCGTGACAACCAATAATTTCTTTTAAGACAATTGACTCTTATGCTGCATATTGAATCTTGACTGATACCTTTATCACCATCATTTGATATCTTCCGTAGATCGATGAAGTGAGTTCCTATGGCAACGTCATTGACCTTATCCGAGTCTCTAATCTGTACCTTGATCCTTTTGCAAAGAGGAGGGAATAGCTCTGTGAAGATTACTTGCTCATTCCAGATTGGTTCGTAGCTGCTCTTCTGGACCGAAGTCTTTCCCTGGAGACATACAGAAGCAGAATAATGGTTAACTCACTGACTGGGAAAACACACACACATCTGGATTGGTATATATATATATATATATATATATATATATATATATATATATATATATATATATATATATATATATATATATATATAGCTACCCCAACTGATATAAAACTAATATACAACTGATAAAAAACAAAATTTTAGCTTTCTAGAAGCAAAACTGAATGAGAATTATAAAAAAGACCTGTAGTGTTTTTCACAGCAAGTGTTCCCTATGGAGTCATAACAGGCAAAGAAGAAATAAAGCACTTAAAAGAGAGAGAAAAGGGAAACCTTTTGCCCAGAAAACTGCACTTGAACATAGGGGTCAACAAGGTCTCTGTTCTCTCCAATGAAGGCCTTTTTCACATTCGCCATGATGCTGGTGTTCATTTTAGGAAGTCCTTCAGCACGGTGGATCTTCACATAAAATCTTGCCCATTGCCTCTCTGCCGGGATGCCTTCTGGGAGGAGCAGATTTCTATAGTACAAGAAATCGCAGAAGAACATATTCAGAGACCAGACCATGGAAGGTGATTGCATCTGTTTTTAAGTTTTCACTCAGAAATATGAGTCTTATAAATTTAAGGCATTCACTGATACTGGGTGATTATTGAAAAGACAGATTTTGTTTGAGCTTGGAGGGCAATCTTTCAACCATATTCCCTCTTATGAAGTATTAGCATAATGCTCTATCTCCAGCCACTCAGTTTACTATTGTAGTTTATGTACAGAATATCAAGTTATTAGATAAATTTATTTCAGGGAACTGGTTCCTTTTGAGGGGAAATGATACACAGATATACAGCACAGTCCTATAAGTGAAAGGTTTTGCATATGCAGCTGATGGCAATTAGAAGTTTTAAGTCTTATGATTGAAACTAGTTTTATGAGAAAGAAACCGCATATCACCCCTCAATGTCGTCCTCATCTGTCTCATTGGCTTTATGTGGGGTCTTGATGTTATCACCCTTCCCAACAACGGCGATATCACACTTTACGTATCCTTTGCACCCTGCTGTGATGTCATCAGGATCAGACAGGATGGCCCATTTGTGGTAGAACTGGTGTTCTATGACAGATGTGAATAGATCCATTATCAAACCAGCAAAAAGGCAATCAAAATATTGATTTCAAATTCGTGGATTCTTCTTGACAAAAAAAGCTTAGTCAACTCTTTTGTGTACAGCCAGTGTTATCAACTACTTCTTATTGGAGTTATATAAATAGCTTACCAGGCTGAGAGTAAACTGTTCCAACATCCATCTTAAAGGTTCCCACCAATGTCCCACTTCTTAAAAGGTTTTTAGAATGAATAACCTAGGTAGACATAAAGAAAAATAAACTTAAACAGAATTAAAGAGCTAATTTTCATCAATACTTGTACGTGCAAGGAAAATTATTATCTGTATACCTAATATCATATCAGGTGCTGCACAATATCTTCAGTAATTTTACATTTAACAAATAAAAAATTAATTCATTACTTACATAAATTAATTGTCTACAAAATTATCAATGTTGATTGTTTTAAAAAAACATATGTATAGCACTTATATAATATTATAAGTATGTAAGTAATATATAAAACAGACCCTTTCCAAAAAATTAGAATATCATGGAAAAGTTTATCTATTTTCTTGATTCCATTCAAAACGTTAACCTTCCATAGATTATAGATTCAGGGCCCACAGCTTAAGCGATTTCAAGTATATAGTTGTTTATTTGTACATAATTTGGGCTTCCAGCTCATTAAACCCACGAAAACAGGAATTCAAACAAATTAGAATACTGTGAATAAATCGAAATCACCATTTACTTCTCAGTTTTTGCAGAAAAAAAGAAAGAAATTAGGATCACATCAAATCAATCAAAACATGGTACTTTCAAAACCTAATGCCAATCTTCAATACTTGGTAGGGAATCTCTTTGCCTTAATCGCTGCTTCAATGCGCCGTGGCATTGAGGCAATAAGCCTGTGGCATCGCCTGGGAGTTATGGAAGCCCATAATTCCTTGATGGTTGCTTTCAGCTCTCCTTTGTTTTTGGGTCTGGTGCCCCTCGTTTTCCTCTTGATAATACCTTATAGATTCTCAATGGGGTTTAGGTCCGGCGAGTTGGCTGGCCAGTCAAGCACTGTGATGGTGTTAGCATCAAACCAGGTTTTGGTGCTTCTTGTGGTATGAGCAGGGGCCAGGTCCTGCTGGAAGATGAAATCTGCATCTCCATACAGATCCTCATCAGAAGGAATCATGAAGTCATCTAAAACATTCTGCTAGACTGATGCAGTGACCTTGGATTTAAGTGAGCAGAGTTTACCAACACCTGCACCGGACATTGCACCCCAAATCATGACTGACTGTTAATATTTCACACTGGACCACAAGCAACTTGGGTTCTGTTCCTGACCCGTCTTCCTCCAAACTCTTGGACCTTGATTCCCAATTGAAAGGCACACTTTACTTTCATCGTAAAAAAGCACCATGGACCACTGGCCAACAGTCCAGTCCTTCTTCACCTTGGCCTAATTGAGACGCTTCCTACGTTAGCGACAGTTGTAGCCCATCTCCCAGATGTGTCTGAATGTGATGAATCTTTTCTGTTTGATAATCCCCTGAAGCCCACGGTCAGCTCTGCTGCTGGTTCATCTTCTCCTGCAACATTTTGCCCTTCCACTAGACTTTCCATTGATATGCTTGGACACAATACTCTGTGAACAGCCAGTCTCCTTGGCTATGAACTTTTGTGGCCAACCCATCCTATGGAGGGTATCAATGATGGTCTTCTGGCCAGTTGTCAAGTCTGCAGTCTTCCCCATATTGAAGCAAATTGAGACAATTGAACCAAAGTGAAGCAATTTAATGACACCTGGGAAAACCTGTGCAGGTGCTATAAGTTTAGTAGATGAGTAGTGTGTGACACTCAGTTTTAAACATCCTGCCCTGTAAAATTTGGGCTGATTTCTTCAAAGTATTCTAATTTTTTGAATTCCTGTTTTCGTGGGTTTTATGAGCTAAAAGCCCAAATTATGTACAAACAAACAACTACTGTAAATACTTGAAATCGTTTAAGTTGTGGGCCCCGAATCTATAGCTACGGAAGTTTAATGTTATGAATGGAATTATGGAAATAAATAAACTTTTCCATGATATTAAAATTTTTTCTGAAAGGGTCTGTATAATCATGCTGGTTCAACAAACCATCAGGCCCCCTTCACAACAACAACAACAAAAACAAGCAAACAACCCCCCCCCCCCCCAAAAAAAAACCTAATAAAACCAAAAGCTGTTGGCTCCAGAGTAGTGGTATCCAAACATTTTGTCACATAAGCAAAAATCATTAAGTGGGGCGTTGCGTGGCATAGTGGTTCGAGCGAGCGCCCTATGTACAGAGGCCTCAGTCAGTCCGTCCTCGTAGACTTTTGCCACACGTCTTCCCCCCCTTCTCATCGGCCTTCTAAAACTATGCACTGTTAAATAAAGGCCACTATGTCCACAAAACCTTGAAAAAAATAATTAAGTCAAAACTACATGTGGGCCAAAAAATATATAATTAAAAATCAAAATTATACTGTGAAATTATAATTCTTTAACAATAAACCAAGCTTGCAGTATTCTAATTAGAATTCTAAGAAAAATAGTTTCTTTACATAGTATGCATTACTAACCGAGAGCTTGATGATCTTGTCAAACATGACATCTGGAGGGACGTGGAAATCGAAGACAAAATACTGCAGGTAATAGAGACACAGGGTTTCCCAATAAATTGCAATGTATTTACTCTTGCCTCTAAAATCAACAGCACAATATAAAAAGATTTTTCTCAACATGGCTCAGACTGGGACGGGCTCAGAGCCCCTCTGTCTTCCTGAGAACTGGTGCAGGAGCAAATAGAGAAACCAGATGATTGATAGTTCTGAGTGAAGACTGTGATTGCTCACAGAAAGCTATAGAATTCAAAGCAAGTATCAAAACAAAACTTTTTACTAAGGAACAGAAGGGATTATCGTGTCAGTTTAGGAGATGAGTTTCTTTGAAGTACAGGGGTAAGTGTGTAGGTAAAGATACAGTTGTGTGCGAAAGTCAGGGCACCCCTTTAAAAACAGCATATTTTATATATTTAAAAATGTATATTCATATTTACTGTCTCTCTGGTATATGGGAAAAAAAGACAATATTGTCAGGAAACATTAATGCATAGTTACATTTTATTTTATAAATTGAACAAAATTACTAAAATTAAAAACATAATTTTGGCATGTGCAAAAGTTGGGGCACCCTGAGAGTTTCAAAGTTTCAGATTCTTTTTACAAGCTCAGACCTCTACCAGCTCATTGGTCCTGAAGCATGTGTCAACAATTGTCATTAGGGAGTGCCAGCTGGTGCCAATTTGAGGGTTTCTTAAATACGGCGACTCCACAAACCTTGTACAAACACTCAGCAACCATGGGTTCCTCTAAGAAGCTGTGTAAGACAGAAAAAATGAAAGTAATTGATGCCCACAATGCCGGGGAGGGCTACAAGAAGATAGCAAAGCGTTTTCAGCTTGCAGTTTCCACAGTGCGAGGCATAATTAAGAGATGGCAGGTGAGGGGAACTGTGGAGGTCAAGAAGAGATCTGGAAGACCAAGGACACTCTCGGAGAGAACAGCTCGTAGTCTGATCAGAAAGGTAAACCAAAACCCACATTTGACTTCAAAAGACCTCCAGGAAGATTTAGCAGACTCAGGAGTGGTGGTGCACCCTTCCACTGTGCGCCGATACTTGCACAAACAAGACCTTCATGGAAGAGTCTGCAGAAAAAAACGTTATCTACGACCTCATCATAAAATACAACGTCAAAAATATGCAACAGAACATCTACAGAAGCCTGATGACTTTTGGAAACAAGTGCTGTGGACTGATGAAGTTAAAATAGAACTCTTTGGCCACAATAAGCAAAGGTATGTTTGGAGAAAAAAAGGAGCAGCATTTCATGAAAAGAACACCTTGCCAACTGTTAAATATGGGGGTGGATCCATCATGCTTTGGGGTTGTGTTGCAGCCAGTGGGACAGGAAACATTGCTCGGGTGGAGGGAAGAATGGATTCAATTAAATACCAGCAAATTCTGGAGGCAAATATCACAGCATCTGTAAAAAAGCTAAAGCTGAAAAGAGGATGGCTTCTACAACAGGATAATGATCCTAAACATACCTCCAAATCCACCATGGACTACCTCAAGAAACGCAAGCTGAAGGTTTTGGAATGGCCTTCACAGTCTCCCGACTTAAACATCATCGAAAATCTGTGGGTAGATCTTAAAAGAGCTGTGCATGCAAGACGTCCTAAGAATATTGCAGAACTGGAAGCCTTTTGCAAGGAAGAATGGGGAAATATCCCAAATAATAGAATCCAGAAACTTGTTGTTGGCTATAAAAAGCGTTTACAAGCTGTGATATCTGCCAGAGGGGGTGATACTAAGTACTGAAGGTACTGATGCTGTAGGGTGCCCCGACTTTTGCACATGCCAAAATTATGTTTTTAATTTTTGTAATTTTGTTCAATTTATAAAATAAAATGTAACTATGCATTAATGTTTCCTGACAATATTGTCTTTTTTTCCCATATACCAGAGAGACAGTAAATATGAATATACATTTTTAAATATATAAAATATGCTGTTTTTAAAGGGGTGCCCTGACTTTCGCACACAACTGTATGCTGAACAGGGTCTTGCAAAATATTCGGCAACAAGGTTACAGTGCAACATTTATAATGAGATATGAGAAACTTTGGATTTTACTGTGTTAGCTTATATAATATTCTAATGTTAGAAGATAATGAAGATATGGAGGAAAATAAAATAACAACGGGGATACTGCTTCTATGAACAGTATCACCCAGCAGATGTTTCTCTAAAAATATAATATTGCATACAAGCATTAAAAGACGATTGCTATTGCACACATTAATTTTAAAGGTAAGAAAACAAAAGAAACTCTATATTTTAGTACAAAAATCTAATCCATGATAATTTCAATCCCAATTTTAGCAGAGCCCTTTAGCTCTTTCTTCAAAAGATATCTAAAAAGCACAGGATTTTTTCTAAATTGTAATTTTTAAAGAAAGGCTTTACCAAACAATTATCTAAGTAAAATTGTTTAACTTTGCATAAAATATTAATTCAAAAAGGAAAAAATTCCCTGCAAGACTCATTATGATAACATGACTAAACCTACACTATATACTAAAGCCCCTCGTAAGGAATATAAAAGACAGTTGATTTTTAAAAAGCTTTCTAACCCAACCTGAAACTATTCATTTGTGGCATTACTTTTCTAAATCATGTAACTTTTGATATTATCATTGCCTATTGATAATCTGACAATAATGTCAACCAATTTCACGTAATATTTGCGAGGAAAAATATAAAGTCAAAGCAGTCTGCTAGTGAGGACAGGAAGCATGATATGCTGTCATCTCAACTTCTCTGGCTTTGAGTTTTTCTCTCAGTGGGGGATTTTCAGTCAGACTGAAGAAATCGATAACAGACAAACTGTCACTTTCACTCCCTACAGGGCACAACAAACAGTCTGAGCTCTGGAACATTCTTCTCTACCCTGACTAATTTCTCCCAGATCCAGCAGAGATTCTCCTACATCACAGGGGTTTGGCTGCTCTACACTTCTACCTAATCAATATGGTGTCTTTATTTTGAGTTCAATCTCACGACTAATTCCTTGTGCTCCCCAGTTTTATTATAATGTAAAGCAACAAGATTTCTGTGGACATAAGAGAAAACACTGTTTCATGAAAAATGATTAATAGCACAACAAAGAAGTTCTTACCTCATTATAGTATGGACAATTGGTGGATTCTTTCATGGATGTATACTTCTTGTCATCTCCGACCTCCACACACACCACGGGATCCATGTTTAGGCCTATCAGCTGTCGAGCCTCAATCACTGTGACATTGATCTGAGAAGAGATTAATTTATCAGATCTGATTAGCTAAACAATGCTATTTTCTTTCACAATCCAAGTGACTTCATGTGGTTGTAATGAGAAATTCTGCTCTTCTAAGTAAGACAGATTAGTTGAAATGATTCAGTATTTGGAACTAGATTAATTGGGTCCAAAACGTATCTTCAGTTGGCCCCGCAAAAGCCGTTTACTTTTCCATCAAGTGTTTGATCAATTATTGATCAAAAACTTCTGGGGGTAGGTATGCAAATATCAGTGATGGTTTGTGGTGACAAATGTCATTGAACCAGCTTACTGCTGTAATTTAACTGTTGCTTGTGTGTGTACGGACAGAAACTAAAAACTGCCTGTCTTTTAAGTGGTGCTTGTTTCTGCTTGCTTACTAAGCTTTTCTTGGCAAATGAGTTTGAACTTGATCCCGACCTTTTCTATTTGTCTATTGTCTTTGTGAAATAAACAAATAAAAAACAAAGAGAACACATTTCGTACATTCTTACACTTTGCATTCATGGCTGTCTTTGTAATTGTTGTGTTTCTTTTGTTTAGTGTGACCTTATTTAGCTTTTGATGAGAGAACAGAGAAAATCTCAAAGGAGTTCCACTGTGAGGAAACATGCATTCAGTAAAAAGGTTGCTGTCTTTTTTTTTATTTAAGAAAGAAAGTGGTTGCACACAAAAGTGAAAAGAACAACACTGATTCACTTTTCATCATGAAATCTTTTTGTGGATTGTATACAGGTCCTTCTCAAAAAATTAACATATTGTGATAAAGTTCATTCTTTTCCATAATGTAATGATAAAAATTAAACTTTCATATATTTTAGATTCATTGCACACCAACTGAAATATTTCAGGTCTTTTATTGTTTTAAAACTGATGATTTTGGCATACAGCTCATGAAAACCCAAAATTCCTATCTCAAAAAATTAGCATATCATGAAAATGTTCTCTAAACGAGATATTTACCTAATCATCTGAATCAACTAATTAACTCTAAACACCTGCAAAAGATTCCTGAGGCTTTTAAAAACTCCCAGCCTGATTCATTACTCAAAACCGCAATCATGGGTAAGACTGCCGACCTGACTGCTGCCCGGAAGGCCATCATTGACACCCTCAAGCAAGAGGGTAAGACACAGAAAGAAATTTCTTAACGAATAGGCTGTTCCCAGAGTGCTGTATCAAGGCACCTCAGTGGGAAGTCTGTGGGAAGGAAAAAGTGTGGCAGAAAACGCTGCACAACGAGAAGAGGTGACCGGACCCTGAGGAAGATTGTGGAGAAGGACCAATTCCAGACCTTGGGGGACCTGCGGAAGCAGTGGACTGAGTCTGGAGTAGAAACATCCAGACTGCACAGGCGTGTGCAGGAAATGGGCTACAGGTGCCGCATTCCCCAGGTCAAGCCACTTTTGAACCAGAAACAGCGGCAGAAGCGCCTGACCTGGGCTACAGAGAAGCAGCACTGGACTGTTGCTCAGTGGTCCAAAGTACTTTTTTCGGATGAAAGCAAATTTTGCATGTCATTCGGAAATCAAGGTGCCAGAGTCTGGAGGAAGACTGGGGAGAAGGAAATGCCAAAATGCCTGAAGTCCAGTGTCAAGTACCCACAGTCAGTGATGGTCTGGGGTGCCATGTCAGCTGCTGTTGTTGGTCCACTGTGTTTTATCAAGGGCAGGGTCAATGCAGCTAGCTATCAGGAGATTTTGGAGCACATCATGCTTCCATCTGCTGAAAAGTTTTATGGAGATGAAGATTACATTTTTCAGCACGACCTGGCACCTGCTCACAGTGCCAAAACCACTGGTAAATGGTTTTCTGACCATGGTATTACTGTGCTCAATTGGCCTGCCAACTCTCCTGACCTGAACCCCATAGATAATCTGTGGGATATTGTGAAGAGGAAGTTGAGAGACGCAATACCCAACACTCTGGATGAGCTTAAGGCAGCTATCGAAGCATCCTGGGCCTCCATAACACCTCAGCAGTGCCACAGGCTGGCTGATTGCCTCCATGCCACACCGCATTGAAGCAGTCATTTCTGCAAAAGGATTCCCGACCAAGTATTGAGTGCATAACTGAACATAATTATTTGAAGGTTGACTTTTTTTATATTAAAAACACTTTTCTTTTATTGGTCGGATGAAATATGCTAATTTTTTGAGATAGGAATTTTGGGTTTTCATGAGCTGTATGCCAAAATCATCACTTTTAAAACAATAAAAGACCTGAAATATTTCAGTTGGTGTGCAATGAATCTAAAATATATGAAAGTTTAATTTTTATCATTACATTATGGAAAAGAATGAACTTTATCACAATATGCTAATTTTTTGAGAAGGACCTGTATATTGGGCAGGTAGGGGACATTGACTGGCCCATGTGATCTGATCCAATAGACAAACTACTGTAGCTACACAGTGCACTGCAGTTTGTTGGGGTTCAAAGGTGCAGATTGGTCAGGGTGCCTATGCGAAGCCCTGTCCACTGCAGAAACAAATAATGGTAAGATGAGCATCAGAACTGGGCCAGGACAAATGGAAAAAAGGTGACCATCGATTTACATTATGTGGATGGTCAGGTGCATGTGCAACCCTTTTCTGGTGGACCACATGCAGCAAAGATTTACTATGGGAAGAGGACAAGCCAAAAGAGACAGCATGATGCTTTGGGTAATGTACTGCTGTGAAATCTTGTTTGCTAAAATCCACGTGGATGTTACTTTGACAGTTACCCATCTACCTCTGCATTGCTGCAGATGTAAAAATGTACCATCAATCAAAGAAACAATATTCTCTGACAGCTATAGCCTCTTTAGGCACAATAATACGACAAAATAGTTCTGAAATTATTAAAGGAGCAAAACATGACGTTTAAGGCATTTACTTGGCCTCCAAATTATGTAGATCTCCCTTTAATCCACCATCAATGGGACGTATTGGATAAAAAAGTCCAACCTATGGAGGTCCCCTTAGGACTTAACAGGACTTAAAAGACCTTGAAAGTAACTGAAACCATGCTCCACCTTAAACCCCCATAATGTCATGTTATATTATATTATATTATATTATATTACACATTTATTTGAGCATAGAAATGGAGAGAACTCCAGATGCAATTGGATAAGATAACCTAGATGGTGCATGCAAACACACCTGATAATCAATGGGCCTTCCAGAACTTGGTTCCATCTTGATATCTGGCTTTGACCTGAAAAAAAAGTTTAGCATTTAAATGAATAATGTTTTCCTCCCCTCCCATTGGTAGATGATTAATTGTACAGGAAATAGATATGAGGATTGGGAGATTAATGTACTGTGGAGTCAGCATCATTTCATCAACCAGAAATGTGCAGAAATAGCACAAAATGAATGAGTTTGCAGTTATCACGAGATTGGATGTTGACATATAAAACACATTTTATCTCCTTCTGATTTCTTCAGTAACATCTCTTTGTTCATTCACATGCAAAATGATTTCATTTGAAAACATTTTGCTGAATACAGAAGGATTTACTTTAAACAACAGATATGAAAAATAACTAATGCATTCCATAATTGGTTGTTTTCACTGCTCTGTCTTCAGAGAAGCTTTTGTTGGAGCTATTCACAAGGAAAAGGCTGGAAAAGCTGCCTTTGAAGTAACACATTGCAAAGCATTCCACTTGTTCAAGGTCCTTCCCTTTTCAATAAAGCTTCCTTCTTTTAAAATACCCCATCTGAGACATAATTGCAGTGGTACACTAAGCCATGTTCAGTGACTTCTCTGCTGTGCATTTATCTGAGCATAAGTGTGTGGGACAGACCTTTTATTGGAAACATTAGTTGTGACGGCTGTCACTGAGGCCAAAGATATGGTGTCCGGCTCGAGCATTCCAGCAAGACGCATGGCTTTCTTATCCAGATCTTCCATTTCCAGGACTGCTGGTTCATCTGCTCATGTCATGTAGCACAATTATTAAACATCAAAACAGAATGATACATTAGAGAGATTTTAAATTCCATTGCTAATAATTGTGTGTATAAAAGACAATGTTTTACCTCCTCGCTTATGGTCGTCTTTCGAGCTTTTTGTCTTCCCAAGTTTCATGGCTGAGAAAACTCCTCTCCCTGCTCTGTTGAAGGGAATCAAAGAAAAAACAATCTTGAAAATGATCCGTCACAGCTGATCTATTCTCAGATAAATCTACTCACATCACATTCGTGCAGTTGGTTGGGAGCTTTATAGAATAAACATAAAAAATAAGATAAAAACGGCTTTAAATATGTCAAAGTAGTTCATTTTTTGTATATCTTTGAAAATTGGACGTTATGGTCAGGTTGCAGTAATTCAGCAGATCAAACAAATAGTCCAAACCCTCAATCACAAAACAAGAGTATCTGGTGTCCTCACGTTAATATTATCAGGATCATATATCACTACAGCAACAAAGACCTTGTGATGTCATTGGGAGGGTGACAAATGAGGGGCTTTAATAATTAAAAATGTGGGTGACCATCCAGTTTGCTTCGGATATGGATACATGTCAGGAAATTAATGAACAGGTTTTCCATTTGTTTCACTCAGGCCTTCTGAGTCAAATGTATCAGAGTTCATCTTAGATACTTCAGACATTATTCTAAGGAAAGTCATAAATTGTTGCATGGTGTTTGAGACTATTTTACCATAAACCTAATTTGCAGTAAAATTTCATTGAGTAGCTTCAAGAGGGATTGATTACATATGTTAGGACCGGAGAACAGAAGTAAAAATCTCTATTTAAAATATCCAGATTATTTTTATTATTATTTATTTTCTTGTTATTTTATAGAAAATCACAGTCTTACATTTACATTTCAAATACTTCACGCATGAAATCATTTTGTAAAGGTATGGATGAATTATATGTAATCCGGTGTAATTTCACAAATAGCTGCAAAAGAGATTGTTAATTTAAAATATATGCACAAACAACTGCTGTCAATTATTCAGTTAAAACAGAAAATTAAAAAAAAATTAAAAACTCAAATTTACTTGTGAAGTTTAAGTAATCACAACTATTTGCAAAAACGTAAACGTTTTTCTTACAACCTACATGCAGTTAAACTTTAATATTAAATTTAAAAACATAGACCCAAAACATTTGCTACATGAAAAGTTTAGGGAATTAATAGTTAGAATTTAATAAATTAAACCTATTTTCTTGTCTTTGTTTGGATAAACTACAAGTAGAAAGGAGGCAAACATTGGTTTTCATACATACCACATCAAAGACAACACTGATCCCATTCAACTCCACAAACAGGTCAGATCACAGTAAATCCAACCCAAGGTTCACTTTGAACAAGGTTACTTAACAAGAAAGTACAAAAAAGACTGGTGCAATAGTTAGGGACAAGGCTGGTAGATGCAGTAACAGTTGCAGATATCTGTGAATGCTGCAGGACTGGGAGGAGGAGGGGGCGGCGTGGCGGGGGGCAGTGAGAAAGAGGGGATGGTGGGAGGTGCAAGGAGGTAAGGGGGTATTGTATTTACCTTCAAAAAAGATCTTTGTTTAAGTCAAATGAGATCAACAATTTATGATGCACTTATATCCAGTCTATTTCATTGAATACTTTTGCCACAACATACAAAGGAACCATGGAAGATTGTATGGCTTACTAAAATCTTATGAGTGTGTTAAACCTATGGTTATGTTACGTCTTTATTTCTTCTAATGCTTATTGACTTTTGTGGAATAGGCTTGTCTAAGTCGTCACACGGAAGCTTATTTGCCAAAAACATTTATTTCCACCTACAAGTATGATAAACACAATCCTCTCACAGTGCCTTGCCAAGGAGCTAGTTTCTCACAGTATGTCTTATAAATGGTCGTACAAATTTTGTGTGCTTGCGTGTAAACCACATGTGTTGACTCTGTCTAACAGTGGAAGTCTGTAATACAAGTTTTTTGCTCTCTCTTGTACAAGATACTAATATACTTTTCACCTTTAACAGTGGATCAAATTCACCACCTTCCATCGAATGGATGACTGCCCTTCTGAGAAATAGTTTTAAAAAATCACTAATTTCTAATATAAATTTACACAAAATAGAAAAAAAAAACATCAAATGTCTTCTGAGCCAGAAACTAAAATAATGTTAATGTCTGCAAGAACAATAGACTTATTTCAGAAAACCAACAGCTCAATAAAATGTAAATGTTTTAATAAAACAAAATGTATTGATAACTGAAAAGCTCTTTCAAGATTTTTGGGAAAATTCACAATGCATGACATGAGTTTTTCAGTTCAAGATCGATGCCTCTAATCATTGTAGGGTTAAATAAATCAAAGAGCTCTAGCAAAGAAACAGCTGCAGAATAGAGAGAACCTGATTCCACAATGATCTTTATCTTACAAGCACGAATGTTCTCATACACTGGCATAAAAACGTCTTCATATCCCCCACATTTTGTCGATTCAGTGTTCAATACAGCAGATTTGTGAATGGGCATCTGTGTTCTGCCTTGTTTCTAAGTATAATATAAAAGGCATAGGCATCATTATGCAGTGTAATCTGCAATATCTGTACTTAAATTATAATTCATCCCCAGTCTTACTGACAAATTGTTTAGGAACAAACAAAGTTTGTAAATCTGTCAAAGTTTTCTTGGTCTTTGCAGCATGTCGATGTAAAACTGATCTCAGTATGTATTTCATTAAATTGTGCCAGTTTTATTTTATATCTAGCACAAAACAAACAGGATTTTAAAGAGATTATCAGTAAATATGCAAAATAGGACAAGTGGTTAAAGATGAACAATGACTGATTTTGGTGAATGCAATACTACTCTGCTGTGATTCTGAATCATTGTTCATATGGCTACAATAGATTTCCAGTGTGAGGAAAACTAACATAAGACTAACATCAAATATTCAATGCTGACCTTTTCAGAGGAAGACTAACTGTATCAGAGCAAATAAAGACACCAGATATCTACAGCAGCGAAGACAGAGTTTAAGTAAACAAAAAAAAAAAAAACAATACAGTTCTCATTTTTGTATTGCAAAGCCAAATAAGAGTAAATGTAGGAGAAAACATCAAAGACAAGGATGTTCAGCAGGACATTGTGGGTGTTAAATGAAACAAAGCAAGCAGTTTTCCCTTTTGTTGACAGAAATTATCCCTCTGCACTAAATAAATGATGATATAAGCACTTCAAAGAAGAAAACATGGCTCAAAGAGCATCTTACAACCCCAAGACTTCAAGGGCATATGACTATACGTGTAAAGCCCAGACACTGGGTTGTGGTGACGGGGTAAGCCGTATTGCGTCATTTCCTGTTGTCACTGCTGTGGTCCGTGGAGCTGTTTTGGTGTTCAAACGCTCTTGAATTGATCTTATTTTCTCTTTGCTGAGGCTTTTCTAAGTTATTTTAACACACAATCACACTAAAACACACATTTTGTGGTGGTGTACTTTACGTTTTGGGAACTCCTCGTGTTTCACACAGTTTTTCTTGGGGTGGTAAGGTCTCGCTAGCTCAGTTAGCTTAGCTTCATTGCGGCTATGGCTACTCTTCTTTCTCCTGTCTCTAACTCTTCTCTCTTGCTCTCTCTGTCAGATGTTTAGTTACTTCCCTGCCTCCTTTAGTGATAATGGTAACTGTAATAAATGTAATATTTTTGTAGCTTTGGAGGCGAGGGTATCAGAATTAGAAGCACGGCTCCGCGCTGTTGAAAAACCAGCAGATAGCCGAAGCCCATTAGCCAGCGCGGAGCCAACAAGGATAGAACCCCCTAGCTGTCCTCCGGTAGAGCCCGCGCAGCCGGGACCTTTAGGCGGCTGGGTGACTGTACGTAGGAAGCATAGTTCTAGGACCCAGCCCCCGGGCCACCACCAACCGGTCCGCGTTTCTAACAGATTTTCCCCGCTCAGCGACACACCCGCTGAGAAGCCGGCCCTGGTAATTGGCAGCTCCATAGTCAGAAACGTGGCATTAGAGACACCATTGACCATAGTCAAATGCTTGCCAGGGGCCAGAACGGGCGACATCAAATCCAACCTGAAACTGCTGGCTAAAGATAAGCGTAAATACAGTAAGATTGTTATTCACGCTGGCGGTAATGACACCCGGTTACGCCAATCGGAGGTCACTAAAATTAGTGTTGCTTCGGTGTGTAAGTTTGCCAAAACAATGTCCGACTCCGTAATCTTTTCTGGTCCCCTGCCTGATCGGACCAGTGACGACATGTTTAGCCGCATGCTGTCATTCCATCAATGGTTGTCTAGGTGGTGTCCTGCAAACGATGTGGGCTACATTGATAACTGGAGAACTTTTTGGGGAAAACCTGGTCTGATCCGGAGAGACGGCATCCATCCCACTTTGGATGGAGCAGCTCTTCTTTCTAGGAATATGGCCGAATTTATTAATCCTCCAAAACACTGACAACCCAGGGTCCAGACCAGGAAGCAGAGTCGTAGTTTAACCCACCTCTCTCCTGCTTCTGTACTGTTACCCCCCCATTACCCTATAGAAACAGTGTCTTGCCCACGGCCAAAATTAAATGGATTAAAAGTTAAGCCAACAAAAGCAAATTATGGAAATCTCATAAAAATAAATACAACTTTGACTGAAAATAAATCTATTAAATGTGGTTTATTAAACATAAGATCTCTCTCCTCAAAGACTTTGTTAGTAAATGACTTGATTTGTGATAATCACATTGATTTCCTTTGTCTCACAGAAACCTGGTTGCAGCAGGAGGATTATGTCAGTATAAATGAGTCAACTCCTTCCAGTCATTAAAATTTTCACATTCCTAGAAATACTGGGCGAGGAGGAGGAGTTGCAGCCATTTTCCGTTCTGATTTACTAATTAGTCCCAGACCAATTGATAGCTACAGTTCTTTTGGGCATCTAACCCTTAATTTTCCTCATCCAAGTTGCAAAACATTAAGACCATTTTTGTTTGTGGTTTTGTATCGTCCACCAGGCCCTTACTCTCAATTCTTGGATCAGATCTCACATTTTTTATCTGATATAGTATTAAATACTGATAGGGTTATTATAGTGGGGGACTTCAATATTCATGTGGATACTGAAAGTGATAGCCTAAATGCAGCCTTTAATGCTATTTTAGACTCAATTGGCTTTACTCAAAAAGTACAGGGATCGACCCACTCAGGTAAACACACTTTGGACCTTGTACTGACATACGGTATTGAGTGTGAGGAAATAACAGTCCACCCACATAACCCGGTCCTGTCTGACCACTTCTTGATAACTTGTGAATTTACTTTAACTGACCATCTTAAATCTGAAAGAAAATTTCATTATAGTAGAACTTTATCAGACAATGCTGTAACAATTTTTAAAGAATCTGTACCATTCTTACTTTCCTCAGTGTCTCAGAGTAACACAGTGGATGGCAGCAATTCTATCTCTAACCCTTCAGAAATTGATGGTCTGGTTCACAGCGTTACGTCCTCATTGCGTTTGGCATTAGATAGTGTAGCCCCATTAAAAAAGAAAGTGGCTAGCCATAGGAGGCTGACTCCTTGGTTTAACGCAGAGTTGCGTACTTTAAAGCAGAATACTAGGAAGTTGGAGAAAAAATGGCGCTTTACACATCTAGAGGATTCCTATTTAACCTGGAATAACAGTCTACTGCTGTATAAAAAGACCCTTCGACAAGCTAGAACAGCATATTTTTCATCATTAATAGAGGCGAATAAAAACAATCCTAGGTTTCTTTTTAGTACAGTTGCCAAACTTACACAGAGTCATAGCTCTGTTGAGCAAACTATTCCCCCGGCTCTTAGCAGTGATGATTTTATGAGATTCTTCATAAATGAAATAAATTTTATTAAAAATAAAATCATTGGCACCCTCCGAAACATGAGTACTTCTTCCTCAGTAAATGAGTCAGTATCGGAAAGAACTGTAGAACCTCAGTATTGCTTAGGCTGTTTTGATTCAGTCGAGCTTTCAGAATTATCAAAAATATTAGCCTCATCTAAATCTTCAACTTGTATTTTGGACCCAATCTCAACCAAATTATTTAAAGAAGTGTTCCATTTGGTTCCTGGCCCCATTTTGGATATGATGAATCTATCCTTAGTAAACGGATACGTACCACAGGAATTTAAAATAGCTGTAATTAAACCTTTACTCAAGAAACCTTCCCTTGATCAAGATGACTTAGTGAATTACAGACCTATATCTAACCTTCCTTTCTTATCCAAAGTCCTTGAGAAAATAGTTGCTAATCAAGTCTGTGAACATCTAAACAGTAACGAGCTGTTTGAAGAGTTTCAGTCAGGTTTTAGAGCTCATCATAGCACTGAAACAGCACTGGTGAAGGTTACTAATGATATTCTCATGGCCTCAGATAATGGACTGGTGTCTGTTCTGGTTTTGTTAGATCTCAGTGCTGCTTTTGACACAGTCGATCATAATATTCTCTTAGAAAGGCTTGAACATGTTGCAGGGATCAAAGGAACAGCACTAGGCTGGTTTAAATCATATTTGTCTGATAGATTCCAGTTTGTTCATCTAAATGATAAATCATCTTCACTCTCAAGGGTTACTTGTGGAGTTCCACAGGGTTCTGTCCTTGGACCAATTCTTTTCACCATATATATGCTTCCAATTGGTAGAATCATTAGACAGCATGGGATAAATTTCCACAGCTATGCCGATGATACACAACTATATTTATCCATAAATCCTGATGAACCCAGTCAGTTAGGTAGATTACAGGCATGTCTGGAAGACATAAAAGCATGGATGACCCTAAACTTTTTGCTTTTAAATTCTGACAAGACAGAAGTTGCTGTCTTTGGACCAGAAGTTCTTAAACAGAAACTGATTAGTCAATCACTTCATCTGGATGGCATTAAATTGTCCCCCAGTAATAACGTAAAGAACCTCGGCGTTATTTTTGACCAAGACTTGACATTTAAATCCCATATTAAACAGGTTTCTAGGATTTCTTTCTTTCTCCTCCGGAATATTGCTAAAATTAGAAACATCCTGTCCAGGAGTGATGCTGAGAAACTAGTCCATGCATTTGTTACCTCAAGGCTGGACTACTGTAATTCTTTACTATCAGGAAGTCAACAAAATGCCATTAAAAGCCTTCAGTTGATCCAAAATGCGGCAGCAAGAGTTCTGATGAATATTAAAAAGAGAGATCACATTTCTCCTGTTTTAGCTTCCCTTCATTGGCTCCCTGTTAAATCCAGAATAGAATTTAAGATCCTTCTTCTTACATACAAAGCCCTTAATAATCAAGCTCCATCATACATCAGAGATCTAATTGTTCCATATGTTCCTAAAAGAGCACTTCGCTCTCAGACTGCAGGTTTACTTGTAGTTCCTAGGATCTCTAAAAGTAGAATGGGAGGCAGATCTTTTAGTTATCAGGCTCCTCTCCTGTGGAACCAGCTCCCAGCTTTAGTCCGTGAGGCAGACACTCTGTTTACTTTTAAGGCCAGGCTTAAAACTTTCCTTTTTGATAAAGCTTATAGTTAGAGTGGCTAAGGTCATCCTGAGCTATCTCTGTAGTTATGCTGCTATAGGCTTAGACTGCTGGAGGACAGACTTACCAATTTTCTTCACTCTGCTACTTCCTTTTCTCCTACGACTCTCCAGTTGTATTACAGTACATTCTGTTATTTCGACTGTTAACTTTGTTTTCTCTCAGTGTTTTTCTCCCCATCGAAGATACACCTGGTCTGGTATCCTGCTTGGCTGCAATGCCCTGTTGGACGGGGGTCATCGACTGGGATGATCCTCTCAGTAACTGAACATCCACTGTGTCCTGTTATCAACTTTTTACTTTCTGTAACATAGAAAGTTCTCTTATATCGGATCTTCTGTTCCTTCTATGTTCTGCTCTGTCTTCTCAAACCCCCAGACGGTCGTGGCAGATGGCCGCTCCTACTGAGCCTGGTTCTGTTGGAGGTTTCTTCCTGTTAAAGGGGAGTTTTTCCTCTCCACTGTCGCTACATGCTTGCTCAGTATGAGGGATTGCTGAAGGATTGCTGTGGTTGGAAATCTGCCCAACCTCACGCCAATGACTGACGCAATCTGCTGGGATTCCTTAAATAGGAAACTTTTTAACTGATTGGAATGTTTGTATAATTGTATTGAAATGACTTCTTGTTAAGTGCCTTGAGATGACATCTGTTGTGAATTGGCGCTATATAAATAAACTGAATTGAATTGAATAGACAGAGATGAGCATACCTCACCTAAATCTATATGAGGGGGTTATGCATGTTTGTTGACAATGGCTGGGCCACGCAGTACTCTATCCATGAGAACGTCTGCACCCCAGACTATGAAGTATTAACAGTGTTATTTATACCTTTTTATCTACCACGAGAGTTCAGCAATCCCTGGACAGCCCCACCCACTTCAAATGAACCATTGATCGCTGTTATGCCAATATTCCTGGTGTATTTCAAGCAATCTGTAGATTGCTTGAAACCCTTCCAGAAACTCAAACCGGGCGGCCGACCACACCGCAATAGCCAGCCTAGCCAGGACGGCTACTGACACGGCAACGCATAAAAAAACTACAGTCAACTTTGGCATTCTGAACTTTAATATCCATATAGATAATCTGAGTCTCCCACTTACTAAAGAATTCTCCCATTGTCTTGAAGGCCTCTGCTTCCAGCAGTTTTCTAATTTTCTTACTCACACTAAAGGTCATACCCTAGATTTAATCTGTTGTTCTGGTCTTGTCCCAGCAAAATGTACTACTGTTGACCTCCCTATTTCCGACCATTTCCTTTTTTCATTTAGTTCTCTCTCTTGCCCTTGCCAGAATTAAGCCTTCTTGTTCTATTTCTTTTCAAAATATCAAGGACATTGATACTTCATTACTTTCCGCTAGCCTTTTGAACACCTTGGCTTTTGATCCTGGGTCCTCACTTGATGATTTGGTCGATTATTTTGACAATACTTTAGTTATTATTTTGGATTCTCTAGCGCCAGCAAAGACTCGCTCTGTTTCTTTTTATCGTAATGCACCTTGGTTCACATCTGAACTCAGAGTTTTAAAGGCTAAAGGTCAACAATTCAAGCGTCTTTATAGAAAGACTGGTCTTACCATCCATGTCGAGATCTATAAAAATCACCTCTCACAGTATAAGGAAAAAATTGAGCAGGCCAGAAGTATACATTATTCTGCTCTTTTCAATTCTCATGAAGGTAATACTAGGAAAGTATATTATACCCTTAGTAAACTCCTTCAACCTCCTGATCCTTTTCCCTTATAATTTTACTCTACTAATTCCTGTAATTCCCTTGTTATTCAATGCAAAGGTTTAAAAAATCCATTAGATGCTATGCTCCAACCCTTCTTCCTCCCTTCCCCTTGAATTTTCCCCTTCTCATCAACCTTTTACTTGCTTTACTCTTCCAACTATTTCTGACATTTATGTTCTTATACAAAAATCTAAGCCTTCTACATGCTCACTTGATCCTCTTCCTACAAATCTTGTGAAACCCTGTCTCTCTTCTCCTCTTCCATTTATATCGGCCATTATATCTCTCTTGCATCCGGAATTGTGCCCAGGCTTTTTAAAACTGCTTCGATTTCTCCGATTCTGAAAAAGTATGGTTCAGATTCCAGTGACTTCAACAATCTACGTCCAATTTCTAATCTTCCTTTTATATCAAAAAATATAAGTTCTACTCCTAGAGAAAGCACAATAAACTAAGACCCAAATGAAACTGTTATAGCAAGGTTATACACATGAAACATTCATAAAAAGTTTCACAAAAAGTAGTTAATTCTTCATGGTTGAACATACAATGCCTTTTTAGATACACCAACATTCCTGACAATATAAGAAACTGTGTGACCTCAGCTTAAAGCAGGCCAGATTTAGAAGAAAGAAATGTTTTAATCTGCATAATATTGTTGTGATGTGTTTTCTCCTCATTCATGTGTGGTTGCCCCGTCAAGTGTCCAATATCCAAAGTTATGTACAGTAAATTAAGCATGTTTTTGTTATGTTTTTCTACATATTGCCATGTGATGGAACTTGTCCAGAGCATACCAACCCTCACATGTTGACCATGGAGATAGTCACCAGCCCCTCTAGAGGCTGAACAGAATAAAGAAGTCATAAGAAAAAGGTGGATGGATGTCGCAATGTAAATACACAAAGCAGCAGAGGAAAAATGCAAAGTCAACTGTTTGTCAAGTATGAGTCTTAAAAATGGCTGCTCTGAAAAGATTGTCATTTTCCTTTGTGTATCTTTGTTAATCTACTTAAAGGTGGGGTAGGTAGTTTAAATTTTTTTAAGTAACTTAAAAAAATTCTTCCTTTTGCCTATCTGACCCTGATATATAGTAGGTAATTTATATTTCTCCTTCCATGGCCTCTACAGCAAAACTAATCATTTACACAAGCCTAGAGCATTGACCAAAGATATGCATATCCACAAATGGGAGCTGTCAATCAACGAGAATGCACCCCAGACCCCACCTCATCATGCACTATGAGGTGACGCGTCTCAGTTAGCTTGGCACACCAATGAAGAAGAAGAAGAAGCCAGAGGGTTTTGGTAAAAAAACAAAAAACATCCTTACTTCAGAAAACTCCATTGTAAAAAGCAGGTCAATGCAGTGATGCTCTCTCTTTTGACCACGCTTTCCCTGCGCAGGCGCGGTATGAGGCGTGGCTTTCTGCTCCTTTCATAAGGGGAGGGGGAGCAGCTATTGCTGTTTACATTTCAAAATATCCTCCTCCTCTCCTTGATGACTTCACGCTATGGACCACAGCTTTAAACTGGCCTAAAACCTCAGGTGTTTAGCTCATGTAATAATGTTCTAATTTCCCCACAAACAAAGAGAGCATAACCTTTTCAAATTCTTGTTTTTTCTTCTTTGCAGCCTCCTGTTTGTTCTGTTTTATATAAATCTGGAGTTTTATCAATTTCTTTTCATCTTGTACAAGGAGATTTTAATTCATTTTAGCTGATATTTAAATAGGATTTTGGGAACACCAATCAAATGAAAGCAACTAAAACATATAAGTCATGCACACATGTTGCGTCTATGAAAATCAGATGTACAGAGAGAACCCAACTGGCATAAACCTCAGAGTAGACAAAAATATATTAACAAAGGAGTGAAAGAAACAGCAGTGATTAATAATTAACTAACATATACCATACGTTCTGCTCCAGGGGTCCAGCTGAATGGAGCTCAGTGAAATCCCTCATCACACCTGTTCTCTCCCTTCAAAGTTTTCATTGAAAAGAGCCAGAAAGAGATCCGTTCTAGTTGATAACTTATTTTTAGGATAAAAACTCACATCAATACAGATTAAATTTTACTGAATACTTTGCTGGCTTCACTTTTTATCCCAGTCTTAACTGTTTCTCAGATTTGTAATAGCAGGGTCTCGGCTCATACAAATAAAAGAGACAAACATCAATACAGTTTTTTTTATCCCTCGGATATTGACATATATTTTTCTTAAGTCTAGCAGTGTTGTGCTTTATTAGCTTTTAGGATAGTTTACTGATTCAGTAATTGATGAATTTCTCCTGTGATCGAGCATCTGTTCCCTTATAAATTTACCCCAATAAGTAGTGCACAGTTCAACTCTTCTGCAACTTTAATGTCTCCACAAACAAAAAGTCCCCTGAGTCTTCCTGGCCTAGATCCTGCAGGAAAAGCAAAGCACTGCCTTTTTCTTTTTTTTCCTTTTTTTTAAATAATGGGCCATATTTTATGCTAGTGAAGGGATTACTGCACATTTTCAGAGAAAAAATTATTTTACGCTTTATATGGTATAAAGGAATTCAGACAAAAAAGAAGAGTTGTGGTGAGAGATGAGTCAAGAGAATTTATGTTATGCAACAGAAATGTTATATAAAAGGCAACACTTTTAAATTTTTCATTATGCACTGACAGCTCTATTGTAGCCACTGAGCTGTTAAATAAAGCTTTGGTAAATAAAAAATAATATGCATTAAATCTTTGTCTTTCTTTGCCAACTGAGGGATTCTAAATTTCTTTGATGATATTATTTATTTACTTTAATTAACTTCACATCTTATCGGTTTTCAGTAAAGGAGTGTGTCAAGTCTTATCTGTTATTAGAGTAGACCAGCTGTTCTGAATTACTGATCCGTAGATTTCTGCTTTACAGGATTCAATTACTGTATTTAACAATCTGTGTGCAGTGGTTGTTCTTGCATTAGTGGCTCCCTGGGTAAAACGTTCCTTCTGCCACCATCCAATCAATGGAAATTATCTGAGATTCTGGCATGGGATAAAGATCCGCATAAAGAACACAAACTAGTCTCCCAAATCTCAGCAGCAATAAATCGCTTAAAAAGAATCTAAATGAATACATGAATTATGAAGTGTCAGTGATTTCTACCAAGGGTGGCAGTTGTCAAGGTTAGGGTTGTTAGGTTTAAGAGGCAATTACTTTTCACAGCTTGGTATGAATTGCTTTTTTCCTTTAACAAATAATCGTAATTTGAAAACTGAATTTTGTTTTTGCTCAGGTTATCTTTGTCTAGTATTAAAGGTAGTTTGATGATCTGTAGTATCCCCAGTTTTGAAGCCTGTCAAACAAACAGCTCAACAACCTGATAAAGAAGGCTGTTTCTGTTCTGGCGACAACTGTGGAACCTCTGGAGATGATGATGCAAAGAAGGATTCTTCATAAAATCAAAATAATTATGGACAACTCTGAGCATCCTCTTCATGAGACTGTCATACAACAACAGAGTGTCTTCAGTCGGAGGCTTCTTCAGTTTCGCTGCAACACAGACCGCTACAGGAAATCCTTCCTGCCCACAGCCATCATTATCTATAAC
The DNA here is from genome assembly GCA_963556495.2 of Valencia hispanica. Classification (NCBI taxonomy): domain Eukaryota; kingdom Metazoa; phylum Chordata; class Actinopteri; order Cyprinodontiformes; family Valenciidae; genus Valencia; species Valencia hispanica. Next base: position 31,402,758 of record OY747719.1, read on the forward strand.
AACTCCTGAAAGAATTAATTTTATGAGCTATACCAACACTTAATTTGCCTCTAGGATCAATAAAGTATTTTTGAATTGAATTGAATTTAGTATTGAACTGTTTGATTGTACTACACTCGTTGCTGCTGTGTTGTTGAGTACCGATGTTCTTAGTCCAGCTTCCGTGGTCTTGTCACTTCCAGTGAAAAGCTCGCCTAAGACAGGGTTGGAGTTTACATGCAGAAACATTCTGTTTACTAATCTTATCTGGATGCATTAGTCCGATTAAGAGAAGTCCAGTTCGGTTCGACTTCACCCGGACTAAGGTGTATACATGCATTTCAAAAGTCCAATTTCAGTCTGACTAAGGCAATAATTCTGCTTTCTCTTACTGCATGTTAACACACTGAGTGACTAAATAGGCGAGGTTCTGTAGTTGTCAATTATAGAAAATAAATAACACTTTTGGCTAATCTGACATCAACACAATTTACACCAGAATGTTATGCAAGACTTCAGGAAATGTCTATTTAGTCAATACAATTGTAGCCGCCTTATTAGCTGAGTGCTCAACAACCAGGACAAATATTTAAAGTGCACAACATGTATAATTAAGATTAATTTCCATGTTTAGTATCTTGGCCATATTTCTGCCTTCAGCTGATGAGCTGTATTTGCCTTTGTGATTGTTCCACCGGGAGTAGCAGTGAGTTGACCACAGAGTAAAAGACAGCTGAAATAAAAGAGCACAGAACACCTGGACCAAAGCCCTGTGATGTGACGCATCATTATAATGTAAAATCAGGGCTGTCATTAAGGACCTATGCACAGATAAGCGAACAGTTTCCAACACAGTCATAGTAAAAAACACATCAATACTTGACCTAGAAAATTATTGCTGTAAAACAACAAAACATCCTAAAAGCTGCAGATGATTATTTATGCACCAAGTGTTTATTAAGTGTTCTTTACACTGTTTGCAACCGGTCTTACTCCCATGTGCATCACAGTTTAAAGCCATAGCATTTCCAGAACTTCATGTCTGGAGGTCAAATGACAGCTGAACCTTAAAAAATCCATTCCCTTTATGTCTTACACATGTGGTTCTCTGCAGGCAATATTCACCACTCCTACTTTCCCAGCAGTAAAATCGAGGGGATTTATTTGCTAGTAATAAGCAAACTCCTGCTAAGCTGGCTTATTGTGGTGCTGCCAATAGCACAAGATACTTTATGGATGCTACCATAAATCATCCTGCAGGGACAGACACAATGTTGGAGGTGGAGATGGAAGAGGGCTGATGGAAGGAGTGCAATGGCCAGCGATATTAATAGCAATGAAGAAAATTAAGTTCTACTTATAAAGCCATTTGTCTCTAGTCCAACACTGCAGTATGAATCAGATTTGATGGCTGAAAGAATAATGAGCAAACACTTCTCTGATGACCTTTGGGCTGCAGCTGATACAACAGAAATAGTTAGTTGTGGGTGAAGTTGTATTTTTATTCTTATACTAATTAGTGAATAAACTAACATCCAGGTCTACTTCCAATATGCTCTAAAATGAAACAAAAATAAAATGTAAAAAAATGCAAAGTTTTACACTCAAAGCCTAAAAAAGCTTTTAGATACTACTATTAATCCCCAAAATATTTTAAAAATATCAAAATTTTCATTATAGGAGACATTTTATACCTCATTTAATGAAGCTGGTACCATGTTTTAAAGTCTTTAGAGAATCTCTGTATGAAGGGCATCATCTAATTCTCCCTTATTAGTCATTAGCACAATGCACTTTATGAGCCACGGATATGTGCAATTCATCTCCCCTTATTTATTTATTGCATTTTGATTACTTTTTGGTAACATTGAATTTTGTATTTATTATTTGTATATTTTTATTTGTATCATTATTTATTCTGCTCTGATGTCTTTTTATCAATAAACTGTACTTGGACCCAGACCCTATCACGTTACTCCAGCTATATACTATTGCTGTGTGAATGGTTGTATGTCTAGACGGTGGACTGACTGTAGAAACTGAATTGCCCTTTGGGATTAATAAAGCCATCTGTATCTGTATCTTATAACATGCTTCTAGGTTGACCGTGGCTCAGGTGGCAGGAATTTGTACTGTAACCGGTGGGTTGCTACTTAGAGTCCCTGCTCTGTTGGTTGTTGTGTCCTTGGGCAACACACTTCACCCGCCTTGCCTGCTGGTGGTGTTCAGAGGGCCCAGTGGCACCTGTGCTTAGCAACCTCACTTCTGCAGTGTGCCCGAGGGCAGATGTGGCTACAATGTTTCTTGCCACTATCAGCGTGTGAATGTGCGTGAATGACTGAATGTAGTGTAAAGCAGTTTGAGGTCCTCTGACTGAAAAAGGGCTATGCAAATGCAGGCCATTTACCATGACATTCTTTGCAGCTTGGTTTTGAAGATGAAATGTGACACTTGACTCCCCACTTGGACACTTAGAGATTGGAATTATCGTCAGCATCCAGATTTGAAAACAAAAACGAAATTTCAGTCTCAACCCTCAGATCAAAGTGAGCTCAGATCAGCCAGATTAAGTTTTTAGAGAATAAACTGTTAGAAACACATTTTCTTTTGCAGTCAAGGATAATGTGCAAAAATTCATCGTACAGGTGTATGAGTTGTGTTTAACTAACCCAATGTATCAAAACATCAAACAGAAAATTATGCACTAGACTGGTTAGGACTCCAGTCATTTTCACATTGAAATTTCTTTTAGTTCCCAGGTCTTTAAGGCAACACAATTTAAGTAAGTTTTCCTCTCGGGGTCCCCCTACAGTTGGGAAAAAGGTATTGTTTACTAATACTGTCATAAAATCTGTTATGGTTACACCAGGGGATTCACATGCATTGACCAGCGATACCCTCTAACATTACAGATTTTCACGTCTTGGTCAGCCTTCGTTCCGTGTCAAATGTCTTCATCCCAGGGACATTTTCTATATTTCAGCATGTCATATGTACAGTGGCGTAGAGCTGTCAGCCATATAATAAAGAAATTAGACCGTATCACGTTATAACGTGATAGTTTATAGTAAAAACGTGAAACTATCAAACGTTGTTTTCACATTTTAACTATCATGTTAAAACTTGATACGTATTAAAAAAAATGTATATGGGTGACAGCTCTACATATGAATACAATTTCATGTTTTTTTCTTCAAACGCCAAAAGATCGTGTAGCTCACGTTCACAAGCCAGCGTCATTATTGCAGCCTATTGGCTACTGTTTTACACAATGGATACGCTAATTCGATTCAGCTTATTTTGGTAGGTAGCCTAATAGCCATGATCGTCAATATTATAATATCAAGCTACCATAGATGAATCTGTAAAGTTGAAAAATGGATTTGCCAGCAAACAAATGCTTGTTTGGCTCATGTGGGGGGCAGAAGTGAGGTATGCCATAAAGCAGCACTCAAATTTTGTAGTTCTCTTTGTGCACAGTTTACTACCTGCACCCCGAAGTTACGTAGTGCCAGTAAAAGCGATACAGACCTCGTCAGGCTACGGCACACATGTCATTATTCCTATTGTAAGTCGATGCAACATCACAAGGGTCTAGGAAATATATTATGAAAGTTCAAAAAACTACAGTGTTGCTTTAATGTAGAATTTTCAAGAGTAATTTGAGCAATAGTTGCTTACAGTGGCTAATTTATACAAAGGCATGTGTTTGTTTAATAGAGTTGAATTTCATTAACTATGCATTTGGAGACAAATATAAAAGAGGTCGGATTTTGATCAAAGAAGAAATAGGAGTTATATAATAAATAGTTAAATATTACTGTCTCATTCGTTTTTTAGCTAAAGGTTAGATACAGTCATCATGTGTAGGAATATGATCTAAAGTTTGGGCTTTCAGTGATATATTTGAACTGTTAATACCACAAATGATAATAATTCATCAAATTCATCACATAACAAGAACTCTGTATACTAGTTTACATTTTAGTAGATTTTCTCGAACTCAAACTTGGTCAAAATTACACATATGGGCTGAAAAGTAAACAATACATCATAACAAATATTTGATTCTATGTCCCTTAGAAAGCTACACATTGACTAAAAGCCTTTTGGAATGTCATTTCAGAAGCCTTGCTATTCCCTGCTTAATACACTTTTACTAGTCTTTGTCTGTTTGGGATCAATTTCCTGCTGGAGCAACCACAGGGAAAACCAAGTAGTTGGTGGTGGACTTCCGCTGGCGCAGACCTACCACACTAACACCGGTGAACATCCACGGAGTGGACTTCGAGACAGTGGACTCTTATAAATACCTGGGTGTTCACCTAAACAATAAACTAGACTGGAGCCAAAACACTGATGCTCTTTACAGGAAGGGTCAGTGCAGACTCTACCTGCTGAGGAGGCTGAGGAATTTTGGAGTCCAGGGAGCCCTCCTAAAGACCTTCTTTGACTCTGTAGTGGCATCAGCCATCTTTAATGGTGTCATATGTTGGAGCAGCAGTTTATCTGCAGCTAAGAGGAAGAGGTTGGATAAGCTCATCAAGAAGGCCGGCTCTGTTCTAGGAGGCCCCCTTGATCCAGTGCAGGTGTTGGGAGACAGCAGGACACTGGTCAAAATAACACGATGGACAAAGTCTCCCACCCCATGCATTAAGATGTTGCTGAGCTGCAGACCTCCTTCAGTGACAGACTGCCTCATCCTTGGTGCATGAAGGAGCATTTTTGCAGGTCCTTCCTGCAGCTGTTAGACTGTACAACCAGAACTGCTCCCAGAACTGCTCCCAACACCCCTGCTATAATTTGCACTGTTTGACTCCTTTCATTAACATTTCTGCGGCTGCTGTTTGCACATCTGTTTTTCTCAGTTTATATTCTGTTTACCTCTTGTAAATAATACGTTTTACATTTTTACTTTTTATTGCAGAACTACACATGCACATTCTGTAAATATTCACTGTCTTTAAATTATCCTACTCAGTTGCACATTCTAATCTGAGTATGCCACTTTATTTGTTAATAACTGCACAGAACTTTGGTTTTCGTAATTCTGTACTTAATGTTGATCTTGAATGCTTCTATTATGGGCCCCTTTGCTATTGTTACAGCTGAATTTCCCCTTTGTGGGACAATAAAGGATTATTTTATTTTATTCTATTAATTTAAGATGAAGCTAAACAATTTGTATGTAGTCTTAATTTTTTATTAATCCATTCAATTTGTGAAGTGCACCAAAGAGACTGATAACTTGATGCTACTACCACCATGCTTGGAAAATGGGTGAATGTTTTTAGGTTTAAAAGCCTCATCTTGGCTCCTCCAAACATTATTTTTTGTCACTGTGGCCAAACAGTTCAAAATTATTTTCGTCTAGAATTAAAACCTTTCTCCTCTGACTTATCTATGTGGGTAGGTGCAGATTTTAGTTCAGTTTAAGGGTGTCGCTTTGGAGCATAGGCTTCCATTTTGAGGACCATGACACTTCTAGTTCATAACGGGCAGTTCAAAAGAGAGCATTTGGGTTATGCTGGGTACACACCAAAATATTTTTTACATCTCATAAGACTTTCAAAGTTTGATAGACCACAAACAAGGGAAAATCTGATAAAATAATCTTTAGAAATATCAAGATAATCGGGACATAGCTAGAATCGTCGGAAGTGGGGAAATTGGCCCAAAACCAGCCCGATTATCTTTTGGTGTGTACCCAGCATAAGATGAGCAAAACTTGGACAAAATTTGGTGTTTCAACAGCACAATGATCCCAAAAACGCATACATAATATGTATAGTTTATTTCATCCTGTGAGTGTAGTTTTTAATCTGCATTGATTTAATTTCCATCCATCCATCTTCTTCCGCTTATCTGGGGTCGGGTCGCGGGGGCAGCAGCTTAAGCAAAGACACCCAGACTTCCCTCTCCCCAGCCACTTGTTCCAGCTCCTCGGGAGGAATCCCAAGGCGCTCCCAGGCCAGCTGAGAAACATAGTCCCTCCAGCGTGTCCTGGGCGTTCCTCTGGGTCTCCTCCCTGTGGGACGTGCCTGAAACACCTCACTAGGGAGGCGTCCAGGAGGCATCCTGACCAGATGCCCGAGCCACCTCAACTGACTCCTCTCGATGTGGAGGAGCAGCGGCTCTACTCTGAGCCCCCTCCGGATGGATTTAATTTGTTTCAGGTTTTCTCCAAACTCGTGAACAACATTCATGTTGCATCATCATTTCACCCTGAAAAATATTTTCATGAAATGCATCAATAGAAGCCCAAACTGGATATGTTCGTGCATGCCTATGGGGCATGCATGCATACTTTTCACTCAAACTGTATATTGTTATTCAAAAACTGCTGCAGTTCATAACCTCAAAAAACCAAAAAAACACATCTTTGAATTTGATTTGCGTTGAGTCCAGCATTATTTGTGGGCAAATAAGGATGAGATGGTAGCATTTCCTCTACTCTGGACTGGATATTGGAAGTACTTTACCTCTTCAATTTTGAAATGCACAGAGAGAATATATTAGAATAATAGAATATTTTTTAAACCTCAAATGGAATATAAAATGGGAAGGTTGTGCTTTTCTTAGCTTAATGTAACTTCGGGCAGCCATAATACATGCCAAAAGAAGGCAAACAACAACAAAATATTATTATAACATGTCCCCCAATGTGATATTGGTATAATATATTTCCAGGGAATGATCACATAAACAAAACAAAACATTTTGTAGTTACAAAAAATAGTAGCTAGCTAAGTATATACAGTAAGGATATAACTTAAGGCTAACAACTCCAACATCTCTTTTTATCCGACTCTTTCCTCTTTTCACTGAAAAGATAACAGCCTTTCCAAGTTGCCATCTCCTCCACACTCACACTTCATTACCAGAATATGGGGAATAAGAACTGGATATGGAGCGTCAGAATCGATGAGACGGTGAAATAGTTTTAGATAGTTTAATTCTGAAAATATCTCAACCAGAGAAAAACTGTACAGACGATAATTAGGGATGAATAAGGTGTGAAAGAGAAGTGGCAAGGCAATTAAAATAAAAGATTAACACTGGATTTTTCGACTGAATGGTTTTTTTTTATTCTTTCAGCATATTATTGAACATTCAGTTATGTTTCTCAGGAAAAAAATCCTACAACACCACCCAAACTGACTAACAGCTCTTTATACCAAGCAGCAAATTACCTCTTTAAATTCTTATTTTCTTGTTTCTTTTTGATTATATAGGAGCTTTGGGATAGTTTTTACCTTAACCTTTACTATTTTTTCTGCAGACTGCAAATGCATTTCATTCTATGTAGTAAGATACTGCATGTAAATTGTGTGGAGTTTGTGAACAAGAAAAAATAAATGTGCATGTTATTTAGACACGACTCAAAAAACTTTTTCCAGACGCCTATTCAATCTGAAGCATAAAGATGTGTTTATAGTTCTGGTTGAGCTGATAGTCTCAGTGAAAATCAATACCGCCTACTGATGATTTCATGTACTATTCAGCAAAAGCACAAGAATTAACCATCCATGCACATACTAACTGTGGGCGAATTTAAAAGAGAGAAATGGAGGGGGGGGAAAGAAAAGAAAAGCATAAAGTGAATAGATTTTTGCAGTGTTTTTAAATACAAGTTTTATAACCTTGCACTCACTTGGGTTACTTGTCTTTTATTATGAAAAATATAATTAACATAAACAATTTTTCTTGTAGTTTTGCATCTTCAAAATGCTAAGAAAGAAAGATTAAGAATTTACCAAAGTCATGAAGTTTGGTTAAAAATATCATGTTCTTTTTGTTCTTTTTAAGTCAATCTTCAGATGAAACCAGATAGTTACATATGCTGTATAAAAAAATTATAACAAGTTAGGGTTACCAACATGTTTTCTATTTGCTAAATCCCAGAATATTGAACTATATGACTTGGGTCAAAAAATATTCTTATATCCTCCACCATCTTCTTAGAATAGTTTTCAGGAATTTTGGTTGATTCCTTTAGACAGAACACGTGATAATAAGGCAGTCTTATAGTTTGCTCGCTTATTCCTTTTCAACCACAACAATTCAGTGTTGTACACAAATTTCCAATGGGACTGAGACCAAGGCTTTGTGATGACCACTCTAAAACATTGCGGTTTTTTGTGTTTTGTCCTACATTTTAGATAATGATACTCTTTGGCAAGCTTCAGCCAGCATCTTCACAAGGTCTTTTGCTTTTGTTGATATGCACACTTCTCAATAAAACATGTTTATATTTGAGACACAAAATGCATATTCTTCCTGAATAGTATGATTGCTGGACATTCCCATTGTATTTTTATTTGCATACTGTACAATTGTTTAAAAACTGTGAAGTTAGGCACATTTACACATCTGGAAACTGTCCCCTTGTATGAACCAGGCTTGTGCAGGTGCAAAGTTCTCTTCCTGGTATCTTGGCTGATTTCTTATAACTTTTCAATGTCACACAAGAAAGTGATACTGTCAGAGCCATCAGTACTCTTTCCTGCTCATGCCCTGTCATAATCATTGTTTGCACCTGTGTCTAATCCCAGTCACCACCTGATCCTCATTCCCTCTGTGTATTTAAGCCCTTCACCTCTTCTCACTTCCTGTCGGTTCCTACTGTTTCTTCCTGCTCATTCACGTCAGTCTGGTGGCCTGTCCTCTTCGCTCCATTCCAGCCATCATCTTCACCATGCTCATCTTCAAAAAAATTAATTGGACTTTATCTTTGTCTGCATATGAGTCCATACTGCAACAGGTACACCTGCCAGAAGTAACTGACCAGAAAAATGGACCCAGCAGTTGCTCAAGATATTGCCGCCCTCCACAATGACATCTGGGACAACCTTGTCAAAATCTCCGCCATTCCTCGCCCTCCTCTCTGTCTCTCTGGGGTCCAGGAAATCCTGAAGGTTCTTCCACACTTCCAATAGGTGTTCTCCCCCCGAGATCTTGCCATGCTGCGGAAAGAGGCAGAGAGGGTCTGCCAGGAAGCAATGGAGCAGATCATTGGACCACCCTCTCCGCCTTCACCACTTGTCCACAGGCAGTGAACTCGCCATGCCGGAACCATCTTCGGGAGCAAGGAGCAGAGTGCTGGGGCCACACAAACTACCAGTGTGGCTGCTGCTTTCGAAAGAAGCCCTCCACCGACCGACGCAGCACCCTTGCCTGCCAAACCAGTCTGTTCCTGTCTGGGTGCATCGGTTGAACCAGCATCCGATCTGTATACACAGGACAACCTGGAGCAGCAGTCCGCCTTCATAGGCACAAGGCTGGCTTTCTGTTTTCCTGGCACTGGACCACGTAAGCATGAGCCTCCTTCACCACCTCGCCGCAGACATTGGCGCTGTTGGGGCAAGCCTGCTTCCAGGGTGGAGGAGGGAGCTGACGCCTCTCCACCGGCTCCTTTCACACTATTCTGCTCGGCACCGGCTCCTTCCACTCCTGCCTCTCCAGCTCCAGCCTTAATCTTCCCAACTGCAGTTCCCACTTTAGTTTGGTCCTGGTCCAGTCTGCCCCTCAGCCGCAGCTCCCTTTCTCTCTGCTAATAGCTGCAGTTTCCGCTCCTGTCTGCCCGTCAAACCGCTGCTCCGGCCATCAGCCAAGTCACCGCCACAGCTCCGGCTATCAGTCCAGTCGCTGCCTCAGCTCCAGCTATCAGGTTAGCTGCTATTGTGGCAGTCCCATCTGCAGAGCCGGAGCGCACGCAGGGAGTCGAGGACAATCTGCTTCTGTCTCCTGAACGCCCAGTGGGGGTCGATCACGACCAGCCAGCCACCTTATCACCGTTGGCCTCCCTCAGGCCCAGCTCCTCATCACAGCCGGCCTTCCTCAGGCCCAGCACCTTATCGTTGTCTGGCTGAAGGAGGCCAGTCTCTAGCCTCTTAAGGGACTGTTTTAACCACCTGACCACCAGATAGTCAGGCGCCGACATCCGGTCAGCCTGGCCGACTGCCAGCCCATCAGGGTATAACCCCGTCCGAAACTCCAGGGGCTCTCCTCAGAGATTCAGTACATCCACACATGTGCTTCTTTTGAATCAGTGTCTTAGAAAACCATGAGGACATGATCTGGTCTTTCCCAAATTGTTTAAAGACATAATAATCCTTCAGGTTAACCTCATGTAAAAAAGGGCTTATCTCATGCCTCTTGATGCTAACCAGTAAACAAAGAAAATATATAGTAGTGAGTCTAACTTGTCATGTGCTCAGTTTAATACAAATGCTTACTTCTTTTTGCCTCCACATGGATGCTTCATGCCTAAAGTAACTGCTGCATGTCAGATTTATTCAAATCTATCTGTACTGAATCTTTGGAACTAAAGTAAACTAACAATACAAAACATATGCTCAAAGATGAACCTTCCACTGTTAACACTATTTAATACCATGATCTATTTCATTTTTGTCTCTGTTGTACTACTAAACCAACATTTCCAAAAGGCTTAGTTGGATAATTAAAATAATACATCTTGTTGTGCAGCCAGAAAATGAATTATTAACTCTAAACTCAGATTTTTGAAGTAATGATGCAATTCAATTGTTTTTCAAGAAACTGTTTAACTTACTTTCTGAAGGTTGGTATAGAACCCTGTAATGATCGTCCAGGAGATGTCCCTGACCCGTGGCTTTGTCCTGAAAGCAAGCTGTCTGTTTCAAAGGCAAACATCCCATCACGATCATCGGGAACATCCAGGAACTCTCCATCACTCCACATCCCCCCTATGCCATCCATTGGTTGGTATCTGATATCTATGGTGACGCTGGTCTGAAAATTAAGGGAGAGATTAATACATTGAGGCTAAATGATGACAGACAGAGTATTTAGCTTTACCACTGGCATGTGTAACATGTGTTCTGACTTTAAGGAATAAGCTGGAAGAAAGGTGCAGGGGCGTTTTTGGCATGATAGGTTAGAAGGGGCACAACACGTCAACAGCTATTAGCAGCAACTAATTATTCTGTGATGCAAACAGTCGGACTTTGATCAATTTTAAATGAACTGCATGAAATAGCACAAACCTACACAATACAAAAACATTTTATATAATTATAATAGAATGAATAAAACCTTTTTTATACACGAAATTACAGATAAAGGTTCACTCACCAGTGTTGTTATTTTTTGAACAAAAAAAAAATTCCGATTTTTTATCTGAGTAAACTTTTTAATAGCTGTATAATCTTTCAAATAATCCCCTTTAAATCTATAATAATTTTTCAAAGTCCTTGAACAATGTCAAAATCCACTGGCTGGTGACGTCCCAAATGTTTAAGCTCAAATTTTTGTTCCAGAGACTAGGTACAAAATTTCGATTTAATCAAAAAACCAACTTCATTCCTGTTTTTATCTTGGTGGCTAGTAAGGCTAACGGAAGTTACATTGTAACTACTGTTCTGTGAATTCCTGGATGACTGCCAGTGGCAGTAAACAGAATGAATATATCTCCTCGCACTCGTTGCAGTTTGTGTTTTAATGTTAACAAAGTCGTGCACATGACATGTACCCCACCTGGGTGTGTGTCTATAAATAGCATATCAGCGGCTTTGTTCGTTCTTACTTTGGAGAAATTCTGAGAGACCAGTGAGACTGGGATTCACAGAACCATAGTTACAACGTAACTTCTGTTCTGTTTCAGTCACTCCAGACTGCCAGTGGCAGTAAACAGAGTGGAGGACTTATGCCAGCAATGACCCAGTGCGACAGCCTATGTTTTGAAGGGCTTGTCCTCTGTTCTCCCCTGGGTGGCACCCGACCAGCTGGTCTGATCGCCAAATAGCACCCTTAGCCACAATGTAAAGATGCAACACCTGGACTGGACACAGCAGATTCGCCAATCTCTGTTCCTTGGCCCCCAGCTCAATGGCCATGTTTATGTAGCCTGGGGGCAAAATCTTAGGAAGAAAGGCAATGTTGGGCCAGATTGTCACCCTGGGTGATGGCAAGTGCGTGGAGCTCACTGCCACTCTCAGCTGTTGTCACTGCTAAAGAAAGGCATTCTTCATAGACACCATTTTCAGTGGGCTGCACACATCGGCTCGAAGGGTGGCCCACTCTAGGCTTTCAAAACCAGTGGAAGGTACCATGCGGGAGCTGACCTCTGAAAAGGGGGATGCAGCCTCCTTGCACCATGTAGAAACTGCATCACCCAGTAGTGGTCCCCCACTCATCTACCATCAATGTAACCATGACTGGCTGAAATGGCTACTAGGTGGACCTTCAAGGTTGAAGTGGGCGGTACAGCATCTAACAGACACTAGAGGTACCTCAGGAGGTCATGGAACAAGAAACCGGGTGTATGTCCCTGTCCATGCACCATGCTGAAAAGTTGCCTCAACATGGGTCAGGACCTTGGCTGTCACTAGACCTGATTCACAGAATGAATGTTGTTCAGACTCTCTTGAACTGATCTAGTTTTCTAAGTGCTGAGGCCTTTCTAAGTTATTTTAACACACAAGCACACTAAAACACATATTTTCTGTTGTGTACTTTACGTTTTGGGACGTCTTTGTGTTTCACACGTTTTTTCTTGCCGTGGTAAGATCTCGCTAGCTTAGTTAGTTTAGCTTCATTGTGGCTATGGCTACTCATCTTCTCTCTCCTTCTGTCTCTTTATTGCTCTCTAAGTCTTCTCCCCCCACTTGCGCTTTGTCAGATGTTTAGTTACTACCATGCCTCCTTTAGTGATAATTGTATGTGTAATATATGTGGCATTTTTGTAGCTTTGGAGGCAAGGGAGTCGGTATTGGAGGCCCGGCTCCGCACTGTTAAAAAACCAGCAGGTATTCGAGGCCCATTAACCAGCATAGAGCCAACAAGAACAGAACCACTTCGAGGTCCTCCAATAGAGTCCGGGCAGCCGGCACCTCAGGCTGGCTGGGTGACAATATGTAGGAAGCATAGTCCCAGAACCCAGCCCACAGGTAAGCACCAACCCGTCCTTGTTTCTAACAGATTTTCCCCGCACAGCCACACACCCGCTGAGAAGCCGTACCTGGTAATTGACAGCTCCATAGTCAGAAATGTGGCATTAGAGACATCAGCTACCTTTGTCAAAAGCTTGCCAGGGGCCAGAAAGGGCAACATCATATCCTAACTGAAACTGCTGGCTAAGGATAAGGACCGTAAATACAGTAAGATTGTAAATTCACGCTGGTGGTAATGACACCAATTGGAGAAAGCAATGAGTGTTGCTTCAGTGTGCAAGTTTGCCAAAACAATGTCGGACTCTAATCCTTTCTGGTCCCCTGCCCAATCGGACCAGTGACGAAATGTTTAGCCGCATGCTGTGATTCCACCAGTGGTTGTCTAGGTGGTGTCCTGCAAACAATGTGGGCTACATTGATAAATGGCAAACATTTTGGGGAAAACCTGTTCATAACTTTTATGGACAGGATTTCTAGGCGCAGCCAAGGTGTTGAGGGGATCCGTTTCGGTGGCCTCAGGATCGGGTCTCTGCTTTTTGCAGATGATGTGGTCCTGTTGGCTTCGTCGCTGGAGCGGTCACAGCAGAGTGTGAAGCAGTTGGGATGAGAATCAGCACCTCCAAATCAGAGACCATGGTCTTGAGCCGGAAAAGGGTAGGGTGCCTTCTCCGGGTCGGGGATGAGGCCCTTCCCTAAGTGGAGGAGTTTAAGTATCTGGAGGTCTTGTTCATGAATGAGGGAAAATGGAGGGGGAGATCCATAGACGGATTGGTAGGGCATCTGCAATGATGGTCTGTGACGGTCTGTCGTGGTGAAGAGAATTTTTCAATTTACCGGTCGGTCTACGTTCCTACCCTCATCTATGGTCACAAACTCTGGGTAGTGACCGAAAGAACGAGATCATGGATACAAGCAGCTGAAATGAGTTTTCTCCGCAAAGTGTCTGGGCTCTCCCTTAGAGATAGGGTGAGAAGCTCAGTCATCCAGAGGAGGCTCAGAGTAGAGCTGCTGCTCCTCCACATCAAGAGGAGTCAGTTGAGGTGGCTAGGGCATCTGGCCACGATGCCTCCTGGACGTCTCCCTGGTGAGTCCCACCGGGACAAGGCCCAGAAGAAGACCCAGGACACGCTGGAGGGACTATGTTTCTTGGCTGGCCTGGGAACGCCTTGGGATTCCTCCCGAGGAGCTGGCCCAAGTGGCTGGGGAGAGGGAAGTCTGGGTCTCTTCGCTTAAGCTGCTACCCCCGCGACCCGACCCCGAATAAGCAGAAGATGATGAATGGAAGGATGGACAGATGGACAGATGGATAGATGGATGGATGGATGGATGCCCATGGATACTATCAGAGAACAAACACACCAAGCCATGATGATGCCACAGGCCCTAACAGATGCACAACCATCAGAGATTAAGTTTTCAGATTCCTGTGACTCAACCACATCAAATGAGTCTCCATTTAGAAACTTTACAGACAGACTGAAAGAGCAAATCACATTTGGGACACAAGTAACATCAAAACTTGGACTACACCAAACCCCTGGGACTAGTTTCAATAAGCCTGGGAGCTTGCCCCCGCTGATTATTACAGATATTTGATATTTGAGGGAACTGGGTAGTAAATCTACCCCATCGTCTCCCTGAAGATGCTCGGCGTCCCTGAGTGTAACTGAAACCTCTGCACTGATAGAATCTGCACCTCCAAATTACAGTTTCTTAAGAAAGCAGAAAACACAGACAAGGTGGAGGTGTAGCCACAATCTTTCACAACTCATTGAACTTTAAAAAGGTATCCCTGGGCACATTTGACTCTTTTAAATACCAAGCCACCGAGATAAATGAGCCTAACAAAGCTGTATTTTTAAGTTTATATAAACCCCAAAAACTTAACTCTTCTTTAATGATTTCAGTGACCTTCTTTCCATAATATGTATCGACTATGACCAATTAATCATTGTGGGGGACTTTAACATCCATACAGACAACCCCCAAGATAGACAAGCAAAAACATTAGATTATACTCTCCACAACTTTGGCCTGACCCAGCATGTCAAACACAATCAAGGAAACACTCTGGACTTAATTATCAGCAAAAGTTAAAATGTATCCAACATATTGGTAATTGATATTGCATTATCTGACCATTTCTGTGTTTTCTTTGAAAGTACCATCTCTGCTAAATTATCCAGCCACAGTAAGACCACGATAAAAAAAGAGTTTTCTAGGGGACAGCTCAGTTGACACTTTTAAATGCATTTACCCTCCCACCGCATCCTCCTCATCTCCAAACTCGAACTTATTAAACAAGCTGGTGTAAAATTTCCATGCAAAAATCTCATCCATCACTGATTCCATTGCTCCAACTAAAGTGAAAGTAGTCTCAGGTAGAAAGAAGTCTCTGTGGACTAGTGATCCACTGGTATGTAGTCAAGCCGAGAGAAAATGGCCGAAAACTTGACTCCAGGTTCACTGTGAGATCTACAAAGACAGACTGAAAAGACATCAATACACTCTAAAAGATGCAAGGGAATTGTTCTTTTCTGAAATCATCAACAGAAACATTAATAACGCGCAGACTTTATTTGCAACAGTGGAAAAACTAACTAATCCTTTAGTAACAGTAGCCCCGAACTAAATTCTACCAGGGCCTGCAATGAATTTGCCAGCTTTTCCACTAAAAAGATTCTAACAATTAGAGGGTCAATCTGTATCTCAAAATGGAACCCACTACCAATGTCATCCCCAATCAACACCAATGTTGAGAAAATGTCTGAATTCCAAAAATTAAACCAAAAAAACCTTGAAATAAATCATTATCCAATTAAGCTCCTCCTCTTGCAGCCTTGATATCCTACCCATAGGACATAGGACCCAAATGCAGCGGAGTAAAAGTGAAGATATTTAATTACAACAACAAAAAAAACAAAGAACAAGGACTTATGGAACATAGGAGGATCAAAATTGCAACAACAGGAACCAGACTGGGAAGATTGACGGGCGACAGGGTAGGCAGGAACCAGAAAGAGAAGAATGACAACGAAGCAGCGGATAGAGACAGGATTAGCACAGAATATATACTGAGGAGTGAAATGAAGAAGTGGCAGAGGAGACCTAGAACTAACTATGACAACCCGCCCTGGCGCGGCCGGTTGCAGTCGGGGCCCGTGGGCTCGTCACTGCTGCCCCCCGGGCCCCTGCATAGTAGCCGCTGGACATTCCCCTGGGGTTCTCCTTTGCTCCACTCTTGGGGGATGCGGTCGGCCCCGCCCGGGTCCGCCTGGGGCTCTGGGGGTCCTTTGGTCGTCTTTGCTCCGATCTCCTTCATGTCTGCATCGATTCCTGGGAGACGGATTGATGCCTGCTCACACCAACTATCGAACACTCTTATGGAGAAACCTTATATGCACCAGCATGCTAACACACACACATAGATGTGGCGTCCTGGTGTTTAAGGATATATTCTTGGGCTGAGGTTATCATTACTAGAGCTTGATTAATCGGTACCATGAGTTTTTCTGTGACATTGTTGTTGTATTTTTATATCTATTTTTGTGTGATGTGGTTGTGTAATTCTTAGTTCACAATGTTTGGTTTGTTTTGTCGATGTTCCTTTTTCGTGTTTTGTTTTGTTTTTCCCCCTCTCTCTGCAGTCCTGTGGGTATGGAGGCAGACTTCAATGTCTTCCTGTGTTTTCTTTGTTCCCCTTCCTCTCTTGTATTTTCAACTCACCCTCTCTCTTGACTTTTTGTTTCTTACCTCTCCTCTTCATCTTCCTTCTTTCTTCTCCTTAATTTTCCGTCTCCGTGTCCATAACATCAAGAAATAAAAACCCCAACAATTCATAATAAAGATTTTTCACACATATATCAAGTGGAGGACTATAGCAAAAGCTGTACTGCTCCGCTTGTGAAAGTAAATCTGTTGGGCTTCTACTTGGTACTTGGACACCAATTCTGAGCTCCACACTGCCAAACAGGACACGTAGAAAAAAAAAAAAAAAAAGAGCCTTGTGTCTTGGTGGCCGGCTGCGGAGCAGAACCTTGTGTCTTGATGGCTGGCTGCGGAGCAGAACCTTGTGTCTTGGTGGCCGGCTGCGGAGCAGAACCTTGTGTCTTGGTGGCCGGCTGCGGAGCAGAACCTTGTGTCTTGGGAGCCGGCTGCAGAGAACCTTGTGTCTTGGGAGCCGGCTGCAGAGAACCTTGTGTCTTGGGAGCCGGCTGCAGAGAACCTTGTGTCTTGGGAGCCGGCTGCAGAGAACCTTGTGTCTTGGGAGCCGACTGCAGAGAACCTTGTGTCTTGGGAGCCGGCTGCAGAGAACCTTGTGTCTTGGGAGCCGGCTGCAGAGAACCTTGTGTCTTGGGAGCCGGCTGCAGAGAACCTTGTGTCTTGGGAGCCGGCTGCAGAGAACCTTGTGTCTTGGGAGCCGGCTGCAGAGAACCTTGTGTCTTGGGAGCCGGCTGCAGAGAACCTTGTGTCTTGGGGGCCGGCTGCAGAACTTTGTGTCTTGGGGTCCGGCTGCAGAGAACCCTGTAGCTAGGGAGCCGGCGTCGATTGAGGGGACCTTGGTAAGACGATGGGGACCCTCGGGAGGACGGCGCTGGGGACCGCGGCAGGAAGGCGTAGAGGACCCTTGGGAGGACAGCGTAGAGGACCCTCGGGAGGACAGCGTAGAGGACCCACGGCGATGGCGTGACGTAGAGGATCCACAGCGTGGCGCTGAAGACCGTAGAAGACCGTAGAACCGTAGAACCCAAGGCCGTGTCCCACTGGACACCCTGGGCGGAACCAGGAATCCAAGGTGTGTCTTCCGAGACACCCTCACCGGAGTCAGGAGACAGGGGGGTGTCCTTCTGGACACCCCCTGTGGAATGAGGAGTCAGGGGCGTGTTCACCCGAGCACCCCCTGTGGAAACAGGAGTCAGGGGCGTGTTCACCCGGGCACCCCCTGTGGAAACAAGAGTCAGGGTCCTGTTCACCCGGGCACCCCCTGTGGAAACAGGAGTCAGGGGCGTGTTCACCCGGGCACCCCCTGTGGAAACCGGAGTCAGGGGCGTGTTATCCTGAACACCACCTGTGGAAACAGGAGTCAGGGGCGTGTTTACCCGGGCACCCCCTGTGGGAACAAGAGTCAGGGGCATGTCCTTCTGTAAACCCTCGATGGAGACAGGACTCAGGGGAACACCCCCTGCAGGCTGAGAGGAAGCTTAGGCCGGGTGGGAGCAAAATGAGGCTAGCTGGGGTGACTGGAAACAGGCTGAGGTTGACTGTGGACACCTCTTACAACATGGTTTGGAGGTTAGAGGTGAAGTTGCAACTAGTGGAGTAGATGAGCAGCTGGGGTGGGAGTTAACAGATTTACGAGGATTTATGAGGCTTAAGGGGAAAAATAGTCCGGTATGTCATGATAGAAAAAATCCTGTAGACCCGATTCGTTGATAACAGGAGGGTTGGTGGCTGTTTTGGGGTGAAAATTGTCTGTACAGATTTGGATTAAGTGGTCACCAGATGTGTACCGAGAGTCGACAAGGTAACGAGGGATACGGATAGCTGAGGGAACGAATGAAGTTGAAGTGGACGGTGGAGTGATTTTACCCAGATCTGAAATGGCCTGGTGTCTGTGGACTTCAGCCTCATTTAGCCTCTCCTCTAAACCCAGTCTCTTTAAATGGGGCTTTACACTCAACAGATGAGAAATACTAAGCTCAGCCACCCGCAGTCTAGTCCTGGGATCTGATGTGGTAGCAATGGTGTCATAGAAGAGTTTAACAGTTACATGCAATCTGTTCCAGTCTTTATCGGTAAGGTCATCTGCTGGGTTCAGTAACTGGCTGGTTCGTTCTGTCATGTTTAGTGGATTTAGGACCCAAATGAAGGAGTAAAAATGAAGATATTTAATTACAACAACAACAAAGAAAAAAAACAAGGACTTACAGAACTCAGGAGGATCAAA
Source organism: Valencia hispanica (assembly GCA_963556495.2). NCBI lineage: Eukaryota > Metazoa > Chordata > Actinopteri > Cyprinodontiformes > Valenciidae > Valencia > Valencia hispanica. The sequence continues at coordinate 31,421,619 of OY747719.1, forward strand.
AATGCAACAACAGGATCCAGACTGGGAAGATTGACGGGCGACAGGGTAGGCAGGAACCAGAAAGAGACGAATGACAACAAACCAGCGGATAGTGACAGGATGAGCGCAGAATATATACTCAGGAGTGAAATGAGGAAGTGGCAGAGGAGACCAAGAACTAATTAGTGAAGGCAGTGAGGAGCAGAGTGACAGGGAGACAACAGGAAAGTCAAGGGAAACAGAAAGCTCTTAAGAAACTAGAAACTACCTATAGATATGGCTAGGGGTAATCTAAAGAGAAACACTGGAGAACAGAAGGACGAAATAAATAAGGATACTAACTAAGGAAACACAAATAAGAAGGTGGACACAGAAGCAAAAGGGTGAAAAACATCTAAAAGCAAGAAGAAATACGGAAACAAGGAAGTGCCAGAACTAACTAATAAAGACAAGGAATAACCTAACATGATAATAAAACTAAATAAGGAAAACTAACAAAAACACAAACACCTAAGAACTATGACATGTACATATTCATATTATACATCATTTGAAAGCTGAGATTATTCCAGGGGCGAGCTTGTCAGAGGGAGGTCTGGGGATTTTCACAATTGCCCGGTCTGTTCTAGATCAGTGGCCAGAACACTTTTTTTTGTTCACTAAAAGCAGTCGCGGTTGAGCCACTGTCACATTCCGCCTGTGTGTGCTTGTGTATGTGAGTGAGGCATCTTCTTTTATAGAAGATATATGTAAGTGCTACTGGTCCAGCTGCAAGTATGATTGATCAGTACTTCTTCCTGCTGCACTCCATTCTGCTGTCAACTATTTCAATATTGTTTGCTAGCTGCTACCAGAGGTCAGTAGCTTTCTCCTGCTTTGAAAGAAAGCCTGCTTAACACCACAGTGCTTCCAAATATAGGTCGTCTCGGTGCCAGAAAATTTGAGATATTCATGAAAAAAAAAAAATCTGATCCATGACCCAACAAAGGTAAATAAACTTCCAAGTTCAACACCATCCTATCCCTGCGTGTGACTTAAAATTATGTATGCCAATCAATGATACAATCTTAAAGTACACACTTTGGTCAAAACACTCAGAAAGCAAATAAATGACAACTTACAGTTCGAAGACAGATGTCAAAACATAGTACAAGGCCATCTCGAACAAAAAATTGTTTTACATCCACAACGGTCCAGTAAAGTTCTTTTTTAAGATAGTTAGTCCACAACAAGTTTTATGTTCGAAATCCAACATCATCTGCTGCTCAAAACCTTGAAAATTCCCTTCCTTGTGTGTATTTTTCACAAAGTTTCATCAGAACTACCGTTAGCATGCAAGTTAGCCTAGCAAATAACACAGCACATTTCTTCTTTTTCTTTGTGTTTATAAACAGCCTACAAAAAACAAATTGGTGCATTACTGTCACCGACTGGTATGGAGTGTGGACTAGAGTCGACTTTGTTTACTTTAAACTCGACCACCACAGAGTGCGAGGAGACATATCCATCTGTTTACTGCTACTGGCAGTCAGTAAGGAATGAAACGGAACCAAAAGTAGAATGCTGCACACTTCCATCTGATGGAACTTAAACATGACATGTGCTTTTCTGATATTTTAATACGAGTTATGCACCATTAAGTTTTGCATTTGGCAAAATGGGGCACATCACTTCCTTCCGGTTTAGAGCCCCGTAGTGCTGTGGCATTTCCTAAATTTGAGTTCAGTTGTGGCAGCTGGGCTGGTTTTCAAAAGTTATATGTCTTTTGAGTCATTTTCATCATATGGATCCTAACAGATTTGGGTGCTCATCCCGAATCTGTATAAGTATAAGTACCTTACCTCAGACTTGGATAAAAGTTTATAAATGTATCTTTCTTATTTAAATATATTGTAGATCTTATATTTCAAAAGTTAGATAGTGATGGTCATTTTAACCAAAGAGCTACAGTACATTAACATTAAGTATGTATAAAAAGTATTTACCCCCTTGGATGTTTTACCCTATTTTTGCTTTTAGAAATCAGTTGTGATCAACAAAATTGAGCTTTTTTGACAAAATATTTTTACAAAAAAATATTTTATTTCAAAGTGAAAACTGATTTCCACAAAATAATGACAATTAAATAAAAATATTTAATATAAAATAAATGATTACATAAATATTCACCCCTTTAAAGTTAGTGTTTAGTAAATGCCGCTTTGGCCGCAATTACAGCAGTCCATGAAACTCCATGGGGAGGATTACTTTTATAGGCAAGGCAAGGCAATTTTATTTGTATAGCACACTTTCAACAGCAGGGTAATTCAAGGTGCTTTACATGATTTGGTGATTTAAAAGAAACACATAAAAGAAACACACATTACACATGATACACAATAAAGCAAGAGAAAAAGAAAAAGAAAAAAAAAAGCAATAGAGCATGAACACATTTCATACATATGACATCAAGCATTTACTCAAAGGCAATTCTAAACAGATGGGTTTTTAGTCTCGATTTAAAGCAGTTCAGAGTTTCAGCAGCTCTACACTCGTCAGGAAGTCTGTTCCAGATAAGGTGAGCATAAAAAGTGAAATGCTGCTTCTCCATGTTTAGTTCTGAGTCTAGGGATGTTTAGTAGGCTAGAGTTGGAGGACCTGAGTGGTCTTGGTGGTTGGTACCATGACAACAGATCTTCAACATATTTTGGTGCTAAGCCATGTAATGATTTATAAACTAGTAAAAGTATTTTAAAGTCTATTCTCTGAGCTACAGGGAGCCAGTGTAAGGACTTTAGAACTGGGGTGATGTGCTCTACTTTCCTGGTTCTAGTGAGGACGCGAGCGGCAGCGTTCTGGATCAGCTGCAGCTGTCTGATTGACTTTTTAGGCAGACCTGTCAAGATGCTGTTGCAGTAATCAATCCGACTAAAGATAAACGCATGGATGAGTTTTTCTAGGTCGTGTTGCAAAATCAGTCCTTTAATCCTAGAGATGTTCTTCAGGTGATAGAACGCTGACCTTGTTATTGCCTTTATGTGACCCTGGAGGTTCAGGTCTGAGTCCATTACTACACCTAGGTTACGAACCTGATCAGTAGTTTCTAGCTGTATTAATTGAAGCTGTGTGCTGACTCTTGATTGTTCCTCCTTGGGTCCAAAAATAATCACTTCAGTTTTGTTTCTATTCAGCTGGAGAAAGTTATGGCACATCCATCCATCTATTTGGTCAATGCATTGATTTAGGGTTTGAATGGGTTCAGAGTCACCTGGTGACATTGTAATGTAGAGCTGAGTGTCATCTGCGTAGTTATGGTAGCTAATGTTATTGGTTGCTATAATCTTGCCTAGTGGGAGCATGTAGATATTAAATAAGAGGGGCCCCAGGATGGAGCCCTGGGGCACCCCACATGTGATTTCTGTTCGTTCTGATGTAAAGTTTCCAATTGAAACATAGAAGTCCCTGTTCTTTAGGTAAGACTCGAACCAGCCAAGTACTGTACCAGAGAGTCCGACCCAGCTCTCCAGTCGTTCCAATAAAATATCATGATCAACAGTGTCAAATGCTGCACTGAGGTCCAACAGAACCAGCACTGTGGTTCTTCCACAGTCTGTATTTATGCGGATGTCATTAAATACTTTGACGAGGACAGTCTCGGTGCTGTGGTGAGCACAGAAACCAGACTGAAAAGCATCAAAACGGTTTGTCATTGTTATGAAGCCATTTAACTGCTGAAACACAGCTTTTTCAATAATCTTACTGATGAATGGGAGATTAGAGATTGGCCTGTAGTTCTGCATTAACGTGTTGTCCAGATTTTTCTTCTTTAGCAGTGGTTTAATAACTGCTGTTTTTAAAGCCTGAGGGAAGACACCTGATAGCAGTGATGAGTTCACTATTTGAACAAGATCAAAACCAATAACAGGAAGAACCTTCTTTAGAAAAGCTCTGGGTAGGATATCAAGACAGCAGGAGGAGGAGCTTAATTGGATAATGATTTTTTCAAGGCTGTTCTGGTTTAATTCGTGGAATTCAGACATTTTCTCTACATTGTTGTTGATTGGGGATGGCACTGGTTGTGGGTTCGATATTGAGGTACAGATTGACCGTCTAATTGTTAGAATCTTTTCAGTGAAAAAGCTGGCAAATTCATTGCAGGCCCTGGTAGAGTTTAGTTCAGGGGCTACTGTCACTAAAGGATTAGTTAGTCTTTCCACTGTTGCAAATAGAGTCCGTGCCTTATTAATGTTTCTGTTGATGATTTCAGAAAAGAACGATTCCCTAGCATCTTTTATAGTTAGCTGATATCTATTCAGTCTCTCTTTGTAGATCTCACAGTGAACCTGGAGTCGAGTTTTCCGCCATTTTCTCTCGGCTCGTCGACACTCTCTTTTTTCACTACGTACCAGTGGATTACTTGTCCACTGAGACTTTTTTCGACCTGAGACTACTTTCACTTTAGTTGGAGCAATGGAATCCATGATGTCTGAGATTTTCGCAAGGAAATTATCTACCAACTTATTTACTGAGTTTGAGTTGGGAGATGAGGGGGAAGTGGTGGAAGGATAAATACGTTTAAAGGTTTCTACTGAACTGTCCCCTAGAAAACGCTTTTTTATAGTGGTCTTACTGTGGCTGGATAATTTAGCAGAGATGGTACTTTCAAAGAAAATACAGAAATGGTCAGATAACACAATATTAATTACAGAGATGTCAGAAATATTTAAACCTTTGCTGATAATTAAGTCCAGAGTGTGTCCTTTATTGTGTGTTGGTTGTTTGACATGCTGGATCAGTCCGAAGTTGTGTAGAGTATCATCTAACGTTTTTGCTTGTCTATCTTGGGGGTTGTCGGTATGGATGTTAAAGTCCCCCACAATGATTAGTTGGTCGTAGTCGATACATATTACAGAAAGAAGGTCATTGAAATCATTAAAGAAGTTAGAGTTAAGTTTTGGTGGTTTATATAAACTTAGAAATAAAGCTTTGTTAGGCTCGTTTATCTGGGTGGCTAGGTATTCAAAAGAATCAAACGTGCCCAGAGTTACCTTTTTAAAGTTCATTGAGTTGTGAAAGATGGTGGCTACACCTCCGCCTCGTTTGTGTTTTCTGTTCTCGCTTAAGAAATTATAATTTGGAGGACTGGATTCTATTAATGAAGTTGTTTCGTTATTTTCATCTAGCCAAGTTTCTGATAAAAAAAGGGCGTGTAAATTATGCTCAGTGATGAAGTCATTGATAAGAAAAGACTTCCCGGATAGAGATCTAATGTTTAATAAAGCTAACTTAAGTATTGTGATGATGGGCAGCTGAACCTTCTGACAGGTTATCAATTTGAGATTTTGTTTAATATGAGAGCGTGTGGTTAACGGTTTATGTTTCCTGCTGCTGATAATCACTGATATAGCCTCAGGGGTGCCGGGTGAATTCTGGGAGACGGTAGGGGTGGATTTTTTGCCCGGTTCCCTCAAATATCAAATATCTGTAATAATCAGTGGGGGGAAGCTCCCAGGCTTATTGACACTAGTCCCAGGCGTTTGGTGTAGTCTAAGTTTAGGTGTTAATTGTGTCCCAAATTTGATTTGCTCGTTCAGTCTGTCTGTAAAGTTTCTAAATGGAGACTCATTTGATGTGGCTGAGTCACAGGAAGATGAAGACTTAATCTCTGATGGTTGTTTATCTGTTCGGTCCTGTGGTGTCATCCAGACTTGTTGTTTTTGTTCTCTGATATCCATGGGCGCCTCAAGGTCAGCTTTTGGGAGCAAGTGTTTTGCTTTCTGATTTTGATAAGAAAAAATGTTTGCTGCTAAGAGCCTTACTCCGGACCTGTTCAAATAGCGCATTCCTGCTTTGAACAGATGATTCGCACTTCCAAATACTTTGAAATTATTAATAAATGTGAACGACTTCTCAGCTGATTGTTTCTTTAACCATTTATGGAGCATGCGGAGTCTGCTAAATCTTTCATCATTCCCTTCAGGGACTGGTCCGCTGATGAGGATGTTTAAGTTAAGTCCATCAAGTCTCTGTAGGAGATCAGAAAAGTCTCTCTTCAGAATCTCTGATTGTCTCATCGCGATATCTGCTGATCCAGCATGAATGATGAGCTTTTCCAAAGCAGGATGTTGGTCCAAGATTTTAGGGATTTTTTCTGATATTTCTCTCACTGTATTTTTGTAGCAGCTATAAACTTTGGTATTCTTGCTACAAAAGCCTCAATTCCATTAATTGATCCGTCTTGTATGATAACAGTCTTTGCCGGGGGCGCTCTTACTTTGTTATGTGTCCGTTTGATGCGGCTGGGTTTCTCCTGGTGGCTTTGACTGGTTCTGGGGGCTGCGTCATCTTTCGGGGAACTCAAGGCTGCGAATCTGTTTTTCAGTGGGATTCCAGGTGGAGAAATATCTCTTGTTTGTGGCTGAAACCTCTTTTGTTTACTTTTAGCAGAAGCGGCAGTTCTGGTTTCAGAGGTTTCTCTGTGTCGGAGTTTCTTTTGTTTTTTCTTCCTCGGAGAACGGGCTGGGGTTGATTTCATGCGTTTTAAAGCTGGCCAGTTTTCATTGTAGTGCGGAGTTCTGCCGCTCAGACGCCTGTAGGGAGTCTCTGTGGCACGGTTAGACCGATGTAACACAGGGCTGTTTGTATTCAAGGGTAAAGGTAAAGTTGTGTCATTTTGTCCATAATCAGCGTGGAGATCAAAATTAATTTCCAGACGACGTAGCTTCGTTTCAATGCCCTCAATTCTGTGGAGCAGTTTTTCAAAATCCTCAGCTGAGCAAAAAGCCATGTTGATAAGTCCATAGAAAAGTAATCCAAGAAGAGATTCTGGTCCAATACAGTAACTCCAGGGGCTGGGAAAATAAAGTACCTAAGAAAAGGTCAAGAAAGAAAACAAGAAAAGCAAACAGAAAATAAAATAAAGTGAACGGATCTGGAGAGAGACAGAGAGCAGCTGCTCCTCCTTCAGCAGACAGACAAGAAGCGACAAGATTTATAGACGCTGTATGTCTGCCACACCTGACAGATGGAATTTATTTTCCTAAATTTTCTCCAATGGAGAAAATCTCAATCAAGTGCTGGTAACATAATCTAATGAGTGCATCATACAGTCATTGTTATGCCTAATTGTCTTCTATAGTAGGAAACTATCAGCATCCCAGATATTGACTTGACAGCATTTACCCACTTTGCCTTGGAAGAGTTCTCAGAAATAATCAGATTGTGATAATATGTCATTCACAGCCCTCTTCAGGTTGGATTCTGGTCGGATTCTGCCTTTGTACAAGTTTAATTTCCCTCTCATTAAGTCTTCCTTTTAAGACTCCCTGTGTTTGCAAATTTAATACAATATCCAGATTTGAATTAGATAGACTGCAAACAAGTCAATTTGTCCCCCATTATACCAAAAGAAATGCTCTCTAATATTTTTTCAGGACTTTTAGAATAGATATTGCATCATTTTTTATGAATATTAAAAATTGTGAAAGGGTGTATTGAAAATATAACCATTATCTCATCAAGTAGGGTTGAACTAAAGGTAAGAGCTGAATGAGCTGTGAAAACAGATTTCAAACTCAGTATTCAAATATCACCACTGAAACAGACACCCCACGATTCTCATTCTCAAAAACTTTAGTAATTTAGAAAGTCTCTACCTACTTATGACTAAATAATAGCTCAAAGTCAAATCTTTAATCATGTCGGTGGTATCATATTAAAGACAGATGAATGTTTTAAGGGCATCTTTATTTTAAAAACTAATCTTGATTATCTCACCTCCCACCTACAGCTTAATATCTTTGAAAGATACATTTTTAGTGTGCTCCAAAGACGTGGTCTTTCAGTGTAAGGAGAAGAATCTTGTAAGGATAGGTCCTAAATTAAAACTATTGGTAATGCAGCAGATCAAAGTGGTTATAAATGTTGTGAATAATTTCCTACAACAAGACCATTAAGATCCAGAGAGAACAAGAGTTGTTGTTTCTTATCTTTATACCATATCTGTGGGTCTCCATTTCACCTCACTTAAGTTGCAGCATGTACACTACCGTTCAAAAGTTTGGGGTCACCCAAACAATTTTGTGTTTTCCATGAAAAGTCACACTTATTCACCACCATACGTTGTGAAATGAATAGAAAATAGAGTCAAGACATTGACAAGGTTAGAAATAATGATTTGTATTTGAAAGATTTTTTTTACATCAAACTTTGCTTTCGTCAAAGAATCCTCCATTTGCAGCAATTACAGCATTGCAGACCTTTGGCATTCTAGCTGTTAATTTGTTGAGGTAATCTGGAGAAATTGCACCCCACGCTTCTAGAAGCAGCTCCCACAATTTGGATTGGTTGGATGGGCACTTCTTGCGTACCATACGGTCAAGCTGCTCCCACAACAGCTCAATGGGGTTCAAATCTGGTGACTGCGCTGGCCACTCCATTACCGATAGAATACCAGCTGCCTGCTTCTTCTCTAAATAGTTCTTGCACAATTTGGAGGTGTGTTTTGGGTCATTGTCCTGTTGTAGGATGAAATTGGCTCCAATCAAGCGCTGTCCACTGGGTATGGCATGGCGTTGCAAAATGGAGTGATAGCCTTCCTTATTCAGAATCCCTTTTACCCTGTACAAATCTCCCACCTTACCAGCACCAAAGCAACCCCAGACCATCACATTACCTCCACCATGGTTAACAGATGGCGTCAGGCATTCTTCCAGCATCTTTTCAGTTGTTCTGCGTCTCACAAACGTTCTTCTTTGTGATCCAAACACCTCAAACTTGGATTCATCCGTCCACAACAATTTTTTCCAGTCTTCCTCTGTCCAATGTCTGTGTTCTTTTGCCCATCTTAATCTTTTTCTTTTATTGGCCAGTCTCAGATATGGCTTTTTCTTTGCCACTCTGCCCTGAAGCCCAGAATCCCGCAGCCGCCTCTTCACTGTAGATGTTGACACTGGTGTTTTGCGGGTACTATTTAATGAAGATGCCAGTTGGGGACCTGTGAGGCATCTGTTTCTCAAACTAGAGACTCTAATGTACTTATCTTCTTGCTCAGTTGTGCAACGCGGCCTCCCACTTCTTTTTCTACTCTGGTTAGAGCCTGTTTGTGCTGTCCTCTGAAGGGAGTAGTACACACCGTTGTAGGAAATCTTCAATTTCTTAGCAATTTCTCGCATGGAATAGCCTTCATTTCTAAGAACAAGAATAGACTGTCGAGTTTCAGATGAAAGTTCTCTTTTTCTGGCCATTTTGAGCGTTTAATTGACCCCACAAATGTGATGCTCCAGAAACTCAATCTGCTCAAAGGAAGGTCAGTTTTGTAGCTTCTGTACCGAGCTAAACTGTTTTCAGATGTGTGAACATGATTGCACAAGGGCTTTCTAATCATCAATTAGCCTTCTGAGCCAATGAGCAAACACATTGTACCATTAGAACACTGGAGTGATAGTTGCTGGAAATGGGCCTCTATACACCTATGTAGATATTGCACGAAGAATAGTCATTTACCACATTAGCAATGTATAGAGTGTATTTCTTTAAAGTTAAGACTAGTTTAAAGTTATCTTCATTGAAAAGTACAGTGCTTTTCCTTCAAAAATAAGGACATTTCAATGTGACCCCAAACTTTTGAACGGTAGTGTATAAGTGAATTTCCTTGATGCTCATCAGAGCAAAATAGGTTACAAAACTATCTCAAATTATTTATTTGATATAGTGCCACACATGGAGATTATTTGAATGTTCATGTACGACTGCTGATCAGATTTATTAAATTTATCTCACGTCCTTCAAATAACCCCCCCATCCACCCACCCACCCACTCACTCACACACAGACACCACCACCACCACCACAACCACAAAATACCCCAAAATCTGATCACTTGTTCCTGGTCCCATTGCGGACATTTCCTGAACATTTCATCAAAATCGGTCTATGACTTTTTAAATTATGTTGCTTAAAGATAAACAGACAGACAAACCCTAGTGAAAACATAACTTCCTTGGCGTAGGTTATATGTAGTGTAAGATTTTTAAGACTATTATATTCTATTATATTTCAGGTTTTAATTATTTACAAATTTAGATAAATGTTCCAGCTTCATTTTTATGTTTCATATAGAATTTTGCATCAGTACTTTTAGTATCATCTGCATCTTGTTTCAGAGATGCCAGAATGACAGCAAACTATTTGACTTAACCATTACATTTTAGCCTTATACTGTGAAGAATATGAAAACTATTTAAAAAATAACATTGTATTCTCAAGAAGGATTTCACTATTTACTGGTGTATCAACAAGGTCTCAATATTGGCAACCAACTTAGCATGACAATAAATCACCTCTACTCCATGTGTACTACAAACATTTTGGCTGACATTTTAATACAAGCCAGAAACATGGCTGGCCCACCAGTTTGTCTTTAGCATCTTCTTGGGAGACATTTTGGACAAATACTATCCTCCTGACAATGACCTAACCTTTATTACAGAGCGTCCAATTTATTCCACTGACAATGACAGATGAGGAAAAAATATAGGACAAACTCCCTCTCTTTCCTCTATCATTCTCTGCTTCACCGCCTTTTCCTTACAACATCCTCACCAGGCAATACGTGTGGTCCACCAGGAGTGAGATTTGTTGCTATGGCAACAACAATAGTAGTGCTCCTAGGTAATGTCAGGCTTAGTTTTACCGCTCTCTTGCTACAGGGATGCTAAGCATTGAAATTCTCCTCCCATTGTTTGTGTGTGTGTGTGTTCACAGAAATCCTCCTGAACGCACTGCACGGGTGTGAATTTGAGCTTAAATGTAAGCCCAGGAGCGCTCTCACGCAGTGTTATGTCATCTCAGAAAAACACACCAGCACTCTCCAACGCACCACCACAGTTCCGCAGCCTGCACTGGTTTCACATTTAATACGGTGGTTGTTTTCCTCAATGCATTCCATCATGCTTTCCTAATCCTCCCATACTTCTACTCCTACATTATATATTCTCAGAATCAACCTCACAGTTCTTGTCTCCACCATGCTGCTCTGAGCATAATTCAAAATCAATATATTATCAGAATCAACATTGCTGCTGAGCATCTGAATGTGCTGATGTTGGTTTCAGAATGTAATATATATCACATTATTGTTGATGTGGAGGTCTTTAATGATAAGGTCCCTCTTGGCAAATTAAGTTTTCACACCTAGTGGCATGCTGAAAGTTCAAAGTCAGTTTAATTTCTCTATTTCATGTTTCCCAAGAGATTTTCCGTCTTGTATATTAACCCCATTGCTAAAAAAATATGCATATTATTAAAAGGAATAAACTATTTAACAAACAATTGAGTGTTAGAAATTCTTATACTTCCTTTAAATTGAGAATTTAAGAATAGATTAAACATTGCCTATCAATCCTTGTCATGTCTTGAAAAAGTCCCTTGAATATTTTACTTTGTTACAACCACAAACCTCATTGTAATTTCTTGAAATTTTATGTGATAGACCAACACAAAGTAGTGTTTAGTTGTGCAGTTATGCTTCTTAATTTTTAATAATAATATAAGATTTTTTTTTTTACATTTGAATCAAGCCCTCTTTACTAAGACATCCCTAAATTAAATACTGTACAACCAAATGCCTTTAGAAGTCACCGAATGTATCGAGTCAATCTCTATAGTATTTAATCACTATTAAGTTATTCTGTGAAGGCTTCAGAGGTGTGTAGGATACAATTATTGAACAAATTGAGCCATTACTGCTAATAAACATACCAGACTGGCCATAAAGTTGTGGAGAAGCTTAAAGCATAGTTAAATTGTAAAATAATGTAAACAACACTTTTCAACTCATTTTCAAAAATCAAAATGAGTTTTGTATAACTTCAAATGGTACATGGGTGATCACCTAAATTGAAAATGAGAAAACTGAGATTTAATCAGAGAAGCAGTCAAGAGGTCCATGCTAACACTTGATGAGCTGCAGAGAATCACAGCTCAGGTGGAAGAAGGAAGGAAAAATGTGATCTGGTCAGACAAAAAACATTTAACTTGCACTGCACATCACTCTTAACACACCATCCCCATTGATAAAAACGGTGATGCACGCATCATTCTGCGGGGTGCTTTTCTTCATCAAGAGACAGATGTTGAAGATCAAAGTTAATGGTTGGATGAAAAGTGCTAAACACAGGGCAATCCTAATGAAAACCTGTTAAGAGGCTGTATAAGATGAGGTTTTTCCAGCAAGACAACAATCCTAACCAGAGTAACAATAGAATGATTTCATTCATGTGTTAAAATTGGCCAATGAAGGTCCACACCTAAATCCATTCAAGAATCTGTGGAAAAACTTGAAAAGTTGTGTACATAGACCCTCTGTGTTCATTCTGACTGATCTCGAGCTCTTTTCCAAAGAAGAAAAATGGCAGTCTCTAAATGGGATAAAAAATGTTTTCACAAAGTTTTGATTCGGAACGACAATCAAACTTTTCTTATCACCATATCCTGTTTTGCTTCCACTTCTTAATTATGCAATACTTTGTGTTGGTCTTATCACTTAGAATCCCAATAAAATACAATAAAAAACTGAAGATTATGTTTGCAAAGTGATTAAATGAGAAAAAAACGTAAGAGGCAACAAATACATTTGCAGCTACTTTGCATGAGTTCTGACAGGGTTACACTTAAATTATTGTTTTTGGTTAATGGTCTTTGTTGGCACCCATTTTCCACAAATTAACTGACCAGACTGCATTTCCCAGCATTCCTAGCTGTGCCCCCAACACATTCCCATTGGTCTGTGGCCATGGATGAGATCACAAAGTTTACAAAAGGAGCAGCAATGAGCACCATTATTTGTCTTCGGCATTGTCCTGGAATGGAAGGAGACACTCTCCACCGGTGAATCCCTTTATTTCTGAGCTACTGGTTGGGAAAGAAATCCCCAGAACATCTTAAAAGTGCCACTGTCTATCCAGCATTTGTGCGTGCCTCCAGTGAAGGACTGTTCCAAGGCAGTTCTTTAAGAAGACAGTCCCAATTTCAATTCGCAGCCATCCAGCCTGCAACTGGAACCGTGGTTCTGAAGACCTCGGTATGCGCGGTTGTTTTCTCGCTTTTGCCCAATTATGGACACGCTTTGTTTCCCTCTTTGTGGACTGGACCTCCCTTAACGCAAAGTAGGACTGAACCGGTTCATATATTCTAATCTTGTGTCTGGGCAGATAAATAGGGAAAATAGAGATCGAAACGAGTTAGACCTCGTTCATTGTTGGTTGAAGTGTTTTGAAGCGCTGAAACTGTTGGCTCGTTAATGTCGCCGCACACATGAGTTTGTGAGCTGTTTTATTTTCTGTGTGTTTTAAACTGGTTTTCATCCTGAGAGGATCCCATTTTCTCTCTTTCTTTCTCTTTGATCTCTCTGTCTCATTCACACACACTCTGATTATATATTGCTTAGCATTGCAGCTCTGCTAGGCCTGCTTAGGCTGGGCCTTTTAGCCAATAGCTAACTCCATTGTCCTTTGTTTCTGTGTTAAAGCTGTGACCTACCCGTGTGGAGGAGCCAGCACACGCCCTGTTGCTCAGCTCTGTTGTTAGCCAAAGTTAATTTCATTGTTCTTTGTTCCACATGCGTCTGGTCTTTGTTTGAGCCCTTTTGCGAACACATCTGCGCATGCCTTGGTTCCTACCCAATGGGAAGAAACCAATGCATTACTCTCCCTCCCTTTTTATGATAAACAGTGTTTTGAAATGATTCTCTGATGCTTATTGTTTGCTCCATCCACATATTATTCATTTTCTAAGATCGGTTTTACTTTAGTTTGCATGCTTTAGAATATATGGGAATTATTGTAGAAAAGCTTGGCTGTAAGTTTGATTTATTTTCTTAATAATTTCTCTTTAGCTTAAAAGAGAAGTTTTCTGTGATTACTGGGTGTTTGCATACAATTATTGTCCCCTGCGTTTTTAACTTATACTTTTCAGAAGAGGCTTGGTATTATAACTCGCTCCTAATGAAAAGGAGCTGGTGCCTCGAACTTTAATTAATTGATTAAAAACTTGAACCTCATCAATAATTATATTAATACAAAATTATTGATCATAATTATTGATGGTTATGTAAACCAGACATTGATTGTACTCTCGGTGTGACAACAGTCTTATATTGTTAGTTTGTGCTGTGATGTATAGATAGACTTTCTTCCCGCTTAATTTAGTAATGTGTTTTCACCTGGTTTCAATCTTTTTTCTGTTGCTGTTGTTGCGGGAATATTCCAATGTAATTAGGATTTAATTACATATTTTCCGCCTAGTGAATATATCTAGGGCAAGATGACAAGTTAGGGGAAGCAAACTTATTGTTCCAGCACAACGTTCCCAATAAAGATGTGTCAGATCACCAGAGAGACAGACCCCGGGGCAGCGAGATAACTACGGACAGTCTAATCTGGGATGGGCTGGTTCATGCTTTACTATCAGACTGGCATGAACCAGTTCTCCAGGAGCTGGACATGAAGACTGGAGGAGATGTGCTGGAGAGATAAACAGTGATAGCTGAATATTACTTAAGCTGTTAGATCAGGAAGGTTGGGTGGGAGTTCATGGCAACCCTGTTCCCTCCATGTTTCTGGCCAGATATGCTTGAATTAAATACTTAAACACCTTCTGGGACTCAGTCTTCTTTTATTTTAGAACCCTGAAGTATTTACCTCTATAACACTGTCATTACTGTAGTCCTAGTTATGTTCACGCCTATGTTACTCCAAGATGGGTTTTGTTTCAGCTGCTCGTGCTTATGCAATGGTTTCAGGTTTCATACATTTAATTGTAATTGTGTGTCCCATATCTCAATCTTCCTCCTGCATTCTCATTTGCCTAACCGTGCCATCTTCAACCATTAGATTATTTTAATTCATGAACTTTAGTTTCTTTGAAATTTCCTGCAAAAGTTACATATACACACACACACACACACACACACACACACACACACACACACACACATATATATATATATATATAAAAAATACTATCACATAACTAAAATAACATTAAAAATATTTGTAGAAGCACTGACTAGAGTTTGGACTTCATGAATCTGTTCAAGGTTTTCTTTACATTTTGAATTTTACATAGAAAAAAAAATATTGTAATTATTTATTTGGACTTTTTTCAATGTGAAATGATTATGCAACATACAAGTTCAGTTTTGATGAGCATTTGAGATCATTGCCCTGCTAAAATAGTCAGTTGTGTTCAAGTTTCAACTAGCTGGCAATATTGAGGTGATATGCATAATTTGGATGCAATACCTCTCCATCATTATTCCAAGCATTATATTCCATGCACCAAATAAATGGTAGCCAAACAGCCCAAAAGCATGATGTTCCTTCCATCATGCTTAAAGTTGTTGTGGTGTTCTTTTATTTTATTTTTTTCTGTGTTAGTGTTCTTAAGTTTAAGAAACTGAAGCTTGACTTCAAACACACTTCATTTTACTACCTAAGTTAATCTTTGTCTCATCTGATATCAAAATGTTTATCAGAGTGCATTAAATATTAGTGCTCTTAATGATGTTGATTTTGAAAGAGACACTTCTTTATTGGTCAGCACCCTCTCAGTCCCTGTTTGTAGGCCATAGTCTGTATGTATAAATTTCACCCAATGTGAATGAAATATTTATTGTAAAAAATCTACATGGAATTTAAACAAATGCACACAAAAATATATTTTTTATTAACTGCAGTTGTAAGTTAAATAATAATTCACACTGGAAAAAGAGCATTTCAAATGCAGTTAGAAAGCTAAAATTAATATAAATGTATGGCTGTGATATGTAAAAGTGCAATATTGAGCAAAACTGCAGCAACTCAAAAGGAGAATCTTACCTTTACTGATATGTTGTTGTCATCAATGAGGGTATCTGTCAGCTCTAGATGTCCCTCTTCAGCCACTTTCTGAAGCACCATACAGAAAGTCCCAACCAGTCTGCAGGAAAAGAAAAAATCACACAATTTAAAACAATTGCAGCTACATGTGGCGACATGCAGATTTTTATATCCGTTTGGTCTACTCTGCTGCCCATTTGTTCACCTATAGCCTCTTTGCAACATAAATTCTGCCTTTTCACTTACAGTAATAAAAAAATGGCTAATTGTATTTTCTGCTGGCTCACAAAAGGCATCTGTTCTCCAATGTGTTCTCTTCCTCACAGTATGGAGGTGAATGTGTCATGAACAGAAGCTGCTTTGGTGAGATAAAACACACTGAGAATGTGCCACACTGTCACCACCTAACACACAGACTCTAACACCTAAATGCAATGTGGAGGAAACTCAAACACCACCTAAACACTCAAAGGTGAAGATTATGTTTCATTTGCCAACATTTTGGCAGTATGTTGAGCTTGCAGAAACTGTGTATTTATACAATTTAAAAATAGCAACCTATTGAAAAAAAGGATTTTGAGTTGACAACCAAGATTGTGAAAATATTTTTAAAAACAAGAGAGTTTGATGTATCTCACTGACAAACTATGTTTTCGGCAACATGGGTTATACTGTGGCTTCATACTTTGAGTTTCAATGTGCTGCACAAGAGGAAAAAATACACAGTCTTCCACTATTATATATCAGTTAAGTAGGTAGGTCACCTGATAAATTATATTAAAAGCATTGCATACAACCCCCTGAAGTGAAAACATGTAAATATAGAAAATGTTTTGAAATAAAAACATGTACAATGGTAAAGTTTCTTCCAAAAGGATACTTACAACATAGAGTGGAAAGGTTTGAACATACCATAAGTAAATAATTAAATAAATGTAAAAGTATCTTTATAATTTGAAGATAAGACAGTAATTTTGCTATGTCTTACTGTTTACTTTTACTTGTAATATTATTATGAAATATCACTACTCAAACTTGAGTAAAATAGCTGGATACTCTACGCACTGGGAGTAAATTTACTGAATGAAGAGGAAAAATATTTTAACGAAAATTACACCATAAAGGGGACCGCCTGTTTCTACACAAGCTTTGGTTTTCTAATGTAATCTTCTGTCTGTTGAGCTTGTTGTTGCATTTCAAGGTCAAGTGAATATAGAGTAAACACCATAAATTGTCGCTGGAAGTACTTTTTTCCTTGTTCTAAGATATATTTATTAATTACATACTGTAAGTACTGGTATTATATTGAAAGCGAACTTCCACCTCAATCTCAAGTCTTTTGGGGGTATGCATGTAAGACATGGTTCATTCAGCGTGATATGCACTATTAGTTGTCTGACACAGTGTTTTGTATGGAGGCTAAAGATTTCAAATTTGTTCTCATCTGACCAAAGTACCTTCTTCCATATCTTTGATGTGTCCAATGTTACTAGATTCTTCTACCAGAGCTATGGATCTCCGCAGCTCCTCCAAAGTTCCCATGAGCCTCATGGCTGCTTCTGTTACTGATGCCCTCCTTTCCTCTGCCTTTCTCTTTAGCTGGATGGCTAAGTCTTTGTTTTAGAACCCAAACCTGCTTAAAACTTCTGTCTGGTCTTCATGATGCTGTTTTTTCATGAATGTCCACTTCTAAGGCCTTTACCAAACAGCTGTTTTATACCTTATTTACCATTTAGGTATCTTCTGAAAACAATTACTTGTATTTTATTTTATTTAAGGGTATCAGAGTAAATGTCATACCGCATGAAATCCCATAAATAACATTTCCTCAAAACTTTCCTTGAAAACACACACACAAAAAAAGAAAGAATGGGATAAAATACAACTGAATACAGGTCGCTGCTGCCCAAAGACCGTTCACAGAACATAACAGTAGAGAGAAACTCTGTCCCAGGCCCAATTCAAGTTGCCAATTAGAGATGGTGAATAATTTAAAGAGTTTCCTTCATAACAGTGTATTGTTTGCAGAACAATAAGTCACCCATAAAAAAAATGTAGAGGAAAGTCACAACCATGTCATTTCCTACATAACCTTTGTTTATATCTGCTCTTATGTCAGATGAAAAACAGAAAACAAAGCTGTGCTATATATTTTATAATATTTATACCACATATTCACATGACTCAACAAAGGAACCATTACAAGGAAGTGTCACAGGTGTTTAGCAGGCAGTTTACAGAGGAAATTTAAAACAGTTAAACAAAGGTATTCATGTATGAGCAAACATACACGTACACTGCTGCATTAGGGTAATGATGATTGCTCCAACCAGACAACAGAAACTGACAGCCAGGTAAAGAGTGAAATAAGGGCACACTATAACAGTTGTAGTTGAATATGAAAACAGCAAATACTTTCTAATTAAATTTATGAGCAAAGACTAACACAACAAAGGCACGCAGCATCTTCTCAGAGGGTAAATAAGGCTGTTATTATTCCGTTCTTCTCCCAGCATTAATCCCTCTCAAACCCAGCTGTCGTTACAAGCACATTGCTTTTAAATTGAGAAGTGAGGCTGTACGTGAGTTAGCAGAAGTTCAAAACTCAATAATGAGCAACATTTTATTCTGGAACTTGACTTTTCTTTGAGTCCAAGTTTTCTTGTAAGTAAGTGATTCCCCTCAGGCATAGACAGATGCTTTCACTGTGAAGGTTAGTTACTGTCAGGCTCCCCAATGCATACATTTATAGACTGCGGTGATGTGACTAAAGGTAAAGTTGGGGAGGATACTAATAGCTTTGTGGAGAAAACTTTTTTGAAGTTCAGCTTTGATCCCTGTCACGGTAAGTGCTAACCCATTGCAGCATAATCAACTATTTCCTTCATCAGACAGGGCTGATCAATACATTCAGGCCTGCTCTGTCGTTTCCTTTCAACCATTGTGACGAGTGTACAAGTGGTGAATAATTCAATTGAGCGGGGCCTATCATGTTCTGCCTCACTTTTTACCATTTCAAAGGGTGCCATTCATTATTGACCAACAATTTACTTTCCTCTGCTCCATAATTCAAAGCTCACCTTCCTTTCATTTTGTATTTTCATACTATTTGAGTCTCAAATATTTTTTTAACAAAACATGGCATGACCTAGCAAAGGATTATGAGAAGAAATGCTTCAGAATTTAGATATTTGAGATTTAGCTCAATACAAAGTTAAGAAACAATAATCATAAATTACACTTGATGTTCAAAGATAAGTAACTATTGACTGTCAATGCTTGCAAACAATAATCAAATGTCTCTTCATTCCAGATGCAAAACACTAATGACAAAAAAGATATTAAATGTGTGTGCTCGAAATAATTTTTTCTCCAGTATGGCCCAGTTCAGCTGTTTTTACTGCAGTGATGCCTGTGGGCAGAGTGCCGCTCCAGCTTCACAAGAGCCAAGTACCATCATAGCAGAGATTCAGAAAGAATCACACATAAACACAGTATGACCCAGATTTCTTTCACTCAGATTCTTTTTAATAACAATAAGGGAACTATAGGAAAAGAACATGGGTGCTTTCAAAAGCCATCTAACAGAAGGACAATAAAGATGTTTTAGCACTGATGCCCCTTTCTGCATTCAAGCTATAGATGGTAAGATGTAAAATATTGATAACAATTCCATTTTCTAGTGCACTTTAACATCAGTTATAATGAAGTTAAATAAAGTAAAAAAATAATCTGAAAATGAATGCTAATAAAGTATGGCTTGCAAAAAATATTTCTTACAAACCCATTATCATAATTGAAGATACTTTGTGATGTTAAAGTATAAGACTAGTACGGTCTTTAGCCTTGCAATAAGAAGTTTTACTTCCTCAACCTCTAACAAGAAACTAATGTATGTCATACTGCCAAACTCAACTTTAAGGTCAAATCATGGCAAAAATTCTCAGTTGGATTTAGGTCTGGAGTTTGAATGGGCCATTTCAAACACAAGAAAATGCTTTTGGACTAAGGTCTGGAGACTGGCTAGCCACCCCAGAACCTTCAAGTGCTTTTTATGTAGCCACTCCTTCATTGTGTGTTTGAGATCATTGCCATGCTGAAAGATTCAGCCACGTTTCATCTTCAGTGCTCTCACTGATGGAAGGAAGTTTTTGCCCAAAATCTCATGATACATGGCCCAATTGATCCTTTCCTTAAAATAGATCTGTCATCCTTTTGCCATCACTTTGCAGAAAATCAGCCCCAAAGTATAATGTTTCCACTCCCATGCTTCACAATGGGTGTGGTGTTCATGGGATGCAACTCAGCACTCTTCCCCTTCCAAGCACGATAAGTGCCATTTACACCAAAGATTTCTATTGTGGTCTCCTCTGACCACATGACCTTCTCCCAATTCCTTCTCTTGATCATCCTGATGGTCTATGGCAAACTTTAGACGGACCTGGAGATTTGCTGGGGGAACTTTTTGATCCATGACAACATAGTGTGTTACTAATAGTAACGTTTGCTACTGTGGTCCCAGCTCTCTTCATGTTATTGACCAGTTCCCTCCATGTAGTTCAGGGCTGTTTCCTCACTGTTCTCAAGATCATGTGTACCCCACAAGATGAGATCTTGCATGGTGCCCCAGGGCAAGGGAGATTGTCAATTATCCATTTTCTAATATTTACTCCAACAGTTGATCTCTTCTCACCAAGCTACTTGCCTATTGTAGATTGGCTCATCCCAGTCTTGTAAGGGTGTATAATCTTGCCCCTGGTGTCCTTGGATATCTCTCTGGTCTAGGCCATGGTGGAGGTTGGGGTCTGACTGTTCAAAGGTGTGGACAGATGTATTTGATACAGATAACAAGCTCAAACAGGTGCCATTAATAAAGGTAATGAGTTGAGGATAGATGGGCTTCTTGAAGAAGAAGTAACAGGTTTGTGAGGGCCAAGATTATCGCTTAGTTGTTGGTGCTAAATACTTATTTTCTGCAGTTTATACAAATAAATTATTATTTTTGAAATCATACAATGTGACTTTTTGGATTTCTCTTTTACATTCTTTCTGTCACAGTTGAATAGTAATTATGATGAAAATTACAGGCGTGTCTCATCTTTTTAAGTGGGACAACTTCCATAAACGGTGGCTGCAAAATACTTTTTTGCCCCACTGTAAACCAGGGTTGACCAAGTCCAGTTCTCGAGATAAACAAACATGGATCAAATGAAGGGGTTATTACCAGACATCTGCAGTGCTGAATGACATGCTGATGAGGGAATTCAGCTATTTGATTCAGATGTGTTGGAAAATGATTCATAAAAAAGTTGCAGGACAGTAAGTGTTTAGAACTTGAGTTGGTCACCCCTGATTTACGTTGGTTATATTTATAGCATCATTTATGGTGCTTGAAAGTGAACCTCCATCTCACCGAATCTATTGCAGACTCCCAACAGGTTGTCTTCCTGGAATGACTTGTATTTAGCTCCAACCATCTCCTCACCAACTCTGACAAACTTCATTGAAGAAATACATTTTCACAGCACAATGCTGTCAACCACATTCTTTGATTGAAGGTATGATGTATGCAGTGTTGTGCAGTGCTAGTTTTCCACCACACTGTTAGGTTCCTTGGGTGTTTGGGCTTTGAGTTTTAGTTAATTCATTCCTTTATTCAGTTTATATTACTCCTTTTAGTCTATTTCTTGGTGTTTTGTTGTGTTACTTGAATTTTTTCCTTCCACTATGTTTTCTCACCCTGAGGTGCTCTTATGTCTGGTTTCTCATGTTTGTGTTCATCCCTTATTTATTTTCTTAAGTTCCTACTGTTACTTATTCATTATTAGTCCCAGTCAGTTCTGTTAAATTTAATGTCTCTTTCTAGTCATTCCTCTTTAAAGAATCCTTCCTTGTAGGTTTATTTCCTTAGTTCAGTTTTCTTCACTCTAGTGCTCTACAGTTTCTCTTAGGTACATAGTTTATCCTTATTCCTCTTTAGTATAGTCCTCTGTCTAATCTCAATGTGGGTTAGGGTTAGTGTTTTTCTGTCACAAGGCACAGAAGACGCAGGTATACACAAAAACACAAGTGCTAGACTATATAAACTATCTGTCTCTATACTCTCCAAACTATCTCTAAACTATATAAACGCTAACCAAACTCTCCTATCCAAACTATCAGAAGTCTGTCCAAATTCCAAACTGACTGCAACCCTCCTACACAAACCCACATTTTAAATGGAGCCTTGCTGTCAAACCACTCAGCAAACTCTGAACCACTTCCCGAAGCAGTCATGTGGTACAGCCGGGCAGAGGGGCTTCAGATGTCATCATTTTTGGTTCCTCCCCTAAATAAAGCAGGCCTCGATTCGTGCTTTGTGGAAACGCCCCCTCCTCTGCTCGACACACGATTCATAGCCTCGGCGCACATCGCAACATCACTACCCTGAGTTATGTAACTTCATGTACCTTGTTCTTTTGTTTAATTAAATCATTTTACTTTTACTTTTGCATTTGGGTCCTCACTCTACACAAGACATGACACACAGTGTTTTACATATTGTCAAAAAGATGATTTTTTTGTAACCAGGGCACCTTCTTTCACATTCCTGTTTTTTTCAGTTTAGTTATTTGTTTTGTACTATATTGTGCTTGTTCCAGTTATAATTAGCTTTGCTAATCAAAGTCACAATAAATATGTATAATTGTAATCAAAATCCTTACTAAACAGTGAGTATTCAACAGCTTCCAACAAGAATCAACAATCCTAGGTTGAAAACTTTGACCATGCAAACCT
Source organism: Valencia hispanica (assembly GCA_963556495.2). Classification (NCBI taxonomy): domain Eukaryota; kingdom Metazoa; phylum Chordata; class Actinopteri; order Cyprinodontiformes; family Valenciidae; genus Valencia; species Valencia hispanica. The sequence continues at coordinate 31,444,232 of OY747719.1, forward strand.
CTGACCTTCTGTCATGTCACAAGCACACACGCACGCACACACACAAACCATGCACTCACGAAGCGCATATTGTGAAAGCATATCCATCAGCCAGGGGAGAAAACTGCTAATTAAACCTGTTGTATATGCTCTTGGCATACAGTGACCCTCATGCATCACCACCACCTTTGTCTTATGGTAATTTGATCACCCTTATTGTTGTCGGGTGTAACATGCTGGCCTCACAGTGTGTTGGTACTTAAAGAGATGAAGTAGGTCAGTCATCATTTTAGTAATGTAGCTTGTGGACATATAGAGCAGGTGTGAGAACAGCTGCAACTATTATCCACTCTAAATTATTTACCAACTTCCCTATGCCAGGGTTACTGTAACTATGTATATAAACCAAACTGCTCATAGAAAATTTTCTAAGAATCTATTGCCTTAAATTTAAAAGAAACTAACTCCACAATTTGTTGAGATACTGAAAAAGAACAAAGGACAGAATAAAACTTGGTACTAGACAGGCCAACACTGTAACCTTGTAAGATCCATTGAAAATTGCTCATAATGCCTCGCCAAATTAGATTTTTACAGAAATTCCAGCTTTGTCACAGTATCTGAAGAGTTTCTTCTCAAACTGTGAGGTTGCCAAAACTATGTGACAACCTGCACCAGATTATGTTGAGATATGAAACAGTTTTCTTGTTTGAGGCTGTTTAATTTCCCCCCACAGTAGCACCACAAAAATCTTTATGGCAGGTTAGCGCTCCCTTGATGGAGGACTAATACAACTGTCTGCACACCTGTCACCAGCTTTTTAGATCTTAGTCATCTCTGTGCTTGGATAAGAAGTGACTCACCATCTGACTGTAAGGTCACACAAATAAAAAGCCAAGACATTAGTACTAACAGATGCACAGAGCGACAAGCGAATGAAGTTTGAATGAGGCCAGTCGGGGCTATATGATCTTTCTTCAGTCTGGCCTCTTATAAAAAACATCAATTAACTCAGTGAAACCTGACTGGATCTGTTTAAAACACAGGAGATTGACCAGCTTTCAGTATTCAGAAGGAGACAAACTGTCTCTGCATTTGTAAAGGAGGCGGAAAACCCTGTCAGTGTGCAAGAACAACTTTACCAGATAAGTTCTTCATAGTTCCAACAGTACATGTCTTTCATAGTGAGGTGCATTTACTTAATACTATTGCAAAGATTGTGCAGTAGTGCACCATCTGTTTGTACACAGCTGTCTTATTGGGGGGAAGCAGCAAACTGCAGGATGGTTGAGCATATTGGTGTCTTTCTCGCCTGTTTCTGAGTGCTTGGAATGATTAGGAGATGAATGTAAAAAAAAAGATTTTGACTGTTCTATCCATTTGAAGGGGTTTAGGCTGTTTTTTTTTTATTTTAAAGCTTTCCTTAATCATTTTAGCTACAGTAGGTAGCATTTCTTTTCCTGCACTTCTTAATAAGGTATCCCCTCTCCAATCAACTTTTTATTCAAAGTACCCTGTGCTTATTTTTTGTTATTCTTTTTCGTCAGACCAAACCCAGATTTTCAAAAAGTGCTCTATAACCAGCAGTTACAACATTTGCTGCCTCTACTCTAATGCAGTTCATTATTCTAACTGATGACGCAAAATCGTGGACTGCACAAAAGAGAACTCACAGCAAAGACTTTTTTAATTAAGCAAACACAAAATAATTTCTGTTTTAATGTGATACATTATTAAAATAACAACTTTGATTATTTTTTCTTATTTCCACAGTGTGTGTCACTGAGTACCAGGCAGCTTTAATTATTTGTGTATTAAACACACCCTCTGGCCTTACTTTAATAGCACCTTGTTTGCAGTATGTGTTTACACTCATATGTGGGTCAAATGCACAGGGTAAATGTATGGCTGTGTGTTCAAAAAAGCCTGCATAAATAATTGAAGAGTCTAATACATTTATATGTCAACAAGTCGAAAATCTAAGTATTAAACTTTACTACATCATGCTGTATCTTTCATGATCAGACTGTTTGGATAGTGTGACATGACAAATCAGCCAATTACAGAGGTTGAATTGCCGTTTCATTACTTCAAGCACTCTGTTGATGTGAAAGTGACTCATGTCCAGCTCAGTGGTTTACAACATTTTCCACAGGCAATTTAATCCATTTAAGTCAAGCCCTTTGGGAATTCAAGCTCATTCTCCCTCTTAGTTCAGAGATACACACCATGTATGAGTTGGTCACAGGCTGACACTGAAAGACAAGCAAGGCGCCAACACTAGAATTGGATTTACTCTGAAATGCTGTTGGATGCGATGCAGCTCATTCTGAGTCCAATGATTTCTGGCCCCCTCTTAGATTTTAAAAATGTGCCTGAGCTTTGCGAAATTAATTTACCAATAACCTGCCAATAAAAGGTTTATTAAAAAATGTTCAGGGTTCGTATTATTTCATCATAATGTCAGCACAGAAACAGACTTCCACTGTGTTTACTTTCTCATTTAGAAAAAAACAACAAAAGTAACCAAGGGCAACCATCTACCCTGATATCAGACACCAAGAGGTGGTACCAATGAAACGACTGTGCTGAGCATGGTATGATCAGATTAACACATGCTGTGTGTTGAGTGCAGTTTAAAAAAAGAAGGTTGGGGCTGGAGCCTGTAACTCACCTATTTGTGAAGACTTTGCTGTAATTGTACACTTGGATCTCCAACATCTCATTTTCATCAAGTCTGCTGGCAATGGGCCATCGAAAAGTCTGGTACAGGGAAAGAATATCAATGGTTACAAAAGTGTAGCAGTAAAATAGGAGACAAGGATAAAAAAATTTTAGCTAATAATGCTTCTAAACCATTCTACACTTTTTTACACTTTTTACTGTAAACATCTGTTTGCACTGAGTTAATTAAAATGAAATGCAATACCTATGCTGTGCCAGTAGGTGATAGAAACCTTGACATCGACAACATCAAAATTCAAGAGAGAAGCTCCTAAAAAATGCATTCTTCAACTTGACAACTTTTTCCACGACTAATGTGCATGGAGGGGGGGTGCGTTTTGGGGAGTTCAAGACTCCAGCTACAGTTGCAATGCATAAGAGCCCACATCTTTTGGTCTTTATCATCAGGGTTTGTCACTGCTGACTATTTCCTCTAAGGAATTTCCTCTATTTCCTCTTAGCCAATTTACCATCTAAGTTCAATGGAATCAGGGTCAGGATGAATTGAGACAAAAGCAGTATAACCAATTTAAAACAGCTTCACACAAATGTTTTTAACAGACTTGAGCTGTTCAGCTAACTTAATAGCTTAGCATTGACAGATTACTAGACTTTAAAAATAAATAGTAATCTATTATCTTTATTTGAGTGTTTCAATCCAATCAAGGTATTCTTAAATAGTAAATATTTAAGTCGAAGGTCTAAGTTTAAGTCTTTGTCTTCATTTTGCTTTTGTTAGAACTTTAGATTGATTGTGCTGTACTCCGGTTAGCTTTGTCTGTGTTATCCTTTACAGTAATTTAGTACCTTTGAGTTTGGATAACACCCACCTTATTTAAGTTAGTTTAATAGTTCATTTAATTGTGCCCTATTTTTATTTACGGCTTCCCTTAGCCCAGTGGTTCCCAAGGTGGGGGGCACATGATGTAATGATTGATGTTTTCGGCACAATCAACTACATCAAAACACAACCTATCAAATCCCCGATTTTTGCTGTACTGTGCAAGAAAACAGGCTCCAACAGAAACCCATTCTGTTTAACAGCGAGTTCTGATAACTGTTGTGTGGGAAGGTGCTACCAGGGTATTTAAGCTGCGAGATGAGATTTGCATCTTTTTGAAAGAAGAGGGCAGTGATCATGGGCACAAATTTTACTGTACCAAGTTTTTAATGAAACTTTCATATGGTGGCATATTTCCAAAAGCAATGTTCAATGAACCAAATTCAGTGATGCAGGGCACAAACACAGACCTTCACCTGGCAGATAAAGTGATATCACAGCAGGCTCACATCAGTTACTGAAAAGTTGTGATGATAAGAGACCTCAGTTTTACAAAACAGCCTTTACAATATTTTTTTCCCCTCTTAGAGATCTTTATGTATTAAACCAATTGTACACAGAGAGAGATTATTAGTAAAACTAATAAAAAACAATACATTAATAAAAAGGTAATAATTATGCTGTGGGGCATGAACATCTTCCTATAAACAAAAGGGGGGCCCAGCAGAAATAGTTTAGGAAGCACTGCCTCAGCCTATGCTCTGGGCATAGGCTAAGGCCTTTTGTTTTGTTCAGAATCCCCTAGTACTTTCGTTCATCATCATTAGTTCATTATATAGACCATTTATGCATTGTATAGTTTTTGTTTGCTCTTTTTTTAATTAAATCTTTTGTACCTCATACTTACCATCCTTTCTACAAGGTTCTGTGTTACTTCCCACTTCCCTACCTACCCAAGCTGGGTTGTGCAAAATGTTTAGGCAGGTGTGAAAAAAATGCTGTTGTTGTGCCGCAGATAGGTAGGTTTTGGCTATGAATAATTATGAATAATTGCTTAGGGCAATTATTAATAAGATTAATAATTTTATGTAAAAATTACCAAGTCTAGGGGCACCATCCTGGTGGATTCCAGGAACATATAGCCAAATTATTCAGTCTCAGTTTGTGTTTATGATTACCTGCCTGATAAGGCTGAGATAAATAAATAATAGATGAAGGAATAAGGTCTTACGCTGTGAACATCAATTGTACGCATCACTCCAAGTAATCCCAGACAACTTCTCTTTAAGATAAGGGTACTTTATTTCGAAAATAGTAAATCCCATCTGTTCTAAAGCATGTAAAAACTACTACAGATCTTAGACAACAATAATAGGTGAACGTTAAACCAATTAACATGAAATGAAATCAGTGAGACAGCTGAGGTTCGGGCCAGAAAAGGAGGGGGTGGCCCTCACTCCAGGAGGCCCAAGTCACAGATAGCCTGTGGGACAAAAACTCATAAATCTCAGCTCTGTGCCAAGATGGAGGGAAGGCACATGTAGTGTAAGGGGACGAAGGGCCATAAACTAGCTTTGGCTAAAATGGATAGAGCACATGGGCTGAAGCGTCCATGTGGAAGGTCTCTGCTTTAGCTAACAGACTAAAGACAATGGAGTTAACTTTTCAGCTAACCCCTACTTTCCACCGGATGCGTAAGCGGCACGTTACAGGAGCAGCACGTTTCACTTGCGTATTCTGTTGCTTGGCCCTTTCCACCGAGTGCGTATGAGCAGATGTCACCGAGAGAGCACGAAATCACGCGTGATTAGCAAAATCACGCGTGGTTTTGTCTGTAAACACAACAACCATAGACATGTATAAACGTCTATGACAACAATAACCAGGAAAAGACAACAACATGGCTCCAAAAGATCTGTGTTTTATGTTATGTCCGTTTTATATTCGCCAATAAGTTTATGTTATGTCAGGGAATATCCAAAATCACTCGTTTGTGTGATGACATACAAATGAGACCCCCCCGTGGGGTACTGACTTCTAACCGGGCCGCACAGGTAGTGACCTTTTTTTAAGTAAAGCAACCGCAAAGCAGCACGTTTCTTTTATTTTGAAAATTTCCGGTGCCGAGCCGTTATATTTCCTGTCTTCCCCTATCCAAAATGTAGAAATGTACGTGTTTCAGAGGTGTACCGCGTAGAAAGTAAGACTGCTGCGTATATTTAGAAAAGGGCTGCGACATGACGCTTCTGAGACTGCTTTCGCCTCCGGTGGAAAGGGTTCTATTGACTACAGCGGTGGCTGTCAGCTGCATATGACGAGCTGCTCCTGTAACGTGCTGCTTACGCGTCTGGTGGAAAGGAGGGGTAAGACCAGCTAACGCAGGCCGGACCGAGCCTGACACTGCCGACTGTGATCAGGGAGCCAGAGAGAGAGAGGAAAGGAGAGGAAGGAAAAAGAAAGAAAGGCGTGATCCGCTCAGGATAAAACAAACAGTTTCAAACACAGCAAATACAACTTAAACTTATGCGTGTGGCGACGCAAAAATGAGCAAACAGGTACAGCGCTTAAAAACACTTTAACCAACAATGAACGAGATCTAACTCGTTAAAACTCTATTTTCTCTATTTTTCTCCGCCCAAACACAATATTAGTATAAATGAACCGGTTCATCCTACTTTGCTTTGAAGGAGCTCCAGTCCACGTGCCGAGAGCAAATTGTGTCTGTAGTTGAGCAAGAAAAGGAAGAGTTATAAAAAACCTTGAGCAGGATTTTAAGGACCGTGTGGCTCAACTGCAGGCTGGATGGCCTGTAGGTCGACGTCTAACGAACTGTCTGGGAACAGTTCTGATGTAGCTCAAACGAGATACACAAACCGTATGAGCACTTCGAAGCTTTGAAATGAGTTCTTCCCCAGTCTAGCGGGTCAGAACAAAAGAGAATCTTCACCGGTGAGATGTCCTCTGTTGAGCCTTAGTTTCTCTCTGAAACTTCTGGCTTGAGAACAGTTTGAAAATGGGCACGACTACTCTTTATAGCCCCTTTGGCCGTGATGTCATCGCCGATGTCACCATGGGTGGTCAATAGGAGTGTGTTGGGCGTCACTGCTAGGTTTGCTGGGAAATGTGTTCTTTGAAATAGCTCCCAGCCATCCAAACATATGTTCAGTTCATCTTATGAGAAATGCAATCACAACACTGTAAACAAAGAATGCTTTCAGAAATATTAATAATTATTGTTTATTTTGATAAATTTTTCAAAATGCAAAGACAAAAAATCTAAATCAAATCCATATTTGGTGTTACTACTTTTTACCTTCAAACCAGCATCAGTTCTTATAGGTACAATTGCACAAAGTCAGGAATTTTGTAGGACTATACTCCGGTCTATGATCAACCAATTATACCAAACAGGTGCTAATGGTCATCAATGTCACATGTAGGTTGAAACTGTCATTAACTGAAACAGAAACAGCTGTGTAGGAGAAGACGTGCTGCAGAGATAAACAGTGATTGCTGAATACTATTTAAGCTGTTACTCAGAAAGGTTGTTAGGGCGATGCATGAGTAATCTCTGTCCCCTCCATGTTTTGGTCAAAACATGTATTAAATACTTAAACGCCTTCTAGGACTCAGTCTCCTTTTATTATAGAAACCCTGCAGTATTTTCTGCCATTACAGTGCTCTTGAAAGTTACTGCATTGAAGTATGTTAAAGTTAAGTTATAAATTAAATTATATATCAAAACAAAAGTTAAGCATGTTATGCTAGCATTAGCCTGGCACTTTTACAAACGTCTGAAAACATCAGTAGACATCTTTTTACTAAAGAACGTATTTGTTTTTTTAGGCACAGATTTATGTGATTATCTCCCAAAACCAACACTTTATCTCCCAAAACTCTGTCCTCAGAAACTCTGATATGCAAAAAAATATCTGCAGCAACCATGCAAAATAGAGGGGAAAGACTGCATCGTCTAGAATGTTATTGTTATCTGAGTTAATTGGTGCACAACCACAATAATGTAGACAATGTGATGCAGAAAAAAATATTTTTAGTTATTTGAAAGTACTTTAAAGCTGCTGAACTGTCAAGTCCATACATACATGATCTTGATATCAGTGATGCATTGCATTGAGACTTTGTAGCTGAAAAAAAAAAACCTAACCACAACCTTGTTATTTTTGTTTAAATTCTTACTTATTAAAATTTACATCATTTACTTGAGTAATATTTAGGGATAAGGTCCAGTGTAACTAGGAGAAACAATGCAATAAGAAATGCATCATATTATTTTTATTTTGAGAAAATTAAGCATTTTCATAACTAATTCAAGTTAACACAATTATCTCCGAAAGCATAGTACAAAGGTGCCCAAGTCTACTCTTTAAGAGCTACTATCCTGCAACATTTGGATGCATAACTGCTGGATAGTAGCTTTTGGGGACTGGACTTGGGTAACCCTGTAATAAGACTTTTTCTTCATTCATTGACTTTCACAGAATTTTTATTAGATTCAAGTCAAGTCTGGTCCACTCTAAAATGTTAGTATTGCTTTTGTCAGAAGAAACATGTTGATGAAGTTAAAAGATTACTTTAAATCTGAGTATGTACAAATAATCTTGAGCTTAACTGTATGTATATTTAGAATTGACTCAATATCACATGCAAATAACAGTGACTTATTTAAAACTCAATTGGCAGCCAGAATGGATAAGCCTGTAAGCTATTTTTCCTTCATACTGGCAGACTGGCAAACATTGGCATTTGAAACTCCCTAGATTCAGTGGGCGGATTTCTTTAAACCTCTAACATTGTAAAGAAGATGAATATCATTCAGATTTTCTGCACTGTTTGTTGACATTGCAGAATCTGGTTCCATTTCTAATAATAATCCTTACCAGTTCCGGAAGAAAAATGTGAAGACTGATTCTTCAGAATTTATTTGAATGTTTAAGGTCGGCTTCTTCTTAATGCGGTGCCCGAAGAAAAAAAAGAAAAAAAGAAACATTCAAGCTTGCAAAGCAGCAGCTTACCTAAACAGTGAAATTTGACTATTTAAAAAAGTGAAATGATGCCAGAGCTGTAAAACACCTGTTATTTAACAAAATCTTAGCTTGGAGGCATTTTGAAGACCCAGAATGAAGCAGACAAAAGTTGATAAAGCAAGTCAGAATCTGTGGCAACATACCCTGCTGACCAGAAAGACAGACATTGATCAGCTCTGCTGCTGAATACATTTGCCTGGATCAGATTCTCGTTTGCACAGATACTTGATTAGCTGAGTTTATGGTATATATTTCCATCAAATATATAAATACTTTTTGCAAGTGTTTTTTTGTCAACTGTTTTGACATACAGAAAAGCTACATTTTTAAGCTTATATACATTTTTCAAAATTGAAGCTGAACTCCCTACAACGTATAGGTTTTCCTCTACTTAAAAAAATCAAATATTATCTTGTTATTAATTATGCTTTTCTTAGTTTTTATTAAAAGAACAGTATTCCTTAAAAATACCTTTTCCAAACATAAAAAATTTACTTATTTTCTTGGTATCAAGTTTGAAATTTGGCTATCATGACAATCCCTTTTCACAACACGTTTAAGATAAGGGTACCTGGATAAATAAGCAGAAGAGTATTTGACTGGTCATGGAAGCAGTCAACGTAACTGCTTATATCAAATTACAATGGATCAATAGTTACAAAGTAGATTGAACTAGAAAGCAATCACCAGGGCCCGGTTTTTCAAAAGGTTTAATCCGGATAAAATTGATCCGGATTTAGTAATCCTTTTTTTGCGATCCCTGATCACGTAATCCATCTTACTTTTGACCCATTTTTTCAAAGCAACATTGGATTGGATCAATCTGATCCGGATAGGAACTTTTCAGGATCACCAAATCTGGATAACCAGTGCTCAAACAGGATAGGAAGTCACATTGTAGAACCATAGATATGTAAAGAGCAACAAGTAGAATAGCCAGTGTGGGGTCAATATAAGTTTATTTTTATTTGAAACGAAAACACACACATTTAAAAAAAAAGAAGAAAAAAACCCACCCCATCCTCTTCCAGCACACAGAAACCACAGAAAGCATGCAACATAACCCTTGCCTGTATTGTTCTGCACAACATTGCTACTAAGCGCAATGTCCTTCTTTGTGCTGACAATAATGCACCTGAGCCCCTTGGAGACCCTGACCAACCTCCTGCATTCTGCCAGAACGAGCAAACAGGACGTGCAACAAGGGAAGAAATAGTTAGATACTATTTCTGATTTGGATTTGTTTTGGATTTCAAAAATCAGTAATTGCCATTCTTTGAATGTTTTGGGTTATTCTGTAATCATTGCATGCATCACTATTAAATATTCTAAAAACAAAAATATTTTCGATTGTAATGAATATTTAAATCAATTAATGACAGAATAAAATGTATTGTTTTTGGTCAATTTTGACAGCTGTTTGGGGGGTTATTTTATGAGGCCAAACTCTTTCTACTTTGCTGTAGGCCTATAATGAATCTTGTAAGATACTGCATGATTCAAATATAGTATTATTTGATACATTTTTTAAGTTTTCATTACATTTTGGGCATGAAATCCACACTGAATCCACCTTTCTGATGGGATAAGTTTAATCCAGATTTTTTGGATCAAAGTGATCCAAATCCTACAAAAAAGTTCTGAAAAACCCTAACTAAAGGTTTGATCCGGATCAAAACCAAGATTGGATTACGTGATCTAATCCGATTATGTAATCCGTTTTTCTTTTGACAAACCATTTTCAAGATTTCATCCAATCCGTTATCCAAAATCCTAGTGGATTACTTTTGAAAAACTGGGCCCAGATTCTCAAAGTTCTTTCAAAAGGATTATCTCCCACCAAAAGTCCATGTTGGCCATACAGAGATATTTAGTATTGCATGATTAAGAAACAGTATTTTTTGTCATAGTATTTAGTCTACCTCGAAATGATACAAAAGCAAGATAGATGGTGTATTTATTGTGAAGATTTTTTGATACACACCAAACAATTTGATAACATTATAATGCCATTGTAAAGAAGCTGTTGTTATTACTGGTAACATTTTTCTGGTAACGTTTTTAAAGGGGTAACTTGTACATCACCTTTCCACTTTGTTAAAAGCACTTTAACCAACCCTTCATTTAGCACTGCAGTTTAAGAATAGATTTGCACATGAATACATAAAAAAACAAAAAATATATATATTATATATATACTATGGCGGCTGGCCAATGGAGGGCGATAGGGCGTTCCCCCCCCAGTGTTTCCTAAGTGTTTTTTTTTTTAACAATAAATCACATATTCTAAGTTAATTGTGTATTTAAATTCGTAACAAAGTATCATATACAAAAATATATATCATTTTTGGAGAAAAAGCTCCCGCTGCCAGCAACTGATCAATCCAGGTGTGTCTGACCTCAGTAGTCACAACAACAATGGTCAGACACACCTGGATTAATCAGTTTGTCCAATGATGTAAGACATGAAATAACAGAGCTGTACTTAGTTCAGGAAATAGTGGAGTTGTGCACAAAGCTCCGAAAGCACAAGTTTGATTTTAAAAAAGAAAAAAAAAAAGCACAGCCCCACCAAGAATCTTTTTCACCAGCCGCCACTGTATATATATATATATATATATATATATATATTCACATACACACACACATACTGTATATATATCTATATTTTTTAAAGATTTTGTTGGCGCTAGTGGCCTTTATTTAAGAGTTGTTAGACAGGAAGTATGGGAGAGAGGGGGAGAGACATGCCGTACACGTTCTGAGGCTGGGAATCGAACCCGGGACAGCCGTCCCGAGAACCATAGCCTCTGCATATGTGGCCCCCGCTCTACTGCTACGCCACACTATGCCCCACGTTTCAAATGTTTATTGAATATTTTTTGAATATTTTGTAAAAAATGGCATGTAGCCTATTGTTCTAGTTATGGGGAATTTCTGTACATGGGTTTTGGTAGTTTCTATTCTATGCATCACTCTAAGCATCTCTCGAGTAAAGTTGAACCAACTGAGAACCAAAGAAAAATATTAATTGGCTTTTTCTTCTAAGATAAAGCAAGGAAGTGTTCTGTAAATGTTGGCTATTCTTGAGTGAAGTCATGGTTATGATAAGTGGGAGAATAAATTATTTCCTGCTTTAATTTCAAAATATTACTCTGAAGGACGTTTTATGAATCACTGACAGAAAAAATCTAAAAATATTGCAGCTCTTCATATAAGCATATTACAGCGACACATATTTTACAGAGTCACCATTGTAAAACATTGTAAAGAATACTGTGGTTGGCAGTAGCAGTGTCCTGTTTGTAATCTACTGCATCCTTCTGTATAGTTCAGTCTTAATGTTCTGTGGCAATAAAATGGATCTAATAGGATTAAATGATGTGTTACATTACTGCGTATTTGACAAACGCATCCAAATTTGGAATCCTAATTAAATGAGGAGAGTGTATTATTCAGAAATGTCTAGTTTATCAATAGATATTGATGTAGGTTCATGCATTTATGTAAGAATCCCAATTTAGCTAAGAGGTTTTTTTTGAAGTGGTCTTTTTTCTATGATTATTACAGTGCCTTGCAAAACAATGCATACCCCTTTTCACCTTTTGGTACATTACACTTGCAGGCTTTAATGCATTTTATCATGATTTTACCAACAGAAAGTAATATATAACTGCAAAAATTAATGAAAATTATATATTTTCTTAAATTACAGCTCCAAGCCTTTTGTTCTACTTCTATATGTGTCATGGTTCCTAGGTGTTTGTGTCTTGAGTTATTTTCCTTATTTAGTTCTATTATCATGTGTAGTTATTCTTTGTCTCTACTAGTTATTTCTTTACCTTCTTGTTTCCGTATTTCTCCTTGTTCTTAGATGTTTTTCATCCGTTGCTCCTTTCTATTAGTATTCCTCTTTAGATAGTGTCCTTATTTATTTTTTCCTTCTGTTCTCCACTGTTTCCTTTAGATTCCCCCCTTAATTATCCTTTCTAGTCTTCTTCTTCTTCTTCTTTTTGTTTAAATGGCGGGTGGCATCAACTTAAAGGTGCATTACCGCCACCTACTGTGCAGGAGTGTGAGTCGAAGTGAGAAAAAAAAAAAAAAAAAACTAAATTCTATTAACTAACTTACTTTTCCTAAAAAACTCTAACACTAATTTATAAATTTTATTATTTCCATTCAATACAGTTTTCAAATTCCAATCTCCATATCCTTTAATTTTTAACTTATCTTTTAATATTTCTCTAATTACTTTATACTTACTACAAAAACACAGTACATGCTCTACAGTTTCCCTTTCTTTCCCACACTCACAGAAACCTGTTTGATGTTTTCCCATAACATACAAAGTGCTATTTAATCCCGAATGTCCTATCTTTAGTCTTGATATTATTGTTTGCTCTCTAATATTAAACTCCTCTATCTTCATCTTACCTACTTTTTTCTGTATATTAAATAAATGTCTTCCCTTTTTTTCTTTTATCCACTTTTCCTGCCATTCATTCCTAATTTTCACCTTAATTATAGATTTCACTTCTTTTCTACTAAAAGGAATCTCTATTCCCATTTCCAACTTTAACGCTTGTTTTGCGTAATAATCTGCTATTTCATTTTCTTCTATCCCTCTGTGCGCTGGAACCCACATGAATCTTATTTCAATTCCTCATTTATTTAATCTAAATAGGCATTCAAATATTTCTAGAATAATATCAACTCTGTTTTCCATTGTTCTTGAATAAATTGCTAACAAAACTGATAATGAATCTGTACATATTATACTTTTTTTAACTCTATTTTGCTCAATCCAATCTAAACTAAAATAAATTGCCAGCATTTCACCTGTAAAAACTGATATTCCATCTGGTGTTCTTATTTTTTTCCCTTTTCCTATCGCAGGAATATAAAAAGAAAAACCTGTTCTCCCACTTTCAGACTCTTTTGATCCATCTGTATATATTGGTATATAGTTTTTATGTATACTATTTAATCTATTATTTATAATATTATCCCAATTTCCTTTTCCCTTATTTATATCTATCATATTTTTTATATAAAAGTCAATACAACACCTAGGAAAAATCCATTTAGGAGTCACTGAATATAAATATTTTTTATAACTCTAATATTTATTTTATAGATTTCTGCTAATTTGTTTGCTTTTTCTAACATACTATCACATTTTTCATTTTCCCTATATAAATACATATCGTTTTTGATCATATGATCATCCTTTGAACATCCTTTAATACTAACCCAATAATTTAATAAATTGTTTTTAAATCTTAGTCCTATTGGCATTTCTCCCATTTCAACCTGTATAGATGCTATAGATGTTTTTAATGCTCCACAACATATTCTCAGTGCCTGATTTTGTATTCTTTCAATCCTCATTAATAATGTTTTACACGCAGAGCTATATACAATACTTCCATAGTCTATTATTGATCTTATCATTGTAATATATATTTGCTTTAATGCTTTTGCACTAGCCCCCCAATCATTACCTTTTAGACATCTCATTATGTTTATTACTTTTTTACATCTTTCCTCAATTTTAATTATATTTTCCTTCCAAGTTAACTTATTGTCAAAAATAACCCCCAAATATTTAAAACTCTTTACCTGTTCTATATTCTCTCCATATAGTTTAAGATTCATTTCCACATTTCTTTTCTTTGTAAACACCAAGCTTTTTCTTTTATCAACTGAGAATTTAAAACCCCAATCATACGACCATTTTTCTACTTTTTATATTTCTTCTTGTAATTTCTTTTGCATATGTTTTATATTTCTTCCCCTTTTCCACAATGCTCCATCATCCGCAAATAATGCTCTTCCAAAATCATACCCTATATTTTCATATACATCATTTATCAAAATAGTAAACAATATTGGACTGATTATACTGCCTTGAGGTGTTCCATTTTCTACTAAATAACTTTTTGATACTTTATCTCCTATCTTTACTTGAATATATCTACTGAATAAAATTTTTTTAACCCAATTATGAACTCTTCCTTTTATTCCCAATCCCTTTAATTTTATTAGTAACCCTTCCTTCCAAACCATATCATAAGCCTTTTCAATATCAAAAAATACTAACTAAACTTTCTTTATTTTTCTGTGCATTTCTAATTTCATTTTCTAAATAAACAATTGGATCCATTGTTCTTCTACCTTTTCTAAAACCACTTTGATATTTTGTAATCAATTTTTTACTTTCAAGATAATAATTTATTCTCTCTGTAATCATCCTTTCCATTATTTTTCCTATATGAGATGTAAGAGCTATTGGTCTATAATTTTCCGGATTAGTTGATTCTTTTCCTGGTTTCAATATAGGTATAATTATTGCCCCTTTCCAAATTTTTTGGTATTATTCCCTCTATCCAAACTTTATTATATAAATTCAACAACCTCATTCTCATTTTATTCCCTAAATGTTTAATCATCCCATAAGTAATTTTATCATTACCTGGTGTCGTATTTTTACTTTTCCCTAAAGCTTGTTCTAACTCAATCATATTAAAAGGAATATCTAATACTGACATTTTACTACTTTCTTCATTCGCTACCTCATATTTTTTCCTATTTTCCTCCCTTTTATTCCTTCTGTCTTCTGATAAATTATTATTACTATTTATTTTAACAAATGTCTTAGCTAAGATTTCAGCTTTTACTTCATTTTTAACAATTATATCATCTTTTATTTTTAAAGCTGAATAACTCCTCTCTCTGTATATTCCTTTAATTTTCTTAATCATTCCCCAAACTTCCCTTACTTGAATTATTCTTCCGATTTTATCACAAAAAGTTCTCCAACTTTTTCTTTTAGCATTTTTAATCGTTTTTCTTACCTCTGCTTGCAATCTTTTATATTTTATAAAATTTTCATAATAATGATTCTCTTTTAATTTTTTCATACTAATTTCTTTCTTTAATTACTTTTTCACATTCATCGTTCCACCAAGGCACATTTTTCATTTTCATATTCCCTTTACTTTTTGGAATTGTTTTATCTGCTGCTTCAATAATTATTTTTCTAAAAGTTTTTTCTACCATTTCTACACTATTTTCCATATTTATTTTATCTTGATTCTTTTCACATATACTTTTAAATTTATCCCAGTTTGCCTTTCTAAAAACCCATCTTTCTTCTCTAACTTCAGTTTTTGAATCCCTAAATCCTACAATCTTAATTAAAATTGGATAATGATCACTGCCCATCAAATTTTCCTGAACCTCCCATTAACTTTCCCCAGCCAATTCACTTGAAGTCAACGTAATGTCTATTGCCGAAATGTATCCTGTATTAACATCTTTTCTTGTTCCTTTTCCATCATTCAAACATACCAAATTTATTTCATCCATTATTTCTTCAATTACCTCACCATTTAAATCTGTTTTTATTCCTCCCCATACTGTATTATGTGCATTAAAATCACCACTTATCAATATATTTATATAATTATTTTCTAGCATCATTTTTATTTTATTTATTTCAAATTTCTTACATGGATTATAATAATTTACTATATATAAATTTCCACTATCTGTATATATTTCTATTCCTATAAATTCTTCTTCCTTCCCTATTTTGACAACTCTATAATTTAAATTATTCTTAATAAAGGTTGCACATCCTCCTTCTTTACCATTTTCTCTATCTTTTCTAATTATATTGTATGATAATAATTTAAAATCTAATTTTTTATTTAACCATGTCTCTTGAATACATATTATTTCTGGTTTTTCTATTTGATCTTCTACCCATCTTTTTAGTTCCTGTCCGTTAGCTATTAAACTTCTTGCATTCCATTGCAGTATTAAAACTATTTATCCTGTTCCTCCACCTTCTTGATTTGACTGAGTACTTAAGTTTTGTCTGATTTCCTCCCATGATAACTCGCTCAAGTCTAAATGATTTGCTGCTGCTTTTACAATAATTTGGATTCTTTCAGTTTTAGATCTTGTCTCCATTGTTCATTGTTAATAACTCCTGCAATGAAAGTTACAAGTTTTTTCAAATCTATCCAAACTTTTCCCTCAGCTTCTTTTCTTATTTCTTTCTTTTTTTCTTCCGTTATGATCTCCTGTTTTTTCCCTCCATTTCTTCCAACCATTTTCACTGCCTCTGCATATGAAATCTTATTTTGAACTTTTGTCTGTCGAATATTAATCTCTGTTTTCATTCTTAGACAACCAGCATAAGCAGCACTATGCTCACCTCCACAATTACAACATTTGGGTTTTAATTTATTACCACATTCTTCAAATCCGTGATTTTCTCCACATCTTGGACATCTCTTTCTTCCTTTACAAATATCTGCTGTATGCCCAAATCTTTGGCAGTTGTAGCATCTGATTGGCTTTGGTATGAACTCCCTCACTGAATACGACAAACAACCCAAGAAGACTCGATATGGCAGAATCTCTCCCTCAAACATCACTATAACTGCTTCCTTTTCTTTTTTAACTCCATCTCGGAATTCACTTAGTCTTTTAACCTCTTTTATCTTAGCTCCTCTTATATTAACTTTGATTTCATCCACTGACATCTCAATTGGAATACCCCATATTATTCCCTTTAGACCTTGTTCTCCTGACCCCACCTTACTCACACTAATCACTTTATGCTTCCCTACAGCTTTCATTTTTGAGCCTTCTCTCTCTGTTCCTCTAATTTACACACTATTAACAAATTTCCATCCCTCAATACTTTTGCCATTTTAATATCTTCCACTTGATTTTTCAAAATAGTTGTTAACTTAGTCGGACTTATTTTGTTTATACCATTCTCCTCACTGAACCTTAGAATAATTTTGTATTCTCTTTCATCATCTTCATTACTATCACTTAGATTCACCTTCTTTTGTTTCTTTATCTTATCTTCATCTGACACGTATCCTCTCTTTCCTTTCAACTTTTCTTGACCAAAACTCATTTCCATGCTATCTTCACTCTCATACTCCTCTATCTCTCCCCACTCCTTCTCATTTCCTGCACAGCCGTGCCCACCCGCAATACCTTGATCTTCTTTTCTTTGTCTTGGCATACTTTCCACTTGAAGTCCTTTTCTTCTGAGCATCAAAATGTTTTCCAATCCTTTGCTTCTGCCATTCAATATTTCTTTATATTTTCCCAACGAATATCCTTTCACCATTAATTGTTTTACTCAAACTTTTTCCTGCAGCCCTGATTGCTCTCCACGTAACACCCCGTCCACTCAATCAGCCCAGCTCTACTGCTTCCTTCTTTAGAGTCTTCTGTCTCCCAGCCATTTTACCTCCTGTCCCAGTTGATTACTTCCACCTGTTCTCTCCCTCTCACCTGCATCTGCTCTCACTAATTGTTCATTGGTCTTCTCAGTCACTTCCTCATTTCCTCCCCAGTATATATTCACCTCTCCTTCAGTCACTACTCGCTGGTTCGTTGTCTTTCCTCCCTTCCTAGTTCCAGCGTTCCCTGGTCTCTGGCTTCCTCGTGATTATTTGTAAGTTTTGTTATTTATTATTTAATTAAATCTGAGATCATAAAAGTTCTGCATTTTGGGTCCTCTTTAAAACACGCAACCTGACAATATGAGCTTTCCAGATCTAGTAATTAATTACTAGATCTGGTAAGGTCTTTTCAAAACAGATCAACCTGATGCCTTGTCCACACGTAGCCGGTATCTCACAAAACAAATATATTTTTCCACGATTTGGCCTGTCATCCACACGAAAACGCAGATTTAAAGCACCGAAGACGATTCTTTCTAAAAACTCTGGCCAAAGTGAAGATTTGGGTTTTCTCATTTTTAAGTGTTTGCATGTGGGCAGAATTAGACAGAGTTTTAGACTTCGCAACGTCACTTTCCGTGACAAAAATGCTCCAACATCACTTGTGCGACCTGTGTTTACACTCAGAAACAGCATTCATGCCCTCAGAGCTGTGTTGGCATTATCGATTGTCCAAGCGCCTTTTGATTGCTTGTTTTTACAAGCTCAATTATTGCTGTATGTAGAAGTTAGAAAGCAGAAAGTTACTCTGAGAGGATAGGATTTGGGGGAACTACTGCCTCCTACAGGTTTGGCATGTCTATGAATGTGCTTAACAATGCACTTATGGGGTTAGGTGTGGATGAAGTTTTAAAAAAAATGAGGTGATGAAAATTTTTGTTAAAAATGGCTACGTTTGTACATGGCCTAAGTTTGACTGAAGAAAGACTGTCTGTAAACATCAGTTTTCAAGTCTTTTCACAGGTTCTCACTTAGGTTTGCACTTTATATTTGCGATTTTGATGGCTAAACATCCTTTGTTCAAAAACTGTACTTAGGTCATCTATAAGTCCATCAACTCTGACCAGCATCTCTGTCCCTTATGCTGAAAAAGCACCCCATAAGTATGATTATACCACAACAATCATGTTTAAAGGTGGCAATGGTGTGGACACAGTTTTTGTTTTTCATCCACAAATTGCATGGATCTTTTCAGCCCCAACAGAGTAAACATGAGTCTCTTGGTTGCTTCCTAGATTAGTGCTCTCCTGGTCAGTCTTGCTTGTCTGTTAAGGTTAACTGTCATGTCATGTATAGGTTTGAAGTTGTACCTTACTCTTTATATTTTCAGATAGTGGAATGAACATTATTTTACTAGATCGTCAAAGTTTTGGATATTGTTTAATAGCTCAACTCTGCTTTAAGCTTCTCCTCTACTTTATGCCTGTCTACTGTGTTCCTTTGTCTCCATTTTGCTGTTTGTTCACTAATGTTTGGCAACTGTATTTATATTCAAAGTCAGTTACACATTCATAGATTTTATTTACTTGCTAGATTGGTTGCATTGTATTTTACTTAGGGGTATCACACTAAAAGACATTGCATCAATATTATTGTCACAGTTTTCAGACTTTCAGTTTTGAAAAATATTTAATTACCATTTAGCTACTTTTTTTTTTTTTTTTACAGTTATATAGTTTGAACTACTTTTTGCTGGTCTATCACCAGAATGGAAACTAGTTAGAGGTTTCAAAAACAACAGAAACAGAAGAACTGTGATGAAATGCATTAAGAAATTTCTCTTCATTTTAGGTGTTCACATGGTGTTAAACTGTGACACCATTTTACAACACATTATTCTGCTTTGCTGTGTTAAATAACAAGTACATGACTACCTAATTAAGTAGGGGAAAGAAAGCTATTGTTAAAGTTCAAAGGATGATAAGTTAGCCTTTTGGATCACATTCAGCAAACTGCTTTTAATTACATTGTTATGATGAAAAGATTGCGTGAGGCCAGATGTATAAAGGTTGCACAGGTGATTTAAAACTCATTGACTTCCCACTGTTTTTGTCCTCCCACTCTGGAAAACACTGCAGGGCAGGCAACAGATCCATCAGGACTGTCCTATTATTGAATCCTGGGGTTCCCACCTGCTACAGTTAGACCTGCCTTAAAGGATCGGTGTATGCACATGTGTGCGCTGCATTGAGCTGTGAGTGTGTGCTTTCCACCCTGAGGATCTGCAATCTGTGCTTCTTTTTCCAAACACTAACCATCTGAGGCCAGAACTATTGCCTCTTTCTGATCCTTCACCCACTCCTCTTAAACACTTAAAAACTGCTAACAGCTCAAAAGTGTTAGCCCTTGTCAGAATATATAAACTAAATCAACTGCATTGCAAACACTTTCTATCAAAATCTCCTGTGATTTTGCTGCTGAAAAGTAAGCCCCCAGCATGGTGTTAATGTTGACACCACACACAGCTAGAGAACGGATCAACACACGTGTGCATAACAGCACACATAAACTCAAATGATGCACACCATAATGAGATGGGTTATTCAACTCCAGGAACACAGGGTAAGCTTGTTAATTTCCTCAGAGAGCCACAGATTTTAATTTGTGTTTTCACAATAGACAACACCTATTCTGAGGTATGTAAGTAATAAACATCCCAATCGTGTTTCAACCTTACCTTTATGCTATACATAGTTTAAAGTCTAAAGTTAAAGTTTTATTTTGTATATTGCTAGTCTCTTTTTCTCTTTCATTGCATCCAAAAAAACATATTTCCATAGTTTTAAACAGAAGAAACACCATGACTGACACATTGCCTCTCTAGGTTAACTGTGCAATGCAAACTTAAATGGTTGGGTGTTTTGTAACCCTTGGTGAATTGTAGTAAAACAGCAAGAAGATATTAAACTCAAACCTAAAGATAAAAACCTGAAGTTTTTTTTTCTTCTATTTTTAGAAATTAAATGGTGGCTTTTTCTAGGTCATCCAATGGTATGTCCCTTCTTCTTGGGCATCTGTGACTTGGTTGACGAGCCTAGTTTATACTTCTCCGTCAGCACACACATATTGACGGACAGGTTTTCCTTTAATACTTTTCCGTTGGTGTCAGTGTTGCAAAGCAATTCCCCTCCAGGACAGCAGGAGGTGCAGACCTTTTCTGGGGGGGGGGTCTGCCAATCATTGCAGTGAAGTCTCTGGTTGACGATCGTTTATTTACTTCACCTTGTAAATGCACATTCGCTCAAGAAGCAATGGCCGACAGAGAGAAAGTTTTGATTGAGCTGGAAAGCTTTTTACTAGAAGTGCAGCTTATTGAATGCTATAAAAATGCATGTAAACAAATAAACACAGCGGTCTGTTTTGTTGTTCTGTACACCTATTGGTGTTCCAAATCGGCAAAAGACCATATTAGATAAACTTGCCTTCCAATATAAAGCATCTGGTGCCCTAAAGCTGCATTGACTACTAATTGCATCGACTATAGAGCACCGTTATGGTGGAATAATCTGGGGCTGATGTTGGGCTGACCAATCGCAGACATGCGCTCTCCATTGCGTTTGACGGATAGTTAAAAAATTGGACTCTACTCCGTCCGTGCTTGCGTGAGTGACAGATAGCCCTTGTGTCTATGGATAATGGCAATGCGTATCTCAGCACCTCCGCAGATGGAGAAGTATAAACTAGGCGTTAAACTTAATCCTGTGCACTGATAGCCATTCTGTGATTAGATGTTCTTGTTTCCTTGTGGTCTACTGTTTTAATTCAAGATACCTTGTTTTGGATTGGAAGTTTGGTAGGGATTCTGTGCCATTGTCTTGTAGCTAGTCCTTTCCTATTTTGTGGCCAGCCAGGGAGCCTAGTAATACTTTTGTTGGTTTTAGATAAGTGTTTTTATTATCAGTCAGAAGGTTTGTTTTTTGTGTTTTCTCTGTGCCCTTGGAGAACCAGAGATTTATTGCTTCCTTTCTGTTTAAGTGATGAGTGAAAACCTGAACTTAAGTTGAATCCCTTTTACACCAAGCTAGGTTTTATTCAGCAGTTTTGAGTTGTTAGTTGCTAAATTTGTTTTCTATTTTTTTATTCTAAGGATTGTAACATCTTACAAGATTGGATATTAAATCCATTTACACTCAAACATTAAATCATTAATTTTTCATGCATACCCTATTCTGTTCAGTGGTGCAAGTAGATCAAAGCATCCTTTTTATCCTTTTCGTGAAACATTCCTTCAAGTCCAGACACATGAACATAATCTTATGATGCAACCCTCTGCACCTTGATGCTGAGTTTAGATGAATCCTCGAAGGATAAGAGCAATAACTGTGCAACCTAACTTCTTAGTGCTTCTATCAGTGAGTATGAAATTAAGGGAAAATGGCAGTTTTATCTGTGGGACCTGCTTTCTACAATGTTTATCTGTTCAAAAATAAAAATGACAGTTAACACAAAATACCAAATAAATTCATGCTTATAGTTCCTCACCTGACCAAAACTAAACTCACACTTGAAGTATAACCTTGATTATGTTCATGAATCTATTTTTTTTTCTAAGAATTTTTTATTTTATTTAAAAAAGCTGTCTAGCTTGTTTATGCCAGCCTGCATAGCACAAATCTTTTTTTTTAAATCATTCACAATGTTTAAATACTGTTCTCAATTGGATGCATACCTGTTCATTTTTATAGTGACCTCATTCTGAATGGTCCTGTAGCAATTTTCCTGATTTTTACGTGATTGCATCTGACAGACCTACAGTACCGTTTTGCACAAGAGGAGGCAGAAAGCACCAAAATCAAATCTATCATGGATGAAACAAGCATGGCAGATGTTGTTACTGCTCTATTTAATAATCACATGCTCAAACTGAAGCAGGTTTCAGCTGCGTCTCTTTATGCTCATTCAGTGCAGAACAACACTACTTACATCTATAATGAAGCTATGTATATTTCGTTTGTGCTGCAGTTGTGCAACTTTTGAATTTATACACACATGCTGACATGTGTAGCATCCAGATGTACTTTCATAAACATAGCGTCCTGCATGTTATATGTTCTTCTGTGCATATGGGTCACTTCAGTGAGTTAGATTTTTAACGTTGGAGTCAGATTTTTGTCACGTTGGAGTTACAATGTGAACAACCATTCAAGAAAAACAAATAGATTTCAGCAAGCATACATGTATAGGATTTAGGACCAGAGGTGTGAATGTAGTGCAAGATTATCCCAAAATCATAACTAAAGGTAGACCTAGAGCCATTGACACGCCCGCCTCTCCTCCAGTTATAAATGAAGAAGGAATAAGTGGGGACTGATGGACAGACAAACTTAGAACCAGGCCCTTTCCCTCATATTGGAGGACAGGAGGATCTTTTGTAAGCTCTGTAGCAACCAAAAATGTAATAACAGCCAATAAAATAACAGCCAAAAATATAACAAATTTGGCAATTTAAAATGTAATAAAGCCAAAAATGTAAAAACTTAATAATTCAGTTCAGAGAACTATTTAAATTTCATATATTGGAAGTTCCCCAGCAAAGAAAGTCAGTCACATCACCTGGTTATCTATCTTCAAATTTCTCTTACATTTACAAATTGGTGAAAGCTACTTTTTGATTGAGAAGGAACAGCTGTAATTTTATTTTTATTGTTCATGTTCTATGTATTTTATATATTGCAGTTCAGAGTTTTTGGATTGGAAATAAATATAAGTGCTAGTCCGAGAAAAAATATGGTGACTTGCTTTGACACTTAAGCAATAAGACACTGATTTCATGGTATATATTGCACATGGTACACGTGTTTATATACAAGAATATCTATGTGGTTAAAGAGGGGAAAGACCACACAGTAGAAAAAAAGAGAGTACACATATTGTATGACTTAAAAAAAAAAAGTATTTTATTTCCAAGAAGTGCAATCATATTTATGCATTACATTATCGACACCAGTTATTACATTTTTAAAGTTGTTTTAACACTAAGCCAATAATGTAATAACCAACCAATGCTGTAATAACGTATTACATTATTGGCAAAAGGTTACTACGTTATTGGCTCACAGGTTTAATTACATTAATGCCAAGTTATTACATTATTGGCTTTATTACATTTAAAATGGCCAAATTTGCTACATTATTGGCTGTTATTACGCTATTGGCCGTTATTATATTCTTGGTTGCTACAAGCTCTACTTGATTATCCATTTAATCTCCTCTATAACGAAAACTCCTCCTTTCAGCGTCCTGTATTGGCATTTCTAGTACTTTTTATGACATTCAAAGATGACGGACATGTTTGGAGGTCGGTACATCACTCATTATTTTTGTGTATTACTTTCTGACCCAGCTCCCCTTTTACCATGGAGATGCAGTGCAGTTACTGCATCACTGGATAATATGAGCAAACCTTCTGATGTAATCAGAATGACATCACCCATAAAAGCAGAAGAAGTAATCTTCGAATAATATATTAAACATGACTTTTTTTATTGCTGTAAATGCAAACACAGCTCTGACTGTTCGTTTAAAAGGTCCTAAGGTAATCGTGGGCGTTATGCACTTCTGAACGTCCTCTTACAGAATTGCTTTAGAAAGACATTCTGTTGCTTTCTTCCTTTATTTAAACTAGTAGATTTTAATATTTTAGTTAACTTAAAAATAATTCAGTGTTGTCTTCCTTAGATTGTATCTCACTCTATGCACAGTATGTGTGAGTTTGTGTGTACCTGACAGCAAAGATCAAGCAGCATCAGTGATAACCTGGATCTGCAGTGGAAGTCTTGTTGCATTTACTGACAGCACAGCTTAACTGTTCACCCCAGCAACTCCGGTCCAATCTAGTTTTTTCATTTCAGCTATTCAGCACTTTAATTTTCAATCTCCACTCTGTTTTTCAAGTTGCACTCCAATGCTTCCCCACTAAATTTGGTTTAATTTATATTAACACTAATACTTTCTTTGTACCAGTATTACCATTTCAGAATATGAACTTTTCCCTATTGAATAACTGAAGTTAGGGCTTGACGATATGGACCAAAAGTTATCTTGATATTTTTCAGCTGAAATATGATTTTATTTATATATATATATATATATATATATATATATATATATATATATATATATATATATAATCTATATCTTCCCAAAAAGTATTGAAAAACAAAAAGCAATTCAGAATCTAAGCTACATGTCTCAGATGTTTCACAGGCACTTTCAATGACATACAGCTGAGGATGTACATTAGAAAGTGTCAAAAATAAAGTATCGGCATGTATAAAAGGGGCTACTTGCAATTTTCTGAAATTCAAACTCGTGACTGACACGTGGCCAAAAAATGGAACTGCTCTTCTTTTCTGCTCGCTCTCGCAGTGCACGCTCCTACGCCGGTCGCTCTCAATCTACGATCTTTTTCGGGCACTTGTCAGGGGTTTAACTTTTTTGTCTTATGTGGAGTTACTATTGGTGTCAAAGTTGTCCTTGGTCTCTTCTGTGTATTCGCACAATCCATTGAACTGCTTGCGAGTGCTGACTAGCGGTGGTGGCAGAGTGATCTGAAACATTTAAAATGAACGCGCTTGACGTCACATCCGCAGACAGCGCGGGAAAATCCCACCTGACAGACAATAGAAAAAATTGGATGCAGGCTTACAGGTGCACCCACTGTGAGCTGACAAGGTGTTGGTATGCTCATCATGAGATCTTTGAGTCATAAATGGTCAAATAAAAAGGCTATTATGTTTATTTTAGGGGAAAAGTTGCATATAGCCCCTTTAATAATAATTTATTGAATAAAATGTTTTATTCTTCTGAACCAAAATAGTTATAGCTTTGCTATTTAAAAGTATTTTTTGGGCAAGGGTTGGCTTGGTGTTTAAATTAAACCCGGGAGCTTGTTTCTGAGGCCAAAAAGACAATATTAATAGAGAATATAGTGGGGGGGTTTTTTGTACTTTGTAAAAAAAATAAGCAGGGCATGTTTAGTATGCATCGAAAGTTGCTTGCCAACTGCCATTAAACAGAAGTTTATGGCTTATGGTATTATTTTCTGTGTTTTTTGTTAAGTTTTAAATGTCCTAAGTTATTAAATGTGCAGCCCAGTACAGACAAGCTTCTGCCCTTCTGCATGTTGTGAAGGGTTCTTAAAATTTGAGAGGCGAGCTTGAAAAAGGATTACAACAGATGCACTAATGAACATACCGGGACTCTGTGTGAACCTTCTCAGCGCTCTGAGAAGTGGTGGAACTCTAAAGAGCTATTTTTAGAAATGGTGGTACTGAGTACCGTTGCGTACCGGCCCAGTTGCACAGTTGTAAAGTTTGGTCTGGTTTTATTTAAATATGCCACACATGCAAAATCAAGTTCCTAAATTTGGTCTAAATGAAGTTATTTTGTATATAATACTGCTGGAACTGGGTTGCCCTGACATATATCTTACTACTAAAAGAACAGACAGTAACTCTGCAATCCTCCTAATCAAATGCATATTCATTCTGTCCAAATATGAAACATTTTTCATGTTTCTGTCAGGTAATCATTCCATGAAGTAAAAGTCAGAGGAGTCAAAAAGTTTTAATTATCTCACAAAAAGCCTTGTAAATACATTTTACCTTTTTACCTCAAAGGGTATTATGTTAACTTCCAAAGGAAGTCAGGAAAAATTGAAGTTGTGTTGGTTATTTTCTCTCCATATTCTGGGACCACTTTCTCCTTTTACATAACACTGGTACAGTCAGGTTTATCCCTTTTCAGAGGACGCATTAAATTAATTAATGCATTTGTTACTTCAAGGCTAGATTATCTTTTTATTATTATTTATTATCTTCATGGTCTTATCAGAATGCCACAAAGATTCACTTAAACTTTTTTCAAATTAACAAAACAGGCTGCAGCAAGAATTTAGGACAAGAATTTCACAAGAATTAGAAGGAGAGATGAGATGCCTCCAATTTTAGCTTCACTTCATTCTCTGTTAAATTTAAAATGGTATTCTACCAAAACTCTACTTAGATCAAGCAAGAGAGCATTTTGCTGTCAGACTCCATGTTTACTTGTGGTTACTAGAGTTCCTTAACATAAAACCTAAAGCAGAGCTTTTCGTCATCAGGCTCCTCTTTTGTGGGCCTTTTGTGATTTTTAATTGATGAGGCAGACACAACTTGCCTTTCAATAAAGCCATCAATAGTTAGGGCTTAGTTCAGTAAGCAATGCTTTTATTTATGGTATACTGCTCTGCGTATTGACCGCTAAAGTCCTGGCAGCACTATGGATCTTTTCTTTACCCATCCCTTTTTATTCTTGGTATTAATCTATACCAATAATGTTGCTAACAATGTCCAACTGCATTAATGTTTATTTGCATCTCTTTCCTGTCCTCTCTGCTTTTTGCAAATCAAAGCAGCGGATTCTCCACCCTGAGCCTAATTCTGCTAAAACTTTCTTCTCATTAACAGGGACCTTTTCTTCTCCACTGTCACCTCATTCTTGCTTATGAATTTGATAAAAGATTAGATGGAATTGCAGCTATCTTTTACGTTTTGGCCAGATCGCAATTATGTGGCATTGCATTTTAACATGATTAGATTTAACTCTACAATTGGATTGAGTGGGATTATTACTGTTGTGACAGAAACTCATTAGATTTCTGCAATTTGATTTCTAGTGGACTTGTTTGCATCTGTCTAAAGTTTTCTGATGATTTAGCACTATTAAAATAATACATTGAACTGAATAAAAACTGCAAGCTTTCAACATAGAAACAGAAAACCAGATAGACATACTACAAGAGAGAGCAAAGTTTATATATTAAAAAGAGGTTTTGTACTCATGCATCACTTGCTTAGACTTTCTGCTAACCAGTTTTTGTGTATATTTTGTTTGTTTTTGGTCAGACTTTCCTTCTTATGAAGCCATAGTTTGTTCATCATTATTTCTTGGCATTTTATATGTATACCTCACTTTCAACAACACAGTAATTCATTCAAGAATTATCATTCAAAAAGGGTGCTTGGGTGGAGGTCACAATCCTGGCCTCCCCTCCTCTGGACGCCCTGGGTCGGTGCTTCGGCTGCTGCTGTTGACCCGCTGCTGCTGGGGCAGATGGCTCCCTTGATGACGTTTCCTTACCCAACCTGGCACATCTGTACTCGGCCCAGTGTCCATCCTACTTTCTGTTTTAATCTCCTTTTAATGTTGCTCTTTAATGTGTCCGCACATGGGGATAGGATTGGGGGGAGGGTAGTATAATTGTGTTTAAATTTGTGGGGGGGGATTTTTATTCTGTAAAGCACTTTGAATTGCATTTTTTTGTTTGAAAAGCGCTTTATAAATAAAGGTTATTATTATTGTGCTTTACATAATTTAGTGATAAAAAAAACTGAGAATATAACAACTGGAAATCAAAAGCAGCAATTTAGCATGAAACACACACAACACATGATACACAATAAAGCATGAAAAACAGCAGAAAAAGCATGAACACATATGATCCATTAATCGTTTACTAAAACATCCATTGGCGGATGTTTACTGTCCCAGTGGGTTGCATGCGAAAGAGATTTTTAGCAAACTGATGTACATGGGCAGACACTGACAGATACACAAACAGGAAAACGTTTCTAGTTTTGTATAAATGTATTGTACAGTACTGAAAAAGAAAACCCTTTTTCTATTAAAAGTAATGTATCTGCATACCAGCACTGTTTTATCTCTATACTCAAATGATGAATTGCCATGGTCTGTAGGTTTTGTAGCTGTTCAGTTTGAGCCCTCAAGTTAATTTCTTATAAAGGGTGTTTCTCTGTTTTCACATTTACTTTTAGATATGTCCTCACCATCTTTTCAGTCCACCTTTGTCACGTTTCCTGTTCATTTTCTAAAACACCATGCCTATTTGTTGAATAAGGTTATTTGACATTTATCTCAATGTATTTATTTTTCTCTTAAACCATTCCTACATTTATTTCCCCAAACACTTTCAAGCATCATAATGAAATTCAGGGAATATTATTTTTTTAAAGGTCCAGAAAACGTGTTACATTACTTGGAATCTCTTTAGATTCTTGTTTTTATGAATTTTAATGGCACACATTCACATGCTTGGCTTCTATCCAACTGAATACTTGTAAATTAAATATTCTGAACAAGTAATTTATTCATAATCCCGAGGAGTTGGAAGTGCTCATTCCTGGAGTGTCCCTGAGCATTTAGAAAACTTCAAAAACTATTTTGAGAACAGGCAAGTTAGGCTAGTGCTCCATCCTGAGGCAACTGCTACTTTTCTCCTCCTTACTGAAAGTCCCCCTGGCCTGTAAACATCAGATGAAATAAGACCTTAGAAGTCAACCACTCTTATGGTATAAAGAGTATGTTTGTTTCAAACGTCCCATCAATAGTGATACAGTGAGTTATACAGGGCTCATATAACTGATATGTCTTGCTTTATCCCTGCACTTCACTCTTAATGTGATTATCTAGACAGCCCAGGAAGCAGTTTGGAAGTGAGCTCATTGAGGTGTCTTCTCTCTCACTCTGGTAAGCCACAACACGGCCAGGAGCTCTGGGAGCTCATCAAGATGATGAAGCCTTCAGCAGGAATGTAAACTGAGAAAAATGGCTAAATCAGCTATTTCAACAAATTCTCAAATTGTATAAATGCTTCCAGGTGATTAAATCTTTCAGCTGCTTGTAACTAAAACTCCTATTTAATGTAACATGGCAGAAAGAAAAAAAAAACTTGCATAGTTTAGAGAGTGAAAACATCATTTTTGGGAGAAAACAGCACTGTTCCTTTGTTTCTACCTGCTATGATAATACATCTTACATATTGCAACACCACTACTCAGGGGCACGGCATCCTGTAAATGGTTTAAACCTTTTGATTCAGTCTTCAGACTTACCTAGCCCGATGATTCCTATTTTAAAGTCAGACTCATAAATTGGAAGACTACATTGACCATATTCATTATGCTGACATACAGTGATTATTCCCAAATCTTGGGAGTGCATGGTTTAAATTTCTTTTTACCTTGCCTCCAAATACTGTAACTAAAATTAGCTCTTTGATCAAACATTTGAAAATGTGCAGTACATGCTTTAACTAACTCTGCCGGCCACAAACAGAGCAGGACTCTCTGTTCTCTGCTCCAGTTATGTCGAACTTTTGAGGGGGAAGCCCTGTCGTTCTGCAGCTAAAAGCTTCACCATCCACTGAATAATGAATACAGATTCCCCATCCAGCATATCTGCACACTAGTTCAAAGCACTAGCATTCTGCTATTCAATGCAAAAAGCGAAAAGACACACAACTACATGCTAATGCCCCTCAACTTTAGGGGCTCGATTGAGCTCAATGAGACATGCAAATGTTCCAGAGATGAGGATGAAGACGGTGCTGAAAAGCAAGAGATCAGGAATGTTTTGAAAGGTCAAGAAAGCACAACAATTGGACACCAGCAGCAGTAAATACGCCTGCACACTTCCATGCATGTATTACACAATCCTTCAAAGTACAGGAAGAACATTTCATTCCAAGGGAAAACTGGACTCTGCATTGATGCTGAGTGATGCTAATGACCTCACACTTATTACAGCAGTGGAGTGTAAGAACTGGTTTAGACTTCAGAGGAGATTATAATGTAAGTCACTCATTTTTGTACCCATTGCAGATTTAAAATACTCCACAATAAAATATTCAAAGTATATCTTGCAAAAACAACAGCATCAGTGGTGGGACTGTATAACCATGTGAGTTCCATGGTGGGTTTGAGTGTGTGGAAATTTCCTGATTAGAACCAAAACAAAAGAGCTGGTTATCAGTGAAGGAAGCAGCACTCTGTTAATTAGCTGATCAAAGAAAAAATATTTTTCTTTACAAAAACAGTAGTCCTATCCTCTAAGAAGGTTTTGGATGTGCTTGAGGCCCTTGCCTTTTTGTTTTCTGGATTTTATTCTTTGAGTGTATCCCCTAGCTCTGCTTTGTCTCTTCAGCTTTTGCAGATTTTCCAGCAACCATTCTTTCTTGATCCTCAACTTTCATCTCATTTCTCTTTCCTCCATCTGTTTTTTTTCATAAGCCTTCAAGTTTCAGGTCATCATAAAACATATTTTTGTTCAGTGTTTGAGGCGTTTGTAGGAATTCGATTGGGAATGTTTCCCATAATCTCACAGCAGCCAGGGTAAATAAAGACAGGCCAACCATAACCAGGAGGACTCCAAAGAATACGGAGAAGTGTGCTGTTGTCTAGAATATTCTCATTCACTGCAGTTCAAATCCTCCAACCTTTCCTTAAACATTCAGCTTGCACATCTGGTAGAAGCAGTACTTAAACCCTTTTTTTTCCACCACTGTAGGAAGGAATGAAAAGCCTTACTTCGAATCTAAGACTCAGGCTGGCAATAAGCACACGAGGAAGATTTGAAGGCATTTAGAAAGATTTTAGCCTTTTGCCAGTCATAGCTTTTGCAGCTAATTCCTTAGCAACCAGTATTGAAGTAACAATGCTCAAAATATACTCAGCAAAAAAAGAAACGTCCCTTTTTCAGGACTGTGTATTTCAACAATAATGTTGTAAAAATCCAAATAACTTTACAGATCTTCATTGTAAAGGGTTTAAACAATGTTTTCCATGCATGTTCAATCAACCATAATCAATTAACCTGCACCTGTGGAATGGTCGTTAAGACCTTAACAGCTTACAGAAAGTTGGCATTTAAGGTCACAGTTCTAAAAACACAGGACACTAAAGAGACTTGTCTACCGACCGTGAAAAACACCCAAAGAAAGATGCCCAGGGTCCCTGCTCATCTGCGTGAATGTGCATTAGGCATGCTGCAGGGAGGCATGAGGACTGCTGATGTGGCTAGGGCACTAAATTGCCATGTCCGCACTGTAAGACAGGGAGACAGGAAGGACAGCTTATCATCCTCGCAGTGGAAGACCACGTGTAACAACACCTGCACAGGATCGGTACATCCGCATATCACACCTGCGTAACAGGTCTGTACCTGTCACGCAGGTGTGATATGCGGATGGCCACAACAACTGCCCGAGTCACACCAGGAACACACAATCCCTCCATCAGTGCTCAGGCTGGACTGAGTGCTTGTAGGCCTGTTGTAAGACAGGTCGTTACCAGACATCACCAGCAACAACGCCGCCTATGGGCACAAACCCACCTTCGCTGGACCAGACAGGAGTGGCAAAAAGTGCTCTTCACTGATGAGTCACGGTTTTGTCTCACCAGGGGTGATTGATGGATTTGTGTTTATCGTGGAAGGAATGAGCGTTACACCGAGGCCTGTACCCTGGAGTGGGATCGATTTGGAGGTGGGGGGTCCGTCATGGTCTGGGGCGGTATATCACATCACCATCGGACTGAGCTTGTTGTCATTGCAGGCAATCTCAATGCCTTGCGGTACAGGGAAGAAATCCTCCTCCCTCATGCGGTACCCTTTATGCATGCTCATCCGGACATGATCCTCCAGCAGGTAAATGCCACCAGCCATACTGCTCATTCTGTCCCTGAGTTTCTGCATGACAGCAATGTCAGTGTTCTGCCATGGCCAGCGAAGAGCCCGGATCTCAATCCCACTGAGCACGTCTGGGACCTGTTGGATCGTAGGGCTAGGGCCATTCTCCCCAGAAATGTCCAGGAACTTGCAAGTGCCTTGGTGGAAGAGTGGGGTAACATCTCACAGCAAGAACTGACAAATCTGGTCCAGTCCATGAGGAGGAGATGCACTGCAGTACTTCTAGCAGCTGGTGGCCACACCAGATACTGACTGGTACTTTTGATTTTGAGCCTCCCTTTATTCAAGGACACATTATTCTATTTCTGTTAGTCACATGTCTGTGAAACATTTTTAGTTTATGTCTTATGGTGTTGACTCTTTTAGTGTTCAAACAAATATTTACACACATTAAGTTTACTGAAAGTAAAAACAGTTGAAAGTCAGAGGACGTTTCTTTTTTTGCTGAGTTTATATACAGGTAACTCTAATATGAGCACATTAGAAGTGTCTCGATTCTCACACAGCTTAAACAAGATAGCTTTGGAAAGTGAACTGAAGTGTGTATATGTGCCTTGCAAAGTATTCATAATCTTTTTACTTTCCATATTTTGTCACTTCAGAGCTGCAAACTCCAATGGATTATACTGGGATTTAAGGTGAAAGACTGACTGGTGTGTTCTTTGATCTTCATGATGCTTTTTGTTCACTAATGTCCTCTAACAAACCTCTAAAGCCATCACAGAAAAAAAACTGCATTTACACTCAAACTACAATACTAGCAGACTATATAGCAATACTTTTAATTAGATAACTTTTTGGGGCAAATTAGTAAAATTTTAGGGGTATCTAAGTAAAATGGATGAATCTAAATGCCTCTATTACCTGCCACCTTGCTGTTACAGCCAAATTTCCTCTTTGTGGGACAATAAAGGATTATTCTATTCTTCTATACAAATACATGCCACAGTTTTTTTTCACTTTGCAATTATATGCTAGATTGTGTTGGTTTATAACCAGAGAGCCAGAGAAAATAAATGAAAGGTTATGTGACAAAATGTGAAAAGATTGAAGGGGGTGTGAGTACCTTGTAGAGTACATTATCTCAGCAACTGCCATGTTTTTCCTCAGATGTAGAGGAAAAAATATATATCAGATGAGTAATTACAGTGCTATATATAATCTAGTAGCTTTAAGGATTGAAAAGCCAAGATAAAATATATAACCACAGTTTTATCGCATAACTTATTAATTTGCAAAATTCTTGTAAATAATTTGTTTTCTCATAACAACAAAAAAAAAAACTTCAGGTAAGTTTACAAAAATTGTTACTGGTTGTGTGGTTGGAAAAAAGGGTGAATCACTTTACACTTCCTGCTGTTGACTCAAAATTCAATTGTAGTCTGTAGAAACACCAGATAAGCTAATTAAGTTCTCACAATTCAGCCTGCAGTACGTGTTTCCATTGTACATGAAACAGACCTTAGTTCAAAGAATAATGCCTCAAACACACTCCATAAAATCACTTTCAACTGTTTTTTTTTATTAAAAGAAAAATATTAAGCACCAGATATTTAAATCTGAAAGCTGAATTTTTGTTCCCATCAAGCTCTTCTATTAAATGCTCCAACTCAAATGTGATTCTGTTCACTCTTCCCTTAAAACAATTCATTGTGCTTTTCTAACTATATCCCAAGTAAACTTAATCCCTCATTATCCCCAGTGTTTCTGCCAATTATTGAGTTTCTACTTCACTTCATTAGGAATACTTTCAATGTGTGGAATCCGGATTATTTTTTTTTTGATAACTGCAGACTGAAATAAAGATACCAACCTCATTAAAGTGAGCCACCTCTCCACAGTTATCTGCTATGCGGCTGTAGAGGGGCAGACCTGAAAGATGGAGAGGGATTCGGAGATTAAAAGACAGTTGACTTAATGGCATCATGATAGCTGAGATTGTGTGGGTATAGTTGCAGCATGTGTGTCATGATGTTAGGTGTTTGTGTTGAGTTTCAGTTATTACATTTCCTTATTCAAGGCAAGGTAATTTTATTTGTATAGCAGACTTTCAACAACAGGGTAATTCAAGGTGCTTTACATGATTTGGTGATTAAAAAACAAAACAAACAAACATAAAATATAACATTGGAAATGTAAAAGTAGCAAATTAGCATGAAACACACATTAGACATGATACACAATAAAGCAAGAGAAAGATCAATAAAGCAAGAGACCATGAACACATTTGATACATATGACAATGTTTTTAATTTTTCTTGTTTATTTGTATTATGTTTTATTTATGTTTAATCATACTTTTTTATGATTTTGTGTTTTTATTCTGTACAGTGAACTTGAGTGATCAGAAAGGCGCTTTTAAATAAAATGTATTATTATTATCATTATTATCATTTACTCTAAGGCAGTTTTAAACAGATGGGTTTTTAGTCTCAATTTAAAGCAGTTCAGAGTTTCAGCAGCTCTGCACTCGTCAGGAAGTTTGTTCCAGATAAGGCAAGCATAGAAACTGAAAGCTGCTTCTCAATGTTTGGTTCTGAGTCTAGGGATGTTTGGTAGGCTAGAGTCGGAGGACCTGAGTGGTCTGGGTGGTTGGTACGGTGACAACAGGTCTTCAACGTACTTTGGTGCTAAGCCATTCAATGATTTATAAACTAGTAAAAGTATTTTGAAATCTATTATCTGATCTACATGGAGCCAGTGTAAGGACTTTACTGAAACAGGCTATGAGCCGGATGGGTGGAGTCCTTCAGGATGCGGAGGGCCCATCCCCTGCATCGGGACGTGTAGAGGTCCGAGGTGGTGGGAAGCGTGCTCCCTACAGTTCTTTGTGCAGCTTTCACCACCCGCTGCAGAACCTTCCTCTCAGTAGCAGTACAGCTGCCGTGCCACACGGTGATGCAGGTGCAGATGACGCTCTCCACTGCACAGTGATAGAAACTCCTCAGGACGGAGCTTCCAAGTCCAGCTCTCCGCAGCTTCCTCAGGAAGTAGAGACGCTGGTGGGCCTTCTTGACCAGACGTGAAGTGTTGGCATTCCAGGTGAGGTTGTTGGATATGTGCACACCCAGGTACCTGAAGCTGGAGACCACTTCCACAGCTGCTCCTCCGATGTACAGGGGAAGGAGAGGATGCTTGTCCCTTCTGAAATCCACAACCATCTCCTTAGTCTTCTTCACATTGATGCAGTGGTTGTTTTCTCTGCACCACTGCACCAGGTTTTCCACCTCCTCTCTGTATTTGGACTCATCGTTGTTGGTGATGCGTCCCACTACTGCTGTGTCATCCACAAACTTAACTATATGACAGCTGGGGTGTCTCGCTGAGCAGTCATACGTCGGCAGAGTGAACAGGAGGGGGCTCAACACGCAGCCCTGTGGTGAGCCTGTCCTGAGGGTGATGGAGGAGGAGATGGTGTTGTGGATCTTAACAGTCTGAGGTCTATTGGTCAGGAAGTCCAGGACCCAGTTCGCCAGCGTGGGACTCAGTCTGAGGGAGGAGAGCTTCTGCACCAGCGTCTGTGGGATGATGGTGTTGAAGGCTGAAGAGAAATCCAGAAAGAGCAGATGGACATAGGAGTTTCTGCTCTCCAGATGGGTCAGGGCTGTGTGGACCACCGATGAAATGGCGTCGTCAGTGCACCGATTTTTCCTATAGGCATACTGGTGGGGGTCCACAGTGATATCGATGGCGTCTTTGATGTGGGTCATGACCAACCTCTCGAAGCACTTCATGACTACCGGGGTTAAAGCTATGGGCCGATAGTCATTCAGGCTTGTCATTGTGGAGCACTTTGGGACGGGGTCAATCGTGGCAGTCTTTAAGCAGGTGGGGACAGATGACAGTGACAGTGAGGTGTTAAAGATGTCTGCCAGCACCTCAGCCAGCTGGTGTGCACAGTCCCTCAGTACCCGCCCTGGGATGTTGTCGGGCCCAGCTGCTTTGTGAGGGTTGATACACTGAAGGGTCTTACTTACATCTGCTGTGGTCATCAGGGAACTCAAAGCGGGCATAGAAATGGTTGAGTGCATCTGGCAAGGAGGGGTCTCTTGGGCATTGTACATCCTTGGTGTTGTAGTCCGTGATGTATTTAATGCCCCTCAACATGCGCCGAGGGTCATTGGTGGTGAAGTGAACCTGGATTTTCTGGGTGTATGTGGCTTTGGCCCTCGTAATGCCCGCAGTCAGTCCTTTTTGGGCCTCTCTAAGTGCTGATGCCTCACCTCCCTTGACCGCAGCATCCCTAGCTTTCAGCAGAGCTCTCACCTCAGAGTTCAGCCAGGGTTTCTGGTTCGGATAGCAGGTTATTATCCTGGTGGTGGTGACGTCATCAGCACATTTGGAGATGAAACCAAGGACAGATGTATATTCCTCCAGGTCCACCTCTCCTTCATGTGTAGATGCCTCTTTGAATACCTGCCATTCTGTGCACTGAAAACAGTCCTGGAGCACACAGGCCGCATCTCTGGGCCACACAGTGATCGTCTTCTTCGTTGGCCTGATACATCTCAGCTGGGGGCGGTATGCTGGCGCCAGCAGGATGGAGATGTGGTCGGAGATGCCAAGATGGGGGTGAGGAAAAGGTCTATATGCACCGCGGATGTTGCTGTACACACAGTCCAGAGTATTTTCTCCGCGTATAGGAAAGGTGACATGCTGGTAAAAACTTGGCAGAGTGTTCGTCAGTTTCACGTGGTTAAAGTCCCCCGCAACTACGTAAAACGCCTCCGGGTGCTTTGTTTGCAATGAGCAATTGGTGTCAAATAGCTCCTTTGATGCTTCGTTGGCATTTGCACCCGATCGAATGTAAACAATGGTGATAGAAGGCTGACCTTGTTATTGCCTTTATGTGACCCTGGAGTTTCAGGTCTGAGCCCATTACTAAACCTAGATTTCAGGCCTGACTGGTAGTTTCTAGCTGTATTAATTGAAGCTGTATGCTGAGTCTTGATCGTTCCTCTTTGGGTCCAAAAATAATTACTTCAGTTGTTCTATTCAGCTGGAGAAAGTTATGGCACATCCATCCATTTATTTGGTCAATGCATTTACTTAGGGTTTGGATGGGTTAAGAGTCACCTGGTGACATTGTAATGTAGAGCTGAGTATCATCCGTGTAGTTATGGTAGCTAATCTTATTGGTTGCTATAATTTTGCCTAGTGGGAGCATGTAGATATTAAATTAGAGGGGCCCTAAAATGGAGCCCTGGGGCACCCCACATGTGATTTCTGTTCGTTCTGATGAAAAGTTTCTTATTGAAACAAAGAAGTCCCTGTTTTTTAGGTAAGACTCAAACCAGCCAAGTACTGTACCAGAGAGTCCGACCCAGCTCTCCAGTCGTTCCAATAGTATATCATGATCAACAGTGTCAAATGCTGCACTGAGGTCCAACAGAACCAGCACTGTGGTTCTACCACAGTCTGTATTTATGTGAATGTCATTGAATACTCTGACGAGGGCAGTCTCAGTGCTGTGGTGAGCATGGAAACCAGACTGAAAACCATCAAAGCAGTTTGTCATTGTTAGGAAGCTATTTAATTGGTGAAACACAGCTTTTTCAATAATCTTACTGATGAATGGAAGATTAGAGATCGGGCTGTAGTTCTGCATTAATGTGTTCTCCAGATTATTCTTTTTTAGTAGTGGTTTAATAACTGCTGTTTTTAAAGCCTGGGGAAAGACACCTGATAACAGGGATGAGTTCACTATTTCAACAAGATCAGACCCAATGAGAGGCAAAACTTTCTTAAGGAAAGCTGTAGGATATCAAGACAGCAGGAGGAGGAGCTTAGTTGGATAATGATTCTTTTCATGGTTTTTTGGATTTAATTCGTGGAATTCAGACATTTTCTCCACATTGATGCTGATTGCAGATTGTATTGGTTGTGGGTTCGGTATTGAGGTACAGATTGACCGTTTAATTGTTATAATCTTTTCAGTGAAAAGCTGGCAAATTCATTACAGGCCCTGGTAGAACTTGGTTCAGGGACTACTGTCACTAAAGGATTAATTAGTCTTTTCACTGTTGCAAATAGAGTCCGTGCATTATTAATGTTTCTGTTGATGATTTCAGAAAATAAATATTTCCTAGCACATCTCTGTGCACATCTTTAGCATTACTGTTGTTCCATTTTGGAAATACTTTTTCCACTTTATCACCATTTACAGCGACCAGTTTAAAAAAAGAATGATAACAATGAGAGGATTCTGGAGGAAAAGATTCTGATAACGGTTGTACTGAATCAATGAAGTAGTCATTAAATTTCATAGCAACATCAAAACTATTATTTATGACAGCACCATCAACTTTAAGCTGTAGATCACAACAGATATTTTTCTGTTTTCCAGGTAATTTGTCCATAGTATTCCATAGTACTTTATTATTTCCTTTTGTATTTTTAATTAAGTTGAAAAAAAATCTTGCTTTTGAACTTCTTTTCAATCCTGTCTTTTCATCAATTTCTCATTAAGCCACGGTTAAGTCTGCCTTTTTGTTTGTTTCTTTTTTGTTTTTATGAATTTTAATAGGACACTTTATATTTTACTTTTTATTATATCATTACACATTTGTTCACATCCTTTTGTTTTGTGTTATCTCATTCCAGTTTGTTTGCTTTATGTAATTTTCCAGCAAGGCTAAATCTTTCTTTGGGATTAACTTTTATTATTTGATGTTGACTTTTAAAGTGCACTTTACTGAGCTTTTTAGAGACTAGAGTAAGGTTATGATCAGATAGTCCTGTTAGCAGATTGTGCTTCTGAACTATTCTCTCTCGTTTATTTGTGAAGATCAGGTCTATTAATCCGTTTTCAGACAGAAGTTCTGGAATATTTGCGGACAATTCCATCCGGTCTTTAACCGGAGTTGTGTTTTCAAACACGCCACTTTTCTCCGGAACATTGCCTTTCGGCTGCTTTCACACAGCAAGAAATGTACCGGAGGATCCTGATGAATGTCTGTGGGGAGGGGGGTGAGGGGGAGTGGGGGGTTCTATGTGGATATTACGTAAAGTGCGGTGGGTGTACATGTCATTTCCCCAAACAAATTCATTATTGCAAGATGGTTGACGAAATAGCAGATCTACTCGCAGTGCTCGTCTTTGTGATGTGTGCAATTTTGCGCACATGGAAACGCTTAAGAGACATCGACGAACAAGCTGAAAGGTAAATAGTGACATTTACGTCATCAATGTGTGCGCTCAGAGTTCCCTGTGCAATTTCCTTTAATTTCTTTCTACGTACCTTGTCTAACCAGTTTAAATTAAAATCAACCATTAGCAGAACTTCCTTTCCTTCCAATATTTTAAGTATCCTAACAATTCTGAATAAAATACATATATAGCATTTGGTGGTCGGTAAATGGCAAACAACATAAAATACATTTGTGGAGAAAGGATCATTTTGACCCCTACACATTCCAGTAAATAATTTTTAAGAGACAGTGGTTGTAGTTTTGATAAAAGTTTCTCTCTCTGAGCCTCAGGACCGATGAATAAAACTTCAGTTTTGTCCTGGTTGAGCTGGAAAAAGTTTTCTGCCATCCAGGATTTAAAGTCTAAAATGCAGTTAAAAAGTGCATCCATCGGCCGTGTGTCATCAGGAGACATAGAGATGTACAACTGTGTATCATCAGCATAACTGTTAAAGTTAACTCCATGTCTTCTGATGACGCTGCCAAGAGGGAGCATATACAGATTAAAAAGCACTGGGCTTAAAATTGAACCCCGGGGCACACCACAAGTGATCTTATGGACCTTAGAGGAGCAGGTATCTAGACTTACCATAAAAGTCCTGTCTGAGAGATAGGATGTGAGGCCGATCTGTTTTAAAAGGGTTAAAAGAATAGTGTGGTCCACTGTATCAAAGGCAGCGCTTAGATCCAATAGAAACAACACTGTGATCTTCTGGGAATCATAATTTATTCTAAAACAATTTAAAATCTTCAGAAGGCCCGTCTCTGTGCTGTGGTACATCCTGAAACCAGACTGAAATTTCTCTAGGACATTATGAGTGATCATTAAGTTGAATTAAAACAAGCTTTTTGAAAACTTTGCTTAAAAACAGTAAGTTAGATACCAGTCGGAAATTGTTAAACTCATTACAATCTTAATTGCTCTTCATCAGCTGGGGCCCCTTTAAAGGCAGCAGGAAAAACTCCTGTCTGAAGGGAGCAATTCATCCTGGTTAAAATATCATCCTTAAAAGATCCATAAAATTGCTTAACAAACAAGGTGGGAATCAGGTCCAAAACACTTGTGGTAGGCCTCACTGAGGAGAAAACTTTATCAAGAGTCCCAGCTTCTACCAGGACAAAACTGTCCAGCGTTTCCTCTGGTAAAGACACACGCTCATATTTGTTAGATTGAGAGGATAAAATATTACATCTGATGGTGTCTACCTTCCCTCTGAAGTGGTCTGCAAACTCCTCACATAGAGTTTTTGAGGGAGTTTTCTGATATGCATTAGTAGTACAGTTAAAAATGTTTTTTTGGGATTATTTTTATGTTCTGATGTGATTCTGGAAAAGTATGCATTTCTGGAATTTCTTACAGCGTTATTGTATGCTTTGAGATGTTCTATGTATATTTGATGATTGTGATTTTATTTTTCTCCATTTTTCTCTCTGCCACCCTGCAGCTCTTCTTTAATTTTTTAAGGTCTTCGTTTCTCCATGGTGTTGTAAGTTTTGAGTGTGTGTTTACAACTTTAAGTGGTCAAGAGCGGATTGAAGCCTACTGTTAGAATCATTGACAATAAAATCACAGGGGGCAGGTAAAATAATAGGAGGAATCTTTAATTTTTTTTAAAAAAAATTTACGTGTCCTGTTTGGCAGTGTGGAGCTCAGAATTGGTGTCTGAGTACCAAGTAGAAGCCCAACAGATTTACTTTCACAAGCGGAGCAGTACAGCTTTTGCTATAGTACTCCACTTGATATATGTGTAAAAAATCTTTATTATGAATTGCTGGGGGTTTTATTTCCTGATGTTATGGACACGGAGACGGGGAATTAAGGGGAAGAAAGAAAGAAGATGAAGAAGAGAGGTAGGAAACAAAAAGTCATGAGAGAGGGTGAGTTGAAAATACAAGAGAGGAAAGGGAACAAAGAAAACACAGGAAAACATTGAAGTCTGCCTCCATACCCACAGGACGGCAGAGAGAAGGGAAAAAACAAAACAAAACAAAACAAGAAAAAGGAACATTGACAAAACAAACCTAACATCGTGAACTAAGCACTACACAACCACATCACACAAGAATGGATATAAAAATACAACAACAATGTCACAGAAAAACTCATGGTACCGATTAATCAAGCTCTAGTAATGATAACCTCAGCCCAAGAATATATCTGTAAACACCAGAGACCCCACATCTATGTGTGTGTGTTAGCATGCTGGTGCATATAAGGTTTCTCCATAAGAGTGTTCGATAGCTGGTATGAGCAGGCA
Organism: Valencia hispanica; assembly: GCA_963556495.2. Taxonomy (NCBI): domain Eukaryota; kingdom Metazoa; phylum Chordata; class Actinopteri; order Cyprinodontiformes; family Valenciidae; genus Valencia; species Valencia hispanica. Next base: position 31,486,016 of record OY747719.1, read on the forward strand.
TCAATCCGTCTCCCAGGAATCGATGCAGACATGAAGGAGATCGGAGCCAAGATGTCCAAAGGACCCCCAGAGCCCCAGGCGGACCCGGGCGGGGCCGATCGCATCCCCCAAGAGAGGAGCAAAGGAGAACCCCAGGGGAACGTCCAGCGGCTACTATGCAGGGGCCCGGGGGCAGCAGTGATGACCCCACTGGCCCCGCCGGCAACCAGCCGCGCCAGGGCGGGCCGGTTCATGGACCGGGAGAGCCGGGGCCCAGGGGCGCCCCGACCCCCAGCAGAGACCCGACAAGGGAACGCCCGATGAGGGGGCCCCGGCACCGCAGGGGCCGCCACGCGCCACCACCACCCTGGGCCAATCCCCACCGCCAACATCCCAGCGCCCCACCCCTGCCCCACGTCAGGGCGCCCCACCGGTAGCCGCAGCGGATGGATAGCAACCCCAGGCCAAGCTCAGCCAGCACCTGGACACCAAGTTGTACCAGCTCCCGAGTCCTGATCTCACGCAACGCAGAGCGCCGAGACCAGGCATCCAAAAAAAGGCCAGGGCCGGTCCAACCCGCCAATGAACCGACCACGCACGGTGCGCACAGAACAGGTGATCGAACGAGCAGAGACGCTGGAGCCAAGCCACCAAGCAGGCACCACCCAACAATCCCAAACCTGGCACCCCTAAAAGAGGTGCCCCAACCAACCAAAGGAAGATATCGGCCCAGCGCATCGGCCGAATGACACACCGGCCCCCCCAGGCCCGGCCAGGCACGCACCAGGTCCGAACCGGATTGACCACCGACGCACCAGTAGGCAGGGGCATCCGTCACCGGCGGGGAGTGACGGAGGGGAAATAGGCCCCCCATTTAATTTAAGGCCTGAGGTGCGCCAGGCGAGAGGGAAGCCCAAGACCCAACCTGACAGGCAGACAAAGACATACAGACAGTCATACGTTCCCTCCCTCTTAAACACATACATTCTCACTAACTCACCAAAACACCCAAGAAATGACGCTGTACCCTCACTCATACACCCCATACACACTTCATGCTCCCAGCTCCAGGTACCGATGCCCCAGTAGAGCCACCAGCCCCCGGACCCAGGAGATGGACCCCCTACCTTCTAGGACGGAGACAAGCAGACCGCCAAGGGCCCCACAGTGGCGAGGCAGCCCGACAGCCCAGGACCCCGACCAGACCACCTGTTCCTCCTCCAGGCCCCAACCCCTGATGGCCGGTAGCGAACAGGGGTGTAAGAAGACCCCTAGCCTCTATCCTCCCGCTCGAGTATGGTGTTGATGCATGTTGTTATAATGGGCATTTAAAACAGAGGGGTGGGATGTAGGGAAGGCAGCCACACATCCCCCAACCCCCACCCCGAGCCCTCAGTGTCTGTATGTCGTTTAACAGTGGGCACCGGCACCAGAGGTGAAGCTGATTGAACCGCTCCCCCTCTGGATGCCGAAAAGTGTGCCCACCCAAAAGTCCCTACATGCGTGTCGCATGAAAATGTAATAAGTGGGAGTGTCTAAGTTGTATATTAAAATTGGGACGCAGGACACCACGGGATAGCGAGGAGGGGTTTCCCTCCTCACACCCCAGTGATGTGCCCATGCCCCAAGACCCTATATGAGTGGTAAAGTGATGGAGCGGGTGGACAGAGGTGATGGGGGATGGGGAGGGAAGGACTGGGAGACAAAATGTCTTCCCAGGGAGCCAGCTCCCCCACTGACCCCAATAGGCACCGCTGTTCACCGGGATCCACCAGGGGAGGGAGGCCATGGCACGTTCAACCCAGGGCCTATGTCCATTTTTTATTCGCCAATAAGCTTATGTCAGGGAATATCCAAAATCGCTCATTTGTGTGATGACACACAAATGAGACCCTCCCGCGAGGTACTGACTTCTCACCGGGCTGCACAGGTAGTGATCTTTTTCTAAGTAAAGCAACCGCAAAGCAGCACGTTTCTTTTATTTTGAAAATTTCCGGATGCCGAGTCGTCATATTTCCTTTCTTCCCCTATCCAAAATGTAGAAATTTATAAATGTTTCAGAGGCGTACCGCCTAGAAAATAGGACTGACAGACTGACCACTTTTCTTCTCTCTACTTTTCTCTTCTACTACTCTCCAGTTGGATGATTTGCTGTTATTTTGACTGTTAACTTTGTTTTCTCTCAGGGTTTTTATCTCCATAGAAGCTACACCTGGTCTGGTATCCTGCTTAGCTGCAATGGCCTGTTGGACAAGGGGCATCTTAGTAACTGAGCATCCCCTGTGTCCTGTTATCAACTGTTTACTTTCTTTAATATAGAAAGTACTCTTATATTAGTTCTTTTTTTCTTTCTGTGTCTCTGCTTGTGTCTTCTCAAACCCCCAGACAGTCGTGGCAGATGGCCGCTCGTACTGAGCCAGGTTCTGCTGGAGGTTTCTTCCTGTTAAAGGGGAGTTTTTTTCTCTCCACTGTAGCTACATGCTTGCTCAGTATGAGGGATTGCTGTGGTTGGAGTCTGCATCAATGGGGCCCAACTACCTGTCAATGACTGGATGCAATCTGCTGGGATTCCTTGCATTGAAAACTAGCTAAAACCTTAAAATGATTGAAATGATTACTTTCTTGTAAAGTCCCTTGAGATGACATCTGTTGTGAATCGGCACTATATAAATAAACTGAATTTAATTAAAATAATAAGTCATCCATAACTTTCTAACTATATTTCAGTTGTAGATTTCCTCCCATCACTGTCAAATCAGATACATTTGGTAAATTAATTGATCAAGTCCCAGTTCTGTGCACAACTGTGTTCAAATACGTGCATTCATGGTTTTAATACTTTCCGTAAATTTAAGAAAGATACTTTTAAGGCAAGGCAATTTAATTTGTATAGCACACTTTCAACAACAAGGTAATTCAAGGTGCTTTACATTATTAGTGGGTAAAATAAAAATTGTTTACCAGCCCATCGTACAGCTTCCCAACTCTCATGTTATCTGCAGCTTGCGCTCACCTGGTGCTTATGAATTGTCCCACTCTGCTTTGTTGAGTTTATTTACTTTGACTAAGAAAGGCTTAATGTGGGCAGATGTGGACTCTCATACAAACCTCAACACACACAAAAATTAATAAAGCACCCTGTCCTTTTTAGCTTAACAATAAGTTTGAATTGATATCCTGGGTGCTGCCAAGCTCTAATATTGTGAATAACAAAGCTTGACAATGTCTTTTCATTCATTTCTAAAGCACCAGACTTCTGAGGTTATGAGCAAACAAAAACACACACAGGGAACACATGAAACATATTGAGTCTGTTTTAACTTTATCTTCACATTTCATCAAAACAAGCTGCTTTTAATTTTTCCTGCAAATGTTCCCATCTCTGTTACATCGCTCTGAGAGTTTGCACCACCTCATGAAAACCCACATCCCTGTGAAGCAGTTTTCAACAAAGTAAACAGCACTTCAGAGTCAAAGTGGGAAAAGAGACAACACTCCTACATTATTGATAACAGTGGCCTCTCACAGGAGGGATTTCATCCAACAAGAGAAAAAAATAGATTATGTGAGGTTTATGTAAGGTGCTTCAAACTAAACTAAAGACAAGTTCTGCCATTCAGTTTAAGTTGCTGGCATTGACCAAAGAGGTAGATATAAAGACTCACAAAGCTGAGTGAACATAAATAAAGAGGAAACTCCCCTAGTAAGAGAACTACATAATTTATTTTATGATGTGAAAAGGAAATTAAACAAGGAAGAAAGGAAAAAAGTTTCTTGTCTTTAGTCTATGTTCTGCTTTATTAGGGCTAACTGAAAGTGGTTTAGGTTCAAAATAAGTGCCTCAAATAAAAACCAATTGTCCTTGCAAGCAAGAGTGGAAAAGGTATTAAACAAGCAAAAAAACTTCTGTTGGGTGAATGTTAAGACAAGACCAGATAAGCTCAAGAGAAAGCTGAAAGTTTTTTAATATCTCCAGGCAAAGAGACTTTTCCAAATTTTCTCAATAATTATTCCATAAACTTTTACACACTATATAAAGGCTCTGCAGGCTACAGCGCCGACCAATGAGCAACAAGTACAGGAGAACTGTTCTTTAGAAAAATCCAGAAAAAAAGATAACAGTGAGAGTTCATTAAAGACTTGTCAGGAAATCAATTAATGTTTGACATCTCTTCTTTAAGGAAATCTTAGTTCGTTGATTGTATCTGCTTTCAAAAAATTATGAACCGGTCACTGGAGCAAGAACGCCGGATTCAGTTTATAATCAAGCCTTCTTGTCAGTGATTATGGTTTTTTTATCTACTATTTTATAAATTTAGCCTTCAGAGTTTTTTTCTATAACTGACTTAACGTTTGGGTCCAACTGGATCACAAAGAAAACTTGAGTAATTTTTTGCATTCACACAGTAAGTATGCAAAAATATACAAAACTGTCAGGTTCCGTGGATATTTTGCTCTTTTCCTTCAATTTAAATTTCCTTCCCCTCTGTACCCCAAGCTGCTTTCTTGTTTTGTCCCTCCTGTTTGTGTTTAAACCTAGTTCTTTTCCTTATCTAGTTTTATCATGTTCGGGTATTCCTTGTCTTTATTAGTTTATTCTGGCACTTCCTTGTTTCTGTATATTATTCTTGCTCTTAGATGTTTTCACCTTTTCGTTTTGTCCTCATTTGTTTCCTTAGTTTATTCCCTCTAGATAGTTTCCTAATTTATTTCTTCCTTCTGCTCTCTTGTGTCTTCTTCCTAGACTTATTATCTTTAGTTTCTAGTTTAAGAGTTTTCTGTCTTCCTAGCCATTACCTCTCGTCCCAGCTGTTGATTGTTTCTACCTGCTCTCTCCCTCTCCCTCTCACCTGCATCTGATTCCTCTAATTGGTCATTGGTCTCCTCTCACTTCCTCATTTCCTCCCCAGTATATATTCTGCTTTCATTCAGTCACTACTCGCTGGTCCGTCGTCATTCTTTCCCTGTCTGGTTCCTGATTCCTGCCCAGTTCCTGTTTTTCCTCATCGCTGTATTTGCTGGTTCTCCTAAGTTCTTTAAGTTTATACTCCTTGTTTTTGTTATGATTAAATCATTTTAGTTTTATTTTGCTGCTTTTGGGTCCTAATTATACACAAACATGACAAAAACATAATTTATATGAAAGGTACATTAAATTGAGACATTCAATACGGTGGGGCTTGTTTGTGAGATTAAAAGTACTCTTTTGAAATAACAATCTTTAAGCAGATTATATATTGACTTACTGGAATGAATGAATGAATGAATAAATGAACTTTAAAATAATAATCAAATTTACTGAGATGCACCTGTACATCTAAAATAAAATATTACTGGTACTATTAGTACCATTCTATTATAGAAATCCAATGCAATTATTTCAAAACTGCTAACGCCTGTATTTACGATTATTTTTATATTTAAAAACAATAGTTGGTTCTTTATTATTACAGGCCAAAGTTTTAAGAGCCATTGCTGAAGGTCCAAAGAGCCACTTGCAGCTTCAAAGCCACAAGTTGCAGACCCCTGATGTACTGTTTAGATATACCCTTACTAATGTCTGGTTAAATGTCCCTTCCCAAATTGCAGAGAAACCAGACTATTTTTATCCTAGTCCAAACATTTTTAATAGAGCTAATGTCAAAGCCATTCCTGAAGCTTAATTATAGCCTGTTTCATCCACTCTAAGACAGGTTTTGATGTGTGTTTACATCTTTGTAGCTATTACGTGGTGAAGTTAAAAGTTTCAAAGGTAGTCATCCTTCTTAATTATTTCCATCATATTGTACAATGTACCCGTATCTTTAGCACAGACCCTCAGTATGATTCTATTACCCCATGCTTGATAGATGGTACAGTGTTAAAAGCCTCACCTGGACTCCTCCAAACATACTTTTTTGGTGTTGTGGACCGCAAGCTCAATTTTTGTTCTCCTCAACATAAATGTTTCTCTGGAAGGCATTTGGCTTTTTCATGTGAATTGCTGGAATTTTGAGTCAAGCTGGAAACTGTTGATTTTGGAGCAGACGCTTCTCCACTGACCAACCCCTTCTGGAAAACTGGATGCACCGTAGACAGTGACGCTAGTGTTCCAGTATGTTAGTGTATGGCTTCGATAGTTCCTGGATTATTCCTTTTCTTCAGAGGTGACAGTCAGATAAATGAAAGTTTGACTCAGATATAGGTGTTTCAACAGGATAATAACCCTAAACACAAATCAAACATGTCTTTGAACCAATGAAGCAGGCCAGCTCTTAGCTTAAGCTCTTGTTTTTTTCTTAATTGATGTTGGGAGTTTTTGTATGATCATTTTACTTTAAAAGAACAAATGCATCATTAAAACACCCAAATTAATATCACAATCAGAAGTATCTGAGAAAATATGTGGGGACATAAAACATGTTTCTACATCTACTCATCCACTGATAATCTTGAGATTTAAAATAACACTAACATGATAAAATGTTGATTTTACTAAATTGTTATAAAACATACTTGCCCAAGTTGTTAGGTAAAGAAGAAGGAGGTGAAGAATATATACACGATCTCAAACAAACTGCAGCAGGATTTAAAGACAGGAAGAAAATGGTCCTATGATTCAGTGATTCCCAAATGTGTTCCTCGGGAGCCAGTGTTGTTTAACTGTAAGGTGTGTCCCTGCTCCAACACAGCTATTTCAAATGGTTGAATGAACTCTTGAGCTTGCCATCAAGTTTTCCAGAGGCCTTAATGAGTCATTCATTTAATTTAAGGTGAGCTGAAGCAGGAAAAATCTATAACCTTCAAGCCCGGAAGCTGTAAATGGTAATTCTGTGCCAACTTGTCAACTTAAATTGGGCAGCAGCTGGTCATCGCGTTACACAGTGAGTAGAACAGGTGCACCATATACCGAGGCTGTCAATCCTCAGTGCAGCTGTCAGAGGTTCAACTGCTAGCTCAAGGCTATTTACTACATTTCTTTGTTTTCCTTTCTATCAACTGTCAAATAAGAGCCTATAATACTTTTAAAAAACAGTGAAGCAACTCCAAACACATAACAATGCTGCTGTGAGTTAAAACAGCACCAAAGTAAGACCTGAACCGTGTGTTGTTCTGTAAAAAGTGCCTGATAGAAAAGTATCTGCAGAGGTTTAACAATTTCTTATATTGAGTTGAGTCAAAAGCCCAACTTGAAATCTGGTTCATATGAAGCTCATTTGTGTCTACATGTGAAGTATTCTAAATATTACTCTACATTTTTATCTGAATGTTAATTTAAAGACAGAATATAATGTTACTGAAATTATTAGATTACAATATTATGGAGCCATTATTTATCTTAATAAAGATTAGAAGAGTCCTTCTCTGGTCCAAGAGTACATTTAATTTGTCTTGTTAATTAACAAGGAGCATCAGCACACACAGAGTATTGTATGAACTGACATCCACCCCCAGTCTAAACATCAAATTTTATACTGATTGATAAACATTCATCTCTACTGAAGATCCTCCCATGAAGTTTTTCTGTCTCCTCCAGCAACTGGATCACAGACATGTACACATGAGCCAGCGCTTACCGGGTCAGAGTTCTCAAAGGCAGGTGGTGTCCCTGACACTTACTCTACCAAGTCTACATGTTGAGTGAATAAGACATAACAGTGTTGTTATTGCTGTATTAATATAATTATTATTGAAACTCTTGACTTTAGATCCAGAAATAATTCTTCCACATCAAAATTTCCTCAATTAAATTGACTCTACACATTAACCTTATGGAGACATGGATGAGTGATCTTAAGGGAGCTCTTTACACCACACCATAAATATAGCTGAGCCATGTAAGATTATTGCCTTCTAAGAAGTTCAGAGCAGTCTAATGTTTTCATTGTAAGGTTGTAGAATAAAGTTGCGATACTGTGTTAGTAGCTTAAGGATGTTATCTTTCTCTTGACCATATCTGTCACACTTGAAGGGCTCTTGTACATTGTACACACATTAAAATTTTTAGATTTTTCTTTTTGACAGACCTCTTCCTGTCCAGACAGGAAGTTTTAAAAGCTGAAAGTGCGAAGGAAACTCTACTGACAGGAAAAGGCATGACTCAAAATAATCCCTCAGAGGCAAGGGAGATTGACACAACATACACCGAACAGAAACATTGTCGCCCTGTATTCCAGCAGCTATACAGCTGAAAACAAACTCGTATCTAAACTGTATAAAGAGACACAAATACTTTTTTTGTTCTCACTGTCACATTTTTTTTGTCTCACTGTGACATTTAATTAGTCTCAACCTTTTCTGGTTCAGGTCAGCTTCGATTACCAAACTTATTTCTGTTTATTAAAAGAAGCTGTCAAGGAGAGGTAGCCACTCCACTCAGGGACACAGGGCAATCAACCATGCACACTCACCTAAGGGGAATTTAGAGTAACCAATTAGTCGAATGGTTATGTTTTTGAAATGCTTGGAAAGGAGGACCCTGAGATTTACAGGAAGAACATGCAAACTCCAAGCTGAAACATTCCAGGCCAGGATTCGAACCCAGGGCCTTATTGCTGCAAGGTAAGAGTTTTAACAACTGTACCACCGTCCACCATTCCAACACTATCAATGGGCTTCTAAATAAAACAGAAACCTGGACATATACACTTGCTTCCCCCTTATGCCTAGTTTTTACTTCTCTGTCAGCAAGTTTGCACCCACACACACACATATTAACAGACGTTTTCCTTTTATACTTTCCGTCAGTATGTCAGTGTTGCAAAGCAATTCTCTGCCAGGACACCAGGGGGTGCAGACCTTTTCTGGCAGGTCTGCCAACCATTGCAGTGACATTTCTGGTCAACGACAATTTATTTTCTTCAATTTGTAAACACATTTCAACTCAAGGAGCAATGGGCGATAGAGAGTGAGTTTTGATTCAACTGCAACGCTTTTTACTAGCAGTGCAGCTCATTAAATGCTCTAAATACACATTTAAACAAACAAACACAGCGGTCTTTTTTGTTGTTCTCTACACCTCTTGGTGTTCAAAATAGCCAAAATACCATATTAGATAAACTAGCATTACAATGTAAAGCATCTAGTGCCCAAAAGTTGCATTGACTACTAATTACACCGACTATAGAGCACCGTTCTGGTAAAATGATATTGGGGTGATGTTGGGCTGACCAGTCACAGACGTGCACTCTCCAATGTGTTCAACAGATAGTTAAAAAACTGGGCTTTACTCCCTGCATCCTTGCGTGAGTGATGGAGAGCCCTTGCAGCATCGAATATCGTCTCCGCACCTCAGCAGACGTAGAAGTATAAACTAGGCTTTACTCTTCAGGGTGCTGCAAGACATTGATACGCCAACTATTAAAGTTATGTTGCATAAAAGAGCAGCTTTGTTTGGAAATGTTGTACACAGAAGCTTTGCATGTTTTTCAGTACTGCAAATACCACTTGCATGGATCTAGAAGTAGGCTTCTATATAACAGGTTTCTTTGCTGCTGTTCTGTCAGAGAAATATTAAAAACATAACATGAGGTAGAAACAAGTGATGTTATTTGGCAGCAACAAGTGAAACCTGCTGGTCCCATTCATATTTTGAAAAAAACTAAACACTTTCAGAGGTATGCCCACTGCAAACTCATGCTACTGTCATGTTTCCGCAGAGAAGGCACCACACAACCGGGCCACACTGCTAACAACACCCGCGGCTCTAAAATTGTACACCTGTACTCCACCACATCCTCAGAAGCAAAGACGTTTTCAAAAATACAGATGTGAGTGGGAAGACCTGCTGGCTTCAGCGCTCTGGACTGGACTGGGGTCTACTGTTTTGGGGACCGTCTACACTAAGTCCTCAGTGAGTAGGTTTTTAGCTTTAGCAGCTGAATTATGATGCATTCCATTTGTAGTCAGAACTCAGAAATTCTGACCTCCAAGTGGGAAAAATCAACTGGAACATCCCGAAGTCAGACTTCCCACTTGGAAAGTCTGAGATTTAATTTTTTTTTGCTCAGAGTTTGACTTTAAATATGACAACTCCTCGCGTCAACAATATTAGCTGTGGTGGAAATATGTTTATTTTACAAAACTCGCTTGTTAGAGTGTGTCTAAAACCAATATTACATGTGGAGCCTCCAACTCTAAACTTAACAAAATAAAAGTGGTGTTTGGATGTGGAAAGTACAGCTTGTATCAATGTTTATAAGCGGCACTGCCAACCATGGCTACCTGGGCCTTGCCATATTGGAATACCGACTTAGCCAACTATGTTACTGGAACATTTTTTACTCAGGTGTGATGTCAAACCCAGCTCAGAGTTCTGACTTACGAGGTAAATGGGATGCAGTTTAAGAGAGACTACGATGGACTGGTAACCTGTCCAGGGTGTACCCCGCCTATCCCCCCTTGACCGCTGGAGATAGGTACCAGCCCCCCCCCAACCCTGCATTAGGATGGACGGGCACAGAAAATGGATGGATGGATGGATGGATGGAAGTTTAAGAGAGACTGGACTCTGATCATACAGAATAAATCTAAAGCATTTCTACGCTTATGATTCATCATGAAGCTGTTTAATGTCTATCTCATCAATATGGGTTTTTACCCATTTTTTTATATTTGTGAAAAGCAGTGAATGAAAAAAACCATGTAGGTACAAATGATGTACACAAACCTAACTTTAAACATTGTCTACAGTCAGAACATTTTCTATCAGAGCCTTGCAAAAGTATTTAAAGACATTTGATCATTTTATAGCCATAAATTTAAATTTATTCCAATAACCGTAGGATATTGTTTCATAACCTAATCATGCTTTTAGCTTCTCCACAGCTTTATCACTGACATGCCTCTGTGGTCTTCATTATGTCTGTTTACAAACAATTCTTCATAAATGTTCACAGCACAGCTGTTTTCATACTGAGATTAAATTATACATAAGTGGTCTTTTCAACAATTAGAGGGCTTCTGAAGGCATTTTATCAAAGGGATCTGCATAAAATGCATACGACACTTTTCAGGTCATTATTTGTAAAACACTATCCTTTTCCAACCATTTCACAAAGATGTACATACAATTAATACCAAGTAGCGTACAAGTATATACTACTTTGTGTTGGTAAAGTAAAATTCTAAAAACATATATTAAAGTTAGTTGTAATGTGAGAAAAATGCCAAACTTCAACCGTCTAAATATCTATGGCACTTTACCTTCTCACAGTGAATCATTTTTTTTATGTATTAAAAAAGGGAAGCAAATTACAACATGGATAATTCTAAGACTTTTACACACACAGACACATGCACTCACACGAAACATTGGTGACATTATTTGAAATTGTAAAGAGATGAACTGAAGCTACTAAGCTGACAGTTGCACCACAGAGAAAGGAGCACAGAGTCTAATTTCTGACAAGGATGACACGGTTCATGTAATATCCGTACCCAAGCGGAATCACTGCAGCACATAGCCTAACGCCGAGGTGCATCCTTTTCTCCTTGCTACACACACAACTGTATGAACAGAGCAGAAGAAAGGACAAGAACTGGATGTGGATTTTGTACCATCCTCCTCACTCAAGATGATGACACCAGGATTTTTAAATCAGAGTCGAGGATGCACCAAGCACCTGTCAGTGAGCACTGATCGCTGTCCAAGGTGCTGAAAGATGCATACCTACGGTTTCTGTCTCCTTATCTCTCAAACACACAAAAACACAATGAAGAGTGAATGAATCCACTTTTTTTCTTTGCTAACCTTCCCTTTCTTAAGCACTACAGCCTAGGTATTGCACGGGTACTGTAAAAAGTGAGAAAGGCGGGCCAGTGTTTTGTACATATTAGTGACAAAGAAAACCCAATGAACAACAAGAACGTTATCTTTCGTTTCACAATATGTTTTTACATGTTTTAACATTGTGTTATATATATTAGGATAGGTTCTATTTTAGATTGTGTTGTACTGATGACAAAATACATCACCTTGTAATAACACCTTGCAAAAGCATTCCTACCTTTGAACATGTTTGCATATTGTCTTGTTACAACCATAAACTTCTAACTATTCTATTGCCATTTAATGTGGTAGACCAACACTAAACAGGAAATGCCTTTGAGGTGGAAGGAAAATGATAGAAGTAAAACTTCAGAAAACACGGTGTGCATATTTATTTAACCCTCTTTACTTCCAATACCCCTAAATAAAATACTATTGCTTTATGAATGACCCTGATTTGCAAATTTGTAATTAGCAAAATAGAAAGCTATTGTCACCAGAATGCTCTAAGAAGTCCCACCTGCAGTTTGCCACAAACCATGAGTGGGAAAGAGCAATTATATTCAAGAAGGCACACTGGTAGGAGAATGCAAAAAAATTACTTTTTGCTCCACGTGCAAAATGCTGTGTAGCAGAAGACCTACAGTGTACATCACTCTGGACTCACTGTCCCCACAGTGAAACCACAGCATGGTGGCAGCATCATGCTGGGGGAATAATTTTGTTCAGCAGTAACAGGGAAACCGGTCAGAGCTGAGGGATTGAGCTAAATATAGGCCAAGCCTGGAAGGTAACCTATTAGAGGCTGCAAATGACTGGGGCAGAGATTCAGTCTCCTCCAGGATAACACTTAATATTTAGGCAGGCTGAATACAACAGTTTTTTTTTTTTGCTCTTTGTAAGAAATTGTTTTGTCAAAACCTTCTTTTTTTAAACTTAAATTTTACAATTACATACCACTTTGTGTAGGTTTATCATTTAAAATCGCAGTAATAAACAGAATGTGAAAAAGGTTTAAGCACAATGAACCGAGTTTTTTGGGATACCCCAAAAATCTCAACCCCACTGAAAAGAAAACAAGTTTCACGTTTATTATGCCCCATTACGTTATGTACCAGAACTTAGGACACACCAGATTGCAAGCACTTCAACATGCATAAATGTTGCTCCTACCTCTGAATGTAACTTTCGCGATCCTGTCACCTTTCCCCCGAAGGTGGGCCACCGTCTTCAGGTGAACCACTAGAGACATCATCAGTGCGTTTTGGCAGGGGGGAGTAAATTTTTACTCCGCGCAGATAAAACTTGAACCGAATTGGTGCAATCGCTGATTTAATGAGAGCCCCTTTTTGGCTCTGGATGCGCTCTGCCCAAAAAACAATCCCCTCTCCCGCACCATGAGCATTTATCTAAGACAGATAAAGAGGACAAAACTGAATCAATCACACGCTCCAGTTAACATTTTCCCCGAACTCCGTGCATGCTCCCTGGCTGCTCATGGTCTGCCGCTCATTTCCGAGCTGGCTCTTGATTTTACGCTGGTCGAAACGCAGGAAGGGCGGGGGTGGGCTTCACTTCCAGCGGGAGGATGCTGATGCTTTAATTAGAGGGTTAAAATAACAGCAAGGAATTCAGAGGAAAATAGCCGACGCTCTTTGCTTTATATGACTGTAACTATATGACTAAATAATAGGCTATTTTACCACTCCCTGTCTTATTTACCAAAACTTTACTTAGCCTACACAGAATTTTAAATCTCATAAGGGAACAAGGATGACTCTTTGATCTTCTGTCCCACAACAGAAGACTCTAAAACGGTTTGATGGCTGTTAAAAATAATTACAGTCATGCAAGTAAGCAATTCTTTATGCTTCATCTTAGATTATCGAGGCACTGCAGGATTCAATATGTTTATTGACATTACAGTTGCCAGGCAACATGTATGTGTCTCATAGTGAGTTAGGGGAATATCAGGGGTCAGATAAACAAAGTCCATCTCTGCCTAATGGGCAGCTGCTGTTATAACTAGAGACTGACTGGAGCCCACACATGAAACAACCATCAGACTGACCGAGATGTTTTAAATGGGGCGACTGTATTTCAGAGATAGAGTTGTCGGCCTGCAACCCAGAAACCACAGTTTGCTACTTCCTGCTACATGTTGTGCCCTTGGGTAAGACACTTCACCTACCTGCCTACTGGTGTTGGCCAGAGAGGCTGATGGCGTGATTTCGCAGCCTCACTTGTGTCAGTCTGACACACTAATATGGCATGCAGTTATGGCTGCAATTGTAGCTTGCTTCTATCTGTGTGTAAGAGTGAATGAATAATGGAGTAGTAAAGTGCTTTGAGGGTCTCGAAAAGCGCTATACAAATATAAATGCAAGCCATTGTTATTAAATGTCTTCAAAACTTTGCAGTCAAAACACCTGGATAAAGCTGAAGGTTGATGAACGGTGTGAATAGTTGCTGTAAAAGGTGAACAATCAATTGTATTGTTTGAAAGGAGGAGGATGTTCCAAAATGTTTATGGCTGAGCTTAAATTTTAGAGATAAGAATGGAAAAAGAAGAAATGTCACGATTTGAAAAATCAGGAGCTACTATGACAGCAGGTTGAAAAGGAGTGACTGGTTTATTATAAGACAGTTGAAAATCTCCTTGGAAGAACAAATAAATAATGTTAATTGCACTTATGGTCAAATTGCACACTATCTAGTGTATTTTATTTACCACTTTGTGTGACACATGTCTGTCACATATTGCTGTGATTAGGGACCCAAATGCAAAGAAAAGGAATAACTGATTTTAAAAACAGAACTCTGGAGGCTGAGGACAGTGGCGGATCTGACTAAGGAAAAACCGAACCAAGAAGTGTTTAAACTGAGGACTCTGATTACGGAATGCTACACAGGTCAGTCAATGAACAGATTATGAACAGCTGGGAGGGAATAGGAAGACTTTCTTGTACATTTTCTCACAAATTACAGTAGAAGAAACAACCAGAAAGGTGCAAACACTTCTATCTTTAGATCTTAGATCTCACAAAATTTTGTTGGTCGATCTCTGCATTCCAGGTAAAGTATTATGATGTAGATCTGATAAATAAGATAAGACCAGACCTTTAAGTAAGCCCTGAATCCAATAATTTAATCAAATGAAAAAAATCCTACAAGCATTTCCAAAATTAAAACACTTAATATTTAAAAGAATTTACGAAAATCACATTATGCCATAAAAAGAAACAACTTACTTTTTCAAAGTCTTCAAAGTTAAAAGAAAAAACAAATTTGAAATTATTCAATTCATTACTTTAAAAGCATGCAATACTTTAAAAGGAGCTGTCAAAAAGTATTTTCATGGTTTTTACCACTTAAAGTGAAAGAATCAACAATCGTCACAACCAGGTATGAGTTTTTCCATGCCTAACACAAACATTTAACATTCAAGTGAACAAAATCTGCCCACAATGAGATATTAAAAAGTTAAAAAAAAGTAAGAAATTAAAATACTGTTCCTTAATGTTGTTTCTGTGCACTGAACCTCTATTTTTCAAGCCATGTCAAATTTACTTTTTTCCTCCTAGGTTTTGATAGGCACAAAACAAAGACAAGAACATCCTGAAAAGACTAGTTCACCACCCAGTCATTTCCTCAACAACAGGCCTGGTACAATTAACAAAGAATCGTGTAATAGTAGTCATCGGGGATAACAAGGGTCCTGTCTAAACAAGCTGCAGAATCAAGTCCAGAAAAATCTGGGTGAAATCAGTGGAAGTGTTAAGATTCCCAACACTGTTTTTTCATATTGTAGCCAAACTGTGGAACTATATTATAAGGTCGAGGTTATGAGCATATGTCAGATAGGTACATTTCAATGAACTGTCATAGAACTGAATAGTTAATTTAGTTAATTTAACAGTAAATCATCTTAAAAAGTGAAACATTACAAAAGTGTATTATACAGTGATATATTTTAGGTTATATTTGGTGTTAATTTTGAGTATGAATTCCATTTTCTAAAAATACTAAATTCAGTTTTGCATAAAAGTTGAATGTTGCCCAACATAAATATAAAAATATATTTTTTAACAGACATGTCTACCAACAGAAACATAAGTTTACGTACTGCATAGGTTATGTACAAAATACTTGTCAGGTCTCTTTTATAAATTAATGCATCAGGTGGTGGAGGCAACCGGCCATCGGCTCTACAGAGGTGATAAGGAAGGTCTGGTTCCTTTAATAGTGACCTTGAGCTCATTAACTTTGTTGGGTCTGGTGTCTTGTCTCCCTCTTCACAATATTCCACAGAGAAGTCTGTGCTGGTTTTGGATTTGATAAAATACAGAGGACCAACACCACCAGATGACATAGGTCTGTAAATCATCACTGACTGTGGAAAGAATGCACTGAACCTTAAGTCAATTTGATTCTGTGCCTTCCAACTCTTTCTGCAAACTCTGGTCCCTTGATTTACAAATGAAATGCAAAATTTTCTTTGCATTTGAGATAACTTAGTAACAGTCCAGTCATTTTTCTCAGTACAGATGAGATGCTTCTGACATTGACTTTGCCTCAGGAGTGCGGGTAACACAAATAATGAAATAGTTGTAGCCCATGTAATAAATATATCTGTGTGGAGTACTGACTCCAACAGCAGTCCGTGCCTTGAGAATCTTCCTCTAACTTGATTTGGTTTTGCTTGACTCTTCTCAAAGCACTATTGTTATTCTTGTTTTTTGTGTACTTTTTTTCACAATACTTTTTTCCTTTCACTTACCTTACCATTATTATATTTGGATTCATCACCCTGTGAACAGCGATGTTCTTGAGAATGGACCTTTTGTGGGTTGGCCTCTTGGCTGTTGTTCTTAATCACTGCCAGTTTAGTGGTGGTCCCCATGATTGTTCATGCCATAACTATTAAAATAACTTTAAAATCAAATTCAAACTTATCGAGATGCACCTGTTCTGGAATAAGAACGTTTTAGAGTATTTTACTGTATTTATTAGTTAGAATGAAGAACCTTTTGGCATGGATCGTTAAATTATGTGTCTTGAGCAATAAAAAAATTAACACAGATAAATAAAATGGTAATTGCAGCCTTGTGCACTTCTAATAATAATCTACAAAAACATGTTTTGTGAGAACTGGATATACCAAATGGAGATTAATACCATACAACACATTCTTCACTTGATCTCTCTCAAAAAAAACAAATAATAACAATGTGTTCTCAAAGAGAAAAGATGTTAGGTAACTTCCTGACATCCAAGTAAAGCTAATTTGACAAACAAACACAAAAAGAAAAACATGATAAATAAAATGTTGATAGAACTGGAACACTCTCTCCGCTTTAATACCTACCTGTGTAAACCTTCCAGACAGTCATCTTGTTAACCAGTGGAGATGGCTTTTGTTATCAGAGTATTACCTCCTCACTCGGGGCAATCAGGATGACATGTCACAAACAGCCTTAAGCATGTGTATAACAAGTCAGAGCTCTTTACAGCCTGTATATTGAGCTGGCTAAGGCTTTACCTCTGGAGAAATGCAGCTCTCTTCACTCAGTCTGTTTGTATGAAGCTGTAACAGGGTCTTGGCACTTTTTTGCTGCTTTGCAGAGAGACTGCAAGACAACCATCTGCTTCATTGAGAGTTTTCAGTTTAAAAATGAATTACGCTTTTGTGCTGACTCATGCAATGGTTAGCTGCAGTGCAATTTTTCAGTGTGTAACCGACTGTATACCGGTGCTGAAATGAAAATCAGAAATAGAGTAATAAAGAGTACCGTTCTGAGAACAGAAGTCATTATCTCTTTGTCGCATTTCCGTCTGCCCATAAACTGCACAAAAATAATTGCAATAAATGTCTCGTAACAAATCCAAAGTGAACAACTCAAAACAAATATTTGTTATGCATTTTTTAATTAACCAATACATGTTTTAGATGCATATTCAGTCAATATGCTGCATTGAGAAGTGGAGAACACAAATTATATACCTCTGAAAGCTGAAAACGTAATCATAGTATTATTAAATCAGCGTGAAGATTAAAGTCTTGACCCTTGTCATATCTAAGCTGTGCCCAAATTCTTTATATTATGACTGCTCTGATTAAACTCCTCACCCACATTTTTTAGAAACTTTTTATCCGATTTTCTCAGAGTTCTCAGACTGAGTTATGAATAAGCTGAGAGTTACCCATTTTACTATTGTTTAAAGAACTTTAACTAACTGAAGAAGCTGTTAGAAAATCACCCCCAAACAAGGAAAGACATGTTTTATTTCTTTGTCTGGGCTGCACATGGCTTATAGAATAGAATAGAATAGAATAGAATAGAATAGAATAGAATAGAATAGAATAGAATAGAATAGAATATTAAACCAGTCAGGGAAATAACAGGAAAAATAATAACATATAAGTGAAGCAACTAAATGCGGAAGCACAAAAGAAAATTAAAGTTAAAAAAATCTAAGGGTAAGACAAGAAGAGAAAAAACATAGAAAGAAGACAGAACCTAAAAATCCCCAAACTATAATCCTAAAGTAAAACATCGCAGAACTAATACAGAGGAATAAACTAAAATAATGAGGTAAAACAGAATAAAGAAATCAAATAACCCAACACAAAATAAAACTCAAAGTACAAGCATATAAGGATCCTCACACTGATTGGTAAAACATTGACTCCATTTCCTTACAGATGAGGAGACCCAGGTCCTATAACAAGTTGTGAAGCTTGCCTTTCTTATACAAAATCTCAGTGTTTGTGGACCAATCAATTTTGCTACTGAGCATCACACCGGTACATCTAAGGATTTATAATCTCTACATCACAACCACACTGTCTTACAAAATAGTACAATATATCGTGGTACCAAACCTGTTATGCCCTGTAATAGAGCCAACAAAATCGTTTTCATAAAAATATTTTTCTTTTTTTTCTTTTTTTTTTAATGTGTCCTGTCTGGCAGTCAATTGGTGTCTGAGTAACAATTAGAAGCCCAACAGATTTATTTTCATAAGTGGAGCATTGCAACTTTTGCTATAGTACTCTGCTTGAGTAAGAAATCTTTATTAGAAATTGCTGTGTTTTTTTATTATTCTTATTTATATTATGGACATGGAGACAGAAAAAAAGAAACGAAGGAGATCAGAGCCATAGGCATCCAAAGAACCCCCAGAGCACAGGAGCCCCAGGACGACCAATGCAGGGCTGACCGCAGCCCCCAAGAGAGGAGCAGATGCTAGCTCTGGGGGAACATCCAGCAGCTACAATGCATAAGAATATTTCAATAAATGACATGTCTTTGAATTGTAGTTAAAATATACTAAAGCAGTTGGGAACAGCAAAGGTGGTAACACATTTTCCTGAGGGGCAACGACAATGTTCATCAGACGCCACTACGGTGGCCCCTAGAGACAAAACACATACAAATCCCCAGACAAATGCAAATTCCAAAACACAGAAGTGCTCTAGGATGTTAGATTCACATTCCAAACAGGAGATAGAATTGGCCATAAGGGACCCATGTTTTCTATTCATCTCATTCCAACCTCTGGCATCTACGTACTGTTTGCTTCAAAAAATAAATATGTTCGTTCTGAGTTCCAAATCAAAAGTTCTCCTTTTGTAATATCACTGTTTTTATTCGGTACTAGGTTGTTTTGACCGTAATGAGAAAGTAGTAAACGTTTGCAGAGTTGGAGAGTAGCAGCAATGAAGAAGACAATATCCCTGAAATTTCTACAAAACCAAGTAAGTGTGTATGTAGAAGGTGCTACATGCATTTAACATGACACTATGGAATTCTATAGGAACACCATCATTCACAGTGAGTAAGCGCCTACAATACTACTGCTAACATCATTTCTGATTGATTGATTGATTTTGATATTTATTTTGATTATGCAATGACCTAGACTGGTGTAAACATTACTCATAAAAAGGTATTTTTATAAATATTTATGTTCATAAAGGTGATAGTTTCCAGGGGTGCTCTCAAGGTCCACGAGTTGTAATAATAAACTGAACACAAGGATCTGCATATGATTGTTGTATTTATATTCATTCATTACAGTATAATAATTAACGTAGGGAGAACGAAGGAGCTGGAGGTGGATTTCCACAGGCGCAGACCACACTGCTACTTACTATAAATACATCAGGGTTCACCTGGACAACAGACTGGACTGTAGATTCAACATTGAAGCCGTCTACAACAAGGGACAGAGCAGACTGGACTTCCTGAGGAAGCTTAGGTCCTTTGCAGCAAGATGCTGCATATCTTCTATAAGTAGAACTCGAAAAAATTTGAATATTATGGAAAAGCTAATTTATTTCAGTAATTCAGCTTACTTTATTGATCCCAGAGGGAAATTAAGTGTTGTTGTAGCTCATACTAATTCATTCTTTAAGGAGTTATTGTAGATCATGATGGCTGTGGGCAGGAAGGATTTCCTGTAGCGGTCTCTGTTGCAGAGAAACTGAAGATACCTCAGACTAAAGACACTGTTGTTGTAGAATACTCTCGTAAATGAGGATGCTCAGGTTTGTTCATAATGTTTTTGACTTTATGAAGAATCCTTCTTTGCATTGTCATCTCCAGAAGTTCCACAGTCATCCCCAGAACAAAACCAGAACAGAACCAGCCTTCTTTATCAAATTGTTTAGCCTCTGATGCTGCTACCCCAACAGATGATGGCTGAAGAGATTACACTCTCCATAACAGACTCGCAGAAGATTTGCAAAACCTTGATGCAAACGTTGAAGGACCTGAATTTCCTTAAGAAGTACAGTCTGCTCTGTCCCTTCTTGTAGACAGCTTCAGTGTTCAGTCTCCATTCCATTCTGTTGTCCAGGTGAGCCCCAACCACACTGTCTTACAAGCTGAAACCAATATATGATATATACTTATTACATGCAAAGCGAGACATTTTAACTTTTTATTTGTTATAATTTTGACGATTATGGCTCACAGTTTATAAAAACCCCAAATTCAAATTCTCTTAAAATTAGAATATTACATGAAATCAAGAAATCAAGAATTTTAAATAGATTAATCTCGGACCTCTGAAAAGTATAATCATGCATATGTACTCAGTACTGTTTGGGCCCCGTTTGCATCAATTACTACCTCAATGCATTGTGGCATGGATGCTATCAGCCTGTGGCCTTCAGCTCTTCTGCATTGTTCCGTCTCAGACCATACCATCCCTTTTTTTATTTGTATAGCACTTTCAACACAAAGTAGAGAGACAGACAGACAGACAGACAGACAGACAGACAGACAGACAGACAGACAGACAGACAGACAGACAGACAGAAAACAGGTATAGAAATATATTTTCTTTCTCCAAAAAATTCAAATATCATGGAAAAGTTTTATTTGAACATACTTTGGGCTTCCAGCTCATAAAACCCACGAAATCAGTAATTAGAAAAAGTAGAATACTGTGAAGAAATCACCATTTTCTTCTCAGATTTTGCAGAAAAAAGAAAGAAATTAGGATCACCTTAAATCAATCAAAACATGGTACTTTCAAAATGATATGCCAATCTTCAACCTTGGTAGGGAATCCCTTTGCCTTAATCACTGCCTCGATACACCGTGGCATTGAAGCAATCAGCCTGTGGCATTGCCTGTGAGTTATGGAAGCCCAGACTGCTTGATGCTTGCTGTCGGCTTTTCTTTGTTTTTGAGTCTGGTGCCTATCTTTTCCTCTTGATATTCTACCCCATAGATTCTCAATGGGGTTTAGGTCTGGCGAGTTAGCTGACCAGTCAAGCACTGTGATGGCATCAAACCAGGTTTTGGTGCTTCTGGCAGTATGGGTAGGGGCCAGGTCCAGCTGGAAGATAAAATCTGCATCTCCATACAGATCCTCAGCAGAAGGAATCATGAAGTCCTCTAAAACATTCTGGTATACTGATGCGGTGACCTTGGATTTAAGAAAGCAGCGTTTACCAACACCTTCACTGGAAATCGCACCCCAAATCATGACTGATTGTGGATATTTCACACTGGACCTCAAGGAGTTTGAGTTCCTCGCCCATCTTCCTCCAAACCCTTGGACCTTGATTCCTGGATGAAAGGCAAACTTTACTTTCATCAGAAAAAAGGACTTTGGACCAATGGCCAACAGTCCAGTCCTTCTTCTCCTTGGCCCGGTTGAGACGCTTCCTATGTTGGCTCAGAAGTGAGTTGACCCGAGGAACCCGACAGTTGTAGCCCATCCACTCTTTCTGGATCTCTGCCAGAGTCATGAATCTTCTCGGTTTAATAAGAAGCCCACGGTCAGTCCTCGCGCTGGTGCATCCTCTCCTGCCACATTTTGCCCTTCCACTAGACTTCTCATTGATATGCTTGGACACAGCACTCTGTGAATAGCCAGCCTCCTTTGCTATAAACTTTTGTGGCTTACCCATCCTATGGAGGGTATCAATGACAGTCTTCTAGCCAGGTGTCAAGTCTGCAGTCTTCCCCATATTGAACCTAACAGACAACTGAACCAAAGGTAAACCATATTTTGATTGATTTGATGTGATCCTAATTTCTTTTTTTTTCTGCAAAAACTGAGAAGTAAATGGTGATTTCTTCACAGTATTCTAATGTTTTGAATTCCTGTTTTCATGGGTGTTATGAGCTGGAAAGCCCAAATTATGTACAAATAAACAACTAAATACTTGAAATTGTTTAACCCTCCTGCTTCCTGCTTGTCTCCCTGCTTCGCTGCAATCAGCTGCTTCGCAACTTCGCTCTCCCTTCTGCTTGCATTTTTCTGCTTATTTTTTATTTTCTTTCCCCCTTATGATCCGACCTGCAGGACTTTTGAACACATATAAATTTATGGGAAAAACCTTTAGTAGTAACGGCAATATTTCATGGATCTTTGATCTTCAGCGCTCTGTGTGCGTGGCCTACACACAGCTGAAGCCTGATCTACAGCATCTAAGTACTTAGCATTCAGCTGAGGCTAGATATAGCTCGTAAGGGTGCTAACGCTAAGGTACAGTAACAAGATGCCTTCCGTCTCCACAATGGACTACCAGGACCTTCTACAAAAGATAACAGCACTGGAGAGGAAAGTTCAACGGATAGAAGTTAATGTGGAGGTAAATGGATTGTGTGGAAATGAAACAACCTTACCACTCTTTCAAAATAGTGGAAATGAGCAAGCTAACACACGGCTAAGAGGCAGAGATAATACGACCAAGAAAGAGGGAGCCTCTGCTCATTACATTAAATCACCGAGTGATAATCCTCCCTGGAACTGTCTTGGTGCTAAGCCAAAAACGAAATCATGTCTCTGGGAAATGAGAGGACGTAGTGCAGGCTGGACACAGCGAGCGGAAATCTGTGATGAGACCGACTGGCCTGCACTCCCTACAAGAGAGAGGGCTTCTTCTACTCCCGTACATGAGAGGACACGGGACAGAACAGCTGCAAATGGGAAAGTTAGCCACAAACTTTCAAAACAACCGAATGTGAAGCTGCAGAACAGATTTGCTCCACTGTTGGAGAACCCTGGATCTTTATCTGACGACCATCCACCCCAAGGCAGCGAGATGAGGACTGATAACCTGTCAGAGTGAGAGGCCACAGAGAATGCAAAAGACTGGGCCTTAAACTCTGATTGTAGGTGATTCCTCTGTAAAGGACGTTCAGTGGATGTGTGGAAAGAACACCAAAGTCCGCTGCTTTCCAAAGGATATGGTCAGTGACATGCAGAAGAGGATTCTGAAAACTGTGACTAAATATCCAACAGTGAAAAACATCGTTCTCCACACAGGATCGAATGATGTGTCCAAGCAACAATCGGAGATTCTAAAACAGGACTTCACTGGATTAGTGAACACAGTGAGCTCGTTGGATGCAGCAGTATCCATCAGTGGACCTTTACCACCCATCAGAGGAGGAGAAGAAAGTTTTAGCCGTCTTTTGGCATTAAATTAGTGGATTTTATCTGCATGTGTTGACAACAAACTGCAATTTATTAACAACTTTCAGATTTTTTGGGAGCATAGACATCTTTTAAGGCAAATGGATTAAGTTTGAACAGGTCAGGTGTAAGACTGTTTACCTCCAATATTTTCTACTTCCTGCATCATCCATCTGTGCTTGGAGCCAAAAAGGAGATACACAAAGACTTATCTCAAATCTTTATTTGCCCCAAAAGCCCTCAACAGCCCTAAAGAACAGGACAGCGGACCTCCATCGCCCCCGCAAACCCCTGACAGCCCACCGTCTTCCCTACCGCCCCCTTCCCCCCACTCCCCCCATCTGAAATTCACTGAGCAGATGATGGAGCGGGTCAACATTGGGCTCAGATCTACCCCCCAGACCAATCTGTTTTCTTTACCCATAAACCCCACACCAGGACGATCAAAGGTAGGGCAACAAGCCCGGCCCCCTCCTACCCCACCACGTAAGCATGTACAATCTCCACAGTCTGATGTATGATGTGTTAAGGGTCCAGGCTGCGTAGATATCAGCAGTCAGAACTTTTCCCAGGACAAGCTGGGACCCTGTTCATTAGAAGGTTCGATCATTTGTGTACTTATAAGTAACAGAAGGAATGTAGTTCTGTCAAAACACAGAGCACTGCATTCTAAAGGGGTTTTAAGTAAAGTAAACATACGCTGTACACAGCCCGCCCCAAAACACAAGGGGCACAATAATACTCTTAAACCTATTAAGATGGCCTTATTAAATGTCAGCTCTATAGTAGGGAAGATATTTTTAATCAATGATCTTATCACTGAGCATGGCCTTTGACTTGGTTAGATAAGCATAGCAGTGTTTCTCTTGTCGAATCAACCCCTCCAAACTTTAGTTTTGTCAACCAGGCCAGACAGAACAGGAGAGGTGGAGGAGTTGCTGTTTTATTTAATGAATCATTCCAGTGTAAGCAGTTATCTCTTGGAAGTTTTCCTTCTTTTGAATATGTTGCTGTACAGCTGAAAGCCTCATCTAGAGCCATGTTTGTTAACATTTATCGCCCTCCAAATTACTGTGCTGACTTTAATGATGATTTTAGTGAACTGCTGTCTATAATCTGTGTTGATTTTGACTGTATAATTATTGTTGGTGATTTTAACATCCATGTTGACAATCCCCAGAACAAAGGGTCCAAAGACCTGAGTAACACTCTGGACAACTTTGGGCTGACTCATCATACAACAGAGCCCACACACCACGCGTGATGTGGGCTTGTCTGACCATTGTTGTGTTTTCTTTGAGCGTATAATTTCGGTTCACATAAATGTTTTAACGGAGGTTATCACAAAACGATGTATAACTGAAAACACTAGTGACATCTTAAACCAGGTCTTCTCTCTAACACCTGCCCTGTCAGGGGGTTCAGTCAATGAACTTGTCAACAGCTTTAATGCTAAAATATTAAATGTTATGGATACTATTGCTCCCACAAAGGTGAAGGTTATCTCTGGAAGGAAAAAGTCTCCATGGAGAAATTCCACACTGGTGAGAAATGAAAAAAGGGAGTGTCGGAAAGCCGAGCGCAGATGGAGAAAAACAAAACTTCAGGTTCATTATGACATCTATAAAGAGAAACTTCACTCTTATAACTTACAACTGAGGAATGCAAGGAAGTCATATTTTTCTGACATCATCAAATAATGTGCGAGCACTATGACTATTTCTAGTCATAGTGCTCGCACATTATTTGCTGTTGTCGACAGGCTAACAAACTCTCCTGTGTCAGTAGTACCTGAAGTCTATTCCACCAAGGCCTGCAATGACTTGGCCAAATTCTTCACAGACAAAATCCAAAATATTAGACCAGCGGTTGGTTCATTAACGGCAGGTTCAGGTTATGTACAGTGTACACGGAAAATCCGTTTAAACACCATGAAACAGTTTTATCTCATAAACAGCAAAGATCTGGAGGACATCTTATGTCCACTGAACTCCTCCTCTTGCTGCTTAGACATCCTACCCACAGGCTTTTTCAAAAAGGTCTCAAAGATCTTGGAGTCAGATCTGTTACAGATTGTGAACTCATCTTTAATGTCGGGTGTTTTCCCAGAGCCCCTGAAAACAGCTGTAATTAAACCCCTGCTGAAAAGAGACAATCTGGACAAGACACAAATTAACAACAAAAGGCCCATCTCCAATCTTCCATTTTTAAGTAAGATCATTGAAAAAGCTGTTTTTCATCAGCTAAATTACTTCTTAAGACAAAGCAACTGCTATGATGTCTTTCAGTCAGGTTTTAGACAGCACCAAAGTCATCAATGACATCCGTTTGAATACTGACAGTGGAAAAATGTCAGTGTTAGTTTTACTGGATCTCAGTGCTGCATTTGATACAGTTGACCACATTATTTTACTCAAACAACTGGAGAACTGGGTGGGTCTCTCTGGCACTGTACTAAACTGGTTCAAAACGTACTTAGAGAACAGGAAGTACTTTGTTTCAATAAGTAACTTTACATCTGAGCAGGCGGGAATTACATGTGGGGTTCCCCAGGGTTCCATCCTGGGACCTCTTCTGTTTAATATCTATATGCTCCCACTGGCACAGGTAATAAATAACAATATAAGTTACCATAGCTACGCAGATGACACACAGATATATCTTAGAATATCACCAGAAGACCAAGGGCCTGTACATGCTCTTGGCAAATGCATTGAGGAAATTAATGACTGGATGTGCCACAATTTTCTGCAGTTGAACAAAAACAAAACGGAGGTAATTGTCTTTGGAGCTAAAGAGAAATGTTGAAGGTCACCACAAGGCTTCAGTCCATACACCTAAAAACCACCAACCACGTCAGAAATCTGGGTATAGTGAAGGACTCAGACCTAAACTTTGAAAAACACATTAAGGCAATGACCAAATCAGCCTATTACCACCTTAAGAATATCTCAAGGATAAAAGATCTGATGTCTCAGCAGGACCCGGAAAAACTAGTCCATGCATTCATCTTTAGTCGGCTTGATTATTGTAACAGCGTCTTTACAGGTCTACCTAAAAAATCAATTAGGAAACTGCAGCTCATCCAGAACTCTGCTGCTCGAGTTCTCACTAAAACCAAAAAAGTGGACCACATCAGTCCAGCTCTGAGGTCTTTACACTGGCTGCCTGTCTGTCAGAGGATAGACTTCAAAGTTCTGCTGCTGGTCTATAAAGCTCAGAATGGTTTAGGACCAAAATACATCGATGATCTCCTGACCTAGTATGAACCTACTCGACCCCTCCGGTCATCTGGATCCGCTCTTTTATCAGTTCCCAGAGTCAGAACCAGACATGGAGAAGCTGCGTTCAGCTTCTATGCTCCACATGTCTGGAACAAACTCCCAGAAAGCCTCAGATCAGCTGAAACACTCAGTTTATTTAAATCCAGGTTAATGACCCACCTGTTCTCAGCTGCTTTTGATTAGATTTTTATTCTAAGGTTTAAACTTGCACGGCTCCTTTTAAGATTTTTTTTTTTTTGTAATTTTAAATCATGGTTTTTATTCCTGTACTTTTGCTTTTTCTGCACCCTGCTGTAATGCTTTTGATGTACCCTGCTGTAATGCTTTTGATGTTTTATGTAAAGCACTTTGAATTGTCTTGTAACATGAATTGTGCTATACAAATAAACTTGCCTCGCCTTGCCTCCTGTTATGCTCATTTGTCAGGAACAGCAATAGTGTTCCTGGGTCAATTTGACCTGGTGCATGTTTGGTAAATGGTAAATTACTAACTCCATTACTCATTATTCTATCAATATTTAGTGCAATGATGTCCCTTACCTCTAACAGGTAATGGTTCAATTAGGATAATTCACTCGTTTTTCATAAAAAAACAATGCATATTCAAACTTTCTTTAATGTTTCACTATTTTATTACTTTTGAAAGACCAACATATAAAACAATAGTTTTAAATAACATTGAAACATACCATTGACATTTTGTTTTACATACATGCACTGTGAACTAGAAATGAACAAAATCGATGTTCGGGAGCAGGACCACACCCCATATCCACTTCCCATTCACCCATCTACCCAAACTCTCTTCACCTGGCGTCTTATACCTGGATCGCATATTCATTTACTCTGCAGTCTATATAAATTCAGCCCATCTATAGTGCTCGTCTGTCTCGATCGTTTTTACACCTTTCGTGCTTGCGTGTGCTTACACCTTACCTCCAGCGTTTTTTCCTGTCTGTTGACATGGACATCCTCCTTTGCCGGATCCTTCAGCGATGTAGTTCTTCCACCTGCTGTCTCCTACCCGACGCCCACAGCTCCCCCTGGTGGGAGACAACTTTCATGTCTCCCTGTGCCTGCTCCCTCATTTTCTGATTTTGCTCTCTTTATGGCCAGTTTTCCTCCTCCCTGTCAATGCAGGCTGCACATATATTCACCTCATCCCTCCCTTTACCCTCACTTCTTCCCTTTCTTCAGGTGCAGTTCCCCTTCCCTCTCTGTGCCACTCTCTGCTTCCTTCGCTGCACCTGCCGCTTCAGCTGCTCAGCAGGCTGTCCAGCGATTCTCTCGGTTCTCCACCGCTCAGCCACTGTGCCAATTTGCGTCCGCCTTTCTGAGCCCGACAGTCAATTCTCTCCTCATGGTTGAGGAGGGATTCATGATCGGTCTTTTTATCAACCCTCCATTTCCAGTCTGCTGGGTTAGCCCCTTGGATGTCGCTACCCAAAAGTACTCCAGTATGAAGCGGCTGATTATCAACCTGTCAGCACCCTATGGTTTCTCCTTGCCCAGCGTAAACATCCCCTTCCCCAACTTTTCTATGCAGTACATAACCACCGCCTTTCTGGTCCTGCCTTACTACTTTGCGGTCTGGGTCACCTTTGGTTGGAGAAATGGCCAGTCTGCTTCCTCTGCTCTCCACGAGCTCCATCCCATAGTGGTCGCTGCCGTTCTTTGGGGGCACGAATGGTCTCAACACTCTAATCTCATCCACTCAGATAATGCTGCTGTTGTAAACATTTTAAACAAAGCCTGGTCATTCTCTCCTTCAAGCATGCAGTTCATCCGCAGACTCACCCTTGTGTCAGCCCAACATCAGTTCCTGTTTGGTGCTGTTTATGTTCCAGGCCAGCAAAATCATAGTGCTGACACTCTTTTCGTTTTTCTTTTCAGAAATTCTCATCTTTGGTGCCCGCTGCTGATCTCAACCCAACTGCAGTCCCTCCGTTTGCAGCCACAATTTACAACTAAGTCCTCAGCTTCACAACCTCACCATATCATCTCTAAACTCCATCCTCAACGGTCTCTCACCCCTGTACCCTCTCAGCATACCTGTCTGCCTGGAACATCTTCAAAGCCTTTCACGTAAAGTAGGGTTTACTTTTTCCTTCTCCTAACCCCATTTCAATTTGCCAGTTCATCGCCCCCTCTCACACAATCCTAAACATTTGTGCAGCCACCATTCAGTCTTATCATTCCGGTATCAGTTTCTTCGTAAGGCTGGCAACAGGTAGCCCCTGTCCACCCCTCAACCATATGGGTTGAGGGCTGGATCCATATGGGAATTGGTTGCCGTCTGTCCAAACCAGTTAAAAACATAGCAGTGGTGTTCTGCACCAACTAAAGGCGGTGGAGGGATGACTTATTAGCATCATAGAGGCAGGCATTACAATAGTCAAGTCAAAATGTGTCATCTTTTTCTTGGCAATGCTCCATAGACTCTCTATGGGGTTCAGGTCAGGCAACTTTCCTGGCCAATCAAGCACAGTGATCCCGTGATCACTGAACCAGGTTTTGGTACTTTTGGCAGTGTGGGCAGGTGCCAAAATTAAGGCGAAAAATTAAGTCAGCATCTCCATAAAGCTCGTCTGCAGAAGGAAGCATGAAGTGCTCCAACATGTCCTAGTAGATGGCTGCATTGACTCTGGACTTAATAAAGCAGTGGACCAACACAAGCAGATTACATGGCTCCTCAAATCAAAACAGACTTTGGACTTCAAGCATCTTGGACTGTGTGCCTCTCTATTCTTCCTTCAGAGTCTGGGACCTTGGTTTCCAAATGAGATGCAAACTGTGCCGTCCTTTTTTTCTTTAGCCCAGGCAAGACACTTCTGATGTTTGTTGTTCAGGAGCGTCTTGACAGGCATACAACATTTGAACTTTATGTCCAGGTCCCCAAACTTTTGAATAGCCTTTTCCTGAAAATTCTCTCCAGGCTGCGTCATCTCTGCTGCTTGTACACCTTTTTCTTCCACACTTTTCCCTTCCACATAACTTTCTATTAATGGGCTTTGACACAACACTTTTGGAACGTCGAACTTCTTTTGCAATTACCCTTTGAGGCTTTCCCTCCAAATGGAGAATGTCAATGATGGTTTTCTCCACAACTGTCAATTCAGCAGTCTTCCCCATTATTGTGATTCCTGCTGAACCAAACTGAGAGACCATTTAAAGGAACCCTTTGTAGGTGTTTTGGATTAATTAGCTAATTAAAGTGTAACACTTTGAGCCTAAAATATTGAACCTTTTCACAATATTATAATTTTCTGAGATTTTAAATTTGGGGTTTCCATAAGCTGTAACCAACAATCATCAAAATGATAACAAATAAAGACTTGAAATATCTCACTTTGCATGTAATGAGTCTATCTCATATATTAGTTTCACCTTTTAAGTTGAATTACTGAAATAATTGAACTTTTGCATGATATTCTAATTTTTCAAGTTCCACCTGTTTTGTGGAAAAAATTTCTTCGTAGCAGTAGCAGCATCAGAGCCAGGGACTTAAAAAGGGTCAATAAGCTGATAAAGAAGCTGATAAAGAAGGCTGCTTCTGTTCTGGGGACGACTGTGGAACCTCTGGAAATAATAATGCAAAGAAGGACGCTTCATAAAATCAAGAACATTATGGCCAACCCTGAGCATCCTCTTCATGACACTGCTCAGCAACAGAGTACGTTCAGTCTGAACCTTTTTCAGACTTGCTGCAACACAGACTGCTACATGAGATACTTGATGCCCACAGCCATCAGCATCTACATAAACTCTTTGAAGGGACTTAAATAATATAAGTCACAACAACATTTTGTTTCCCGCTGAGATCAATAAAGTATTTTTGAAAAAATGCATGTGACAATAAGATTTCATCCTTGTATCTATATATACATCTTAGGGACTAGCAGTTGCCTTGCGTATCTAATGTTCTGAAGTCACACTGGCTTCCAGTAGCCCAGAATGTTTTTATTTTTTTATTTTGTTAGTTTATAAATCAATGAAGGGCTTCACACCTTCTGGTTCCAGTTTACTTTGCATCCCCAGAGTCAGATTCAAACATGGAGAAGCAGCATTCAGAAAAAAAAGAAGAAAAAAAAAACGCAATTAAGAATACTATACTATACTGTACAGTAAGGGTACATATACAACACTACAACACTGTGAAGTTATTAAAAATGGCATAGTCTGGTTTAGGAAATGTGCAGCTGAGCAGGATAAATATTTAATACATACAAAATGTGCTTATTTGTGGATTAAACAACAGACTATTTTCAAAAAGTGACAAATAACTTTTAATTTGGAACTCAGAACGAACATATTTATTTTATGTAGCAAACAGTACGCAGATGCCAGAGGTTGGAATAAGAGGATTTTTTTAAATTTTTTATTTATTTATTGACGAAACAAAACATACAGGCTTACAATACAATTACAAAACTACACTTTGAGCATGAGAAAAACCAACAAGGGGTACAATAATGTAGTATTAATTACATTATAAACGTTACCACCTTATAAGGCAATAGGGAGGGGTAAAAGACATAGCCATCAAACTATTGTACAGCCATACTGCCTTCTTGGAATTACATAAATTTAAAGAGTCCCTGAGAGAGAATAGCTCTTGCAGAAAAACACTAAAAACATGTTTAGTGTAGCCAAATTTGCATTTGTGTACAAAAAATTTTGCCAAAATAATAAGGTTATTAACTGTGAATTGTTTTCCTTTGTTCTCCAAAATAGTTCCAAATTTAATATCAGTATAAGATAAAGAAAGGATACCTTGATCGTTATGTGAAGCCCATAAACGAAAACTGTCCAAGAGAGATTTTGTAAAGACACAAGTAAAAAAAAGATGTTCTTCAGTTTCTATATTCATCAGACAAAAGGTACAATCATTTTCACCAATATTGAATTTTGAGTGCAAAAATTCCATACAGGGATAAATATTGTTCACAGTTTTGAAATGTACTTCTTTGGCTTTAGGAGGAATAGGAAAATTAAGATAGTTACATCTAATACTACTAACAATGTGTCTGGTGAATTTCTTTACTAACTCTTGTCTTATTAAAGGTGACGGGAAAATTGAAATGGGAAGCATAGTTCTTAGAAATTTCTTGTTAGATTTATTGTCCACAAAGTGGCGGTCTTGGACCATTAAAGCAGGCATGTCAGGGATAAGGTGCATGTATAGAAAACACCTTTAAGAGTGCATCGGAATGAGATTAATAAAAAACCAGGCTGTCTCCTGTTTAAAATGTGGATCTACTTCCTGGTTTGTGTAGACACTAAGTACCATAGGCTCCCAACTGCCCCTATCGTCCTGGAGCAGTACCGTTGTTAGGTGTGCATGTGTTTTGGAATTTGCATGTGTTTTGGGTTGTGCAGGTGTTTTGGAATTTGCATGTGTTTTGGGATTTGCATATGTTTTGGGTTGTGCAGGTGTTTTGGAATTTGCATGTGTTTTCGGATTTGCAGGTGTTTTGGAATTTGCATGTGTTTTGGAATTTGCAGGTGTTTTTGGATTTGCATGTGTTTTGGGATTTGCAGGTGTTTTTGGATTTGCAGGTGTTTTGGGTTGTGCATGTGTCTTGGGTTTTGCATGTTTTGGAATTTGTAGGGGTTTTGGAATTTGCAGGTGTTTTCAGATTTGCAGGTGTTTTGGAATTTGCATGTGTTTTGGAATTTGCATGTGTTTTGAAATTTGCAGGTGTTTTTGGATTTGCATGTCTTTTGGGATTTGCAAGTGTTTTGGGATTTGAAGGTGTTTTGGGATTTGCAGGTGTTTTGGGATTTGCAGGTGTTTAGGGATTTGCAGGTGTTTTTTAATTTGCATATGTTTTTTAATTTGCAGGTGTTTTTTAATTTGCACATGTTTTGAGATTTGTATGTGTTTTTTCTCTATTCAAAATTTAAAATCTAAACTTAGTTTATGGAGCAAGTTCTGTATAAGCTTGTAGTGCCATCTTGTGGCTGCAGTCGTACTAAAACTGCTGTTTGCTCCTTTCTTTGTTTAAATGTTTAATGGCATTAAAAACGTGTGGTGATGTAAGAGGTGGCATTGTGCAGCATCATGTGGGTGTTCTCTGAACTCTCTCGTCTAAAAAATTGTGTCAATTGATCATTTGCGCCCAATTCCTTAAATGTTTAGAAAGCTGTTTTCGCACTCTTCTTTCAGCAGATATTTTAAGTTTGGGGAGTTCTTCTCGCTTCCTGAGGAGGGAGACATTTTCTTAGATATTAAGTAGGCTACTGTTGACTTCTTTGCTTGTCTAAAAGTAAGCAGTAATATGCATTACCTGTAGGATTTTAAAGACAGAAATACTCACAGTCAATGTTTTGTTTTATTATTTATCAAAGTAAAACATAGTAAAACAACACCTACTTTAAAGGTTTTTTTGAAGTTATTTGAGTTCTTTTTCTCTTTCTTCTTCAAATTCATTCCTTTTGAATCACAAATTTGAATCACAACTTTCTTGGAAGTTTCTGCCAATCATTTTTGTTCTAATAGATAAATCACACCTTAAGCAGAGTTTCCATCAGCAGCGATAGGAGGGAGGGTCGGCGTTTCCCTGCCCTCCGCATCCAGCTGTCCATTCTCTCCACAGTTGCAGAGCGCCACATTTGCAATGGCTGCAGCCGTAAGCAGGACGCTTCTGGCGCTATTCTTTACGTTTTTCGCTCAACAATGCGGATGGGCAGGTAAAGAAATAAACTGTTTTATTATATTTTTTATGGCGGTGCAAGTTTTGCACTTATCTGTGTACTACTTTGATTGCGGCAGGGTTTGTGTTGCATGTGCCTTTGCACATTTCTGTAAACATTCTTGATGTTCTTTGTAAAATACATTACCTAAACTCATTGTCTGTGCATGTTTGTTTGTTTGTTTAAGCTGTTAATTCTTGCATGAAAGAAATGGGTAGAATGATTCATTTATATTTATAGTAAGGTACACATTTTTACTTATTGTAAAATTGAAAAATGATGCTCAGAATATCAAGATCGACTATATTTTTATTTCAGTTTTATTATGGGGGAAATTTGATGTCGGAACGCATAGTTACTGAAATACCTAACCAATATGCTGGAGTAACTGCAGTCGCTGCGGTGGTTAGAATATGATGACAAATTTCAGCCTACAGCCTAGTGAAAAGGGAAAAAATTTTCCTCTTGGTGATTTTATGCCAGATTGGTGACTAATCGGGCTGAAAGTGGTAATAAATGACTTGCCTGTGAAGTTCAGTAAAGGAAGGCGTGTTTGTCTGTCACCCTTCAAATCTTTCATGGGCTATTTATTGTGAAGGGGTTGAATGTGCTTGATAGCAAGCCAGAGCCAAATGGTTGTAACCCACAAGTCATTTATCAATTGTGTAGCATATTCTTTTCAGCATGCACCCTAAAATTGCAGCAGCAGACATCCTAAACATGCTGTCTCTGTCTTTGAAAATACATTCTCAGAAACAGAAACCCCACATTCTCAAGGTAATAAAAATATCCTGAATATAGAGAAAAATTTCATAAAGTTCAGGGAGTATTAGGCGGAGGAAAATCCCTTTGGCTAGGTTCAAAGACCAGGCTCTCATTTTTCCATCCCTCCTGCTAGGGTATATCCAGCACACATCTTGTGTGAGTTGATCTGTGAGCTTCTATATGTCTTGGTCTCAACTGTGAGCATTTGGTACATTAGATCACTGCTTTCTCTAAATACAGACAAATGCTCCTCGTTGTGGTCTTTTCTTTAGGTATTAAGTGTTGTTAATGAACCCGCATATGCTTTTTCATCTGAAAACTACTTAATGCAATTAGAGTTCAACACTTCTGATCTCAACAAGAGAAGAGATGTTTGGAGTTAACTGGTTTCTTTTGGGTATGTGAGAAGCAGTTGATCAATTAAATGTGAGTGTAAGTTATAGTTTTCTCATCAAATTCTTCACAGGAGTACAGTAGATGAAATCAGGTATCACAGAACATCGGGAGAAGTTTGCAAGAACCAGAGGTGTTCTATGTTTTTATATGGCCCAATGTGACATTTGATTTGGGGGCAAATTTACCACCAATTACTCACCAATCATCACAGTAATACTAATATTCCTTATCAATTGTGCAAGCTTGATCAATCACTTTGTGAATTAAGTGTCCATTTAGCTAACTGGTGAGCTAATGACTGATTTTACTGCTTCACAGAAAGTGAAGCTATAAATGAACAGTAGCAATAGCGTTATGTCTCAGACTTTATATGTTTTCTTCCTTGATTACCCCGTATTCAGCCTCATCTGTTTTCCCATTAACTCTGACCAGCTTCCCTATCCTCAAGAAAAGTATGCCCACACCATGATGCTGCCCCCACCATGTTTCACTATGGAGAAGGTGTGTTTAGGATGGTGTGCATTGTTAGTTTCGGATCCTACATAGGGCTTTGTAGGTAGGCCAAAAAGTTAGATTTTGGTCTGATCTGACCAAAACACTTTTTTTCACATGCTTGCTGTGTTTCCTAGGTCGTGTCAAACTGCATACACGACTTCCTTTGTTTTACTTCTTTCTACTTTTCTATAAAGAATAGATTTGCGGGAATGCTAAGTTAATTGCTTTGTTTTTAATAATCTTCCATCAACCTTCTTCACAGTTATAATGGGCCTCCTGGCTGCTTCTTTGATTAATGTTCCTCCCTGACTAGCTTCCCTGTTCTAAAGAAAAGGGCTCCCACAAGATGATGCTGTGATGACCATGTTTTACTGTGGGGAGTTTGTATTCAGTTATGTGCCTTATTCCTTTTTCTTTCACAGATTGCATCTTACATGTGGACTAAACCTTTAACATCTCCTATAAATTCTGAAAGACTGATATTTAATGCTTTGTGCGGTACTGTATTTAGTCAACTCATGAAACAGGGAATACCCTACATTCACTGTGTGACTGATTTTAATGAATCCCTTCAGGTGAATAAATAGCAAATGGAATTAACGGTATGGAATGCGACAGCTATAAATACATTAGAGGAAAGGTTATTTCTCAGACTTCCCCATTTGATCTGGCAACTGTGTCTGCTCTATAACATTTCAATATAAACGGTAACAAGTAATCACGGAAATAGTTCAATTAACTCCTGGAGCTGTTTGCAGCTAAATAATGCATAAACTGTTACCCCAGCAGAGACCCAAGCAGCTACAGTTATCAAACTTCTCAACAATTTTAAATGATCACTGTTTACAATATATATAAATAAATCTATCCCCTAATGTAATAAAATTAGCTCTGAGTGATTTTAAGCTCATTTGTCCGTTCCCTACTGCTGCACAAAGTATGCTTATGTCTTTGGCTGGCACTTGGAGGAGCTGTGAAAATAGAAAAAGTATATAGAGCACAGTCATTAAATGGTCAATGTCAAGTCTATCCATGCAGCCTTACTCTAAAAGCTTCTGGAAAGTTTGTGGAGAATGAGTGAGACAGAGAGTGATTGGAAAGATGGGATCATGTTCTTGCAGGCAAGTGGAATTTTATTTCTCTGCTCGACTTCACATGTTGGGATTCTGGAGGTCCTCAGCATTTCTCAACAAAAGCTTTCAGATTTAATGAAATCATAAAAAAGTAACACAGACTTACTGTCATAATGTCTGCACCCATGACATATGTCTATATTTCCAGTATTTTCCACTGAACTGGGAAAACTGAAACACTGGCAGAATTTCTGACCTGTGACCCCCACCGCCTTGTGGCTTGGCTGCATGTCAAAGCTGCCAGCAGTGGTATGAGCCAATCCTGTTATGATGTCATCTCTTGGCGTCCTTCCAGCTGTTCAAACAAGTACCACCTGGATGATGAGCACACCTGTCACAGCCCAGCAAAGATCAGCCTGCTCAGGGTGCTGCAGGAGGGCAGCTAAGTAGAGTGTCACTTTTCATCAGTGAGTAAATACTGGAAATAAAAGCAAACTGTTTTGACAAAACATACACTGACATGGGAGACATGGTTTTATGCGATAATTAGGGTGGCTTTCTATTATAATAAGAGTCATTTCTGAAGTATGAACAAAACTACTTACCAGAGTTCAGCAGATTGACAAAATTAGGCAGAACGAAGTTAAAATAAATTAGAAAATGTTACACTGAATTTTCTTTAGGAAAACGAGGCAGTTCAGAAATTATTCAGAAATTCTCTCCCAAAAGTATCCATACCCCTCAACTATTTTACATTTTGTGACATCACAACTACAAACCTAATTTCTTTGGGGAATTTAATGTGACAAATCAACTCAAAGTAGAGCTGGATTACGAAGTGAAAGGAAAAGGGCACATACATTTCACCACTTTTACAAAATAAAAATAAGAAAAAAACAAATGTAATTAGATTTTTTTAATTCCCTGCGCACCAGTACTGTGTAGAACCACTTTTTGCAGCAATAAAGCACACCAGCTTTGCATGTCTAAAGACTCACATTTTTGCCTCAAACCGACTACAGCTTGAGCGCAGCAATTTTTAAATCCATGGATTTTTCATTGGATTTGGGTTGTGACTTTCACTGGTTAATTGTAACACATAAATATACTTTAATCTAAATCCCACTGTAGCTCCAGCTGAATGTTTGGTAGGTCTGGGCAATTTATTGATTATGTCAATTTATAGAATTTTTCTATTAATGAAGACTGAATTTTTGGAGTACAAGAAAAGAAATGTCACCAAAGCACGCCTAGAGTTTTCATAGTTCAAAGTGATGTCAGCCCACTGAAGGCCTACCATTTTGTTTTACAAGCATGTTTTACAGCACATATTTATTTGGACTTTGAATTCAGGTCAACTCCAAGAAGGATTGAAATAAAAGCAAGTTTAAAAAAATATTTTATTTTAAAATATTTCTTTATAAGAATGGAAAGGGGAAAAAATCTATTAATATCAACAATCAAAGTTGGCATGAAAAAAATAGACGTTTTTATTTTTTTAATCCATATTGCCCAGCCCTAACATCTTTTAATTGTTCCGAAACAGTTTTATAATGTCCATTGAAATGTTCAACTTTTGAAAGTAAATCTTTAAATTAGTGCTGTCATGAGAATAAAAAAACTTTGAGATTAATAATTATGATCTGTAATTAATTAATGTAATTTATCTCTTTTTTAATCTCACCTAATAATTGCTGAAAAAAGCCCTAATCTTGAGGTATTTTCTTTTCTTTTAAAGGAGTCATGACCTGTAATGTTCACTTTTCCATGAGAAAAATGGTATGTTATGATTGCCTAACGATTATACACTGCCCGGGAAGCCGATATTTAAAAGTGAAGCGTTTGTTTACCCCTGGGTTCGTCAACCAGCCCACGTGCACCCGCACTCAAATACGTGGTTTTAATTTCTGGCCGACTTGACGTCACTTGACGTTCACTTCAAAGAGTGAGCTCTTAGAGCCGGTTCGTTCGCTACCGACACATCACCGATTCGAAGTACGAACTCCACCGTGAAAGATGCATAAAGTTTCTTAACGCAATGATGCACGAAGAAGTCATATTCGTGTCAGCCTTTTATTTTAATCAGCTAAATCAGCTAAAACCATTTCTACCAGAAAAGTAGTGCAGACGTGAGTTGCTCTGTTGTTGACTGCCAGAATCAACATGGAAATATTTTTTCTAGTTTTTTTACGCCGGAATCCTTTACGAATTTGGGACAATATCAGGCGAAGTTGGCATCGAAGCTCCGTTTGGAAAAAGGGGCCATTCCAACAATCAGAGACTTGCCTGCAATTGAAACGGTAAGGCTGTGTTTTTATTGCTCTGCTGTGTGTAACAAACAACAGCTAACTGCTAATGTGGCTATTGTATGCTAGCGGGAGTGGTAGATATGGGTTAAGCGTTACCTGCGGTGTCAACCCCCCTCCTTCCTGCCACCAATCAACGCGCACCTCATTTGCATTATTACAATGCCCGTCCACGACAGCCAAAGTATCGTATCAGATCTCGCGAGACAATAATGCCTTCAGAAATAAGGGTCAGAGGAGCTCTGTGTTTATTTTTTTCACTTTTTTTCAACTTTTTCTTTTTTGAAGGGCCTGAAAGACTATAATAGAGCGTGGGTATCCAAGATAATACTAGGTTATGACTCCTTTAAATTCATTACAATTCAATTCAGTTTATTTATATAGCGCCAATTCACAACAGATGTCATTTCAAAGCACTTAACAAGAAGTCATTTTAATACATTTATACAAACATTCCAATCAGTTAAAAAGTTTCTATTTAAGGAATCCCAGCAGATTGCGTCAGTCATTGGCGTGAGGTTGGGCAGACTTTCCAACCACAGCAATCCTTCAGCAATCCCTCATACTGAGCAAGCATGTAGCTTCCCTTTAACAGGAAGAAACCTCCAACAGAACCAGGCTCAGTAGGAGCGGCCATCTGCCACGACCGTCTGGGGGTTTGAGAAGACAGAGCAGAGACACAGAAGGAACAGAAGATCTGATATAAGAGTACTTTCTATGTTACAGAAAGTAAAAAGTTGATAACAGGACACAGTGGATGTTCAGCCACTGGGAGCACCATCCCAGTCGATGCCCCCCTTCCAACAGGGCATTCCAGCCAAGCAGGATACCAGACCAGGTATATCTTCTATGGAGAGAAAAACACTGAGAGAACACAAAGTTAACAGTCGAAATAGCAGAATGTACTGTAATACAACTGGAGAGTAGTAGTAGAAAAGGAAGTAGCAGAGTAAAGAAAATTCGTAAGTCTGTTCTCCAGCAGTCTAAGCCTATAGCAGCATAACTACAGAGCTACCTCAGGATGACCTAAGCCACTCCAACTATAAGCTTTATCAAAAAGGAAAGTTTTAAGGCTGGCCTTAAAAGTAAACAGAGTGTCTGCCTCACAGACTAAAACTGGGAGCTGGTTCCACAGGAGAGGAGCCTGATAACTAAAAGATCTGCCTCCCATTCTACTTTTAGAAATCCTAGGAACTACAAGTAAACCTGCAGTCTGAGAGCGAAGTGCTCTGTTGGGAACATATGAAACAATTAGATCTCTGATGTATGATGGAGCGTGATTATTAAGGGCTTTGTATGTAAGAAGAAGGATCTTAAATTCTATTCTGGATTTAACAGGGAGCCAATGAAGGGAAGCTAAAGCAGGAGAAATGTGATCTCTCTTTTTAATATTCATCAGAACTCTTGGTGCCGCATTTTGGATCAACTGAAGGCTTTTAATGGCATTTTGTGGACTACCTGATAGTAAAGAATTACAGTAGTCCAGCCTTGAGGTAACAAATGCATGGACTAGTTTCTCAGCATCACTCCTGGACAGGATGTTTCTAATTTTAGCAATATTCCGGAGGTGAAAGAAGGAAATCCTAGAAACCTGTTTAATATGGGATTTAAATGTCAAGTCTTGGTCAAAAATAACGCCGAGGTTCTTTGCGTTATTACTGGGGGCCAATTTAATGCCATCCAGATGAAGTGATTGACTAATCAGTTTCTGTTTTAGAACTTCTGGTCCAAAGACAGCAACTTCTGTCTTGTCAGAATTTAAAAGCAAAAAGTTTAGATTCATCCATGTTTTTATGTCTTCCAGACATGCCTGTAATCTACCTAACTGACTGGGTTCATCAGGATTTATGGATAAATATAGTTGTGTATCATCGGCATAGCTATGGAAATTTGTCCCATGCTGTCAAATGATTGTGCCAATTGGAAGCATATATATGGTGAAAAGAATTGGTCCAAGCACAGAACCCTGTGGAACTCCACAATTAACCCTTGAGAGTGAAGAAGATTGATCATTTAGATGAACAAACTGGAATCTGTCAGACAAATATGATTTAAACCAGCCTAGTGCTGTTCCTTTGATCCCTACAACATGTTCAAGCCTTTCTAAGAGAATATTATGATCAACTGTGTCAAAAGCAGCACTGAGATCTAACAAAACCAGAACAGACACCAGTCCATTATCTGAGGCCATGAGAATATCATTAGTAACCTTCACCAGTGCTGTTTCAGTGCTATGATGAGCTCTAAAACCTGACTGAAACTCTTCAAACAGCTCGTTACTGTTTAGATGCTCACAGACTTGATTAGCAAAAATTTTCTCAAGGATTTTGGATAAGAAAGGAAGGTTAGATATAGGTCTGTAATTCACTAAGTCATCTTGATCATGGGAAGGTTTCATGAGTAAAGGTTTAATTACAGCTACTTTTAATTCTTGTGGTACGTATCCGTTTAACTAAGGATAGATTAATCATACCCAAAATGGGGCCAGGAACCAAATGGAACACTTCTTTAAATAATTTGGTTGGGATTGGGTCCAACATACAAGTTGAAGGTTTAGATGAGGCTAATATTTTTGATAATTCCGAAAGCTCGACTGAATCAAAACAGCCTAAGCACAAATGAGGTTCTACAGTTCTTTCCGATGCTGCCTCATTTACTGAGGAAGAAGTAATCGTGTTTGGGAGGATGCCAATGATTTTATTTTTAATAGAATTAATTTTATTCATGAAGAATCCCATAAAATCATCACTGCTAAGAGCTGGGGGAATAGTTGGCTCAACAGAGCTATGACTCTGTGTAAGTTTGGCAACTGTACTAAAAAGAAACCTAGGATTGTTTTTATTCGCCTCTATTAATGATGAAAAATATGCTGTTCTAGCTGGTTGAAGGGTCTTTTTATACAGCAGTAGACTGTTATTCCAGGTTAAATAGGAATCCTCTAGATGTGTAGAGCGCCATTTTCTCTCCAACTTCCTAGTATTCTGCTTTAAAGTATGCAACTCTGCGTTAAACCAAGGAGTCAGCCTCCTATGGTTAGCCACTTTCTTTTTTAAGGAGGCTACACTATCTAATGCCAAACGCAATGAGGACGTAACGCTGTGAACCAGACCATAAATTTCTGAAGGGTTAGAGATAGAATTGCTGCCATCCACTGTGTTACACTGAGACACTGAGGAAAGTAAGAATGGAACAGATTCTTTAAAAATTGTTACAGCATTGTCTGATAAAGCTCTACTATAATGAAATTTTCTTTCAGATTTAAGATGGTCAGTTAAAGTAATTAAGTTATTAATTAAGTTATTAAGAAGTGGTCAGACAGGACCGGGTTATGTGGGTGGACTGTTATTTCCTCACACTCAATACCGTATGTCAGTACAAGGTCCAAAGTGTGTTTGTCCGAGTGGGTCGATTCCTGTACTTTTTGAGTAAAGCCAATTGAGTCTAAAATAGCATTAAAGGCTGCATTTAGGCTATCACTTTCAGTATCCACTTGAATATTGAAGTGCCCCACTATAATGACCCTATCAGTATTTAATACTAAATCAGATAAAAAATGTTAGATCTGATCCAAGAATTGAGTGTAAGGGCCTGGTGGACGATACAAAACCACAAACAAAATTGGTCTAATGTTTTGCAACTTGGATGAGGAAAATTAAGGGTTAGATGTTCAAAAGAACTGTAGCTATCAATTGGTCTGGGACTAATTAGTAAATCAGAATGAAAAATCGTTGCAACTCCTCCTCCTCGCCCAGTATTTCTAGGAATGTGAAAATTTAAATGACTGGAAGGAGTTGACTCATTTATACTGACATAATCCTCCTGCTGCAACCAGGTTTCTGTGAGACAAAGCAAATCAATGTGATTATCACCAATCAAGTCATTTACTAACAAAGTCTTTGAGGAGAGAGATCTTATGTTTAATAAACCACATTTAATAGATTTATTTTTCTGTTCAGTCAAAGTCGTATTTATCTTTATGAGATTTCCATAATTTGCTTTTGTTGTCTTAACTTTTAATCCATTTAATTTTGGCCCTGGGCAAGACACTGTTTCTATAGGGTAATGGGTGGGTAACAGTACAGAAGCAGCAGAGAGGTGGGTTAAACTACAACTCTGCTTCCTGGTCTGGACCCTGGGTTGTCAGTGTTTTGGAGGACTAATAAATTCGGCCATATTCCTAGAAAGAAGAGCTGCTCCATCCAAAGTGGGATGGATGCCGTCTCTCCGGATCAGACCAGGTTTTCCCCAAAAAGTTAGCCAATTATCAATGTAGCCCACATCGTTTGCAGGACACCACCTAGACAACCATTGATGGAAGGAAAGCATGCGGCTAAACATGTCGTCACTGGTCCGATCAGGCAGGGGACCAGAAAAGATTACCGAGTCTGACATTGTTTTAGCAAACTTACACACCGAAGCAACACTAATTTTAGTGACCTCCGATTGGCGTAACCGGGTGTCATTACCGCAAGCGTGAATAACAATATTACTGTATTTACGCTTATCTTTAGCCAGCAGTTTCAGGTAGGATTTGATGTCGCCTGTTCTTGCCCCGGCAAGCATTTGACCATGGTCAATGGTGTCTCTAATGCCACGTTTCTGACTATGGAGCTGCCAATTTCCAGGGTAGGCTT
Source organism: Valencia hispanica (assembly GCA_963556495.2). Classification (NCBI taxonomy): domain Eukaryota; kingdom Metazoa; phylum Chordata; class Actinopteri; order Cyprinodontiformes; family Valenciidae; genus Valencia; species Valencia hispanica. Next base: position 31,529,339 of record OY747719.1, read on the forward strand.
CCCAGCGGGGGTGTCGCTGAGCGAGGAAAATCTGTTAGAAACGCGGACCGGTTGGTAGTGGCCCGTGGGCTGGGTCCTAGAACTATGCTTCTTACGTAACGTCACCCAGCCGGCCTGGGGTCCCGGCTGCGTGGGCTCTACCGGAGGACAGCTAGGGGGTTCTATCCTTGTTGTCTCCGCGCTGGCTAATGGGCTTCGGCTATCTGCTGGTTTTTCAACAGCGCGGAGCCGTGCTTCTAATTCTGATACCCTCGCCTCCAAAGCTACAAAAATATTACATTTATTACAGTTACCATTATCACTAAAGGAGGCAGGGAAGTAACTAAACATCTGACAGAGAGAGCAAGAGAGAAGAGCAGAGTTAGAGACAGGAGAAAGAAGAGTAGCCATAGCCGCAATGAAGCTAAGCTAACTGAGCTAGCGAGACCTTACCACCCCAAGAAAAGCTGTTTGAAACACAAGGAGTTCCCAAAAAGTAAAGTATACCACCACAATACATGTGTTTTAGTGTGCTTGTGTGTTAAAATAACTTAGAGAGGCCTCAGCACAGAGAAAACAAGATCAATTCAAGAGAGTCTGAACAACAGCTCCACGGAGCACAACAGTGACAACAGGAAATGACGCAATACGGCTTACCCCGTCACAGAGTACCAACCAACACTGCCACATTACATTATTGTGGTAGAACAAAAGTTTGATACATGTAATTTAAAAAAACTGGCTTTATGAAGTCATTTATTGTATTTAACAGTCTTGAACAGATGCAGTCCTAGCCATTTACATTCTGCTGTTTTTGTCACCAAGTGGCGCCTGCAACCTTCTGGTTCGAGCATGCGTGATTAATTAGCGTTCTGGACGCAGTGGGGTAAATATCTTGTCTGAGTCCAGCTGTATTACGGGTTAAAACAACGCGTAATATACGCATTATTTTTGATAACGATGGCTTGCCATACCGGTGGACCTGGGCGGCCGGTTGTAGCTGCAGTGTGCGGTGCAGACTGGTTGCCTGCTGTGAGCTCTGAGATGGGAGAGTGCCCCGCTACTCGGTGAGAAGAGTAACAACGTTACATGCTTCACCCAAAAGTTTCCAATAACCTCATAAAAATGTGCTAGATTTGCTGCTAGTCATTTTTTTTTTGAGAAAGAATCGCTAGAGGGGTCTAAAAACTCGCCAAATATAGCAAAGTTGGCAACATTGTCGGCAAATCACCCTTCCTCCTCACCTCGCCCTCCCCACCCCGATGGAAGCCAGTCATCTTCTGATGAGTTAACAGCCGACCGATGCCCACTTTAAGTTTTGGTTAACTGTGAACAACTCAAAAACAAGAAGCCCGGTGAATAAAACGGGTTTTATTTAAAGGTAACTCGCATGCAGAAACTGTAAAATTAAAGATTAAAAATTAGATTCATGTGAGTAAAAAACATAGCGCTAAATTTGGCTGTAATTAATTAATCGCAGTTAACGCAATAATTTGACACCCCTACCTTAAATCAAAATTAACCTTCTGATATGATCTTCAAATAGTACCAGGGGATGTTAAATATTGACAAAAATAATTATTTGTTTTGTATTGTGATGTATATTGATATGAACTGATATGAAAAATATTATTGTAATAGGCTTTTTTTTTTCACCGCCCAGCCTTATGTTTAGGGTTGTTGTGCTGTTGATCCTCTGCACCGGTCTCAACTACTTCACAACCTTTATCAAGTTTACTTCCAGGTCTCCATGTATTTAGCTTGGTCCATATTTATGTCAGTTCTTACCAGGATCTATCTGTCTGTCTGTCTGTCTGTCTGTCTGTCTGTCTGTCTGTCTGTATTTGCAATAAAATCATCAGATCCCTAGTCCACCCCCACAACTAAGCAAAGGATTAAGTAGGTCCAGAAAAAAAGCAGACTTACTAAATAGATGGATGTGCAGAAATGAGAAGATTTCACAAATGCCTAAACCACATGGAAACAGTGGTGATACAGGAAATCTGTTCTACCTGTTGGAAAAGAATGAGGTGGAAATGGGTGAAATCCTCAATGAAGCATAAATCTAGATGAAAGATTAAAAACACAGGTGCTTCAGCAGTTGGTATCAAAATTGCATAAGTGGGATTTATAACCAGCCAATGCACGTTAACATTTTTGAAAAACTGAATGAAAAAGGAGAAGACATTAAAAACTCTATTTAAAATATCATTTCTTGTTTTAGGAAAACAAGTAAAGAAAAAAAGTTTATTATTGTTAACCCAATGTGTTTTGTGTACAACCGGGAGCAGCTGATTAGTACCTCAAAAGCTCAAATAATACCTGAACTATGACCCCAAATCCCAGAGGAGTTGAAAGGGAGGCTTCATGGATGCAGAGCAGGACCAAAGAGCAAAGAGAGGAAGCTCAATCCATCTCATCCATCGATCATAATGGGAAAGAATCATATCCCAGACTCCAACGTCTCTCTGCTGGGCCTTCTAACCATGCAGTCAGACAAATACTTAAAGATAGTCTCTGCTGCCTGGACATTGAGCTGCTACCATGTTATGACAGTCCCATGACTGTCATACAGCAACGGTGTCTTCAGTCATAGACATCTTCAGGTTTCTTACAAAATTGACTGCTACCGGAGATCTTTCTGGCCCACAGCATCACCATCCATAATGACTCTTTGAAGACACTTGAAATGCGTTACTACAACATTTCATTTCCCTGTGGATGTCATATTTGGTTTAAGAGGACCCAAGATGCAGCAAAAAGATTAAAAACAATTATTTAATGATTCAAAAGTTAAGGAACTTACAAAACATGAGGAGCACAGGTACAGAACATGGGGAAAAATGACGGAGAATAAATGATTGAGCGTAAACCATTTAAATACTGAGGGTGACTGAGGAATGACAAAGAACCAAGAGTGAAGCCTAATTAGGGTAATCAGATGCAGGTGTGTGTGTGCGCAGACAGGAGAGTTTCAGCACGGGGAAAATGCTGACTGGCAGGGAGAAAATAGAGAAAAAAAACACAGAAGACCGAACAGAAAACAATCCTAAATGCATAAAGTTAAACTAATAGTGGGGTAACTAAGAATGATTAAATCTAAATGAATATAAATAAATAAGCACAAGAGAAGCTCAAAGTAAAAACACTAATAACAGGAAGGAGAGAAGAGGAAAAACAGAAGAGAAGGAAGAAAGCAGAGACAATAAAGACAGAAAATTAACAATACCACTGACCTAAGAAAATGTAAGCATCATAACAAAAGGAATAATCACAAGAAAATAAATTGATCTAACAAAACAACCATCGGAATACTCAACTATTAAGAAATAAAACCAAACCAAAAAAAAAACAGTACCGTGACAGTGGGATTAATAAAATAAAATTTTATTTGAATTTAATTACTACAGAAAAACCTCTGGGTCTAAGAGCTGGGTAAACTGTTTTTGATTTAATAAAACATTTTTCAGCTGCAATCATGATGAATTTTGGATAGTTTATTAGAAATAAATACAGTTGATGCAACACACCAATGCAAAAAATACGTGTGTTGTAGAAAAATGTGTGAATAGGAATGTGGTTAACATGCTTTGACAATAACTGCAAAATTAACATCCAGGTCAAACAATTATTTTAAAGGGTGTTGTCAGTCAACTTACAAAAGAAATACATATCGTCTCACTTTGAGTGGTATGTGGAGAATCCTTTGGGGTTTTATCTCACTGAAAACCAAAAAGGGAAGCTGAATTAATATTTAAAAACTACCTAAAACAGCAGCATTACGGAATCAGTGACCCATTTACTATGGATAAAAAAGTTTCTGATGATTATAGAGAGCAACCAGAGTAATTTATTTTATTTAAGGACATGTTGTTTTCTACTGCAGATTTTACATAACTGAATTTCATTCAAGAGACATGAAAAACCACAGAAACAAAAACCTTAGAGCAAAACCACAAGAAAAAAAAACCCAAAACAAAAAATACCATGAGTGTGACTAACTAGTGGTGAACTCATGCTAAACTATTTGGATAATAGCTCAAATATTGATTGGAAACTAAAACTGTGGAGCTAAATGTAGCCAATCAGAAAAGTTCTTGCTTTTTAGTTTTCCCTGTGAAACTAGCCACAAACAGAAAAAAAATTACACAAAAATTAACTAACACTCAAACTTCTGTGTCGGAACAGGATTTCTGCAGCATCAGCATTGCAGACAGTGCTTTGCAAAAGTATTCAATTCAGCAATCCCTCATACTGAGAAAGCATGTAGCAACAGTGGAGAGGAGAAAACTCCCCTTTAACAGGAAGAAACCTCCAGAAGAACCTGGCTCAGTACAAGCAGCCATCTGCCACGACTGTCTGGGGGTTTGAGAAGAGCAAAGACACAGAAAGAACAGAAGAACTGATATAAGAGTACTTTCTATATTAAAGAAAGTTAAAAGTTGATAACATGACACGGGGGATCTTCAGTTACTGGGAGCGTCATCCCAGTCGATGCCCCCCCGTCCAACAGGGCAAGCTAAGCAGGATACCAGACCAGATGTACCTTCTATGGAGAGCAAAATACTAAGAGAAAAACAAAGTTAACAGTCGAAATATCAACAAATAATACAAATGGAGAGTAGTAAATAAAGTAGCAGAGTGAAGAAAAGTGGTCAGGCTGTCCTCTAGCAGTCTAAGCTTATAGCAGCATAACTACAAAGATAGCTCAGGATGACCTACGCCACCCTAACTACAAGCTTTATCAAAAAAGCGTGTTAAGCATGGCCTTAAAAGTAGACAGAGTGTCTGCCTTACAGACTAAAACTGGGAGCTGGTTTCACAGGAGAGAAGCCTAATAACTAAAAGATCTGCCTCCCATTCTACTTTTAGACATCCAAGGACCTACAAGTAAACCTGCAGTCTGAGAGTGAAGTGCTCTGTTATTAACATATGGAACAATTAGATCTCTGATGCATGATGGAGCTTGATTATTAAGGGCTTTATATGTAAGAAGGAGAATCTTAAATTATATTCTGGATTTAACGGAGCCAATGAAGGGAAGCTAAAACAGGAGAAATGTGATCTCTCTTTTTAATATTCATCAGATCTCTTGCTGCTGCATTTTGAATCAACTGAAGGCTTTTAATTGCATCTTGGGGACTACCTGATAGTAAAGAATTACAGTAGTCCAGCCTTGAGGTAACAAATGCATGGACTATTTTCTCAGCATCACTCCTAGACAGGATGTTTCCAATTTTAGTAATATTCCAGAGGTGAAAGAAGGAAATACTAGAAAGGAACAATTACCCCGTTGAACTTACATTTGTCATGTAACAACCATAATTTAGATATTTCAGAGAGCACTGTTCAATCCATTATTTAGGAATGGAAAGAGCATGGCACAATTACTAGCCTACCTGGCCTCCCACCTTAACAGACAGAATCTCAGGAAGGGCATAAAGTAGAGAATCATTCAAAATGACCATCATGATTCTAGAGGAGCTGCAGATATCCTCAGCTCAGGTGGGGGAATCTGTCAACAGGACAAATATTTGTTGTGCATATCCACGAATCTGATCCCTATGAAAGAGAAGCAATAACATTTTCATGTTTGAAGAAAGATAAAATAAGTTATGTTCTATGCATTTATGTAAAGTCATGTATGCAATACAGCAAAGTAGGTGCTCTGGTCAGATAAGACGTTTTGGCTTACATGGAAAATACTTACCTAATACTTGCCGTACAACATACTCTGCATCACACTAAACACGTTACCCCTCCCACCCCCCACGCCCACTCCAACGAAACATGGTGGTGATTGTATCGTGCTGTAGAGCTTAAACAAAATGGAGGTTGCTTTGCTTCAGGGGTGGGGAACCTGTCCAGAGGAGCATGTTTGGAGCCAATTACAGGCAATCTTGAAAGATCTTGAATGGTGCAGCTTCATATTCCTGTAGAAAAACAACCACACGTACCACAGAGCTACTATTGAAATGGTTAAGATCAAAACATATTAATGTGCTAAAATGGCCCAGTCAAAGTCCAGACCTAAATCCAACTGACTTTTTGACTTGACCTGGAAGTTGATGAGCTTGAATGAGTTTGATCATTTTGCCCAAAAGCTTCATGGTTTGACCAGTGACAGACTACATACATAGATTCCCCAATATTCCCACTTCTCACAAAATCTATATGGAAACAGAGTTTGTTTTAAGTAGTTAATTGTGACTTCTGGGGCAAAATGAAGGATCAGGGTGATTTTGTGGCAGGGTGAGAGGGTTCTCTTTTAAAATATCATTGCAGCTGCATGAACACTAATAAATTTTGGAACATTTTCTGCAGCAGTCATTTGACCTCAGGCCTGAGCTGCTCATGCTTGTTGTGTCAAATTATTCATGCACCTACATGTGTGTGTCTGCTGGTCTGTCTGTGGGTCATCAGGTGTGGATGTGTGCTGTATCAATTCAAACTGCACACAAGGTTATAAAAGACAAATGACACTCCCTGAGTTCCTGTCTTCATTCTTCACATATCTATGACTTTCCTCCATCAAATTCAGTCACTCTTTATTTGTACTTCCATATCACAGTCACAAACAGAGCATGGACTATTTTAAATTGTTACTTTTGTCTCCTGTAGCAACGACCTACAGTCGAGCCTTCTGCTGTCAAATTCTAATGCAACATCTCCTAAGTTAACAGGTTCCAAAAATGTTTGTAGTTGGAAGACAAGCATGCATCCACATCTTGAAGGAGTCTTGATTTAATTAGACCCATTAGGCTTGCCCTTGGATCATACATTTTCCAAAGAAAGAGAGAAGTCTGGATGAAGGAGTAGATCCCTTTATGTGTAATAACACAGGGTTATTGGAAGCAGAAAAGACTGAAGTATATCCAAACGTGTGTTAGAGGAAAGCGACTCAAACAGCTGGCGAAACCCCACTCCCTGTAACCCTTCACGAATAAGTAATTAGGCAAGAGGTTTTGTTGTATTTTTATTTTCTTTTAATGGTAAAATCACTTCACACTTCATCTCGCCTCCATGTACATTGTCAGGCTCTGATCTATAAGGCCTGCTTCACACTGAGACAAAACGTTTATAGTTTCAAAAACAGAGTCTGTAAAAATGGCACCACAATATTTATAATCTTTGTCCACATAAATTCACACAACTCAGCTTAAAATGCTGCAGTACATATGCCGGGCCCACTGGGGGAAGCTGTCAGAGAAACAGAGAAAACAACACTGAGCATGCGTAGTAAACCCGGTGGTAAACACAACAAGTCTAGCTTCAAATGAGAGCTTTATTCAAAAGCATATCATGTGTTTCTCCGGATCCATTTTTTGCTGGTGGTGATAGAGAAGGGACAGGTAAATCATATTCTAGGATCCATAATAAGGTCAGTATTTGCTTTATTAGGACCACAACACCATGTTTGTTTACTTTATCAGAGTTGCCCATGCGCATTAAATATAGGAATGGGACGGTGACGTCATCCACTCAGAATAAATCTCGGAGTGCTCATAATCAGGTAGACAAATGAGCCGGCGTTGTGAGATTTCTCCACTCTGGAACCCAGTTTCAAAGATAATCATTTATGGTGGGCTGAAACGTTGAAACTCCTTGTGAATGAGACACCTATTCGATTAAATATCTTTGCTGCTACACCTGGTTTCATCTCCACGTAGACAGGGCCTAAAACTCTAAAGAACATCAGTTACTTGAGCTCCAAAAAGTTCCCCAAATGTGAAGACACCTGTAAACAGGAGCCTTACTACGGTGGCCGGGAAGTGCAAAACAAAATTACATTAACCTAAAACACTTGAGACACAAACAATAGGTTAATGTACATTTTACATTTACAAGTTTACCAAAACACATTTACAAGTTTACCGAAACACTTTTACAAATTTACCGAAACACATTTACAAGTAAAAAAAAACACTTTTACAAGTTTAGCAAAACACATTTACAAAGACATGACCTGGAAGTGATACTGCAGGGATGAGGTTAGGGTCAGGACAAGACCAAAGTGGTAACAGTAATGGAATCGATCCTGCCAGCAGCTCAATCTGCAGAGATGTTTTGCCCGTTTTTCCGAATCTATTTTCAAGTTTCCCGGCCACCGTACCTTACAGATGCTTCTTAGGATGCATAACAAGAACAATAATGGGAAACTGGATACTAGACAAAATCTGTATAACACTTAATAAAGTACTTAATTAACAGCAGGACTGTGAAAGTACCCACATGTTAAACATTTATAATGCCTAAAAATTCAGATCCTAGAAGTTAAAGCTTTTGTTAAGGCACTTAAAAGTAAACTATGAGATTTATAAGACTGATCTCACTCAGAAAACCCAAAGCATCCCACCTGCGCTCGATCAAACGTCACACAGATTAAGTCAGCAAACCTGATCACTCATAGTGGAAAATTTAGGGCAGAGTTTCCCTTAAGACCAAGTGGAAACTGAACCAGTGAGAGAATAATCTGCAGAGGAAATATTTTAATGTACAAATGTATATGCCGGATATGAAAATTGTGAACTTTGTGTGAACTTATGTTCAGAGGTGGGTAGTACAGCCAGAAATTGTACCGAAGTTAGAGTAACATTTCGTCAAAAATATATAGCCCAAGCAGAATGAAACAACAGTCATGCAAAAGAAAATACAACTCAAGAACAACAGATACTAATGTCTGATTTGTTATTTAGAAATAAAACAGACAAGAAATACCAGTACATAACATCTTTTATAAAGTAACAAATTATAGCAAAGAAAACACAGTTGTTCTCTTTTTTCACAACATAATGCATTTGAATTAATACCTACAGTGGGTAACTTGTATGTTTGAACTGTGCAGACTGCTCCCAGTGACAAGATTTTCTTTTCACTGTATATTATAGTACTTAAAACAGCACACCAGGTTGAACAAATATTGGCATTAGAACAACAGGTTTTGTCTGGAAGTCATCAGCCCCAACCCAGACCAGCCAGGCCTAAGGAGCTTCCTGTCAATTAACCGACTTCCCCCTCAGTATAAAAGACCCTTACACTCACTTTCACTTCCCTCATTCATCGTTCATCCACGGTCCAGAGCCCCTGATCCGTCCCGACGTATCAGTAAGTCCCCAGTGTCTCATCCAGCCAGACCAGAGTTCCAGAACAGTCATCCTGCCAAGACAGTCTTCCCTCCTAACACCAATCCACCAGCCAGCTCCACGACCCATTCACGGCTCCCAGCCGTAGCCCGTAAACAAATCCACTCAGTTGCCCTGTGCTTGGGGTAACTCGAATCCGCGCCTGGAGCGTGAAGTTTCCCTCGGTTGCTGCTTCCTGTCCACCGGCGATCTGACAGGTGTAGTGTTACTTCACAAATAAAATAACTGAAGTAAAAGTAACTGTATGGTTTGGTAAAAATTACTGGTAGAAGTGCATTTTCTTTTCAAAAAGTTGGTCAAGTAAGTCTAACAGTCTAAATGTTACTCATTACCCACCCACCTCTGTTAGTGTCTTATAAACAATGGTAAGAATGATTTGTCACTCCATTAGTAGACCAAGAAAGTCAATTTTCAACAGAATTTAAACACTGGTTGTTTATAAGCCTTTGCCAAAGTGGAGTTCAGCAGACAACCTCATTAGGCAGTAATGCTTATTAATCAAATTTGAAAAAGGTACTCTTGGACATGTCCTTTTTTTTCAAGCACACACAGTCCATTTGCCATTTTTTCTACTTGCAAAGATATATTACCTTTTTTAGTCACAGCACTAAAAACATTTTTATTCAAGACTTATTTACTGTATTTAGTGCCTTGTCCAAGGCTACAACAGCACCAGACATACAACAAAAAAAGATCTCCGCTGGAAAATGTATTCTTAAATGTAAAATGCCTTGCAAGAGTATTAGTCCAAAACATTCAGTCCTTGAGGGTCAGTGTCATGCAAATTTTTCATGTTGCTGCGTCAAAACACCTGAAAGGAATTACTAAATTACCTCCCCCTTTATGTGTTTCATGAAGGTAATAGGTGGCACTGGGATTTATTTGTCGGTATCACAGTTAAGGTGGATGAATACAAGTCGAGTCAAAAAAAAAAAAGTATTTAAAAACCATGTATCATTTTCTTCCTCCTTCAAACTGTAGCATATTTTACCTTGGTCTATCATATAAAATCCTGATAAAATGCATTGAGTTTGCAGCTGTAAAGTGACAAAATGTGAGAAACCTCAGAGGCAATTAGAATGTTTGCAAGGAACTGCAGCTTTTAAAGGGGTTTTTGCTATTGGTACCAAATGTATAATCAGTAGAAGGTCAATGGACATATTTCCGTTCTGGTGTTGGACTTAAAGAGAGAACTGAATTTGAGATTTATAGAAATAACTTATGTGGCTGAACTATCATGTGAAATAAAACAAGTTGTGTGCACATATTTTGGAATGTTTTTTAAAAGTGCAATTACTTCATAATTGACTCATTTGAATGGTTTACTATATTTAGAGTAAATTACAAAGCATATCAAGGTCTTGTATGTATTACACAGCCTAAAGATATTTTTTTCATGCTTTATAGTGTCAGTGTCATTTTTATTTGTTTATTCAAATTAGTTTTTAGGATTTATTTAATTTCTGAGGCCTGAAACCAATTGATGAAACAATTGTTTATTTCACATGTCTCTAAACCTTAGAGCCCTTTAAACAGTTTATTTCAAAAACACTAATTACACAATTTCATTCTGAGGGGAAAGCTTCATAACCAATAGGAAGAAGGAAGGCTGCTTATTGTCCAGAGCTTTCAGCATTCAACAATGTCTGCAATCGTTTATTCATCTAATTAGTCCATCTCCAACCACTATTAATATGGCTGAATAAAACTTTTATAATAAATGATTTGATTTTAGACAACCCCTCCCTGGGCTGCCACCTTATCGTGGTGGAGGGGTTTGAGTGTCCCAATGATCCTAGGAGCTATGTTGTCGGGGGCTTTTGCTCCTGGTAGGGTCACCCATGGCAATTTGGTTCTAGGTGAGGGATCAGCCAAAGTGCACCCCAAAAAGACCCCTATGATGAACAAGACAGGTGGACTCAGTGTTCCCTCGCCCGGACGCGAGTCACCGGGGCCCCCCTCTGGAGCCAGGCCTGGAGGTGGGGCATGTTGGCGAGCGCCCAGTTGCCGGGCCTTTACCCATGGGGCCCGGTCGGGCTTAGCCCGAAGAGGTAACATGGGCCCCCCTTCCCATGAGCTCACCACCCGTGGGAGGTGCCATAGGGGTCAGGTGCTGTGCAGGATGGGTGGCGGCAAAAGGGGGGGACCTTGGCGGTCCGATCCTCGGCTGCAGAAGCTGGCTCTCGGGACGTGGAACGTCACCTCTCTGGTGGGGAAGGAGTCGGAGCTGGTGTGCGAGGTTGAGAGGTTCCGACTGGACATCGTCGGACTCACCTCGTCGCACGGCTCTGGCTCTGGAACCTGTCTCCTCGAGAGGGGTTGGACTCTCTTCCACTCTGGAGTTGCCCCTGCTGAGAGGTGCCGAGCTGGGGTGGGCATACTTGTTGCCCCCCATCTCGGCGCCTGTACGTTGGGGTTTACCCCGGTGAATGAGAGGGTAGCCTCCCTCCGCCTTCGGGTGGGGGGACGGGTCCTGACTGTTGTTTGTGCTTACGCACCAAACAGCAGATTAGATTACCTACCCTTCTTGGAGTCTTTGGAGGGGTTGCTGGAGAGTGCTCCTCCTGGGGACTCCCTTGTTCTGCTGGGGGACTTCAACGCTCACGTGGGCAATGACAGTGAGACCTGGAGGGGTGTGGTTGGGCGGAATGGCCCCCCCGATCTGAACCCGAGTGGTGTCTTGTTATTGGACTTTTGTGCTCGTCATGGATTGTCCATAACAAACACCATGTTCAAGCATAAAGGTCTCCATATGTGCACTTGGCACCAGGACACCTTAGGCCGCAGCTCAATGATCGACTTGGTTGTCGTCTCATCTGATCTGCGGCCGCATGTTTTGGACACTCGGGTGAAGAGAGGGGCTGAGCTGTCCACTGACCACTACCTGGTGGTGAGTCGGCTCCGATGGTGGGGGAGGACGCCGGACAGACCTGGAAGGCCCAAACGTGTTGTGAGGGTCTGCTGGGAACGTCTGGCAGAGTCTCCTGTCAGAAGGAGCTTTAACTCACACCTCCGGCAGAACTTTGAACACGTCCCGGGGGAGGTGGGGGACATTGAGTCCGAGTGGACCATGTTCCGCGCCTCCATTGCCGAGGCGGCTGACCGAAGCTGTGGCCGCAAGGTGGTCGGTGCCTGTCGCGGCGGCGACCCCCGAACCCGCTGGTGGACACCGGCGTTAAGGGATGCTGTCAGGCTGAAGAAGGAGTCCTACCGGGTCTTTTTGGCTTGTGGGACCCCTGAAGGAGCTGATAGGTACCGACAGGCCAAGCGGGATGCGGCTCGGATGGTTGCTGAGGCAAAAACTCGGGCGTGGGAGGAGTTTGGAGAGGCCATGGAAAACGACTTCCGTACGGCTTCGAAGAGATTCTGGTCCACCATTCAGCGTCTCAGGGGGGGAAAGCGGTCTGCCACCAACACTGTTTACAGTGGGGATGGTGTGCTGCTGACCTCGACGCGGGACGTTTTGGGTCGGTGGATGGAATACTTCGAAGACCTCCTCAATCCCACCAGCATGCCTTCCAATCTGGAAGCAGGGTTTGGGGACTTGGGGTCGGTCTCTCCAATCTCTGGTGCTGAGGTCACCGAGGTCGTTAAAAAGCTCCTCGGTGGCAAGGCTCCGGGGGTGGATGAGATTCGACCGGAGTTCCTCAAGGCCCTGGATGTTGTGGGGCTGTGTTGGTTAACGCGGCTCTGCAATATTGCGTGGACATCGGGGGCAGTTCCCTTGGATTGGCAGACCGGGGTGGTGGTCCCCCTGTTTAAAAAGGGGGACCACAGGGTGTGTTCCAACTACAGGGGGATCACACTTCTGAGCCTCCCTGGTAAGGTCTATTCAGGGGTTCTGGAGAGGAGGGTCCGACGGATAGTCGAACCTCGGATCCAGGAGGAACAATGCGGTTTTCGTCCTGGCCGTGGAACATTGGACCAGCTCTACACCCTCAGCAGGGTCCTGGAGGGTGCGTGGGAGTTCGCCCAACCGGTCTACATGTGTTTTGTGGACTTGGAGAAGGCGTTTGACCGTGTCCCTCGGGGGGCCCTGTGGGGGGTGCTCCGGGAGTATGGGTTACCGGGCCCCTTGATACGGGCTGTTAGGTCCCTGTACGACCGGTGCCAGAGTTTGGTTCGCAGTAAGTCGGGCTTGTTTCCAGTGAGAGTTGGACTCCCCCAAGGTTGCCCTTTGACACCGATCCTGTTCCTAACTTTTATGGACAGGATCTCTAGGGGCAGCCAAGGCGTTGAGGGGATCCGTTTTGGTGGCCTCAGGATCGGGTCTCTGCTTTTTGCAGATGACGTGGTCCTGTTGGCTTCATCGGAACGTGATCTACAGCTTTCGCTGGAACGCTTCGCAGCCAAGTGTGAAGCGGCTGGGATGAGCATCTGCAGTTATGCGGGCGCTTTACCGGTCGATCTATGTTCCTACCCTCATCTATGGTCACGAACTCTGGGTGGTGACCGAAAGATCGAGATCACGGATACAAACGGCTGAAATGAGTTTCCTCCGCAGAGTGTCTGGGCTCTCCCTTAGAGATAGGGTGAGAAGCTCAGTCATCCGGAGGGGGCTCAGAGTAGAGCCGCTGCTTCTCCACATCGAGAGGAGTCAGTTGAGGTGGCTCGGGCATCTGGTCAGGATGCCTCCTGGACGCCTCCCTGGTGAGGTGTTTCAGGCACGTCTCACCGGGAGGAGGCCCAGGGGAAGGCCCAGGACACGCTGGAGGGACTATCTTTCTCGGCTGGCCTGGGAGCGCCTTGGGGTTCCTCCCGAGGAGCTGGAACAATTGGCTGGGGAGAGGGAAGTCTGGGTCTCTTTGCTTAGGCTGCTGCCCCCGCGACCCGACCCCGGATAAGCGGAAGATAATGGATGGATGGATGGATGGATGGATTTTAGACCATAAACTTCAAGGTTTATTTTTAACGGAAACATGGCTGAGTGCAGATGCTCCTGCTGTTCTTACAGAGGCCTCCCCACCTAATTTTAACTTTTCTTATTCAACCAGGAGTAGCCAGAGGGGAGGTGGAACTGCTTTTATAAGTTCATTAACCTTTTCCGCCAAACCTGTTTTACCTGATAATTTTACCACTTTTGAATATACTGCCTCTGTTTTTAGCACTCCTCTCCTTTTTAATCAAGAATTTTCAGAGTTTTTATTAATTTTGCACAACTCTTATGAACAATTAATTTTAGCTGGTGAGTTTAATCTACACGTGGATAACCTTTTAGATCCTTTATCAACAGAATTTTTTAATATTTTGAATTATATGGATTTTAGTCAGCATGTCATGCAGCCAACTCACAACAGAAGACACACCCTGGACTTAGTCATCACGTATGGCCTGTCCACTAGTGTGTCCTCTGTTGTTGACATGGCTGTCTCTGACCACTACTGTGTTTTTTAAAATCACCTGTTTTATCCAAATAGAAATCTCTGTGATAACTGTCAGGAAACGTCATCTAACCCCTGAAGTGGCTGCAGGTTTTCTTGAAGTTTTTAATAAAAGTTTCCTCCTGTGCCTTTATCTTCCCCCTGTGATTTTATCGTGAATGATTTTAACAGTAGGCTTCAATCTGCTCTTGACCTGCTGGCTCCACTAAAAGTTGTAAAAACTTATTCAAAACATACTATACCATGGAGAAATGAAAACCTTAAGAAATTAAAGAGGAGCTGCAGGGTGGCAGAAAGGAAATGGAGGAAAAACTAAATCACAATAAATCATCAGATATACATAGAACATCTCAAATCATACAATAACGCTGTAAGAAATTCCAGAAATTCATACTTCTCCAGAATCATCTCAGAACCTAAAAATAATCCCAAAATTCTGTTTTCCACCATTGACAACATTCTCAATCATACCTCTACTGCACTTCAGAAAAACCCCTTCAAACACTCTGCGTGAGGAGTTTGCAAACCACTTCAGAGGAAAGGTAGACACCATCAGATGTAACATTTTATCTTCTCAGAGTAACATGGTTTTAGACAAATCTGAGTGTGTGTCTCTACCAGAAGAAACGCTGGACAGTTTTGTCCTGGTGGCAGCTGGGACCCTTGATAAAGTTTTATCCTCAGTGAGGCCCACTACTAGTGCCCTGGACCCGATTTCCACCCGGTTTTTTAAGCAATTTTATGAATCTTTTAAAGACGAGATTTTTACCATGATGAATTGTTCCCTTCAGACGGGGGTCTTTCCTGCCGCCTTTAAAGGGGCGGTAGTGAGGCCCCTGCTGAAGAAGAGCAATTTAGATTTTAATGATTTTAACTACTTCCGATCGGTATCTTACCATTTTTAAGCCAAGTTTTAGAAAAACTTGTTTTAAATCAACTTAATGATTTTATTAACGCTCATAATGTCCTAGAGAAATTTCAGTCTGGTTTTAGGGTGAACCACAGCACAGAGACAGCTCTTTTAAAGATTTTAAATGATTTTAGATTAAATTATGATGCTCAGAAGGTGACAGTGCTGGTTCTACTGGATCTAAGCGCTGCCTTTGATACAGTAGACCACACTATTCTTTTAACTCGTTTAAAACAGATTGGCCTCTCTGGTGCTGTTCATAAATGGTTCACATCCTATCTCACAGACAGGACTTTTATGGTAAGTTTAGATACCTGCTCCTCTAAGCTCCACAAGATCACATGTGGTGTGCCCCAGGGTTCGATTTTAGGCCCAGTGCTTTTTAACCTTTATATGCTCCCTCTTGGCAGCGTCATCAGAAGACATGGAGTTAACTTTCACAGTTATGCTGATGATACACAGTTATACATCTCCATGTCTCCTGATGACACACGGCCAATGGACGCACTTTTTAACTACATTTTAGACATTAAATCCTGGATGGCAGAAGACTTTCTCCAACTCAACCAGGACAAAACTGAAGTTTTAGTCATCAGTCCTGAGGCTCAGAGAGAGAAGCTTTTACCAAAACTACAATCACTGTCTTTTAATCCTTCTCTACAAGTGAAGAACTTTGGCGTGATTTTTGACTCTGAACTGACCGTTATTCCTCACATAAAAAATATTACTAAAATAGCTTTTTATCACTTAAAGAACATCGCCAGAGTCCGCCCCATTCTCTCTCGGGCCAATACGGAGACGCTGATGCATGCTTTTATCACCAGTAGGATTGATTACTGTAATGCCCTGCTTTCTGGTGTTCCCAAAAAGACTACCTCAAGTTTACAGCTTTTACAAAATTCAGCAGCACATGTCCTGACTAAGACCAGGAGGCGGGAACACATTACACCTGTCTTAGAATCACTGCATTGGCTCCCCGTATGTTTTAGGATCGATTTTAAGATTCTTTTAATAATTTTTAAGTGTCTTAATGGTCTTGGGCCTTATCTTTCGGAATTGCTTTTACCATATGAACCTTCGCGGTCTCTGCGCTCCTCTGGCAGCCATCTCCTTGTCACCCCCAAAGTCAGGACACACACTCATGGTGAGCCGTCTTTCTGTTATTATGGCCCTCACCTCTGGAACAGGCTGCCAGAGGACCTCAGGGCCGCAGAGAATGTTCATGTTTTTAAGAGCAGGCTCAAGACACACCTTTTTAATATAGCTTTTAACTGATTATTATTTATTAAATCTGTTTAATTACTGTGCATGTTTTGATTGAATTTCTTTTTAGCTTTTAGCTGGCTATTTATCAAATATTGTTTATCTGCTTTGTATTTTTATTTGATCATATCTTATAATTGTTTTAATTTTAATATTTTAACTTATTTTAGTCTTCCTTCCAGTGTTTCCTCTGTGGGAGCCCTCTGCCTCGGGGGCGGTGGTCGGCTGTGGCTGCCTTGGTGCTCTCCAGGTGGTGCTTGGGTGGAGATGGGGGTACCAGCCCTCCCTCCTCTGGGCTCCCTGGGTCAGTGCCTTGGCTGCTGCTGTTGACCTGCTGCTGCCGATGTAGATGGCTCCCATGATGACGTTTCCTGGCTCATCTGTACTCAGCCCGTTTTGGTTTTGTCTATTGTTGCTTTTATGTGTGTGCATGGGAGATGGGGGGTTATAGTTGTGGTGATGTTTTTTACTTTTGGGTTTTGGGAAAGGGGGGGGATTGTGGGTCATTTTAATCTGTAAAGCACTTTGAGAAACTTTGTTGTGGTTTGAAAAGCGCTTTATAAATAAAGTTTGATTTGATTTTATATTTCCCAAGGCTGTCTCCATGAGCTTATCACTCTGCATTTATAATGAAGTATGCCAAGATAATATAAAAAATATATAATGAAAACTGTCAGTTGGTTGGGAAGTTATGATAGAAAAGCAGATTGCAGAACTATTACAATATGTTTTAAATATTTTTTCCTACATAGGGATACAATGTAAAAGAGCAAAAAGCTGTCACATTTGGCACAATGCTAATTTAATACTGTTTAGGTCAAATTTATTTAGTCAGAATTATTCTAAAACCTTGTTTTACACCAGAGAAACCTCTGTGGCCTCAAAGCGGGAAACAGACAGCTGCAGACAAAGTCTTCAGGAAGAGCTGGGAACCGTCAATTCATTTGGATGGAAGACCTGTGGATCGCTTCGTCTTCAACTCTAATAAACCCACCAGGTCCCACCGCTTTTCTAAAGTGAACAAGGACAGCCACACACATCCACTGGGGGATGTAGGTAAGACAAATTAAGTTCAAATAAGAGGTTGTTGAGAATGTGAGTTGGTCAGTTCATCCTAGCAAACCAAACTAGACCAAATGTTCGGACAGCAATACAAGTTATTGAAAGAAAAATAAATAGACGAGCTGTACAAAGATCAAATTTGGCTTAGATATTTTTGTGAATTCTCAAATGTTGGAGTTCTCAAGACCAAGGCCAACAGTGAGAGGATGAGCAAATGTATATATACAAAGTCGACATATGAAGTTGAGGAGAGAGAAAACACATCTGAGTGCATGTGCAATTGATTTATTTTCAGTGGATTAGTTCATAATTGGACGTACTTTCTACAAGGTTCGCCAGAAAAAAGGAAGTTGGAACAGGACTTGTATATGTGATGAACAGTCATTGGCTCAGTGGTTATTTTAGATTATAAAGTAATATTTAGGTCCCCTCTTGTAAAGAATAATTTGGGTTCTTGTTCCTCCCAAACAAAAACAGTAGTCTGCATTGTTGAGACAGTGTAACCTGCTTTTGTCATTATTCTATTTGCACCGGTCTTTGACAACTCAGAGCCAAACTTCATGAGAGACTCAAAGTCTGGAGAAAGCCCCTTTCCAAACCCAGCCCTGCTCCTATAACTCCATTTTATCTGTTGTGGTAACTTGTTATGAGCATGTGTGGTGATGGAAGTGGTGCACAGTAGTGAAGTCATGCATCTTCCTGCATTGTGTCTTGTTTGTTGAAAACAGCAACTAAAGATGCATTTTGGTTCGTGTCTGCTGCTCAGTCTACGTTGTGGTAGTCCTTGAGGTCTTTCCAGCACTGGTAAGGTTCACTATAAATCTTTGACAACTGGGCTGCAGTTTTAGTTCTGCCTCTCCAGAAATTCCTCTGGGTCCATATGCCGTTCCCTTAGCAGCATGAAAGCTGCATCAGTTACCATAAATAACACCGCTCTCTTTGCTTCCACGTCATTAAAATGTCTGGCCAGCCACTGCTGGAGCAACAAAAACAAAAAAATAAGTTGACTTATTAGGAGCAAGAAGGAGAGAGATGAAAAGTAATGGAAAGAGGAGATTAGGAAAACCATTCCACTTTTCTCATTAATATCCCATAAAAAGAACTGACCTGCTCCTAAGAAAAGGAAAAAAGATAATACCCTGATTGGATAAAGTTAGAGAAAGTTTTGTTCTGCAACTGACAGCATAACAAATACAGTAAGTTTCTTTTCATATTTTAGACCCAGAGTGGATTAACCTGGACGGATTTGCCGTGTTGAGTCACGCACCTGTCAACAACTCATCAACAGGTAAACTTTATCCCAAAGAAGCATTTTCTTTCATGCATATATGTTCCCTGGCCACTTTATTAGGTGCATCTGTTCAATTGCTCATTATCACAGATGGCAGAAACTTAATGCATTTAACCATCTACATAATGTAGATGCGAGGAGAGGGAAGAATGGGGGTTGAAGTGTCTATGAATGTTTCATGGTTGTTGGTGCCAGTTGAGCTAGTCTGAGTGGTCAGAGACTGCTGATAAACTGGGATTTTCCTGAACAACCACCTAACAGGTTTACAGAGAATGGTCCAAAAAAAAAAAAAAAAACAGCGAATGGAAATTGTGTGACCAAAACGTCTTGTTGATGTTAGAGGTCAGAGGAGAACGAGCATACTTGTTCTAGATGATTAAAAGACTACAGTAGTTACAACTAGGGTATGCAATATATCAATATATAACATGTCAAACTAGATGCTCTAAAGCAGCTTAAGACCACACCAAATGGCTTGAGTCTCTTTTTTAGCAGACATTAAGATGTTAGGATAGAAAATTGGCTTAAACACATTGTAAACATGGATTCATGCCACCTTGCATCTTTGTTTCACACTGGTGGTGGAGGTGTAATAGTGTGGATATATTTTATTATCCCCCCTTTTGACCCTTACTACCAGATGAACATTGTTTAAAAAACAGAGCCTACCTGAGTATTGTTGCTGACAATGTCTGAGCAGAGCATCTTCTCATAGCTACTTCCAGCAGGATAAAGCATTATGTCACAAAGTACAAACCATCTCAAACTGGTTTCCTAAACATGACAGTAAGTACTCCAGTGGCCTCTATAATCAAGCGATCTCCATCCAATAGAGTGGTTCCTACCCATTAGTAACACTGAGTACCCAATAAAGTGGTGAATTTTATATTCTGTATACCTTACGGACATTTATGGCTGGTGAGCACAATTTTCTTTAGGTTTTCAGCCTGCAGTATCCTGTTCCCTTCATCCTCCCACTTTTAATTTTCCTATAGGATCCAAAGAAATTGTGACTCATGGTTTGCCATATTTTTAACCAGGTATATTTTCCTTGTGGGTTATCCAAAATTCAACATCGATGGAAGAGTGTGTGGTAATGGTATATACTACATAAATGACATCATATTTCCTTTACAGTGATCTCAGTAGAATGCAAAGTGGTGTGAAAATTTGTAGAAGACATATGTGTTTCTTGCTTACTGTCACATTAACTTCTTTGGGTATTTGTCATAAGCTGTAAAGAACCTGTGGAACTGTGATGTTGAACATTATATCCCTCGTTCAACAGTGCTTTGCAGGTAATTCCCTTTGTCCTGGAAGGTTTGCTCCTTGACACTTTAACATGCTGCATTTACTTAGCTTTTATTTATGCATGAAAGAATCAGCATTGTTTTTATCATAAATAAAAAAGTTTGGTTTCCATTGGTTGCAAACTAGTTTAATAAAGCAATTTGAACTGCCTGGTTGCTAAAATCTGTTATACAAATAAACTTGATCTGACTTGTTTTAAAATACTGTTCTATAGCTTCATAATTTAGGTAAAACGATTAAGAAAGCATTTCAGACAAGTTTTGAACTATTTTTTACTTTTTTTCATATTAAATGGAAGTTGATAATTTGATCTATACTGTAAACACTCTCTATTGAAAGGGTAATATGAACAGACACATGTTCACACTGTTTCAGTTTGGTCTCTCTACACGTCTCACATCTTAGGCTTTTGAAGGGATCATGGAGAAACCACTTTAAAATCTTCTCTGGGAAGAGCAGAGAATCAAGAACCACAAACTTTCTTTTATGTCAGCAAGGCTAACCAAAATTCTGCTCCGCAGGGAAACAGTTTTTGCTCAGTTTTGCTTTAGTGGCTTAGTAAACCAACTGCTTGGTTAATATCAAAGTAACAGTAGGCAAAAAAAATTTTTTTCAATATTTATTAGATATTCATAAATGGTTAAACAACACAAGCTATTGTTACCATAACATGAAGATAATTTAGGTAATTGAACTGAAAGATGGAGGGATTTTACTACACACTCACTGCAACCTAAGTTAGAGATACAGGCAAATGCATGATTTAACAATGCAGTGTTTATTGGCTCTCCAGCAGCAAGATCAGATATCAACAAAGCCAATTAGATAATTTACTTGTTTTATATTAATTGGGGAAAGGTAACAACTTTGCTGCTTCGGGAGAATCACATCAGGTCCGTGGATGGTCCAAATTTACTACAAAGGGACACCTCAAACTGGACATAAGAACTGTTGTGAAAGTAACATTATTTTCATTTGGACAAGAAATGAACGTATGATTTTCTTTTGTTGGAGCAGAACAACATATAGTGATACAGTTGGTTTATGTACCAAACTGCTATACTATGTTTAATGCCCACAGTAATACAGTATGTTGTTGGGTTGACTCCCACACTGACACATGGTGGTGGCATGCTGTTGGGAAGCATGTTGTTTTTTTTTAGCAGAGACTTTGAAAATATGCTATGTTCATTCACGACATAATTTCAGAAGAGCTGAAAAACCTTGCATAATAATGACATCCAGTTGGATTTTTGATACGATATATTCAGAAAACAGTAAATCTAAAAAAAAAATCCTAAACATTAAACTCATTTGTCAGGTAGATGTACTGTGCACATATAGGCAGCCATTTGGACACTATATACCAATCAATGTTTCAGATTATGCGCCAAACTAATCACTGATAGCCATCCATTGATAAATAATACACAAAAACTTAACAGCATATTTTATGTGCAACTGTTATTTTCCCCTCTTGGTTTGTTAGT
Organism: Valencia hispanica; assembly: GCA_963556495.2. Lineage (NCBI taxonomy): Eukaryota > Metazoa > Chordata > Actinopteri > Cyprinodontiformes > Valenciidae > Valencia > Valencia hispanica. The sequence continues at coordinate 31,551,169 of OY747719.1, forward strand.
GATCTATCTTGCCAGCTAAAGCTCAACTGATTATCTGGGCCTGCAGGGAAACTATTTAACTTAAAATTGCTTTTGGAGCTGAAACTTTGGGGAAAGTGGGCAACACACTGTATCCTGAGATCTACATCTTCTAGTTTAATGTTTGCAATATATGGGTTGCTTTTGGATTTGGTGAAATGTCATTGACAGCAGTTACAGCCAGCTAGTTTTTTTAAAGCCCTGATGCTCAGGACATTCACAGAAATAAACATCTGGTGGCTAATTCACTGATGTGGGTCTTTCCACTGTCATTTGGCCAGACTCGCAGCACCCTCAGCCATCAAGGCAAAAGAAACAGATCAGGGACGTCACCTCTCTGGTGGGGAAGGAGCCGGAGCTGGTGTGCGAGGTTGAGAGGTTCCGACTGGACATCGTCGGCCTCACCTCGGCGCACAGCTCTGGCTCTGGAACCCGTCTCCTCGAGAGAGGTTGGACTCTCTTCCACTCTGGGGTTGCCCCCGCTGAGAGGCGCCGAGCTGGGGTGGGCATACTTGTTGCCCCCCATCTCGGCGCCTGTACGTTGGGGTTTACGAGAACGAGAGGGTAGCCTCCCTCCGCCTTCGGGTGGGGGGACGGGTCCTGACTGTTGTTTGTGCTTACGCGCCAAACAGCAGATTAGATTACCCACCCTTCTTGGAGTCTTTGGAAGGGGTGCTGGAGAGTGCTCCTCCTGGGGACTCCCTTGTTCTGCTGGGGGACTTCAACGCTCACGTGGGCAATGACAGTGAGACCTGGAGGGGTGTGGTTGGGCGGAATGGCCCCCCCGATCTAAACCCGAGTGGTGTCTTGTTATTGGACTTCTGTGCTCGTCATGGATTGTCCATAACAAACACCATGTTCAAGCATAAAGGTGTCCATATGTGCACTTGGCACCAGGACACCTTAGGCCGCAGCTCAATGATCGACTTGGTTGTCGTCTCATCTGATCTGCGGCCGCATGTTTTGGACACTCGAGTGAAGAGAGGGGCAGAGCTGTCCACTGACCACTACCTGGTGGTGAGTCGGCTCCGATGGTGGGGGAGGACGCCGGACAGACCTGGAAGGCCTAAACGTGTTGTGAGGGTCTGCTGGGAACGTCTGGCAGAGTCTCCTGTCAGAAGGAGCTTTAACTCACACCTCCGGCAGAACTTTGAACACGTCCCGGGGGAGGCGGGGGACATCGAGTCCGAGTGGACCATGTTCCGCGCCTCCATTGCCGAGGCGGCTGACCGAGGCTGTGGCCGCAAGGCGGTCGGTGCCTGTCGCGGCGGCAACCCCCGAACCCGGTGGTGGACACCGGCGGTAAGGGATGCTGTCAGGCTGAAGAAGGAGTCCTACCGGGTCTTTTTGGCTTGTGGGACCCCTGAAGCAGCTGATAGGTACCGACAGGCCAAGCGGGATGCGGCTCGGATGGTTGCTGAGGCAAAAACTCGGGCGTGGGAGGAGTTTGGAGAGACCATGGAAAACGACTTCCGTACGGCTTCGAAACGATTCTGGTCCACCATCCGGCGCCTCAGGGGGGGAAAGCGGTCTGCCACCAACACTGTTTACAGTGGGGATGGTTTGCTGCTGACCTCGACGCGGGACGTTTTGGGCCGGTGGATGGAATACTTCGAAGACCTCCTCAATCCCACCGGCACGCCTTCCAATCTGGAAGCAGGGTTTGGGGACTTGGGGTCGGGCTCTCCAATCTCTGGTGCCGAGGTCACCGAGGTCGTTAAAAAGCTCCTCGGTGGCAAGGCTCCGGGGGTGGATGAGATTCGACCGGAGTTCCTCAAGGCTCTGGATGTTGTGGGGCTGTGTTGGTTAACGCGGCTCTGCAATATTGCGTGGACATCGGGGGCAGTTCCCTTGGATTGGCAGACCGGGGTGGTGGTCCCCCTGTTTAAAAAGGGGGACCACAGGGTGTGTTCCAACTACAGGGGGATCACACTTCTGAGCCTCCCTGGTAAGGTCTATTCAGGGGTTCTGGAGAGGAGGGTCCGACGGATAGTCGAACCTCGGATCCAGGAGGAACAATGCGGTTTTCGTCCTGGCCGTGGAACACTGGACCAGCTCTACACCCTCAGCAGGGTCCTGGAGGGTGCGTGGGAGTTCGCCCAACCGGTCTACATGTGTTTTGTGGACTTGGAGAAGGCGTTCGACCGTGTCCCTCGGGGGGCCCTGTGGGGGGTGCTCCGGGAGTATGGGGTACCGGGCCCCTTGATACGGGCTGTTAGGTCCCTGTACGACCGGTGCCAGAGTTTGGTTCGCATTGCCGGCAGTAAGTCGGGCTTGTTTCCGGTGAGAGTTGGACTCCGCCAAGGTTGCCCTTTGTCACCGATCCTGTTCCTAACTTTTATGGACAGGATTTCTAGGCGCAGCCAAGGCGTTGCGGGGATCCGTTTTGGTGGCCTCAGGATCGGGTCTCTGCTTTTTGCAGATGATGTGGTCCTGTTGGCTTCATCGGAGCATGATCTACAGCTTTCGCTGGAGCTGTTCGCAGCCGAGTGTGAAGCGGCTGGGATGAGAATCAGCACCTCCAAATCCGAGGCCATGGTCTTGAGCCGGAAAAGGGTGGGGTGCCTCCTCCGGGTCAGGGATGGGGTCCTTCCCCAAGTGGAGGAGTTTAAGTATCTGGGGGTCTTGTTCACGAATGAGGGAAAAATGGAGCGGGAGATCGATAGACGGATTGGTGGGGCATCTGCAGTTATGCGGGCGCTCTACCGGTCTGTCGTGGTGAAGAGAGAGCTGAGCCAAAAGGCGAAGCTCTCGATTTACCGGTCGATCTACGTTCCTACCCTCATCTATGGTCACGAACTCTGGGTGGTGACCGAAAGAACGAGATCACGGATACAAGCGGCTGAAATGAGTTTCCTCCGCAGAGTGTCTGGGCTCTCCCTTTGAGATAGGGTGAGAAGCTCAGTCATCCGGAGGGGGCTCAGAGTAGAGCCGCTGCTTCTCCACATCGAGAGGAGTCAGTTGAGGTGGCTCGGGCATCTGGTCAGGATGCCTCCTGGACGCCTCCCTGGTGAGGTGTTTCAGGCACGTCCCACCGGGAGGAGGCCCAGGGGAAGGCCCAGGACACGCTGGAGGGACTATGTTTCTCGGCTGGCCTGGGAGCGCCTTCGGGTTCCTCCCGAGGAGCTGGAACAAGTGGCTGGGGAGAGGGAAGTCTGGGTCTCTTTGCTTAGGCTGCTGCCCCCGCGACCCGACCCCGGATAAGCGGAAGAAAATGGATGGATGGATGGATGGATTAAGAGTACTTTTGGAGTTAATGGTCCTGTTGTCAGAACCTAACTATGCAATGTGACCAATATCAAGAGAAAAAAGGGTGAACAATCTGGAAGTTAGTTGATGAAAACCAAATGATTCTGGTTCTGTTTAAGAGAATAAGTTGTGTCAGAGATGTTGGTAAAGTCAGGGTTAGGCATTTCATCAAGCATTGCTTTATGGTTTGCTGTATGCTTTTTTGCCCACAACATAGCATTTGTTTTGTCTTTGAATAAAGAGGTCATGTGTTTCTGTAGGTTGATTTTTAGGACAGCAGAATATTCTCAGGAAAATTTCACTCAGCTGTGCCTGCAGTAAACGGGATACACAGACACTAGAGACAGAAAACATGATTCCAGTTTAAAAGGCATTGATTATCCTTCCCGAGTAGCTTTGACACTGGATCTCACATGTATTCATTTTCACCTGATAACCCTTTTGTTTTTCATCAAATGTCACCTATCAAGTTTTCTGACTGACATTACTCATCCTATTGTGCATTTACCTTTTTTCATAGAAAAATTGTTTTCATCTTTTTCATCTGATTGCAATAATGAGGAAATGATTATAAAGAAAAAAGAAGCAAAAAAAAGAGAACAAAAGAGTGGGAAAATGGAAAGTGTTTTGTTTTTCGTTTGTTTTCTGGCAAGTCTTTTGTTCACCACTTCATCAGCCAGATGATCCCATTTATCAGCCAAAAAGAAGGGGATTGTTTGGCGGTGAGAGTCAATGTGTAAACGATTTCCAAAGAGCAGTTGCTACAAGGATTGGACACAAATGGAAAGCAGAACAGCAGAAGTTGGGACACATGACAGGGGACACATTGCAGCTCTACAGCTTTTCCTTTAAGTGATAAATGGCCCTGTATACGGTGACTTCAGGATGAATGGGATATGGATGTTTAATTATAAGCAAATATGTAATGAACAGAACAAAAAAAGTGCAATAATTTTCCCTGGCAGTGAGAGTCTCAACAAGCCCCTAAAGGCAAATTCAACTCAACACTCTTTACAGAAATTAATTAGGACTCTAAAGTAAGATGAACTCACGGTCAAGTGCACTTTGAGTTTTTAAAGTTCATAATCATTTGACAGGTTTTGTACGGTCCTCACAAACCCCAGCCAGGAACAATTCTGCAGTAGGACGGAGGACCAGGGTGGACAGAACAACTCAGCCTGCAGGCATGGCCTATACCAGGACACACAGGAGGGCACCGCAGTCATCCTCAGGCCCGAGACAGCCTGAGAAAGCTTTGCCAGGAACCCCACTTTTAGAAAGCAGACAGCAACACCGAACAAAGCCTCAGGCTGACCAGAGAAACCGACAAACACGCAAACTCAGTAAGAGGGTGCACATTTTGTACAACAGATAATCAGGGGTTGTATTTTTTTCTGTGATAACATTGCTAGGTAAAAATATTTCTTGGGCTATATTTAGTGTCCATAGTGTAAACCCTGACCATGCCGGGTATCCTTTTCTATTCATAGCATCTGAGTCCATTCATGTGGTGTCACTGCAGGCACAGAGAGCTCTTGGCCAGAGCTTACCCAACAACAGAGCGGCTATAACCAAAACTTCCCCACCAGGTACCAGATTAAGTTCATTACAGTCATTCAGAAGTATTAATGCCACTTGAACTTCTTTGCCTTTTATTTCTTCTTCTTTTGCCTTTGCCAACATTTATGTAATTTACTAGAACTTTTGCAGCCTTTTACAGGGTTTCTCCCAGAAGTGCCTTGCATTTTGCTTCGTAGATCTTCCCATCACCTTTGACCAACATCATCTCTGCTGAAGGAAAGCATCCCCACAGCATGATACTGCCATGATTACCTCTATTTTCTACACGCAATTTAAATGTTGGCCAAGTTTATTTTAGTCCCATCTTAGTAAAGCAACTTCTTCTAAACTGTTGCTGTGTCCCCCATATGGCTAGTGGCAAACCAGAAACAGACGTTGTTGATGCTATCTTTCAACATAGGCTTTTGTTTGTCTATTCTTCCACAAAGAACATATTTGTGGTGTGGACAAGTGATTGTTATCTCTCAACAGATTCTCCTAACTGAACTGTCACTCTCAGCTGGTTTTGTAGAGTAAACATAGAACTCTCGGCAGGTTTTTTTGGCTAATGCTCTCTATCCAAATACGATACATAGGCGTTTGTGGTTGTGAAAACATTCAAGTGGCATGAATACTTTTGCAAGTCACTGCAACAAAATAAATGTTTGTAGAGTTTGCACCCAAGAATGTTTGTCTTGATGTCTGTGAAACTGTGTGTTGTTCAGAGCCCCCTGAATATGAGGCCCGGGACATCAGTGTCAGGGTCATCTCTCCAAAGTCAGTCCTCATTTCCTGGGTTGACCCTGCAGTTGAAATGGGGAAAGTTGCCCCTGGGGCGTCCAGGTGGGCTTTTAAAAAGTGTATGTTGTTATGTGTAACTCTTTTTAAAAGTTAGGGGAAAATATTAAGGCAGAGAAAGAGCTGAAAGAATCCCTAACACTGCTCATTGTAATAAAGCGTTTTCATGTACTCTTAAATCAGATCATACACGGTCAGGTTCAGGGAGAAGGGAGAGTCGGCACGCTGGGAGTACAAGGACAGCAACCAGAGAAGAGTAATGATAGACACCCTGTCCGCTGACGGCATGTACGAGTTCTCTGTCAGGATCTCTCAAGGAGAAAAACAGGGCAAATGGAGCGTTTCAGTCTTTCAGAGGACTCCTGAGTCGGGTATGTATTATTACAGTATTTGCTAAAAAAAACCTTGTTAGGCCTTTTCTCCTTTTTTCTTCACGCCACACCTCATTACAATCACTGCATATAGGTCTCCTTTTATAAATCTTTTTGGCTGCAGCTCTATCAGAGTTGGAGCGGTTGTGCTATGTCACAGGAGCTCCTGAGCTGTGGTTGACTGGAATGTCAGAATTTACTGCCTGGCCTCCAGTTCAGATCTGCATCTGCAGCTCCATAGAAATTGCCATGGGACATTTTCAGTCCGTATATGGCAGCTGTATTTTGTTCTGTTGAAGCAATACTTTTACACACACTTTAAGAACCTGTTTTGACCTTTCATACTTCATGTTCCTTCTGCTTTTTCACAGCTGATTTTAATTTTGTTTTTTTCATTCAGTTTTATTCTCCACTCTTTCACAGCACCATCTGGGCCACCCGAAAGTTTTGAAGTCAAGCCACTAAGAGGAAAAGGAACTGCTGTGATTGCAACTTGGGATCCTCCAGAAGAATCAAATGGAAGGATAAGAGGTGGGGCCAGAAAGGGAAAGGTCCAATTTCCTTTTCAAGCATCCCCACTATCCTATATATGTGGTGTTACATATATAGCCATAGGGATTAAACTGTGAATTTGTAATTAGACCCCCTTTGCTGTACTATTTAGGTGTAAGGATAATAGGGAAGGAGTAAATTGGGATTTGACTAAAAAAGTTGAAGATACTTACTTTTTGCATCTAAAAAGAAGGCATTTTGGAAACGTATATTTTTTGTTGTTTTATCAACAAAACAATTATTTGAATTAGTCAACACTGCCACATTCAAACAATTACAAATGAACATTGAATAATTGTGTGACTTTTGTTCTGATGTGCCTTCAAATGAATAATTTGGTTTTACCTGCAATTTGCTAAAAGTTTTAGTGATTGGATCAGAATTTGCTCAAAAAGGCTGAAAACTTATTTTCTTATGGAATTTGAAATTGGAGGGACATTTTTAAATATCATGCAAAATAAAAAAAAATTTTCTCCACACAGAGTATATTCTGTCTTATGCCCCTGCTATGAAACCATTTGGGATGAAAACCATAACATACCATGGGGTTACCACCACAGCTACTATTGATGGCCTGACACCAGGAGAGCGTTATATTTTCAAGATCAGAGCCACCAACAGAAGAGGAATGGGACCACAGAGCAAGGCATTCAGTGTTGCCATGCCACAGTGTAAACACATTTGACTCTACACAGGACATGCATGCATTTATTATGAAAAATCACACATCATAACTCCTTAATAATTTTGACTCTTGTCTCTGCCAGCCAGCAACAAGGACAGTCTAAGAACTAGCCATACTACCATCAAACAGGATGTTGTTAAGAAATCAAACTTCGAGCACACAGAGGAACCAGCTACAACCCCTAAGCCATACAAGACCAACAGACATGTACGTCCACTTTTCCAGACACGCTCCTATCACGATATCATCTCCTCTATCAGGGGCTCAGTCGGGAATGGGCTGAAAAGAGGATCAACAAGAGGAGGAGAGAGAGAACATGAAAAACAAGAAGATGACAAAATACCCACAACCCCATCTCCTGTAGTAGAAACAACTACAGTTGTGTTAGAGGCAAAAGAACTTGACAACAATGTTTCCCCTCTATCTGAGGAGAAAGTTGATTATGATGAAGACTCCCTGACTACCAAAACACCCAGCCTGAAGATTTTGACACCCTCTCCAACTAAACCTGCATTTAAGCGTCCTTATCGACCAAATAAAAGACCGATCAAGATCAGGGTCCATCAAAAGACTGGATCTAAGAGTACTTCTTCTTTGTCATCCACTGGTTCAACTTCAACATCTTCAACTTCATTCTCATCATCCTCTGCTACATCCCCAGTTTCCTCCTCTTCTAAGAAGTTGTTTTCTGCTTCCACTGGATCATCTTTGTCACAACCTGCTGAATCTTCATTAATGCCTTCCTCACATATTCAAGAGTCATCAAATAATCAATCAAATAAAAAGGACAAAGTAGACTCTACAAATCATGAGACCAAAAACATTTACAAAAGACCTGATCTAACTTCATCTAGAGACAGTTTAACACAAGAAAAACCTTTGATTGCTGTCAGTTCACAGGAGAAAGAGACTACACCGGCAGGTTCTAGCTCTTCCATGGCAGCCCGTACCAGTAATGCTGGTTCTCGTTTTGGTTCAAGATATGGTTATGGACGACGACTACCTGAATCTTTTTTTCGAAGGAATTTGACTCAATTGGTAAAGGGATATAAACCAGCTGTGACCACTCAGTTTAATCTACCAAGTCGAAGTCAGAACCAAGTAGTATCAAATACAGATAGTTCAGATAAAACTCAGACATTAAGAGAAAGAAGTCAGAACCATGAAACATCAAATCCTTCCAATCCAAAATCATCCAAGTCAACTTCAGGAAGCACATTGGACAGTCAAACAACATCGGACTCATTAGTTTTTGATAAATCACAGTTTGTATTAGTGTCAAGGTCTAATGGTTCTAAAATTTTACAAGGCAGTCACAAGGCATCCACATCACAGAGTAGTCCAATCCATGATTTGAATGTAGATGTATCAGGTTCTTCTCGATCATTTTCACAAAGACTACCTCATGGTTCTTCAACTTCACCAAACAATCAAAATTCACAGACTTCAGACACATCATCTAATCAAGAAATTTCTTTCAGCAAGAGAACTGAAAATATTGATTACAATAATAAAGATAATGTAGCAAACAAAGCTGAGGAGTTAACTTTAAACTCCAGAGCTCAAACAACAAAGGAAAATAGGAAAGAAGACAGACAAGGTGAAAGTACAAATAAAAAAAATGTGGGTCCTCGTACAAGAATTAGCTCTTCCTTTGCTGAAAGATTACCTTGGCTAGCAAGTCAGTATCCAGGCAGATTTACATCAGGTTCGAGGACATCATCTTCCAGACAGGACGTTAGGACTTCTTTGACCAGGGTGTCATCCTCTGTTGGTGCAGGCCGACCACTCTTAAGAGAGATACCAACTAGGATTTCTGGGGCTACTGGTGCTTCAGGAGTTTCTGTGAAGATAGAAACAACTGAAGATCTGAAGATCACATCCATACCTGATTCACTAAAGAACAGTGTTGTGCTGAGCTCTGTGAAGCCTTCTTTTCCCAATGAACATCCAGTATCTAGTGACACCAGAAATCCAACTACAATATCTTCCTCTGAAATGTTATCTTCTTCAAATTCTGGCTCCCTCTCACTTGAGAAATCAAGTGCTCTCAGAGATTTCAGTGAGGCCACCCATAAAGAAATATCTAAAAGTGAGGATTATAAGAGAGACAATGTTGAAACACAAAGTGTAGAGAAAAATGGGAAACTTACAGATCTAACAGCTGTCCAGACAAATCCTGCATCTCCATCTATCCACAGACTTGCAGAAAACAATGAGAGCGTGGCCACAAGAGAAACTTTATCCAAAACAAGGGCTGGTACGTCTTCTGTAATAAGTCCAAGTATTCGTCGTCCTGCCGTAGGTACAAATGGGAGGGTACGGGCTACTCTATCAGCTAACAGACAGCTTGGTGGATCAAGGCTTCCTGTCAGACCACAGCTAGTGCAGAACTCTCAGCTTGGTGGGTCAACATCCGACTCATCTTCAACTTCTTCCTTAAACATGCCCAAGCTAGTCCTTACCTCTGCCAGTGACGCTGATAGTGATGCTACGGTGAAAAAGACAGAATTACCTGATGAAAACACTCATTCCACATCATCTTTACCTTCATCCAGAGACAGCTTCAGAAATCAAGGGGGTCGGCCTCGCTATTCCATAGTTAGAGGGAAAGCAAACAATGGCGGACGATTTAAGCCCGGCAACGGAAATGGTAAAGTCTTTTGGTATGAGTATGTGCTTTAAAGGTGCTGACAAATACTGTTTTACCTTAAATGAGTAGCATACGGGCATACTTGAACTAAAAGTTAATTTCAAAATTGATAAAATTGTTACAGTAAGCTCTGCCTCAAATCTTTAACTGGTAGGTAAAAATGGAAAACCGAATCTGACAGCAACAAATGAAAAAGACACCTCTTCTCATGGAAGCAAAGCTGTTGGACACAAGTTCATCACTGGGCCTGATGGAACCAGATGGGTAAACAAACGTTTAAAGTATCCCCCAGTTTCCCCCAGTTCCCCAGTCTGGTAAGCATTAAACGTATACTACCGTAAAAATGTATTTTCTCTATAGGTCGTTGACTTGGAGAAAGGTGTTCTAATGAACCAAGATGGACAAGTTCTTCAGGACTCACAAGGGAAAGCCAAAAGAGTTGTTCTTGGAGAGGATGGACGTACCATTTTTGGTAATATACTTTAGATATGATTTGCTTGCTTGCTTGTTTGTTTTTTTCATTTGTTAAGTATCATATAAAACATCTAATATCTTGAAAAAACCTTGTTTTTTCAAAAGACTGCAGTTTGGATGCAAGCTAATCACTGGAGAAAGATACTTGTAAAAAGCTCTGTTTTTCCATATTTAATAAATTGATTTTACATCATGTGTATATTTTTGCACTCATAAATGATTGTTGAAAAATGGCAAATTGGCATTTGTATAGAGTTTTAAATTTGATCAATTTTTTCACTTTTAAAACGTATAACAAATAAATTCCTCTGCCCTATCATATGCCACCAGATCATATGGGTAGCCCCCTCATAAGCCAGGAAGGTATTGCTTTGTTTGGTCATGGCAGAGACAGCCAGCCTGTAGTCAACCCCAAGGACAAGGTCCTCATGATTGGAGGAAAGCCTGTTCTTGGTTTGGATGTGCCTCTTCCCAGAACTTCCACCACCACCACTACTTTGGTTCCCACTACCACCTTAGAACCAACCACCACAGATTGGGCCATAGAGGATTTTAGCACTGCATTGCCCTACCCAACTTGTCCACCAGGAACTTTCTCCAAAACAGATGAATTTGGATATCCAATTCTTGATCCAGAGGGAATTTTGGACTGCTATCCTGAAGGTGAGAACATTGCGGTTACATTGACAAGAGAGATCTTTGCATGAGAAAGATCACACTCACACTGACAACATTGTTTTGCTATCAGGTTCTCGACTGAAGCTAAATTAATCATCAAAATAGTGAACAAAGAAATATTATCTCACTCAGTTGAATATCTAGGTCAAGATTAGGAATGCTTCCTGTTTGTATCCAGAGAGTTCCATAAATATGTATTACTGTGTGATCTGGTGTGTTTATAACAGATCTGTGTGCATCCAAGTTAGACCACAGAAACCACATGTAAGTCTGCATGTGGGAGCTGGCTACGGTCACAGTACCGACTGGTTAAACACTACAATCTGTCATCTGCACAATGTCATTGGTGTTACAATATGCCAACAAACATGCATAAACATACAACAGGACATTCCTGTTATTGACTGCATACAGAGATGATAATTTGTATATAATCTAACCCAGGATTAATCGAAATGAATGCAATTACATCACATACAAACAAATCAAATAACAATCACAAAGCTGTTTTAAAAAGAAAACGTATTTTGTTGTCATTATGTTGGTTCATAAACTTCAAATGAATTGTGAGATTGATGCTGTAGCTTGTTCTACTTCTCTGACAGAGGAATCCTCAGGGATGGAAATGGACCCTATGCTTACAGTGGCCATGATGCCTGATGCTTTAGGTCTTGAGAAAGGTATTGGCTGAGTTTGGCTTTGGACCAATCTACCACAGGCTTGGACTGACTAATTGCACACCATGATCTTTGTTTGTTGCTGGTCACACCATTCTGCGTTAATTACTTGCCAGCTTTTCTCTTCTCTACTTTGTTGACCTTGCCTGTGGTCTTCATTTTGTTTCTTCTCGAAAGCATTTGTTTTGCTTGATGTAAGTTTATTACTCTGTTCTTGGACCACATCCATTATATGCTGCCTTGAATCACTTTCTTTTCCAAAAACCTCCCATCATTACTAAGCTTAAGAGAATGTACTTGCTTATAATTTTGATCAATGTATTTGCTGTTTCCACCCTCTGTTGTTATATAGTGGATAGAACCTAGCTTCAGCCAAACAGCAAGCTGAATGAATAACTGCAGGGACTGTTTTGTGTGAGAACTTACATTTACTTTGCTCCTTTGGGGAATTAGATGCTTATAATATTTTTTGTTTTTTTTCGGGCTTGCCAGAAAAGTCTCGCTGAGTTCTGAATATTGTCTTAGTGTTTTTCTGCCATGGCGCTGAGCTGGTCAGCATGTATGTGGGCCATGATGTAACGCCTCGACACACTGGTGCAGCCCAGGAAAGAAACTAGGATGAAAGAGGAAGGAACTTGTTAAATTTCATCCACTAAAACATTACACATTTGTTTTGTTTGGATATTTGTCAAGTATTTGTCACACATGCAAATAATGGGTAGCAAAAATACAGCTTTAGATACTAATTACAGGCAAGGCAAGTTTACCCATGTGTCTACAACTGAGTAAACTAGTCTGACACTTTCATTTTACAATCATTGTGAAGACTACAAAAGATAAATGTTAAGGCATAAATATTGTAAATTTGTTGATTAAATACTCATTAACATGTATGATTCCTAGACTTACTGTTGGTGCAGACCACCTTACCACCAACTACCACTACAATTCCCACAACTACTACCACTACTACAGTGATCCCAACTACAGAGCCACAGACCAGGCAGTCCAACAGAGGTCCTATATCAGAGTTTGATCTCAGTGGAAAGAAGCGCTTCACAGGTACTCAAACATTTACTTCTGTGTCCATCAACAAAAATACACTCACCAGCCACTTTATTTGATACACCTGTTAAATTCCCTGCTAACATACATAACAAATCAGTTAATCACTTGGTAGCAACTCCATAAATGAAGGCACTAAAGGTGGTGAAGATGACTCACTGAAACTCCAGCTCATCATCAGAATTGGGAGATAGAGGATTTAAGTGGCTTTGAACCTTACATGTTGTTGTTGACAGACAGGCCTGTTAGTGTATTTCAGAAACTCCTGATCAATGTGATTTTAACACATTGCCATCTTTTAAGTTTACATAGAATAGTCAGAACATATATAGGAGTATATATAAGTATGTATAAGAGAATATTTCTAGTGGTTGAAAATTATTTGGACAAAAATGAGAATTAGCAATGGATAGAGAATTTAAGAGGGCAGAAAAGCAACAGTCACTCAAATAACTATTTGTTTCGACCAAGGTTGTAACAACCAAGGTCTCTGAATGCACATTAAAATAAATGATGCGGATTGTGTCCATTCATTTATGAGCACAGTATACCCATCATTCTCTTATAGCTACTTTGAGCAAGATAACACAACATCTCACAAAGCTCAAGATTACCATTTGGTGCATTCCATTTGTGGTCGGAACTCAGAAATTCCGACTTCTGAGTGGGAAAAATCTACTTGAAAGCCCCCCTGAAGTTGGACTTCTCACTCTGAAAGTCTGAGATTTTTTCTCGCTACGACTTTCAATATGGCTGTTCCTCACAACAACAGCAATGGCTATGGTGGAAACATGTTTATTTTACAAGACACACTATTAAGAGTGTGTCTAAAATCAATGTTACATGTAGAGCCTGTAACTCTAAACTTAACAATATAAAAGTAGTGTTTGCATAGGGATGGTACAGCTTAAAACAATGTTTCTAAAAGTTACAACCAACTATGGCTACCTCTGCGTCGCCATATTGGATCCTGATTTATCTGACTACATTATCTGGATCACTGTTTACTCGGGCGTGACGTCAAACCCAGAGTTTCGACTTCCGAGGTAAATAGAACACACCATTAGATATGCACAGTTTTTAAACTTGTTGCATCTGCAAGATAATGTAATGTCAATATAGACTCCCAAAACTCTGAAGAAGGTATTCAACACCTTGTTGAATCTATGTCTGTAATGTTGCACTGGTTCTGCAGGTCAAAGAGGGATCCAGTAGCAAGGTGTGCCTAATAACGTGGCTGGTGAATGTATAAGTTTGCAGCTTTTGCTCATCACTTAACTCTCTTCTAATGTTTCCTGTTACCCAAAAGAACATGTTGTCCATTCACATACCTATAAAAACCAGACACAGGTTTGCAAGAAATGGCAAATGTGCAAAGGAAAACAAATGCCTTGTTCACAGTGTGTTGCTCCAATCACAAGCATTCAAATAACCTAATTTTTGTGTTTTAATGTAACCCCTTCTAGCAGTTAGACATGAGTTTCAAATACCAAATGTATGTTTTCATTATGAATAACCTTGATTACCATCTTAGCAGGCAATAAGTCAGATTTATATTCTTTTTTTGTCCTACCATCTTCAAATGTTAAAAAATACATACTGAAGGCTTGTATAATTTGTTGCTGCAGAGAAAATATGTCGCATTTTTATTCAATGAATGGAAATCTATTATCCATCTAACACTTGTTTTTAGGAAGACAGCATCTTTATGTGACTGTGATTAATAAACGATTCAAAAGTAATTTCACTCATTTGAAGTCACTTTTTTTCCCCCTTTTAGTAAGTGTATATGTTCAGATGTTTTTTTTTAATTCTATATTGATAGCAGTTAATAGCTGTTTTTTAAAAATTATTATTATTATTATTATTATTATTTAAACTTGACCTTGGGAAAAGAAGCCAGTATACCTCGTCTGTTAAATATAGATGTGTAATTTGCACAAACCTGGGGAAACCACTTGCGAAGTGAAAGAAGCTGTTGCACAACTTTTTCACTGTCACTGTAATACTTATCGGTTATCGAATTGACTTTGACTTTTGAAATCGCAGAAACATCCAGCTATTTTAGAAGGGTGACGAGACATCTGGTTATCATAAAATGTTATACAGATTTTGGTCCATCAAACATCTCTGGATGCAGAGATACCCATTGTGATGTGAACTCTTGCAGTACTTTATCCTTGAGTAATAGCATTTTTTTTCTTACAAACAGATTAAATGGATACTCTCACTCTCAATTATGTTGATATTTGAGAGGAACCTTTTAAATAATAACATTTATGACCATATTTTTATGAATACAGTATCAAAACTGGATGACTCTGCTCCTAAAGCAAAATACTATGATGCAACAATGCTTAACATCCACAGTTTTATGAATATGTATTCACATTACCATGTGAAAGCTATTATTCTTCCACGTTAAAAATGGAAATCATAAAATCTGAAGAGGCTGGCTTCAGCAGAGGGAGATGAGTCTGTTGGCTCAATGTGGAGACTTCCTCCTCCCAGTTTATTAGTTTAATATATTTAGGTCCACATCTGCAGCTTGCCAGTCCACTGACACGTTTTAGCAAAAAGTGTCTGACAGAAACATCTGCAGCCTCCCAGTTTTGGCTTGTCTGAATACATTTGACTCAAGGGCAGCAATGGACAAACATATTCCCTAATTATTTTCAATGTCTGGAGATTGAGGTGAAAGTATGTTTGTCTTCACTTGTTTTAGCCCTAATCTGTAAAGTGCTACAAACGTTTTTGGACTTAGACTTTAAGCCAGTGTTTTTACAAAGCAATCCCCTGAATATTGTCTGTTCCAAGGAAAAGTAATGTAGAGTTTTATTTTATTTTAAAATCTTGATTAAGACACATCTAAATTCATAATGCCTAACTGAAATAAATCACCCTGTGTTGGCCCTCAGCTCCTTATGTGAACTACATCCAGAAGGACCCAGGTGCACCTTGCTCTTTAACGGAGGCTTTGGAGTTCCTTCAGGTAGATGTTCTGGAAAACCTGATGGAGAAGGACAGCAAGGCAGTTAATCAGAACCAGCCTCCAAAACACAAACCTCAGAATTTTACGGTGGTCGCTATGGAAGGCTGTCACTCTTTTATCATCCTGGACTGGGCCAGACCTCTGAAAGATGATATGGTGTCAGGTAAGGAATTATTTTTCCAAACAAAACTGTGCTCGCCACTTGCTCAACTACTCCCATCACTAAATAATGAAAACAAAATCAATGTCAAATGGGAATTAGTGGCCTCACCAGCAAGGTCCCCATTTGCAAAAAATTGCACCAAATATTTGCTTTTTTGCTCAAAAAATTATTCCAATCTTTGGTATGTCCCAAAAGTCCCTGTTGAAACAAACAGTCATTTATTTAAGATGATATATCCTCATAAAATTTCCAATCCCACAACTAGCAGAGGGTCCCATGCTCAATAATGGCAGGGTGAGAGCATATCCAATGGATATTCTCTATTCCTAGGCGTTACTATCTCTTTGAAGAATCAATGTAATCCTTGCTATGTCCATATTTAATGATAGAGCACCATGTACTTTAAAACATTTCTGTCTGCAAAATTCTCAAATGTCAGTGCTGCTGTGGAGACAATCCCCATGGCCTTGTCACATCAGTTTATATTTCTCTATGACGCTCCACAGGTGAGGTTTTACTCTTAAAAACCAGAGCCAAAAAGAGCCCTAACGTTAAACAAAATATAACCTGTTTCATCAACTTCTACTTTACTGTGGTTTAGCACATATGTTTAACATGTTTTTAGCTATTCCTCCTGGCTCACATTGAAGAGCTGGTCCCAGAAGTGTTCTGTGAAAACGAAAAAACGTCTCTCAATAAACACATGCAGAATGGTTGCTTTACCCCTACTGTTTCACATGGAAAATAAAAAATCTCCAGACTTGGAATATGGTATATGGAAAGTATGTATCAAAGAAAAATCTGAAGAAAACAGTGGACTGTATGTGGGGTTGGGAGCTATCACGATAAGAGTCTGGCCTATCAGGATAACAGTGGCCACATAGAGGAACAGTCTGTTTCCTTTGGCAGATAAACACAGGCTGCTGGTCATACTGTGGACAACTTGATCTTCTGATGTGTAAAACAGATCGATGTCATGATGCTACTTGTGTTTTCTTGCTCTGTTTCTTTTATACTTCCTCCCCCCTCTGCCTATGAAAATTATGTAGTGTCTTGAAAAATATCCTCTATCTAATATTTCTCTATCTCTCTATTAGGGATGGGCATAATTAATCGATGATCGATTAATTAATCATTAAGAATTTAATCGATGACTTTTTTTTTTACTGATCAATCAACGCATGTTCTGTTGCGTAGTGTGAGTTTTGAAGGAATGCAATTAATTTTGCTATGTGGCAGTAATTAAACACTTTACCACATGAGGGCAATGACTGAAAATAAAACCCACAGGCCGAATCAGTTTCTTGCCAGTTTCTGTGTATTTCAAAAGTAGCATTGTCATGAAGAAGTCGCAGCAAAGTGTGGCGTGGGACCACTTTGACTAAAAAAACAAACAAACAAAAAGGCTCGGTTCACTCCCAACACCGCGAAGCTGTGTATAAGTACTTGAACGCACTTCCAACCCTGGTTAGAAGCGGAGCATCCTGCTCTTGGTCTCAACCTAGCATCAAGTTGGTGTTAGCACGGAGGAGCCGAGATGCACAACAAGTAGAGAAACTTACTCACCGATTCCTTTCTGAGGGAGGCTCCGCCACACCTGGATTGCACCCCTACAGACTGGTGGAAAATGAATTAAACAAGATTCCAGAGGCTTGCCAAGTTTCACGGAGGTTTGTGTATAACAGCGATGTCTGTCCCCTCACAGCAGGTGATCTCAGCGCTGCAGGTCAGACGCGACAGCAGCTTTCGCTTCTGACCCCAGCGCATGTTAACATGCTCATCTTTCTCAACAAAAATCAGTAGACTCATGCTAAAGTTGTGTATAAGTTACAGTTTCTTTTTTGTGTCTTTTTTACTCTGTTAATGAGAATAATTTATTGTTAGGTACGCTGATCTCTCTCATCCTCTTTCTCGACTCTTTTTTGCCAAATGTAACACAAAACTATAAGACCTATAAGTATTATATATTTTTATTAAGTTATTGTTTAACGACTTTTTTTTTTTTTTTTTTACTTTTTGGGAGAAGAAAAAAAATATGAGCGTCAGTTGTGTTAATGAGTACCGTCTTTTAGCTGTCGGCTCCGCTGCTTATAGCGCATATTTTCTTTGTGCAACTACCGTGAATTAATTCCGTTTAACTGCCACAAGAGGTGTCCCACTTGTAATGAAGATCTCAATGAGGAAACACGCTATTTTTCTATTCTCACTGCATTTTAATATATATGAACACTGAATTTTAATATAAAAATATCAATGATTAATCGAAAATCGATCGTTAATTCTCCTGATGATCGATGAAGACAGTTTAATCGAATGCCTATCTATCTATCTATCTATCTATCTATCTATCTATCTATCTATCTATCTATCTATCTATCTATCTATCTATCTATCTATCTATCTATCTATCTATCTATCTATCTATCTATCTATCTGTCTGTCTGTCTGTCTGTCTGTCTGTCTGTCTGTCTGTCTGTCTGTCTGTCTGTCTGTCTGTCTGTCTGTCTAATAGTGAGAATATATGTTTTCCACAGAGCAAAAAGACAGATGGCCAATGAAACTATGAAACTAAACTATGTACATCAGAGAAGGAATAAAGATATGTAAGAAGAAAAACAAAGTCTATGGTATTTCCCTTCTGCACAGAGAGCACCCAACTGTTTTGATACAGGTCCAATGAACACAGAAGGAAAAGTCAAAAACTCCAATAGAAACATTATGTAGTTTAATGTGCAGCAGAGCTGGTTACCACAATTTTCAAGTTAATAACCGAGGGCCACATGACCTAAAAAATAGATTTTAATTTAGGGAATTCTCAGAGTAGCCACTTTACAGTGTAGTAAACCTTTCAATTCGTTTTTTAAAAATTGCAAGACTCTTTTCAAGTGTACAGAACAGTATTCACATCTTTAATTCTGTTTTTAAATTAAAGGTTTCAAATAAAATCTGAATATTCATAAAAAACCAAAATATCTGATTTCAGTCTGTGAAAGCATTACAATTCATTTTGCATTGCTTCCTAAAGGCTACATGGTCCACAGTGCTTCTTACGACGACATCCTCAACAATAGGTGGTCCTCCAGAATCTCCAATGGGACCCACCTGCCTGTGGAAAATCTCAAGCCCAACTCCAGGTAACATACAGTATATGTAATGGTGTGTGTTTATGCCCCAGCACAATTCATGCATATTTGCTTAGAGAAAGGGTCATTACTGGTTTTTAAGTAATTTAAAGAACAACCTCACACTACAGAGGCATAAAAAGAAGAACGTGATTTTAAAGAGATTTGCTTGGATCTGTGTATCCTTACTGTGTAAGCTGATCTTTCTGTAGAGTTCTCTCCAGCGTTTTATAAAAGTGCATGGATGTCAAACCAAATTCATACTGCTTAGAGTAGATTGTGAGCTGGACTTTGTAAAGCTGAGAAAAGCCTTCTCAGAGTCAAGTAAATTGGGTAAATGGAGTCCGGCAAAGAAACAGATTTCAACCTAATGTGACACATGGCTGTAAAACTCTGTTGAGAGCTTAGAAGATTCAGCGAAAAGTCAAAACAGCACTTATTATCCAACACTTACCAACAAATATAGTAAAATCCCAGCTGTTTCTGAGGTTAGAGTTTCCAAAACCTTGTTTTACTGTTTTAACAATACAATCATGTAAGAATAGATTCCAAGAGAGCTGCTGCTGGACAGTCAAAGCCCATCTAGGGTTACATGAAAGTCCTTAGCAATTTTTTGTTCAAATTTGGTGATTTGGAAAAAAAATCAGATGCAAAAACGTGGATAGCCCACCCTTCAGTCTTTTCCAGGTAATGCTGTTTAGGCAAGGCAAGTATATTTATGTGTCACCAATCATACACAGGATATTCATAATGCTTTACAAAGGAAAAAGGAAACAAATGTTATAAAGGAAAAAATATATACTGTAAAGACGAGCAATACTTTAACAGAGTAACAGGAATTCTTAATTAACCAGCTAATATTAGCTTGTTGGTGATGGACTAGTAACATGTCTGGGGCATACACTAACTCCTGCCTAATGTCTGCTGGAGTTAGGTATCAGATGGATGGATGGATGGATGTTAGCTTGTGTTACTTAATAAAAACAAAACAGCCTCCTCAATAACCACTTAAATACTAATACTAAACTTATTGGGTGTCTATTCTATATTTTGTCTTAAGTCTATTTATCATAATCAACAATTAGAATTAACAGTACATTTATTTTTATGACATAACTATAATAATCTAATTGTAATATTTGAGCAGCTTTTCTATTTCAAATGAAAGCAATCAGATTATATCATCAGTTTGTTTGAAATGCTTGTCAAAATACCATGATAATGTGAAACAGATAGATAGATAGATAGATAGATAGATAGATAGATAGATAGATAGATAGATAGATAGATAGATAGATAGATAGATAGATAGATAGATGAGTATGTTCATAAACTCTGTTCATGAGTACATACACATGCAATTATTTTGTCACACTAAATTAGGCTCAAACATTAGTTTTATAAATTGGTTGGTTGTATTGGTGTAGCATTTTGCACTTTGTTTTAACACTGTTTTGCATTTACTGAACGCAGTTTCATCTTTTGCCCTTTTACATTACATCATCTCTCAGCAGCCGCATTGCTTTAATGTCTCTCGCTCTGTGAAATATTTTGGTCAGTGTCGTCATATGGCCAGTGATTAGATCCAGGCTTGTGGCGGCATGTGATGAAACTTTCTGGGTAGAAAGTGATGGACCATGAACTTACTGTATCTGGCCTTGCAGAGTCAAAAAAAACATTGCATAAATCAGTCATATAGTGGAAACATTTGCAAACTCTTCTAGTTACCTGCTTTGTTTTCATTGTGACGGGACTTTATAATTCATCTTCCACCCAGAGACAGAGGGCGCTAAGTGCAGGAGTTTGTTTTGCCATTTGGCAATAATATGTGTGACATGCACTAATGCTCTCAGTCAGAAATGTATTCTTTGAATACCTTCCCCACTTCCCAATTTTTCCATTTGCTCTCAACAATTAAAAATCTATCTAACTGCTTCACTTTTTCCCCATGATTTTTTTTCATTCCTTTATTCTTATCCTCTACACTTATCTGTTGAGTTAATCTCTGTAAATGTTTCTTTTCACCCTCAATCACCGTTTTCTTCACTCCCACTTCCCCAGGCTCCTTTCAACAAACAGCTTCTTTACAGCGCTTTAAGCCCTTGAATTAGAGTAACTAAAGCATGCCAAGTCATCTGCTGCACTCATTATCTTTTCCAGTCAAAACAAATCTGGCAGAATGACACTGGAGCCACTAAATCCCTCATTAAATCTCAGCATTGTACTCTGCTTGAATGCAGGTACTACTTCAAAGTGCAGGCCAAGAATGTGTTCGGTTTGGGACCGTTCAGTGAAACACTTACCTATGTCACTGAATCAGGTATGTCTGCAAAAATAAATTTTGAGAGGCCTCATTGATCAGAATCAATATATTCTGACCAGCTCTTTGAGTTCTTTGTAAATTATGATATTGAAAATACAAGATGCAACAGGAGAATAAAGTTTAGTGATCTTTATTTCCATATTTAAGTATTTAAAAATGTATTTTTAATTTTCAGATGATCCTCTACTCATTGACAGGCCACCTGGTAAGTCTATTTGATCTTGAAAGTATGAGTAACAAGCAATGATGTATTCTTTTTTTAACATTTACTTACTAAGATGACAGAAGATAATTTACTTAAATCTAAATCTGTTAGGGGCAGGGGCATTTAGTGGACCTGGAAACATGGAGGCTGAGCCCACACCCTCTTAGAGGAATCCGGGGAAACCTACGCAGTAAAACAGGCTTTTTATTAAAGGAGCATGGGGCAGAATGAAGAAACAAAACACACGAGCGACGCAGCCGGCGCTGCAAGTAACTGCAGCCAGCCGCACGGGAACGCGCACAAATGCTTCACAAAAAAAACATACCTCTTCACAGTGACATACTTCTTTTTCTTAGTGCCACTTTTTAGTGGATTGTGAGTCGTCCTTGGTCGTTTCCCAGTTGCAGAAGAATCCATTCTCACAATTGAATCAATGGAGGTCTGCGACCATTTTTCTTCCTCTTTTAAAGCTGTCGAGAACGCACAAGCAGTGTCAATTGAGGTCACACCGGCAAGACAGCGCTGGAAATTCGAGCCCCGAACTGCAGCACATTTTGCAGCACACAGCCAGTTTAAGAAAATGGAACGATACGTTGGTGGGGTCATTCTTTATAACGCTTCATCACCCAACAGCATTAAAAAACTGGACATGGATGTTTACTTTATTTACAATTCCTGCCCCTTGTTCCTTTAAAACTTTCTTGAGGATTGTGGCACCTTGTTTAAAATACAGCGCTATGTATTTCAAAATGTAATTATTTTCAAACTTAAACGTGAAAATGTAAAGAAGATCTCTAAAATCAGTATTAATATTAGGTAAAACAGGATGATAAAATTAGTCAAAAGGTGACAATTATTTTCATTTTTTTCTTTCCCTGACAAGCATAAAAGTTAGTTCTGTGTCAGGTTGCATGGTGGACCTCTGTGTCTGCTGCTCTTTTCCTCATTCTCTGTCCTGTCTAGGTCATCTGTAAACCAAGTATAACATCAGATTTCTTTTATCTTAATAGATGTTATCAAAATGTAATCTTAAAAGGAACTGACCTTTTGCAACAGGATTAGCATTCAAGTATCATTTTTGAGGAAAATTGGCTCAAGTATATAGTTTTAAATAGGAAAGCACTCGGAGAGCCAGACCTCCACCAAGGTAGCTCAGTCCCAGTCAAGACAACAGTCTTTACACTCAGAACAAAAGTAAAACTGTTTAGTTAATCTGTGCTGTAGTCTAGTTTATTCTCGTAGTATACTCTGATTTGTGTCCTCCCAGACAATCATTGGTCAAAATGTTAAATCAGTCATTGATTAGTCAGTGATTTTAATCCTGCCCTGCTTTCTGAAGCAGCTCTTTCTATTTTATATTTATAAAGATCCCTACATTATCACTTCGTGAGTAGATGATAGACTAATAAATGATAAGACAGAGAAACTGCTTTAATTAGTTAGAATTATTTAAGGATTTTAATTATTTATATTTACATCTATATATATTTAAACCTCCATGTTGTGATTCTGATGTCTGTTACTCAGTCTAGGCCCTGTCCCCTTTGTATTACAGCCCTGCTTTTATTTTAGTGTGACACCCCAAGATCGTCACTGGCCCCCATTTAGCCCACTTTAAAAACAAAACTACCTTCATCGTTAATGTCATAGGGCAGCTCAGTTAATGTAAACTTATTCCTTCTGGGGTGAAAAAAAACATTCGGGGCTTGAGGAGAAATGTTCGGGGCTAGAGCCGGGAATGCCCAGGCCAGGCGACACCACTGTTTGGGGGTATGAATAATTTTGATTTTAATTATATTTTCAGTTAAATATAACTGTGTTAGATGTTAAATATCAGATTTTCATTGTTGGCCATCTGTGGAGACAGAGGGAGCAAATCTTGGGGGAATAAAACAACAATTTAGAGTTTCTAATTTTATATTTCAAATTTTGTTGCAGCATTAATGGACAAATAAAAACAAACACAACTTCCTCAGAAATGTGTATTCTAACAGATTTTTGCTTGTAAGAAACAAAGCCCATTACTGTGTTTATGTGCAATGCTCTTTTAGGACACACCATTCTGGATTTATTAATTAAACATTTAAAAAGGCAATTTTGCAATAGAAAAACCTGTAAAACAATAACATAGTTTGTACAGTCAAAAGGGTCATGTAAGGCTTTAATTTTTGTGCCACCTTTCTTCAGTGTGTTGTGTAGGTTTTCTATATACTTTGCGTTAGCAATATGTAACCTTACAAGATAATCTCTAATGGGAATTAGTACACTATTATCCACTGATTATTCACCGCACTCAAATTAACTTTAAGCAAGAAAATAATATGTCACAATTCATCCTCTTATTTCCATTTCATCAGGTGGAGAACCAATCTGGATTCCTTTTACCTTCAAGTATAACCCAGTCCATAGCAGCTGTAAGGGCAGTCAGTATGTCAAGCGGACGTGGTACAGAAAGTTTGTGGGTGTCGTTCTGTGTAATTCTCTACGTTACAAGATCTTTATGGGAGACGGTCTGAGAGGTAACACATCACCTTAGAAGTGTGCAATGCCTTTTTGAAAAAAAATAAAAAACTTTATTTATTTAACCTTTCCAATAATGGCATCTTTTCCACTCTCTAGAGCCTTTTTACAGCATAGGAGATACATTGGGCCAAGGGGAAGACCACTGCCAGTTTGTGGACTCCCACAGGGACGGAAGAACAGGGCCAGCCTACCTCTCAGAAAATCTGCCCACAGCACAAGGTAAACAAAAACAGCTGTGGACATGGCTTGTGACTTTTTTTTTTTCCATGCAATCTGACTATAAATAGTTCTGCTGTAGGGCCGAAGATTTAATTTTCATGTACGCAATGCACGCGAATGCAGAATGAAGTTTGAAAGAAAACTTACTTTGTATTGGCAGCCTAAAGAACTGCAGTTTTTGTAAAAAAAAAAAAAAGTAGTGTTGTTAAACAATTAGCTAATACCTTCTGAATTTTGTTAAATGCAAAATATTTGTACATTTTAATTATTGATTTTTTTACCACAAAACTGCATGGTTGGTTTGAGGACATTCATTAAGATCTTCAGTAAACCCTCTGTGTTACAGGATATTACCGCGCCTACAGACAGGAGCCAGTTACATTTGGGGTCATTGGCCGGCGTACATCACATCCATTTGTGGGCTGGTATGAATGTGGAGTTCCCATCCCTGGAAAGTGGTAGCTCTGCTTGAATACATTTGCAATGAAGGGCAGCAGCTCTGCATCCTGTTACAGGCTCTCACCTGCTGGTCTTGTGCATTAAAAACAGACTTTTACCTACAAGCACAAAGACACCACTATAAATTCAATATTGTTTCAGAAAATCAAAACGAATCAGTACTTTTAAATAGCTAAATATATTCCATTACATTGCACTTTTTATATAAAGCAGTCTGTATATGAGGAAAAATAAGTTTGGTCTTGCTTAGCATAACTATTATTACAAAGTGTTCTTCTATTAATAACAGGGAGAGGTCCTTACCAAGTGTTATTTATCTCATCCAGTGACTCGGGACCGGAATAGAAACTGCAAGATGAACTGTACAAAGGAGCACTAGAGCTGTGTATAGGTCTGTTCATTTTCTATCTATGGTATTTGTATTGCATATTGTTTTAATTTTTTTGTCTATTCGAGTTCTACACCGATCATACTGTTTTTATTACCCCTTTTTGTATCCCCTTTGAAATTTTTTTATTTTCCAATGCAAGTTTTATATGTATACAGAAAACGAATAAAAGATTAATTATGTGCTCAGGAAATGTGAGAGATTGAATAAAGGTGCTATTAAAACAACTGCAATCCAAGAACAACACTCATATTATGCTTTCTCTCCTGCCAAATTCACTAATGCTACACACCTGGTACCATGCAGTGGCAGATTAAAGTGGTGCTTTGTCAAAATGTAGCCCCAAGTCTAAATTGGCTCCTGTAATTTCTTCGTGTTACTTATTGTCATTTGCAATCGATATGATTATTGAGGTCACCAGGAATTATTCGGATAATTTAGTCATTTTGATGGCTTTTGCACATGAAATGCTAACTGTTTCCATTTATTTACATTGTTCATGCCAAGCTAAAGCAAACAGACTGCTGCCAAATTAGGAGAATGACTGGGCTGGTTACAAAATGCTTTTTCTCATTCATCTCACTCTGGGGAATATGGCAACAGATTAAATATCACTTAGGGATGGAATATCCCTATAATAGAGATGTGATTTCATTGTCTAATTTGAGTTTTAAATTCCAAATTAAATGTAACAATTTGTTTGAATCCAATATGGCTGTCGTCCTTTAAAAACAAAACATTTGCAGTGATAAAATCAATGACTTGATGTTTTGAGATATTTCCCACATGATTTACTATGTAACATTTATTATAAATGGGTTCATTTACAGTTTATGTCCATTAAATATATAGACTAAGCTTGGTAACTTAGCATAACAATTAGGAAATCCAAGAGGATTCTGGCTTGCAACTAGAGCACAGCTTAGTTGGGTGTGATGTGATTCGACTTTCAACTCCAGAAGCAAATGAAACACACGATGAAATAAAAGTGAAATTGCTCATTTTGCTTTAGAGGCCTAAATCCTATATAATTTAGCCTCCCTGGCTAATCAGCTAGATTGGTCCTTCCCACCAGTGTTTCTTTAGACCTACTGGTTGCATGTTTTAGATGTTTCCCTGATTTAACACACCTGTTTGGAACCAATGGGTCATTAACAGCCTCCAGGGGAACTTCATGGCATGCTGAGGAGGTAGTTCAATAAGGGAAACCATGCTTCACACACTACTTCTGCTTTTCAAACATTAAAAAGAACAGCATGAAAAAGGCCTCACATTAAAAAGGTTTTGGGCATACAGTGGGCAGGAGATTGGACTGTGATTTGTGGTTTGTGGTAAATTGTGTCAGGCTGCAAAAGCTGATGCAGTCTTGCACCAAACTTTCCAAACAGTATTACTTAAATTAATCATAGACATCACTGGGCATTTGCTCTATTAATTAAAGTTTTAATTGTACAAAGCACAACTGAAACTGAGTAGTCTAAGCAGAAGTTTAAATAATTTTTGTTGCGGTTTTTTACCACTGCAAAAAACTGATCTACTCTTCAGTTTTACTCTTAAAAAGACTCTTAGAGAAGACAATTTATTAAACCAACTGCAACCAGTTTTCTTTCCTTAACTGTATAAAGCTTAATCCAGTTAATTTGCAATATTTGTTGGAACATGCTGATAAATCCGGATCAAATCATTCCCATGGATAGGCTTTTATTTTTATTTCCCAAACCAGGTGTGGTGTTTGAAGTTGACTGCACCATTTAAACACAATTATTCTTAATCTCTTATTAAATAACTGTGATACTAAAAGAAATGTGTATACTTATGAACAGGTCAGCACCACAATAAACTGGGTGGAAAACCTTTTTCCAATAATGCTGGATTACTGGAGAAGTATGCTTTCTATTTTTTGCCAGGTAATCATTGCTGCATTTATAAGATTCTGAGATTATTTCACAGATGTCAGATCGCTTGTTGTTTCTCCACAGTTCAACAGCATAACCCATGCTTCTCCTTTCAAATCTTGCCTAATAGTAATTATGAGCTTTTTCTGTCAAATTTGATTCTAGCAAAAAAGTTTATGATATCCAGAAGATGTTTTACACATACTCCTTAATTCACCTCAAAAATGGAAAGGCTTATTATGAACAGGGCTGTGTAGTTCTGAAGAAGGACAAAATATTTCCCTTGGGAAAAATTTAAGCTTTTTGAGGGTTGTTTTCAGATTTGCAGCAGACCAATTTGTCATCACTTTAATGGGTTATTGTCACATTTTATGCATTCTTTCCAGGTATGCTTGGAGGCAGTGTAAGTCTCTGCTATCATGTGTTTTCAGTGAGTGATGAACATCTCTCTACCCTCAAAATATTTTTATTGGCTGCAGCTATTGACCTGAGTGGAAAAATATTACTTATTTCTAACCACTATGAGAAACCAGACCCCTCTCTGACACCTAAGATGGGCAATATCTTTTTTCAAATCTTTTTTAAGATAAAAACAAATGAGAAGAGGAGTAGATGTAAGAAAAGTAGAACATTGTGCCATTCTGAATTTATAGACATAAGTGTAAGGAGCATTTAAGTCAATCAAACACAGCTGATGCAAAAGTTAGAAGAGAATGCAGTTAGGTTTAACATTACATAGGCCTGAAAACAAAACATACATTTCAATCCATCTATCTCCCCATCAGAACTGAATTTACCCTATGGGAAAAAGTGATTGACCCCTAAACCTAATAGCAGGTTGTTTCGCCCATGAAGAGTTTGGGATAAAAGGCAAAAGTATTTTAGATTTATGTGGAATAAATTTGTTCTTTGCAAAGTTGTTTTAATTCAACCACACTGTAAGGTTTTCTATAGCATAAAAAGCCTATTTGAGGACATGCAATAGCATCTTAATCAGTTTTAGGTCTAGACTTTGACTAGGAACTCTAAACCCTTATTTCGTTGTTTTTTTAAAGCTATCAAGAGGTTTGAGTTGCTTGGGATGGGCTGCACAGTGGCGCAGTTGGTAGCACTGTTGCCTTGCAGTAAGAAGGTCCTGGGTTCAAATCCCAGCTTGGGGTCTTTTTGCATGGCGTTTGCATGTTCTCCCTGTGCATGTGTGGGTTCTCTCCGGGTACTCTGGCTTCCTCCCACAGTCCGAAAACATGACTGTTAGGTGAATTGGTTTCTCTAAATTTCCCTTAGGTAGGAGTGTGTGCGTGTATGGATGTTTGTCCTGTATGTCTCTGTGTTGCCCTGCGATGGACTGGCGACCTGTCCAGGGTGTACCCTGCCTCTTGCCCTTTGACCGCTGGAGATAGGCACCAGCCCCCCCGCAGCCCTGCATTAGGATGGACGGGTATAGAAAATAGATAGATGGATGGAGTTGCTTGGGATCATTGTGCTTTTGTAAAACCCAAGTGCACTTCAGTTTAAGATCACAAACTGATGTCTGGACATTCTCCCCAAGGATTTTTTTGGAAGAGATAAGAATTAATGTTTTTATCAGTTGCACTAAGTTATCCAGTTTGTGAAGCAGCAAAGTAGTTTCAGACCACAATACCACCACCATGTTTGAATGTCGCTGTTTTTTGTGAATGTAATGATGTGCTGGTGTGGATCATCAAAATATTTCTTGTGATAAGTCTTTGAATTATTTTTGGTCAGCAGTGGATTTCACCTTGAAATTCTTGCATGGATGTCCAGTCTCTTTGTTATTGTTTAACCTAAATCAAGGTGAGGCCAGCGGTATTTTGTTGTTTTTCTGTGTTTTATTCTGGCCTCCTGGTAGAATGTTTTATATACTCACATGAAGTAGTTTTTAACTCGTGATAGGTTGTTTTGGATAGCTTTATCCCAATGCTAAATGAAAAAAAAAGCATTTTATTAGCCTTTTTTATTTTTTAGCTAATATTAAAATTTGTTTGATGGTCTGAAACAGGGGTTGCTTAGTGGCGCAGTTGGTAGTACTGGAGGCAGTGTTGGTTGGTGACGGGGTAATCCGTATTGCGTCATTTCCTGTTGTGCTCCGTGGAGCTGTTTGGTGTTCAGACTCTTGAATTGATCTTGTTTTCTCTGTGCTGAGGCCTCTCTAAGTTATTTTAACACACAAGCACACTAAAACACATGTTTTGGGAACTCCTTGTGTTTCACAAAGCTTTTCTTAGGGTGGTAAGGTCTCGCTAGCTCAGTTAGCTTAGCTTCATTGCGGCTATGGCTACTCTTCTGTCTCTAACCATTCTCTTCTCTCTTACTCTCTCTGTCAGATGTTTAGTTACTTCCCTGCCTCCTTTAGTGATAATGGTAACTGTAATAAATGTAATATTTTTGTAGCTTTGGAGGCGAGGGTATCAGAATTGGAAGCACGGCTCCGCGCTGTTGAAAAACCAGCAGATAGCCGAAGCCCATTAGCCAGCGCGGAGCCAACAAGGATAGAACCCCCTAGCCGTCCTCCGGTAGAGCCCGCGCAGCCGGGACCTCAGGCCGGCTGGGTGACTGTACGTAGGAAGCATAGTTCTAGGACCCAGCCCACGGGCCACCACCAACCCGTCCACGTTTCTAACAGATTTTCCCCGCTCAGCGACACACCCGCTGAGGAGCCAACCCTGGTAATTGGCAAATCCATAGTCAGAAACGTGACATTAGAGGCACCATTAACCATAGTCAAATGCTTGCCAGAGGCCAGAACGGGCGACATCAAATCGTACCTGAAACTGCTGGCTAAAGATAAGCGTAAATACAGTAAGATTGTTATTCACGCTGGCGGTAATGACACCCGGTTACGCCAATCGGAGTTCAGAAAAATTTGTGTTGCTTCGGTGTGTAAGTTTGCCAAACAATGTCAGACTCTGTAATCTTTTCTGGTCCCCTGCCTGATCGGACCAGTGACGACATGTTTAGCCACATGCTGTCATTCCATCAATGGTTGTCTAGGTGGTGTCCTGCAAACCATGTGGACTACATTGATAACTGGCAAACTTTTTGGGGAAAACCTGGTCTGATCCAGAGAGACGGCATCCATCCCACTTTGGATGGAGCAGCTCTTCTTTCTAGGAATATGGCCGAATGGCCTGGCCGGGCCTGGGGGGGCCGGTGTGTCGGTCGGCCGATGGGCTGGGCCGATATCTTCCTATGGTTGGTTGGGGCACCTCTTTTAGGGGTGCCAGGTTTGGGATTGTTGGGTGGTGCCTGCTCGGTGGCTCGGCGGGATGCGGATCTCTGCTCGTTCGATCACCTGTTCTGTG
Source organism: Valencia hispanica (assembly GCA_963556495.2). Classification (NCBI taxonomy): domain Eukaryota; kingdom Metazoa; phylum Chordata; class Actinopteri; order Cyprinodontiformes; family Valenciidae; genus Valencia; species Valencia hispanica. The sequence goes on from OY747719.1 coordinate 31,581,561, forward strand.
CGACCCTGTGTGGTCGGTTCATTGGCAGGTTGGACCGGCCCTGGACCTCGTTGGATGCCTGGTCTCGGCGCTCTGCGTTGCGCGGGATCAGGACCCGGGAGCTGGTACAACTTGGTGTCCAGATGCTGGCTGAGCCCGGCCTGGGGATGCTGTCCGTCCCCTGCGGCTATCGGTGGGGCGCCCTGACGTAGGGCAGGGGTGGGGCGCTGGGATGTTGGCGGTGGGGATTGACCTAGGTGTGGTGGCGGCGCGTGGCGGCCGGCGCCCGGCCGCAGCCCCTGCAGTGCTGGGGGCCCAGCGTCGGCCGGTCCCTTGTCGGGTCCCTGCTGGGGGGTGGGGTGCCCCTGGACCCCGGCTCTTCCGGTCCATTGACCGGCCCGCCCTGGCACGGCCTGTTGCCGGCGGGGCCCGTGGGCTCGTCACTGCTGCCCCCCGGGCCCCTGCATAGTAGCCGCTGGATGTTCCCCTGAGGTTCTCCTTTGCTCCACTCTTGGGGGATGCGGTCGGCCCCGCCCGGGTATGCCTGGGGCTCTGGGGGTCCTTTGAACGTCTTTGCTCCGATCTCGTGTCTGCATCGATTCCTGGGAGACGGATTGATGCCTGCTCACACCAGCTATCGAACACTCTTATGGAGAAACCTTATATGCACCAGCATGCTAACACACACACATAGATGTGGGGTCTCTGGTGTTTAAGGATATATTCTTGGGCTGAGGTTATCATTACTAGAGCTTGATTAATCGGTACCATGAGTTTTTCTGTGAAATTGTTGTTGTATTTTTATATCTATTTTTGTGTGATGTGTTTGTGTAATTCTTAGTTCACAATGTTTGTTTTGTTTTGTCGATGTTCCTTTTTCGTGTTTTGTTTTGTTTTTCCCCCTCTCTCTGCCGTCCTGTGGGTATGGAAGCAGACTTCAATGTCTTCCTGTGTTTTCTTTGTTCCCCTTCCTCTCTTGTATTTTTAACTCACCCTCTCTCTTGACTTTTTGTTTCCCACCTTTCTTCTAAATTTTCCTTATTTGTTCTCCTTAATTTTCCGTCTCCGTGTCCATAACATCAGGAAATAAAAACCCCAACAATTCATAATAAAGATTTTTCACACATGTATCAAGTGGAGGACTATAGCAAAAGCTGTACTGCTCCGCTTGTGAAAGTAAATCTGTTGGGCTTCTACTTGGTACTCAGATACCAATTCTGAGCTCCACACTGCCAAACAGGACACGTAAAAAAAAAAAAAAAGGAATATGGCCGAATGTATTGATATTGATAACTGGCGAACTTTTTGGGGAAAACCTGGTCTGATTCGGAGAGACAGCATCCATCCCACTTTGGATGGAACAGCTCTTCTTTCTAGGAATATGGCCGAATTTATTAGTCCTCCAAAATACTAACAACCCAGGGTCCAGACCAGGAAGCAGAGTCGTAGTTTAACCCACCTCTCTGCGGCTTCTGTACTGTTACCCACCCATTACCCTATAGAAACAGTGTCTTGCCCACGGCCAAAATTAAATGGATTAAAAGTTAAGCCAACAAAAGCAAATTATGGAAATCTCATAAAGATAAATATGACTTTGACTGAACAGAAAAATAAATCTATTAAATGTGGTTTATTAAACATAAGATCTCTCTCCTCAAAGACTTTATTAGTAAATTACCTGAGGATTTGCTTTGTCTCACAGAAACCTGGTTGCAGCAGGAGGATTATGTCAGTATAAATGAGTCAACTCCTTCCAGTCATTTAAATTTTCACATTCCTAGAAATACTACAGGAATCGACCCACTCGGGTAAACACACTTTGGACCTTGTGCTGACATACGGTATTGAGTGTGAGGAAATAACAGTCCACCCACATAACCCGGTCCTGTCTGACCACTTCTTAATTACTTTTGAATTTACTTTAACTGACCATCTTAAATCTGAAAGAAAATTTCATTATAGTAAAGCTTTATCAGACAATGCTGTGACAATTTTTAAAGAATCTGTTCCATTCTTACTTTCCTCAGTGTCTCAGAGTAACACAGTGGATGGCAGCAATTCTATCTCTAACCCTTCAGAAATTGATGGTCTGGTTCACAGTGTTACGTCCTCATTGCGTTTGGCATTAGATAGTGTAGCCCCCTTAAAAAAGAAAGTGGCTAACCATAGGAGGCTGACTCCTTGGTTTAACGCAGAGTGTCATACTTTAAAGCAGAATACTAGGAAGTTGGAGAGAAAATGGCTCTCTACACATCTAGAGGATTCCTATTTAACCTGGAATAACAGTCTACTGCTGTATAAAAAGACCCTTCGACAAGCTAGAACATCATATTTTTCATCATTAATAGAGGCGAATAAAAACAATCCTAGGTTTCCTTTTAGTACAGTTGCCAAACTTACAGAGTCATAGCTCTGTTGAGCCAACTATTCCCCCAGCTCTTAGCAGTGATGATTTAATGGGATTCTTCATAAATAAAATTAATTCTATTAAAAATAAAATCATTGGCATCCTCCCAAACATGATTACTTCTTCCTCAGTAAACGAGGCAGTATCGGAAAGAACTGTAGATCCTCATTTGTGCTTAGGCTGTTTTGATTCAGTCGAGCTTTCGGAATTATCAAAAATATTAGCCTCATCTAAACCTTCAACTTGTATGTTGGACCCAATCCCAACTAAATTATTTAAAGAAGTGTTCCATTTGGTTCCTGGCCCCATTTTGGATATGATGAATCTATCCTTAGTAAACGGATACATACCACAGGAATTTAAAATAGCTGTAATTAAACCTTTACTCAAGAAACCTTCCCTTGATCAAGATGACTTAGTGAATTACAGACCTATATCTAACCTTCCTTTCTTATCCAAAATCCTTCAGAAAATTGTTGCTAATCAAGTCTGTGAGCATCTAAACAGTAACGAGCTGTTTGAAGAGTTTCAGTCAGGTTTTAGAGCTCATCATAGCACTGAAACAGCACTGGTGAAGGTTACTAATGATATTCTCATGGCCTCAGATACTGGACTGGTGTCTGTTCTGGTTTTGTTAGATCTCAGTGCTGCTTTTGACACAGTCGATCACAATATTCTCTTAGAAAGGCTTGAACATGTTGTAGGGATCAAAGGAACAGCACTAGGCTGGTTTAAATCATATTTGTCTGGCAGATTCCAGTTCATCTAAATTATCAATCTTCTTCACTCTCAAGGGTTACTTGTGGAGTTCCACAGGGTTCTGTGCTTGGACCAATTCCTTTCACCATATATATGCTTCCAATTGCCAGAATCATTTGACAGCATGGGACAAATTTCCACAGCTATGCCGATGATACACAACTATATTTATCCATAAATCCTGATGAACCCAGTCAGTTAGGTAGATTACAGGCATGTCTGGAAGACATAAAAACATGGATGAATCTAAACTTTTTGCTTTTAAATTCTGACAAGACAGAAGTTGCTGTCTTTGGACCAGAAGTTCTAAAACAGAAACTGATTAGTCAATCACTTCATCTGGATGGCATTAAATTGGCCCCCAGTAATAACTTAAAGAAACTCGGCGTTATTTTTGACCAAGACTTGACATTTAAATCCCATATTAAACAGGTTTCTAGGATTTCCTTCTTTCACCTCGGGAATATTGCTAAAATTAGAAACATCCTGTCCAGGAGTGATGCTGAGAAACTAGTCCATGCATTTGTTACCTCAAGGCTGGATTACTGTAATTCTTTACTATCAGGTAGTCCACAAAATGCCATTAAAAGCCTTCAGTTGATCCAAAATGCGGCACCAAGAGTTGTGATGAATATTAAAAAGAGAGATCACATTTCTCCTGCTTTAGCTTCCCTTCATTGGCTCCCTGTTAAATCCAGAATAGAATTTAAGATCCTTCTTCTTACATACAAAGCCCTTAATAATCACGCTCCATCATACATCAGATATCTAATTGTTTCATATGTTCCCAACAGAGCACTCCGCTTTCAGACTGCAGGTTTACTTGTAGTTCCTAGGATTTCTAAAAGTAGAATGGGAGGCAGATCTTTTAGTTATCAGGCTCCTCTCCTGTGGAACCAGCTCCCAGTTTTAGTCTGTGAGGCAGACACTCTGTTTACTTTTAAGGCCAGGCTTAAAACTTTCCTTTTTGATAAAGCTTATAGTTAGAGTGGCTTAGGTCATCCTGAGCTATCTCTGTAGTTATGCTGCTATAGGCTTAGAATGTTGGAGGACAGACTTACCAATTTTCTTCACTCTGCTACTTCCTTTTCTCCTACGACTCTCCAGTTGTATTACAGTGCATTCTGCTATTTCGACTGTTAAGTTTGTGTTCTCTCAGTGTTTTTCTCTCCATAGAAGATATACCTGGTCTGGTATCCTGCTTGGCTGGAATGCCCTGTTGGACGGGAGGCATCGCCTGGGATGGTGCTCCCAGTGGCTGAACATCCACTGTCTCCTGTTATCAACTTCTTACTTTCTGTAACATAGAAAGTACTCTTCTATGGGATCTTCTGTTCCTTCTGTGTCTCTGCTCTGTCTTCTCAAACCCCCAGACGGTCGTGGCAGATGGCCGCTCCTACTGAGCCTGGTTCTGTTGGAGGTTTCTTCCTGTTAAAGGGGAGTTTTTTCTCTCCACCGTCGCTACATGCTTGCTCAGTATGAGGGATTGCTGAAGGATTGCTGTGGTTGGAAAGTCTGCCCAACCTCACGCCAATGACTGACGCAATCTGTTGGGACTTCTTAAATAGGAAACTTTTTAACTGTTTGGAATGTTTGTATAAATGTAGTGAAATGACTTCTTGTTAAGTGCCTTGAGATGACATCTGTTGTGAATTGGTGCTATATAAATAAACTGAATTGAACTGAATTGAATTGTTGCCTTGCACCAAGAAGGCCTGGGTTTGAATCCCGGCCTGGGATGAAGTGTGCAGGTGTGGGTTCCCTCCGGCTTTCTCCCACAGTCTAAAAACAAGACTGTCAGGTTAATTGGTCTCTCTAAAATAGTATGAGTGCGTGCGTGCATGGTTGTTTGTCCTGTATGTCTCTGTCTTGCCCTGCGATGGATTGGTGACCTGGCCAGGGTGTATCCTACCTCTTGCCCTATGATAGATAGGCACCAGCCCCCCGCAACCCTGCACAGGATTGATGGGTATAGATAATGAATGGATGGGTGGATCTGAAACAGCTAAATGCGGCAAAAAGCAAAGGCAGAAGATTTTTCTAGGAGAGGAATATACCTTTTCACAGCACTGTGAAAAAAATCCTATTTTTTGTTGAACAATGTTTTAGAGGCATTTCCATTTTGAAAACACAAAGGGGTTTTTGTTTCACTTGTGACATTAATCAACTCCACCACAACAAGTCAGACAGTAAGTCACCACAACATTGCACTCTTTCAGTTTTTTCCATCTAAGATATCAGCCATGCAAGCAGAGATAGAATGATTTTCCTCATGTACCCTGTCATGCTGATTAATTGGACCTTGAGTTTTGATGTAATTTGCCTTTTGCTGGTCCACAACCAGAAAATCTAATGAATCTCTTCCAGTTGACTGCTTGCAACAGACCCCTTTTGCACACCAGTTATTTTCACAGGCACAATTGAAATCTGTTTTGGAGATCAGTATCACAGCTGTTGTATGACCCTCTGGTAGAACTATAATGAGTTTTTCTGTCCTCTTTTATCTTTAGTAGAAGAACTTAATAACTTATAGCAATTAAAGTTCCATACCCTTCATGTGTCTAATTACCTTTGTAGGTTCCCCAACACCGTAACTGTCTAAACTGTGTGTAAACTGCGATAGACTTGGATTTTCCTTGCCTTTGGCTACTGAAAAGGGTTCCAACTTCCTAAAGCAATTCAGTAGAATAGGTGCTGTTATCTATCCATCTCCTCTTTGTAATTGGTTTGTCTCTAACCATAATTATCTCAGGATTGGTTGTGAAATCAAATTTAAACTCCAGTATTTGTGCTCTAAAAACACTTAGCTTTTTGCACTTCCAATGAGCCACACAATGATCTGTGGCTGCAGAAAAGTTTATTTTGTATATATATATATATATATATATATCTCAGATACATTTATATGAATTCATGCTTTATTGTTTGTGTCAGTGGGAATACAAGAACTCAACTCTAAAGCAAAATGTAAATGAGATTCAAGGAAGTTACAAACATTGGAAGAAGGACACTGTCTTTAAGACAATAAAAAATATTTTCTCTATGGTCATGTTATAAAACATTGTATGACCAAAGTCGCCCAATATTTGAAACAAAAGCATCAGAAACCCTACCAGTACCTTTGACTTTTTACTGTAGTGGAACTATTTAATTTATTAATAAACCTTAAAAATATCCTTCCATCCATCCATCCATCCATCCCAAAAAAATCCAAGGCCAGAAGGGATGCATGGGGAAAGCTCTTCTGTAGATTTAGCATCTTCATCATGTGGCCCTTGGGGCTATGCTGTGTGGGACTTCCATGGTCTTTCCAGATTTCAAAGACAGTTGTGGGCTTGGCCAGGTTCTAAAATCCTAACATTTCTCTATCATATAGCACTGTCCAGTTCATTCTGGGAACTCCCAAGGCATTCCCAAGCCAGAAGGGATGTAGAGTCCTTTCATCAAGTTATAACTGTGCCTTGGGCTCTTCTCCAGAAGGGAGGTACCCAGAAAACCTCTAAATATCTCAATCAGATGCTCAATCCACCTCATGTGTGGTTTGGATGCTGCCAGGGCCAATCTAGTTTGTGGTGATCATGGACAGGATCTCGAGGTATTGCAGAGAGAAATTTGTCTCGTTTGGGAATCTCAAGGTCCAATTTCTTTTGTTCTCTCAAATCAATTACCCACTGCATGCACGGGAGCACTTTTCAGCTGAGTGTGAAGTAGCCAGGATGAGAGTCAGCTGCCTTAAGTCTGAGGCAATGGTTCAATACTGGAAAAGTTGCCAGTTAAGATAAGATTTTCATTTTTTTTAAATTACTTTAGGGAGATCATAGCAAACGTTGTGCTTTTGTTAACAATATTTATGTAGTTCCACAGTCAACTATGTTCTTAATGTTTTTTGAGGTTTTCAGTGGTGACTTAATTTGATAACATTTCCTCAGATGGCATTGGTTTCACCAATGGCAATGACAATATTTGCCAAATCAAATCTTACTGTTGCATTTCAACACAGTTTATATTCAATATCTTGCCTATATGTGTCTAATGAAAGATTAAGTATAAAATGGTGGCTGTATTCAAGAATATGCTAATATTCAAATCAACACATGCATAAAAAGCTGAGTTCCCAATTCACCTAGGAATTCTGACATTTCTGTCAGTCATAAATAAAGGCACAAACAGCATAAGTCAGCTGTTTCCCAGTGGTTGTCACATTATCTGGAAGCATTTTTGGATGTGTGTGCAAAAAGTGCTGATTCCTAATATAAAAAAGGGCAAAAGGCCATTGCTGCTTTATTGAGTCCAGGCTACGCTGACTTTCCACACGTGGCTCTTACATTATGCGTTCAGCTCTTTTTCAGACTGTTCTCACAGAGCCAAACTGCTCCTCTTTAAATTATTCCTTTGCTTAAGAAAGACCTTACTTTCATGCATTTGAATTTAACACCAAATTGCTTAATTAGAGGAACAGTGGACTCTTAAGGGGAAGAAAAAAAGAGTGGGGTTTTGGATGAATGCAGATCTCCTCATTCCTTATTCACATGCCTCCTTTTTCTTTGCTTTTTTTTGATCGAAGTCACACTCAATGTGATCTGGAAAACACTTTAACTTCATTCTTGTGAGCTGAAATCATCATGAGAATCAGCTGAAGCTGAAATACAGAAAAATAAAGCAAGCAAAAAAGTTTGAGAAACAGATACTCAAAATAAAGAACTTCCCAAGCAGTGTAATGTTTTAGATTTCCAACATGATAACACTGCTTAATGTAACTGCAAGAGCTGTCAGACTATAAAACTGTTCTTAATACAACAGATTTGTCTCTTCTTGTGAAATGCTTATATTTTACCAAGAACAACATTAAATTGAAGGTACGTGTTTAATAGCTATATCACAACATATTACAAAAACATAAATATTCAGACACAGTCTTGTGAAAAAATGAAGACACTATTTAATATTCAGTACTTTAAAAATAACTTTTCACATATTCAAGCCTAATCTCTTCGTTCATCTCTGGTGATTTAAATACAGGCAAGCACCAAAAATTAACATTGTTTTAATCTATAAAAGATCTAAAAAAAAAATTAGGTAAACTGAGGAAAACCTACCCCATAACTGCTAGTTTCACCCCGTCTGCCTCAAATAACGACTCATAGCCAATCTACCTGATTCTGACTTTGGGCTGAGGAAAGTTTGCCCCACTCTTTAATTTCAGCCTTAAGATGTTTGAGGGGTTTTGTTGATGGTGAGTTGGCTAAAACCGGCTACACCAAAGCATTCCCAAATCATGACACAACCAACTCTATGCTTCACAATGAGTAAGAGGTTATTTTCCTGGAATGCTGTATTTGGTTTATGTCCTCTGTTCTGGTGTCCAAATTCCTGATTTAGACTCATCTGTTCTCGTCTTTGTATGGCAAACTTTAGTCTGTCTTTCATGGATTTCATGGCAGCAAAGGTTTTCTCCTTCCACACCTAACACGAAAATCCAGACTTTGCAATCACCTTCTGACTGTGAGACACACACACTCATAGCGAGAGTCTGCTGTAGCTCTGTGATGACATTTCAACAACAATATCATAAAAAAAGCTCTCAAAGAAAAGAAACAAAAGAATCTGGGAATTTCAGCTGCTCAGATAGTTTTACCAAAGAGCAAAGTTGTTTTATTAATTCAGGGTCTGATCAAATTAAGTCTCTTTCATTTTTTGCTCTGACTTTATTGTAAAATTGATCTATGTCCACAGTCTGGTTTGTCTTGCAGTTGTAACATATCAGCATAGATGAAGGTTGCTTACAAAACCTGTGAAAACTGTGCAGAGACGTTTGAGGTTAAAGATTTCAATTTTTGTGTTTTAATTTTTCATGTTTTTTAGACTAAGGCTTAGAGCAAAATAGTAAAAAAAAAACTGAAACATATTAAAAATATAAATGTCAGTGTTTTATTTCCTGACATGATGGTAAATATTAGTAATATTACATATTAATATAGTATATTAGTATATAAGTATTTCATGCTTTACACACACTTGCACACACATGCATGCACACATACACGTACATTGACACACAATCACCAGAATTCAGAGCAGAAAAACAAATTGGCACATTTAAAATTAATTTCCAGGTAACCAGATCAGGCTGAGACAAAGTCCTGTTTCATATCCTAGTTCTCTCAACAGTTAAAATTATTTTATGACATGAATGTTTAAACTGACTTCAGGCTAGAACAGCAGTTTCAGACATCATTAACTCAGCAGGTGAAGGGTATTTTCTTTAGCGTTAAGCTTTGACAGTGATTGCCATAGACCATGGTCTGTGGTTATGTGCAGGTCTGATGTGCATTTCACATTTTCTATAAGTCATCAAGCACACTAATAGAGCATGGTGTTCATACATGAATGTAGATTACTAATTCACAGCCGTCTCTCTTGATAAAACAGTTAACTTTTAAATGTGAGCAAATCCTCCATTAATCTGGCATCTTTTAAACAATATTGCGTTTTATCGGTCCCCAACTAACAAATAGCTTTGATTTCTTCTGACCACATTCCCTTTGACAATCTCTGATTAAGTAAATCTGACTAAGATGAAACTGAACAGACTTTTTTTGTTTTGGCAGCCATAACAGAAAGGAAACTCAGCTGCTTTGATATCTGTGACCACGTTTCCAATTTAAAAAATATAGACCCCAAACAGCAACAAAATCCATGTTATGCTGAGGTACATTTTTACTTTCATCAGCTGAAAGAGAGTCAAGCAAACTCTTAAGAAAAAGCAAGGGAAACAGAAACTGACAACACTGAAACTGTTGGTAAACACAGTCAAGTGTTAGGCTTTTGACTTTGTTGCCTACATTAATTGAGAAGTCAGAATTAAATATAGGATCACATTCATAATCCACAATACAGCCTTTTTCCATTTCCATCATCAGTTAACACCACCTCGTTCGAAATCAGATGGCTACACCAACCATCTGACATGAGAATCCAGAACAATAGACCACATTTTTGCTTTAATCTTACACAAGAGATTCTTTTTGTTATTTTCTGAAGGTTTACCAAAATATTGAACCGTAAATACAAACATTTAATATGTGCAACAAATAAATTAAGTTATTAAATTAATCTCAGCTAAGCTACTGAAATGAATTATGTTTAAGTTATTATTTAAACAATATCAACTGAAATGTTATTTATAGCTGAGAAAAAGGTTGGGACACTGCTCTCTAACTGGTAGTGTTACTCCCTTTGGCCAAAATAATCTCTGGTATCGATCTGTCACTCTGTGAAACAGGTCTGAGGAATGTTTGCTTCAAATTTGTAAACCCCTGGGATACATGGTACCTCCAGTTGTCCTCTGAATGATTTTTTTTTCACAAAAAGATGTTTAAGAACTTAAAAAAAAACCCTGAAATGTCACAGCTACCCTGAAGGCTTTACGACACAAAAAACAGTCTTGCTGCAGAGACATGTTGACCATGTTGTTCTATTAATTAGGCTCTAGTGAAAGTACAACCATCTTTCATTTATTGCTCTGGTTTTACTGTAAAATAAATGTATGCTCTCAGTCTGTTGTACCCTTTAGTTGTATCATACTGTTGGTACAAATGAAGGTTTAAAGAAGTTCAAGATAAATGTGCTAAATAAAGTGTAACTGGGGTAAATCCTCTTCGAAATGTTAAATGATAATGTTATAATTATGTGATCCTGATCTGATACGCCTGTGGGAGGTTTTAAGTTTCAATAAATGTGGGCATTACCTAATCTAGTTACGTTTTCAAATGCACTTGATTCAGTTTTAATTTAGTTATATCAACTAAATCTTCCAAACTTGTTTTAACTGATTGTAATTAATGTGTCCACATATTGAGTGGACATCACGATTGTCCAAGTGCACAACACAAGTGTGCTTGCTCTTAAGATGACAAACTGATGGCTGTATATTATGAGATGTAGTTTGTAAAGTTACGTCAAAAATGAACAGTAATCATTTGATTTATTTAGCCTGTCGTAAGAGAAAGACAATGGGAGTTTATTTTTCTGAATCATATTTGCATCCATGTTACTTATTAACTCATAAACTTAATTTCCCTCTGGGATCAATAAAGTATTTTTGAATTTGAATTGAAATGTCACAGTTTCAAATTAAATGTGAATTTAGCTAGTTAGACCATCATACTACTTCCACCTTGTTTGACTGTCAGTCTAATGATTGTTTTCTAAAGGTTTTGGACCAACAGTATATACAAGAAAGTTTCACTTTTGTCTGGTCAGTCCACAGAATATGTTTCAAAAACTTTGGTAGACCAGTCACTTCTGAGAAGGTTCATCCTGGTTCCATGTTTTCTTCGTTTGTGAATAATCTGAAATCCCGAAGCATAAGAAATGGTTTGTAACCTTAATTTATGTCAGTGAATTATTATCTTATGTAATACATTGGGGTATGATGTGTTGCTTTTTTATATATTTTAGCCTGTTTCATGTTGTCAGACAGTGTCTATTTAATCACGTTTTCACACAGGGCCAGGTTGGTTTGGATATTTTTTTTTTCCTTAATAAATGAAGTCGCCATTTGAAAACTGCTCTGTTTTCTAAAGGAGAGTAAATGTGTAAGGGGGCAAATATTTTTTAACACCTATGATGTGTCAACTTATTTTACTTTTGTATTTAAAATATGTAAAGGTAATTAGGTTCAAAACATCTGTATGATTTACTAAGCTATGCTTTAAACTACATTTATTTCTGTACAAAACAATCGACTGCTTCACAGATGCTGAGATCCACTTCATATTCTTGCTTTTTAGTGTATTTATTAAACGGTTAAACATTTAGCAAATTAGAACTTAAAAATGCACAAAACTTATATACAAAATATGGAGAAGGAAGGCAATGCGGGTACTTAACCGGTAGGATTTAAATTTGTTCGGTGTCAAAAAGTTGAGAATTTAATATGAACCTGACATCACATAGTATCCATCTAACTGATAATGAGCTCATGTGACAGTGAGTTCCAGATCTTGGCATGTAAGTCTCGTTAAATCAACTCCACAGCTCATGTTGAAAGCCAACTTGTTCAGATTTTCTATGACATCATTTTTACATTCCACCTCTGCTGAGATAGAAATACATCATTGGAAAGTATGTGCCAATAGAAACCTGTGCCAGTAGCAGGTTTCTTATTCTTTAAAAGTAAACTAAAAACTGGCGGAGCTATTTTACAATTGAAAAATTTATTGTTTTGGAAGGTGTTGCTTTCAAAAACTTTCCATCCTATTAGTCTGATTGTATTAGTATGATTTCATCATAAACTTCGAGGGCAGTAAACTGCTCTGATACTACTTTATCTGACCAAAAACCTAATAAAATGTCTTGTTGTGATCAGATTCATAAAGTGAAATAAATGAAGTCCAGACAAACTAGCTGAATCTTCAACATTTTCTGAATTCAAGGTCTGGAGTGACCCACAAAAATAATAATGTATCAGGAAATAGGTATAGTTGGTTTTAGTGTCCGTCAGAAGATAGAGAATGAGTGTTAATACAGTTGAAATGAAAAGTCCACATAATCCTTTTTAAATACCAGGTTTTTGTGACTGAACCTTAATAAATCTTTTCAAACTTTTTCTACCTTTTTACATTTCTTTGAGAAAGGAAATTTTAAATTAAAAAAAAGCCAATAATGGCACAACATTTATTTCCAAGTTCAGCATTCAGTCTTCTTGAATTTGCACCACCCATAACTTATACAGAATTTAATTAACAAAAAAAAAACTAAATCTCCACTTTCCAAAAAGGATTGGCTTAACATTTTATCGTTTGCACCCTTTAGATAAAAAGGATCTCTTTTTGCAAATGTAGTAGTCAGGAGAAGAAACATGCACAGCCTTATACACAGTTAAACCAAAAATGATTAATTACTCTGGTATATTTACATTTAAAGTAACATTTCAATTTGACCAACATGTTTCTTTTGACTGGAATAAATATTAAGGGTATGGGTGACCTAGTCAGAGTACTAATTGAATCTTTCAACCTGAAAGACTTGAAGCTTGTTGAAAAACTGGACGCAAGTTCTAAAACCTTGTAGAGGAAATATGCTATAATCTGTTTAAACAAAACTCTAATTTTCAGACCATAACTTCAAAAGGAAACTTTGGGCACAATGACAACCCTGAGCTGAGAGATTACACTCACAGTGAAGCATGGAGGTGCATCTTGTTTGGGTATACTTATCTGCAGGGGTCAGAAAGATGAAGATCAAGTGGTGATTTATCAAGTGATTTTGTATGCTGATATACTCCTAGGAGACTGATTTTATAAAATAAAATTCAAATATGCTCAGTGAAACAATCATTTAAAGGTGTGCAAACTGCAACTGTATTGCTGACGCTTTTTTCTTTTTTTCATTGAACAATATAAGACACAAGACATTACATTAAAGGTGGAAATGGTTTTAAAATGATTAATCACAGCATCAATTTTTAACATGACAACCCCCCCAGTAGTTTAACAGGGCAGTTGCATACTTTTTATGTCCGATGCACAGACCTGTCAAAGCAGATTTCTGACACAAATACTACAGCATTTTCTTGCAGTTCAGCAATGATTAAACTAGTGGTAAAGCTTCTGATAATTTTACGGTACATTACACCAGATATTGTGCACACAGTGAGAAAGACTGAAATTGCCATAATGGCTTAAATTATAAGCACACTATAAAATGAGGCATAACTAACAGTTCTCAACATAAAGCAGACATTCATCAGTGTTCAACTCTGGCAGAGAAACAATTTGGGTTTGTTATGCCTTTTTCTCAGCTCATTTATGAACCAGACAAAATGTGACACATTGACTTTTTCCTCTGATGTGTTTATGTTACATGAAGGTGAAGTACAGGTGTTATTCAGATGAAATCTCTCCCAGTATGCTTCTGGATTATTGAAAGTGCCTTCCATCTGATGTGATCTTTCACAGCGGGTGAGGCTTGGCCTCCTGACAACGCTAAACTTGGTGTAATTGTAAATAATTATTAGCATTTGCTTTGTCCTGCTAAAGTGACACATGCGTATAAGTGCAGAGCTCACATGGTGAGGGGCTGATTTTCTTATGACCTCACATTGTATTCTAGATGACAAACACAGCTTACCATGAAGAAAAATGTGCTTGGATGCCATGTCAGCTTTGAATGTATCTAATTTTACATACACAATGCCTTGAAAGAAATATTAATACTCCCTATACTTTTTTATTGCTTTTTGTCAAATTATAGCGATTTATTTATTACAAAAACAAATCTTAAAAGTGTGGCATGTATTTGTATATAGCCCCCAAGGGTCAAGCTTTTGTAGAACCCCTTTGCTTCAACTGCATTCCTCTCTACCGATTTGTCTCTAACAGCTTTGCACATTTAGAGAGAGAAGTTTTGCCCACTGTTTCTTGAAAAAAAACAAGATCAGCCAGATTTGGTGGATTGGGTCTGTGAACAAGTATTGCCTTACATTTTCATTTGACATTATGTCAGGACTTTGACAAGGAATTGACATATCCATTGTAGTTATGGCTGTATGTTTACCTTCTATGGTCTGCTGGAAGGTGAACCTCCACCCTAGTCTCAAGTCTTTTGCAGCTTTTGCAGTCTTTTGCTTAATGTTTTCTAACAAAATTATGAGGCTTTTGCAACGTTTATATGCAATGTTGATTGAGATCAATTACACACTGGAGGATTCTGTTTAATAATTGCAGTAGGTGACTTCTGAAGGAATTGGTTGCACTGGATTTTATTTATGGGTATTAGGGTAAAGGAGGCTGAATATGAATGCACTCCAACTTTTCAGATTATAATCTGTAAATATATATTGAAAACCATGTTATGTATTCTTTCACTTCACGATAATTCACTACTCTGTGTTGGTCTAACATAAAATTCCAATAAAAAAACATTGAAGTTGTGGTTGTAACATGACAAAATGTAAAACAGCTCAAGTGTTGTGGATATATTTGCAAGGCACTGTATGTAACTCTTATTTTAAATCAGTACTTTCTCTGTTAATGCCTGTTATCCTCCCCCTTCTTTCGTCAGTTGTCTCACTTCTGGAGTTCAGATGTTACTCTTTTTATGTCACTAACTGAGGACAAAAGGGTTTATAGATGTTTGTTTGAAACAAAACATAATCAGTCTGGTTGTTGTGCTCGCAAAAATATGTTGTTACTTATCATTTAACTGCCATTGGAAAGCACTTTAGGGAAAAGATTTACTCATACACAGAAGGACCCTGACAGCTGTGGGATAAACAGAAAGGTAATTACTTCTGAGCGTGCAGGCAAATGCTCACCATTTGCCAACAAAGACATCATATGTAAACAGTATAAATACAAAAGTAAAGTCCACATTCAAACACACCTTGTCCCAATGATGTGAAGAGAAGTTTGTCTCATAAATACCCTTGTGTATTGTTGCATGAAACTGAAAGTCAAAATTGATGGTAAGCATTGCTCTTCACCACTCTTGGCATATACTCTTGGTGTGACCCAACATTAAATAAATAAAAAATAACCCACAAATACAACATACTGAAAACCCATTTTATAGCAAAGAGGACTTCTACATATAAAAATTTGAACGGTGTTTCCTCTCGAGGCTTCCAGGGCCAAAATTTAGCATAAATCTTATTAATCACTTTGCCTTAAAGAAAAATAAAAATAAAAAAATATCTACAAAAGTGCAGCCATGAGATGTTGCAAAACAGCGAGAGGAGTTTGTCTTAGACTGACTGGCCAAAGCTCGGCATGGAAAAGTCACATACCAACAGGAGCTGCCTGTCCTGGCTGGCTGAGCCAAGAAACAACCAGCAAACAGAAGCACATGCAGTGAGGAGGGAGAACAGCATGGAAGGTTTATGGATGTTGTGGATGCTAGTTCACTTTGAACAGACTACTTTGGTAATCCTACAGTAAATTTAAATTCATGCATTGCCGCAGGGGGAGGACAACCTCTGACTCTGTGAGTCTATCTCAATTTAAAGCTGAAGTTTCAACAGCATAAAGCCAACAATGAATAAATTTAGCTTAGCAAGGGAAAAAGCTATTAAAACTAACCTGTCTTTTTTAAGGGGAGAAAAATGCCCCATTTAACCAAATTATTGGTTGTGCAGTTCTTGGCTAAGGTTTTAAAGAATGGCTGGATATTCTGTTAGAAAATAATTTATGGTTTAATCAATTACAGCGAATCAGATCCTGATGAACCTGAAGAGCCCCTATCATCTTACCACCACCATGCTTAAATGTTGATATGATGTTCTTTTTCTCCAATGTTGGGATTTACACTAAAACCTTTAACTTTTATCTTCTAAATCCACTGAATATTTTCCCTGAAGCCTTGGGGAACATCAAGAGGGAGACAAGCCATTGGATCATTTTTGGTTAGCAGTGATTTTAACCTTGGAGCTCTACAATGGACGCCATTTCTGCACGGTCTCTTTCTTATTGTTGAATCAAGAATGCTGACCTTAACAGAGGCCAGTGAAGCCTGCAGTGCTTTAGATGTTGCTCTGGGTTCCTTTGTGACCTCCTGGATGAGTTGAATGCACTTTATGTAGTTTTTGTAGGCTGATCATTGGGAGAGTTCCCCACATGTTCCATGTTTTTTTCCATGTTTGTTTTTTGTGAATGGCTTTTTCTGTGGTCTACTGGAGTTGCAAAGCCATAGAAATAGCTTTTCAACCATTTTCACACTGAGAAATGTCAAAGTGTTTGTTTACCATTTGTTACTGAATTTATTTAGTGTTCTTCATGTTTTCAGGCAGGTTCTGTTTAGGTGATTTATTGAGTCTTCAGATCAGGGGCTCATCAGGCCCAGGAGTGTTGCTGGTGAGACTGACCAAAAATATCTATAATAGAAAAAGGGTGCAATTACTTTTCCACATGGGGCCATATTGGTTTGTATAGCATTTTAGCCTTAAAAGATAAAATCATCCTTTTAGATAAGATAAGATAAGATAAGATAAGATAAGATAAGATAAGATAAGATAAGATAAGATAAGATAAGATAAGATAAGATAAGATAAGATAAGATAAGATAAGAATTGTTGGTTTTAGATTTAGAGTGTTATTCAGACAGGTTGGGCAAGTTTCAATCCTCAAACATTTCCTTCCTGAGGGAGCTGTGTGTGTCCACGGTGTGGGGGAGGACCTGTGATCAGACTGTCTACTGACCTGACAAGCCTCTGGAGGGATTTCCCTGAGGCTGTGGTGCTGCTAAATGATGCACACACATAGTAAATCACTATGCTCTCGGCTGAGCAGATGTAGAAGGCAAAGAGCAGCTTTTGTGGGGCATGGTTTTTCCTGAGGACTCTCAGTAAATAAAGTCTCTACTCCACCTTCTTTAGTAGCTGTTTGGTATTGCCCTCTAGGTCAAATCATTCTCTATTTCCACTCCCAGAAAATGGAAGGCTGAGGCCCTTTCCACACTGTGGATGAATGCCCATTTCTCTCTTCCTACTCTTCCTAAAGTCAATAACCAGCTCCTTAGTTTTGCTGATGTTGCAGATTATTGACTCTACACCATCAAGTAAGTACGCTATCCCTACTCTCCTGTGATTAGCCTGACCAAAGTGGTGTCATTTGCAGACTTTATGATGCTGGGGTGATAAGGGTTCAATCATAGGCAGATGTTGTGTAAACAAGCTCAACACCGAGTCTTGTGTGGAGAAGTGATGTGAAGACTGGGTGCAGTGGAGATGCAAGAGACCATTCTGATCTTTCTGAGAGCACCTAGTAAGATGGTCCAGCACCTGGAAAACTCAGAATATTTTGATGTTAAATAAACTAATCTAAGTCTCTTTGACTGCTTCCTGCTTCGCTGCAATCGGCTGCTTCGCTACTTCGCTCTCCCTTCTGCTTGCATTTTTCTGCATTTTCTGGTTAATTTTTTTTTTTTTTTCCCTTATGATCCGACCTGCAGGACTTTTGAATACATATAAATTTATGGGAAAAACTTTTATCTTCAGTGCTCTGTGTGCTTGGCCTACACACAGCTGAAGCCTGATCTACAGCATCTAAGTACTTAGCATTCAGCTAAAGCTAGATATAGCTCGTGAGGGTGCTAATGCTAAGCTACAGCAACAAGATGCCTTCCATCTCCACAATGGACTACCAGGACCTTCTACAAAAGATAACAGCACTGGAGAGGAAAGTTCAACGGATAGAAGTTAACGTGGAGGTAAATGGATTGTTTGGAAATTAAACAACCTTACCACTGTTTCAAAACAGTGAAAATGAGCAAGCTAACACGCCGCTAAGAGGCAGAGATAACACGACCAAGAAAGAGGGAGCCTCTGCTCATTACATTAAATCACCGAGTGATAATCCTCCCTGGAACTGTCTTGGTGCTAAGCCAAAAACTAAATCATGTCTCTGGGAGAGGGGAGGGCGTAGTGCAGGCTGGACACAGCGAGCGGAAATCTGTGATGAGACCGACTGGCCTGCACTCTCTACAAGAGAGAGGGCTTCTTCTACTACCGTACATGAGAGGACACGGGACAGAACAGCTGCAAATGGGAAAGTTAGCCACAGACTTTCAAAACAACCGAATGTGAAGCTGCAGAACAGATTTGCTCCACTGTTGGAGAATCCTGGATCTTTATCTGACGACCATCCATCCCAAGGCAGCGAGATGAGGACTAATAACCTGTCAGAGAGTGAGAAGCCACAGAGAAAGCAAAAGACTGGGCCTGAAACTCTGATTGTAGGTGATTCCTCTGTAAAGGACTTCAGTAGATGTGTGGAAAGAACACCAAAGTCCTCTGCTTTCCAAAGGATATGGTCAGTGACATGCAGAAGAGGATTCTGAAAACTGTGACTAAATATCCAACAGTGAAAAACATCGTTCTCCACACTGGGTCGAATGATGAGACCAAACAAAGCAGAGTGCAGAGGGGGAGGAACTTCTTCTGCCCTCACTCATGGGAAGCTTCGAACAGAAGCAGGAAGAAGGATCTTTATTTGCCACAAAAGCCCTCAACAGCCCTAAAGAACAGGACAGCGGACCTCCATCGCCCCCGCAAACCCCTGACAGCCCACTGTCTTCCCTACCGCCCACCTCCCCCCATCTGAAATTCACTGAGCAGATGATGGAGCGGGTTAACATTGGGCTCAGATCTACCCCCCAGACAAATCTGTTTTCTTTACCCATAAACCCCACACCAGGACGATCAAAGGTAGGGCAACAAGCCCGGCCCCCTCCTACCCCACCACGTAAGCATGTACAATCTCCACAGTCTGGTGTATGATGTGTTAAGGGTCCAGGCTGCGTGGATATCAGCAGTCAGAACTTTTCCCAGGACAAGCTGGGACCCTGTTCATTAGAAGGTTCTATCATTTCTGTACTTATAAGTAACAGAAGGAATGTAGTTATGTCAAAACACAGAGCACTGCATTCTAAAAGGTTTTAAAATAAAGTAAACATATGCTGTACACAGCCCGCCCCAAAACACAAGGAGCACAATAATACCCTTAAACCTGTTAAGATTGCCTTATTAAATGTCAGGTCTATAGTAGGGAAGACATGTTTAATCAATGATCTTATCACTGAGCACAGCCTTGATTTTATGTTTTTAACTGAGACTTGGTTAGATCATAATAGCAGTGTTTCTCTTATCGAATCAACCCCTCCCAACTTTAGTTTTGTCAACCAGGCCAGACAGCACAGGAGAGGTGGAGGAGTTGCTGTTTTATTTAATGAATCATTCCAGTGTAAGCAGTTATCTCTTGGAAGTTTTCCTTCTTTTGAATATGTTGCTGTACAGCTGAAGGCCTCATCTAGAGCCATATTTCTTAACATTTATCGGCCTCAAAATTACTGTGCTGAATTTAATGATGAAGGGCTCTGGGAAAACACCCGACATTAAATTTAAGTTCACAATCTGTAACAGATCTGACTCCAAGATCTTTGAGACCTTTTTGAAAAAGCCTGTGGGCAGGATGTCTAAGCAGCAAGAGGAGGAGTTCAGTGGACGTAAGATGTCCTCCAGATCTTTGCTGTTTATGAGATAAAACTGTTTCATGGTGTTTAAACGGATTTTCCGTGGACACTGTACATAACCTGAACCTGCCGTTGATGAACCAACCGCTTGTCTAATATTTCGGATTTTGTCTGTGAAGAATTTGGCTAAGTCATTGCAGGGCTTGGTGGAATAGAGTTCAGGTGCTACTGACACAGGAGAGTTTGTTAGCCTGTCGACAACAGCAAATAATGTGCGAGCACTATGACTATTTCTGGTGATGATGTCAGAAAAATGTGACTTCCTTCCATTCCTCAGTTGTAAGTTATAAGAGTGAAGTTTCTCTTTATAGATGTCATAATGAACCTGAAGTTTTGTTTTTCTACATCTGCGCTCGGCTTTCCGACACTCCCTATTTTCATTTCTCACCAGTGTGGAATTTCTCCATGGAGACTTTTTCCTTCCAGAGATAACCTTCACCTTTGTGGGAGCAATAGTATCCATAACATTTAATATTTTAGCATTAAAGCTGTTGACAAGTTCATTGACTGAACCCCCTGACAGGGCAGGTGTTAGAGAGAAGACCTGGTTAAAGATCTCACTAGTGTTTTCAGTTATACATCGTTTTGTGATAACCTCCGTTAAAACATTTATGTGAACCGAAATTATACTCTCAAAGAAAACAACAATGGTCAGAAAAGCCCACATCACGCACATTAATCTTGGAAATGCCCAGACCCTTCGAGATCAGTAAGTCCAAAGCATGACCCTTATTATGTGTGGGCTCTGTTATATGCTGAGTCAGCCCAAAGTTTTCCAGAGTGTTACTCAGGTCTTTAGACCCTTTGTTCTGGGGATTGTCAACATGGATGTTAAAATCACCAACAAAAATTATACAGTCAAAATCAACACAGATTATAGACAGGAGTCCACTAAAATCATAATTGAAGTCAGCACAGTAATTTAGAGGCCGATAAATGTTAAGAAACATGGCTCTAGATGAGGTCTTCAGCTGTACAGCAACATATTCAAAAGAAGGAAAACTTCCAAGAGATAACTGCTTACACTGGAATGATTCATTAAAAAAAACAGCAACTCCTCCACCTCTCCTGTTCTGTCTGTCCTGGTTGACAAAACTAAAGTTGGGAGGGGTTGATTCGATAAGAGAAACACTGCTATTCTGATCTAACCAAGTCTCGGTTAAAACATAAAATCAAGGCTGTGCTCAGTGATAAGATCATTGATTAAACATGTCTTCCCTACTATAGACCTGACATTTAATAAGGCCATCTTAACAGGTTTAAGAGTATTATTGTGCCCCTTGTGTTTTGGGGCGGGCTGTGTACACCGTATGTTTACTTTACTTAAAAACCTTTTAGAATGCAGTGCTCTGTGTTTTGACATAACTACATTCCTTCTGTTACTTATAAGTACAGAAATGATCGAATCTTCTAATTAACCGGGTCCCAGCTTTTACTGGGAAAAGTTCTGACTGCTGATATCCACGCAGCCTGGACCCTTAACACATCATACATCAGACTGTGGAGATTGTACATGCTTACGTGGTGGGGTAGGAGGGGGCCGGGCTTGTTGCCCTACCTTGGATCGTCCTTGTGTGGGGTTTTTGGGTAAAGAAAACAGCTGGGCCTTGGGGGTAGATCTGAGCCCAATCTTGACCCGCTCCATCATCTGCTCAGTGAATTTCAGATGGGAGGAGTGGGGGGAGGTGGGCGGTAGGGAAGACGGTGGGCTGTCAGGGGTTTGCGGGGGCGATGGAGGTCCGCTGTCCTGTTCTTTAGGGCTGTTGAGGGCCTTTGGGGCAAATAAAGATCCTTCTTCCTGCTTCTGTTCGAAGCTTCCCATGAGTGAGGGCAGACGAAGTTCCTCCCCCTCTGCACTCAGCTTTTGTTTGGTCTTCCTTTTGAGATAAGTCTTTGTGTATCTCCTTTTTGGCTCCAAGCACAGAGGGATGACGCAGGAAGTAGAAAATATTGGAGGTAAACAGTCTTACACCTGACCTGTTCAAACTAAAGTCATTTGCCTTAAAAAGATGTCTATGCTCCCAAAAAATCTGAAAGTTGTTAATAAATTGCAGTTTGTTGTCAGCACATGCAGATAAAATCCACTTATTTAATGCCAAAAGACGGCTAAATCTTTCTTCTCCTCCTCTGATGGGTGGTAAAGGTCCACTGATGAATACTGCTGCATCCAACGAGTTCACGGTGTTCAATAATCCAGCGAAGTCCCGTTTTAGAACCTCCGATTGTTGCTTGGACACATCATTCGACCATGTGTGGAGAACGATGTTTTTCACTGTTGGATATTTAGTCACAGCTTTCAGAATCCTCTTCTGCATGTCACTGACCATATCCTTTGGAAAGCAGAGGACTTTGGTGTTCTTTCCACACATCCACTGAACGTCCTGTACAGAGGAATCACCTACAATCAGAGTTTCAGGCCCAGTCTTTTGCTTTCTCTGTGGCCTCTTACTCTCCGACATGTTATCAGTCCTCATCTCGCTGCCTTGGGGTGGATGGTCGTCAGATAAAGATCCAGGGTTCTCCAACAGTGGAGCAAATCTGTTCTGCAGCTTCACATTCGGTTGTTTTGAAAGTTTGTGGCTAACTTTCCCATTTGCAGCTTTTCTGTCCCGTGTCCTCTCATGTACAGGAGTAAAAGAAGCTCTCTTTCTTGTAGGGAGTGCAGGCCAGTCGGTCTCATCACAGATTTCCGCTCACTGTGTCCAGCCTGCACTATGTTCTCCCGTTTCCCAGAGACATGATTTAGTTTTTGGCTTAGCACCAAGACAGTTCCAGGGAGGATTATCACTCGGTGATTTAATGTAATGAGCAGAGCCTCCGTCTTTCTTGGTCTTGTTATCTCTGCCTCTTAGCCATGTGTTAGCTTGCTCATTTCCACTGTTTTGAAAGAGTGATAAGGTTGTTTAATTTCCACACAATCCATTTACCTCCACATTAACTTCTATCCGTTGAACTTTCCTCTCCAGTGCTGTTATCTTTTGTAGAAGGTCCTGGTAGTCCATTGTGGAGACGGAAGGCATCTTGTTGCTGTAGCTTAGCGTTAGCACCCTCACGAGCTATATCTAGCTTTTGCTGAATGCTTAGTATTTAGATGCTGTAGATCAGAATTCAGCTGTGTGTAGGCCACGCACACAGGGCGCTGAAGATAAAAGATCTATGAAATATTGCCGTCACTACTAAAAAAGGTTTTTCCCATTAATTTATATGTATTCAAAAGTCCTGCAGGTCGGATCATAAGAGGGAAAAAATAAAAATAAGCAGAAAAATGCAGAAAAATGCAAGCAGAAGGGAGAGCAAAGTAGCGAAGCAGCCGATTGCAGCGAAGCAGGAAGTAGAGCACAAACCACATCAGAAATCTGGGTGGACTGATTGACTCAGACCTAAACTTTGAAAACACATTAAGGCAATCACAAAATCAGCCTACTATCACCTTAAGAATATCTCAAGGATAAAATATCTGATGTCTGAGCAGGACCAGGAAATACTAGTCCATGCGTTCATCTTTAGTCGGCTTTATTATTGTAACAGCGTCTTTACAGGTCTACTTAAAAAATCAATTAGGAAACTGCAAGACCAAAAAAGTGGACCACATCAGTCCAGCTCTGAGGTCTTTACACTGGCTGCCTGTCTGTCAGAGGATAGACTTCAAAGTTCTGCTGCTGGTCTATAAAGCTCAGAATGGTTTAGGACCGAAATACATCAGTGATCTCCTGACCCAGTATGAACCTACTCGACCCCTCAGGTCATCTGGATCCACTCTTTTATCAGTTTCCAGAGTCAGAACCAGACATGGAGAAGCTGCGTTCAGCTTCTATGCTCCACATGTCTGGAACAAACTCCCAGAAAGCCTCAGATCAGCTGAAATACTCAGTTTATTTAAATCCAAGTTAAAGACCCACCTGTTCTCACCTGTTTTTGATTAGGTTTTTACTCTAAGTTTTAAATCTGCACGGCTTCTTTTAAGATAGATTTTTTTTTCATTTTAATTGATGGTTTTTATTCCTGTACTTGTGCTTTTTCTGCACCCTGCTGTAATGCTTTTGATGTTTTATGTAAAGCGCTTTGAATTGTCTTGTAACATGAATTGTGCTATACAAATAAACTTGCCTTGCCTTGCCTCTTTAGGTCATAAAGATCTGTGAAAAGTTAAAAATTGAACACTGCTAGTTGAACATAAAAAAACAAAATCTCAACTGCAATAATTCATTTCAACTATGTGTTTTAATTTAAAATGTACCCCTTGTCCACCCTGGTAAAGTTAGCTGCAAACTTAACAAAATTCTGCATAGCCTGTATATTGACAGCAGGAACCTAATTTTAGCATGGTAGCTATGATCAGCTCAGTAATGAACAGGCTAGGCACAAATTAGAGGAAAAGCCCAATGACCTAAGAAAAGAGAGAATATGGTAAGTAGGCTAATTTCAAACTAACTTATAAAACTGTAGCTTTAAAAAACACTGGGTGCAGATGGGAGTTGAACAAAAGACACATGAGTTCATCAAACATCCCCCTTCTTATCTCCTGATGTATCCTGAAGTGTTGCACTAACAGCTGGTGCATTGCAACACTCTTGCTAAAAAGGCATATCCAACAGATGTTAGCCACTAAATAAATTAATTATTTGACTCCCTTGGTATCGAGCACATTTGGGGAGCAAGGCAGAGAATTTAGGGAGATACCAACGCGAACAAGATGTTAAATATCAGGCAATAAAAAATGGCATGAGACACACATAGGTAATCTGCCATCTTTGTCCACTCTGTAAAAAGCAGCTGTTTATTGATATGTTAACTCCTACTTCTTAAGGACATATGACCAACTGATGTTTTTAAATTGTAGTTTCAAGTGTTTTTATAAAGCCTTAAAGTTTATTGTATATCATCAGCAGTTGAAGCCCCTTTCATGTAAAGACAAGACTATTTTGAGCTTTAACAGTGACACAGGTTTTATTAAGGTGGTGGTATTCAGAGTTTTTGGCACAGTTCATAACAGTAGCTTCGTCTGTTGCTATTTCAGATTGTTTCTATGTTAAGCAGTCAAAACTCTGACCCTCTGTGTGACACAGTGAGAGGCAGTTTGTGCACCCTACTACTGTTCTGCCTAAGTATGATGTGGCTGGAAGTGATGAGGATGAATCTATTTTATTTAAGTGGATTTAATTAGCTCAAAAAGAATTCCCTGCAACCTCTAATACTGAAATGTAGTGCCTTGCAAAAGTAGTTAAAACTTTTGCCTTTCTGCATTTTGCCACAAAACAACTTCAAAACTTCAGTATGCAACCTATTCAATAAATTAGAATATTATTGAAAAGTTAATTTATTTCAGTAACTCAATGCAGTGAGAGCAAGTGAAACACATTATAAAGACTAATTACACACACTTTTAAAGCCTTTATTTCTGTTAATTCTAATGAATTTCCACTTATAGCTAATGAAAACATAACATTTAAGATTAGAATATTACATCAGACCAATTAAAATAAGGGCTTAATGAAAAGTATTTTTAATACCTGGTTAGAGGTTGTCATTTTCATAGGGTACTTTTAATTTGACAAATGAATCTCACTAGAATTCATATTCTAATTGATTGAAAATGACTGTAGACTATACCATTAGCAGTTCTAACTTTTATGAACAATTTGATTTCTGTTTCCTGCTCTCTCCAAAGCACTGGCACAGCAGTTCAAAATCACGAATCATCTTGTGATCTTACCATTGTTATTCTCCTTGACCAGAGCTAAGTCATCCCACTCAAATCCCACGCTTCTAGTTCACACCCACCTTTGCTGCTGCACCTCAAGGTTTAGTGTTGGGCCCCCTTTTATTTATTAACTACACTGTCCAACTCGGTCACGCATCATTCTGAAAACACAAAATTAATTTTCAGTGCTATGTCGATGACACCCAGCTATTTTTGTCCTCCAAAGCCAATTCCGTCTCCCAACACATTCTGTTTTTGACTATTATGATTTTTCTTTAACTTTGTCTAACTTAACAGAAACAATCCAGAACTCCTCCTTAGCAGAAGGGCTTCCATCCCCACCAAATCCCACAATCTCCCCATCAGCACTGAAAACTTCTTCCTCCATTTCTCAACTCAGGTAAAGAGTCTGGGTGTCATCTTCAAGAGTATTCTGTCAATCCTGCCTCATAACTTTAACATGGCCAAATTTGTATTATTTCACTGCTGCAACATCAATTGACTTTGTCCTTTCTCACTCCATATGCTTGCTGCCATCCTCATCTATAAACTTGTCACCACCTGGATTATTATTCATCATGCACTCAACAAATCTGGTCTCTGTCGAAGGGCAGCAAAAATAAAATTAGACATCAAACCTTTCTTTTGGTTAACATGTTTAACACAATATGTGAAGGAAAACAAACAGTGCACATCATCCTGAACACAATGGGGCCAGCATCATGATGAAGGTTTTGGCAGCAAAGAAAAAGCTGGTTGGAGTTTCTTATTTGAGTGATTCGCAAAAATGGGGTGAAATTCAACCTCTTGCAATGGAATTGAGTATTTATGATGGAAACTCTCAGTCATCTTTATGCAGATATGCCCCCTTTTTAAATAAAGGTTAGATTCATTGTCTATATAATTCCTGAAATATGTGTTATATAATCATTACAGTTTGTTGTAATGATTGCCCTGTATAAAATAAGAATTCTGTCCATTTAAAAAAGACTCCTTTCTGTGACCTATTAAAATTGCATCTGCTTTGCCAGTAATGATCAACTGTGTTTAGGCCATCTATGTCCATTAAGATAGTTTTACTCAGTATCAAATCTGTTTTGCATGTGTGCATATGTTGACATTTAGCCCTTCTGATTACTGAAGCTTTTCATGGTTGCCCGGGTTGGTAAAAGACTGTAGCATATGTGCAAGGATGAGGTCACTCACATGTGCCTAAATGACTTAAACTGATGCTAAATCATCTAACATGGACAGAGAGCAGCAGAGGGAAGGGAAGCAGAGGTGGAGCGGAACACAGACAAACAGCCACAACAGAGGGCAATAGTGGTTAAAAACACCAGAGGCACTTTTTAAAAATAAAAACAGGGTTCTCAGGGTTCACAGCAAACTTAAAGGTCCAGTTAAATAGTCACATGAAGAATCTTAATTGAGTGAAGTGACCTGAAAGAAGAAAGCTGGTCAAATTATCTTTGAAGGACAAGTAGGATCAAAGCAGGCACATAAAACATTAGGTCATGTTTTGAAAAAAGGAGAAGATATTTTATGTATAGCATTGCTTTTGTGATACAATCTGAATATGAACAGTTAGGCCAAACTGCCTAATTTTCTTTCTGTACTACAATTTTCTGAACATCTATAGTGCTGCTGGAGCTACAAACCTACAGTGCAGCTGAGTGTAAGTATGATCAGATTTTTGCTGCAGGTTAAATGTATTTTCCTGAGTTGTTACAAAGTTATTTCACCATCTTTCCTTAATCCCATTATGTTTGTTTTAAACTAGGTCATGGAAAACAGCTAAAGCAAAGACAACAAAAGTTGTTTTTATACAATTTGGACAGGTGCACAGTTTTAACTTTGGGATGATTTCAAACAACATAAATCTGACTGAATGACAGATGACACATGCAGATCAACCAATGACTAATACTGTAAATACTGCATATAGACTTATTTCAAGGTACATTGACTTGAATTTTTCCCCATTTTATGCTGCTTATCTCTAAATCCTTCAGCTGATTTCCTCTTAGTGGAATGCAGCCTTTATTTGTGGGGTAGATCTTGACCAAACAGTCTAAACATTTGTGCAAATAGTCATATTCAAAAAATTAGACTGTGTTCCAATGAGACTCCTTTGTCAGACTAAAAGTACCTTTAAAAAATAATAACCTTGAAGCAGGTATTAAAAATAATTTTCATTAGGACTACATTTCTGTATTAGAAAATATTTTTCATTGGTCTGATGTAATATAATAATCTTAAATGTTGTGCTTTCAGAAAATCATAATAATTGATAGAAAAGATGACATAAAAACATCAATCTGTGTGTAATTAATTTATATGTGTTTCACTTAGTAAATTGAGTTCATGAAAAATAAGTTTTCCAATTATATTTTAATTGATTGAATATGACTAAAACATTATAAACAATAATATAAACAATATAAACAATAATCACATAAATAACCCACTAGTAAAAAAAATTTTTGGGAGTGCTGATCAATCAAGGCGTAACTTCAGGAGAAAATTATTTTGCATAGAGCAAATAATTTAAGTTTAAAGGCAGGGTATACGATTTCATTTTAAAAAAACTTTTTTTTTAAACTGCAAAAAATGCTCTTCATATACCAGTGGCAACCTATAAGTTAGGAGTTCTTAAACTTGACCCAGTAATTTTCATTCTTTATACAGTGAGAAACCCTGGGAAAACCTCATCCAATCAACTTCCACGGTCCGTCTAAGATAATAGGTTGTAAGCAGAGCTTCCACGTTCCAGCACCTCCCCCTCTGCGCGTCCCCTTCGTGTGCACGCAACTCTCGTTCTAGCCTGTAAACAGGAAGTGAGCTCGCACTAAAATGAACCGAAAATGCAAAGCTGTTTTGGAAATAGCAACGAGAAAGAAGAAAGCCGACGAAGAGCGTGCTTAAAGCCGAATCTGCATTGGAGCTGATTTACACGGTGCCGTCAACTCAAGGAAGCTAAGGGCTTGCTAACGGATGGGTTGGTTGCTGATTTTCTCCTGGACAGGTAAGATCACGTTATGTTTTGTGACTTTGGTTGAAATGGCAGAGTGAAGTGTGAAGTGAAGTGGTGGAGACCCAACGAGACCATGCTGGCTGTGCGTGCCTGTGTTATTGAGGCGTGGCTTAGTGGGAGAGCATCAAGCAAGGGGTGTGACTTTTTATTTTTCAATAACGCCCTCTCAAGGAGCGCTCCCACAATCGTATACCCTGCCTTTAACGTAACAGACAACAATAAAGCAATGTATAACTATGAAGTGGAAGAAAAAAATGAAATAGTTTTTTCTTTTTTCAAATGAAGTCTGAAAAGTGTGCCATTATGTGTTTTCAGGCCTCTTTACTCTAATAGCTCTAAATAACATTCAGTGCAAACCAACTGCCTTCAGAATTCACTTAAAGAGCAACTCACACTCAGATAAACTTTTTTGGGGGCTGATAAACTGTATAAAGGAGTGCCTAATAGTGCTGTCTACATCTCTGGTCATTATTTTTGGTATTTTAGTATATTTTAGTAAAAATACAAATCTTCCACAAAAAACGATCAGTGTGGTGCCCTCTTCAGGTTAAAACTCTACACTGCACTTAAATTTGCATTGGGTATTGCTATGTGATCTGCGGTGATGCTATCCTGCCACTGTGGGATATAAATCAAGCCGAGTCTCGGCCACGCCTCCCTCAGTCCACCATGCAACGCCTTCTTTTGGCGCATTTTTCACACCGGTGGAGTAAGACTCTGGCAGGGGGGTGAATTGCTTTTTAATCCCCCTTTTCCACTATGCTCAGCTGGGGATGGGTCAGTTCAGCCCGGCCAAGAACGGCCTGGTTGTGTTCCAATAAAATCAGTCATCACTCACAGTTTTCCGACATGCTGGAGCTGGAATCTAGCCCACTCTCTCTCCCGTTGCGAGACGAGGCGAGGACACAGGTGCCACAGGTGCCACCAGGCCCTCTGACCACCAGGGGGAAGTGTCTTACTAGGGTGAAGTGTCTTGCCCAAGAACACAACGACCAAGACAGACGGAGCGCGGATTCGAACCGCCAACTGACGAATTCCTACCATTTGAGCCATAGTCTCCCATCATAAATGCCGTCCATTTCTGCAAAGCCCTTCCAGTGCTTACAGTCTGCCCCATTCCAGCCATTGTGGTCCTTCACAGCCCAATATTCCCACTTCAAATTTTTATATTTCCTTCAGCAATGTTTTGAACTCACTGGAAGCCATGCGTTGCCATTCTCTGGGACATCGCTTAACATGTACACCGCCAGGCCAATCAGGGGCCTTCTGTAGGACTGAGAAGGAATGAGACATCACTTTACCTGAGACATCACTTCACCGGACCAACCACTCCATTGGTAGGTGTGTTGGTGTGCCTTGGCCTGCTTCGGACTGAGTCAGAGGTAGTCCTAAAAAAGGGGTCGGGTCAGCCCAGACAAAGGCAGTGGAAATGCACTAAATAGTGGCAAACTCTACCCGGTCTGAGTCAAGCCGACCCTAGTAGAAAAGGGGCATATGTATGCAAAAAGAGCACTAATCAGTGAAGCAGCTGAGAGGCTCATTGTTACTTGTGGGGCGCTGCAGAGGTCTTCTACTCGGTTGGGAGAATTTGTTAACAGGACAACCTTTAATCCACAGAAACGTTAAGAAAGAGTGGCAAGATGAAATTCATTTTTTAAAGAAATCTGTAAGAAGTGGTGTTTGCAGTTTGCAGGTTCCTTTGAGTACCTTTTGGCCTACATCCAAATTTAGTTAGAAAACTAACTAATAATGAAATATACAGGGAAGTTGGCTGAAGTTGATGGGATGGATAGAGCTAAAGACAGGGACATTTCGTTTAGTAAAAAAAAAGAACTTGGAGAATTTCTTTTTACTTCACAATTATATGCTACATTGTGTTAGTGTTTCACATTTGACACATGTTGACAGTTCATCTTACAACCTGTGAATGGTTACACAGGATATCAGGAACTTTTGCTGGAAACAGTCTACAACAAATCTCACCAAAATGGCAGGGAAACTAGCTGAAGTCAGTGCAATTGGGGGGAAAATCAAAGAACTTTAAGAACAACTGCAGATGAACCAGTCAATAAGGTCATATTAAAAGAAAATAGCAAGAAAGTGTTTGATTATGAAGTAAGCATGGAGACAAGTAAGAATGCTTTGAGGGCCTCTTTTTCAACCAGACTACCGCTTTAACTGCCAACATTGCATCTGTTCCTGAACACAGCAGTGAGTATGGAAAATTCCCTGGCAGGGAGAATCTCAATCAGAGAGAGATAAACATACATGAATGGAAACTAGGATATGAACTCTTATTGCTCTCCTAGGTAACTTTGACCTGCGCCTCTAAGATTTATCCCCACATTTGAATGGGGTCCTACTTCATCATCCATCAGATCCTCTCTGACTTCCCTTCTGTTTTATCATCATTAACCCAGAAGCAAAGAACTCCTTATGCCACTTTCAAGAATTTTGAACTAATCAAAAATCCTCTAATGGCTCTTGTTATAGAGCTGCAGGCCAGTTTCTAACTATTTTTGTTTTTCCTATGGTCGCCATTTCAGTCAGCACTCATTCTTGCGAGGCCCCGAAGCAGGAGAAGACGAGAGACGGAAAGGATTTTATGGGAAAATGATGTTTTCCAAACTTTGACCTCAATTTTTTTTCTTCTCTTTGTAAAATACCTTCTGTTGTGACCTAATCATTTTTTCCATGCTACTTTCTGCTTCTAATTTTCCATGCGGAGATGTGTTTGGACAGACAATGAAATATATCAGACCAGAGGGTTGAATGGATCCTGATAGACTCCTGCAAAAAAAATAAAAAATACAGAAAGACATCTACTCTCTTTAGTATGATCTCATCATGTGTGACATATGTAGTCCGGCGGGACAGGTTTGGTGTGTTTATTCAACCCCAGCATACATTGAAGTTTTAGATTTTTTAGTCAATGTTTATTTTCTTCTCTCTGCTGTCAGAGCAGTAGGATGTTAAAAGAAACTCAAGTTGATGTTTCACCACATGCCACCTGTCCAAAAACATATCATTGCAATTCTATTCACATTAGGGGACACAGTTCCAATGACATCAGCTGCATGACATGCACAGGCAAGGCAGTCCTCTGATGGCCAACACTGGAAGGCAGCTGAAAATAATACAAAAGTTCAAATAGTCTATCCAATAAAATTGGGATCATGCTTCTCCATCTTGTGTAATTTAATCAATTAGCAGCGACAAATTGTGCATGTCATATTGAAAGTGTTTCTTTCACCTACTGACATGGGTAGGCAGTGGTATGAAATTGTTACACAAAGTATTTCTGTAAATATCTTTTGGTCTTCTATTTTTAACAGCAACAGTGCTACCACTGACAAGAAAATGAACAAACAGGTCTAATGAAAACAAAATACCTTTATTGTTTGAATACAAAATACTTTTAGTGTTTTACTTTTACTGATCAGCTTTTAAAGGGGCTTTGGCAAGAATCATAAATGCACATTTGGCAATTTATTATTCAATTCAACCTCCAAGAGCTGTGAGACTTTTCTCTCAACACAATGCATAAAAATTTTCTTGCCTTTTCCAATTATCTATCTACTTTTCAAAGAATGGGAAAAGGCAATAGCCCATTGAATAATATTTTTAACCGTGAACATCAAAATAAATAATTCCAAAATAACGTTCGGCATAAGTGGCAGTTAGCATGATAGATCTGATTGGTAACTTGTTGCTAGCAGATATCTGTGTACTGGATGATAAACAGAGTGGATATTGCCTTTAAAACATAGCTGTACGCTGTGTGGTAATTCATAAAGGCCGACTTTAAGTTTACATTACCAGTCTGAAACAATATGCTATCTAGTTATTGTATTTGAGTACAGCTCTGGTATATGATGTTTATTAGTTTCTAATTAGTTTATATGGTTATGCTTGTCTGCACATTACAAGTGTTTAAACCCAACACTCTGGAGGGATTGCTACCATCTTAGATCTATACAGTAATTCAAATACTATTACCAACAGTGGAGAATGTTTTGGGCAAAATGTCCTTCACATCAAATTGAAAAAAAACCCTGTTCTTTTTTTAAGTATGGCAGGAATAATTAGATAGAACTGATTAACACCAACAGGGTTTTCTCCTCTTTATTTATTTAACCTGTCATAAAACTAATGATTCCACATTCTGGGCTTGTCACCTGGAAAGATAGAAATGAATGTGTCACTTTATGGTCTTAGTCTAAGTCTGTAGAGAAATCAATGTTTTTCTGTTGCAACACACAATATACAGCAGGTGACACTATGCATGACCTGAAAAGAGAATTATGTCACATCTTGGGGGTCCCATTATGCTAGAAGTGTGTTGATGCCTTGAAAAAGCTTGTGTACATAGTATGTACCCTGTATATAAAGAGTCTTTAGCAGACCTGACGTAACTTTAGTGTTTACAAAAGTATGTTAGAATAACAACACAAACAAGTACTTTTATTTTGACTCATACGGTTGTTCTTGGATTGAATTGTGGAAGGTGTTTGCAGAATGCTCTACTGCCATGCAGGTTCTAAAGAGCACAGCCACAATACAGCTGGAATTTTACAACATTTAAACCCCTCTTTTCATGTTGTTCTGTTTTATGTTCAGAATCTAATGTGACCATCTGTTTCAAGTATTAGAATTTGAAAAAAAAAAAAAAAAACCTGAGCTAGACATTTAAACTCTCACATCAGTACATCTGCCAATTACCGTTAAGCCTGTTTCCACTCACCGGTGGACATAACAACCTTGCAACAGCAGAAAAAAAGTTGGAAATACCTCAAAATAATAAGAAGTTAAGCCTCAAGTGGTAATGTTGATTTAGTAAGCAAAATGAATCATGAAGCTGTGAATCAATTTGATGTGAATGTTGCTCAAGTTTTAGCTTCATTCAAAAGATAAACTTGCAATTCTCATGATGAAACCTTTTGGGGTAAACTGCTAGCATTTCAAAGGAAACTGTATTTTCAGACAAAACTGTTATGAAAGGATAATCTTTGGTTTTCTAAATATAAACGGAAGCCACACTGAAGACATCTATCATTAGAACAGAGCCTGTGTTTCAGTCTGGAGCTCTGTTACTTTTTTCTCAAGTTTAGTGTTTCATATGTTCGGAGATTCTTCTTCTTCATTGATTGCCTCTGCCTCTTTTAACAATAAAAAAGAAAATGACATAGATTAGGGTGTTTACATACAGTTTTAACCAGATATTGTTTGTATGCTGCATTACACAATCCTATATCCAACCAGACTAAACACCATCTAATTGACATAAGTTACTGTTTTTTTGCAAACCGCCAGAATAGTGAGCAAGAAACTTTTTCGAATGTTTTTTTACATTCAAATTATTAATTTTTTATATCTTAATACTGTGCCCTTAAACAATTTTAGAAAGGCCAGGTGATGGTTTAATGGCTTTGAAAGCTTCTAATAGATTAAATCACAATCTTTAAGATAAGTAGAGGCAAACCTGTGATGTACTCAAAGGCAACACCTCAAATATACTGGAAAATGAAGGGTTTTGTGTGCAAAAATAAATGTTTCAGTGTAAAATGTGTATTTCTGAACAAAAGAAAAACACCTTGGGAAGATGCTGGCTGAAGATGGAGAGGCTGTCATAATCTATTGCAAAACAACCAATGAAGCTACTTCTTCAGATGCAACATAAAAAGCAGGATTATAATTTGCACAGTGTTTGGCCATAATGTCCATCATTATATTTAGAGGAAAAGTGAGAAGCTTGCAAGTCTGAAAACTCCAACCTGATTGTTAAGCATAGGGGGGTGTTGGCTTTGTGCTCTAGGACTGATGCATCAGTTCTATCAGGATGAATGAATCAAAATTCCAGCAAGCTGTTGGCAAACATCTGCATTTTAGGAAAATGTAAGGATATATATTAACCAAATATGAATATTTTCACTAATAGACCTGAAACAGGAACAAATTTCTGTCATTTAATGTCATACAATAAACAAACTATTATGTGTCTTTTTATACAGTGTATGTAAATATCCACTGTATATATAATTTCTGATTTGCCTTCTTCATAGTAAAATTAAATCATAAATGTGAGACATGTATCAGGATTTCTTTGACATGGTTGAAAGCTGTTTGATTATAGGCTTTTGAATTGGTCAGAGTGCCAAACTGACCAGAATTAACTCTTTTTTTCTTTTTTCTTTTTATCAAGAAAGACTCCTGTAAATGTTTTCTCATAAAAATGTTTTGCCATAAACTATAGCCTACAGCTTCAACATATCCAGAGTTTACAGGAACTTTCAGAATTTGCTCTCTCTCAAAATTTAGTCTTCCAATAAATTTGGTTAGCGTAATTTAGCATTTTTTAGTAATTGGTCTCATTAAAAACCAGTAATGAATAAGAATATAAAAGGGAAGTGGTGGTTTGACTTTTACTTTAAAATATAGCAAAGACTAATAAAGTGAAGTACAAGTTGAGTTTCTTTTTTGGGGTCAAATCCAGTAGCACAATTTAGTTTAAATGTTCAAAAGAATGGGGGAAAAAACGCTTGGAGAACAGTATATTGCCCTGTCTATTTTTTTTTAGGCATTCACCTAATTCTGTAAACATTGGATGTGACTGTAAGACGCGCTGTTTTTCTGTAGTCCTACATCTTACAGACGTTCATATTTTTAATTGCATTGTGAGCCGGATATTGAAAACTCTCATTCCAACCATATGTAGGCCGTCATGTCCCAGAATGAAGCATTTACTTTTATAGCAAAAGAGTGTCCGTTTTGTGTTTCTCTGTGCATATGACTTAATGTTTTATTATTTTGAAAAGGAAGTAAAGCCTTTTTTTTAACCACAAAAGAAAAATGGCTCGTATTTCAGTGTAATGTTTCCATTCCAAACAAAAGTAGTCTTTAGTTTATATTTATTTATTTCTCTCTTTATTTTTTGGATTACTTGTTTCTAATGGTAAAAACCAATTACCAGAAAATGTAAAGATTGAATTAGGTGTTGCATTCCAAATATCACCCCCTATCACAGCTGAGGACAATAGCTTATTTCAACTGAGACATGCTGAGAGCTGAATTCAAGAGAGCAGGGTTTTTTTTTATTAAAAATTAATTTTTTAACTCTTACTGTATGTTCTCCAGCGAACTACACTCATAGCTAATCATTCCTTTCATCATATCCTTGTATTTCATCTGTCACTTTATTATTTTATCTCACTGCCCCCCCCCCCCCCCATAGCAATCCTATTGGCTACCCTTTGCCCAAAAGAAAATCCATATTTGACTAATTTGTAGTGTGTCAACATTTAACCAAAACTAAAATGTGTGTTTGTTTAAGAATTTCACTGGATGAAAGCGAGTATCTAAAGAAACAGCTTTTTCCATGTGTTAGGTACAGGTTAACATCTGGTCCTAAAAATAAGCATACCAATCACTTTAACTTTTTTTAGTAAAATTATCTTCAAAATCTTGTTTTACATGACAGTCTATATAAAACTGAATGAGTCACCAAACATTGCCAATAACTTGAAATTATATTTTATGTGCCTATCTCTTGTTGCTGATTGTTATTGTAAAATGCTACCTCTGGAGAGACGGATACATCACTTTAAGTGGGATCATTTTTGGACCAGGAAGAGCATTCCCAGGATTAGATCCAGTCTGCTGTGCATGAAGGACGGTTATTGTATTATGGTGCTCTAGCTGCTGGGATTCATCCAGTTTCCCTGAGCTTCCCTCCTCGTCTCTCTTCCTCTGACATCCTGAACTGGCGGCCAAAAAGGATCTGCTAGATGCTGACTTTCAGCACAGCAGAAGAAAGGAGAGACAGATTCTGGAATTCTGTTTTCACTCTTAGGGTTAAATCCAATATATTATCACATTACACACCAAAGGGCCTTAGTTGCCTAGACAAGTAGTATACTAACATATGAAGCAGCATCAGATAATTATGGAACAAGAAAAAATGTGGAAAGAAATAATTCCCAAACAAACTTGACCAGTGCCCCTTTAATTCTAGGTTTGAAAAAGGCTTGTTAAGTACAGATTATCATGATCCTGTAAAATTATTGTTCAAATTAGAGATACAGGCTTTTGTGTTTGCAGTTATGATCCCGGTATGAATCACATTTTGCAATAAGTGGAGCTTTATATTTTTCAGAGGGAAAAAACTCTGAGATTTCCGTGTGGAATTTCCAAGCCTGAATCAATCCAACGTGAACCCAAATGACCCCAGTTTTTGCAGTGATTCAATCCACCATGCTGCATAAAGGATGTCCCAAGCCTTTGGACTTACTAGTGCAAAGACTAACTCTTACATAACTGCAAATAATTTAACAGACACTTACAGTCACACCCTGTTGCTAAAACAATCTTTTCCTCTCTTTAAGAGGCAGACTTTCTAAAATGACTGGGAGACTTTCAAAGGAGAGTTGGTGAAATTTACTTTGCACACCTTTACTTTATTCTGGCTCTTGGGAATGTGCATCTGTCTACGTGGTGTTTTCACCAGCCATGATGAATCAATCATCCACAGACTGGAGTACTAAAACTTCCGCCAGAGTCCCACAGCCTCTGAAATGTCTGGTTCCTGGCACTCAGCAACTGGTTGAGCATTAAGACATGGGCTGAGACCCAAATGGGTGCCCTGAATTTTTCTCTGACACCCTATCTGCCAGGAACAGTGGACAAAAAACCCTGGAAAGTTTTACTTCTTGAATGCTTAGTCTATTACAGTCCAAGTAGGACAATAGCAACTTGTGTATGGGACCAACAATGCAGGTATAGTTCAAGCTGAAACAATGTAGGGCACCTTTATAGGGTGGAAGTTTGTTAGATGGAGCCTAGATAAGCAACTGCAACACTAAAGGTTACTATGAAACATTAATAACCTATGTTAAGCTGCATCAATGTAATAAAAATCAGCCTTGAAACCTATCAAAGATGTGTTTTGAGGGTGAATGATTACACTTCAATCCAGGACGACATTATAAATCAAATTAATGTCTACTATATTTTATATACAAATTAAAAGTAAAACAAAAAGACACTAACTGACACTACCTTTACTCTCCTGCTGTTGTTGAAAGCAATGAGGTTTTATGAATAAAAAATTAAATGTTCAGAATGTATTAAAATCTGATTACAGTGAAATTTTTGTAAGAATTTCAGGAAGTTTAAAGAAAGGAGTATGGGGCATATTTTGAGTTCTGAAACCTAACATTAATTTGAGCAGAAAGGTTTAGAATGAAAAAAGAAGAGGAATTCAAAGTTCTAGAAGTCATCTAGAAGTAATTTTCTTCCACCAGAACCAAAACAAGAAAAAACAAGGAAAGAGTGCCTACTGTGGTCCAGATTCTGTTTCTAAGAATTGACAGCATCACTATAGATCTGCCACATTCCTGTTTCTGATGGCAGCTTATGTTCTGGTCAAAAGCTCACTCAAACAGAAAATATGTTAGTTTTGGTCAAGGTCATCGAATATTGTAGATTTACATTTGAAACCAAGTGATGGAAGTGATGGAAAAGTAAAACAAACCAAAAAAATGTCAGTATATACTCAAATAGAGACAACTGTAGCTAAGTGTATAATAGAAACAAAAATGCCAATCCATAACCAAATCTAAACTGGGTGATCAGTCCTATTCTAGAATTGCGCTGCTCTGGGTGGCTGCATGTTGGAGTGGCTCTGTTGGCTACATATTAAGTTTTGTTTTTTTGTACATTGGTTCCTCTTTTTTCTTAAAGAAGATTGCATTTTTTTTGACC
Organism: Valencia hispanica; assembly: GCA_963556495.2. NCBI lineage: Eukaryota > Metazoa > Chordata > Actinopteri > Cyprinodontiformes > Valenciidae > Valencia > Valencia hispanica. Next base: position 31,620,228 of record OY747719.1, read on the forward strand.
TGTATACTTTCTAGTTTTTGGTGCTGTGAAGCTGGAAGGATTTTTGCTGTAAATTTTTCCCTTTTTGACAATTTGTTATGATGCGTAACCATGGCAACAATGTGGTTTACAGCCGGGAGCAGCTGATTAACATCGCAAAAGCTGAAATAATACCTCAACTGAAACCACAAATCCCCGATGAGTTGATAAGGAGGAGACGTGGATGCAGAGCAGGAGCGAAAAGGAGACAGAGAAAGAGGAAGTTCAAGCCATCTCTTCCATCGATCATAATGGGCAACGTAAGATCACTGGCTAACAAGATGGATGAACTCCAAGCCCTTACAAGGACTCAGCCAGAGTACCGTGAATGCAGTGTTATGTGTTTTACGGAGACGTGGCTGCTGGATCATATCCCCGACTCCAACGTCTGTCTGCCAGGGTTCCTGACTGTACGAGCAAACAGAGATCTGAAGACGAGCAGAAAAAGGAAAGGTGGTGGAGTAGCAGTGCTTGTCAACAACAGATGGTGTCATCCAGGACATGTTACTGTGAAGTGTCGTCTCTGCAGCCCAGATCTCGAACTCTTGGCAGTGAGTTTTCGTCCATATTATTTACCAAGAGAGTTCACCAGTGTAATTTTGGCAGTTGTTTACATTCCACCTTCAGCCGTTGCCGACAATGCATGTGATGTCATCAGTTCCATTGTTGCTAAGCTACAGACACAGCACCCCAATGCATTTGTGGCAATATCTGGTGATTTTAATCATGCCTCGCTCTCTACTACACTTCCAACATTTCAACAATTTGTCAGCTGCTCTACAAGAGAAAACAGGACCTTGGATTTGTTTTATGCAAATGTAAAGGATTCATACACGTCCAAACCAAGACCTCCTCTGGGACAATCAGATCACAATCTTGTTTTTCTCTGTTCAGAATATAAACCACTTGTTCAGAGGCAACCTGTGACAAAACGAACTGTGAGAAAATGGTCACAGGAAGCTGAAGAAGCCCTGCAGGATTGTTTTGCAACCACAGACTGGATGACTCTTTGCCAAGCACATGGAGAGGACATCAATGCCATGACTGAGTGTGTGACTGACTATATAAACTTCTGTGTGGACAACATCATCCCCACCAGAACAGTGAGATGCTTCCCTAATAACAAACCCTGGATCACCAGTGACCTGAAGGAACTGCTAAACAAGAAAAAAAGAGCCTTCAGGGAGGGAGACAGGGAATTACTGAGGAGTATACAGAAGCAACTTAAGGTCAAGATCAGAGAAAGCAAGGAGGCATACAGGAAGAAGCTGGAGAACAAACTACAGAGGAACAATATCAGAGATGTCTGGTCAGGAATGAGAAAGATCACAGGCTTTAAGGACAGGAAGGATTGGATAGATGGAAGTCTGGACAGAGCCAATGAACTGAACACATTCTTCAACAGGTTCAGTTCAGGAACTAGCTCAGGATCCTCCTCTCCTGTTCCCAGCCAAACAGACATCCCACTCTCCTCTGATCAACAGCTTTCCTGTTACACCTCGGATGTTTTATCCTTCACCTCAGCCATGGACTCTTCTAATTCCACAAGTTTGACTTCAACCAAGTCAGGAAATGCTGCTACCCCCTTTGCCTCCCCCTCCCACTTGTCTGTCTCCAAAAGTCAGGTGAAGAGGCAGCTGGAGAAACTGAACCGGAACAAGGCTGCAGGTCCAGATGGTGTCAGCCCCAGAGTCCTGAAGGCCTGTGCAGAGCAGCTCTGTGGGATTCTGCAGCACCTCTTCAACCTTAGCTTAACTCAGGAGAAGGTTCCAGTGTTGTGGAAGACATCCTGCCTTGTTCCAGTACCCAAAAGAACTCACCCATCAGTCATCAATGACTATAGACCCGTTGCCCTGACATCCCACGTCATGAAGGTCCTGGAGAGACTCCTGTTGGCACCCCTGAGTAAGCAAACAAGAACGTATCAGGACCCACTGCAGTTTGCTTATCGCTGTGGAGTTGGAGTTGAAGATGCCATCATCCACCTACTTCAACCAACCCACTGTCATCTGGACAAAGCAGGCAGCACTGTGAGGATCATGTTCTTTGATTTCTCTAGTGCATTTAACACAATTCAGCCTGATTTGCTTTGTCAGAAACTCCTGAAGACACAGGTGGAGCCCTCAACAATCGCCTGGATCAATGACTACCTGACCAACAGACCACAATTTGTGAGACTGAAGAATTGTGTGTCAAACCAGGTGGTCAGCAGCACAGGAGCACCACAGGGGACCGTACTCTCACCATTCCTTTTTACTCTGTACACCTCAGACTTCCAGTACAAATCAGAGACCTGTCATCTGCAGAAATACTCAGATGACTCTGCAATTGTCGGGTGTATCAGAGATGGACAAGAAGCTGAATACAAAGAGTTGGTGGACCGCTTTGTGACATGGTGTGGAAACAATCGTCTCACCTTGAATGTGAACAAAACAAAGGAGATGATTGTAGATTTCAGAAGAAACAGGGATAAGTCAAACACTGTTTCCATCATGGGAGAGGAAGTGGAGGTGGTTGAGGAGTATAAATACCTCGGAGTTCACCTTGACAACAGACTGGACTGGAGGCGCAACAGTGAAACAGTCTACAAGAAGGGACAGAGCAGACTGTACTTCTTGAGGAAGCTTAGGTCCTTCAAGGTTTGCAGCAAGATGCTGCAGATCTTCTACAAGTCTGTTGTGGAGAGTGTAATCTCTTCAGCAGTCATCTGTTGGGGTAGCAGCATCAGAGCCAGGGACTTAAAAAGGCTAAACAACCTGATAAAGAAGGCTGGTTCTGTTCTTGGGACAACTGTGGAAAATCTGGAGATGATAATGCAAAGAAGGATTCTTCATAAAATCAAAAAAATTATGGACAACCCTGAGCATCCTCTTCATGAGACAGTCACACAACAACAGAGCATCTTCAGTCGGAGGCTTCTTCAGTTTCGCTGCAATACAGACCGCTACAGGAAATCCTTCCTGCCCACAGCCATCATTATCTACAACAATTCCTTAAAGAATTGATTATATGAGCTATACCAACACTTAATTTCCCTCTGGGATCAATAAAGTATTTTTGAATTTGAATTTGAATTTGAATTTGTTCTGACTTGGCTGGGCAAGGCTTCTTGCTGTTATTTTTATTTTTTTGTCTTAAGGCCTGATTTATTAATATTCCAAATAAAGAGAGCAAAATTGTATGAGCCGCAAAAGAATTGCACGAAGGGTGTGTTCCTGATTTACGTGGGATCGACTAAGATTGTGTGTGCAAATCATAATAGGCGCAAAGAGCAGTATTCAAATGAGGACTTTGCGTACGCTGCTGTGTGCCAGCCTTTCTGCCCCATGCACTGTGCCACAGCCAGAGAAGAGGAATAGGCACAGTGGATTTATGGTGCGTCTTGGGCAACAACAAAAAAAGGGGAAAAAAGACCCACCTGTCGAGTCTATGGCTGTTAGTTAATTACTATTAGGCTAGAATGTCTGTGAATTAGATTTTTCATTTGTCATTAATATCCTTAATGTGTGCAGCGTGCAGGTCAGAACATGTTTGAATTATATTTTTTGTTTTTCAGTAATAAACTTATGTTGAATTGTGGTGGCGCACAGTTAAGACATGCCTTTCAGAGGCTGTAAAAATAGGTGCAAAAATAGCCAGTCAAATCAAACAGTTTCATGTTTGATAAATCACACTACACCTCGAATGTCTACTTATTTACATGTTCTTCTCCCAATATTTTGCACCTTCAGACAGAAACGCCCACATTGCATATTCATCAAAGGCAAAAGCGCTAAATGGGTTGCGCGCATCCTGCTGCAGGTTTAACAGCTGCAGTCCTTCCTGCGCCTACTTAGTAAATCACCTGCTGCATGTTTTTCCGCCCGCTGTGAGGTTTGCGCATATTTTAACAAGCGCAAACTTTTAATAAATCAGGCCCCTTAGTCTCTCTCAAAACTCTTTGGAGCCTACCTTGTGAGCCAGCAACTTCCATCACAAGGGTGATTGGCCAATCAGAAGTAGACTAAGAGAAACAGACATCCATGTAACTGATTCTGTTTTTTCAAAAAGAATGCCTTAAACTCAAGAATTGAGCAAGGATGAAAGCAGTGTATCCTTGTATATAAAACGATATCCAGGCTCTTTCCACATTCAAGGATTCAAACATGTAACCATCTATCAACTAAAAAGTTTTACAAATTAACTAATCATGGGTTATTTTTAAAATATTTTTGAATGTATAAACTTGTAAAAAAATGAAAACTGTCAGAATATGAACATGTTGACAGCAATTCAGACAAGACTGTAAACAAAACACTATCAGACACAAAATGTCGTCTGTGTCCAAGAGACCTTGTTATAACTAATATAACAGATTAGACAGGGGTATTTGAATGGGAATGTGGAGCAAAGCCGTTCCTGTGATTAAAAGTTCACATGCACATGTTGATACTTAATACATTGATGTTAGTTTTAGAATCTGGCCAAATATTCAGTTAAAGCAGAAAAAATCAACGCATTTGTGTGTCTGGCTTGAGTGGGGCAGTTTCAGAACTCATTTGTTGTCAATGAAAAAAAAGGATGCAAAACAAATCCTCATGCCAATATCATTGCATGCCTGCATGTACCACAGATATTCAGCAGCACCAGAAGTCAAGCTTGTGTTTCAAATGATCTGTGTGTTGTGGGTTTGAAGAAAGCTCAACTGAATCTGGGCAACTCAGAGGAAATAAAGATTCTAGAGTTATATTTGCCCAATATTTTCCTGTTCTCATTCCAGAGGTTTGAAATTCTTCATCCTGTTAAAATGCAATCTTTTGCACAAATGAGCTTTGGCGAAAAGAGAGTTGGCAACACTTTGTCTGACAGTCCTATTATAAGCTGGTATACCTTTGTTTTCAAGGCATATCTATATTTAAAGTTTGGAACTACTCAGGTTTGTTTGATTGAACTTGTTGAATTTAGTCTTAGTTAAAATCAGTCTTTGTTTTAGTAAAAAAGAACCATACGGCCTAGTTTTGTTGATTCACCAACCACTGTGTGTCAAGTCACTGACTACGACCCTTTAACAAAAGGGACAATCTGCTGGAAAAAGTGTCAGAGAACAATAGTTGAACAATTGAATGTTTTTTGAAAAATAATTACAAAACAATTAATACCACGTAATTAGTTGTATGTTAGCTTGTAACTGAACTGTCAGTCCTGCTGTGAGCCACGGTGTGGAGTGAGGTTTGTTTTAGTAAATTTGAGTTTGGAAACACTGCTCTCTGCTGGCTAAAAGTAAAAGTGCACCAAGTAAGGCCTCTATTATTCATACAATATTCCACATTTTGTAAGTTTGAATGGACTTTTATCAACAGAGCTACATTTTATTAATAAGAGGCACTGACTATCAAATACAATTTTAATGATAAATGTTACATTTTTTTAGTGAAAGGAAGCAAAGTCATACTGGTCAAGCTTTAAGAAAAATCAAATCTTAGGAATCTTAAAAGGAATAGGCCCCCATCTAAGAATCCAGAATAGAATTTGAAAAAATTAATTATTCTGCACTGAATAATCAAGCTCCATCTTATATTGAAGTTTTAATTGTTGCGCCTCTCCATAGCATTTTGTTTTCATACTGCACCAGCTTCTGAGGTGGAATAAGATGCAGTAGTTTCTGTCATCTTCCAGTAGAAACAAGTTCCCGTTTTTGTTTTGGACCACTTTTCTACTTCTAAGACTACTTTTAGAGTTTTGATAAATCCCCAAAACCAGGGGTGTCCCTTGGAATAATTTTGTGAAGCCCCCCGACCACAACTGAAGAATGGTACAAATTTGGCCCTCCAGCAAATGGAGCTGATGCCGATGGAAACCTTTTTTTTCAGGATGTGATTTTCACTGACAAATCTAGGTCTTCTTAAATGGAGATTGTTAGGTACAACGCAAAGTACAGAAATGTGTTTTGGAGAACATCCTGGTTTTTGTTGCTGGGAATAGACTAAACAGTTTTTGGACAAACTTTAAAAAAAAAAAAGAAAAAAACTCAAAAATTAGGAAACTGTAGCGACGCCTATCTTATGACATCTGAGACACTTTTTGAGACCTAGAACATATCTTTTACCTTCTATATTTTTCCATTTCTAATAAAATAATGCATGTTTAATTTATGGCTGACAGTTAAAAAGAAAATATTTCACAATAAAATGGGTTTTTATGGGGGGCTATGAGTGTTTTCTGCTTCCCGATTTTGCAAAAGATTTGTCCTAAGCACTTTCACGATTATCCATTCTTGCAATATCATTCAGAATTTTGAGCCCCCTGTTTTTTTAAATTTCTATTAAAAGTGCTGTACAACCCCTAACACCCTGCAGAAGATGCTCATTCTTTGCCTGGATCTCCTGTAAGTTTAATCGCGGTTTCTCTCTGTTGCCACCTACTTACTCAGGATGACGAACAAAGTTATTGGCTGTAAAGTAAAATTGGACCGAATAACAACCTATACAATTTTATATTGGTTGGACACATCTTAAAAGACAATACCTGGAGATGACATTTGTTTTGAGTTGCCACTATTTAAATGAAAAACAGTATTAAATTTTAGGTGATTAATGATGAAAATTACACAGAATAGTTGCAAGCTCTCCCTAAGTCTATAAACCTCCCCACATTACCTAAGCAAATTAGTATTGATCATCTCATTAAGGCAGCCTCTTGAAAGAAAACCTTTTCTTTGGCACTGAGGTGGACATTATAAGCAAACGTGTACTTAAAACATAGTGGCAACCCAGTCTACTCTAGCAAAGTCATACATTTTGCTTAAAGCACAAAAAAGATTTAGGTATAAGACTGCAGAATCAAATTCAGATATAAAGATAACCTGGATCTTGTGATTTCAGTATGAATTAGCATTTTCCAGTTAAAGCTACTACAAAGTACAGGACACAGCTTATAAAGCAACCATAAAAAGTGTCAGGTTTATACAATTGAAATACTATTTTATTAAATTACATCAAAAACACAGACAGCAGTTACATTGTTTGATCCTTAATTGGACAAAGACCTTTTTAAGTTTGCACTTCTGCGGCACCAGTTACTTGAGTGTGAATAACGAAAAACAGCTTCTATGTCAAAAGGTTGCCCGTTTTTGTGCGCATTAACAAGTCTGGTTGTTTGAATTAGCAGAAGTCTTTGATTTTCACAATTCTTTCCTTAATTAAGGGAGATACGGTTTGTTTCAAGCAAAGCACTTTAAACTGTCTCTTATTTATGCTACAGGCCATCTTTGGGTTTGAACTGTAAGTGTTGTTCAACTGAAAAAATATCTGCATCTATTATTTGAAACAGGGTTTGATAAAAGGTGCTGCTGTGAAACAATTATAGAATTGTTTTCTATTTTTTGGCAATCTGTAGACGTTCGTGCACATTCTCCCAGTTGATTACATTCCAAATAGCCTTTACATAGTCGGGGCGCACATTCTTGTACTGGAGATAGTAGGCATGCTCCCATACGTCAATGCCAAGAAGAGGGACGAGACCTAAGGGATAAAAAAAATATATAAATTAACTTGACAGCGAAACACCAGAGGTGAATAGCCCGGTCTCATTAAATTCAAAGCCATTTTAAACTAGCCTGTTGTCCCATGCAGAGGATCCTGGTTAGCACAAGAAGCGATGCGAAGTCGTCCACTTTCCTTTTCGTAACCAAGCCATCCCCAGCCCGAGCCCTGAACAGCTACTGTAACAGCTGCCATCTTCTCCTTCATCTTCTGGAAGGAGCCAAAGTCCCGTTTGATGGCCTCCATTAGCTCCCCTGCAAAAATAAATAAATAAATAAACGTTTCAGACTTCCTGATCTATTCTTATACATTAATTTATTTTTAGGTAGTAATAAATAAAAATTGAAAAATATACAGAACTCAATATATTTGTGTTTCTGCCTCACCTTGGGGCTCACCTCTACCGTTTGGTGAGAGATTTGTCCAAAAGATAGTGTGGTTAATGTGGCCACCTCCGTTAAACTTCAAAGCAGGCTGAAGGGCAACTTGTGCAGTCACATCTCCTAAAATCAGTCATACACCAGCAATGTCAAAATTTAAGACAAATACTGATTTTAGTAACATAAAAATGCACCCCTGAAAGATGTCCAAACCATCCTAATTATAAATCATTAAAAAATATATATATCAAATCCTATTAGACTTTCTTTAAAAGGACTTCAGTTGACTGTCTGTACCCTTTGCAAGAGCCTCCTGATATTTCTCCTCTGTAACATTGAGATTGTTAACATATGTGGCATGATGCTTGCTATGGTGTAGCTGCATTATTTCTGCACTGATGTGAGGCTCCAGGGCTCCATAGTCGTATGTCAGGTCAGGAAGTGTGTGCTTCTGCCTTGATGCAGCTATCTGATTTAGGCTTTGGCTGAGGCTGGCAGCACACCTGGAAAGAAGAAAGGAAAGTGAACCAGCTGTTAATGAAATGTGTGTAGAGGGAAATGTTCTGCTTTTTTCACTTTACAACCACATATTTCAATCAGAACACTTCATGTGAAAGATCAATACAATCAAGCACATAATTGTGATACAAGGAAACATGATTGTTTTTGTGAAAAAAAGTGATGTGAATTTGTAATCAGTGCCCTTTACTCTATTAACACTAAATAAAAGAGTGTAAGATTCTGCAATCACCTAATGAGTCCACACCTGTGTAATTAAAATCCCAATATAAATACAGCTGTTCTGTATGCGGGTTTTCTAGAGATTAGTAAACAAACAAAATCTAAAACTCAAAAGACATGTCAGTGATAACATTGAGGAGAAATTTAAAACAGAAATAAGATTTTTTTTTTACTTTTCAAAGCTGATCAATGTATTTGGAAAACTTAAACGTTTGTGGTTGTACAAATATCTACATATAAAAAAAAAGACATTCGAGGGTTATAAGAGATTTTGCAGGGCACTGAACTAAAAACAACAACAGCTAGCTTAAAATGTTAGGATTCAAAAGACCCTAAAGCCTGTTGTTAATTTAGCCATCGTTATATAAAGTGGATAAACATAGGCTAAATGAGCCAATGGCTTCGGCTACATTTTAAATTTTAACAAAGTCGCTTTTAAAACTGTTTAAAGGTGTATCGAAACAAACATACATATACACAAATGAACCCAAACCTTCATTTGTTCACTATAAAATAGCAAATGTGCTGCTAATCTAAGTTAGCATCTGACGAGCTAACTGCTAACGCCCAACACACAATTATTACAAGTTGGCGTTTGAATGCCACTAGCAAAAGCTCTCCTGGTTTTCTACGCATATTGCGCAGTGCTATTTCCTGGTAGTTTTATGTTGCCTTACCTGCGTATTGTTCCAACTCTACAAAGCATGTTTCTTAGCTTACAGCAACCCTGTGTGCAGCCTGGTATATAATTGTAACTGCCCTTGAAATGTGCAACTTCAAGTTGACAGCTCAGGAGACGGTACCATTATCGGCAGATAGGGGGGAGGGGGCTCATGAGGTGCGTAGGACTTATATAAGCCTCGATGTGGACAGCTAATAACATAATATTGAAACATAACGAACTACACAGTACACACTATAATTAAGATTATTTTTACATTTAAATACTTCGATTTTTACATTTTACAAATAACTCCGTTTGCTTTGTATTGATTAGAATACATTGTGATCACGTGAGCGCAACTTGGAGATGTTCATAATCCTGGGTTTAGGATCATAAACCTGGATTTATTAGTCATATATTATGAAAGGGCGTATAAGCTATAGTAAACAAACAAAAATTCTGTCAAATAAAAATGAAAAACACAGAACCCACAGTGGGAAATGGTACGGTCCGTTCTCTACGTCACACGTTATATCCTAGATCGTCTATAAAGATGATGATAACTACATCATGAATATGTGTAAAGCATGATAGATTATTGTGTGAAAAAGTACTCCTGTCCCCACTCGCCCCGTGACCGCTGGTGATAGGCACCAGCACCCTGGTGGAAGGGTACATATAATGGATGGATGGATGGATGGATGGACCCCTGTCCCTTAGTTATGAGACTTAATTTGGAGAGAAGTGCATGCACACGTTTCAAAGTATTTTCATAATCAAAATAGGCCCTTAATAACCCCAGAAGGACGTTAGGTTGTTGCAGCTGCTCAGAAAAAAAACAACAGAAAAATGTATTATGACAGAATGCATGAGCTAGCTAATAATGAATAATGGGTTACAGATATGGTAAAAAATATATGTGTATAAGTCTTTGCCTTACAAGGTATTCAGAAAACACTTTGTATTAATCCACATTTTTGTTCTAAATAGAAATTATATATAATTTAAAGACATAAAACAAATTCTGATGTTTGTCTGGGCTGATGGGTGTTAAACGTTTCAATGAAATGCAAATCTGAAAGGAGGAAAAAAATAAAATGTTGCTTGCAGCTCAGAAAATGGAAAACATGTTGGAGTGACATATCTTTGTTTGTAACCTATCTTTGGCATTGCTCCGCAGCAACCGGAGTGCTGCACAGCCGCAGCCTGCTCGTTCAGAGCCATTCTGTCCTGCCCTCGGTGAAGAAGATGAAAGTACGGACACCGAAGCGTGACTGAAACTTGTACATTTCTTTTGCGAAACTCAACGTATCTCTAATATTTGGGCCTTCAAGAATTTACTAAAGCCGAGTGTTCCCGGAAACATTGAAAGGAACGGGCCTGGTGAGTGTTTTGACGGCGTTAGGCCTGGCAACCGCAGCCAAGAGCCCGCTAGTTTCAGGAAAAGGAGCGTAAGGGAGGGAGTCATTTCTTTCAGCGCCATTTTGTGATAACAAGGAGTCGAACCGGAGCCAAGAACTGAACGTAACCTATGTGACTGTTAAAATACCCTGAAGCATTTCACTAGCGGTGTTTTAGATGTGTATAATGTTCAGCAGGTTGGTAAATGTCATTAGTAGTCAGTGGTTAACCTTGGTTAGCTTCTACACTGTGTCGCTGTTAACAACTGCTGGCTGCCACACTACCGCACATTGGCTCGACAGCGCTTAGTAACTGGTTATGGTAACTTTACTTGCCCGAGTGGGTGAGCAGTGCTGCAGCATCTATTCTCCATCACATACTCATTGTATTTCACTGTATATTCTATGATTAAGGGTGTCTATCCAACATTCAACATTTTTGCCAACAGCTAGCCCATGGCAACTGAAAAGATGATGCAGTGACTTAAAGCTGCGGTTGCTGATCGTTTTTTTCTGATTTCTTCACTTTTAGCTCACAATGACCAACGAGGAGCCTCTTCCCAAAAAGGTTAGTTTCTCTTCAGCCAGTCTGTTTTTAAGATAGTGTTTTTAGATACATTTATTTCTGAAATGGTAACGGAATTATTTGACCACAGTCGCTGTTTTTCTGTTCTCACAGGTTCGCCTGAGTGAATCTGACATGAAGACCTTGACCAGAGAAGAGCTATGTACAAGGTAGATACTCACTTTATCATTTTTGCACTGATATTTATATACATTTCTTTAAGTCTTTTATTTATAATTTTAATATGCTTTGTTTGTTACAGGTGGAAGCAACATGATGCATATGTCCAGATCCTAGAAGCAAAATATGCAGAGCTCTGTTGTAAGTACATTTGATGTTAACCCAATTATATCATTGTTTTTTACAGTGAAATTAGGCCTAAAGATGCATTTGTTTTCCACCTTGTAGCCAATGATGTGCCAGGACTGAAGGAGTCTGAGGAAAAGCTCAAGCAGCAGCAGCAGGAGTCTGCACGCAGGGAGAACATCTTAGTGATGCGACTCGCCACCAAGGAGCAGGAAATGCAAGAGTGCACTGTATGTATCAGCTTAATATTATTTTAATTTTGTAATAATGTACTTTTGCAGCAAATAGTTCCTAAATTAATATGTATGCCTTGAACTCAGCTGTTGTTGCCCCCTTAGACGATCTAATGGTTTTTCAGTTGAATCAATGCTGATGCGCTTTCCTTAGTAACACTTATTGAATAGCTAACAACATGTAACACCTTTCAGAAGACTCCGATATCAGAATCATGGTTCTTTTTGATTTTAAGAAATTGTGGTTGAGAGAAGCATCAGATATTTACTCTCATGACTCTGGCGATTTTAAAATTGATCAATTTGCTCAGCAATAAAATGAGTGCAAACATCTGCAGTGCAGGCCACCGTCTTGGTTTTCAGTCTGGACAGATACATTTTAGTTGTTTACTGACAAACTGTTCTCAGGGAACCAAGAAACCCTCATATTAAAGTTTAATTATTAATTAATTGCAGTAAATTTATCTTTCTATTTTACAAGCTTGCTATTGATTCAGTGCATAACACTGACCCAAAGAAATCTCAGATTGGTGGATAATGACTGATCCTTGTTAATGATGAATGAACAAAGTGCTGTACTTGTTTAGCAAATGTATGTAAAAAGGCAACTTTTCCTTATGTCAAATTAAAAGTAGAGTGTGTTATTCAGGGGCTTCCTTTGGCCTCTTATCTACAAATGTATATACATCTCAGTTGCCTAAAGGAAAAACTATTTTGCCTTCAATAGGTGAGTTTTGTTTTAGAAGAATTAGAATGAAGATGTATTTATCTTAGGAATAATCAGATTTTTGTATCTAGGTGGTGCTCAAAACCTATAAAAAACTTTTTTATGTCAAAAGAAGGATCATTTTTATTAGCAATGAACAGTTTATTGAATTGGAATCAGAGTGTGCAATATTGCAGTCGCTGTTAGATTTAGAGTGCAATACATTAATGCTTCCCATAACAATAATATATATGGCTTCTTGAATGTGATGTCATCGCCCTTGGTGGCTACACCTCATCAATATTGTAGTGGATGACGTCTTAAAGTACATGAGGAGGTTTGGAACGTTTTAACACAACAACAAAAAAGTGTGAGGAATATGTGCGTTCATCACAACCAATGTTGGCATCTCTGTGTTCAACACGAACATCAGAATTTTATGCTTTCCAGTCCTAATTTTTAACGTATGTTTTAGGAATATACTGCTGTTAGCAAATGAAACGAGTGAAGTTTTGTGGTTGTACTCTTTTACCGGTGACTGAGATGTTTTTGTCGTATTCTGCAGACCCAGATTCAGTACCTCAAGCAAGTCCAGCAGCCGAGTGTGGCCCAGCTGCGGTCGTCCATGGTGGATCCAGCCATCAACTTGTTTTTCCTCAAAATGAAGGCTGAACTGGAACAGACTAAAGACAAACTGGAGCAGGCCCAAAATGAACTGAGTGCCTGGAAATTTACACCTGATAGGTAAAGACAATCAAAATAACTCCCCCCTTCAAACAAAAAGTCAAGACTTCCTCACGCCCCCCACCCTCACTCTCACTGCAGGCATGCAGGAACAATGGTGGGGCGGAAGGCTGACAAAATGCTGTACTGGTCACAAGACTCAGACTTTACAGAAAGCCAGTCACTGCAAAAACAAAACTGCTTTTGTTCTCTTGTACTGTGCCAGCTACATATCACATAATATAAAGAGAAAAGACAGTATGGTCAGGTGACACTTGTGTTTCAGCTCCCGTCCCTCACCGTCCGAGGGCCTGAAGGAGTCCGGACTGTTCCGAAGAGGTGTTCGCTCACAGCCCGCACCGGATGATCCCTTCCCGACCCCTCAGCTCAAAACCAGACAGTTCACATATAAAATAAGGGCCAAATGGGGGAGGTCGTGTCAGGCGGGGAGCATCCCTAGCCTAAAACATGAATTGAACATTTTAAAGAAAACTTCCATACTTGCTTTTGCAAAGACATTTAACAGTGGATCACATCACACAAATACCTGCTAGTCTTTCTGTGAAATGTAAAGACTTTTGGACAGTCTAGACACATTTCATTCATATGAGTAAAGTTTCTAGGATTAAAAGTAAGACTTTTGGGGGAAGAGACATTAGAACTGATATAAGACTGTGAGCGGAGCCAGATCCTCGTCCACAAAGGGACTATGGTTCAGGCATGAGGGTCCATTTGCCCATGTCTTAGAACATGGGCCTCCACACGGTAGAGTGTATTTAAATGTTTTACTTTGTGAATTGTTTCTTTTCCTTGCCATTTAATTTGATCTTTCGTTTCTCTAAAGCAAACACTTACTGCAGTGTGTGTTGAAACCAAGAGGCAGGATTGGTCCTCATCTTTTACTCTTGTGTAAAAGTTTACAGATCAGTTTTACCTCACTACAGAAACACACGGCTGTAGGTGTTCTCCTGTTATCAAACTGTGAGTGCAAATGTTCAGCATATTTCATGTTGATGAGGATGTATTGTTTTGTGTTGTGTATTTTTGTGATTGACCAAATAATTTCTTCCACAGCTTAGATAAGTTTCCCAAATATGTGGCTCAGTCATTTAACTTTGGTTAACAAATTGAAGCTACCATACAGTTAGTTTAGTTTTTCAGTCTTTAAAAAAAATAATGTATTTGACTATAAAGCAAAACATGAAGTAGAGCTGCACAGTTGTTTTCAATCACAACCAGAATTGCAGTTTCAATGTGTGCAAAATCACAATAACGAACCATTTAGTTGCAGTAATTGGTAGGGTAACTTATTCTAGGTGTCATGCATTCAAATTCAGTTGGATGACGACACATGATAGAGATTTTAGTCACTTAAATGCCAGAACTCAGAATTTTCATCATCGTTAGGATGGGAAAAGAAATGTGGGTTACTCAGTCAGTGTAAGTATTGCAATATTCAGGAGAGGTATTGCATGTTCTTGTTTTGCTAATATTGTGCTGCTCTTGGTTAAAGTCGGCAGTGTATTTGTAATGACTTAAAGAACATTTTAGTGCAATCAGATTTATATAAAACACAAGAATGACAAGGTTATGGTCATTTACTTTAGTTTGAATGATTCTCATTGGACACAATTGCTGCTGTCTTTATCACTTTAACTTCTGGGGACAGTACCATTGGCATGTATGTGTTAAAGCATTTGCAGTAATATAAATTTAATAGTTACTTGGTGAAGTTTTGCCTTCTATATTGGTGTCTTCTAACATACAGTCTAACATTCTTTTTTTATCTTTGATCTGTTGAAAACTTGGACAAACGACTTCCTAAGCTGGTTGATTGTGCTGTTAACGGTTTCATTTTTTTGTATTTAAAGGGAATACTTTTACAGAATCTGCATCACTTTTCTGTGCACTTGAACTTTAGTACTTTTCTTGTAGTGTTTGTGTCGATGCAATGCTCTGTGACTTTGCTCTAATCAATCCTAGAACATAGATATAGTTATGTTGGAAGAGTATACCATTTAAAAGCCACTGTGTTCTTACTTGCCCTGTACGATGTTCATCTTTCATCCATGTGCATCATGGTAAGTTAAGGTAGACTGGAACAGATCATTACAGTAGTTTTTTAATTGTAAAATGTTTTGAATTTCGAAAGTATCGGGTTCAGGAAGTGTCTTTATTCATATTTACTATATAGGTTCTGACCAGTTTACCAAAATGGTTTGTATGTATTTGTATTCAACGAGCCTTAAAAAATATATTCATGTTTACAGTATTTAAAAGCAGGAAAATTGAATGAAAGGCAAGTTTTTATTAGTCATGTGGTTAATACGAAACTGAAAAGTTTCTATTAGGTTGCAATATTCTGGGGGGGTTGGGCCGATCCAGGCAGTGAAAACAGGTTTTCGGTGTCTGCCAGCCTTTTGTATTTGTCTCCTTGTTCACTGTGTGATGTGAGACTTGTTTCCCTTGCAGCCAAACAGGGAAGAAACTGATGGCCAAATGCCGGATGCTGATTCAAGAAAACCAGGAGTTGGGCCGGCAGCTATCCCAGGGACGCATCGCCCAGCTGGAAGCTGAGCTGGCCCTGCAGAAGAAGTACAGCGAAGAACTCAAGAGCAGTCAAGACGGTAAGAGCAAACAGTGTCTCCACATCTTTCTGTTTTATGTAATAGCTTTACATTTGGAGCACATTTTTATTTGTGTTTTTTGTATCGCTTCCAGAGCTGAATGACTTTATCATTCAGCTAGACGAGGAGGTAGAAGGGATGCAGAGCACCATCCTTGTCCTTCAGCAACAGTTGAAAGAATCCCGTCAGCAGCTCACTCAGTGTCAGGGCACTTCAGCTGGAGCAGGCCCCAGTAGGACTTCACCCTCTGCCTCCAACTCATCCGCCGAACCCTCCACTCAGCCAGAACAGGCCAGTGCCCCATCTGAACAAGGAGGCAAAGACTACGGGAGGGTCTCCAATGGTCCAAGCAATAGCAACTCATCCCAGAGGAGTGAGACCACCACGCCTAGCCTGTACAGAGAGGTCAGCAGCGCCGAAGAAGACTTTCCAATGTCCCCTGTAGTCTTCAGCCCTGGTGACACTGAAACCAAACTCCCTAACCACTCAGAAGAGACACCAGGAAGTCAGACTGCTTCCGGTAGAGTTGGAGGACCTGCCGGTTTCAGGAGCCAGCTGAGTGCGGGGTACGAGAGTGTGGACTCTCCAACAGGCAGCGAGACATCATTGACTCAACACTCGAATGACACAGACTCCACCACCGATCCCAATGAGGACAAGGCTGCCCTGGTGACCAAGGGCTCCAGGACTGCAGGGTCACGTCATGCCCAGAACGGCCTGGACTCCAACACAAGCGATGGCACAGTTTTGTAACGTACTTTATTGTGTTCTGTTTTTTTATACAGTATAAAAACAAGGCAGCAAATACAGTCTGTAACACAGCACCGTTGTCCAAGAACTTTTGTTTTCACCCTTGTCCCTTTGCCTGTTGTGATGCCTTTGTCACATTTGTGTTGCTTAATGGGGATATAAACAGGATTGATGTTAGATTTGAATTGCGTGGATGTATGATTTAGAACTAGTACATTTCACTCTGTTTATTTGAGCACGGCTTTGCTGTTTAAACTATTGACACTTAAATCAGGCCGTCTGGTGTTGTAACGTGTCAAAGTCAGTAAAATCACTAAATTCCACTAGGTTCACAATATACAAGGAGGTAATTTTTAGATGTTGGCCTGTGAGTTATCCTTTTTCTTTTAGTTTTGTTTTAGAACAGTTTTTTTAATTTTCATTGACAAAAAAATCGGTTTTGACAATTCAGTTAAAATGTTAGTTCATATGCGATGTCCATATTATTCTTCAGCCCTTTTCATGTACTGACCAAATATAAATAAAGATTTTTAATACTATAGAGTGAAACCAATTATTTATTTTTTAAAAAAGGAAAAAAGTGAACATGGTTTTTTAAAGCTCCAACTTTGCAAAAGCGTAGTTTGATGTGTTGGGAAAAGGAAGTACAAACATTGAACTGTTTGAAAAAAATACAAAAGTAAAATTAACATTAAAGGATTTAGAAAGGTAGCAGTTTAGGATTTTTGTATGAATGGAAGTAGAATATATTAATATAGGGAATAGGAAGAGGTCTCATTTTGGCCAGAATGCAAATATATAATTTTAAATTAAAAAGTGGAAGCAAATTTTATTGTTTAAATGTATTTCAGTTTGCTTATTAATAAATTGTCTATGGATTTCAATCATGTTAAACTACTTTTTTTTTTAGTGTTTAATTCATGGTTACTGTGCTGCAGTGGACAACTAAATAAAACTGTCCCTATAAATATTACACCATAACAATGGATTGGTTAACCTGAACAGCAGCTCAGTATAAGACCAATCATATTAGCAAGAGTGGTGGTAGCCCCCACCCACTCTTCAATCTGACAAACGAATCTTGCAGCAATCAACCTTAGAAATTCCCGTGAAATACTTGTATTTATTTTTTTACGATTTGATATTTTTATTAAAATATTTAATAAATGGTCTAGGTTTTTGTTTTATTTGTAATAAGTCACATTTCAGTAATATCCATTTTCTTCCTTATGCAAATCTTTTTTTAAGGAATAGTGCTCATCCTCCCAAACACACAGTGGCGCTGTTGTAACCATGAGTCCCCGTTTGTACACCTATTTAAACGTACATGCAGTGTCAACAGAGCTGTGTCAGTGTCTACAGACAGGAATAGAAAGAAGTCCGGACCTCAGCTTTCAAACCAGCGCCTCTCAGGATGAACAGTGAAGCTGTTGTTATCGTTTCTGCCGCCCGGACTCCAATAGGTAAACCCGGACCTCTTTAAAGTACCAGAATCATTTATTAAAACAGGACTTTCATACATTGTAACTATGCATTTGTTTTCTAATTATCTGTGAAGATAACTGACTCACTTATGTAGGCTTTCATTTTTATTTCATGCATATTTATTTGCTGAATGCTATATGAGTAAAGTTATAGCTTGTTGACGTTTTTATTTAGCGAAGTGGTTCTGTCCTTTACTTACACGTGAAAGGTTCCTGGTGACCTATGATTGGTTGGCTTCTATCTAAGCAGTATTCTTTAGCAGCTGATTGGCTGTTAGCTGTATTGCCATGAAACACGAGCCTGCTACTATTGGCTGCCAAATACATGACGTGAGACGACGTCAGGTTTGGCGTTTTCTCTGATTTGATTTGTTTTACACTCCCCCCATTAAAGCGTTTCTAACCGCTTGTTCTGAGATAAAAGCGAATTGTAGAGCCAAAGATTGGACAATAACCATTCAAAACAGCAGCATACAGATCTAAAGAACCATAAAACTATTTTTGAACTGAGGTTTTGTTTAAAAATATTTTAAACTAGTGTTTCCTGCATATCTGTGTCTTAATGTAGGATAAATCCAGATTAGTTGGTTCTGGAGACTGAAACTAGTAGTTCGAAATGCCGACCAAGACCTCTAAGACATATTCTGCCTTCAAACAACTCCGACCAAAAAAAAAACATTCTAGAAGTTTATTGACACATACTCGGAGGTGGGTAGAGTAGCCAAAAAATTTACTCAAGAGTAGCACTTCTAAAACATTTTTTTACTCAAGCAACAGTACAAAGTAGTCATGCAAAAAAAATACTCCAGTAAGAATAAAAAAGTATTTGGTAAAAGTATCGCTAATCTTACTTGAGTAAAGTTTCTGCCTACTCAACCAACAGCTAGTAACTTTACTGAATGACACATAATTCTTGATCTGCTGAGGTTTTGGAAAATGTTTCTTCTAGTAAAATTTGTTATTTTACAATTATACCATGTATTTCTATTTATTTTAGTCTTTAGAATTTGCACATAACTACATTTTGTCCCTTTACATAATTTTTAAATATGAAATCATATGCTATGATCTCAGAACAAATACTCAAGTACTCAATACTTGAGTTGCCTTTTTACCAAATACTTTATTCCTTTAATACTTACTTCAGTTATTTTTTTGATTACTACTTTGTACTTTTACTTGAGTAAAATATGTTGAAGTAGTGCTACTTTTACTTTAGTACAATTTTTTTGGCTACTCTACCCAACTTAGAATCTTAAGAATCTTCTGTGCTTCTCTTGGCCTCCAGGACCAGGTAGTCTGGATTTATGCTACATGCAGAACCCAATAAGAGAGCGTCTTAGTGATCATCTTTTCGTATGGGCCATTTGTAGTGAAGAGCTAAACAGGCGCAACATGAACTCCTTGTCAAAAACTGCATCATATTAACAATTTGAGGGAACATTTTATCTCCCACGAGTTTGACACAAGATACGATTCTCTGAAAAGATTGGTCTAGCATGTATAACTGAAAGCAGATTCAGACATCCCAGTTATTAACATTGTATTAACGTCTCACTGTAATACAGGCTGCTTGAGCGGTGCTCTGTCCACGCTGACTCTGCGTGACCTTTGCTCACCTGTGATAAAGGATGCTCTAAAGCGGGCTGAGGTGAGACCAGAAGAGGTCTCTGAGGTTATCATTGGACATGTCCTTACTGCAGGTAAAAGTTTATCTGACCTTTTAGAGAGGGTAGAAATAGTTACACCATTTAACATATATTGCAGCATTGTTTCCTACAGAAATAGAAACCTTCTAAAACTGTTTCAGGTCAAGGGCAGAACCCAGCACGTCAGGCCAGCGTTGCGGCCGGTATCCCATACCCTGTCCCTGCATGGAGCTGCCAGATGGTGTGTGGCTCTGGGCTTAAAGCTGTGTGTCTGGGAGCTCAGTCCATCCAGGCTGGAGAGTCCACTGTGGTAGTAGCAGGGGGCATGGAGAGCATGAGCAGGGTTGGTAACAAGTGTAGAAAGATATGAATACTATGTATTTATACCCTTTAAACTTTTTTTTTTTAATTTGTCAGAGCACAACTATAGACATTAGCGTTTTCATTGGCGTTTTAAAGGATAGACCAAGACAAAGTTGTGCATAATTATATGAAGAACTAGATGGATAAAGAAAAGTCTATGCTTTTTAAAACCACCTTTTGCTTGTGTGCCAAAAGCAAGACTTTGGGTTTAGGGTAAGTTTTGCACATCTACAGGCAGATTTTTTTGCCAGAAAAAGCTCAGTCAGATTAGGTTTTTAAGTCTTGCCACTGATTCTCAATTGGATTTAGTTAAAATGTGGTCTTACTTGACCAGAGTACCCTTTGCCATGTGTTTGCTGTGTCCTCTACCTGGCTTGTGGCAAACAGGACTTCTTATAGCTTTCTTTTGGGAAAAGCTTTCTTCTTGCCACTCTTCGATAAAGGCAAAATTCAGAGTCTAGAACCAATAGAGGTCCTGTCTACAGATTCTCTCACCTGTGTTGTGGATCTCTGCAGCTCTTCCATTTACCATTGGACTTTAGGTTACACCTCCAGGTTAATGCCCTCCTTGCCCAGCCTGTTATTGTAGCTGGACGACCATGCTTTTTACGTTTACAGATGTTCTAAACTCCTCCCTTTTTCTGAAGGAGGACTTAACAGGGCTCTGAGATGTTCAAAGCTCTACTTCTGCAGGGAAATGGTTGCACTTTATTTTATTTAGAGGTATACAGTAAAGGGTTCTGAACACAAATGCTCACCAGTATTTCCAGGTGAACAATTTTTAAAAATCATCTAATTTTTCATCCCACCTTACCTTTATGCACTTTTGTTGGTCTGTTACATAAAATCACAACAAATTAAATTTATAGTCATAATTGTAACATATGAAAAAGTTAAAGGGGTTTCAATACTTATGCAAGGCAGTTACTTCAAAGATAAAACTGATTCCTTTTTTTGTCTATACTCAGGCTCCTCACACTCTGCAAATGAGAGCAGGAGTGAAGATGGGCGACGTCTCACTGCAGGACTCCATGGTTGCGGATGGCCTGACAGATGCCTTCCACAACTATCACATGGGAATCACAGGTCTCAGTCTATGGAATAGTTTAACAACTCACCCAGTTTTGTGTATATTTACCGACGATCATTGATCTTTTTACAGCTGAGAACGTTGCGAAAGAGTGGGGAATCAGTCGAGAGCAGCAGGACCTTTTTGCTATCAATTCTCAAAACAAAACAGAGGCCGCACAGAAAGCAGGACATTTTGATCAGGAGATTGTCCCCATCTCCGTGCCAACCAGAAAAGGTAACGGACTTTGTCCGTTGCTTGGTGACTGCTTTGCCACTGTTTGTCTTCAAATGACACTTCAAAGCTACTCTTTCCTTCAGGTCCTATTGAGGTCAAGACGGACGAGTTTCCTCGACATGGAAGCAACATCGCAACAATGTCCAAACTCAAACCATGCTTCGTCAAGGACAGCAGTGGGACTGTCACAGCTGGAAACGCTTCAGGTCCCAGAATTACTCATGAACCATAAACAGACACAGGATGAGACTTTGTACACACATAGCTGCTTTAATACGATTTTCTTTGCAGGCATAAATGATGGAGCGGCAGCTACTGTTTTAATGAGCCAATCGGAGGCTGCAAGACGGGGTATAAAACCCATGGCCAAAATTGTTTCATGGGCTCAGGTGGGCCTCGACCCTTCTGTCATGGGAACCGGGCCAATACCAGCTATCAGGAAAGCTGTGAGATATCCCAGAACATTAAATGCATCATGTTGAAAAGCTGCTGTTTTGTTTAAAATCCAGTTTCCATTTTTCTAAGCAGACTGGTTACTCTCCTCTAGGTGGAGAAAGTGGGCTGGAAACTGGATCAGGTTGATTTATTTGAGATCAACGAAGCTTTCGCTGCACAGTCCCTTGCTGTGATTAAGGAGCTTGGCCTAAATGAAGCCAAGGTAACAATTCAAATTCAAAAATACTTTATTGATCCCAGAGGGAAATAAGTGTTGGTATAGCTCATAATTAATTCTAAATCTAAAGACTGGCATCGCTTTCTGGTTATTGTTGTATTCTGTAAATCCAGTGGTGGACAGGAAGTTGGCCAACATGCCACTGAAACCACACAATTGTTTTATTCCTGTTCCTCAGGTGAATGTGAGCGGTGGGGCCATTTCTCTGGGCCATCCCATTGGCATGTCTGGCTGCAGAGTCCTGGTGACACTTCTGCATGCTCTGAACAGAACTGGAGGAAAGAAGGGCGTGGCATCCCTCTGCATTGGAGGAGGGATGGGTATCGCCATGTGTGTGGAGAGGGTTTGAGATACCAACCGGTTACTCCTTAATAGACTTCACGTGATTTATTTTTGCTAGAGTAAGAGATTGTGAAACTTCTTTACAGTGCTGAATGACATGTACAAAATGGTTCTGTAGTGTAAGTATCATTCGGGGGTCTTATCCCTCCCAAAAGAAAGCCATTATCACTGAATATAATTTTATCAGCTTTTGGTGTTTGACTTAAATCTTAATATTTAGTCCAAACTGGCACATCAAGGTTTATTATGCAGTCAGTAGCTGCTTAGAGTTTCAAAGTAATTAAGCTACAGAAACTGAAATTCCACTCTGTGAAGCTCAATTTGTTACTTGGTTTATGGCTTTGAATCAATAGTTCTGTCTTGGAAGGATGTGTTCAATTTTGCAGTTCTGTTTTGGGCCTTTATTAGAAGGGTTTACATTTCTCAACATTCCATTATCTACGTGTAGGATCAGCATCTTTTCTCAAGATGTGCAGATAACATTAATTTGTGTCAGAGTGCCAATAATTAGCTGCCTTCTCTAATCTTGTGCTTCCTGTACACTTTTAATGCTGTATCATAATCCAGCTAGTTATGTCCTGATAATGAATAAACAGTCATTTACAACCACTGAAGCTTTATTTACGTGTCCAAAAACAAAACAGTCACTAACAGTTCATTTGGAAGCATGAACCCCAAAGATGATGAGTGAGAAATGTATAAAGGCAAAGTGCATGCCCTACACTAGAGAAGCAGCCTTGAAGAGCTCAGTAATTTATAAATAAAGATGTTGAACCAACAGGGACCAGCAAACACTTCAACCTTCCAGAGATCCAGATTCTACAGCATCTCTGTAGGACCTGCCGCCCTCTTTTGGTTCTGGGAACAGTTTAATGAGGTCGTCGATACGCAGAATGGTGATTGCAGCCTCGGTAGCAAACTTGAGGCTTTTTGTCTTGACCATGGTGGGTTCATACACACCAGCCTGGCGGTTGTCTCTGGGCTTTCCGTTCACCAAGTCCAGCCCGATCCTACAGAACAAAAAGATAACTTTGTCTAACAAGAAGCCTCAAAAATAAAATTTTACAGAACCCTGAGCTTTGATTTTCTTAATACTGCAATGACATTTCTTATCATTGACCCAAATTTTCGTGACTACAGGTCCTTCTCAAAAATTTAGCATATTGTGATGAAGTTCATTCTTTTCCATAATGTAATGATAAAAATTTAACTTTCATATATTTTAGATTCATTGCACACCAACTGAAATATTTCAGGTCTTTTATTGTTCTAAAACTGATGATTTTGGCATACAGCTCATGAAAACCCAAAATTCCTATCTAAAAAAATTAGCATATCATGAAAAGGTTCTCTAAACGAGCTATTAACCTAATAATCTGAATCAACTAATTAACTCTAAACACCTGCAAAAGATTCCTGAGGCTTTTAAAAACTCCCAGCCTGGTTCATTACTCAAAACCGCAATCATGGGTAAGACTGCCGACCCGACTGCTGCCCAGAAGGCCATCATTGACATCCTCAAGCAAGAGGGTAAGACACAGAAAGAAATTTCTGAACGAATAGGCTGTTCCCAGAGTGCTGTATCAAGGCACCTCAGTGGGAAGTCTGTGGGAAGGAAAAAGTGTGGCAGAAAACGCTGCACAACGAGAAGAGGTGACCGGAGCCTGAGGAAGATTGTGGAGAAGGACCGATTCCAGACCTTGGGGGACCTGCGGAAGCAGTGGACTGAGTCTGAAGTAGAAACATCCAGAGCCACCGTGCACAGGCGTGTGCAGAAAATGGGGTACAAGCCATTTTTGAACCAGAAACAGCAGCAGAAGCGCCTGACCTGGGCTACAGAGAAGCAGCACTGGACTGTTGCTCAGTGATCCAAAGTACTTTTTTCGGATGAAAGCAACTTTTGCATGTCATTCGGAAATCAAGGTGCCAGAGTCTGGAGGAAGACTGGGGAGAAGGAAATGCCAAAATGCTTTAAGTCCAGTGTCAACTACCCACAGTCAGTGATGGTCTGGGGTGCCATGTCAGCTGCTGGTGTTGGTCCACTGTGTTTTATCAAGGGCAGGGTCAATGCAGCTAGCTATCAGGAGATTTTGGAGCACTTCATGCTTCCATCTGCTGAAAAGCTTTATGGAGATGACAATTTCATTTTTCAGCACGACCTGGCACCTGCTCACAGTGCCAAAACCACTGGTAAATGGTTTACTGACCACGGTATTACTGTGCTCAATTGGCCTGCCAACTCTCCTGACCTGAACCCCATAGAGAATCTGTGGGATATTGTGAAGAGGAAGTTGAGAGACGCAAGACCCAACACTGGATGAGCTTCAGGCCGCTATCGAAGCATCCTGGGCCTCCATAACACCTCAGCAGTGCCACAGGCTGATTTCCTCCATGCCACGCCGCATTGAAGCAGTCATTTCTGCAAAAGGATTCCCGACCAAGTATTGAGTGCATAACTGAACATAATTATTTGAAGGTTGACTTTTTTTGTATTAAAAACACTTTTCTTTTATTGGTCGGATGAGATATGCTACTTTTTTGAGATAGGAATTTTGGGTTTTCATGAGCTGTATGCCAAAATCATCAGTTTTAAAACAAAAAAAGACCTGAAATATTTCAGTTGGTGTGTAATGAATCTAAAATATATGAAAGTTTAATTTTTACCATTTCATTATGGAAAAGAATGAACTTTATCACAATATGCTAATTTTTTTGAGAAGGACCTGTATCATAATGGGTCTACCATTTTTTGTGAGCTTTAGCCTTTTAGCCACTAAAAAGAAAAAAATGGGCTTCGCTAGTAAACTACTTTTGAAGCCGGGAGCTAATTCGACACTCCGCTTGTTTGCTAGCATTACGTCAGCTATTCATGGGTGAACAGCCAGTGGCATGCTGCTGCGTTAAAGCGATGTAGATTATAATACAGAGTAATGCGTTTTACAGTCTCTTTATTTGTTTAATTTTATACAAAAGCAGGGTAAGATGCAAACAGGGGTCATTGTTGAGCTACTGCCGGTCTTCCGAAGTTATTTCCTAGAAAACGGCACAGGTTTTGTGATTTTGGCTAAAAACGGCATAATCATAATATAAAGACCACTGAGAACACTTTAAAATTGCTCAAAAAGATGATCAGAGGGAGCCTTAAAGTATGGATATAAAACTTGTCTATGAATTTATGGCAGATATTTGTACAGTGGTCATGCTTCAAGTATGAATTTTTGCAGATCCCACACACCGCATGGAAGAGCGAGGTGAAATGGATACAAAATACTTTTGCAAACCGATTCTCATTCAGTGTAGCGAAATACTTAATTCCATTTTTCCAAACAGAGACCGGGCCTTCAGCCAATTGAGTTCTGTGATCTGTCTGCAAACACTAAACTCACCATTTCAAATTCTTGCGCTCAGGGTTGACTTGAGCCTCATTATGGAAAGCCCTCAGTTTGGCCACCAGGTCGGTAGAGTCCTGCGCTGCATTCACAGCCAGAGTATTCGGTATAACAAGAAGCGAACGTGCAAACTCAGCAATGGCTAGTTGCTCTCTGGAACCCTGAAAAAAAGAACAATGGATGCTTGACCTTTGGTTTTGAAGCGCTAAAGCTGAATGTTTGAGGTTTTATAAACCCACCATGCTGGTAGCATAGTTCTCCAGGTAAATTGACAGAGCTGCCTCAACAGCGCCCCCTCCTGGTACAACAGACTTTGACTCAAGGACCCTCTTGACCACGCAGAGAGCGTCATGCACCGAACGCTCCATCTCATCGCACATGAAGTCGTTGGCTCCACGCAGAACGATAGAGGCTGATGTGCGTGCTTTTGTACTGAAGATGTGACAAAAGCAAAGTTACTAAAAAGGGCCATCTGTGCCTTACCAGCTAAAAACTAGTCAACCAGATGGGTACTTGAATGTAACTAATTCTCTAGACAGACCATAAAATTGAAACCTTTGTATCATGACAACACAACTCTGCACTAAAGATTTTATATATAAATTGTGTATCAAGTTATCAAAAAATGCAGCACAAGCATAAAAATTTATCAGATGAAGATTAAGGTCTTTTTAACTAATTAGTACAGTTTTACATCAAACCTTAGTTATGCAAAGTAGCTACTGTTCTTACTTCTTGACGAGAATGAGCTCATCATCACAGACTCTATCCTGCACAACCTCCTCAGCCTGACCCAGCATAGTGGCTTCAAATGTTTCCTCTCCTTCCAGATTGGAGAGTGAGGGGCAGACAGTGGCTAAAAGTGCACAAAAAGTCAAATTAAATGAACATTTGTCAGTTAAATGAATATTTTAAAGACATACAGAACCATTGCAAAGGGGGGGGGGGGGGATCTGTTCCTACCGCCTGTTGCCTTTGCGATACGTTTAAGGTCCTTCTTGAGAACCCGCCTCACTGCCATGGCCCCACTATCCACGAAGTACTTCAGACACATATCATCAATGCCACCAGTGGTCAGCACAACATTTGCTCCTGCTGCCAAGATTTTCTGGATCCTCTCTTTGGTGATGTCAGATTCTCTAAACCAACCAAATCATTTATTTTTCTTTAAGAATATAAGAGATTTAGGACGGTGCAAAAACAGTAATGCAGGACTGTACCGGTCAACTGTATCCAACACATAAAATTTTCTATTACCATTTACTGTAGTGAGATCAGAAAAGTGTGCTTAAATTGTGTCCAGCTCAAATTAGTGGACCTACAGCTTAAGAGAGAAGCTGCTGCCTTGATTTGTGGCTGCTTATGTTTTATCCCACGCGTATCACTGTATGCACTATTGGACTAGTGCCACAGCAAATTAAAATGGGATTCTTCTTAAGGATGAGGGATAGAGGACAGACATGATCCACAACCTACCGCTGTCTGATCTGGTCGAGTTTCTCTGGGTCGTTGATGATAACCTGGACCCCCATCTTCATCTTTGTCTTCTGCAGACTGAAGTCCAGGCAGGCTATCTTAGCATTTACAACACGCTTCACCATTTCTGCGGGTATACAAAATAAGCATTCAATGGTAGAAAAAGCAGCAAAAAAAAAAAAACATTTCTTTTTCTGTTTATTAAAAACAGCTCCTGGTTTACTGTGTGGCTGAAAGAAGCATCACAGTTTACATCACACTGTGACTTTGTTGTTCTTAAAAAAACAAAATACAGTTTTACTGTCTCCTGTAAATTACTAACAAAGACCTAGCAGCAAAAAAAAAAAAAAAAGAAAAAAAGGGAGATTTTAATGAAGGCCAGTAATAAGTAGAACCCAAACTAATGTGACCGCATAAATCCACAAGGCAATAAAGTATTTTTGTATTTGAATTGAATATATTCTAGACGTGTTAGTAAGATGCATACCTTGTGAACCAACTGTACAGTTCAATGCATATCCATTGACCAGGAAACTTTCTTTCTGGCTGCGGCCGTGAGCTTTCAACACATTCACAGAGTTGATGGGATATTTGGCCACTCCTCTGCCATCAACAAACTTCACAGCAATGGCAGCATCCACCACAATGTTAGCAAAAAAGTCTGAATCACTAAAGCCCAACAGTTAAGGCACATAAATGAAGCTGAATTGCTTTCTGCATTCACACAAAATTCAATCACCATTGCATCTTTTTAACACGCAACATCAGACCAATATTTAGGATACACTCCAATGATTTTGGAAGACATGGAGGTCTTGGCAGCATTGATTAGACACTCTCTTCCCAGATCATCTGTTCCGATAGTCAGATTCTCATTTATGTACCGCACTGCCTCTCTGAAAAAATCAAAAATAATCAGCTTTAAAGATGATCATGTTCTGCTTTCAATGAAGTCTCATCTTTGATATCCTTATCTTACTTGCAAGCCAAACGGTATCCGCTGATGACAGACGTGGGGTGAATCCTCTGCTTCACCAGCTCATCTGCACTTTTAAGCAACTCAGCAGCAAGAATTACCTGCGTCACAGACAAAGAAAATTCCTCAACTTTTTGAATAAGCAACCTCCATTTTAAGTTTTAACTTCTGTTCTACACCAACATTTACAATTAAAAGTGGAAGGAATAAAGGTACTGAAAAAATTATTGTAAACCTAAAAATTCCTTTAAGATCCCACCTTTACAATACACTTCCTGAAAGCCTGAGAATGGCCATGAGTGTATAAGGCACGGGTTAATGCTGCAGAAATAAACAACTCTCCCTTTGAGTTCTTCACAATGATTTCTAATGAATATGCAAATTATTGCTTAATTTAAGGTATTGGGTTTGGCTGGGCCGAGGTTCCTTTAATCCTGTAAAGCATATTACTTTGCACAAAGTTGAATAAAACATTCCAGACAAATACAGCATGACTGATAGACGTCAGACAATTAGATTTTGTTTATTTGTATAATATAGTTATCAATAGACATCTCAAATCAGGAAATTACCTAACTTGTTCCTATTTATTCTTTTAAATACGGATAGCAAACACTCACCACAGAGGTGGTTCCATCGCCAACCTCCTTATCCTGCAGGTCAGCCAGTTCACAGAGGACCTTTGCAGCAGGATGCTCCACCTCCAGCAGCTTCAGGATGGTAGCTCCATCGTTGGTGATGGTCACGTCCTGTTAGGATGACCAGAACAAGACTGATCAGCAACCAAATGCTTATCACAATCATTTCTGCATGGACACGTTCATTAAAAATAAATAAATAAATAAAAAACACACAGACCCCTATGTCGTCCACCAACATCTTGTCGAGGCCCACTGGTCCGAGGGAGCTCTTGACGATGTTGGCGATGGCTGCTGCAGCCATGACTGTAAAAACACAACCAGTCAGGAATCATCGGCGCTTCTCAAACATGAAGTTAACATAACTGACTTCACTGTAAAGTAAATTTGTTATTCAACTGTTCTGCCAGTTTATTCAGTGGGGCGCACGAGTAGCTCGCCACACCTTCAGACCATGACAAGGTTTCTCTTCCCCATTAGCATAGCCCTCCATTCATTAGACAGTGAGTGGAAGGTACTAAAATGGGTTTACACATCCGCAGTTAATAAAAATGATGTGATGCTGCTATTATTTACAATACAAGACATCCACAGTTTAGTGAAATATGACGCATTTAAGTTAGCAATGGCGTTAGTTAGCATTAGCGGCACGTGTGTTCAAAAAAGAAACGGAGTTCAAACTCAGGCGCCTTATAAAAACATTCAAACGATTTAACTGCAGCACAGAGTTAATATGCACAATAACCTACCATTCTGAGTGCGAACAGACTCGCCAGTAGTTCTCTGGCCGAGCACGTTTAACGGACCATCTAACATCGACATATTGAAGCACCGGACCGCCGAGAAGAAAGGAAGCGCCGCGGTGCTCTGTGGGTAAACTGTTACTGAACCAGAAGGTTCGAGAAGAAAACTTGTACAAATACTTCCCACTCCCAAAATGCAATGGATTTTAGGTGCGGGTCGGATCCTAGCTATCAATATTTGTCAACATTCTACGTTCTTTCGAGCAATTAGTTTATCGAATAAGAAAAGAACGACATTGTTTGATCATTTTTATGAACTGCATTTCCCAGAATGCTCCATTCCAAATCACCGCACCACCTTCCTGCTTATTTGGGGTTTTAGCGCCCTCTGTTGCACGGGCCCAGATTTCTACTTGCCTGTTTGACGTTCCCCACTGACAATTTCAGAGAAGCAGTAGAAGTAGTAGTAGAAGTCACCTTCCAATATTACAGCCAACCCTTGCCACAGCACCTCTTGAACACAAATTTAAACAGACCAACCCAAAGGAGTGCATTTTTGTACAAACACAAATCTAAAAAAATGTGTCTAAAACAATTTGTATTCAGTTCTTCACTAATAAATCTTCACGATGTCTACTCTTTCTTTTATCTCTAGCAAACACTTTATTAAATTAATTAATTGAATGTAAATGTCAAAACTTTTTTTAACTCATTAAAAATACCAGTAAATGTGTGATCTATAATACCAGTAAATGTGTTGCCTTCAGATAATACAACATGTCAGTCGGATTGAGATTTACCCAGCCATTCCAGGACTCGCCATTCCTTTAATTCTTGGTGGATTTACTGGTACGTTTTGGGTCATTTTCGTTTTGTTTTCCTGCTTCTGCTTTATTTTTTGAGATGGGTCACAGATTTTTCTCAAGCACCCTCAGGTGCATGGTAGAATTCACAGTAGATTCTATGAACGTGAGCTGGACAAGTCCTTCTGCAGCAAAGGATCTTTAAATCATGGCACTTCCACCTCCATTGTTTTTACAGAATGTTGTACTGTAATTAAACCAAACATCCCCTTTTCAGGTGTCCAGATAATTGAATCTTTGACTTATCTGTCCACTGTGATGGACTGACAACCTGTGCAGGGTGTACCTGCTGGAGATAGGCACCAGCCTCATAGTATGCCTTCTCGCCATAAAAAGTGTTATAACTTCCACACACAGGGTCAGACCTGTACAAAACTTTCTGTTTGTCATCACAGGTCAGCACTCAATGAAATCATAGGGCCAAATGCTGACCTCGCATAAGTCCGCCCCCTGACAATAGAAAGTGTAATGTTTTACTTTGAATGGTCCATACTTCTCACCTTTGACCTAATCAAGATGAAGCTGTGCCAAATGACTGAAGATGAGTTGGTGTAACTCTGTGTCAAGTACTGAGAGGCTACAAAAGAGGATGGGGCTGGGGCAGTGTGGTGAACTCCAGTGTCACACAGTGACCATACGTTTGTCTCTAATTTCCACAAAAATAATTTCATCTGCACCAGATTATAGATGATGGTTATTAGTCCAATGCCTAAAAGATATTCATCCAAATTTTGGGTGGGCATGGCCTAATTCCAACACAGCGCCCCCCAGAATTATTAAACTGCCCCAAGCCATACTTTATGCGAGGATTATGAAATTCGGTACACCCATGTAGTGTCTCAGGACCTCATAGGAAGTCGGCCATTTTGGATCACAGCTGCCATTTTATGCCATTTACACATGTAAAAGCGGAACGTACTTCTACAGCCTTCGTATTACTGACTTCAAAACGAACCAGTAAAGTCTTAAGGCATTGGGGATCAAAAGTTGTTCAAATTTTTTAGGTACTTCATAGCATGTGGGCGTGAATGGCCAAGCCTCAAAGTATGGCTTTTTTTATTTTTGCTATCCCACGTTTTCCACCCCATTATTTATAACCCAGTGTTCCTACCTAACTCTAGTCCTAGGGTTTGCTCTCCCTCTGCCAACCCCGGGAGAGCCCAGCACTGAAACTCTGATGGGGCAGGGTTCCCCCAGGACCAACGTTATTCCAGCCAGATCCTCCCCAACCCTTCAGACAACCCGGCAAGGAGGAGGCAGTATACAGCCCTAGGACTAGTGCATGTTTTTGTGAGAGTAGCTCACGTTAACTGCTCAAGGGAACACGGGGAGAACATGCAAACTCCACACAGAAAGGCCCTTTCGCCAACCCCACCCAGGGTGAGGGTGCCGATGATGCAGGGGAACAAGCACACCCTCAGCGCCCACAGCGGTAATCGAACCCCGGACCTTCTAGCTTTGAGGTGAGCTGCGCCACCCCAAAGTATGGCTTTTTGCCATAAAAGGTGAAATAACTCCCAAGCACAGGGTCAGAGCTATATCAAACTTTTATCGCAGCTCAGCACTCTACACGTTTAAATGCTCATTTGCTGACATAATTTTAGCCCCACCCACCTTTAACAGGAAGTGATATGTTTTGAAAGTATATGTCCTCCTTTTACTCTGATATATTTTTTCAGCTGTTTTTGATGACACATAGGTTGATGTTAAATACACTTTAAAAATACACTTTGAACAGTGAATGTTGGCTTGACTGAGAGTGTGGCAGAATGGCAAAATTCCATACACATACTGTTGGCTCTAAATTTCACGTGTATGGACAGAGTTGCTCCAAACTGCACATGAATGATCTTTGTCAACCTCCAAATGGTTCAATAGGAATGAATTGGAATTTTCTTCAACTACATCTCCTAGAATCTTTTTTTTTACAGCTACATTTCATTAATACATTATCAGATCCACACCAAATTTTGTGTGCTTCCTCATGGGTGACTTTTCAATACATTGGTAGGGTAAATTGACAGAGCCATTAACCAGCCCACTGGGAATAAAGTCACAGGTTTCATTTATGATCTCCCATAGACTGTAGAACTTTCAAACTTTTAAAGTGCCATTGAGGTGGCGGTGTCATATACCATCTCATATCTGCCGATACGGGCCGGAGCAGTGCTGAGCTGAGGGCCGTTCGCTGTTTCAATTATACTTGAATTTAGATTTATACTCAACACTTCCATGGTACTTAATATAAAGAATTTCACATATGTTAGGGGTGCTGAATTGTTCTTTTTTTAATCATAAATATCCCAAAATAAATAAATATGCAGCCTTTAGCATTGCTCCGGTGTGGTGCAGTCAACTTTCACTTCACTTATAATCAAAAAAGGCAAAAAGATGAGAATAATTTGAATTTATTAACTCAGATGCATTGTCCTGTTGAGCAATGATAACTAGCCAGTTACAAAAATACACTATACTTAACTTAAACGTCAAAGCATTATAAAGCATATCTATGGCATACAAGAATAACTCCTAAAATGTACATCTTTACAAAGTGTTTACAAATAAGTTGCAAAATAAAAAAAGTGCAAAAAATTACCACCAATAGAACAATGTACAACAAAAAACATACTTCATTTTCCTATTTTGGATTTGATGTTTTCATTATTTTGCCTTTTCCAATGTGCTTTTTTATTTTAGCCATTTATGATTCAATAGTGCATTAAAATCTACAATTTTCCAACAATATTCACAGTTTGTTTCTGATTTTGAGTCCCTAAATGAAAGCACAGCTGTTTTTTAATAAATATCTTTAATTCTAATTTACAGTTTGTGGCTGGGGGCACTTGTGACACAGCAGGAACATGGGAACACATGAAAACAAATACAACATATTTAGTGTGTCTACCATCATTTTAGATGAACTTAAACAACTGTGTAAAACTCTTGAGATAGAAAACAATTGTGAACCTTAAAGTGTCTTTTATCGTAACGTGACTTTCCTTGTGAGTGAGGAAGTGAAATCAGTAGTGCGATGATGTCTCATAAAGAAAACCATTTAAATACATTTGCATTTGAAAAAACAAAAAACCAAAAACAAATAAAGTACTGTAGTTTTTAAAACTAGTTCACCTGTTTACCCTTGTGGTCCCTCCTCAAATCAAAAACGGAAATGAGCAGATTTAAGGAAAAAAAAAACATCTATTTGCATCATCTACACGTAAAAACCACTTCTCAGAGATGCTTTCAAATTCAAAAGGAATAGATGCTCATTATTTATTAGAGAATATCTTGATTTTCTTTAAGCATGAGACTTTAATGGTGACCAAAGTGAGAGGAAGACTGACTCATTATTTTAAAAATAGACTAAATTTACAAGTATAGGTAAACTTAACCTACTGGATGTTATAATACCCCCAAATATTTGTCTTTCTATCCTGCTTGTTAAAAGCTCCTAAAAGTGACAAACTAGCCTGTGCAGCGCATCTCGAGTTGCACGAATCTTGAACTGTAAAAGCAGTTTGTTCACAACTGTTTAATATTATATAATAGCTCAATTAAGAAGATAAGCAGTTACTTTGCTTTAGTTCCCCTAAAGATGACACAGGTAAATGTCCTTAGGAGCAAAATTAACATGTCCTGGACTACTGCATCTGTACAACACAATCAGCTGCAAATGTTTCTACAAGGCTCAGATGTAAAGCAGTTTAAAAGTTTTAAAATCATAATTCATCACAATGAATTCCAAGTTTCCAAATTTCTGCAAGGAAGCTCACATAAAAGCTAATGATGTAATGTTTTGACCATTATCAGTGACCTGTACTGTTTCGTTATTTTTGCAACATAGTTCACTAAAGATAAAGCAAATCAAACGATTGCTTTGATAAGTGTATTGTTTTTGTCTAATATTTATTTTTCTTGTCAACAAATGCTGTAGTGTATTTGACGCAAAGCAGCATTGTCCCCTTCCAAGCTATATGAAATATATTAACATTGTTTTTGGTTTTCAGTTCCCATATAGCCTTATGCGAAGCTACTGGAGCTCAAACACTGGAACTTTTCCCTCAGAGACTGGACAATGTTGGGTTGGTTCTGCTGCGGCTCGCTCCACAGGTACTTCTCCAAGTGCTCATGCTCCAGCGGGTTACAGGAGTGGACCGGAGTGCATGGCAAACTTCGAGACTGGACAACGTTCTGACTCTGAGTTGATCTGGTGGATCCCTGGCTCAACTTGTCACGCTCCACTTCGCTGTCGTCCTCTGATCGGATCTCAACGTAGTCATCGTCATCTTCCTCATTGTCCCTGAAGTTGGCCAAGTAGTTTTGAGTGGCATTGAGGATGGTCAGAGCAGAAGCACGGTTCAGGACCACCACCTGCTGGCCATCATGTAAGGTGAGGTCCGACTGTCTCAGGGTGGACTGGTCTGGGAGGCTGCTCTGCCGACCGGCATGGACCAGACTGGGTCCACGAGGTCTGTCTGTGGTGGGATCCACATCGGGTCCATTACAACTGACCCCAGACTGGCGGCGGTTCTCTTGCTTGGGGCTTGTCAGACATCCAGCTGAGTGAGACTGATCTGACAGGGAAGACTTTGAGGAGGGGGCATTAAAGGAAGGATTTCTCTTTATGGAACTGTACACATGGTCTTCTTCACTGGGCGCTGAAATGCATGAGCTCCACCTCTGTGATGTAGCAGGAGGGTTGGTCTTGAGAGAAGGGATAGAAGAGGTGTGGGTAAGTCTATGCTGAGAGCTGGATGATATTTGAGCGTCTGTCCCTCCACTGGATGAGGACATAAAGTTCACCAGCTCCCCGTTACTGTAGATGGAGTGGAGCCAATCATCATCCAGGGAAGTTTCCGGCATTGACGGTGAGGACGGCAGCCCTGGATGAAAGTGATGCGAGGAGGCAGAGGTCTGACTGGTTGAAATAGGGGTATCTTTAAACATCACCTGGTCATAGAGCTGTGAGTATTCTGCTATCCTTGCACCTGAGAGAGTAGCATAGAAGATATAAAAAAGGGTGAGTGAGTTATATAAAACGTTACTTATAACTCTGCAGACTTTATTTTGTTCATGTGGGCACCAATGCAACCCATTTCAACACTAAAAACACTGAATAAATGTGATAACATTAACACTTATTTCTGTAAAATAAATGTACTAAAATACTAATTCTCTGTAGTTATGAACTTTATGGAGCCATCTCTAGAACTAGTCAGTCCATTGACACAGATACTGACCTCATTAAACTGGTTTCTCTACTGACCACATGTGACCCACCCCAGTTTTGTCTTAATTTAAAAATAAAAGCTATAAAAAAAACTTCTTGCCACTCACATAATTATATGTTTTTAGGTAAGATGAAATGATGCACCAAGAAATCAGTCACCTTTCAGCTTTACTGATTCAAATACACCATTTGCTTCCAATCAGTGGACGCAACTTGTCTGAGCTTTTCCAATTCACGCTAACCGCAACATTCTTTGGTGAA
Source organism: Valencia hispanica (assembly GCA_963556495.2). Classification (NCBI taxonomy): domain Eukaryota; kingdom Metazoa; phylum Chordata; class Actinopteri; order Cyprinodontiformes; family Valenciidae; genus Valencia; species Valencia hispanica. The sequence goes on from OY747719.1 coordinate 31,656,254, forward strand.
GAAGTTTTAATTAAAGGATCAAAGTTAGCCATTTTCAGCTTTTAGTTACAAGTGTGAGGAAGCATAATGCTGTAAGAGGCTTTTTAAAAGGAAACATTTTCTACAAAGACATGCAAGCTCTTTATTCAGGCTGCTACCACAGAGAACTTGCTAATTTCTGCTGCATTGAGCAGATGTCAGGAAGGCTGAACAAATTACGTTTAGGTTTTCAAAGTTTTTGGTATAGAACATGCTGGATAAGGAAAATGTACTAGTTATATGGAAATCTAAGAGTGATGTTAGTGATGCGAACCAGTGCTAATCACAGTGATGCTAACCAGTGCTAATCACTTAGGTGCTAAAGACAGTTAAAATGTATGTTTTGAATGGGCACAAAAAATGAAATTTTGAATTCTTGTTTGTAATATATATAATCTTTGACTTCAGAATTTTGAATTCTGTTAATTATAGCTATACAAGACAAATTGAAATCAGAATGTGCCAGCAAAACTTGGTGCATGTTTAGAAAGATGCAGATTAAACAGAAAAATCATAGCCAATTTGTAGATAAGATAAATGTTTCATGTTACCTATGGCTGCACCCCCTTGTTTTTTCTCCTCCAAGATGGCAGCAAGGTCTTTTTGTTTCCTTTCCACTCTTGCCCGACTGCAGGAATCTCCTGGGTCCATGCTCCTCATTCGCAGCAGCTGGTTGGCCTTCTTGATCTTTTGGCTATATTGCCTGGCCATCAAGAACACACGGCTCTTTGTTTTGTCCATCAGCTCCAGGGAAAAGTCCACAGATTCCCCCAGCAGGAAAGATGAGGTTGCCAGGGGGGAGTCCAGACCAGCCAGCTCCCCTGGAAACAAACTGTGGAGGTCCTTCGGGCCACCCTCTCTCAGAGCAGCGGTCCTCTGCGGAAGCTCCACCAGATCATCGTCCTCAAGGCGGAAGCTGCCGCTGCTGAGGCGCGCTAGTCTGTTTCGGATGCTCTGCACTGTGCCTGGAGGGGGTTCTGGGGTGGCAGGAAGGGGGCGGGAGGCAGGAGCAGAATTGTGAGTTTCTTCTTCAGTGGTACTTTCATTCTGAAAGTCAGGGAGGTTGATGAGCGGGATAGTGAATGATGGTGTGGAGGTGACAGGTGGCGGTTTAGGTTGGTGTGCTGGTTGGCTTTTGTTTGTAGGGCTGGCAGCTTGAGCAGTTACCACAGGACAGCTTTTTGTAGGGCTGTTTTTAACAGATGAGACTTTCTTAGGTGACTCATTGGAATTCACAGGGAATGCAGCAGGAAGTCTTTCAGCTTTCTTTGTGTTCTTCATGTAGTTTTCTAAATCATTACAAAGCTCATCAACCTCCTCAGACATCTGGTCAGCTTGCATGGAGTTCTGAGGCAAGATTTTAGATGCAGAGGAAGGATAATTTGGCTCTGCAGAGCAGAGGACAGGATGGGACCTTTCAGGTTCTTCATTCTTTCTCAAATGGAGGCTCTCTTCAGAAACCAACCCTCCAAGACTTTGAGTCAGGTCTTGCTCAGACAACAAACTGTCCCTCTCTTGTTTTTCTTTACTTCCTTCATTGCTTCCCTTGAGCTCAGCTGGCGGTGGCTCTCTGAAACAAATGGTGTCATATATATTTTCTTCCACTATCTTAAGATCACAGCTCCCATATGGTTTCATGTCCTTTGTGGAGCACCGGTTGCTCTCTGACAAACTCTCTGGTTCAATGAGAGGCTCTCTGACCTCTGCAGCCTTTTGTTCACTCGCCGTCTCTTTTTGAGTCTGACTTTCATCAGGGTCCCTCCTAATGAGACCCATGCTCCTCAGGTCCTCGTAGCTGATGTTATCATATACGTTTTCAATGTCGTCTAATGTCAGCTGCTCGGCTGAGGAAGATTCAGATATGTCATTGCTGGACGATTCGGTGTGAATCACTTCCAAATTGCTCTGGCCAGTCTCATTGTCCCCCAGTCTCTCTCGAGCCTCTGTAGCCTTCTCTCCTGCACTGCTCGCCCTTCTTAGGACTCTGCTGCTATCAGCGGGAGGGTCAACTTTAACTATGGGCGCCTGTTCAACGTGCCAGCTACAGGGCCGGGCTGTTCTGGGCGAAGAGGGGGCCTCCAGTCTTTCTGAGGGGGCTTCTGGCTCTGCTGCACTTTGCTCTGTGGAAACAAACATTTGGTATATGTCCTCATCCTCATCCTCCGGCTGCATCGTTCTCTGACGGGTGGGGAACATGGCCCTGCGAGCCCGGTGATCAGCCCAAATGTTTCTCACTGAATGGTCAGTTTCTGTCACTACTACAGAGGGGATAGCGGAGTCTGGAGTTTCTTCTGTAACACGGGAGGTCCTCAGGAGTGGAGGGTGGTGACTTCCTTCCCTGACTAGGGACTCCCTGGCTCTCTAAGTTAAAAAGAAAAGCAGAAATAGGACATTTGACACATGAACTACTCAATCTGAAGACAAAAAGATGCACTAACAAATGGATACCAATTCCAAATCAACATTACAGCTTTGAAATAATAGCACACCTGCAAGTCTGAGGGACTCATATTAAAAGCTTTCCACTGCTCTATGCTGTCAACAGACGCCTGAGGGTTCAGTCTCTTTCTGCTGCCTTTGCCAGGAACTTTTAGCCTCTTTCCACGTCCCTGAGCAAATAATTTCAACATGTTCAAAAGAAAAGTTGGGCACATAAGTTGTGACATATAATTCTTAGAATACAAGTGTGCGTGCATTCAGTCTGGTTTCAGCTGGCATAAACTCACAAGAACGCCGTCATCCTCATCATCAGCATCCTGCTGATGCGACTCATCCCCTTGCTCCCTGTCGCTGTGCTCGTAGTTATCTCCAGGGTCCAGGGACTCCTGTGATTGGTTGATCAAGCTACGGCTGCGCCCTATAGTGCCCAGAGCCAGCTGGGACACAGGGGACAACAGGGTAGCACCTAGACTGGTAGGCTGGGGAGGAGAAGCAGTACGTTTAAATTATGAACAAACATTTAAAACCGGTCTCAATTGTTTGGCTGTAACTCACTTTTTCACCATCATTGTTGGCAGCATTCTGCTTTGCATTCTTCAGTAATTTGGAAAGGGGCTCTGGGAACATAGTAAATACAATTTATAGTTACCTACAGTAGTTTCTTTGAATAACTGTCTTTAGTAAATCCTGTAATTTCTCACCTTTTCTGCGTCCTCGACGAGGAGTGGGTCCTTCCTTGGTTTGAAGGGAGTCCTTCTTCTCGCCATCAGGGCTGTAGTGAAACCCAGGATGGTCTAAAAAACAAAAATATCAACAATAAAAAAACAATCACATTCACACAAACAATTTATATTTAAAAAATATTACTACAAATACTGTTTATCTGGCTACTACACTACTATGATGTAGTAAACTGCACATGACTTTCATAGAGACTGGCACTTACGTATTGCATCCATCTCCAAAATGGCTTGTTTGGCCTGAAATGTAATTACATGAACGCAGAACAAAAATTAATTCATTTTAAGATTAACAAATTGCTTTCTTCCACTAGATGGTGCTACATTACAGTTTTAACTTGTTTAAGCTTTAACACCTTACATACTGTCCGTAATAGAACACAATTGATTGCATAACATTACCTCACAAATGTATTCACAACCCTTACTACATTGCCACCACAAACTTTAATTGAGAGTTTATGGGACTATAGCTCAAGATAAGTCAGATTTTATTAAGAATATCTATGAACATAAATTTTCAAGTCTTGTTACAGATTCCCAGTTGAATTAGGCATGGATTTTTATTGGATTCTAACACAAGATTATGCTTTAATCTAGACCATTTCATTGTAGCTTTGGATGTTTGTGTAGAGTTGTTTTCCTGCTTGAAGTTGAAACTTCGCCCCAGTCTCAAGTCTTTTGCAGCTTATGACAAGTTTTTCTATCAGGATTTCCCTGTTATTAGGTCCACCCACCCTCCAATCAACTCTAATCAGTTTCTGTGTCCCTGCTGAAGAAAAGCATCTCCACACCATGATGCAGACACCAACTTGAATCTCCATAACGATGGTGTGTTCAGGGTTAATGAATACCAATGTATGTCCTACTTTTCATTTTATTTGTAAAAAAAAAAATTCTGTATAGTTTTACTTTCAACTTCCCATTTGTGAACAACTTGCTACTTGATAGTAGCGCCATCACATAAAATGTTAGAAAATGTGAAAACGTTCATGAGGAATTAGTATTTTTGGAAAGGACTGCAAATAAACATTTAACAAAAAATGCTATGATATCCTACTTCCTTCTTGCTACTACAATATATTTTACATATTTTATTACAACACATACTGCTTGGCTTCCAAGCATCTTGGCTTACATTGTACTACAGAATTTACTACAGTATGTGCAGACTGGATTATATTAAAAACTTTTTGGAGTCACTAAATTAGTTTTTTGTTTGTTTGTTTTATTCAATCTAAGTGAACCTCATACTGCTCCAACTAAAACACAATGTTAATTCACTTTACTCTTAGTAAGATCAAGATGAATAAGTTCACAGCAATATCACTCATATACAATGCAGTATTACTTTTTGGTATGTTGAACTACTTTACTATGTGTAATTTGGTACATTGTTATTGTTTTACTGAACATATTTAACATTACATGGCAGTAAAGTTGCTCAGTGTCTAATCAAAGGAGGAATACACACATTTTATTTGAATTTAGGCAGAATTGAGGAAGAATATCAGCAAGATAAAAAGGTTAAAAAAAATCTAGCAGAGGAAAGCCAAGATAAGAGCACAAGAAAAGCTAAAAAAAAATCTTTAAAAAGTACATGGGCAGCATTAAGGGGAAATATTTTCCAACAAATTCCACTCAGTCTGCAATAAGCTCCTCTCACCTTGGCTGGAATTTTTGCAGGATGGTTTTCAAGTATGAGCCTTTTAAGGTGCAAGATCCACATGCGCTTGTCTTGTTGGGATCTGGCCTGAGGTTAGACACAAGAAACGTGTTAAGATTATGTCATACGTAAACTTCAAATGCAGCATATGGATTCCTTTAGAATATGGATTCTACACATTGCACATTAGATGTAACCCCCCCCCCCCCCCATGAATGCCCATAACAGAGTGGTTAGGTAACAACAATCACTGCTTTTAGCCATTAAACACTCAGCATGTCTGGGCAGCTCAGTTTGATGAGTCTCGATGCACTACAAAACAATAAGAAAGCTGGAAACAATCCTCACTTTCTGTCTCTTGCACAACACTCCCAGTAGCTGCAAAGCATTTCCAAACATGTAATTACAATAAAAACATCACTTGCATCTGGTCACTGTGCTGCTGTACCTGGACTGTGTGCTGTAGTTTGGGATTCTTGTAGTGAAATACACTGAAACTCAGTGGCTCTTTAGGAATAACCTCGACTAGCATAAGGTTGCAGCACTGGAAGAGACAGACAGGGAGATATAATAGAATTGCTGCTACAAAGCAGAAAACATTTGGTACTTGGTAAATCTATGGGGCACATAGCACTTGAAGTTACACAACTGACCAGAATGTGAGCCTTGTATGTGTAGGTTTCTTCTCGCTTCTTGGTAATCAGCAGCAGTTTGTCAAACAGGAAGAGAGTTCTTTCATTCTTGGCTCGCTGCAAGCGAAATGTTCCTTCGAGAACTAATTCCCCGTAGCCGATCAGATCCGGGCCCTTCCAGTTGGTCAGGAGGCTTTGGATTTCCTGTAGTGAGGTTACAGAGAGGAGTTAGTGTTTATGTTTATTTTGACACAAAACAGGAAGAGCAATTATGTAAGTGCAATGAAAATAGAACATTTATAGACTGTTTCAGAAATCTAATCCCACAATGGAAGAACAATGATCAAGGATAAGACTTCTTCATGATGACAATACTCCAAATAATGAACAAACTTAACCAATGGTTGTTGTATAAAATGAGGATCCTAAAATAATGATGTTTTCCATAGCACTTAATGTAGAGGTCGGTATCTTTTACTAAATGTTTCAGTTTGTGTTTTCTGTGATTTCTTTGGATTTCAGTGTTAAGTCATCTGATGCATTCTGCTTTGTTGTTCATTTATTATTTTAGTAAACTCAGTTTGCCAGGGAGTGCTGCTGAAAAGCTACATTTAGCACAGAAAACAGACTATTAAAAGGCAATTAAAGGCCATTAAAGCACATAAATCAACATAACATTAAATGTATAGAGCTAAATTAAGAAAAAATATAATGGTGATATAAAAAATGGAGATACACCAATCAAATTTTCTCTAAATATCTCTGACTGGTTATTTGGAAGATTAAAAACTAAAAATCTGCATTTTTCTCTATTCATTTGGTGGATCAAAAATATGGAAACATTTTTGGTCTATTATTGAATCAATCAACAGCATTAACTTTGATGCAATTTTTTAAGCTTAAGACAAAATAATCCTAAAGGTTAGAAATAAATGCTTTGATGCATAAATTCGAATACATTTTTAAAAATTCTTAATTTTTGTTGCATTTAAAACTACTGCCTCCATCTTGAATTAGCAGATCAGACCTTAAAAAAAAACTTGAAATGGTATTAGCGGGTAAAAGCATAATTGATGCATCTCTGTATGAATCCAAACAAATACTAAAAATACATCTTTTCTCGATAGAGTGAATGTTTTTACACATTCCTGCATACCAACCCATCTCTAGGCAGATAAAAGAAACAAACTTTTCCTTTTATGTCTTCCTTATGCAAGGCTATCATTAGGAGGGTGTCTTGCGTAAGATATTAGGAATACCAGGGCTTTGGTGCTGAGTTCACATGACTGCTCAGCAGGACAGGAAAAGAACAATCCCTTTTAAGTTAAAGAGTAGCTTGGAAATCTTTTACCTGCAGCCTGACTGAGTGTTCATGTTTCCTCTTCATATCGTTGATGTGCCAGGCCACTCTCTGCATGGTGTCGATAGCTTCCTGCACCACCTCGTAGGTCTCTGTGTCCTTTTCCATATGGTTGGCTATCTCCTGTACCAGCACATACGAATGAGCCTTAAGTTAGCAAGTGCACGCAATGCATGCACATATGCACAGGAATGCTGACCCATTTTTCTGGTCATAAAAAGGGACATACATCCACAGGAACAGTCATACGGAGCAGCATATGTTAGAACATTTGGCTCCTATAACAGAGCCAAAAAGCCAAGTCTATTCAACATTTGGATATGGATAAAAAATTATTAGTTTGCACTTGTAAGCTCTGATAAAAGCAATTCTTCTTTTGCACGTTATTGTGTGTGTATAAAAATGACAGCTGGTAGAAAGACTTACGTGCAACAGGAGGTGGTACTTAAGGATCCGCTGCACTGGCTTGAGCAGGTAGGACCCCAGGGGCAGGGAGTGCCTCAGAGATTCCTGGCGCTCGCGGAAAAACTTGGCCAACGCCTTGTTCCTCATGCACTCTGTTAGCACAGCCACTGACCTGTGGAGACAGATCTCAGCAAATAAGATGTCATAGTTGAGGAAGCTGACAGCAAGCTGGAGGAAGGAAGCTTAAATGTATTCCCTGAATGACAATCCTAAAAATGAAAACGTCTGATGACATAAATTGCTTTCCCAAATAACACAGCAGACAGAAGATTAACTTAAAATATGACAAAAACAAGTTAATATTTCAAACAATAGGTAAAGCATTGAAAACTGACATTTGATTACTTATATGCATGTATTTTTAAACCAATAAAAATATTGAGAAATTATTAAAATTATTCACATATTGTCACATTACAACCACAAACTGATAGGATTTTATGTGATGCATCAACACAAAGTGGCACATCATTGTGAAGTTGAAGGAAGATGTAACATTGCTTTCTAAATGGTTTTATGAAATAATATTTGAAAAATAAGTGTTTTCTGATTGCACTACTGGTTACAGTGGATTTCATTTAGGGGCTGCAGAGTAATGGTTGCTGAACATAAATGCAAACGGCACTTTTTAGATAATCATTAGTGAAATAATAGAAAATCCTTTATCAATGTCTTTCCACTTCATAATTATGTGGTACTATGTGTTGGTTTTGCATATAAATCCCCATAAAATCCATTGAGGTCGGTGGTTTTAGTGTGAGAAAGTGTGTAAAACTTCAAATAGTTTGAATAAATGAACTTTTGCAAAGCACATGGATTTTTAACCTGCCTTGTTTCAGTGTACATAGGATCATTCGATAACCTACAAAACAGTCATATTTATTTATGCACTTCTACCTTGACTGCACATAAAGTTATTCATCTTACAGCCATACTTCAGTCTAAAATGTCAGTTTAACTGCGTGAGACATGTCGAATGCTTTTAGGTTTAGCCAACCTAAACCAAATTTTGCAACTCATTCCCCTGAAACAGCAGCTCTTAACAACCTTGTAAGAACCAGATTTACTGCTTGGCGGAGCTTGTTTGCTGTGCGAACTACAGAAGAATAAAAAGCTTTTTCAGCACAGTGGAAAAAGACAGAAAGACAGTTGTGAACTTGTCTTTTTCTTTTGCATCCAGTGTGTGTGTGTGTGTGGGGGGGGGGGGGGGTGCGTGTATATGTGCATGTCTGCATGTCTAATTCCATTCCAGCGCAACTCCAACACAGGCCTCACATTGTTCTGGAGGAAACCCGACCTTAGAGATCTCGATGGCCGTGATGGATCCACAGCCATAGTGAGCATGCGTTTATGTGCAAAGTGTCTACTTGTGTGTGACCTCGACTGGGGTCACCAGCTGCGGTGTGGATGTGGGAGAAGGCCAATTGTAAACAGCTGATGACAGCATACAAATCAGCATTTGATTAGTTGGTAACTTGCAGGCATTGTCCTCTCATGTGCTTTTCCGAGTGAACAGATTTGCCGCCTGAGGAGAAGGTGTGTGAGACAGGAGTGGTTTGTTAGAGCATAAAGAATAACCTTACGTTTCAGGCTGATTTTATCGCTCACTATGTACACACTGACACAAATATACCCAAGATTATTCCTCTCAGGCTTCCCAAGTCACCGCAGAGCTTGCACAAAGCGGAATAAAACATTAACGCCATTAGGTATGATAAGGTGACAACTTTAATACCCTGTCTGTCAGCATGTGAGCAATCACAATTAGAGAATAGAGGGGTGGGGTGGGGGGTGGGGGATGGAGAAAGGAGCAGGAAGAAAGGTGGAGAAACCCTGAGGCACATCTGACGGTAGACACTTTGACTCCTGCCGAGGGAGGCCTCCAAAGAGTGTGTCAGCTTGTCAGAGAGGGGTAAAATACACTTCACTGAAATGCGTACACAATAGAGCTAGGTGAGACGCTGGGAACATGACATGTGTAGATGAGAGGAGGATGGGATTACATCTACACAAAAAGGTTCAGGACAGAATAGATGTGTCAGAAGACAACATTTCCAGGGGGGATTTTAGAGAAAAAATATTCTACAAATTAAATAAATATAAAGAACCCTTTTGGATGAAGTTCCTAAATACAGGAGGGCCTTTAAAATAAAGAATGTCTAATGGGGGAATGTGAATTCAGACCTAAACCTCTAGTTAGTTATTAAATGGAATGAAAAGAAACCCAAAGATGGCTCAGCAGTTTAATGTGTGTATAAATTGGGTAATACTGCATTAGCTTTTCAAAGACTACCCATCTTTAAACACTTGATCTAGAATGTTCTGTACCAAAGAAACAATGACTTTTTGCTATATTATTCCAATATGACCAGAACTAATAAAATATCCCTCAACTTTGTTAAGCATTTGCTGATGGAAATGACAAATGGTTACTTTTCCAGCTTCCTGCAGTAGCTTGCTGTGCTGCATGCCAAACCTTAGCTTTTACCTAAGCAGCAGAAGCAGAAGGTGATTTAATTTCAGCTGAGATTGAAATTTTATTTTTTATTTCAGTCAATATTACTACAAATAACATTTCTGCTAGCATCTCCACTTATTTCTGTTTCTGTAGCTCCCAAAAGCCCTGATAGACATAAACACCCAGGGGAAAAAGTCACTTCTTACCGTGGATAGTTAGTGCAGTACTGGGTATAAATGTGGAACTCTTCACTCTGTAAGAAAACATAACAGGAACAGATGAAGTTTAGTAGATATGCAGCAAACAAATCACTAAATATTCACTGGAAGTTGGTTAGTTCACAGTTTTTATAATTTGAGCAGAAGCTGATGAAAATCAGCTCATCAGTAATAAACTAAATCTTGGACAAATGGGAGTGTTGACCCCATGATGTGCTTTGGGGGATTTAGAAATAAGTCTATGGACAAATCAAAGTCTTGAACAAAATAAATTAGACAGCTAACAAGCATAACTAACATCCAGAAACATTTGGACATTGACACCACAGCTGCTACAGATGTTTACCAAAGTTTGAATCCAAATTTGGTACATATAGAAAATCTAGCTTTTTCTTTTCATGTGAGCAAATGTCTAAGAGCATCACCTTAATTAAAGATAAATTGTCACAAAGTCAATAGTAACTAATAAATGCATACTGTCTGGAACTAAAAGATCTGACCGAAAGCACGCGTTTCCTCCTTTGAGATATTGTGCAAACCTATTTTGTAATAACTTTTATCTTGTAGCTCATTCAAAATTACATTTTCTCTTCAATATGTTTTTTGTATCTTACAAAATAGATTGGTGAAATATTCAGTGTTGACCTCCCAAAACACCTTGGTTGTATTTGCAGAATGTTTCAGGTTTTGTCACCACCTGTAACCTGCAGATGTTTTATTGTTGTGCACAGGAGACTCAAAAATGGCTTCACATCGCTAAATTCTTGGTGAAGTGATATTTTACTTCACGCAGCGATGTTTCTCTGGCACAATTTAACAAACATTTAATGCTGTAATTAGCAAAATTGACAAACACAATTTCATACCAAAGAGCAGGGGTCTGCTCAATAATTGGTCACATGATTTCTATCCATGCATCAATTCTTTTAATAGTTGTACTAAATAACTATTGTTTTAAACACTACTGCTCCAAATTGTATTAAAATATAATGTTTATACATTCCAGTAAACATAGACTTCAGAAACAATCTAAGTTACTGAGCTACTGATGTAGCTATATAATTTTGTCCTGTTTATCACCAGTTTCACCTTATCTGCAGCTAATTTCAGCTTTGATAACTGGCTCTTTATTTCATGTTTACTGCCCTTCACAGTCTGAGCCCACATACAAGGCATCCACTCTCCTCTGCTCAGTCATCCTAACTTGAACTTGTGCTTATAGCTTATGATTAAGAGAGCTGCCAGCCTTTAATTCGCAATTTATCCCAACAGCTCTGAGCGGGCGGATTAAATTGCCCCTCATTCCTCCTCACCGCCCCTTTAACTGATACATTTTCCCACCTTGAATACCTCTCTTAACATCAAAGACATCAAAAGGGGCAGCGTGACTTTATCAAAGCAGGAAATAAGATCTCTCTGGTCTCATCTTCATCAGCCAAGATTTCACTTTGTTTCCGTTTATGCAACACCTTTTCCTGAAGGATAATTTATGGACATTTTCCATTCTTTCTGTCCATGTTCTCTTTAAAGCTTTGGGATGAACTCTTCTCCATTGCAACACTGGGACTCAATGTTGACACTGCTAGTTTTTCTGCATGTGTGTGGTGAGCAGAGGAGTGAGCAGAATGCAGGATTTTAGGAATCGACATAAACACAAACACAGGGCAGATGACAGGAGCCAGTTCTAGTCTATGTACACATGGAGACGTACAAAGCAAACTCAGACACAGTTATGAGCATCTAATCCATAGTAAATTAACATTTTGCAGACATCACATGTGTACAAATATTTGAGCTTTATCTCTAATTTAATCCAATATATAAAGCAGAGTATATAAACAATGTATTCTACCAAAATATACTAACATAGGAACCCAGACTCTTCTGAAGTGTTAGCCTGAGGTATTCCGTGGGAACCTTCCGAAATTGAAAAGCAGAGCTCCTTCTTCTTCCTCCTCATTGTCTCCGGCATGCTGCCGCCACAGACTGGGCCTAAGCACAACCAGATGTGCCACCATCGATTTCTGATGACAAACACTCCCCAATACACACTCCTAATATCCCTCTGCAGCTAAAAACACAAGACCACAAAGTACATAAGTGGCCCTATGGAAACAAATTCTGCAACGTTTGCATGAGTGCAGACACTGAAATGCAAAACATACACATGTGTAGAGACTCTTTGAACCTAACCAATTCACCAGTAGACCTTAGAATAACTCACATCTGTAATATACTTCCCTTTTTAGAAATATATACAAACCATGGTAAATCATATAATCACCACATGCTGATTCTTCATGTTACAGTTCTGAACACTTGTGTGCAGCTGGTACACATGTGTAAAATGAGACATCTTCCTTGACTTGTTGGAGCTGAAGGCAGTAATCACTATAGAGGGAAACAAAAAAGGTTCATGCTGGTTCACAGCCCACTCATCACTTTAATAACAAAGTAATAAAGCCCAAGGTTTTGCCGGAGCGATGATTTCCCAAGAACAGACTGATCAAAGTGAGTCAGCAAGTAGGCATTGAACATTGTAAATCAAGAAAAAAAAAGTTATAGCTCCTTGTGTAATTGTTCCCTTTGTGCTTCAATCAGTATGTAGCAGCCCATGCAACACTTTAAAAGGCTTACTCATGGCACTGCATGATGAGGAGGGCCAAACAGAAGAGTACATGAAGATAAAAAGCCAATTATCTGGGACAGATTTACAATTAAATCCATCTCTTCTTCAAAAACCATGCTTGGTTGTAATTCTTGGCTGCTAAAACTTGAAGATAAATGTGTATATGTGTGGTTTTCTGAGTCTTAGCAACCATTACTAGACTACCATTAAGTAATAAAAGCAAACTCTGCTACAAGACATCAGTCTGGAAAAATATGGAGCCACACAAACATCGAAAACAGCCGCTCTAATTACCATGTAAGTAGGAGACGGTCAGTGGTGACTAAATACTTGCAGAAGCTGAGACCAATTTCTCCAAACCATAATGACAAATCCAAACAAGCAGAGTTACCAGATGATGTCTAGAAGTCTAATAAAATAATACATTAATTGAAAATAAATGGGGCAGGGAACGCTGTGAGCGCACACATTGATGACATATAAATGTAACTATTTTTCTTTCAGCTTTTTCATCGATGTCTCTTAAGCGTTTCCATGTGCGCAAAATTGTACACATCACAAAGACGAGCACTGCGAGTAGATCTGCTGTTTTGTCGACCATCGTTGCAATAATCCCTTTGTTTGACATGTACGCCCGCCGCACTAAGTTTACGTCATATCTAGATACAAAGCCCCCCCCCCACCCCCCAGATATTCATCAGGGTCCTCCGGTACATTTATTGCTGTGTGAAAGCAACTGAAAGGCAATGTTCCGGAAAAAAGTGGTGTATTTGAAAACACAACTCCGGTTAAAGACCAGATGAAATTGTCCGCAAATATTCCAGAACTTCTGTCTGAAAACGGTTTAAGGTTAAGGTTGGTACCAAAACTCACACGTGAGCAAAACAACGACTCTTACATCCCCAAGACTGCTTAGGTATAACGATAGCCCCATTAGTGAGCCTTAACCTTAGACTTATAAATCTGACACTCCCAATCCAGTTTTCAGAACTGAAGAAGTCTCTTGGATGAGAGATGAAACGTATTCAAGACAACAAGAAAAGTCCAGTTGCCTTCATTTAAACTCTCAAGAAATAATACTAATATTTTTCCAATCTCTATTTTGATTCTCCCATACTTTTCTTGACTGTGTAGGAACCATAAACTATAGACCAGCTAAATAAAAACAGAAAAAAAAATCATTGTTTATGGGTATGAAAAAAAAACGAAACACCTTCAGAAAATACAAGTTCTTTACTCAATCAATTAATATTTTACTTTTTTCATGTCTGGATAATGACAATATATATAATTGCATATTATTACATAGATTACATAGAGAGCACTGCAGTGCTGCTACCAAAACAAAAATTTCAAATGACAAATATAGCAATGCATATAACTTGATCTATAAATTCAGTCAAATGTTAAACAGTTATTATAAGCACATTATTGTAACAGATATCTAGTTATTTATCTTTGAAAAGCTGTTCATGTGTACTGTTGTTACTTTTGTATTATTAATAGTGAGTGTTGGGGCTTGTGACACTGTTAGTTTTAAGGAACTGTTGCTAAATTAAACAACTATAATCACAAAAGCAACTTATTTGGAAAACACTGCCTCATTCCTAAGCAGAGTAGATTTGACCAATTTTTACACAAGTTCAGATGTTTTGCCTGGGAGAGTCTTTTAGAGAGTAAGTAAAAAAGAATAATTGCATGGGGAGTTCCTCAAGGCTCCATTCTTGGGGCCTACTCTAAAGTGAAAACATAATGGTTATAAACCAAACTTCAATAAGACTATTTGTAGAGCTGTTTTCAAATAGATACGAGTAACACAAACAACATGTTAAACCTAAGTAAAAAAGTAAAAAAAAAAAAACATTAGAGGGCAAGGAACTGAGGAGTTAGTTATATGCCATCTTAATGTGGTGCAGATATTTCAGATACTTTGTAATATTAGGCTGATTGTAGAAGGGCGCGTGCATTCTTTCATCTTACCATGTCTCAATCTCAATCTGAATTGAAGCAACTTTTAACACCACAAATATTTTTTCTCCTTTTAATGATCCACATTGCAGTGGTTACAAAAAGAAAAAAAAAACAGTCAACAGCATATGACTCATTAGATCCAGTAAGTAGAGAACTTATCTGAAACCAAAAGATTACCACAACATTTTTATCTGGCAAACATTTCATTTCGAGAGTTCTTACAGCATTAATCAGCTGCTAACAAGATACAGGATGTCTGTGTACTTGTTTGTTTATGGATTTCTGCTAATTACTCAAAAAGTGGTGTGGGCTGCAATAAAAACAGTGTTTCAACAACAGCTGCTGTATTTTGGGAGTCTGTGATGCTGAATGGGTGTTTCTCTTTTTGTATTTGGTCAGACAGTGGCTCTGTGGTTCTGGGGGTAATTGCAGTATGGTAGGGAGGGAATGTAATATGTTTAGGAGGAAGTGCTGGAATGCAATATACTATCATTGGACATGATCATGCAATCATTTCCGTGGGACCTAGACAAACAAAGAGTGGGTGTAGAACAGCTGAACCGCGTGAACACAGGAATTCTTGAAGCAGATTGCTGAGAGAAGCGTCAATATTATTCCCCTTTTTGAAAAAGAATTACTGCATTTTAAACACTGGCTAAAATTACTCTGAGGCTGTCAATGCCTTCCTGCCCACCCTGCAGCAGAAGAAACAGTCTAACTTCCCAACAAGCCTCCATCCCCCTCAATATTTACAATTTTCCATGATTTGCATTTCTTCATGAAGAAACTTGGTGAATACCAAGGCTAGACTGCAAGAGTTGATAATCAGACTGCAGAAGGTGGTTGCAGAATCACACTTAACTCCTTGAATACATATAAATAATTAGCCTTCACAACTGAAAACTGTGATCGGAAGAACAGAGTTAAAAGAAAGAGGGAAAAAAGGGAAATGATCATATTTACCTTGGATACAAAGCACTCTGCAATCGCCACAGGGTCTGCATTGCACTTCTCCAGCTCATGAAGAAGGTCCCTGAAAAAGATGACAGAGAAGTCAGTAAGGAGGTAGGAACTGTGCATGCTGTTCTTTTTCTGGTTCTATAAACTTTAAACTCCCAAACAAGAAGTAGGTTTTAGGGCACCTGATATTAAACAAATAAATAACTTCCATGTATTCACACAGCTAGCTCCCATGTGTAGAACCGTATGGGTGTATTACGGCATACGGAGGAAAACGGACCACTGCTGAGGTTATTGTTTTGTGGCTAAAGCATCAGGTCATCATGACCGCTTGAATCCACTTTAAGTCCTCCTTTTACAGGCCAGTTTGTCTGTGTGCAGCTGCCGAGAAATGAATAGGTTGGAGAGAGTGGTTGCGTCTCCAGACCACCATGGGTGATGCTCGACTCCCCGCATATTCTAGATTTAAAACTCAGAGCACACAAAATATAGTAAACACACCTGTCTACTGATAGAAAGCTATACTTAGACATAGATACTCTGGTAGCTGGACATTGTTTGTGGATCCAGAAAGTGAAGAGAAACTCAGGGTGTGTCTTTATGTAGCAGAGTTGTTTTCCAAATGCTAACTCCCCTGTTGGTCTAAATAAGCACCAGCATCTCCAAGGGCTTTTAGAATTTTGATTCTTACGAATTTAGGCAATTTAAAAAACAGTCAAAAATAATGGTTAATAGAAGTTTAGTTTTGACTAAATCAGTAATTGAGGTGCTGGAGTAAAACACATTTTACAGTGAGCCTAACACTGTTCCTCATTTATGTGCTACGTAACCTTTAACTGAGATGATTAGATGGGCTCTATCTAGAAAATCTATGGGATTGAAGTCTTTTTGATGGCCAATCTAAAACATTGACCTTATTGTCCTTAAGCCACCTCATAACAAATTTGGCAGTATGCTTACGTTTACTGTCCATCTGGAAGCCACATTTGTGCCCAAGCTTTACTTCCTGGTTGATGTCCTGAAATAGTTTCAGTATTTCTCACATAATGATCTTTCCTCATGATGTCATCTATTTTCCTCCTGCAGCAGAGTACATCCACAACATGGTGCTACCACATGTGTCCTTCATAGTGCCGATAGTGTTTTAAAGCTAGCAAGCTTCCCCCTTTTTTTATCCTGCTTTTTAATTAATTGCTTCTTCATCACTGAGTGACCTCTTAGCCAATGTTGGTCCAGGACTCATTGTGGAGAATGACACATTTCAGCCAGCATTTTGCTTTTATTCTGGGCTTTATACGTACATTTTGTACAAAAACATCTCTGAAACAGATATACCAGCTTCTCTTTGAACATTATGATGGGCATCTAAATGGTTGTTCTACTTGCGTATGATTATTTGAACAGATGAACATGGCACCTTCAGGCATCTGGAACTTCTACCAGAGCGAGATTCAGGGTGTATTCACACCAGCCTTGTTTAATTATCTTAAAACGAACTGAAATTTGTTTGCTCCCTTGGTCGGGACCTTTTGGGCCGGTGTGAATACAATCCAGCAAACTCTGGTGGCCACCAAAAAGGCGAACTGAGAAGAGCTAAAGAGGTGGTCTCGGAGGTGTTCCAAACGAACTCTGGAGTGGAGCAAATCAGGTGCGAAAGCAACTGAACTTTATCCCAACCCCGGTGGGAAAGATGATAAGAACAGCACTCTCCAGTGTTTATGTTGACCTGATTTCACATGGCTTCCTGGTTTTACCCCGCATACACGTTTAACTGTCCAATGGCTGAAAGACTTTAGCTCACATGTCTTTTTGTTGAGAAACTCTGTACCAGTTGGATTTACTCACAGTGTCAATAGGAACTGCAGGAAAAAAATAAAAAAATAAAAAAATAAAAAATTTGCCCGGACCAAAGCAAGTGAACTAATGGACCTTCCTGGTGTGAGTACACTCTAAGACTAAGAGAGGTTCAAAAAATTCTCCTCATAATGCCTTGGCTGACTTGCTTTTATGTTCCAATGATGTCATAAAAGGAAGCAGTGCATTTGAGGTGCTGTCCTTAAATACATCCACAAATGTGCCTCCAATTAACTCAGATGATGTGACTTACAAAGCCATGGCAATCATCTGGGCTTTAAATTGTTTAAAGGCATCATAATCTTAGAGTGTGCAACAGTTTTGACTTTAAGGGAAAAAAAAAAATCCTATTATTACTAATTAATATTAATCTTATCATTTTGGCATTTAGCAAAAAGAACAAATTTAGGTAACCCTAAGTAACCTAAATCAGAAGTTTAGTCTGTTTTTCCGAAAAACACCCTGCACCAATATGCCTCAACAGTACTGAAAAGCCTGCAAAGGACAGGCAACCTGTCCAGGGTGTACCCTGCCTCTTGCCCGATGACTGCTGGAGATAGGCACCAGCCCCACCCCCCACGGCCCTGCAAAGGATAAGCAGTATAGACAATAGACATTATTGAGAAGCATTTCAAAGTAATAGGTGAAATAAAAGCTAATGTTAAACTAGACAGCTTAAAAGTCAAATAATCAAATAATTATTGTTAAACAACATTTTCAAGGACACCCTCACTGCCCACTGATTTGGTTCCACCCTAGACAGTTATCACTTTCACAAAATGAAGACAGGCCAGGATGGTTTTCTTCCAAGAAATCAGAATTGGCAGACTTTGTCAACTATGCTGCCACTGAGTACCCAAGATTCAGGGATATAAACCAGTCTCTGCTTTTCTTACATGTTGATTTCTGACTCACTGCTTGAGGTGAAAATCATTCAGCTCCAGTGTGTATACAGTACCTGTTAAAGTGGTAGATGTCCCGGATGTTGCCGAACAAGGAACCTTTATCCTCCGAGCTCAGGGCCAGTCGAGACTGGTTACTGATGCACTCCAAATAGTCCTGTAGAGACAAAGACAGAGAGCAGTCAGGAGAGGGACTATAAACACAATGGGTCACATCTTGATTCACTTAAACATTTCTGACTTTTTTCAGGTTTTTAGTCTCCCCTTCCCCCTACTTTGCACTACATTGGACAAAGATTAAACAAACCCCCCCCCAAAGTTCTCTCAAAAATTTGAGGTTTTTCACATTATGGCTGTACAATGTTTCATCAATAATTACAGATATTTAGATAATAATGACCCACGCCTGTGTGAATCTTTTGCATTTTTCTCTTACTTTCTTCATCCAAAAATGTGTTTATCCTCATTTTTAGTTTTGAGAAAAACCCTGTAATCCAAAATAATTCTTTCAAAGCTTTCTGAATCATGTTTCAGCCACTTTTAAAGTTAAAACCCAGCTCACTTTCTGTTTTTGGTAAACAACTTTATGAAGAGACAATGCAGGGTATTATGTTGACAGAAATTAGTTTTCTCCAGCAAAAGACATGTTTGACAGGACTCCATAAAAAAACAAAAAACAAAATAGGTATATGTAAGCTTGGGAAGATTTCACTCAGCACACCTTATCAGAGCCTAAATCACATCCGGTACTGATGGGTGCTGATATGCATGTGGACAGTGTTTAGACAAAAGCCTCCGGCTTCTCTCTCCCCTACATGTAGAAAGTGAGACGTGGAGAAACAAAGACAGGTGGAATGTTTCTATGCAAGTTGCATTTGGACATCCTAAATGACAAATTCTCATTGTACAGCGTTGATTTAAGAGACTGTGGAAAATATGAATTTGCATGTAATATCACTTTGTATTAAGGTGGCAAAGGAATGAATTATGAAAAAGAGATAGATGGATGTCGCATGGCTTAGTGGTAGTGCGGAGGCCTCAGCCCACGATGAGGTTGTCCCGAGTTTGAGTCCCGTCCTCATGGACCTTTGCCACATGTCATCCCCCCTTCTACACTATCCACTTTCAAATAAAGACCACGAAGGCCCTAAAACATTCAAAATAAGAAAAGAAAAATAGAGGACAAAAGTAACTAATGTGCCAATAGAAAACATACAATCACTAATGTAAACATTTCCTATAGTGATATCAGTCAGATAGTAAACTTCCATTGTCTGATCACTTCTATGAAGTGTCCCTGACATGTCTGTCTTAGTTAGATCTCTGATGGTATCTGTTCCTACAGGTCTGAGTTTATCCCAAAAACATGCTGCAGTCGTCTGTCAAACACCTGCGCACATTTTAGTAATTCAAACGATGCGCTAGATGTACAGAAGATACAAACTCAATACCAATTCTGAAACCACACCAAGCCTGAAACTACCCAACAAAGAGGATACAACACTGAGAAAAAAGAAAAACAAGACTGTCCTGAACCTGCGCAAACATCCAGTATTCATTTCATCACATAAAGCTACCTTTATAAAAACACAAAGAGGGGGGAAGGTCAGGGAGTTTCCTTATTCGTTCTCTTCAATTTGTTGACTTTATTTAGATTCTGATGGTTTAGCTTGTTTTTCTGCCACTGTTTTGTTTGTTTATTTTTATTATGAGCAGGTGAACCCCAGACATCAGTCTTTTTATCTGTTTTTATTGAGTTAAAGGATGAAGATCAACGCAATCAATCTTTTTTCATTCAAATGACTTAACTTAAAGACAACTGCTCATTTGCTACAAGAAAGTACTTTCAGAGTAATAATCATTTTTAAAACATCTACTACTTGTAATGCAAAAACATTTTGGTGAAAAAAACTACAAAAAAAAAACCTTTTGAAAATGAATCTTTTTGCATACAGCATGTCTGCAGAACTGATGAATAATGACTGCAACAACAGAGCCAGTTTGTCTACAGCTATACTAACTTTTCTATCACAGTCATCATTGCAATATCACTGTGTGCAATGTTGCAACGGCAAAGTGCTGCTCGGATGCAATATTTGGAAGGAAAATGTAATTTGAAATGCAATGGATACAAAATCTAGATGGCAATAATATAATGGGAGATATCTATCTATCTATCTATCTATCTATCTATCTATCTATCTATCTATCTATCTATCTATCTATCTATCTATCTATCTATCTATCTATCTATCTATCTATCTATCTATCTATATAATGATATTATTATTAAATTATATTATTATTATCGACTTTTATTGCTGTCAAGGCCCATACTTGATGTATATTTTTAGTGGTTTCAATTTATTAAGTTAATAAACGTGACATTGGGATGAAGGAAAAGAAAGAAAGGAGTCAGGAAAGCAATGCACT
Organism: Valencia hispanica; assembly: GCA_963556495.2. Taxonomy (NCBI): domain Eukaryota; kingdom Metazoa; phylum Chordata; class Actinopteri; order Cyprinodontiformes; family Valenciidae; genus Valencia; species Valencia hispanica. The sequence goes on from OY747719.1 coordinate 31,676,999, forward strand.
GGTATTTTACTGTTTAGTTGTGGGTTTTAATGAGCTTGTTGACTCAGATTTGCTTTGCACATAAGAAAAATAATATCTTCTCACCAGTGTAAACAAGGATGCTACTGGTGACTTTGATTTGCCTGGGAACTGTGAATTAAGAACAGCAACCCCAAGAGAATTATAATCTACTTCCAAGCACTGATCCTGGTTTTAAGAAAGGAACTGGTTTGGTGGGAAAACACAGTCAATGACCTCTAATAATCATCTATTACGCCCAACCTTTGAATAGCCTTTTAGACTAGACTTCAACATGCTATCTTATAGGTTCCAGTGCACCACAAGTTAATGTCACCTTGATTAGTTCTGTGCGAGCTAAGAGAATCAACCTTATATAGTTGGAGATTAATTCTATCTGTCTATCCTGACAAAATGGACACAATGTCATTATTTTGAGGTATAGATTGAAACATTGGAAATCCACCTATGGGCAGGCCGGTGGTTATGCTAAGGGTCATGTTAGCAGGTCATGTTAAGGATTTGTTGACTCTAAGCAGTAATGTGTAAGGTGATCCTTTATTAGCCACAGGGTTAGGGATCTGACCCAGCCTGATCTGCTCATATCATCATGATCCGCCTCAGTGAGCTCAACAAAGGTTAGCGTTCAGTTTAGCACATGCACACACCTAAAGGTTCCTCCCTCCTCTGAACATCAGACATAACAAGTACAAACCTGATTCTTTCATGAGTTAACCATTAACCACTAGCAAGTCCTTCCCCAAACATAACCCTAACACTGCGCCACAGTAGGAAGTTATTACTCCATACAATGCAGAGTGCAAACATTTAAATCTCCATTCTCAAGTATTTTCAGAGGCCAGGAGATGCCTACAGAATATTTCCAAATTGATGGAAACCTTGAAATGACCCAGTCCTAGAGTAAGATCAAAAAGGAAAGAGGGAAAAACAAGATCCAAACTATTTCTAAAACTTTATTTTTTGATGGATTGCTCTGCTTACACATAATGGTTGAGCCAAGAAATGGGCGGTCATGCAGAGGTGAAAAGACACCAAAATACATAGTATAGTAGCTTAAACACCACAATATAAAAAAAAAAATCAGTAAATACATGCAAAAATCTTCAAAATCATCAAGTGCAACAATAAGAAGCAAAAGAAGCAAATACAAGTAAGACATACTAGCAACAACAGTGGTGCTGACAGATGATACACAGGTGAATGCAGGGGAGCCTGGGTAAATATTTGTGCTGAGGCTGTCACACCCTCTTCCTTTGCAGGAAGCATTTTGGGCAGAGGGATTTACTGAAACACAGGCTGCAGGACAACTCACACAGGGCAGTTTGCTGTGTGTGTGCGACTTCATTTTTTCCTCTTTGCTGCAAAAGTGAAGAAACCTCTGCTGAAGAATTTGCTGCTCTGCCATTTAAGAGCAACTGCTGGGTGGTCTGTGGACCAAAGGCAGAAGGTTTTTCACAAGGTAGCATATAACTGGAAAATAAGTGGAAGGAAAATTACAGATGGTTTTAGAAAAATCTATTAAAAAGTAAAAATCTAAAAAGTGTGGCATGTATATGTCTTTAGACTTTACTTTGATACCCCCCCAAAAAAATCCAAATACAAAGAACCAACTGCCTTCTGAAGCCATCTAATTGGAGAGTGTGTAATTTAAAAGTAAAAGACAGCTGTTTTGTGTTAGAGAACATAGAAATATAGAGAAGATACAGTAAATAGAAAAATTAATGAGTAACAGAAGCTAAAAACTAATGCACACACCAGTTCTTAGACTTTTTTTAATTTGAAAATCGTGCTATATTTTGCATCAACTCTTCAATTACGCCCTACTTTGTGCTGTTCTATCATATAAAATCACAAAAAGATACATTTAAGGTTGTAACTGTACAGTACCTATTAAAGGATTTGTGGGGAATATATGCGTGGGGATCAGTTGTGAACAGTCCTTTTCAAGTCCTGCCACATATTCTCTTATCGGATTGAGGTCTGGGCTTTGACTGGGCAACTCCAGAAGATCCAACTTGTTGTCTTCAAACCATTTCTGTATAGCTTTAGCTGGATGCTTTGGGTCGTTGTCTTGCTGGCAAATAAATGTTCTCCAAAGCCGTAGTTTTCTTCAAGATAGAAACCAATTGTCCTCCAGGATTTCTCTAGGTTATCCTGCATCCATTTTACCTTCTACCTTTAGAAGCCTATCAAGGCATGTTGCTGAGAAACATCCCCACAACATGATGCTTCCACCACCATGCCTCACAGTGGCGATGGTAGGTTTGTGGTGATGTGCAGTGTGTTTGGTGTCTGCCAAACAAAGTGTCTTGTCTGATAGCCAAATAACTTTCTTCCTGTTGACAATGGAGTCTCCCACATGCCTTTTGGCAAACTCTAGTTGAGCCTTGATATGAGTTTTCTTCAACAGTGCCTTTCTCATTGCCACTATCCCATAAACCTTTGACTGGTGAAGGACCTGGGCAACAGTTGTTGTATCCAGAGTCTATCCCATCTCAGCTGCTGAGGCTTATAACTCCTTCAGCGAAGTCATGGGTGTCCTGATGCTACTCCTACTAGTCTCCTTCTTGCACAGTCAAGAAATACAGACTTCAGGATAAGCTGATCTAGGTAGATCTGCACATCTGCTATATTCATTTCTTGATTGACTTTAAAAAAATATATAATTATCTTACTTAGCACATTCCAATCTGAGTATGCCACTTTATTTTTAATTACTTTTTTGTAATTGTGTCCTTAATGTACATATATTATTCTCAATTCTGTTTTTATACTTTTTATACCTTTCTTGTGTGATCGTGATGCTTCTGTAATCTGTCACTTTGCTGCTGTTACAGTCGAACTTCCCCTTTGTCGGACAATAAAGGATTATTCTATTCTTAACTGAACTTTAGGGAATATTCAGTGCCTTAGAGATTTTTTTATATCCATCCCCTAATTTATGCTTTTCAATAACATTTTCTCTGATTTTGCTTAGTGTGTTCTTTTGTCTTCCTACTGTCATGGTAGACAGGAATACTGATTAACCAGTGAATGGACCTTCCCAACAGAGGTGTTCTTATGCTACAATCAGTTGAGACACACTCACTGCTCTCAGGTCATCTCAATTCCATTCGTTGTGAGGCTACTAGACCAACTGGCTGGACCTCTGTTGAATGTTTTATTGCATTGTTTTAATTGTTGTTATTTTGTAGAAATCAGTTTTCACCTTGAAATTAAAGTTTTTTTAATTTTGTTTTGTCTAAAAAGCACAACTTTCCTGATTATGATTGATTTGTAAACACAATAAAAAAGGTAAAACATCCAAGGCACTAAAAACTTTACATACTCACTGTAACATGACGAACTAATCCAGCAGTAGGGATATGAATGGATTCCAAATAAATGGTCAGTAAGTCATGTTGGTCGCTGAGCTAGCAACCAAATATGGAGTGGAAATCATGAATAAAAGAGCTTTGCAGAAAATTGAGAGCAAAGCTCTAAAAACAATAAAAGATTTTGTCATTTTGGTTCAATCAGTAGAAATAGCCATACAATGTTTAAGTAGAAAACAGTGCATGTTTGAAGTCTGTATATATGAAATTTCCATAACAAACAAACTAAACCTAAGCACTGGATTAAGAAAGAAAGGGAAGGTAAAGGAAAGGAGTGCAGCTTTGATGCAAGCCCCTAAACCCAGTCCTTCACAAAGCCACTTGAGCTCAGACTTGAGGCGATGTGTATTCTTGCAGTTCAAAGACAACAACACTAAACAAGCCGATTTGCTTGAGTGTGTATGCATACAACGAATGTGTGCCAGCGAATGCTGGACAAAGATGCAGGGTGTCATATAACTGGACCGATCCCCGCCCACACAGTTGACTTTACAGATTTCCAGCAGGCAAAAAGCAGAGGAGCTCACGTGCGAGAAAATAAAACAAAGAAACAAACATTGAATCAAAAGGATGGGTTAATCTTCAACGCTGTAAATATTGAAAGCATGGAAAGGAAATAAATAACCATCTGCTTAAACATTTACTTTTAAAGCAGATCATTTCAAAACACAATGGAGTACCATATCTCTTACACTATGTTGATGACATACAACTTTAAATTGTTACAGTACAACTTGACAATAGTCCACTGAAGTCACTGAAAACTAAATTATCATTCAACAGAGCCTAAACCACTGCAATGGCTCCATTTGTAAAAGGATAGATTCAAGATCTTGTTAATGGTCTATAAGGCACTGAATTGTGTTAAGCCTAAGTACATTTCAGAGTCGCTTGTCATGTGTGTACCATGTGGATCGCTCAGGTTATCAAACACCTGCTCACTTATTGTTCGCAGAACCCCAACTAAACAATGGGAGGAACTATATACTTTCTACGCTCCTCACCTCTGGTATCAAGACTGTAGAATCGACTACCTACTTTAGTTTTTCCACAAATGTGAAAGATTATTTTATGATTTATTTTCTATTATGTCTTTAACTTGTATTTTAAGCTTTATTTATTTTTTATGTGGTACTTACATTTTTCGTATGGTTCCGTTGATGTATTTCACATTCTGAATAGGTCATTTCTATGTCCTTTGTTTTCCCATAAAGCATTTTAAATTAACTTGCGTATGATGTTATGCAAATAAACCCTGGTTTACCTCTACAATGCTGCACAGGTCCTGAACGTAGGTTCTCTCTGTGTCCAGTATCTCCTGCACCACCCGGTCTACATACGTCCTGGGTCCCTGCACCTGGCTCATCTTCTCTTGTCCTTCTGGGATCAGCTTAGGCTGTAAATGTTCTGTTGCTGTTGGTCTGCCGACCTCTCCATTGTTTCCCTCATCTTCCTCTTTGCATCCCAGCTGCCTGGCAGGGACCAGTTCCAACCGAATTGCCCCAGAGTCCCGGTCAGAAGTGACGGGGTTACACTGAGGGGCCGCAACAAGGGTAGAACGGCTGCCCAAGGAGCAGTGACTGTCCCTGGAGGAGGCGGAGGAGGAAGTGGAGCTGTAGCTGATGGGTCGGTCGGTGCAGTCAGGAGAGGAGTCCATGCTGATGGCGGAGCAATAACGCGAGGAGGCGTGGCGGAAGGCCGGGTTGCGGAGGCAGCGTGCTGGGATGTCAAAGGAGCTCAGGTCTGATCCGGAGTCCGGGACTTCAGGAAGAGAAGGCAGCACATCAGGCAGGTAGCTATAATCGTCTAAAGAGACAATGAACAGAGAAAAGCATTAATACATTTTATTTCAAAGGCCAAGCATTTTCCGTTTTTATCCAGCTGTAGACTTTGAAGGAGCTTTTGACTTTGCAGGACAAAAAACTGCATAAGATAAAGGATCACCGAGTCAGTCTGTCTGTGTCTGTCTGTCTGTTAGCAACATAACTCAAAAAGTTGTAGATGGATTTTGATTAAATTTTCAGGACATGTCAGCAGTGGAACCAGGAACAAGTGCTTAATTTTCTGGGGAGAGCCAGAGCACCGTCTGGGGGGGAAGGGGTGACACACACAAGACTGAGGTGCCTTGGCGCAGGTCTGCGCTCTCAGAGTGCTTTTCTAGTTTTTAATGTATCAAGATTAAGGGCAAAATTATCACTAAACTTTCTTGATTTAAACACCTTAAAAACCATATACACAATGTGTTAAATTTATTCAATTCTACTAAAGTATATACACCATAATCTTAACAAGAACTCCCTAGTGTTCAAATAGTGTCGCAACAAGTGAAAACATTTTAGCGCCTATTTATTTGGTAAGAAGTTATTTAAATCTGTACTACCTTACGTTTTGCCAAATGTTAAGACCAGAACTCTTTTTTTTGGTTGTCCCTTTTCATAATCCAATAGGATTTCATTATGTTTTTGTTAGACATCTGACTAATTATTAATCAATAATTAGATTAAAATTTTATGAAGATTTTGCAGATGCTAATATTTAAATGAATGAAAACAGCCTGAATGCTAAAAGGCCTCCCTGTCTGTAACTGCAAGTGCTACTTTAAAATTTTTACAGGGCCCATCTGTATAGCAGCCTAACTCCTGACCACTATCTGACCGCAGTTAACGATCATTTAGACTGACCACCCACCATATGAGGGCCACTTGGAGATCTATCATCAATTCCCCCCAAAATGTTTTTTCCCCCCTTTTACAAAAAAGGCAGAACGTAGTCGTCACACCACCTAGAAAACAAACATAAAAGAAACCAAACATTTCTGAATTTTTAATTTGTTTAACCAAATCACAAGTGTATATGTGTGAGGATTTGTTTGAACACTGCTTGCTAAGAGCACCCCACGTCATGAATGAAAGCTCTATTTCAATTATATTTGCACCTACAGGAGTCTCTATGGAATTCAGTCTGCTTCAAACTGGTTCACAACAGTGTCCATTTGTAGAAAGCCGTTAAAATATCATTTACCAGCCTCCAACAGCCCCACAGGAAATCTAACTTAAGTAAACTTAAACATTCAATGTTTCAAACAGAAATCTGCCAAGGCCCCTACAATGTTTCCAAGGTTCACTTCTCAACAAGGTGTGAAGGCAGCTGCCGTGTTGTGCCAACACTGACATCCAAAGCCTGGGTTTTTTTGGAAGACCATCTCTGCGAGCAGCAGCAACTCAACCTTTCTCACTTCACAGCATTAGAGATCACAGCTTCAGGTTCAAAACATGAAACGTCAAACTGAGAACAACCTCAAAGAATCCAGCTCCATACCCTCTCTCTCCCTTTTCAAACAGCGCACATTTTCGCTACAGCAACGGCTCTTTTAAAAGCTGGCACTTTAGTTGGACTGGTCTCTAATATGAAGATCACAGGTTGGATTCAACACATAAATTAGGAAGCAGAGCCCCTGTGTCACACCTGAGATTTTTGGACAAATTCTAGTTCACCCCTTACCATACTCCATAGTACTGTGTTCTGGATGTGGACACTTAGATGGTTTTAAACAACTCTTTCTGGGGAGATTAATGTAGAAGCTTTGCCCATGGAAATGTTGGATATTTCAAATGAATGTTTGGAAAGAGAAAGTGTAAAAGCTGTTCTTGCAAAAAATCATTTCGACTGGCAAAAATATGAAAGTAATGTCTAGATAGTTCAGATGTTATAAAGCCAATTGTTCACCTGCATTATTACCCCAGTGTTTGGTTTTTAAAAATGTGCTTCTTGGTTCATATTCAAAAATAACTCACTACAGTTTTCAAGACTACTTTATGATTGGAAAAGCATTGATAAAAGCTGTTCAGTATTCTGTTCAAAGGACTGTGGCAAACAAAGAAGAGGGCACTCAATTAGACTATTTCTAAGACTGTTTTCCTCCAATTGCACAAAATAGTCATCTACAATCAATATCGACAGGTTTGTCTAGGAAACAAATACATGCCATTGCCTTTGCTACTCCTATAGCCAAAAGAAGAATCCTCCTAAAGTGAAAATCCCCAGAAGCACCAAAGCCATTAACTTGGCTAAATGATTTATTATAATATTTAAAATTGGAAAAAATTAAATTGACCACTAATCAGGCAAAAAATCCTGTTTACCCAATAGGGGGCCCTTTATTAGATTATATCCAAAGAATGAAAATTCCTTAGTTCAAGTTATCTGTCATATATAATATACCAGTACTTATATTGTCCATTTAAACTCTATGGTTAAAGTAAAATCTAAAACACATGGCAAACTGTATAGGGCAATTATATCACATGTAATATTAGAATATTGTCTTTTTTTCTGGATTATTTTGTGTTGTTTTTATGTTTTGTTCTTTTTCTTTATTGTATTGAATGTCTGTCGCATTCATACATTTTATTTTATTTTCTGTTTGTTTGTTTATTTTTAATATTTTGTATTTATTTTTATTTTTATCTGGGGGAAAAAATTGAGACTTGTGTATCTCGCCCTGTCATGACAGCCAAAACGTAAGATGTCGCAGGAATGTGTTGGGATGAACGATATTATTGATGACCGTTGTGTGTCACAGAGGCCGTGGGATTGCATGCTGAAAGTGGTGTGTCACTAATAACAGAGGTGTTCTTCTGTTTCTGTTTCTTTTTTTTCTTTCTTCTTTGCCTACTGGTTGTTATAACTCGAACTCTGTTTTTGCGTTGTGCCCAGTATGCGGTGGCTCTGTTACCTTGTGCACCCATAGTCTTCTAGTAAAAACATCTAAATTACAATCAATATCGACTTCAAAACAATGTTTTCTTTTTTTGTGAAACCCCAATATTTGTTTATTCTGAAGTAAAACCAGAATAAATAGAAATACTTTATTAGTCCCACAAGGGGAAATTCAGTTCCATTACAACCTATCCAAGGACATACAAACAACACACACATGTACATAACAGGATCAGGTAAACTGTGGCAGCAGCCAGCCCACGGCGGCGCTCCATATAAATATAAATATAAATAGATCATTTCTAGTGAAAAGAAAACAAAATATTTTATAGATATCAATATTTCAATGTTGATTATAGTTATATACCTTTAAGGGCAGCAACGTTTGATTAGTTTGACAGTATTTGTTTTTTCCTCAGATGTTGATTATGAAAAGTATTTGTAGAGGCTTACATTCCAAAATCAAGTGAAACTCAGTGATAGTTAACAACAACACTGTTACCTTACTTTTGGTAGATCAATATGAAATAAGACCTTTTGCTCCTCAAAAGGAAAAGCATTGGTACTGAAGTCCACATCATAAAAAGCAACAGCGAAAAGAGTGTTTGAGGCACAGATGCATCTCGGCTTTCTCCAGTTAGAATTTTGCTTACATGATGCCAAGAAAAGCAGGAAGGAACTAAACCTTCCAAAGACTAAAGTGGCATGAAGTTTTAGTTTCCCCCTGACAAGTTCGGAGAGGATTTGTGGCTTGTTTTTGTGTTCTCCAAATGTTTGCAATCCAAGCCCTGACCCACTTTCCAACAATTAAAGATCAGAAAGGACAACGGATCTACTGAGCGAATCAACAACGCACACAACCGCCAACGGACTTGGCTTTTCAGTAGCCACGCTCTGCTTTCAGGCACACAATGCACAAAGAGACGGATTAAGTTGCACTCCACGACAGGAACAGGTAACTACCCATTTCCTTTGCCATTTGACAAATCTTCCCGTGCATGTTTCGCAAAGAATTATTTATTATTTATCACTCCATAGATATAACTACCCAAGCTGATTACTTAATAGTTCTATTACCAATAGTTACATCTAGGTAGAATGCACAAATCTGTGCACCCTGCACATGCTGACTGAAGCAAGAGCAAACAAAAAACTCAAATACCACGGAGAGGTTACCCCATCTTCTCTTTGCCCAGCCGCTCATTCCCACCCTCTCGCTTCATGTTTGGGGCACACCCTATCCGTTTCCCGGGTGAAACTTCTCTTTTACCTCTCACACATACACACATCAACAAGTCTGACCTCAACACACACATGCACAGGCAGAGTAAAGATGACCAGTATTTGGTTACCTGCTATCCAGATTCATTTTAACCTGATCCAAGTAAATTATGTCTAATTATGTTCCTAAGTATGCAGGCTGGGACTGTTTCTCCTCTGTGCATGTGTATGTGTGTGTCATTCATTTGTGCACGTGAGGATTAGGAATTGTGTGTGAGGTCGGTGTCCCCTGCCAAAGGAGGGAGAGCGTGAATACAGTGAGTGTCTGAGCAACCTGGCATCAATCTGTGGCTTTCATTGAACTCCAACAAAGAATGAGGATTTCATATGTTCAACATTAGGCCCAGCTGAAAGGCAAACCGTGTCAGCCAGAAAGAAGCAGACAGAAGACTGGAAAACAGTAAACACCAAGTATAAAAGGTTGAATCATTTATTTTGATTATTAAAATGTTTGCAAATGGATTAAAAGACATGTTTTATGAGAAGCCCAGAGGTACCTAGGATTGTCAAGTATGTACACTTTATTTAGAGTTGTTTTAATTTCAATATAGTAAGCAACAGTAACAAAAATAAATAACCTTTTCACTCAATATTCTTGAAGAGATGGTTGCGTTAAACAATCTACTTTAGAATAAAGTCTGTGCATAAGCTGATAGCCATATTTAAAAATCCAGTTTGAATCATATCAACTTGAGAGAACACATTTTCTATTTCAATTTCCTATTTCTCATTATCTTTAGCTTACAAAACTAAGTTTGTAGTCCTTATAATTGACTGTTACAAACTAGCTATAAAACCACGTGGCAAAGGGATGATTTGGTGCTGTCCTGTGTGAATTACGCAAACATTTTGGGCTTGCGGCTACAAGAAAAGGCGTATTATATATCCTAAAAAGACGTTTTTCACAAATGACTTTTGAAGTAAAAAAAGCTTTATGCCTCATGCCTTCTTTTCTGTTTCCTGTATTTCAGTGGAAACATTATTGAATCTGGCATAGTTAAACAATATTTGAGGAGGCTTACTATGAATGAAGACATTTCTAGAATTAATATTTTGCTTCCAAACAACTTTTAAGAAATGACACAAAAAAGTATTTATCCAAATGAACTTTGATTTCCAGGATATAGACCTAGAATGAACCGAAATATTTTATTCACTGCAACTTACAGTTGATCTGGTGTTAAGTTTACTTTTTCGGATGTTTGTACTTTTAAACAATACAACTCTGAATCACCTTGGATTACCACATATAAATTGTGCACACTTCTTTAACACACCTTGAACATACATTTTCAACCACAGTTGGACTCAGTCCTTTCACTTGTAGGTGGTGCCATGTTATCTATTGATGTTGGTACTTAATATAAAATAAAATAAAAATCTTTAAATAGAAATATGGCTTGTATGAGAACTGAACTTGGTTATCAGACAACAATCTCATACCTATAAACAATTTCTGCATTTTCAGTCAATTCTTTTAACATTTCTTTTAAAATTTCAGAAAATTACAGTGTCAAAAAATTTCAATAGGCCTTTGAGAGAGGCCTGTCAGATTGAAATTCTACAGTTTTTAAGGACGTTAATGAAATATATATATATAAAAAAAATAATACAAACATCAGTACAAATTGAATATTAGAGGTTGCTAAAAACAAGATGCTAATAGCTCTCATTTGTAGCTGTTTAAATGAATCCAATAATTTCTTGTTAGGCAATGGTTAATTTCTGTCATGATATCACCATTTGCATTAAACATGTTTTAAATATCCATTGTGTAGTGAGACTTAAAAGCATTCTGTACTATTTAGATTACTATATTGATGCTGTTGGCAACGACCCACCCAGTCAATCAGGGGGAACAACAATGTTTCCAGCATGGCACGGCATGGGGAGGGATGTGAGCACGGCCAGACTTGCAAAGCAGGGCTTGGACCCCTTTTATAACTGCTTGCATTTGTAGTTTTTTTTGGCTATGCAAATAAAATAGTTTGACAATACAAAAGACCAAAACTATTCCTTCTTCATCCGCCATTTGGAGAGCTATGCAGCAACTGATTTGAGATGAAAATGTCACAGTAGGGAACGACGCCGGAAACAGTTACACATGTATGACTCTACTTATTGTTGCAGTGATACTAAATGATGAACCTGAGTTTAACACAAGAGCATCTCAGTTTCTCGCTATAATTATCTAATGATCACAAGAAAACACTGTCGCCTTGGGTAAACATGAGACTTATGTCTCCAGATAAAGAGAACAAGAACATCTTGGTTATTTTATAACAGGAGGGTTAACTCATGATCTTAAGAGAACCACATCAGAATTAATACTTGCAGGAGCCATCCTTCTTGACTTGTGTAAGTTAGCCCTGTGGCAATGGATAATTTTTAAATTGTGTACAGCATCAACGTTTAAAGCTCTCAAACATGAACTGCATAAACATTTATCTGATATAAAGAGAAAAGCCTCTTACTTACTGTCTTTTTTATTATCATTACTAGCTATCCTTATCACTGGTTTGCAGCATTAATAGACTTGCATAAAACAAAAAGGGCCTTCACAAGGCTGCCAGTTTAGCACACAGAGTCACAAAGTACTGACTTGTAGCTACTCGAACAGAAATGCAGTGATTTCCCTTCCACTGGTGCAAGTAGGCCAGACAAGCCTCACTAACAGTCCAGCCAGGTTTAATGACTCATGTTAATTTTAACTGGTTCACTTCATTCATACTCCTTGCATTCACTTGAAGTGCTCTTTGTTGTGGTCAGCAAACAGCTGAGAGAACTGCTGTCTCTTTACGGCCCGGGGGCCTCACAAGTAGCTCGAACAGCTCTTGGAGTGCTTTGTAATAGACATCTCACCAGTCTTTTAAACTATGATGCCGTTTCATCAAAACATTACTTTATATGCTGATCTCACTGAGCAAAATGGTTCCCGGTACTTATTTGAAGTCAAGTGGCTACCTTAATCACTGGTTTCCAGCTGGAAAAATACACCGACAATCTGTAGCATGGTGGCTCCAGCAACAAATCCAAACACATGATTCCCACAGAGTATCCCTTGGCAAGAAAACACAGTCCAGGGAATATCAAAGAAGGGAACCTCATCCTGTAAAGCCAGCCACTTGAGAAAATACCCGCTTGGTTTGGCTACATCAAGGGACTCAAATGAAAGAGCAACAGAGGAAACATTTTAGAGGCAGACAAATGCATTATAGAGGCAGATGTGCAGCAAATAAGTGGCATGTCCAAGACTTGCATGCACACAGGGCTATGCTGGATTTGCATGGTAAATGTCCAAAGAACCACTGGTTTGGAAATATATGGAAATGATCAACAGGAGACGTTTAAGCACAAGATGAAACTGAAGATGTGTGAGGAACATTATGACAACCTACTACACCATCATGCAGATCAGATTTTTCATTTTTACTTTGCTCTGCACTTTAAGATTCTTCTCTCCCGGCAAAATCATTGATGCACAAATAAGCTCATCAATTAGCAGTGCTTGAAATAGGAAAGATGTCAAACTTAGTTGGGAGCATTTTGTGAGTCAGAAAAAGGTAGCCTTTGTTAACTGCTTTTGTGGCTAACTGCTAGAAGCAATATCATGAAATATTCTCCTAATTTTAAATGATCGAATTCAGAAAAGGAATATGTTCAAAAAAAATATTTTACAGCTGTTTTAAAGATCAACAATCAGAAGTACAAAAGAAATAATTTATACTGGGCATCTTCACTACATTTTATGTACAGTACACACAGCCACATTGGAAATGAAACTTGGGATTGCTTGGTAAACTCTGACTTTCCCAATCAGAATTTTGACTTTGGTGGCGCCACCAAAGCAGCATAATTGTTATAAAAACAGAGAAATGTATAAAAATAACTTTGTGTGTCAAAGTCCCAAAAAGACAAAAGATATAAGCTTCTAATCTAAGTGTTAAAAAATAGAACAACATTCAGTACTTTTATGAGAACATTTGAATGCAGTAATTACCAGCATTTTCCGGACTACAGCACTACAGCAGGAAGCGCAAAAGTGAGACAGATGTGGGGAATTTATGCTCTTAAAAAGAGACTAGTTTTAATTTTGCGCATAACCCTCATTATGAAAAACACAAGAATAAATGCATATGATGCAGCTTTTAATTTAAAGGCAATCGAGCTGCCTGTCAAAGAAGGAAATAGAGCTATTGCACATAAGTTTGGCATCAATGAATTGATGGAGAGACATTGGCTTAAGTACGCAAGAGGAAGAGGAAGATGAAGATAGCAACCAATTACTTTTCTGGTAGGCTAAAGTATGTTTAACATGTTGCATGTTTGTTTGGTGCCATTCTGCCAATTTTCAGGCAGAGTTTGAAAAAAACAAACAAGAAAACATGTCTTACAAAAAAAATCTTAAATCCTAAATATCTCATGTTACAACATAAAAGCCTGCGGCTTATATTCAAGTGCGACCTATGTATGTACAAAATGTATTTTCTTATAAAACTTATGCGACATTTGTGGCGCTTAATAATCCAAAAGTTATGGTAGATCCAAATTTCTCTCTGGATACACAGCAAGCAAACTAAGACAGTATATTTAGCTTCCATAAAGAGTATCACAATATGGAAGAAAAACATTTCATTATGACCAGATAATTTCAGATACAACAAACATCATGGGCCTTAATCTAGCTTTCGTGAACCTTCAAGATGCTCACTTCTTTCATGCCATTTCATGATTACATTTCAGGAGGTAAAAAGCTAGTAGGCATATTAAATTCCCGGCCTGAAACACTGGAACTTAACCACCATACAAGTGTTTTGTTAATGTTATGTTGCATGAACATTGTAAATTACTTGAATATTGCCAGAAGCTTCTAGGATAGTCATGGAAAAGCTACAGAGCTTTACGGTCAAATTCTTGCTGTTTTTAAAAACTATTTTGTAGCTATTTCAACAGAAATCCCTTAAATAAATTATTCAAAGACTAACTGGAGGTTCCCAAACACTGATAGCCTGCAGGACAGTACAAGCCATTACTTATTGATGGTGAGTTTTCTGAATGAGCAAAAAACATTTCACTTCATTGTACTTACATTCAGAAAACAGAACAGAAACATGACAAAACTTCAGATATTAGTCTTTCTCTCATTAAACAACCGAGTTTACCAAACACCACCACCCAAAGCTAGCCATGCAAACATTGAAATAATCAGTTCCAACAAGTTTATGATAAACTTACACATGTAACTGAGTGTAACACAAGAAAGAAAATATAATACTTCTCAGCTCAATCTTAGTGTGGAGTGGTCAAAACATTAATCCACCCCAACAAGTTAAATGACTTTTACTCTCAGCTATTTCCATCAATTATCCATCTTTTCACACTTGCTCACTCACACCTTTATAATATTCACACGTACCACTCCAGTCAGTCATGAACTGACTTCCGATCATTTTCTTTCCCCCTTCCTGTCATTCTTGTTCTCCATCATCATATTTTGTGATGACACATAAAACAGATCTGGCATTTCTTAGCAGGAACCCTGCCAACTTCCCATTTCAGCTTCCACTAGACATTCCTTACAGTCAGAGCATGTCTATTGTTTTCTATTTAAAAAAATAACCATCGACCAACCTGTACATCTCGTGGGTACTGACCACCGTCTCTCATGCTCATATTTAGGGGCAGATTTTTTTCCTCTGTGGCTTAATGTATAGACTTTTTCCTTTCTAAATTTATGGCACACAAAAAAAAAAAAAACTTTTTCGACAAAGAAGACTCATTAAAAGAGATTATTTGCTGCAATTTTAACCAAATATTGGCTAAGCAAAACAATACTTGAGCGCCATGATTGGCAGAAAACACTTCATACTGAGCTTCCCATTATGAGCAGTTCCCAAATGCTGCTCTCCAAAGGACATCTGTTTAAACATCAAACTGATTTACTCTAAAATGCAGAAACTTTTACATTTTCCACTGAAAAAAACCAACCTTTGCAGAAAAAGAAAGACTTTCAACAAAAGAGTGAGGGTCCCAGGCATTATTTGACTACACACTTTGCACAGCTCATGAGTAGTTCAGTCAAAGTTGCTTTCAAGATCTTGTTTATTATACGGTATGCCTTCCAGATGGCAACTCAATCTTTGACCGTCCTGAATGCTTCTAACTAGAAACTCAAGAACTCTGAATGGATAACTGAAAACAGTTGCAGTGCAGTTGCCTTTGTTTTCCCTTTGGCAGCGTCTTTAACCTCAGGGACATGAGTATCTGCGAGTAAGAGTGAGAAATGAGGGGTAGACGTCCCAGAGGAATGAAAGTAGGAAGAAAAGATGAGAAAGAAGGCCAGAGGTCAAACACCACCCACTCCCATATTTTTTCCTTTCTTCCATTTCCCACTCAAACTTTTCATTATGAATTCTGCATTTTGCTTTAACCTAACTAATCTACCCAATGAAGCACTAACTTTATGACAGATTATCCTTTAGAAAATTGAACTGAAAAACATAAATTTTGAGTGTGAAACCTTACTGATCCTCGACTTCTCATTCTGCACACTTTAGTTCCACTTCAGGTCTGTCCCCATTTCTGATAGAGATATAGCCTTGATCGCAACTGACGCTAAAGACCTTAAAGTGTCGTTCTGGATTTCACACTGCAGGCCAATTAATGGGGTGAGGAGAAGCAGACGAACAGAGGGGCCACAGGTTGGAGACATTTAGTGAGGGGTGAAACATAGGATTGGAGACACAAGGCGTGGTTTCTATTGAACTTACCAACAAAAAAAATGCATGGATGTGTGCAATATACTCAAATGTAAATGTTGTGAATTGAATTACTAGAGCAAAACAAGAGGTGGTACAAGAGAAAACATGCCCAATAAAGGTCTAATAAAAATCAAAGTAAACACATGGCACACACCTAGTGGACTAATTAACTACTACATTTTCACATAAAGTATAAACACTCATCATGACCACAAGATACTGTATTTACAGTGAATATATGCACGAGTTAAATTAATAGTTTGAGACATCTTAAATTAGGTTTAGTTTAAAAGTTATAAGAAGGTCATATATTATCTGCAGTAAATTACTCTCCTTGGATCTTGATTTAGTATAAATCCAGATTCACTGGACCAGGAGGATGAAGCTAATTACTAGTCCGAGAGAGGCTAAGCCAAAGCAGACTCCGACTGTCTTAGTTACAATCTCAAAAGTGACATGTTATAAAAACATTGCCTTATGAACTTTTAAACCTTTATTTACACAGAAGTCAACGATTATTTACACTGAGGTTGGAGCTGGTGTGTCACCAATGTGCTTCCTATGTGAAACATGTTGAGATTGGAACGTGTAAAGCATTTCTGGTCACAGCAACGCCTCAATGTAACAGTAACAGAGGGAAAAAAATTAGAAAATAAAGCCTACTCTATGACATTTTTTTTTTTTACACAACTTTACTACTTATATATCAGACTAGAAAAACTTTACATGTATCATTCTCAGAACATGTTTAACACAGGAAGAACACTGGTGACAAACTGCCTCCTAACTCCAATTTCTGTGTAAATATCATCAGCTTATTAGTAAATCACCGTCCAATGCAAATTGACGGTTTAATGGTTCATAATGTTAGCATAAACGGATTGAACGTTTCTGGGCTTCTTTAAAACAGTAGAATTCCCCTTGATCTTCACCACTCTTAGACTAGTTTCAGTTTCAGCCTCCTGGTCCAGTGAATATGAATTTACATTAAATGTAGTAATTAGAGTTATCTACTGTAGGTAAGATATTAACTGATTATAATCTTTTAACAGTACTTCACCTCATGCGCTATGCCTTTAGCGTATGCCTGGGCTTTCATGGCCCCATAAAATCTAAGTAAACACATGCGTGCAGCCAGTGGACTAATTAACAACAACATTTTCACATAATAATGTGAAAATACGCAACACAACCGCAACACATTTAAAGTATGAAGCTACCCTATGAAAGTTAAAGTCTCCAAAGATTTGTTTTTGAGACTGCGGAGACACCACTCAGGAATGTGCAGTGTAGTTATAGCCGTGTAGCTGTGGGAGAAGCATCCACCCGCATGCTGTCCCTATTTTCAGACACCCACAGTCTTGTACCCGCCCACGGGACACCCATGCGACCCTTGCTGTTCACACCATTCAGCCTTCCCTGTGACTATGCTAGCCTCAATTCCTGATATGATTAAAAAACTGTCATTCAACTGGAGCTGCAGGGTGACATCTGTGGTCCCTCAGGTGAGAGACTCTAAAACTAGGAACTTTTTAGGGAACTCATCACAACGCCCCCCCCCCCCCCCCCCCCAACCATGTGCACTTATGTGCTTTTGATGGGCACCCCTCCCCTCCCAGTGGACATGAAGAGTGGGAGGAGAAGTACGCAGTTCTCCATTGTCTCTAGCACCTCAAAACCAAAGACGTTGCGCTAAAAAGTAATTATTCCCCCTCCTCTCCTTTTTTGCTTCATACACATTTGCAGCCTGCTACCAGCTGCTGCCCTTTAGGGCTCTAAATTGGGTCACAGGCTGCTGAATGGCATCTCCACATGCAGCAGAAAGGAAGCAACACATGCACACTTTAAGAATTGCAAAATAAATACATAAAATAAACAAAGGGGTCCACAGAAATTATGCAATTGGGGAGATATTGGGGCTCTAACAGTGAAAAATAGAGTCTAGGAATTTACAACTAGCATGTGTAGCATCATAGTAAAACGTTGCACAGAAAAATCTAGTCTCTTCAGAACACTACCAGTACATATTAAAAAAATATTTGAAAAGAAATCAACACAAAGTTGTACATTTGTTCTTACCAGTAGGCATTGTGGCTTGCCCCTTCAGCTGAAATGAACACAGAATGTTTTTCAAAAGTGATGATGAGCAAGTTCAGAAGGAACCAGGATTTTCACGGGAGGTCACATATCCAGACTTTTCCCCCAAAAAAGTGTTCCTAGCACCTCAAAGAAAAAAAAGAAATAGCTAGATTTTATTAATTTTCCAAGGCATTGTGATTCTTTTTTTTCCTGGAAGTCTGGTCCTAAATAAGACACTCTGGAGCTAACACAAGTTTTCTTCTGAACTAACTCTTCCAGGTCTTTTCTTTCGATGTCTTTAGCTTGCCAAGGATCTCTTCTGCCTGCTTCTGTCTCTGAAAGCTTTTCTCCCTCTCTCCTGCATCCACAGCGTGCATGTGTGTCTGGAAGTGTTCATGTGTATGTACTGGACGGTGTGTGTGTCAAAGTGAATGGCCTCTGCTCTCTCATGCTCCCCTCCCTGCTGGGTATTCCCCTCCCCCTGACTCCTCCTCTCACTCTCCTGCAGCAAATTACAAGACTGGAGTCCCACATTAAGTGCTTCTTTGCCCTTTATTCTAGCTCATTTATCTTTTCGAGCTTTTCATTCTTTTATTCAAAACCAGTCTAGCCTAAAGCTAAACTTTTAGACAGATGTTTAAAAGTTTGCACAGCAAGAATAAGTTTGTAGGTGCATCTGTTGCACACTCAAAGAGCAGCTGAACCGTCACTGCTGGTGCACAACTGCATAGATTGCACACTGACCCACACTTCACAAGAAGGAGAGGGGGTTATGAGTGATCAATAGGCTGCGAGTCGGCTTGGACAAAAGCTCCTCATCCACTGAGCGAAATCGGACAGTTTTTTGTGTTGCAGATTAGAGAAAAGGCAGCACAGAATGATCACAAAACATTCCCAAAGAAAAAGAACACCAAACAAAAGCAGAAATTATTAATCTGAGTAAATCTGTAGCTCAAAAACTTTTAGGTTTTGAGACTTTAGCAATTAGCTGAGCTAACTGATATTTTACTACAAACAATTCTACTAATAATATAATAATTGCTTTAATGCAAACATCCTTTATTGTTTTTTTCATGTAAATTCTTGCTTCAATTTTAATTGAACTTCCAAAGACGTATGGGTTTAAAGAGTCATAACAGTTTTTCCATAACCATCTAACTTAAATTTACTTCTTTTATCAAGCTACTTACTGAGGAGTTTGGCAGATATTTACCATGAGTTGCAGAAAGCAAATGACAACTTTGCAAGAAGGGACACACATTGAGAGAATGATGTAAAGGCAAAAGTTTGCTTTTGGGATTTAGAGACATGAAAAAAAAACTGGAAGTTTTCTTTGACCTTCATCTTCTTCCAGGCACATATTACCCTTCTATAGCACACTCCAATAAAATTGTCACCTTAAGTCTTTTAAAAGTCCATCAAATATCCAAATCCACCATAAAGAAATTTACTTCCGTATTGGACGCCTTGATTTTCGCCTATGCCTCTCTAAGACCCTCCAACTCTTTCTGACACTCCCCCTTCAGTTCGTCACATACCGTGCATCATCGCAGCATGCACGGAGTCGAAAAAAAAAATCCCACAAAAGACACGCAGCTGCAGCTGGTGTGTTATAATTACTGCACCTGGTACTCAGCCGGAGTTGTGTGAGGTGGGGAGGGGTAGAGGAGCTCTGCAGGGGCGAGGCTCTCGGCTGAGTAAGGTTGGAGGAGGAGATGGGTGGAAAAGGCGGGGATAGGTGGGAGCAGTCATTTCAGCAACCCCGAGAACTACCAGCAGAGACTCAAAGATTACTCTAACATGAGTGAATGGGTCAGAGACTTCAGGCATGTTTTTAATGAGGGAAAGACAGGTTCTCAGTATTTCAAGCTTCAGAAAGTCAATTTTGCATAATACCCCCCCTTTAAAAAAGAAGAAATCAGAAATATTTGCTTAAATTTGCTTGAACTACCAAATGTGTGAGTAAAACTACACATACATTGTAAAAAAAGAAGGAAAAAAAACACTAGATGATGTGCATAAAGAAACATCTAACCAATCAGTTATTTAGTTTTCTGTGAAAATACATTAAAAACAGTCACTGGTCATAGACTGGATTGATGCAGTACAAATAAAAACTAATTTCCATAGCCTTTGCACAAATATACTCTCCACTTGGAGTCAGATTCCAGCTCTTTGCAGCTCTGCTTACAGCTACTAAAAAACAAGTGTTTTAGGAATTGCAACAAGGCCTCTAAGTCACACAGCCACACAATGCGAATTCTTTAACTTAAGCAATGTAAAACTGAATTATGATTCAAAGAGCTGCAGCACAACATAAAAGCAGTAAAATACCCCAAAGTTGAAATATTATCGAGGCAGCAAAGTGTTACATTTGTAGATATTCCATGTAACATGAAATTAATGTTTTTTAAAAGGGACTTCAACTGTTCAGGGGCATCGCTTTATCAACCTCAGCATTTGTTGCATGTTTTTTGCCTTCCACATAGAGATCCACAAAATAAGTGGTTGTTGACCAGAAATGCCCAGTTTTCAGCTCAATCAGCCCTAAACCATTTACTAATAGAAAAAGCACGGGGGCGCAGCTGGTAGCCTGGCTCACCTCACAGCTAGAAGGTCCAGGGTTCGATTACCGCCGGTGACGCTGTGTGTGCTGAGGGTGTGTTTGTTCCCCCACATCATCGGCACCCACACCCTGGGTGGGGTTGGCGAAAGGGCCTTTCTGTGTGGAGTTTGCATGTTCTCCCCGTGTTCCCTTGAGCAGCTAATGTGAGCTACTCCCACAAAAACACACATTAGTCCTGGGGCTGTATACTGCCTCCTCCTGGCCGGCCGGGACGCCCGCGGGGTTGGGGAGGATCTGGCTGGAATAACGTGATCCTTCCACGCGCTACGTCCAGCCGGAGAAACCCCGCCCCGTCGGGTGAAAAGAAGGGCCTGCCCACTCCCCAAGCACGAAGGAGGCTTGGGTTTCAGTGAAGGGCCCCTCCCGGGGCCGGCACAGAGGGAGAGTGGAACTCCAGGACCTGAACTAAGGAACACTGGGTGATAAATAATGGGAAAAAAATCGTGGGATAAAAATAAAAAAAAGCAACGAAAAAATGTTTTCGTAATCAGTGAACATACCATTTTGTTTAAAAATGAAAAGGCAGGAGAAGTGCAAAGATGTAAAAAGCTATTTTAACAGAAACAGTGTTTTTTATGACATGTCTGTGGCTCATTTCTGCTTCCGGAGAGTAGAACTTTCAGCAGATAACAGGAAATTGCATGTGTGCATGTATGTCAGAGTTCAAAAAATAACTTTTTCTTCTTGTATAGTTTAAAAAACGATAGCATACTTTAGTGTAAAAAATGTTTTACCTTTAATTTCTTTATCTCAACTATTTGATTTGTGTAAATTTCCCTCTGGGATCAATAAAGCATTTATGAATTTGAATTGTTACATAGTTAACAGTAAAAGGCTACAATGTGGATTAGTATGGGAGACTGAGTTTAGCTTCCGGAAACACTAATAAACCAGGACTGACCGAGTGTCTCATTGAGATGACACATGTGAGACACCCGACAATCAGTTTTATACACCAAAGCAAGTGTGTTGACTATTTTTTTCCCTCTTAAAGATGAGGACTGGTCACAGCAGCAAGTAGCCCAACAAAAGCCTTCTTTTTTTCTAACCAGCCCCCCCCCCCGGACGACCATTACAAACTCACACAAACAGAACAGGGCCTAAGAATCACGACCCCTCTCTCAAACAGTCAGAGTATCCGTTGACCCACGAAGGACCTCAGACTTTGCTCTAAATTCAAAAGGTTCACCTGCAACCCCCTCTCTCCTGAAACACACATACACAGTCATTCTATAATGAGCACCACGAGCTTAGCAAACATACACACACAGGGATCTACAAAACTCCTTAGCTCAGCCAAGCATGAACTGTTGATGACACAAGGCTACACCAGAAACCCCTTATCTGATGACCTGTGGGTGTTCCCAAATCCCCAACTCCTTCCTCATTTCATAGGAAGAGACTGTGGGCTTTGATATGTGTATTTTCTGGTGCAAAACGGGAATTCATAGAGAAAGTTGTAAAAAAATGTTGGTAAAAAAAAAAATCAAAATTGTTAAATGTTTCCTTTAAACATAGTTGACCCCAAAATTATTTGTACCTGTGGTACCTTACTTTACCCGTTTCCCTTAACAGTACCAACAACATTCTACCATTTTCTACAGCTCAACACCAGAGTCACTTCCTTTCGACTTGTCATCCATCACCACTCAGTAATGTCTCAACTGGACCTCCTCAACACTAAAAAGCTAAAACAAGGCAGTAAAAATCCTTTGAAGGAGGTAAACATCCTTAAACTGGATTTCCTCATCCAGAGGAAGAGCTGAGGATTTGATAGTATGTTGAAATTTTAAATGCATGCTGTTGTAAAATGGTCATGATTGCAAAACAAAGAAATTCATCCGCATTGAGAGTTTTCCTAGTTCACTCATAAAATTTGTTTTCCAAAAGTATTGTAAACTCTATAATTAGACAGTTCAACCCCTTTTGTGATAAAAAATTAACAGGTCCCCCTCTCTTTTCATACTTGTGCACTGAACAGAGAAGGACTTCAAACCCACAGAGGCGGAGAACTAATTTAAAGCCCGTTACTGCAGTTGGCAGTGTGTGTGACTGTGTTTGCTTTCGAGTGTGAAATCAGGTCCCAACTCCAGCTTAGACAGTCTGACAGCTTCTTCAAATTTTTAGTTTATAGAAGACGGTTAAGCGTTTCTGTGGTAACAAGTGAAGTGTGAATATTAAGAAAAATACATCCAGAAAGCGAGGGAGACTGTGACTAATGGCAGGAGTTTGTGGGTAGAGGGGTCATTTATATATGGTTTCCCCCTCCCTCTGTGACACTGTCAATGCTGAGATGGATCATCTGCAAAAAATACACAGTGCTTCTATATCTTCACAGATTCTTTTAAGTGTCACCATCACTCACAGCTTTTCTTTTTGGAGACTGACATCTGAATTAATCAACTGTATTGTCTGTTTTTCCCTCTTCTAGGAAGTTTATAAGGTTAAAAAAATTCCTCAGTCTCATACTGTAGACAAAAAAACACATCAACAAACACACAGCCAGTACCTCACAATGTAAAAGATCCTGAACAAAAACAATACAAACAGAGCTATGGCTAAACTTTACATATCATTTTATAAAGTTGATTGTCTTTGTCATTAAATTTAAAACATTACCTATTGTAAAATGACCAGAAATTAATATTCTGATTTCATGTTGGACATGAAGGAAATAAGCTATGTAAGTTATGTTTTAAGTCTTTTATCTTATCATTTGTGTTAATGTGAGCAAAAGTCCACCTGCACTTGTCCTGCTGCTAAGCGCAAAGTTTACTAAATGTAAACAAATGGCATTTTGCGGAACTTAAGTTGCAGTTGCTCAAAATGGCCATACAGTTTCTTCTTTAGCTCTTATATATTTACATATTCAACAACAAACAATGGCAACCTGTCCAGGATGTACCGCATCCCTCGACAAATTACTGCAAAGAGACAGGTACCAGATAGGCACCAGCCCAGCAACCATGCAAAAATAAGCGGGTATATATGAGTGGTGATTGCATATTTACTGTGTTACAATAATAGTTTTAACTAAAACATTCGTAATATAAAATTTCCTAATAGCAGCTGATATTCTGTCAGAGCTTCTATAACTGAGCGCCTGTCTTGAATGGATGTTCTCAAGTAACTGCTTTAAATGGTTAAAAAGTAATGAGAAAATGTACTGACATCATATCTGAAGATATCAATGTAAAAGCTACAGCAACAAGATGGTTTCTTTGGAGGAAAATGCAAAAAGGTGGTTTTCCTCTAAAAATAAATAAGTCCTTTAATAAAGCTGAGTATTAGCCAGACTACAGTTTTTGATTGCGTGTCTATTCTTCTGCAGACCTACAGTACCTTTCAAAACAACCTAATGTCCACTAAAATGTAACTTAAAAACTGTTTTTTTTTTTTCAATAGCAAACCAAAACATACAGACTCATAAATAAAGATGTATTATGTCACAAGATCGTAAGACATTAGCACACACTAGCAACTATTTTAATGTTTGGTTATGAGTTGTTCTTGCTTTTAATTACCACCTAAGGTCAAAATCTGATGTAGCTGATCTGAGCTGCATAATTCTACACTTTATTAAGAAAGAGCATTTTCCCTTCTTTGTTCCTATTAGGACCACCTCAGAATTTTCTGCATTACATGCACCAAGCATAGCATCTGCCAACGAGCTTTTATTGCTGTATTACATTTAGCCAGGAAGTCCGAACATGGATCTAAGTTCCCACCTGATTTAATTCTGACTTTACTGTGTGCAAGTCATAAAACCACATTAATTTCCTATTTGCTGTGCATAGTGACCAAGCTGACATTGATTCCCCTTTATTTTCTTTTAAACACTGTAGTAGCATACTTGCCAACAGTGGTGGTGCAATACAATGTGTGTGACTGATTTAATAAGATAAATTAGAAGGTCAAATAATGGTTTATTACAACAGTTATCTCTAATTGTGAGAAAAGGCAGCCATACTGAATCTTTAGGTTTTGCTCGGTTGGAACTTCAACTTAAGAGCCAATGCCCAGGTGTATTTCTTTTTGTTTTAACTGACCATTCAAAATTGAATACAGATAAAATATTGCTTTGGTATCATAGGACAGTCATTTTCTAAATGTACAGGAAGCTGTCCTTAAAAGTAGTGTAATTCCTCAACTTAAGAAAGGACAGGTTCATGTTGCAATACGTAACTAAAAACCGCATTTTAGATGTAGGTCTTAATGCTGCTGTTTGACATTTTACTGTAGACTGAAATTGAGAAGTTTTTCTTTTTATGATAAAGTGCCAAAGTAGTAGAATGATTGTTTTTTCAAATGTAATCAACCCCATTTCTGTTTTAACTAAAGTGTTTCCAATGAAAGGTTTTCAAATGCAGAAACTGTTGTTACAAGAAGACTTTCACATAACTGCCAAGCATTGGAGTTGATGAATAAAGAGCAGGTTTAGCTCATGCAAATGCTATTTCCTATTTCAGTGAAATCTACATTTCACGACTTGCTTTATTAACAATTTCCTTTCATTTCCATATTTATGAGCATTCCAGACTCCTGGACGACATTCATTCTGGCTTCAGCTGTCCACTTGCAGTGCCAGGACAAGTCCAGGAATTTCTATGTCCTACAGACCAAAACAACCTGGCTGCGAAACCGGTTACAGCCTATGAAAACGGAGGAATCTCTCCAACTTTGCCAGAGAAACTCTAGAGGTAGCATCCAGGAAAACAAGAAGCATCTTTCTTATTTCAGTAGACAAAACAACATCAACGGCAACACAGACAAAAACCTCAGCAGCTATGTCAACATATAGACATCAACAAGGACAGCCACAGTTAATAGAGTAGGGTGGTACCATGGCTAATGTAGAACCTGGAAAAAGTTTTTAAGTATAAACTGTTTAGTTCATTACAGTTTACAGCAAGTTGGGTGTGAAGTGTGGAACATAAATGATGTGCAATAAACAAAAATGTAAAAACATGTGTGGGTTATCTTATATTATTGTTTATGGAAGTTCACGTCTACTTCACTAGAGAGAAGAAAACCAAGTTCTTCCATTTAGCCATTGAAACAATAATGTAATAGGGTGGAGGGCAGCAACCTGCATGGGTATGCACAATCATTGTGTGCTTAAGCATGTAGGGCGGATATATGGAGGAAGCTGTGTTTGGTCTCAGATTAAAAATACAGGACTGAGGTCCCACTCCAGGAAAAGACACCAAAAAAGAGGGATTTTCCCTCCATTGGGGACATACACTCACTGGCCACTTTATTAGTTACACCTTTTCAAATCCTTCTTTTTTTGCATTGGCCCCAATTCAATGCATTTAGGAGTCTAGCTGTGGTAAGGAAAACATGTGTATGATTGAGCACTGAATTTGTGAAGGAAAGGGATTTACAATGGGCAAAAAAGAATTAAGCAGCCACCACTTGTGCAAGTTGTCGCATTTAAAAAGATGAGGGGTCTGTAATTTTTATCATGTGTACACTTCAACTGTAAGACACAGAATGTAAAAGAAATTCCAGGAAATCACATTGTGTGATTTTTAAAGAATTTATTTGTATAATGGTGCAGAAAATAAGTATTTAGCAACTACAAACAAGGACAAATTCTGGCCCTCACAGATCTGTTACTTCTTTAAAAAGGCTCTTCTATCCTCCACTCGCTATCTGTATTAATGGCACCTGTCTGAACTCGTTATCTTTATCAAAGACATCTGTGGACATCTCCAAACAGTCAGACTCTAACCTCCACCATGGCCAAGACGATAGAGCTGTCCAAGGACACCAGGGAGAAGATTGTACACCTGCACAAGACTGAGATGAGCCAATCTACAATAGGCAAGCAGCTTGGTGACAAGAGATCAACATTTGGAGCAATTATTAGAAAATGAAATAAATACAAGACACTGACAATCTCCCTCAACCTGGGTCTCCATGCAAGATCTCACCTCGTGGGGTACAAATTATCTTGAGAACGGTGAGGGAACAGCCCAGATCTACACGGGGGGAACTGGTTAATGACCTGAAGAGAGCTGGAACCACATTAACAAAGGTTACTATTATTAACACACTATATTGTCATGACTTAAAATCCTGCAGTCCCGCTGCTTAAGCCAGCACATGTCCAGGCCCGTCTAAAGTTTGCTAGAGACCATCTGGAATATCAAGAGGAGGATTGGAAAAATGTCATGTGGTCAGAGGAGACTAAAATTGAAACCTTTGGTATAAATGCCACTTGTCGTGTTTGGAAGGGGAAGAATGCTGATTTGCATCCCAAGAACACCATACCCACTGTGAGACATGGGGGTGGAAACATTATGCTGTAGGACTGCTTTTCTGCAAAGGGGACATGATGACTGATCCGTATTAAATAAAAGGATAAATGGGGCCATGTATAATGAGATGTTGGGTAAAAACCTCCTTCTATCAGTAAAAGCATTGAAGATGAAACATGTCTGGATCTTTCAGCATGACAGTGATCCCAAACACACCACCTGGACAACGAAGGAGTGGCAACGTAAAAAGCATTTCTGTCAGGTTTCGTGGATTTTGCTTTGTTTTCCTTCCACTTAATTTCCTTCCCCTCTGTACCCTAAGCTGCTTTCTTGTATTGTTCCCTCCTCTTTGTGTTTAAACCTAGTACTTTTCCTTATCTAGTCTTTTCATGTTAGATTATTTCCTTGTCTTTATTAGTTTATTCTCTTTAGTGTTTCCTTAGGTCCCCTTCCTAGACTTAGTATCTTTAGTTAAGAGTTTTTCTGTCTCCCTACCATTCTACCTCTCTTCCCAGCTGATTGTTTCCACCTGCTCTCTCCCTCTCGCCTGAATCTGATTCCCCTAATTGGTCATTGGTCTCCTCTCACTTCCTCATTTCCTCCCCAGTATAAATCCTACTCTCATTCAGTCACCATTCGCTGGTCCATTGTCATTCTTTCCCTGTCTGTTCCTGTTTCCTGCCCAGTTCCTGTTTTCTGCCCAGTTCCTGTTTTTCCTTCCTCATCTCAGCATTTTTTGGTTCTCCGAGTTCTGTAAGTTTTTGTTCCTTGTTTTTGTTATTTATTAAATCATTTAAGCTTCATTGTTGCTGCCTTTGGGTCCTTTAAAATACACAAACATGACAATTTCAACATTCTGGAGCAGCCTATTCAGTCTCCAGACCTCAATCTAATAGAGAATCTGAGACGCAAGTTGAAAGTCCGTTTTTCCCAGCGACAGCTCCAAAACATCACAGCTATAGAGAAGATCTGCATGGAAGAATGGGCCAAAATACCAGCTACAGTGTGTGCAAACCAGGTAAAGACCTACAGGAAACGTTTGACCTCTGTCATTGGCAACCAAAGTTAAATTTCAAAGTATTGAGGTGAACCTTGTTATTGACAATATGCTTATTTTCTGCACCATTATATATATATAAATTCTTAAAAAAATCATACAATGTAATTTCCTAGATTCCTTTAACAGTGATGAGACACACTCAAATAATGCATATACTACTGACAAAATATGACATTGCTTGGATTTCCAAGTGTAGACAAAAATAGATTTTTTACTTGTTTATCTTTATGGAGGTTGAACCACACATTAACTAAGCTCAAATAAAAGATTCAAAATGCAGGTAAATCAGAAAAATGATACTTCTTAAAAACATTTCATCCCTTTCAGAATGAGATTTCCTTTTTAATAGAGAACTTCAAAAACAGTCAAACCATTAAGCATTAATGCACCATCATTTTAAAAAGATAAAGGAGTCTCTGTCATATTGTATCTAAATTTATGTCCCTCAGAAAGCTGGGTGCTCCACTTAGGACTTCTCAAATGAGGACACACCACACAGGAGAACACACGTTTGTGCGCACACACAAAACACTGCAGGCAAAAGTATAGTGTCATTGCAGTAACCCTAAAAATGAACATTCTACCAGGTATATACTGACAGTCACACCCAGTCATACTTTACCTATACAGACAAATCCTATCAGTTAATGCTTGAACTCAAAGATGTTTTATGTCCATGAAATGTTGAACATTGTTGTATATTTTCTTTGAACAAAAAAAATAAAAAATAAGTTTGTTTAAATTTGAAATGTAACTACAAAACCAACATGGATCCAGCAACTTTTCGATTGCCTAGTCCTCAACTTTTCAAACGCACATTTTTCCAGGCTTAAACACAGACTACATCAGGCTGCCAAACTGTCCAGCTAGACAAGTATCCAAAGGTGCCATTAGAGTTTTGCCAAATTGAAACTTTAGCGTGTGTAATTGCTGCTCAGACTCTGTTTGGTTGGAACAACATCTGCAATTATGATTAAATAAAGACCTGGCCTCTTTTTACAAGCAAAAACCTGCCATGTTGGAGGCAATACCCCAGCGTACAACCTATTTTAGCAGTCCTTTTAACATTTACTGATGTCTCTCCAATTCACAGTTACAGAGTTACTCACCTCTGAGAGAGCATTATCGCAGTTTGCCTTTCCTCAGTTGCTTGTATCCCAGTATCCTTTCGCATTTTAGATCCATGTCCGAGAATGTGAAAAGTTTCAGTTAGGTCAAATGATTTAAAGAGGTAGTTCTCGCTGTTGTCGGTCCACACCTCTACAATATGAGGTCAGCTCAAAGAGAAAGAGACACTGAAAGAAAAGCATGGGGGGGGGCAGATGGAAACAAGGCAACAGAACTGACTGCCCACTGGGAGAGGAGGGGGAGCGACAAGGAGCGAAGAGCTTGCACATCCAAGCAGCCCACTTCCTGACCAATTACTGCTGCAAACTAGTCTCTCTCTCTCCCCTTTTCCAAATGGCCAGTTCTATCCATCCTCCCTCACATCGCCGAGTGCAGTTGCTTCAAGTACCTGGAGAGCTGCCAGCACTGCAGGCAACACAAGTGACACTGGAAAACGCAAGAGGAGCTGTCACTGAAACTGTGACAACCTGCTGAAAGGCTAAATGGAAGATGAGCAGCAGTGACGAACTGTTAATGTGAAATAACAGTGATTAGCGGTACAGAGGAGTGGGACGGGTGAGGAAAAAAGTGACATTAATGCAAAACCTGACAAGAAAGAAAACTACAAATGGATGAACTGTCTTGTCCAACCCCAAAAATACACCACCAAGTGGGTCACACTGAACGCAGAGGCAGTTCAGATACTTTTTCCTGCCTGACCTAAACTTTCATATCCAAATGCCTGCGATGTAGGATTGATTTCTGGCGGAAGATGTTAACTTAACAATAAAAACAACAAAACTACATATTTCGTGAACCCATGCATTGCAACAGCACAAAACCCAGCAAATGGCCATGAATGTATAACTTATTTTGTCATTGTTCTGCATCCTAGAAGGGCAGAAAGAAGGAAAGTCCCTTATCCTGGAGCCACTAGCAGTTCCTGCCCCCTGGTAGCGAGGCTTCCTGAGATTGATAAGCAACTCCTGGCTCTGTCATCACAACTTTCTCACTTCAACGTTTTCACCGTATTTTCCAGGAAAACAAAACTGCAAGTGCCCCTGCAGCTATTTAGTAAACTACAGCAAACATTTAATGTCATTTTCAGAACCTTAATGCTTGCCTCATAAAAAGGAACAAAGTTTAATGATACATTTCCAGTGAAAGTTTAATTAATCTTTATCTTTTTCAAATAGTTGAAGAACAAACATTAGGCTCATGATGTCACATGGTAAACCCAGCTGTGTGACTACATGAGGAAAAGTCATATCTTATCTTGGAACCATAGCTGGGTATGTCCATAACTGTGAATTAATACAGAAAACATTTGCACTTAACAGAAATGAATAAGATAGATTTTCCTGTAGTGGTTTTTGAACACCAAGGTATCATTGAATGGTTGTCAGATGCTTTATTAAACAAGAATAAGAAGCACAAGGAAAAAAATGAAACAGGAAGAACCCCTCAACCCATTTCCCTCCCATCTTCAGTGGTTTGTTTACAAACGAGGACCAAACAGGACGTGACATAATTAAGCAGGTGAATCATGCTTGCATGACGGTTTTGTCATTTAAACGTCACCAAAGGTTCTGATTGTATCTTCTCATCAGAGGAAATGTGAATGAGTAAAACATTTGTCCCCTTTGTTCAGAATCCTTGCCACAGTGATCTCACTCTGAGTGTTCGGAGTCGCTCCAGCCTCCACCAACACTTCACAGCTTTTATATTTCATACTTGTCAATAAACATGGTCAGTTTGTGCTCTTAATAATGATGGAAGTGGCAAAGAATAAGTAGATTAAAAGACATTAACTACAATCTAAGTGTGGTGCCAGCGTATTCATACGTCTTGACATTTTTCACATATCACATTACAGCCAAAAACTTTAATGTAGCTTTTTAGGATTTTATGCATTAAACCAACACAATGTAGTGCACAGTTGTAAAGTGGATGGAAAGGGACCCCCTGGGACCAACCCCAAGTCAATGATTTCTAGATTAACCTTGTATTGATTTTGGAGCATCATGGTACCACCACCATGTGCTGGCAAACCATTAATCCGGACTCAATAAATTTTTGGAAGATGGATGGATTCAAGGTACTGTTTTTTTACTCTGCTGACTAATTAGATGACCTCTGAAGAAAATTGACTGAATTGTTTTTTTGTTTAGGGAATCAAAGTAAAGGAGGAAGAATACATATATGTGCATGTCACACTTATTTGTGAAAACAATTTGAAGACCATGTATCACTTTCCTTCTACTACACAATGTTACGCTTCTTTGTGTGGGGCTAACACATATAAAACCAATAAAACACATACAATTTCTGGTTTTAAAAGAAATGTAAAAAAAATTTGCTTGCACCTTTAATAGATTCCTAGATCGAAGAGATTACAATGAAGAATAAACGAATTATTTTGGCCAATATTTTAACACAAATGCGACCAGTCTCAAATTCCTCCAAATGCAACTACGCATGTAGAAAAAAGGAAACCTCATATCCCATTCCACTGGAAAATGTATTTAACTACCTAACCACCTGTACGTAAAGAAATATTTTACTTAGAGAGGGGAAAAAAAGGTTTTTTTCATTAGCAAATGAAAAAAATTTCTATATGAACATAAGAAATAATAAAAAATCACTTAAGCACTGTAATTATAAATAATCTTGTTCTAGTATTGTCATACCTTTTTGTGTTATTATTGTGTGTGCCACTAAAAGTTAAGCTACTAGTTTTAGAATTACTTATCTAATCTCTGGTCATCGGTGACAACTTCTGCATTCAGAGGAATCCTATTCTCAAAATGTTAGAAAGACCAAAAATGTTTTCCGTTCACATGAGTAATGCCGCTTAAGCAGGCAATGGCTAGTTTTCTAAATGCAGACAAACACATTTGTTTGTTTTTCTGAACACTAGTTAAATGCTGCATTTTATGCCTGAAATATCAAAAGATGCCTTCACTTCTTTTCTGACATTTTGTGACACTTCTTTCTTTACTGAGTCAGTACAGCGAAAAATAAGGATGATTATAGTTGGTGTTTTTAAAAATGTTATAATAAAGAGCAAGTACAATGAATCATCTATGAAATACTGGTACCTGTTTGAGGACCACTATATATAGTTTGAGTGTCCCATTGCTCTATCACTCGAGGGTTGCAAATGAAAATAATGTGACCTTTCAACATTTATTATAAAAATATTGTCGATCTGCAACTGAAATAAATGTTAAATTGAATGCAAGAACTCGACTCTTTTTGAAAAGACTGGCAAGCAAACAGATATTAATAAAACCTATTGACTGTTTGAGTCAATCAACGTGAAAATGATTATGGATTGCACAGTCTCTGAGGAAAAATACCAGGAATTTAATGGCTGCTACTATTTATATGCAGTTTAAAAAAATTTTAGGCTTTACTTTAATTATAAGTGAAATGAGGTAAAAGCCAGGTATGAATCCTACCTATTTTAAAAAATATTAAGGGAACTGCACAAAATTACTCATTTAATTTGGTGTTTAAGTATCTACGGAAAGGTTAATTTGCACAAAAATTCTTTTAGAAAAGAGTCACTGCCACTTTGCTTCTACAGTTTTGAATGAAACTACTAAAATCTGCTGGACTTTATCAAAATATCAAACAGATATTTATATCCCCAATACTGGCACAAGTCTCAATGTTAAATCTTAGTCTGGTGTTTGTTTTGAATTATAAACAAAGAAGATTTTAAAATAGATTTTAAAAAAGGGAAGCAACTCAGCCATTTAGCAAAGTAGGAGCCGAAACACATTATTACTCAGACTGAGATAAAGTACGGAAGATAAAACTTGTCTGTATTTTAACCACAGTTGGGGAATTGTTTGCATTGCATCCAGGCGCCACTTTGTGGATAGTGGTGTCTGCATGTGTAGTGATGTGGGTTTGAGTAGGATAAAGAGCCAGGAGTGCATGTTGGCAGGTTCCCTTTGACCTGTGGAGGCTTTATTTTCTCCCATATTCATATTGGGCTAATACTCTGCCTTTCAGCGCAAAACCCTGGAGGCCGAGTCGTCTTCGCTCTTTGGGAACCTAAGATGTCAGCACACACAAAAGGGGCAGTGAAAGCCGTCCAACTCAAGCAGGGTCCATTATTTACAGTACCAAAAGAAAATTGCTCCTCTCCCAAATACTAAACCCTCTCTAAGAATCAGTCATCTGTCTTCCTTGCCTGCATCTCCTTTTTGCCCTTTTTCAGTCCCTTCTTTTAATTCTGTTTTGAAATCTCTTCTCCTTCACTTTCTTTCAATCACGTCTTTCACCGACTTTCAACTCCACCCCATCACCATAATAAAGAAAATTGTAGGTTTAGTAACCAGCAAGCCCAAGATTAATTGTAAACGCTACGGTGAGGATCTGCAAATTTTCAGTGAGCTATCCAAAAACAGGCACGGACATCCATGCAGATCACGCAAGTACGGCTAAGAGATGAAATGCTGATCCTCTTAAATTAGTTTAAAACAATAAAAGCTTTTGAAAAAGGTTTCACATTTTTCCATTGAGTTACTTTAAAGAGGATTGATTAACAACACACATCAAATTGACAATAATGGAGACTGGAGTTACTTTAAACTCTCAAACGTATCTGGTTTTTATTTTTTATTTAAAAAAAAGCATGACAAGATGACAAGGCAAGGGCCATGTGAAGTAGATCTGACTTATTCTGTCTCAACTAAAGCAAATAATGTCTTTCAATTTTACCACCTGGGGATTTAGATAAATGTATTCACAATAAGGGATTTTCTTATTTAAAATACAAGCAATAATTTGTCCATAAGACATGTAAGATTGTACTTGTGTACCTAGAAAGTGTATTAAAGTAAAGCCGATAGGGTAAGGAGATAGGAGCCATATTTAGAGTATTTCCATTATAATAAACTCATGGTTCAGTTTCTGTCTGACCAATCTGTGATAAATGTGATGGCTTAGTGCTACTGGTTGTGATGACAGAGAGAAAATATGAGGTCTTACCGTGATAATATCTAGACACCCAGGCTACAAATGTCACACAGTCTAACTAAATGATGTCTAAATAGGTTTAGAGAAAGTAACAGTAAGGGCATGACATGTCTAAACTCGACCCAGATTCGACCAAATGGAAGATGGGCCCCTTAAAAAAAAAAACACTGGAGCACCTCTAGACACCCTGAAATAGCTCTTTCTATACCCTGAATTCCTTATAAGCTGTAACTCTATGACTTTAAAGATGTTTATTTGAATAAGTCTGAGGGCTTGCAGCATTTCATCTGAGCCAAACAACACGTTTGCAGAACTTTATTACTTGTTGTTTTGCATTCAAGACGCATCTCTTTATTTACTATGTTCATCCCTCAGATCTTTATCAGCCAACTAAGGTCAGTGACTGATAATGTGGGATTTCTGGTTGATTACCCATCAATAATTCACACAAAATAGAATCAAATAGAGAAATCAGACTTACATAGGTTTGCACAATGCTGCACCATGCTTCTGTAAAAATGTTCTCAAATATATTTATCAAGCAAGGAATTAACAAACCTTTTAATACAAGCATTGAACAGTTTTGTAATAAAGCTCAAACAATGGATATCAATAGAAAATACATTTATAAACTGCTTTTAATAGAAATGTACAGCCACAGCATGATGCTATAGCGTATGGTTAAATGCTATTTATGATTAAATTACCAGCTAAAACTGAAATACGCATGGTTTTTATATGTGTTTACAAATGAAAGGCTGGAGTAAAAATCGACACGACCCTTCTGAGGTCCAGCCTCAAAACTGATTACATCCTTCTCCTTCATTCTTTTGCTGGAACTCTGCCTTTAATAATCTCCAGGTCTCTTTTTGTTTTGATCTGTCTTTAGGTTCACAGTGTCCATCAACTGTGTCATGTTTCCTGTGAAGTGTGAAGCTAATATAGGCCATCAGTGACATTAAGCAAACGCCCAAGTCCAGACCAGAGCTTAACGCTGCAAACATACACGCACACATATATCCCTGTGGAGCTGTAACAGAACTCAGGATCTGGGACAGCAGAGATAAATGTGAAGAGAGACGTGAGAAAATGGTTTATAACTGAAAATATCAGAGAAAGGGCAAATATTTACATACTGATATCAGTCATTTATCAAATCAAACTTTATTTATAAAGCGCTTTCCATACAAGAAGTTGCATCACAAAGTGCTTTACAGATTAAAATGACCCCACATAAAACCACCTTCCCTTCCCTCCCCACAGATTTAAAAGCATGGTCACAGTTATACCCCCCTCCCCCCAACCCAACTCCCATGCACACACACAGTTAAAAGAAAAAGTAAAAAAGGACATTGGCCCGAGTGCAGATGAACCATGCAAGGAAACCCCATCAGAGGAGCCATCTGCCCCGGCAGCGGTAGATTAACAGCAGCAGCCGAGGAGCTGACACAGGGCACCCAGTGGAGGCAAGGCCAA
Organism: Valencia hispanica; assembly: GCA_963556495.2. Classification (NCBI taxonomy): domain Eukaryota; kingdom Metazoa; phylum Chordata; class Actinopteri; order Cyprinodontiformes; family Valenciidae; genus Valencia; species Valencia hispanica. The sequence continues at coordinate 31,712,761 of OY747719.1, forward strand.
GACCCCCACCTCCACCCAAGCTCCACCTGGAGAGCACCCAGGCAGCCACAGCCGACCACCGCTCCCGTGGCAGAGGGCTCCCACAGAGGAAACACTGGAAAAGGGATTAAGATAAATTAAAGTAAAAAATAAATAAATAAACAGTAAATTAATGTGCTAAGATTAAATAGTAAAACACTGATAAAAATATAATCATATAAAACATGCAGAACAAATAAACAAACAGTAATAAATAATTATCAGTTAAAAGCTAGGCTAAAAAGGTGAGTCTTGAGCCTGCTCTTAAAAACATGAATGTTCTCCATGGCCCTGAGGTCCTCTGGCAGCCTGTTCTAGAGGTGAGGGCCATAAAACTGGAAAGGTGCCTCGCCTTGCGTGTGTGTCCTGACTTTTGGGGTGACAAGGAGATGGCTGCCAGAGGAGTGCAGAGACCGCGAAGGTTTATATGGTAAAAGCAGTTCAGAGCGAAAAGAAGGCCCAAGACCATTAAGACACTTAAAAACCCGTAAAAAAACCTTAAAGTCGATCCTGAAATGTACGGGGAGCCAATGCAAAGATTTTAAGACCGGTGTAATGTGCTCCCGCCTCCTGGTCTTCGTCAGGACACGTGCTGCTAAATTTTGTAGTAATTGTAAACCTGATATACTCTTTTTGGGAAGACCAGAAAGCAGAGCATTACAGTAATCAATTCTACTGGAGATAAAAGCATGCATCAGTGTCTCCGTATTGGCCCGAGAGAGAATGGGGCGGACTCTGGCGATGTTCTTTAGTTGATAAAAACCTATTTTAGTAATATTTTTTATGTGAGGAATAAAAGTTAGCTCAGAGTCAAAAATCACGCCCAGGTTCTTCACTTGTAAAGAGGGATTAAAAGACAGTGATTGTAGTTTTGGTAAAAGTTTCTCTTTCTGAGCCTCAGGACCGATGACTAAAACTTCAGTTTTGTCCTGGTTGAGCTGGAGAAAGTTTTCTGCCATCCAGGATTTAATGTCTAAAATGCAGTTAAAAAGTGCATCCATTGGCCGTGTGTCATCGGGAGACATGGAGATGTACAGCTGTGTATCATCAGCATAACTGTGAAAGTTGACTCCATGTCTTCTGATGACGCTGCCAAGAGTGAGCATATACAGGTTAAAAAGCACTGGGCCTAAAATCGAACCCTGGGGCACACCACATGTAATCCTATGGACCCTAGAGGAGCAGGTATCTAAAATTACCATAAAAGTCCTGTCTGTGAGATAGGATGTGAACCATTTGTGAACCGCACCAGAGAGGCCAATCTGTTTTAAACGGGTTAAAAGAATAGTGTGGTCTACTGTATCAAAGGCAGCGATTAGATCGAGTAGAACCAACACTGTCACCTTCTTTGCATCATAGTTTAATCTAAAATCATTTAAAATCTTCAAAAGGGCCGTCTCTGTGCTGTGGTTCACCCTAAAACCAGACTGAAATTTCTCCAGAACATTGTGCTCATTAATAAAATCATTAAGTTGAATTAAAACAATTTTTTCTAAAATTTTGCTTAAAAAAGGTAAGTTAGATACCGGTCTAAAATTGTTAAAATCATTCAAATCTAAATTGGTCTTCTTCAACAGGGGCCTCACTACCGCCCCTTTAAAGGCGGCAGGAAAGACCCCTGTCTGAAGGGAGCAATTCATCATGGTTAAAATCTCATCTCTAAAAGATCCATAAAATTGCTTAAAAAATGAAGTGGGAATCGGGTCCAAAACACATGTGGTGGACCTCACTGAGGAGAAAACTTTATCAAGAGTCCCAGCTTCTACCAGGACAAAACTGTCCAGCGTTTCCTCTGGTACAGACACACGCTCAGATTTGTCTAAAACCATGTTACTCTGAGAAGATAAAAGCTTACATCTGATGGTGTCTACCTTCCCTCTGAAGTGGTCTGCAAACTCCTCACAAAGAGTGTTTGAGGGGGTTTTAGGAAATGCAGTAGTAGCTCTGTAAAAAAGTTTATCAATGGTGGAAAAAAGGATTTTGGAATTATTTTTATGTTCCGAGATGATTTTGGAGTATGAATTTCTTGAATTTCTTACTGCATGGTTGTATAATTTGAGAAGATCTGTGTATATTTGATGGTTTATTGTAGTTTTACTTTTCCTCCATTTTCTCTCTGCCGCGCTATAGTTTCTCTTCATTTTTCGGAGGTTTTCATTTTTCCACGGCGGTGCAGCTTTAGATTTTAAACTTTTAACTTGTAGTGGAGCAAGCCGGTCAAGAGTGGACTGAAGTCTTCTGTTAAAATCATTGACAATAAAATCACAGGGGGCAGGTAAAACAATAGGAGGATTCTTTTTTAAAAACTTCCAGAAAACCTGCAGCCACTTCAGGGGTTAGAGGACGCTTCCTGACAGTTCTCACAGAGGTCTCCTGCTGAATAAAACTGGTGATGTTAAAAAACACACAGTAGTGGTCAGAGACAGCCAAGTCAACAACAGAGGACACACGGGTAGACAGGCCATGCGTGATGACCAAGTCCAGGGTGTGTCCCTTGTTGTGAGTCGGCTGCATGACATGTTGGCTAAAATCCATATAAGTCAGGATGTTTAAAAAATCTGTTGATAAAAGGTCAAAAGGTTATCCATATGCAGATTAAAATCACCAGCTAAAATGATCCTTTCAAAGGAGTTGTGCAAAATCGATAAAAACTATGAAAATTCTTGAATAAAAAAATGCACTCTTTTTAGGAGGCCTATAAATTGTGACACATAAAATCTGAGGAGTGCTAAAAACAGTTGCATTATATTTAAAAGTAAAATAGTTATCAAATAAAACAGGTTTGGCGGAAAGTGTTGATGAACTTATAAAAGCAGTTCCGCCTCCCCTTTTGCTACTCCTCGTAGAATAAGTGAAGTAAAAATTAGGTGGGGAGGCCTCTGTAAGAACAACAGGGGCATCTGCACTCAGCCAAGTTTCTGTTAAAAATAAACAATGAAGATTATGGTCTAAAATCAGATCATTTATTATAAAAGTTTTGTTCAGCAGAGAGGGAAAATTAAAAAGTGCCATATTAAATGTGATTGGAGATGGAATGACTTACTGAAAGTGGGGCTTTTGGCAACTTTTTGAGATTATTTGGGTTGTGTTTGTTCGGTTTATGATTTTTAGTCTGCTCTCTGCTGATAACAGGTATGAATGAGGTAGAACAAGGTCCAGGTCCAATATGTGAGTTACTGTTAAAATCAGGGGTGAGTTCATAGGAGCAGGGACCATTTGTACATCAGGATGTGGCGGAGGAATCAGAGAGGGCAGGGGCAGCTGTGGCCAGTGTAGTTGACAGGGGGGGCGTGGACATGCCAGGCTCAATGTCAGTGTACGAGTGCCTTGTCTATTTAGATGGAGCCCATCTGGTCCAAACAGGTGCTTCCTGCCCCAAATTTTTTTTAATTGTCTATAAAACCATATTGTGAATGGCGGTGATGGAGGAGAGCCAAGCATTAAGGGATAAAAGTCTGCTAAAACGGCTAATTCCTCTGCCGACAGTGGGAGTGGGGCCAGAAATAAAAACAGACGTGTGTTTTCTAAAAGATTAAAAAGGTGAATAAAATCATGCTTCAGGAGCTCAGACAGCTGTTTATAAATGTCGTTGGTGCCAGCATGAATCACAACTTTACTCAGATTTGTGATGATCAATGAGTTGCAGGATCTGTTCGGTAATGTCTGTGGTCGTGGCTCCAGGGAAACACAGTGTAAGGGCTCCTCTCATACTCACGTTTCTGATGATAGAGTCCCCGATGATGAGTGTAGTGGGTGGCGGGTCTGCAGGCGGATGTTTGCGCTGGGCAGAGGATCGTTCACCATCCAGGACTTGGTGTATGCCAGGTGGAGAAGCTCCCCCAGGACTGCAGCGATATTTAATCGGCGCCGAGGGCTCATTCCGTGGGTTCGGGGTGAGGAGCACTCCTCGTCGAGTTCTGGATGCAGCCCGGGGTTTGGTGCGACGCGGAGGGCTGAGGGAGTCCGGCTGTTGCTCCTGCTGCTGAGAGGGATCAGGCGGCGCTCCTACGGAGCTACGGCAACCAGGGGCTGTCAGAGGAGGGAAATCCGCATCCAGGGCGCTGAAACGGTTTGATAGAGGCAGGCAGGTTGGAGGAGACCGGTGGCGGCTGCTCCAAGAGCCTCCACCGCGGCCTGGCCCAACCATTAACTGGGCACCCTGGAGCACCGGAGGGGAGCTGATGGGGGCTTTTGGTTTAGCCCCCTGCTGGAATCAGCGGTCCTCCTCTGCTGCAGATGTTACGCGGGCGTTTGGCACCCTGAGTCCGCCTGGAGGCCCAGCGATGGATCCTCCCTCCACAGCTTCGCCGGGCTGGCAGGGAATGGTATCCGCCAGCTGTGCACTGCTGGCAGCGGCGAAAGTCTGGCCGAAGATGTTGTCCACGTTGCGCTCATGGTCCTGGATTTGGTGGAGTGTTGAGATCCTCTGCTCCAGCTCCAGAACCCTTTGGCTAAGTTTTGCTTGGAACACAAGCTAGACATCCACTGGCTCAAGATCATCTTATTTAATCTGATTTAATTAACAGCAGTTCAACTTCAATAGTTACAGATAAATACACTGCATAATGTTTAGTCACTTTAAATAATGATAAAAAAAAATCACTAAAGGATATCCTTCAGACAAATTGTGCAAATTAAATAACTTCAGCAGGAATGTTTGAAAAGCCAATTTAAAGCCTCTGTATTCACTTTGAATAGTTTAATAAAAAAATAATTGCAAAATCACTTATTTTTTTTCTTTTTCACAGCTACTTCTCTCTCACACAGTAGTTTGAGTCATCACTGTGAGATAACCACCAAAGATAGGCAGGGTACAAGTATTTATTCTGAATACTGTTTTGATATGAGAACTCAGAATTGGCTAAAAACAGTACTGGAAGTTTAATCTTTCACAAAAGCTCTCAAAACCCAGAAATTGGAAACTACCAGTAACCACAAAATCCTGATCAGTGCATCTCTAATTATAATGTAGAATAACCTAAGGTAAAATAATGAGGCCATAGCTTTTCATAGTTACATTTTATTTATGATTTAAGTTTCAAAATCGAAATTAAAGAAAATTTGCAGTTGCCAAAAACCATCTAAAATGTCTCATCTGTAGTTTTGTCTGTTCTTGTTGAACACTTGCATTATTAAAGACATTTGCACAACACTTGCAGAATGAACAGTATGAAACAATTCAAAAAAAGATAGAAGAATCAAAGGAACCAGGCAGGACAGAAAGTAAGACACAATATAGAGTTCCACTGGTCAGAGTTTGAGGGTGATTTCAACTATATTCTGTAAAGCTTAAACCTACCAGTACCAATTAAATATCATGCTCCATGTGTGACAGAAGAGTTTCAGAAAAACAGGGCTCTGACTCATACATAGGAGAGAGTAGCCCCTAAGTGAGAAACATCACAAATGCTATCACAGAACTGGGCCTAAGTGTGACCTTAAGTTTTACTTATACAAAAAAAAAAGAAAAGAAAATGGTTATGAACATCACATTTTATACCATCTTACATTCATGATTAGCATGGTTAGTGCAACTAGTCTTACTAATGTAGTAGTCTCCATAAGTAATGTAATTTTCGGACTATAAGTTGCTACTTTTTTCACACGCTTTGGACCCTGTGGGCTATACAACAATGGGATGTGTATTGGCAAAAATCTGGCGATGTGATATGTATCGCGATACAGGGGAGACGATACGATACATTGCGATATATCGTGATATATCTCGATATTATGAGTAAGACGATATATTGTGATTTTTAAAACTCAATTTAACAGCAGGAAAACTGTCACAGCATTCTAAACAGTCCAACCTGTATCATACTTTAACACATCCAGTTTTATTAGTAGCTCTAGGTGATCTACTGGAACAAAGAAGGTGACAACCGCCACAAACTACCAGTCATGCTTTTAATTTTACTACAAAAATTACTGTCATCATTAATGGTTCCATTCAAATCCTAAAAAATAAATAAATAAATAAATAAATCTATACTTTTATTTTGAAAATCGGTACAATATCGGGAAATAAAATATCGCAATAAATCGGTGTATCAATATTTTCTTACATCCCTACTGGCGATCAAAGAAGGAAATAGAGCTACTGCACGTAAGCTTGGCATCAATCAATCGATGGTGAGACATTTGCTTTAGTGAGCAAGAGGAAGATAAGGATTGCAACCAATGACTTTTGTGGTAAGCTAAAGTATGTTTTGTTTTCTAACCAGGCATGTTACATGTTGTGTTGGTGTTGTGTTGATGCCAGGGCCAGGCTGGCCATAGGGAGGTTAGGGAGTTTTCCCGAACGGCCAGTCTGTTCTAGATCCGTGGTCAGAAAGTAGTTTTTTTTTTAACTCCAAAACAGCAGCACTCGAGCCAATGTTATGATCCTGCTGTGTGTCTGCTTGTGAAAGAGAGTGAGACATGTTCCTTTATAGAAGATCTTTGTAAGCTCTACTGGTGCAGCTGTGGGTGATTAGTACCTCTCGTTGCTGCGCTCGATTATGCTGTCAACTATTTTGATAGTGTTTGCTAGCTACTACCAGACGACACTAGCTCTCTTCTGGTTTGAAAAGCAGCCCCTAACCTCACAGTGCTTCCAAATATAGGTCAAAAGTTTGAGATATTCATTAAAAAAAAATTCTCATACACAACTCACCCGCAGTAAAGAAACTTCCTAGCTCCCTGGCTGAATTTCAACACCAGCCCAGCCCTGGTTGATGCCATGTTGGTGCCGTACTGCCGACTTTCAGGCAGAATTTTAAAGAAGTCTTAAATTAAAAACAAAACAAAAAAATCTTCTGTTTATCGTCTTTCTGTATAAATATCTTGTTACAACATGAAAACCTGCAGCTTATATTCAAGTACGGCCTATATATGTACAAAATATATTTTCTTTAAAAATGTAGCTGTGTGGCTAATATTCAGAAACGCTCAGTAGTTTGAAAATTACTGTATTTCATAGGCAACTTTGATTCTTAGATTAATTCTGACATTTCCAAAAGGCTGCCAACATTTACAAATACACATATTCCATAAAAGACAGAGGTTGTAAGATCAAATGGATATATAAGGACACGTTTTCCCCTATTCTGTTCAACCTTTTCTGATGTCTGCTGAATAGTCTTGCTCTCGCTCACTCTGTTGCAGCCTGAGCTAAATGCAGACACGTGTCCACATGTTGAAAATACAGTTTCTTTTAAAATAAATCACTCATCTCTGTGCCTAATCCAACTTCTTTTTAAAACCCTTTGCTGATACTGAAAATTGCTTTAATTAAATTAAATTCAATTCAGTTTATTTTTATAGCGCCAATTCACAACAGATGTCATCTCAAGGCACTTAACAAGAAGTCATTTCAAGACATTTATACAAACATTCCAATCAGTTAAAAAGTTTAATATTTAAGGAATTCCAGCAGATTGTGTCAGTCATTGACGTAAGGTTGGGCAGACTTTCCAAACACAGCAATCCTTCAGCAATCCCTCATACTGAGCAAGCATGAAGCGACGGTCGAGAGGAAAAACTCCCCTTTAACAGGAAGAAACCTCCAACAGAAGCAGGCTCAGTAGGAGCACCCATCTGCCACGACCGCAGAAACACAGAAGGAACAGAAGATCTGATATAAGAGTACTTTCTCTGTTACAGAAAGTAAAAAGTTGATAACAGAACACAGTGGATGTTCAGTTACTGGGAGGATCATCCCAGTCGATGCCCCCCGTCCAATAGGGCATTGCAGCCAAGCAGGATACCAGACCAGGTATATCTTCTATGGAGAGAAAAACACTGAGAGAAAACAAAGTTAACAGTCGAAATAACAGAATGTACTGTGATACAACTGGAGAGTCGTAGGGGAAAAAGAAGTAGCAGAGTGAAGAAAATTGGTAAGTCTGTCCTCCAGCAGTCTAAGCCTATAGGAGCATAACTACAGAGATAGCTCAGGATGACCTTAGCCACTCTAACTATAAGCTTTATCAAAAAGGAAAGTTTTAAGCCTGGCCTGAAAAGTAAACGGAGTGTCTGCCTCACGGACTAAAGCTGGGAGCTGGTTACACAGGAGAGGAGCCTGATAACTAAAAGATCTGCCTCCCATTCTACTTTTAGAAATCCTAGGAACTACAAGTAAACCTGCAGTCTGAGAGCGAAGTGCTCTGTTAGGAACATATGGAGCAATTAGATCTCTGATGTATGATGGAGCTTGATTATTAAGGGCTTTGTATGTAAGAAGAAAGATCTTAAATTCTATTCTGGATTTAACAGTGAGCCAATGAAGGGAAGCTAAAACAGGAGAAATATGATCTCTCTTTTTAATATTCATCAGAACTCTTGCTGCCGCATTTTGGATCAACTGAAGGCTTTTAATGGCATTTTGTGGACTTCCTGATAGAAAAGAATTACAGTAGTCCAGCCTTGAGGTAACAAATGCATGGACTAGTTTCTCAGCATCACTCCTGGACAGGATGTTTCTAATTTGAGCAATATTCCGGAGGTGAAAGAAAGAAATCCTAGAAACCTGTTTAATATGGGAATTAAAATGTCAAGTCTTGGTCAAAAATAACGCCGAGGTTCTTTACGTTATTGCTGGGGGCCAATTTAATGCCATCCAGATGAAGTGATTGACTAATCAGTTTCTGTTTAAGAACTTCTGGTCCAAAGACAGCAACTTCTGTCTTGTCAGAATTTAAAAGCAAAAAGTTTAGGGTCATCCATGTTTTTATTTCTTCCAGACATGTCTGTAATCTACCTTACTGACTGGGTTCATCAGGATTTATGGATAAATATAGTTGTGTATCATCGGCATAGCTGTGGAAATTTATCCCATGCTGTCTAATGATTCTACCAATTGGGAGCATATATATGGTGAAAAGAATTGGTCAAAGCATAGAACCCTGTGGAACACCACAAGTAACCCTTGAGAATGAAGATGATTTATCATTTAGATGAACAAACTGGAATCTATCAGACAAATAGGATTTAAACCAGCCTAGTGCTGTTCCTTTGATCCCTGCAACATGTTCAAGCCTTTCTAAGAGAATATTATGATCGACTGTCTCAAAAACAGCACTGAGATCTAACAAAACCAGAACAGACACAAGTCCATTATCTGAGGCCATGAGAATATCATTAGTAACCTTCACCAGTGCTGTTTCAGTGCTATGATGAGCTATAAAACCTGACTAAAACTCTTCAACCAGCTCGTTACTGTTTAGATGCTCACAGACTTGATTAGCAACAATTTTCTCAAGGACTTTGGATAAGAAAGGAAGGTTAGATATAGGTCTGTAATTCACTAAGTCATCGTGATCAAGGGAAGGTTTCTTGAGTAAAGGTTTAATTACAGCTATTTTAAATTCCTGTGGTATGTATCCGTTTACTAAGGATAGATTCATCATATCCAAAATGGGGCCAGGAACCAAATGGAACACTTCTTTAAATAATTTGGTTGGGATTGGGCCCAACATACAAGTTGAAGGTTTAGATGAGGCTAATATTTTTGATAATTCCGAAAGCTCGACTGAATCAAAACAGCCTAAGCACAAATTAGGTTCTACAGTTCTTTCCGATGCTGCCTCATTTACTGAGGAAGAAGTAATCATGTTTGGGAGGATGCCAATGATTTTATTTTTAATAAAATTAATTTTATTTATGTAAAATCCCATAAAATCATCACTGCTTAGAGCTGGGGGAATAGTTGGCTCAACAGAGCTTTGACTCTGTGTAAGTTTGGCAAAAGAAACCTAGGATTGTTTTTATTCGCCTTTATTAATGATGAAAAATATGCTGTTCTAGCTTGTCGAAGGGTCTTTTTATACAGCAGTAGACTGTTATTCCGGGTTAAATAGGAATCCTCTAGGTGTGTAGAGCGCCATTTTCTCTCCAACTTCCTAGTATTCTGCTTTAAAGTACGCAACTCTGCGTTAAACCAAGGAGTCAGCCTCCTATGGCTAGCCACTTTCTTTTTTAAGGGGGCTACACTATCTAATGCCAAACGTAATGAGGAAGTAACGCTGTGAACCAGACCATCAATTTCTGAAGGGTTAGAGATAGAATTGCTGCCATCCACTGTGTTACCCTGAGACACTGAGGAAAGTAAGAATGGAACAGATTCTTTAAAAATTGTTACAGCATTGTCTGATAAAGCTCTACTATAATGAAATTTTCTTTCAGATTTAAGATGGTCAGTTAAAGCAAATTCAAAAGTTATTAAGAAGTGGTCAGACAGGACCGGGTTATGTGGGTGGACTGTTATTTCCTCACACTCAATACCGTATGTCAGTACAAGGTCCAAAGTGTGTTTACCCGAGTGGGTCGATCCCTGTACTTTTTGAATAAAGCCAATTGAGTCTAAAATAGCATTAAAGGCTGCATTTAGGCTATCACTTTCAGTATCCACATCAATATTGAAGTCCCCCACTATAATGACCCTATCAGTATTTAATACTAAATCAGATAAAAAATGTGAGATCTGATCCAAGAATTGAGAGTAAGGGCCTGGTGGACAATACAAAACCACAAACAAAAATGGTCTTAATGTTTTGCAATTTGGAGGAGGAAAATTAAGGGTTAGTTGTTCAAAAGAACTGTAGCTATCAATTGGTCTAGGACTAATTAGTAAATCAGAACGGAATATGGTTGCAACTCCTCCCCCTCACCCAGTATTTCTAGGAATGTGAAAATTTAAATGACTGGAAGGAGTTGACTCATTTATACTGACATTCAAATTCAAATTCAAATTCAAAATTACTTTATTAATCCCAAAGGGAAATTAAATGTTGTTGTAACTCATTAAGCAAGTTCCTTCAAAGATTTGTTGTAGATGCTGATGGCTGTGGGTAGGGATGATCTCTTGTAGTGCTCTGCAGATCTGAAGAAGCCTCTGACTGAAGACGCTCTGTAGTTGTATGACAGTCTGATGTAGAGGATGCTCTGGATCTATGGCGTCTTCTTTTCAACTCATCAGGGTTTTGTGGCTGTAGTTGAGGTATTATTTGAGCTTTTGTGATGTTAATCAGCTGCTGCCAGTTGTAAACCACCTTGTTGCCATGGTTATGCATCATAACAAATGTCCAAAAATAAAAAGTATCAGCAAAAATCCTTCCAGCTGCACAGCATTCAAAACCAGAGAGAACAGTTGTCCACAAAAACAATGTTTCTACCAGAAATGGAAGAATAAAAGTTTAAAACAAGAAAAAAATATGACCCAAAGTAACAGAGCTACTCCAACATGCTGCCACCTTGAGCGGCGCAATTCCGGACATAATCCTCCTGCTGCAACCAGGTTTCTGTGAGACAAAGGAAATCAATGTGATTATCACAAAGCAAGTGATTTACTAAGAAAGTCTTTGAGGAGAGAGATCTTATGTTTAATAAACCACATTTAATAGATTTATTTTTCTGTTCAGTCAAAGTTGTATTTATTTTTATGAGATTTCCATAATTTGCTTTTGTTGGCTTAACTTTTAATCCATTTAATTTTGGCCGTGGGCAAGACACTGTTTCTATAGGATAATGGGTGGGTAACAGTACAGAAGCAGCAGAGAGGTGGGTTAAACTACGACTCTGCTTCCTGGTCTGGACCCTGGGTTGTCAGTGTTTTGGAGGACTAATAAATTCCGTCATATTCCTAGAAAGAAGAGCTGCTCCATCCAAAGTGGGATGGATGCCGTCTCTCCGGATCAGACCAGGTTTTCCCCAAAATGTTCTCCAGTTATCAATGTAGCCCACATCATTTGCAGGACACCACCTAGACAACCATTGATGGAATGACAGCATGCGGCTTAACATGTCGTCACTGGTCATATCAGGCAGGGGACCAGAAAAGATTACCGAGTCGGACATTGTTTTGGCAAACTTACACACCGAAGCAACACTAATTTTAGTGACCTCCGATTGGCGTAACCGGGTGTCATTACCGCCAGCGTGAATAACTATCTTACTGTATTTACGCTTATCTTTAGCCAGCAGTTTCAGGTAGGATATGATGTCGCCCGTTCTGGCACTTGACAAACATTTGACTATGGTCAATGGTGTCTCTAATGGCACGTTTCTGACCATGGAGCTGCCAATTACCAGGGTCGGCTTCTCAGCGGGTGTGTCGCTGAGCGGGGAAAATCTGTTAGAAACGCGGACCGGTTGGTGGTGGCCCGGGGGCTGGGTCCTAGAACAATGCTTCCGTACAGTGACCCAGCCGGCCGGAGGTCCCGGCTGCGCGGGCTCTACCGGAGGACAGCTAGGGGGTTCTATCCTTGTTGGCTCTTTGGAGCTTTGGAGGCAAGGGTATCAGAATTAGAACAACGGCTCCGCGCTGTTGAAAAACCAGCAGATACCCGAAGCCCATTAGCCAGCGCGGAGCCGTGCTTCTAATTCTGATACCCTCGCCTCCAAAGCTACAAAAATATTACATTTGTTACAGTTACCATTGTCACTAAAGGAGGCAGGGAAGTAACTAAACATCTGACAGAAAGAGCCAGAGAGAAGAGAAGAGTTAGAGACAGGAGAAAGAAGAGTAGCCATAGCCGCAATGAAGCTAAGCTAACTGAGCTAGCGAGACCTTACCACCCCAAGAAAAACTGTGTGAAACACAAGGAGTTCCCAAAACGTAAAGTACACGACCACAAAATGTGTGTTTTAGTGTGCTTGTGTGTTAAAATAACTTAGAAAGGCCTCAGCACAGAGAAAAAACATATCAATTCAAGAGAGTCTGAACACCAAACAGCTTACAGGGAGCACAACAGTGACACAACAGAGCCCTTTTAATTCAGTAACAGTACCCAGAGCTGTGTTTTTTGGGGTCAGCTAGTAGTTGAATGGAAAATAATTAGGTTTAAACTATTAGTCTGTCAAAATGAAAGAGTTATTCTTTAGTATGTTATAGGGCTGGGCGATAAATCGATTTTATCGATTAATTCGAATTTGCCATTTAAGAAGATTTATTTTTGGGAAAATCGAGATTTACCCCCCCCAACCCCACTGCTCTCTTGGGCTTCCGTAGTTTGGAGCAAGGTCAGCCAGGCCGTCTCTCGCAATTCAATTATATGGAACTGGTTTGGTTTTGCGACTTCAGAGTTGAGCAACAAACAGCACGCTGGAAAATCTGTTTGAAGTCTGTTTCTACCAAAGGTGGGAGTACGACAAATTTGTTTCAACACCTGAAACAGAGACACTCTGTCGAGTGGGAGAAGTGCTGCTCTCTATGAGATGCTCAAGCAAGCAGCAGCTCACAAAACACCACCTAAAGACAAGCCACCATAGGGGAATCATTTTCTCACTGTTTCCCTCATGATAAGACGGGTGTCCAGTGAAAAGCAATCACAGACGCCATCATAATTTATATTGTAAAAGATATGGTGCCTGTTTATACATTGGAAAAGCCCGGCTTTATTTACCTACTGAAAACTTTGGACGGCAGGTATGTGCTACCAACTTTGCACAAAACTTTGAATTCAGGTAGACTCCCAAAGCAGATATTAAAATAAGAGTTTCAAAAAAATGTATTATGTCATTTGTAATTTCTGTTTAAGAAAGTAAAGGGAGAAAGAAGAAAAATCGATTAAAATCGGAAATCGGATTTGGTGTGAACAAATCTGAGATTTTATTTTTAGGCCATATCACCCAGCCCTAGAATGTTAAGATGACCTTGGACAACTTTCGAGCACAGCACAGTTATGTGCCCAACAAAAGTTAACACTAAGGTATAGTAATCAAGTAATACTGAGTGAGATTTGAAGGGTAGTACATTCCTGTGTGATGTGAGATGTGCTACAGTAGAACACTGGTCTATATGTGGCCTGGATACAAGAAAGCCAAGGAGAGAGTTAGAGTGAGGAGGCTTCTTTATTTTTAGTCCTGGTCCCTGTTCACACTTTTCACTAGGATGTGATTTAGAGATGTGCCTCTAACTGAACTTCACAGCCCCCAATAAACTGCACAACATAGGTGCTTAAGGAAGACACTATATTGCTGATAAAGAGATAAATCCAAGAACCTAAGTGAATAATTCTACTGAATAGTTGAGAAGATCAAAGCCATGTAAACATAGAAAACTGCTGGAAACTCTACATAGTTGTCTGGCAGTTTAGCAAACACCACCTGTGGAGTGTTCAGTACAGCAACTTCCTAAAGTACAATTCATTCAAATCAAATAGGATCGTTCTGTTTCCCATACACACACTCACAAAGTCCACACCCTTAGACGTAAGAGGCTATTTATACACCGCTTCCTTTTATTTACCCAGCTCATTGTTCAGACCACATCTGCTGAGGGTCAAGGGCACAATGGCTAGTCTTCATGTAGCTGACCACACACACACACACACACACACACCTACACACGTCTTGTTTGTGTGTGTGTGTGTGTGTGTGTGTGTGTGAGGACCTTCACTGACTTTTATTAATTTTAGTGACTGTATTATACCTAACCTTAACTAAAACTTAATTCACACTATACCTCTAAAACCAACGAGTAGAGCTCAGTAACACTATCTGAAAATGAGGACCAGGCAAAATGTCCTCACTTTGTATTAAGTGGTCCTCACTTTACAGGTGAAAAACCTGAAACGGTAAAAAATGGTCCTCAGTTTGAATTCTAGACAGCAGCACACGCACGCATACACACACGCACACACACAGAACCCAGAAAGCCTGCAGTACAAATAATTTTAGGCAGCGGCCAGACAAGACTGCATTCAGTAAAATCTGCAGCTTTTGTTCTGCGCCAGAGTGACAAAGTCTACAAATTGATGCCACCTGTTAGCCAGACATTCTTGCAAAATGATTCACAAAAAAAAAAAGTTTCTTAAACTACAGTTAACCTGCTATTTCATTCTTACAATTAATAAATGCTGGATATTTTTGAACAACAGCTTCCTTCTTATCTAAGTAAAAAAAAAAATCTTAAACTACAGTTCATTATTTGTGTTTTCCCCTTTTGTTTTAGTCTTTCAAAAAAAAAAGTACCGATAAGGATACCGATAAAGTACCGGATCGATAAGGAGTATCGTTAAGAGTAGTAGTATCGATAAATCCTTAACGATACCCATCCCTATGCAAAACCCACCTAAAGTATCTTCCTGGGGAGATGTGGTGGCAGCAGGCTGTCCCTCCTCAAGTTCAAATACTGGCCTACTGGTATGAACAGTGGAGGTAGACGGCTGTTCATCATCCTCAGTGGCAGCTGATGTCATCCCAAAATATCTGAGTAGGGATCCTGATGTTGCATAAAACAAACAATACAATCTTCATGTCACGTCTGTTGATTAAGCATCTTAATTAACATGTTACATTGAGCATTTACAGTTTTCAGTAAAGTAATTAGTTATTGATCATAATCTGTTAATAAAAGTCCATGTCTAAATGAAAAAAGGAGACGTTTCCAAACTCTCAATACTATAGAGTGAAATGTTTTTCCATTTCTTTCTTTTTATCAGCCGCTCAATCTCTGATTGAGCTCCAACTCTCCCGCCGCTTCTTGCCCACTGTGAGTTTATCAATAGCCGCAGTGGGCAGCGCACGTAGCGCAACATGATGACATCATCGACTTGTTGTACAGTACAGATGTCATGTGCTGAAAGGCGAGAGTCTTAGCTTTCAGCAAAAAAAAAAAGACAGCTCTAGCTATTATAGTTTTTATTTTTTGGCAGTTAACAGTTTAAACGGGATCATACTAGCAGGGCACTTCCAGCGGCCCGCGGCTGCTCCGTTTTTGATGGGGTTATTAATAGCTCATTTCCCGATTCCAAAAAGAAAGGCGAATGGCGTGAGAAAGCAGGACAACCTGCCGTGATCAATAATAATATGTATTTCAGTAAAATTCTCGAAGACTCATTTTTATTCGATAGCGTTTAGTTATCAGCCTTTTGGTAAGATGCTCGTTGTGAGCAAGTCTGTGTCTTAACAAGACATGCTAATAATACCATCCACTTTTCCCACTCTTACCTTTTCATTTAATAAAAGCTCATTTGACACAGAAAAATGTAACGGTTGGAAGTAGTTCTAAATGCATGCAATGTAGAAGCTAGCAAAAGACATTTGAAAGGATCACCATAGCGCCATGCAAAACGTAGCCTACAGATTAAAGAGGTTAGGTAATCAATAAGTTGGGGGATAGGCGGCAAAAATACCAACTAAATAATAAAGACATTCATACCTGCATCTTTTCCTCGTCTCTCCTCCTCTTCTTTTCTTTTTTTTCTAAATTGGGCACCAGATGGCTTCGACCTTTTCTTGTCCATTATGTTTGTGAATCGTGATGTCATACGGTACCCAGTGTTGCCAACTGTCTCCGACAGAAAGTAACTGAAGTTGCCCCAGAAAGTCTCTAGATGTCGCCAGATGACGTCATACGCTAATTTGCATAATGATGATGTCATCACGTGATGACGATTGAAACAAAGGAGAAAAAAATTATATTTACATTAGGATTTGATCATACAGGTTAAATAATACATTATTTAAACATTTAAACAGGGGAAACATGCTTCTGTCTTCAAGAAGAGACTGGAACATGTTCTATTATTTTGCCTGAAGTAAACTGTTGAGAAACCTGGTAGCCTACAAAATTGACAGGACATCAAATTGCAACTGGACATCAAAGACCTTTAAAAGAAATTAAATTTCTGAAACATACATTTGCTGAGATATCTCAAGAAGATTAAATTAATAGAGAGAATATAGATGTTGTTTGTTTATTTTTTTGTACTTTGTAAAAATAAGTAGGGCATATTTAGCATGCATCAAATGTTTCTTGCAAACCGCCATTAAACAGAAGTTTATTGCTTATGATATTTTCTGTGGGGTTTTTTTGTCATAAGTTTTAAATGTCCTACGTTTTTCAACTCACCATACATTTCGAACGTTCCTTAAATGCACCACAGGTGTGGGATGCAGCGTAATACAGACAAGCTTCTGCCTTAATTCCAGTTGAAAGATCGGTTTTATATACATGCAGATTTATTTTTTACTTTTGAATTAACATTAATTATCAAACAACTTCGTTTGTGAGTGGGTGAAATGAACCGAAAAAGGTTTATGATTGGTCAATGGACATAGTCTGATCATTCTGCGTACACATGCGCAGATCATTCCCTTTCTGAGCGTCGGGAAGGAGCAAGCTGGGTCTCTAAACTGTAGGAAATATCAGCGACAAAGTTTCACAGAAAGTAGCTAAGGGTGGTCAGAAATGTCGCTAGATTTGTGGCAAGGCACTTTTTGGAAAAAAAGTCGTTAAGGGGGTCTGAAAAGGCGTTAGGAATACCTGCTGTGTGTATCCCTCCATCATTCCCCGAGATCCCTCCGCCGCCCCACCTAATGGAGGGGCTACATGTCTATAGAGCGCGCTATCCCACCCTGCATCCACAGAGGCGGGGCGGACACAAGGGGGTGCCATTAAATCACAATATAAACGCAAACAATGACTTTGCTGTGCTTTTATTACAGAAATATTATTATTATCATCACTACTATTATCATCACTATTATTATCATCACTATTATTATTATTATGACGAACATGCAATTTTCTATTTCTGTTTATGTATTCGTTCATGCTAAAAAAAACCAACAAAACAACAAGAAAATTGAATTAAATGCCGCCCCCTCCCAGACTGCCGCCTTGTGCGGCCGCACATAGTGAACATATTAAGATCCGCCCCTGTTTCTAGTGTGACCTGAAAAAACTGGTGCATCACCCACCACTAATACCACAGAATGCTGAAGTTGGCATGGAATATGTGATGTCCAAAAACTTTTAGACCTAAAGATTCTTTAAATGCACTAAAATAGTCCCCATGCTGCCAAGTTGGATGCCAAAAATTATCCTCCCAGTTGATTCCACCATACTTGCACCTGAATTACAACCTATATCATTGCCATAATTCCAGTTATCTCCAGATGAAAGGAGGACGTTTTTCTGTTAAGTGTTGTCTTCTGCTATTAATACCCAATAGGATTTAAAGGAGTCATGACCTGTAATTTTCACTTTTCCAAGAGAAAAAATTTATGTTATGATTGCCTAACGATTATACACTGGCCAGGAAGCCGATAGCGTTTGTTTGAAGCGTATGTTTACCCTTGGGTTCGTCAACCAGCCCACGTGCACGCGCACTCAAATACGCAATGTTAAATTTCTGGCCAACTTGACGTCAAGTCGGCGCAGGATATAGCATATATGGATATTGCAGACCTATGCTGCAGGAAGCCCGCCCTGCTCCTCTCCCCCTCATATTCAGTCGAGTGCCGCCATTACTGAATTCCGATTCAAAGTACGAACTCGAGCTCCGTTTGGAACAAGGGGCCATCCATTCCAACAATCAGAGACTTGCCTGCAATTGAAACGGTAAGGCTGTGTTTTTATCTCTCTACTGTGTGTAACAAACAGCAGCTAACTGCTAATGGAACTATTTTATGCTAGCGGGAGTAGTAGCTTCAGGACAACACGGGTAATGGCTGCTACTTTGCAAACAACAAATGATCTAGAATGCCACCAATCAACGCGCCCCTCATTTGCATTATTACAATGACCGTCCACGACAGCCAAAATATCATATCAGATCTCGCGAGACAATAATGCCTTCAGAAATAAGTTGTCAGAGGGGCTCTGTGTTGATTTTTTCCCCCCACTTTTTTTCAACTTTTCTTTTTTAGAAGGGCCTGAAAGACTATAATAAAGCGTGGGTATCCAAGGTAATACTAGGTTATGACTCCTTTAAGTAAACTATAACAGTCTTTTATTTTTAACAACTTAGCTAAAGTTTCTGTGGAGATTACCTTTAGACTGATAAAATTAGGGAATAGAAAGTGTCATTTTAATAAGGTTCTTCACTCTTGCAGACAAATGTTGTGTAGTCTTAGTCTGGGTGTATATGAAGTTTTAAACTTGTTTCCACCATTACGCCTTACACTGATCTTTAGAAATACCTGAAAGCTGAAAACTCATTCAGTTTAAGTTAGAAAATAAACAACACATTTCTTCCAAAAGCAATGTTTAAAAGGGTTTGAAAACCTTCTAGAGTTTCCAAACAGTAAGTGTCAGACATGCTGGCAATACACAGATTCCTGTAATTTAACAATCTCTGCAGACCATTCCAGGGAGTTATTTCCTTTGGGGACAAGAGCAACCCAAAATGGCTTCTACAGGGTAAACAGCTCACATCATTAAGTTTCCAACCCAGCAGGTCCCAGGAGTAAAGCGGTGGGGCAGAGCAGGGGTACAGGAAACCAATATGGTTTTGTTTTCAAACTACTGACCAACTGATTTAACCACAAAGATCTGTAACTCTGTTTCAGGTACATGACAATATGTAGTGAAAGCTTCACATCCATACTTCACAGCTTCTGCATGATTAATTCATTTAAACAGAAGCAATTTTGACAATAACTTTTACTTTTAGTTTTAATTTTTATGTCATTTACTGAGAATGTAAGTATAAACATGCAATTCACAGTCAAAATAAGGGGCTAAGTGCAGAAGGTGAAGGTTATGTGTGCCTGCCTTTGCCAAGCTGTTCTTAGAATATTCATTAACAGAATTTCGTTAGGGTGTGGCCAACAGATTCTTTTATTTACTTGCTTCTTTTATAGAAACAATGCATACATGGTGATTGAGGCAAAGAGGAGAAGAATGTATAAGCAGATCTGCAACTAAGCTTATGACTGCAAACACAAAAGTGACCAAAGGGCTGCACAAAGAATTAAGAGAAATGGACTCTAAACAATGGAGAAAACAAACCCAATTTAGTAAAATGAAAATGAAAAACACCAACAAAAGTTTAAAGTCCCACTACATATTTTGTCTTCTGTGGAAAACAGGAACACAGACAAAACTTCTACAGGAAAACAGACGTTTGTCAACACAAACAAATGCCCCCTCTTTCCTGTCCTTGACAGGGGACTTTTTTGGTCCGTTTGGAGATGACACAGAAAAATAATCAGGAACCCAGTGCTTTAAGCTTGGGGATGTTCATGCTGTTTTTTCCAGAACAATTTGGGTTGCGTAAAAAGTTGTGGAAAACACAGTTTTAAATTATCTGAAAAAAATTACATTTTTGGTCAAATAATCAAAAGTAGGGCATTAAAACAAGCATGAGCACTCCAGTAGCTTAAATGCCACACAGTCATATGTCTTGAAAAATGACCTCACATCTGCAACAGGTGTTTAAAAAAATCCCTGTGTAGAAAAAGAGCCAAAGCTAACAGCTTAGAAAAAAAATAACGGAGCTAATGTAGAAACCAAATGTCCAGCAGCCACTAATCCTAGGCTCTGCTTATCTGGGCACCCTCGCCACATCCAACCATTCAGAACAAGCCGGTCCCCTACCCCTCTGCAGACGGGGGTTTCCCTGCCAAATGCTGCAGTACAATAAAACAAAGCCCTCATGCTGGGCCTGCAGGGTGGAGCTGGGGGAGCCTTTGGGGGGGGGAGGTATGATGGGGTGGATGGAGGGCAGAAAGTGAGAGGAACAGCTGCCGAGAAGCAGCGCTGGACGAAGGGGGAGCACAAGGAGAAAAAAGAAACCTGGAAGAACAGGGGCTTTTCTCTGTCGGCAAAATAAATTACCTTTATTTCTGCAGCTCGCTATCTTTAGAGTGCGCTTCATCCCAAATCTGACCAGTGCCACCCCCCCTCCACTGACAGGTACACAAAGACACAGCTAATAGCTTCATTGTTTAGTACTGAATATCTTATGAGCATTGGAAGTTTTAAGAACGTTTAAATACACAGATGGAGATAGGGATTAGTTAGAATGTTGTTGAACCTGCTTTGTGCTGAGACTAGCCAAGCTCTGTATGAGAACATGACAAGGTTAAAAGCCAGGTTTTAACAACCTCCCCCATATAAAAAGTTCATATACTAAGCTCAGTTGCAAATAGGGGGCGAGAAGGATAACAAAAAAGGCGATGAAACAATGTGGTGGTAAGTTGGCTTCACATCCTTGTTTGTCACCTGGTATAAACAGTTGTTGACAGCAATGCACCATTAAGCAGTGCAATGTGTCAGCACCATTGCCAACAAATAAACATGATAAGGGAAGTGGTTCCAACAGGCTTATCACACTTGCAGCCATAACGTTTCTGAAAGCAATAGAAGAATTTGAACACCTTATAATAATCTGAAACCTTATAAAAGGCTTAGAAGGACCACTACCAATATGCAGTTTAAACGGCGCATTTTTTTTTTTTTTTTTACTTATGATCCAGTTTTAATAAGTTCCTATTACTACTCTCTGAGATGGATAACATATTTGGCCCTAGGGTGCCCAGGACAACAGTTATTGGAGATATTTTGGCCAAAAAAGGGAATATGATTAGACTAAAAATTTTTGCGACAACTAATCTTTTAACACTGGTTAACATTTTTGTTACCATCCAATGCATCATCAACTACTCTCATCCACTCTTAGTATGCCCAACTGAGCACTCTTTTTGTTGTTGTTACTTTTCACATGTACATTAAAATGAATGGGTGCCAGAAATAGTCTTGGATATTTAGAGAGACTACAGACATAACAAAATCAGAGGGCAAAGAAGCAAGCCACAGAGAAGAAACCCTAGGGAGAACCCCGGTGATGAGAGGAGGAGGCACTGTGGCCAACAATGGCACATATTCTAACTCAATCTAAAAGCTTCTTGTGGCCTCAATATTTTGTAATGCAAGTATAACCCAAAAGTGTAAGAATTTTAATTTGGTGTTTAAACTGTAGAACAAACTATACAGACCAAATAACGTAATATCCAGTTCTACAAACTTCAGATCTGTGCAAACATGGCGTATAATTTCTTGTATCTTTCATTGTCCACACACAAAAAAATCCTTCCTCAAATTACTTCTATAAAATGATTGCACAAAAAATGCAACCTTTAAGTTGCTACGTCTGTTCACAAATCAGCTGCTCGTACAGATCTTGTAAAAGAAGCGGGTATCTGGCAATCAGTAACCTCAGGGCTTTTGGTTATAATAGAACATTTGAACAAAGCTCTATGTGACTAAATCAGATGCATAAACAGCTGTGGATTGACTTAAACCCATAATCTTGCTTTTATTGTAACATAAATGAAACCAAGGCTAGGCTTAAAAACATGTTGAGGTATTAATTAAATGGACAAAAGCTGTGTTAGCAAACAAAAGCATATAGCAATTTTAAGTTTGTTTTACGTTAAAAAATACATTACAGTTACAAGAAAAACTAAATTGCATTCTCAACATGTTAAAACTGCTGCAAAAACAAAACACAACAAAAAGCAATCAATTAAAACTGCTAATTCATCTGCTTTTTAAAACAGGCAAATTTCTAATTAGCCAATCACATGGCGGAAACTCAATGGATTTCGGCATGTAGACATGGTCAAGACGATCAGCTTCAGTTCAAACAGAGCATCAGAATGGGGAAGAAAGGTGATTTAAGCGACTTTGAACGTGGCATGGTTGTTGGTGCCAGACAGGCGGGTCTGAGTATTTCAGAAACTGCTGATCTACTGGGATTTTCACGCACAATGATCTCTAGGGTTTTCAGAGAATGGTTCTAAAAAGGGAAAATATCCAGTGAGGGGCAGTTCTGTGGGCAAAAATGCCTTGTTGATGCCAGAGGTCAGAGGAGAATGGCCAGACTGGTTCAAGCTGATAGAGAGGCAACAATAACTCAAATAACCACTCGTTACAACCAAGGTATGCAGAAGAGCATCTCTGAATGCACAACACGTTGAACCTTGAGGCAGATGGGCTACAGCAGCAGAAGACCACACCGGGTGCCACTCCTGTCAGCTAAGAACAGGAAACTGAGGCTACAATTCGCACAGGCTCAATTGGATAATAGAAGATTGGAAAAATGTTGCCTGGTCTGATGAGTCTCTGCTGCGACATTCGGATGGTAGGGTCAGAATTTGGCTTCAACAACATGAAAGCATGGATCCATCCTGCCTTGTATCAACGGATCAGGCTGGTGGTGGTGGTGTAATGGTGTGGGGGACATTTTCTTGGCACACTTTGGGCCCTTTAGTACCAATTGAACATCAATGCAATGCCACAGCCTACCTGAGAATTGTTGCTGACCATGTCCATCCCTTTATGACCACAGTGTACCCATCTTCTGATGGCTACTTCCAGCAGGATAATGCGCCATGTCATAAAGCTCGAATCATCTCAGACTGGTGTCTTGAACATGACAATGAGTTCACAATACTCAAATGGCCTCCACACTCACCAGATCTCAATCCAATGGAGCATCTTTGGAATGTGGTGGAATGGGATATTCGCATCATAGATGTGCAGCCGACAACTCTGCAGCAATTGCATGATGCTATCATGTCAATATGGACCAAAATCTCTGAGGAATGTTTCCAGTACCTTGTTGAATCTATGCCACAAAGGATTAAGGCAATTTGCAAAAAGAGAATTGGACATGAATTGGTTAGTTAGTGTATATTTTGAACCGCTGTCATTTAAGTGACCTGTACTATACCTCACATTATTCCCTTGGGAATAACGGGGAATTATAAAATGAAAACAATCAATCCGATCAAAGCTGGGGAAACAATATAATACCTTATTACATTGTGCCTTGTTGATTTCAGAGGTAAACTGAAAGTCTGGTACTAGACAACAGAAAGGTATGTCCAGTAGTATACCAACTTTGAGTGCACAATAACCTTTAAGCAATTACTCTCAGCATTTTCAAAATCACTGAATTTATATAATATAATAATGAATTTACACATTTCCTGTTAAATACAGGGATGAAGTGTGTGGGTGAGGCAGTGCTGTATTGTGCCTCACCTTTGGTGCCGCTATGTTAGACACAATGAATGAAGCAGGCAGTTGGTGCATGCTCATCTCTGTCTCTCTATATTGCCAATGTACATGTTAAATTATACATACACTACACATGCTGACGTTCTATATTCTGTCAAATATATTTACCAGATGAGTGTGACATATTTAGTCTTTCTGATTGGCCTTAAATGCGCAGTGAAAATATGCAGGGTGGGGCAGATTATTGTACTGTTTTATTATTATTATTATTATTATTGTTACTATTATTTTTATACTGTGCCTCACTGACAGGGGGCAGAGCTGAGCCAATAGGCACAATGGGAAACAGCTGCTCTTCTTCTATGTATCGAAAAGACTAAAAACCATCGGAAAAAATACAATCGGAAAAGAACCAAACAAGGACAACTCTCCTACTTAGAGATCATATCCAGTGAAGCAGCCAGATGTTTTAAAATGAAGGCAACCAAAGATGATTTTGACATGAGATTGATGCAGATATTTGTGGAGCAGGATAGGTGCATGGACTTTTTATTCAAACAAAAGTAAGATCATACAAGAATTTCAATTGTATTAAAAAAATTAAAAAGATCTGCCAAAAATAAAGTTTATACAATATTAAATATATAATTTTTCTTGCTATCATTTTGTTAAATAGCATGGTATTGATTAAGGCATAATTAAAAGTTGATAAAATAAAAATATTCCAACTAATGTACAAACTAAAACAGAATAATGTAATTTGGGTTTAAAATCTCTGATTCCAGAGGCATCAGTGCCTCACCAGTCATGAACTTCACCGCACGTCACTGGCTACAGCAGCAGAACACCACAGCAGGTGTCACTCCTGTCAGCCAAAACCGTGAAATAATTTAAAGAACCTCACCAAAATAAGAGACGACATTCAGATAGTAGGGTCAGTATTGGGTGAGGAAGCATAGAACCCATTTTTGTACATATAAACGTTTCAGGCTGGTGTTGGTGATGTATTGGTGTAGGAGAATATTGTTTTGGTACATTTTGGATCACTTACTAACCATTGTCAATGTTTTAACAGTTACCCATGTCCGTCCCTTTATGATCACAGTATACCCATCCTCTGATTGCTACTGCCATCAGGATAAAGCCCCTTGTCACATAGCTCAAAAAATCTCAAACTAGTTTCTTGAGTTCACTGTACTCCAATGGCCTAAAGAGTCACCAGATCTCAATCCGACATATCGACTTTGGGATATGGTGGAATGAGAGATTAGCATCATGTATGTACAGCCGACATATACTGCTGCAACTGTGTTAAGGAATCATTAGAAAATGGACCTCAAACTCTGAATAGTTTGATACCTTGTTGAATCTATGCAACAAAGACTTAAGGCAGTTCTAAAGGCAAAAGGGGTTCCAACTTTGTATTAGCTATGTGAACCTTTTAAAGTGGCCAATGAGTGTATGTCAATGCACAAGTGAAATATTGTATATAAAGAGCATCCAAACTTGAAAATGCAAAAACCACAATAACAGTTTGATGGATCCCACATAACAATGCCTATCATTTATTTTCAACTATCTAAGCTTCAGCGTAAGGTTTATAACATTGGGTATTAAAAGGTTACTTTAAAACTAATTCACAGCTAATTCCCACTCCCAAGTAAAAGTGAAGAGTGTATGAAAATAAAACCAGAGGAATTCTTTTTTCTCTCACCTTAGAGTTGCCAAACTGATAATTATAGCTAAGAATCTGCCCCACGGATATAAAAATGTCAATGGTTGTCAGGGGACATTCTTTGGGTATGGCAAGTTTGTGACCCCTGACCCACTTGGCCATTTGTCTACTCCTCCTCCTCCTCCTCCTCCTCCTCTCTGTTCCTTAATAGTTCTGTAGATCACTGCCAGTCTATTCTACTGATACACATGATGTGAAAATCTAAATGTGAACAACAGAGAAGCAAGAATTGCCTCCAATAATTACTAATTTTCCATATTATCCTCTCATTACAAATTCTCAAAATCAGCCTTTTAAAAGGATTTATGGTTTGGGAGGGGGCCTTGGTACGTCGGATTAAAAAAAATCTCTCTCCCTCAAATACTCCGGACTGCAGCTTTGTGTGACGTTGTGTGCTCATGGCTGTTTGAAGGATGAAGTTGGAATGACTTACTGATAATACCAGCTCTATTTATTTATTTATATATTTATTTAATTAACGTGTCCTGTCTGGCAGTGTGGCACTCCGAATTGGTGTCTGAGTACCAAGTACAAGCCCAACAGATTTACTTTCTCAAGCAGAGTATTCCAGCGTTTTCTATAGTACCCCACTTGATATATATATGAGTGAAAAATCTTTATTAGAGATTGCTGTGGGTTTAATTACCTATAGTTATGGACACGAGAGAAGAAAGAAAGAAGATGAAGAAGAGAGGCAGGAGAGGTATGAGTGTGAGTTGATGATACAAGAGAGAAAGGGGAACAAAAAGAACACAAGAAAAACAATCCTGTCCTCCACATCCACAAGACGGCAGAGAGATGAAAAAAAAACAACCAAAAAAAGGAGCAACATTGACAAAACAATCCAAATAAAATAAACTAAGAATTACACATCCACAACACACACAAATGGGTATATAAATACAACAACAATGTCCCTGAAAAGCTCTCGACACCAATTATTCAAGATCTATTGATGATAACCTCAGCCCAAGAATATATCTGTAGGCACCAATGTGCATAGAAGGTTTCCCCATACAACTGTTTGATAGCTGGTGTGAGGAGCCATCAATCCACCCTACAGGAATCGAAGCAGACATGAAGGAGATCGAGGACACAGACGTCCATAGGGCTCCAGAGCCTAGGAGCGCCAGGCGGAACAGCGCAGGGCCGACCG
Organism: Valencia hispanica; assembly: GCA_963556495.2. NCBI lineage: Eukaryota > Metazoa > Chordata > Actinopteri > Cyprinodontiformes > Valenciidae > Valencia > Valencia hispanica. The sequence continues at coordinate 31,739,410 of OY747719.1, forward strand.
CACCCACCACGACAGGAACAGAGGGAACCCCCACGGAAAGATCCAGCAACTACAATGCAGGGGCCCGGGAGGCAGCAGGGACGAGCCCATGGGCTCGCCGGCAACCGGCTAATGCCAGGGTCCACAACCAGCCGATGGATGACACACGCCGCCGCCACCCCCGGGACAGCCGCCACCGCCGCCACCCCAACCCCAAGGGTTGCAAAGGGAATGAGTTCTATTGTTGCACATATTCTTCTGGGGAGAGTATATATAGCTAACATTGTTCTTTGTGCTAAGATGTAGATTTTTTTTGATTCTTGGAAGCCAACAGCCTAATGGTTTTCAGTGCCGTTTGAAAAACAAAACACATAAGCTTATGGCTTTCAAATTTTATTGATTGAATACAGATACGATTTTCAACACCTGGTTATACACTGCACTGCATATTGAAATGAAACGTGAAACAGATTAATATCTACAGGCTATATGAATAATTAATAATAATAATTGTCCCCAGCAATCTTTAAACCACACTCAAGTTTATGGTTATTGTCCACAGCTATTTTAAAAACAAACTGACGACCTTGCAGACATGAATCTGGGTGCGAGAGAGCTTGAGCATTGGGCTCATGTTTAAGACTGGCTGTAATAAAATATGAAAAACGCCGATGCAGACTCCAGACTCATTCCTAGGAAGGGAAGAAGACACTCTGCTACTTCCTTTTCTCCTACGACTCTCCAGTTGTATTACAGTACATTCTGTTATTTCGACTGTTAACTTTGTTTTCTCTCAGTGTTTTTCTCTCCATAGAAGATATACCTGGTCTGGTATCCTGCTTGGCTGCAATGCCCTGTTGGACGGGGGGCATCGACTGGGATGATCCTCCCAGTAACTGAACATCCACTGTGTCCTGTTATCAACTTTTTACTTTCTGTAACATAGAAAGATCTCTGATATCAGATCTTCTGTTCCTTCTGTGTTTCTGCTCTGTCTTCTCAAACCCCCAGACGGTCGTGGCAGATGGCCGCTCCTACTGAGCCTGGTTCTGTTGGAGGTTTCTTCCTGTTAAAGGGGAGTTTTTCCTCTCCACCGTCGCTACATGCTTGCTCAGTATGAGGGATTGCTAAAGGATTGCTGTGGTTGGAAAGTCTGCATCAACGGGGCCCAACCTCACGCCAATTACTGACGCTATCTGCTGGGATTCCTTAAATAGGAAACTTTTTAACTGATTGGAATCTTTGTATAAATGTATTGAAATGACTTCTTGTTAAGTGCCTTAAGATGACATCTGTTGTGAATTGGCGCTATATAAATAAACTGAATTGAATTGAATTGAAATATTTTTCCGCAACACCTACAATTCACCCCGCACTGCGTTCAGTGCTCCTTATGTAAACAGCATGGCAGATCCGAACTGCTCTACTCAGTCACAGGCCAGATACTGTAGAGGGATTATCGGTCTTTGTCACTTCCTGCTCTACAACGTGTTTGGTCTGCAGGAACAAACGCTATGTTGTGAAATGCAGGTGTTGGTAACAATCAGAAGAAGCGGTTGGAATGAGCAGACGATTAAAAATGCAATAATCTGCAGCTATTACTTCACATCAGGTAAGCCTTGACTAACAAGCTAACATAGCTAATCAACACTGCAGCTGCAAATAACCACAAACAATAACAATGGGAACTGAAATTATTTGAAGGTTTGGTTCCACACCATTTTGCTCATGTTGATAAGCAAATAATCCCTCTATTGTTCAGAAGAATACAATTGCTTTATTGATCCCAGAGTGCACATAAGAGTTGTTGTAGCTTATACTATTTAATTCTTCAAGGAGTTGTTGTAGATCCTGATGGCTGTGTGTGTGAAGGATCTCCTGTACCAATCTGTGTTGCAGCGAAACTGTTCAAGCCTCTGACTAAAAACACTTTGTTGTTGTAAGATTGTCCCATGAAGGATATGCTCAGGGCTGTCCAACATTAATATGAAATGGCCAGCTTTACATTCAGAAAAGGTTAACCAGTTAGTTTGCATCAGCAACTCGCTAAAAGATGAATAAATTAAAACGACCACATGTAAATGTGATTGTGGAGTTCAAAACAAAAGTTCTATGGATCTCTTTTATATTTCCTTTAAAAAAAAGAGCAACGGCATCCGGTATTGTCCTTCATTTAAATAAAAAATTGTCGTTTTTCAGTCATATTTATGTTATGTATGAATGTTAATCGTGATTAATTTACAGGTACCCTTTGATTAATTAGATTATTTTTAAATAATCGTTTGACAGCCCTAATATATTTCTTTCCTATGAGTAATACTGCTGAAGCAGTTGGTGACTACTTTTCTAAAAGGCAACAAACATATTTGTTTATTAGTCAGGAAATTGTTGAAAGGCTACTTGAGCAGAAGCATATGCCTTTTCTGCTTCATATTTCAAAAAACAATTTCAAAAGTGCAATTTTTATTGAGTCAGTACTACAAGAGGCAAGGCAAGGCAAGGCAAGGCAAGGCAAGGCAATTTTATTTGTATAGCACACTTTCAACAGCAGGGTAATTCAAGGTGCTTTACATGATTTGGTGATTTAAAAAAAACATGGAATATAACATTGGAAATTAAAAGTAAAAGAAACACACATTACACATGATACACAATAAAGCAAGAGAAAGATCAAAAAGCAACAGAGCATGAACACATTTCATTCATATGACATCAAGCATTTACTCGAAGGCGATTCTAAACAAATTAGTTTTTAGTATCGATTTAAAGCAGTTCAGAGTTTCAGCAGCTCTACACTCGTCAGGAAGTCTGTTCCAGATAAGGGGAGCATAAAAAGTGAAAGCTGCTTCTCCATGTTTAGTTCTGAGTCTAGGGATGTTTAGTAGGCTAGAGTTGGAGGACCTGAGTGGTCTTGGTGGTTGGTACTGTGACAACAGGTCTTCAAACATATTTTGGTGCTAAGCCATGTAATGATTTATAAACTAGTTGGAGTATTTTGAAGTCTATTCTCTGAGCTACAGGGAACCAGTGTAAGGACTTTAGAACTGGGGTGATGTGCTCTACTTTCCTGGTTCTAGTGAGGACGCGAGCGGCAGCGTTCTGGATCAGCTGCAGCTGTCTGATTGACTTTTTAGGCAGACCTGTGAAGATGCTGTTGCAGTAATCAATCCGACTAAAGATAAACGCATGGATGAGTTTTTCTAGGTCCTGTTGCGACATCAGTCGTTTAATCCTAGAAGCAAAGATGATTATAGCTAATAGCTTTTTAATATAGACATAGGCACAAAAACTAATCCAAACATCTTGAGGGTGCAATGGTTGGTCTAACACAGAAAGGTTGTTGATAAAAAAGAGGCCATCTTGTTGTTTCTATAATGAATATGGGTGTAATCTGCTGCTGAAAATAACTGTAAACTAATGGTTTGATGCAGCTTTCTTTTTGGAAAGAAAGGCAAGCAAACAGAAAACATTTGACACATGGCCGGCACCATGGGAGAGCCGGGCCCGCCCATTCAGGTATCAGGCCCACCCAAGACAGATTACAACGCCCTAAATTCTAACCATGCAATATATTGACTCTAGTCCACACTCAATACCAGTCGGTGGCGGTAATACACCAATTTGTTGTTTGCAGGCCCCTGATAAACAAGAAGAATTGTGCTGTGTTATTGTTAGGCTAACTTGCATGCACGGTAGTTCTGATGAAACTTTGTGAGAAATTCACACACAAGGAAGGGAATTATCAAGGTTTTGAGTAGCAGATGATGTTGGATTTCGGACATAAGACTTGTTGTGGACTAACTATTTTAAAGGAGGGCATTACTGGACCGTTGTGGATGTAAAAAGACAGTTTTTGTTGGAGGTGGCTCTTTCCTGGGTTTTGAAATAGGCTTCAAATGACAAGTTGTCATTTATTTGCTTTTTGAGTGGTTTGACAAAAGTGTGCACTCTGTGTCAACAGTTATGATGGTATCACTGATTGGCAAACATCATTTGAATCACAAGCAGGGATAGGATGGTGTTGAAATTCACTCCTGGTGCTTGGAAGTTTCTCTACCTCGGGTGGGTCGTGGATCAGAATATCTTATTTTTCCATGAATATCTCAAACTTTCTGCTGCCGAGGCGACCTATATTTGTAAGCACTGTCAGGTTATGATACAGCTAGCAAACAATATCAAAGTAGTAGACAGCAGAATCGAGCGCAGCAGCGAGAGGTACTACAAATCTGCAGCTAAGGCACCATCAGTAGCACTTACAAAGATCTTCTATAAAAAGGAAAATCCCTCACTCACATACACAAGCAGAAAGACAGCAGCATCATGACAGTAGCTCAACCGCGACAAAAATAAACATTCTGGCCACTGATCTAGAACAGACTGGCTGTTCGGGAAAACTCCCGAACCTCTCTATGGGCAGCCTGACCCTGAAAGAATCTCAGCTTTCAAATGATGTATAATATGAATATGTACATAGAAAAAGTGTCAAAAAAGGCAGATTTGACCCAGAAGTATGTAACACACTGCCAACGGGACGTAAAAATGCAAAAGGGTTAAATAACAACTGGGGCCCCCACCAAAATAACCCAGAAATGTGATCATTTCAACCCATTGTCGACCAAGCAGCCTTATCTTAGAGGGACATCTGTTTAAAAAAAAAATCTTTTTTTTCCCCAACTAACTCCAGATATATTTCATATTTTGTTGTCAGAGATTTTTTACTTTTTAAAAATTTATAAGAGTTGTCAGTTAAGGCATTAACCATTTCTGATATGCTGTTATATGGGATTCACCTTCATTCTTGTACTTTTATACATACACCCATGTCTGTGTGCTCATTTGTCAACAGCACGTTTGTCTTGTTGTGGTGAGTTGGTTTCCAACTGATGTTGAATGCAGTGTTGAAATTTTAAGTTGTTTTTAATATAAAATGTTTTTTCTTTACAGATCATATCAATCGCCTGAAACTACAGGAAGATCATAAGAAGTACTTAACAATATATGTGCATCACCTTTAATGCCACTTCTTTCATATCCTTAGGTGCTGTCCGTTTTCTGTTTTTGATTAAATAAACAACAAATCAATGAAGTTTCTGTTTTTCTTTCACACAGATATTGTTTCCATCTCAAGAAAAAAAATCATAGTTTTGTAGCCGCATAAGAAGTATGATTTGGCTTTGTAATATTGCAGACGCCAAGGTTTATTTTAATATTGAGATGTTGAAGGAATTTATCAAATTCAAAAATGCAGATGGCTGATTAATTACTTGGTTTATTTCTTCCCTTGTTGTATACTGTTGAAAGAATTTTCAGTCATTATAGAGAATAAAACATTTATTTTTTTAAACACAAGATTCTATAAAAGAAAGGGACACAGATAAAAAAACAAAAGGGGGCCAGAAAGCAAAAGAGACTTATGTACAGTAAAATTGCGTTGGGGGGGACAGAGTTGTCAACAGTGTTATGGCAACAGAAGTAATTGTTGAAATAAAAAAAACTACACCAACAACACATTAGACATAACAATCAGGGCTATAGTTATACTTTTTGCTTTAACATCAATTGTCCAAAAGGACTGTCATGTCTTATGTGAGGATGGATAAAGATGGCAGGATTTAAACTAGGAATAAAAGAAGCCATAACACTGTTGACAAACTTCCTGGCCTTTTCTACTTTTGCTGGGTTTACACCTGCCCTTCTATCAACGCCTTTGGGTGAGGGAGGAGAAGATGATGGACATCTGAGGGTGGAGAAAGTTAAGCTGGTGCAGGTCCTCCATCATCATGTTCACCAACTGGACACTGCTGACCACTCCATGCCATCTCCACCACAGCTGATGATGAGGACATCTAGAGCTGGTCTTCCTCCTTTCCACCTCAGCCCCCCCAGCCAAACCAGGAGATACGGACGTCTGGGAGGCCGAGGTTTCCTCTGATGGTTTCTTCAGCTCTCTCAGAACTATGTCAGACATAGCTGTCTCCAATGATCCAAAAGGCTATGAAGAAAAAAACTAACATAATGAATGGCAGTTGCACAGGTGTGGCTTATCGGTTGAAAGTATAATACTATTAAAATTCTACATGAAGTGATGAAGACAGGTACTTACATTTTCTGCTTTGTTTGGCTGTTGTGGAGGACAGGCATGCAACCATTGTTACCTGGTAAACAAAATCTATAAAAAGAAACACAAGTGTCTTACTAAAAGTGCAACTTATCCCTTCCCAGACCTCAATATATGATTAGTAAAATTCATACATTACAGAATTGACTAGGATCGAAATTATTTATATTAGCTGTTACTAATCTACAACAGCTGTGGAAACAGTTTTCTAACTGGGAGATCCTACATGGTAGTACAATCACTAACAATTAGGGTAAACACAAACAAATATTAATATAAATATGTGAACTGTCCTTACTAACTTAGCTTGATCCTGTATCTCATGCATAGACTAAATAGATCTCATACACTATTAATAACTAAGTTAAAATATTATTGAAAACTTGCATTAAGTTAATGATATTTCATTTAAATAAATTATTTCAATTTAAATGTTAACTTACCGATTTAATATTGTATTTACAGCCTGGATGGAAGAGGGTAGCAGAGTTGCTCTACCGCGGCTTTCAGGCTAAAGGCGCCCGCTAACTTTGCTAGCTAGCTTCAGTTAGCTCCAGGACTAGCTTCTGGCTACATCGGCTCAGAGTATCAATCATCCACCCCCGCCCTCACAGCGCCACTCTCAGCTCCACCTCTTTGCCCATTTTTGTATTTTCTGGGAGTGACAAGACGCATGACGCAGCCAAGATGGCGGCGGTGGGAACCGCCCATTTGGCTTCATTTTTGCTCTTCAGAAACCTATGGGTGACGTCACCGAGGCTTCGTCCAGTTATATACAGTCTATGGTTTTGACACAGGAATATTTGTCAATTACGCCAGATGTTTAGTAGTTGGTAGTGCTCTACTATTCAAATGCTGTAAGATGATAAAAACCTAGTCCAACTATTTTAAAGGATACAGCATTCTCTATGGAGACATCTTGGTTGTTTACACCAACTACTACAGAGAGCTAGAATTTGTTTGGGAGTTGAGATGGAGAACACGCACAAAGACGGCTGTTTACAGGAACTAATGTTAGCCACTCTATTTGTGCAACTCCTTTCAAGGAATAAACTACCAACCTGCATGATTATACTAGAAAATGATACACCAAAAAGTTGAGAGAATACAAGGAATCTACAGAGAAACCACTCCATGTTTTGGACTCATTTCTGGAGGTGATGAATGTCTGCACAAATTTAACTGTAGCCCATTTCGCAGACATTTCAGAGAAAATTACAAACCAGTAATGGCACCTCTTTATTTCATTACGTCACATACAAAAACCCCACACAGAAAGAATAGCATTTATCTAGACATTATTTCAGTCTCCACAACCTAGCACACAGAAAACCATCTAGATATGGGTCGTTTGAATAACTACACCTCTACGACCCCTCTAATTTTAGGCTCATTTTAACCAGACAGGTAAAGCTACTTGGAGGCACCATATTAAAGAATTTTACAATGTTACTATTTATACATTATACAAAAGACTAGACAGCAGGCTCGACTTTCTCTGTAAACGTAACAAACCATGTAATTAGCCACAACATGTTGTTACAGCCCATCTCTAAAGTAAAGGCTCATACAGACACATGTACTTAAAGGTACGAATCTTGGAATGTCCCTCAGCTGAACAAATTTAGGAAACCAACAGTGTTATCAGATGCACAGACTCTCTTGTGACCTGTAGAATACAAGTACAAATAAGCCTATACATGCTTCATTTAACAACTAGAGTAGACGCATTGAGTTGCACATGGGTGTGCCAGTTATATTGTAAGCCTAACAGTTCCTTTGACAGCTCCCATTTACTGTGGCTTTAGTGATTAATGTCTCCCAACAAATCATCAGGGGGGGGTTTAAACCAGACACACACTGACTGGAACCCCACACATGGATTAACTGAGAAAATAATAAATGCTGAATAAGCACAAGAAATGAAAAAATAATGACCTTCCATTTTTAAATAACGAAAAATGACATTAAAGGTAGTTAAAGACAAAAACAATTATTATGCACTAAAAAATTGGCTGGAGGCTGGAACTACCTGATGAGACTCAAAAATGTGATCTTTTTCCAATCATTGAACACACTATACCAAGTGTTACCAAGTCGTATCGGCAACAACATTCATTGTTGTGGACATTTTTACAGAGAGAAGTACATTCAAAGTTAGTTTTTAGCATCTGTGAATGAAACTGTATTTTCTATGACCCGACAAAATGCCTGTGGTTTATTCAGGCCCCGAGAGAGAGAGCTTTCAGCAGATAACAGGAAGGTTGTGCAGAGTCCAATAAAGGTGCTCTGTTTATCCTTTAAAGCTGTCACCCTCTATCATAACACACGCTGGATCTTTACATGTTGCTTTTGAAAATCTCACATTTAAGGTGTTTTAAAGGAATACACCGTTCTAGCAACTGTCTGCACTAACTGCTCATATAGGGCACAAAAACAGTTTAAAATGTCAACTCGGTAATTATTTTGTCTAATGATAAGATAATAGTTAAATGCACTGATAGCATGTTTCTCTAATGCAGAACGACTGGACAAACATTTGGATGGTTTATATACATATATCTTCTTAAATTATAGCTCAAAGAAAAATAAAACTCTTCTAAAAATTGCTTTGATCAGGTCAAAGATTAAAAAAAAATCTAGATATCAGAAATCCACCACAGAATTCAGATTGGGGGATCTCTAATTATATAATAATTTTTAATGGATTAAATATTCAGGATGGTACTCAGTGATAGTATTTTTTCTTCTGTGTCATTTTACTTTAAATCAAGCATTAGCATTACTTTGTTTTGTGTAGATCAGGTCAGTTTCTTTTGTGCCTTTATTTAGGTGAAGCTGGGTCATTTTTAATACTTCTTTTATTCTCTAATGCAAAGAAACACTATATTACAAAAGATGAAAGTACCCACTCACAAATTTGTATTTTATTATGCATTAACAGTAATTTCACACTAGAGTAAAAAGAGAAAGTTACTGCTAAACAGGCAATCAAGTAACCCAGACTTGATATGAAAAAAAATCTAAAGTGGTCTTTTAATGCAAGTTCCTTGGCAGCCTATGTCTTAGCAACACGACAGTCCAAAAATATCCCACTTCTACACAAAGCAGGTCCCAGCATGTCCGCCTTCTGCTCCTGTCTGGGCTGGCGAAAAGGTGGCTGGACATGAGGATACACAATCAGCTGTGAACGAACATGCACACCTATGCACACCAACAGGAAATACACGTTGATATGCATCAGGCTTTTGTGCATCGACACACACACAAACACGAGCACATGCACGCACACACACACACACACAGTACAGTGACAGACAATCTGGAAATTACAACAGGAAGCAGTAATCTGAGCTGTACGAGCTCACCCATTAAGGCAACAGGATGACACTTTAAAAAAAACACACAGGATAATTAGAACAAACCCAAATAAGATAAAAAGGCACACTGATCGCATTAAGTCACTTAGTATAATCTCAAACTTTTGACCAAACTGTGTGACCTTTTCTTCACACTGACATTCATATCTATGCCAGGCTGCACAGTGTGTAGCTACCACCCAGCTTTGCATGTGAAAGCCCACGCTTTGCATGACAGTTGAGGCCAGCAGTATTTTTTTGTATCTCGGCTCACGACAGGTAGAGACAAAACCTCCAGTGGTTTTTGTCCTTTTGCTGCTCAAGCTACTTTGTGTCTAACACTCTCCTGTTCAGCACTCACATAATTAACAAATGTATAAAATTACAATGACAATGCATTTTGATTTTGAAACATCTAGAAGCTTACACTGCAACAGTCAGCTGATATAGAGATCTTGTAGAGTTTCTGTGTTTTTGTTTTAAACAACCGGCTTATCCAAAATTTGACCCTCAGTTTACCATGTCAAAAACATACCAGATTACTTCACACTTCCCTCTCTCTGGTCACTGCTGTGTTCATGAACAGAGTATACAGTTGTGTGCGAAAGTCAGGGCACCCCTTTAAAAACAGCATATTTTATATATTTAAAAATGTATATTCATATTTACTGTCTCTCTGGTATATGGGAAAAAAAGACAATATTGTCAGGAAACATTAATGCATAGTTACATTTTATTTTATAAATTGAACAAAATTACTAAAATTAAAAACATAATTTTGGCATGTGCAAAAGTTGGGGCACCCTGAGAGTTTCAAAGTTTCAGATTCTTTTTACAAGCTCAGACCTCTACCAGCTCATTGGTCCTGAAGCATGTGTCAACAATTGTCATTAGGGAGTGCCAGCTGGTGCCAATTTGAGGGTTTCTTAAATACGGCGACTCCACAAACCTTGTACAAACACTCAGCAACCATGGGTTCCTCTAAGAAGCTGTGTAAGACAGAAAAAATGAAAGTAATTGATGCCCACAATGCCGGGGAGGGCTACAAGAAGATAGCAAAGCGTTTTCAGCTTGCAGTTTCCACAGTGCGAGGCATAATTAAGAGATGGCAGGTGAGGGGAACTGTGGAGGTCAAGAAGAGATCTGGAAGACCAAGGACACTCTCGGAGAGAACAGCTCGTAGTCTGATCAGAAAGGTAAACCAAAACCCACATTTGACTTCAAAAGACCTCCAGGAAGATTTAGCAGACTCAGGAGTGGTGGTGCACCCTTCCACTGTGCGCCGATACTTGCACAAACAAGACCTTCATGGAAGAGTCTGCAGAAAAAAACGTTATCTACGACCTCATCATAAAATACAACGTCAAAAATATGCAACAGAACATCTACAGAAGCCTGATGACTTTTGGAAACAAGTGCTGTGGACTGATGAAGTTAAAATAGAACTCTTTGGCCACAATAAGCAAAGGTATGTTTGGAGAAAAAAAGGAGCAGCATTTCATGAAAAGAACACCTTGCCAACTGTTAAATATGGGGGTGGATCCATCATGCTTTGGGGTTGTGTTGCAGCCAGTGGGACAGGAAACATTGCTCGGGTGGAGGGAAGAATGGATTCAATTAAATACCAGCAAATTCTGGAGGCAAATATCACAGCATCTGTAAAAAAGCTAAAGCTGAAAAGAGGATGGCTTCTACAACAGGATAATGATCCTAAACATACCTCCAAATCCACCATGGACTACCTCAAGAAACGCAAGCTGAAGGTTTTGGAATGGCCTTCACAGTCTCCCGACTTAAACATCATCGAAAATCTGTGGGTAGATCTTAAAAGAGCTGTGCATGCAAGACGTCCTAAGAATATTGCAGAACTGGAAGCCTTTTGCAAGGAAGAATGGGGAAAAATCCCAAATAATAGAATCCAGAAACTTGTTGTTGGCTATAAAAAGCGTTTACAAGCTGTGATATCTGCCAGAGGGGGTGATACTAAGTACTGAAGGTACTGATGCTGTAGGGTGCCCCGACTTTTGCACATGCCAAAATTATGTTTTTAATTTTTGTAATTTTGTTCAATTTATAAAATAAAATGTAACTATGCATTAATGTTTCCTGACAATATTGTCTTTTTTTCCCATATACCAGAGAGACAGTAAATATGAATATACATTTTTAAATATATAAAATATGCTGTTTTTAAAGGGGTGCCCTGACTTTCGCACACAACTGTATTGTACAGTCAGTTTTGCAAACTGAGCATACAACCTTTGCGTTCAGCAATTTTTGGTTTCTGCGGTTTTGACAGAATTTGTATACTTCTAACCAATCAGCTGAAAGATTGTGACCCATTTGGTTACGTGAGAGAAGAGATTCAACAGAAATGATAGAATTGTTATAAGTGATAAAAACAATACCTCCTCACTAAGCAGTTAGTGCAAGCTAGTGCAAGCTATGGTCAACATTTACAATTTGGTCAAAGAACTTATCAAGAAGTTAGTTGACAGGTAATAACTGATTACATGCAGAATATGAATTTTGTCATTCAAATTTGTCAAAAGTCTAATTGGATATCATAAAGATGTCTTTATTTTTGTAATTTAAATTCTTTAAAAGTCTAATTAGATATCATAAAGATGTCTTTGTTTTTGTATCCACATCCCTTTTTTTAATGTTTAATGCAAAGCTAAACTATAAATAAAAATTAAGCAAGATGGCAGAGATTTCAGCCATGTTACCTCACAACAAAAAAGACTATGTACTCTGATTTGTTCCCACCATCTAAAAAAATGCATATTTAGTTAAATGTCTACGCTAAACTCACTTCAAGTATGTGTGCATCCATGGTTGTGGCTCTGTGATGAATTGATGACCTGCCTAGTGTTGTACCACTCGCAACTTGGCTGTTGATGACCAGGTCCAGTCCACCATCCAAATCCATCTTCATGACCATAGAACAATGTATCAGGTATTGAAAAAAATATGGAGGTTTAAAAAAAGAATTTATCCTCACCCAAATTATAGCAAACTCATGTTATGGGTTATTGTTTTCATGGTCCTCTAAGGTAGCCTTAACATTAGACTGTCACTTAGACCTTGTTTTGTTGAATCGACCAAAGACTTGATCAGTCCATATTGGACTCCAGTGAATTGAATAGCAAAATAATTCCAATTGTGGCTTCCGTAACTGCTGTAAATTGTCACGGAGGGCACACCCTTGTTTAAGCAAAGAATATGTGACAATATTTTTGGGAATAGGTAACTTCACCTTGCATGAAAAAGGAGATGGAGCTATAAACTCACACATACTCCTCTCGAGGTCAACAGAATTTCCTGATTTTTAACTTGACAGGGCTATTTTGTGAAGCAGCATTGTCACTAAGCAGAAGCTAATTTTAAAGCTGCTTGTTAGCACAGCTTGCTTCCTTTTTCCTGTACAACAAGAAGGAAAGCTCACTCAGCTGTGCAGCTGAAGCCCTGGTTGTCTGACTGAGAAAAAAAAAGGTTTTGATAGAAGCTGGAAGCCTCTCATGGCCCTTCTGCTTAAATGCTTTTATTTTTATCTTTGCATTTCAATAGTTTTAGTCCAATCCAAACAGTCATCTCTCCCCACAAACAGTCCTTCAAGGTATTAAGTGACAAAAATATATTCTTCCTCCTATTACTCTGCCTGGTCTCCTCTCCAGTCCTGCATTGGTTGCTCTTCTCTTGTCAACTTCTTCACGCCTCAGTTCCTGCATGTGGTCACATTGCAGCATGGATGGTTGCCAGCAGTAGGCGAAAGATCATGACCCCAAAAGACAAAGACCTTCTGCCCTCCTCCCAAACTCCAGGGCAATGCAAAGATTAGAAAACAGATCCAAATACTAGAGATGATTTCCCAGAAATAACCTTAATACATAAAACAAGGAAACTCTTAAAACAAAAACTAGAGAAAATACAGGAGTCCTTCGACAGAGATGAAGCAAAAGGTGTCACATCGAATTACTAAAATTTAATTCCTAAAATAAAGACCCATTGATGATTTTCACGTCCTTTCTGAATGTAAATCTTTGCATTACCAGTCCCCCAAAAACTAATTAATCTGCTCCAAAATAGTCCACATATGAGCCAAATCTCCCATGGAAGCACAGTTGGGTTTCTTCCGCTTGCAGTATGTTTGAACTCCACATGCTTTCTGGAATTACATCAGAACAGAGATAAAAGTCCTGGCGGTGTGAAAAATACATCAACACAATCACTGCATGCAGACACAAACATTTAAAACATATCCCAGTTTCAAAGAAAGAATACGAAGAAAATGCATTTTCCACACACATAAACAGCACCAGGACCTTAACATAACTATCACCAGTTGTGGTGTGATTTGGGATAATCTTCAGGGGACAGAAACTTGATACAGCGTGGGACCAAATGCATCCTGTGGAGCCTTCCGTCTGAAAGCCGTCCGGTAAAAATATCCATCTGGAGACATGGGAGAAGGCTGCTGGGCAGGTGCTACTCATCACAAAATGGGCCACCACTTTGGTTTTGTTTCCATCCAACAGAGATTAATATATCTACCATAACCTATTTCAGGAAACACTCCTCCATATATTTCTGCTTGAAAAAAAATAATTTGAGGTGCCTCTTCCTTTCTGTTAATAATGTCAATACTACTTGTCACAGCATTCCAAACTGTCCAAATCTCCAGACACAGATTGATGCCTTTAAAAAAAGTCCCTGAAGCCACCAGTTAATAATCCCAAGGCCAAAGTTCATCAGAAGATGAACGGAAAACAATAAATCACCAAAACCAAGCTACTGAAAGGGCATAAGAATTGAAGCGAACTGCACTTGCATTATTTCACATTGAGGGACATACTATAAAGGGAAAAGGTTGTAACATCTCAAATTGTTTGTGTACACAATTTAGGGTAGAACAACACTTATCATTATCTGTGATGATGGCTATGCAGTCAGGAAATTATAAATCCAGCTTCGATCCACAGTTGATAATTCTGCCAAATGATCTGACTCTGAATGGAGCTGGAAAGGTTTGTTCTGTTTTTATGACTAAAACTAAATATTTAAGCGTTTAAAATTCTTCAAGACTAAATCCTAAATTCAATTTACAGACTGCACACCGTACTGGACTAGCTATGTTTCACAGCATCATCAGGCTAGAAGTTGTGCATGGGACAGACTTGGACTATGCATCAGAGCTGACCGAAAGCATCAGCATCAAGTCCCAGTTTACACAACACCAGGACAATAAAAACGCAAATGTTTTGTTGCTTTTGTCCTCTCGTTTACACAGTATCAGCTTTTTGGCCGCACAAAAACACAACGGCTTAACATCAGGCTTTAGACTGAAACTTTTTAGAAATATGTTAATCATGTCACACAAAATGAACAGACAATTTAAACAAAAACATTTCCATGATGACTACAATCCTGTCATCTTGCGCTTGTGTATGGGCTCAATATAAGGTCATAAAGTTTGCACATAATTTCACAGTTCAACTTCATAAGTCAAGTTTTGCAAACTCGTAGAAAATAACTGCCCAAAAATGTCAAGTTTGCAAATGTGCCATGGTTGTAAATACAGGTTTGCATCATTTCACATACATATATATATATATATATATATATATATATATATATATATATATATATATATATATATATATATATATATATATATATATATATATATATATATACACTGTGGCTTGCAAAAGTAGTCGGCCCCCTTGAACTTTTCCACATTTTGTCACATTACAGCCACAAATATGAATCAATTTTATTGGAATTCCACGTGAAAGACCAATACAAAGTGGTGTACACATGAGAAGTGGAACGAAAATCATACATGATTCCAAACATTTTTTACAAATAAATAACTGAAAAGTGGGGTGTGCGTAATTATTCAGCCCCCTTTGGTCTGAGTGCAGTCAGTTGCCCATAGACATTGCCTGATGAGTGCTAATAACTAAATAGAGCGCACCTGTGTGTAATCTAATGTCAGTACAAATACAGCTGCCCTGTGACGGCCTCAGAGGTTGTCTAAGAGAATGTTGAGAGCAACAACACCATGAAGTCCAAAGAACACACCAGACAGGTCAGGGATAAAGTTATTGAGAAATTTAAAGCAGGCTTAGGCTACAAAAAGATTTCCCAAGCCTTGAACATCCCACGGAGCGCTGTTCAAGTGATCATTCAGAAATGGAAGGAGTATGGCACAACTGTAAACCTACCAAGACAAGGCCATCCACCTAAACTCACAGGCCAAACAAGGAGATGGCTGATCAGAAATGCAGCCAAGAGGCCCATGGTGACTCTGGACGAGCTGCAGAGATCTACAGCTCAGGTGGGGGAATCTGTCCATAGGACAACTATTAGTAGTGCACTGCACAAAGTTGGCCTTTATGGAAGAGTGGCAAGAAGAAAGCGATTGTTAAAAGAAAACCATAAGAAGTCCCGTTTGCAGTTTGCCACAAGCCATGTGGGGGACACAGCAAACATGTGGAAGAAGGTGCTCTGGTCAGATGAGACCAAAATGAAACTTTTGGGCCAAAATGCAAAACGCTATGTGTGGCGGAAAACTAACACTGCACATCACTCTGAACACACCATCCCCACTGTCAAATATGGTGGTGGCAGCATCATGCTCTGGGGGTGCTTCTCTTCAGCGGAGACAGGGAAGCTGTTGATAGGAAGAGACAGGGAAGAGTTGATAGGAAGATGGATGGAGCCAAATACAAGGCAATCTTGGAAGAAAACCTCTTGGAGTCTGTAAAAGACTTGAGACTGGGGCGGAGGTTCACCTTCCAGCAGGACAACGACCCGAAACATAAAGCCAGGGTAACAATGGAATGGTTTAAAACAAAACATATCCATGTATTAGAATGGCCCAGTCAAAGTCCAGATCTAAATCCAATCGAGAATATGTGGCAAGATCTGAAAACTGCTGTTCACAAACGCTGTCCATCTAATCTGACTGAGCTGGAGCTGTTTTGCAAAGAAGAATGGGCAAGAATTTCAGTCTCTAGATGTGCAAAGCTGGTAGAGACATACCCTAAAAGACTGGCAGCTGGAATTGCAGCAAAAGGTGGTTCTACAAAGTATTGACTCAGGGGGCTGAATAATTACGCACACCCCACTTTTCAGTTATTTATTTGTAAAAAATGTTCGGAATCATGTATGATTTTCGTTCCACTTCTCACGTGTACACCCCTTTGTATTGGTCTTTCACGTGGAATTCCAATAAAATTGATTCATGTTTGTGGCTGTAATGTGACAAAATGTGGAAAAGTTCAAGGGGGCCGAATACTTTTGGAAGCCACTATATATATATATATATATATATATACACACACACATTTTTCCATTTCAAATAATAATTAAAGTTCTTTTGTAAACATCCTGTTTTGAGATGCTCAGCATAAAACTGCGTGAGAGATTCTAAAGTTTGTAGTTGTGAATTTTGGCACGGTCTTCACACACTTCTCTGATTGGATGGTGACAGATCACACTGTCCAATCAGAGAGCAGGCCACTTCCTTTCCACAGCACTCTAGACTCTTAAAGGGGAGTATGGACGACGACACGAGTGCCTCTGTGAATCAGGTGGGCTATTATTTAGGATGCAGTGGGAATACATGTCATATTTAATGTTTCATGTAAGTGACAATAAAACAGTTACATTTGATTTTATAAATAATAGCCCACCTAATTCGCAGAGGTACTAGCGTAGCCATCCATGTTGAATCTCAACTCCCATTTAAGAGTCTCGAGACAGAAAGTGGCCTGCTCTCTGATTGGACAGTGTGATCTGTCACCATCTAATCAGAGAAGTGTGTAAAGACCGCGCCAAAATTCGCAACTTCAGGATTGTGGTTGCAACAGGATGTTTGCAAAAGAATTATTATTCTTTCAAATGCAAACCTTTATTTACTTACAACCATGCAAACCTCTTTCTGCACATTTGCAAGCTTGAAATTTTTGGCCAGATATTGCAGAGATGGCAAAACTTGATTTATGAAGTTGAACTGTGAAATTATGTACAAACTTTATGACCTTATATTGAGCCCATACTTGTGCACTCAGGCCAGGTTTTAACTCAGGCACAGCACAACAGAAATAATACACCTCCATGTTCTGTCTCTGCTGCTGTCCACTTCAGATTATTCGGCATGTCAGGGCAAAATCGGCCCGTTATATGCCGTCAGCGAAGATGCATAGATTAGATGCGCAAGATCAAATGTGCACCTCTGTACAAGCGAAGGGTTATGAAGTAATGCTTCTGAATCAAAAAGTTCACAAAGTTTTACCACCTCCTACAGGCCTGGCATGCGCACTACATCGTTTCTAGTGCTATTTCCGTTTTCATTCTGCTGTTGTGTAAATGCAATTTTTTTTCAGATATGCAAGGAAAAACATTGGAAATGTCTTGTAAACACCTTTTACCACTACTTAGGGGCCCCAAATCATCAGGGGCCATGTATAAATGATTGAATTTAAACACAGAACATAGATAAGAGATTTTTATATTTGTTTATTGAGTGTGGGAATACTATTAAACTTGATTTGATCCTTTCAGGCATAGATAAATTACAAGATTTAATAAAAAATGTTTAACATTAATTTAAGAGTTAAAGCAACACCAAGTAAGTTTTGCTCTCGGGGTCCCCCTACAGTTGGAAAAAATTTATTGTTTTCTACTACTGTCGTAAAATATGTTATGGTTACACCAGGGGATTCACATTTCCAAGCGATACCCTCTAACGTTACAGATTTTCACGTCTTGGGCAGCCTTTGTGTCAAATGTCTTCATCCCAGGTTCATTTTCTATATTTCAGCATGTCATATGTACGACGGTGTAGAGCTGTCAGCCATATAATAAAGAAATTAGACCGTCTCACGTTATAACGTTATTGTAAAAACGTGAAAACCATTTGAAACTAAAACGTTATAACGTGATAGTTTCACGTTTTTACAATAAACTATCACGTTATAACATGATATGGTCTAATTTCTTTATTATATGGCTGACAGCACTTTTCTGACGATCTGTGCTACCTCCTCAGAATGTCCTACCGTAGCGCGCATCTGTCAGTGCTACCCCTTGAAAAGTATGTTAACATGCCAAAAACAACACCTGTTAGCTTTGATGTTAAACATAATCATCGGAAAATATTTTTCAAGTGACGGGATTGAAGTGGCAGTTTAGCAGTAATGCCTAACATAGGAAAAAATTATGAATAATGAAAACGTTTCTTTCAATCCACAGAACATGCAACCCGTTTAATATAAAGCTAAACCTAGCACATAAAGAGGCACTAAAAACCATGATCAGAATATCCTACCTGTTAAATAGGCCTATAGATGAATAGCACACTCTGGAAATCTGTTAGTTTGTAAAGCAGCTAATGAATATATACCAAGCCAGTAAGACGTACAGCAGATAGCAGTATTTTTTACTCCAAACGTGTAACGATATCACAGAAGTGAAACTAACATAGGCTACAAGGGCTGTCATGTTAACTTGAAACTAGTAGCTTAAGGAAAGCCTTAAAATATTTTGAATAAAAATTAGCCAGTAATAAAATAATTTAAATAAAACTCACAGTAAACTTCAAAGAAATAAAACAGACGAAATGGATCTTCCAGGTAGGAATTCTTGATGACAGATTTGCTGAGTAAGGGAATTGTGACGTAACATCGAAATGTGCATGCGGGTAGCACAGATAGTCGGAGCACCGGTGTACAGATGAATACAATTCATGATGACAACGTCATGATGACAATTGTTCAAGCTACCTGCTGCTCGGTATCTTCCATTTATATGTACCTGCCGAGTATGCTCCACCCAGAGAGCCTTGCAGAACGCTGCACCTGCCGGCTTTTGTGAAGCCTGCCGTAAAAGCAAGTCGCATTTGAACTACAAAACCGCTACCCGACGACCCAAAGTTACATAGTGCTGTTATGGCTGATAGAGGGCCACAAAGCGAATGTAGAAGTGCCGTTTCACCCTGTTATGACATGACTTCTGAAACATTATTTTAAGGTAAAAAAAACTCTTTAGTGTTCCTTTAAGAGAATTGGCAAGTTTTTTAAGTGCCAAGATAATCCTAGTTGTTTGATGATTGTTGTGGTAATAACATTACAATTTGATGCTACAAGTTAAATATTTTCTTTTTGTTTGAGCTTGGTGTGTTCACAAACAAACCTTAGCCAATAACAGATTTTCTGCTACTGCTTTTAAGCTCAGCCAATCAAACTTAGCCCCCTCTCCCAGATTCCACCAAATATGTACTGAGATGCTGTTAGTGGTGATGATCTTCACAGAAAAAGGGGCCCCAAATCAGATTCTGATTAGGTCCCTATACAACGTTGGGCTAGCCCTACGTTCCAACATCCAAAACACAAGGTCAAGTCGACCAGTCACTGATTAGTGATGGTTCTGGAGCATCTATTTCCATCTTCTAACCTCAATATTTTTGAGCCGCGTTGGGAAGAAGTCAAATATGCAGTACATACAACATGACACAAAAAAGGAAACAGAACATTTTTGCCAAGAAGAATGGAGAGCTTTACTATCTGAGAAAATATATATCCATATACACAACTACCACAGAATACTTCAAGCTGTCATTTTAAGTTAAGGGTGGCAAGATAAAGTATTAAAAACTATATATATACTTTTGATCATTTGTGTAGTTTCTATTGTCATAATGTAAAACAAGTAAACACAACTGTGTGATAATAAATTACTTCACCGAAATGCTGATCTTGAGTGAAAGCAACCTTTTTACAAATTATCTTTCATATTATCTAAAAATGCCAACAAATTATTGAATAAAGAAAAGAAAAAGAGACATATTTAAAGGGTATGTACACATGTGAGCACAATTAGTGATATTTGGGGGGTTTCAAGCATCCTGTAGGAATAAAAAAGTCTTCTAATCTCTAGAAGCTGGTTCTTTATCCCCCTGGTCTTAGTCAGCTTATATAAAGTGGGTTTCAGAATGTCACATATTTCAAACCAGAAGACAATGAGACCATCTTAGGGTTTATTTAAGAAACAGCAAAAGCACTACTCTTAATAGAAATTAAAACAAATTATTTCGTTTTACAGTATATGTTTCCTCTGATTTCTGTGTCTGCAATTGGGCTACTTATTCTCCTGGTGTTAAATGAAATCACAGACACACAAATTTCCATGAGATATGAGGTGACCTCACTATTTTAAAAAAGAAGAAGACTGAAGTTATTCAGCGTGGAAGTCCTCAACAGGTGCCAAAACAAACTGTGCTTTTTCCTCATCCATCTGCTGCTGTTTGATAATCAGGCTGAAGTCTGTCCAGGAGTGAAACAGTGGAGCTAGTTCTAATAATATAGCCGGTGTGATTAGATCAACATAATTTTCAGTGAGACAGAACTTTTAAAAACTGATGTCTTGGTTGTATAAGATCATTTTCATAAAGGTTAAGTATGACAGTTTATCATGTCTCACCAGTGTTCCTCATTAAAGCTGAACTCCTCGTTCTTTCCATTCATCCCACAGCACTTATCCCTCTCCTGAAAAGAGTCTGTCTCCATCCCACAGGTCACCCTGCAACCTGTTTCACCATCAATCCCCCCATTATCTTTCAGCAGCGTTCATCTGTCAGCTTTTATCTCTGTTATTCTGGGCTCTACCTGCCCCGCACACCTGTTTTAAGGATCAGATAACACGGGACTCGTGTTCTCACTTGTGCCCCGGGGTAATTCATGAAACACTCCACTCGAAAATGGTTTCTGCTCATTATAGACAATAACTGGTATGTTGTCACTCACAGGTTTTCTCTGAAGATGCCTTTGGAGGAAGCTCATATCCTTGGCTCCCTGCAACCGCTGGAGACATGATGTCCTAACATTACAAATAGGTTGGTCCGAAGTCCGTCTTAACCTCACCACTGCAGCCAAGTTGGCAACTTTTACAACTATACGTCATCGCTTTTTCGATATAGTAAGCTTAACGTCCTGCGCATGCGTAACAACTGGACAGTTGGACTGAAGTTTTGGGCTAAATAGACAACTTCTGCAAATCGCGTTCAAAGGGTATTAACATTTTTGCAAATAAAAAAGTTGATTAAGTGAATATTTTATAAGCAGTGCTACTAAAATGAAATTAATCAAATTTAATCGGCTTTAATCGAATTTACATACCCTATCTAAGGACACATTAGCCTACGGATAAATAAGTAAGCGACTTTTAGGGTAATTTTAAATCCGTTTGGATCCACCAAGAATTACAAATCACATACAAGTTAATTGATTTGCACATTTTCACTGAAAATAATATAAATAAAATATTTGATAAAAAATCATTCTTTTCAAGCACAGACATGCAAACATAGGTTTGCACAGATATCAGAAAGGGATTTTGTCCCACCTTTTTGGTGGCCCTGCATGTTAATAGAGGCACACCTGTGAGTGTATTTTGAGGCAACACATGGAACACACGGCTTACTTGTGTGAGATCATGGGAAAACCTGGGAAAAAAATCAGAAAAGATACCACAAATCGTGTTTATCTCATCAGAGTGTTTTTATCCACAGTGAAATAAGATCTGTTAGGACAGGGGCTCAAAAGGCATATAAATGAAGACATAACTACAAGAGCAGCATAAAACGCCAGATTACACTTTGTAAATTCACTCAGGGACAAAGATCTTTATGTTATGGAGACACATCATGTGATGTGATGAAACTGAAACTGAAGTGTTTACCCATTATGACCATCAATACATTTAGAGCAAAAATGGAGAAGCTTGCAAGAGAACACCATCTTAGTTGTGAAACACCTTGGTGGAAGTATTATGTTGTGTGGATATTTTTTGCTGCAAGGACTGGTGCACCTCACTACATCGATGGCATCATGAGGAAAGAACATGATGTGCAAACATTTGAAGAACATCACAACATCTTTGGCACAAATTGGTCTTCTAAATTGACAATGACCCCCAAATTAGTAACAAAATGACTCAAGGACAATAACTTCTATGTTTTGGAGATGTTTTGTAAAATCCTGATCTCAATTCCATAGAAAATCTATGGGCAAAGGTGTATGTGAGCAAGGTGGTCTACAAACCAGAACCAGTTACACCAGTTTTGCCTGGAGAAATGGGCTGGAAAAAAAATATTGCAAGAAGCGGTCCATCCTTCTAAATCAGAAAAAAGTTTAGGCTGATAAAATTTTTTATATCATGTATGTAAATATCTTGTTTCAGCTATGTGTGCTGAATGTTAAGGAAACGTAAAATTAAATTTAGTTACCCTTAAAAAAGAGAAGGTGTCATTATATGCCTATAAAGTGAAGGATATTGGATTGTTGTCACCCAAGTTTAAGTTTCTTGAAATCTTATTATCATGAGTGTGAAATAGGGGTCACATAATGCGGCTGTGAGGTTTTCCACATTAATCGGTAAACCATTTTCTTTTGTCAGTACTGCTTTGTTAATAAACATAATCCTTCCCTTATATCTCGTATTTCATCTAGTGAGTAATAGATTTGCTGCGGATGAGCTCACACCCTGAATGATTATGCCACAGAGAATTCACTTCACATTGAGGTCCATGCTCTCAATAAAATATCACCTTTCTCACAGCAAGATGACTTCACTGCCAACCGAAACCACTCAAATCCTTAACATTATGAAGGATTTTCCCTCAGGTAGCCGTTCAAAAGGCAAACAAGAGCAAAGCTGTCTGTTAATTCTACTGTCCTCCCAATGTGTCAGTGTGTTGTTCTTAAGAAAAAAAAATCTTGTTGGGTAATAACTCTTTTTCTCCATACTTGTTGAAGCATGCCCAAACAGTTTCAGTTAAACAGAAGTGCCATATAGTGCAGATACTCTACCAAGAGGAGTGTAATAAACTGTTTGGGTGGTAGCACTCAGTTAGTACATTCTGAAAAAATATCTTTTGTTATTCTTTAACTTTTTAATACCTGTCAAACTGCATTTGCTGATTTTATTGTAACTTTAAACATATTCTAATGAAATTTTCAGTTTACAAGTTTTGACAGTGTAGAAGTATCATGTGACACCCAGCAACACAAGGAAATGATGTGCTGTTGTAAACAGTCATTTACCTAAAATGACTTGGACTGTGGGACTCACAAAATGACATCCTGCCCTCCAGATAGAGATTTCCCGCAATTAACAATGTCTGATTAGTGCACACATTAGTTCCAGACCAGGTTGTCCGCTATTATCTACCATCTTGTGGGGATGTATTTTTACAGCGTGCATTATATGTTAAATATGCATTTTTTGTGGCAAACTTTTACTAATCATGCAGGCTGTGAATGCAGCCTATAAGCTGCTTTAAATGGAAAAGAAAAACAACAAGTAAACAAGTTATTTGAAGCAATAGCTAATTCAAGGGTGTCATCCAGGAGTGAAACAGAGTTGCACAGGCCAGGAGTACTGTCTAGGGAAGAAAGAAATAAACAAGGTATTCAAAGTTAATGTCAGTAGTATCTGCAAGTAATACATATATGGAGAATAGCAAGAGAAAATAGTACAGTATAGAAAAGGGATCAGTATTTCCTCCAGTTAGCCTAAACCTAGAGTAGCATAAAGACTACTATAGATCAGGTTTAATCTAAATCACTTCAACTGTTAGTTTATCAGTTTTAAAGTCTGAATTTAGTCTGATTTTATCATTTGTCTTGTGTGCTCACTCTGCTGGCTTGTATAATGATATTTGCCATCAGAATGTTTGAGGGAGATCTTGTCTGTGGCAGTCTATGGGGAATATTGTTGATCTGTGTCATACTGTATGAGATACATGATGTCTGGTGTTTATTGTGTCAAAGGGCAATTTGACAGATGACAGTCTAAAAATAGGCTTAGCTCTCCTGCAAAGAAAAAAGAGGGCAGCCACAACAAAACGTATTATGGATTATACTTTCTTTGTGACAGTAATCATTTTATGACCCATATCTACAATGCAGGTTATTTACTTCTTTAATCTTGCAGACAAGATAAAGCACAAGAAATACAACACAGGTTTAAAACAGTTACTGCGTTTGTAATATTTCGCCTTTATTCTTTGCCTTCATCCTTCTCATTTAATCAGATTTTTTTTCCAAATGGCTTTAATATTAGCGTAAGAATTCCCAGTGTCTTTACAGTGCCAACACATTTTCAGTCTCATCACCTGAATATTACTGGAAGCTCCACTGTGCTCCTTTCAGTTCAAAGCGTCAACTCTGAGAGAGAGAAAGCCTTTGTCATGCTGGAGGTTTGCAAAAAAAACTGCCAAGTTTGGCAGGATTAATGGACATTAGCACATGAAGTCGTGGAGAAAGGACGAAACACCACAGGAAATGCCTAAGATGGTGTGTAATGCCATCTCAGATCACTGCCCATTTGCACCCACACTGTCAATGCTGATGTGGTGGGAAGATAGAGGGAGGGTTTTGTGCTTTTGGCACATGAGTGGGATGTAAAATATACAGAGAATGCTATAATGCTGCAGAGGAAAAGTTATTGCTCTGCCATTTCTCATGAAACAAAGGCATTTAGAATCACATAGATCTTTTGGAAAGTAAATCAGAAATAGTAACCCAATTTTTTCAAATTAAGATTTTACTACTGTGATCATTTTATTTGATGTTGTGAAACTGTAATAATTATTTTTATTTTCATGTAAGGTTTTGGGTTTTATGTGTCAGCAGAAATGTTTAGTTTTAACATGTTGTAAAAATAAATAGAATAGGATTAGTTTTGGTGCAAAAGTTGCTTTTTTTGAAATGGGGTTACAAATAAGTTGTAAAACTTTGGAACTTCAACAAACCAGAGTAAATTTATTTTCCATAAATTTAGTCATTTTATTAAGATGTTTTATTGAATCCATTTTAACAATCTCGTTTATCTGTTGGTTCGGCTCCCTTTCGCTAAAACATAAAAACAGACTGCAGGGGATCAAAAATTGTGTGCAAGGATCGGTATTAACCTGAATGACCTTTCAGGTTTACATAAAAATAGATTCCTTATAAAGGCTCTCTGTGTCCTTCAGATCAGAACCACCCCTTACTGCACGAGTTCCAGCTGCTCCCATCAGGGCATAGATATATTCTGCCAAGATGCAGAACTAACAGATATATTAGCTCTTTTATTCCTGCCGCTATTGCTCTGAAGTAGTGTATGTTGTGAATTATGTTGATTGTTTGATTTGTTTATTGATTTGTTATTTATATTTTTTATCCACTGCTGGCTGCATAACAAATTGCCCCATGGAGTCAATAAAGACCTATTGAATTGAATTGAATTGAATTGAATTGAATTGAATTGAATTGAATTGAATTGAGAGCCATTATCCACAAATGGAGAAACCATGGAACATTAGTGAACCTGCCCAAGAGAGGCCTGCTAAAATTACCCCTAGAGTGTCAGGAGTCTGGGGTGTTTGTGTTCTATTTGTCTTCTACCTACACCATTCTGGCGCACTCCTCCAGGGGGCCTCACCTGAGACACGGACATATCCATCCTTACTGGAGGGCAGATCTGTGCTGCTGTGTCCTCGCACACCTGCTTCTCGTTGGGCCGTTACCTGGCTGTTAAAAGGAGCTGACTGTCAGACCTTCGACACCTGAGTGTCGAGGGTCTGACAGTCTCCTGGTCTCCTCCAAGAATCCTCCATGATCCATCTCCTAGCTTCTTTGAAAGCTCCTCGAAATCCTTTCATGTCTAGCAGTCCCAAGGCTCCTTTCCTCCAATGTGCCCACGCTCCAGCTCCAAGCTCTGCCTGTCCACCCTCCGTCTCTGGCTCCTCCTTCGCTGTTCCCCTTGGATCCCGACATGGGGATTGTGGTTGATACCACGAACACACACAGACATCCTGGACTCTGTTCACTCTCCCTGGTCTCATCTCCACCACCTGAAAGTAAGCCTCAACTGAGATCATTTAAATCATTTCATCTACCTAAATAAAATACTCACCCCTGGACTTCCCTTTTACATTGCTGGATCTTTCATTCCCTCCGTGCAGCTCTCCTGGTTTCTCTGATCATCAAACTAATTGTTTCAATAAATCCTACATTTCACACTTTGGTCTAGTCGTGTTCTGCATATGGGTCAGAAAGTTATACAATAACATGACATAAAGATTTTCGACAACTCATCCAGCAGGTCCCAAGAGAACCTAGAATAAGATATAAAATACTTGTTTCAGTTCAGGTTAGTGTTCATGACTCAACAGAAAATGGCCTCCAAAGGAGAGTTCCAAGCCCGAAACCATTGCTGACCAAAAAGAACTAAGGCCCAAATTATTCTTTGACCTGATCTGGCAAAAGTCAAACTTTTAGGAATTACACTTGAGTAGGACAATCCAAAGCAATCTAAAAATTCCACCTTTGAATGGCTGTTGGGGCATGAGCTTAAACAGGCTCAAAAACAAGTCTCCTTGCCAGTGATAAAATAACTCCTGATGGCATTTGCTGTTTCCAAGAGTGGTCATTTATTAGATTCTCTTCTTTTCTTTAACATGTCCTGTCTGGCAGTGAGGCAGTCAGTGGTAAATTCTCTTCTCAAATAAAGCCAGGTTAGTTTTGATAGCAATTTCTCATCATGACTGGAACCCATTTAAAAATCGTATTGTGTTCACACGGGCTATCTTAGCAAAAGATAAAAATTAGTTCGGGGAGCTTAAACATTTAAGCCAAAACACAAAAATCACCAAAGGGGCAAACACTTTTTCACAATTTAGGAGATTTCTTAATCTCCTGAAGATCTTCTCACATCCTCCCTTCTGGGTATTCACATTCTGTGAAATGTAAATATAGACAGAGATTAACTGATCGGCACAGGAGGACTCCTCCGTAAGCCTGTCATCGTGCCCTCACAGAATCCGTTGGAAACATTTAAGGTCTGTGACTTTATCAAGAAAATCTCTATTCTTTCTAATGCACGCACCACTTGTGAAAAGCTCAGCATTATGAGCCTGAGCAGGTGGTTGAAAGATGCCGGCATTACAAACTGATTTCACGGTACACATAAAGAAAGAAATCAGATAATATTCACAACAGGCTTTATCAGCACTCAACATTCAGATTTCGTCCCATGCAAGCTCAGCAATTCCATTTGATGCAAAACAGGTAACGGAAAAGATTCCTGCCTTTTGGCATGATGTAATAAGATGTTAGCGTGGGAGGAGCACAGACAAACCTGCAGGCACTTAATCCATTAGTGTCTGACCTTCAGGGGTGAACATTTAGACAAATCACTAGGTTCATTGAAGAAAAATACGACATAGTAATGATTTTCTTCTATTTTTAATGTCTTTTTGGGTTACATAACAAACCGATGTAAAGCTGCCCAGACCTGACGAGAATGCACTGAAAGAATGAAAACTTGTGCCAGCTGTCAACGACATTTTTCTTCCATTTTTTTACTCACTTCACTCATCTCTTGTTATTGACACTGAGTCAGAAACTGGCTGCCCCTGCTGATCATGCCATCAACAACACTTTTTTCCAATAGTGCTGAATTTTAAAAGAAAAGCTGAGAACATCCACTGATCCACAAATTCACACACGGGCTGCAAGGTTTAAACACCACAGACTTCATCACAAGGAATTCAAAAAGTGTTCTTATATTTTCTTTGAAACAAAAAATTTAAACTTGAAACTCATAACCTAAAAACATTTTATGATAAATTATGAAATAAACAACCAAAAATGTCTTTGCATCTGTCCAGGGAACATAGCTTTAGTTGATTGTTATTTTGGGATCCAGGGGAATTTGTTGTCCTTAGTCCTACAAAAGTGTAAGTGCAAAAGTAATGCTTTCTCTCATTTTTCTTTAATAAAACAGTTCTAACCTTCCTAGACTTAGTTCTAAAAAATAAGGACAATGTTGTGGAAGGATACACAGAGTTTTATGAGTTTTACAAGTAAGACGTTGCAGGTGTAAATTCTCTTTTCCTACAGGAACCTTGTTAAAACATGCAGAACATTATCAACATACCAGTCTGTGAAAATCTAAAATGATAGCAAGTAATGGGTGTTTTAAGTTTTTGGGTGTGCTTATTTGTGTGTGAGAGTCAGAGAATCTGCTAGAAAAGTTTCCAAGCGGTGGCCAGATGGGGAGCACTGATGATCTTGGGCTGGCAAAACAAAACCATAAGCCAGAACTGAATTTCAGAAGTTTGATTCTCCTCTGGTCATACATATGAGACAGGACTGGGAGTGGGTTGTGATGGCAATTTCTTTTCCTGATCTCAAATTACCCACAAAAACTTAGAATTGAGCACCTGTAAAGGATACATAGAAGACAGAAGCTACTTACATGTCTATAAACTCATTATTAAGGTAACCTAGAGGTCATGCTGTACTACATGTTTTCTCCACTTGTTACTCTTGTGTGACTTCTGAGTCAGTTTCTCAGAAACCTGATCCATAGCTTCCTACAGTCCTTGTCTTTTTTCATACTTCATCCTCCTACTTCACAAGTACATGAGTCAAAGGAGAAAACAGACCCATTCACCCACTTAACCTCAGCAGTCAGCACACAGGCATTATGGCAGTCAAGACCTTCTAAGCAGAACAAAGACATGATAGGGGTGCTTGTGAGGTCAGCTGCAAGTGGGAAACTATTAATCAGTGTTGACCTAAATTGATCTCTGAAGGTCTGGCTAAATTTTGACAAACTTTGCTTTCAGCTCCCACAGAGAGAGCACCATTTACGTTTAGATTTCAAAAATGCTGCATATCTCAAGCAACCACGGTTTCATAGTATTTCCTTTTTATTTACCAGGATAAAATGTCTAGAAACAAAATCTGAACAAAGAAAACACAAATTAACTCAAACTCTAGATCTGCATACAGGCTTCCCAAATAAAAGTTCTTGCTGAAATCTTGTGGAATGAGCTCGGACATGACCAGTAGGCTCCTCTTGGTCCCCCACTCCATACTTTGTAGATAGCGGATGGATGGAATTAGGCTGTCCCTTTGCTAAAGTTAGCCCCCCAATTAGTTCACACTCTAATTAGCTGTGAGAGCAGCAGAGGCATACCAGATTTCCCCGGTGTCCAAAACCCATTTCCCAGCCTGATTTGGGTAAATGAGGTCCTGGCAGAGACATTACAGCATATCCAAAAATTGCATCAAAAGAAAACATAAGCATTCAAATCACACAAAATATTTTGCTGTGGAAAAAGTAAATGAAAAAGATTTTTTCCCCCCTTTGTTGTAAGAAGAGATCTTTTATGGATCTCTTTCATCACATTGTGGTTCAAAGCATGAAAAAGGAGACTACATGAGGCTTTACAAGTAAAATATGGTCAACAGGAAAAAAGAAAAATCCCTTTCATAAGCTTTTCGGTTCTTTGTTTATAGGAATTACTGAACTGCAGCTCCCTGACATATGAAGCAATAATTTATTTAGCAAATATGGCATAATGTCTTTATTATATATGGATTATGTTCTCTGAGAAGAGAACAGTGGATTTTTAAAGTAATGAAATGCACAGTCTCCTCCCCTTTTTTTGGATGAAATGTCCTTTCACTTTTTCTGAGAAATCCTCATGACTGTATTTGCCACACACCCTGATACTACTTTACTAGAAAGGAAGGAAGGTTTGTGGTGAATGTTTCTGCAATATGCAGCTTCATATGTGCTTAAGTGTATGCAAATGACAAGCTACAGGCCCAAGAATGTTTAAGGAATATGAAACAATCAAAGCTCTGTGAAGGCAGTTCAGTTCTGGAAAACAGCTTGGATCATATGCAGCAGGGACCGAAACAATGAAGCGCTCTGGGCTGGTGAGCAGATCAGTGTCAGATGTATCACTTATCATGAACAGGCCCAAATGGCTCACTCGACAGAAACTCTGGACACATTAGACATTTATAAAAGGCACAAGTCATGAGAGGGTCAGCTTGATGCATTCCACTCTGGAGTGAGACAAGGAAAAGTCTGCTATCATCCAAGGTTTTCGATCTGGATCAGTTCTTCTGTCTCAGATTCCCTCTCTCATAGTCCGCTGACCAGGTTACATTGTTAGAGCAAGCTTAAAAGACTGCATTGATAGCCAAGAAACCGACCAGCACAAGTGATACCATACCAGTAAAATGAGTCAACATATTTTGTTCTCAGCAACTGCCAAAATTGCATGCTATAAACCACACATTTTCCACAATCTGGCTCTGTTCTGGAAGTAAATATTTAAAGTTCTCAGCCTCAAACAATATTTTGTAAGAATCTGGTCTCAGAGCAAAGCACAGCAGATCGCACATTGTTATTTCTCTCTCAGTGGTGAAGAAGTTTTCTGGCTTTAAATCAAAGCATGGGAGGTCTGACTGAGGCATTAGAGATTCATGCACTCGTACTCCCCTGAAGGGACGAGAACAGGAATCCCACCCATTTACTGGAAAAAAGGAAACATTCTAAGCAAACCAATCCTGATATAAAGGCTGAAACTTTGCATCTATTTTTTAACAATTACATGTTCTTTAAAAGTATAAAGTCTATTGTTGAGTAATTTATTATCACCCTAATATTAGAAAGAATTTATGGATAATTTTTGGGCTATAAAATTGAAAAAATTGTATAACTGTTCAGATTTTTGGGCGGTCAGATGGAAATTAATAGATTTCCAACTGTTCTAATTTTTAAATGTCTTCTTGTTTTCTCGAAGATGTTTGAGTTGTCCATGTAGGAGCCTGCAAATTACAAATGAACAAAAAAAACACGTTGGTTTTGGTTTTATTTCAGTGGGGATAGCGATGCTCATGTTTTTACCTTTTCAACCATGGTGGTTCATGCTTTATATAAAAATATATTTTATATATATACATATAAATACATATATATACACATTTTGTTGTGGAAACTTACAATCATAAGCCCTCATCTCTACTAAATTGATCTATTTCATGCCAGTCCTTGCTATTCCACCCCTGACCATCCCTTTGGAAAGACCCCATCAATAACTTTGTGTCTCAAGTATCAACCCCAATCCCCCAACAACAGCAAATGGACATACATAAATCTTGGCGACCTGTATACCCAGTGGACACCAGAAATAGTCATGAGGGTAAAGGCACTGCAGTAACTCCCTCATCGCCTAAGACTCCAAAGGACAGACTATCAGCAACTGGGTCATAATTCATTGTTTCTTTCAGTTAGAAAGAAAGAGTATTTTTCCCAAAAGCAGAAACCAAATTATCTTGGATATCTTTGATAATGACTTGCATAACATGCACAAACCACATACAAATTCAAAAAGCAGGTGAATTGATATATTCACAGCTTTATAAAGCAAAGTCATGAGTTGAAAGGGTAAGGCAGTTGTTGCAAGCATGTTTCAGTTAAGACCCTGCGATTTAATCTATTTTCTGAGGCCACAACAATGCCCCCTTTCTCCTCTCTGCCCCAAACTTGATTGGCTGTTCTGCATAAGATTCCAAGCAAAAATAATCCATACCCCTGAACCCCGAACAGCTTTCTCAATACAAAGAAGGACACAGAATTCCACATGTTGACACTTAATTAGTTACACATGTTGAGGCTCATGAAGCATGGGCAAAGCCTCTTCAGGGGTTTGCTGCTATCAGCCTACCCTATACTTTTTTAAATGTTCATGACAACACTCACACAATTAAGTAAAACAAAGCAAGAACAAGCAAGAAAATCAGCAGGCAATGTGTTTTATTAGAGTGGGAAAACCTGAGCGCAAAAATCTCATTTAACAGTTTGGAGAAACACCATGAGCAACGCTTAAAGTTAGGAGTCATTAGGGCGCCCCCATGTGGAACCTTTAGGGAAATGCACAACCTTAATGTTCACACTTAAAAGAAGTACACATAAGATTCTGATATGACACACTTTGTTGCCTCACAGTGATAGCAAACTTTTCAAATTAAGTCAATAAACACAATATGATAATGATTAGTATTTAGCACCCGACTTGCTGTAAAATGAATCCCATCTCTTTAGAATGAGATCGGATTTCAAGGAACCACCAACATAAAATAGTAAGACTAAGAGCTGGTTTTAAGAAACATTCACATCACTACCCGTTTGAAAAAGACAGGTACCTACAGTCATGTAAAAAAAAAGAAAGAAAAATAGGACATCCAACAGACTGTGTATTTTTCTATTGTATGGAGAGAGCGGCAATTTGGATTTCCAGGTTGGATTTCAAGATTTGACATAATGACATATATACTATTGTTATAATTCATCAGGTCTGTAGCAGTGTAAACAGAAGGCGTGATGTGTGAGAGGAAGATAGAATGTGGCATTTGTTTTTTGAGTGTGAGCAGTTAGAGGATTTTATCAAAGTTAACAATACTGAAAAAACCCCACTGAACCTCATTGACTAATACAATTATATAAGAATGTGAGATTATAAGGCTTATGAGTATGGTAAAGGATTATGAGAGGTCTCAAAAAATACTGTCAACATGCCCAGTGCTACTAGTCCCAGCAAGTTCACCTGCAGAGCAGACAGCAAGATGAGGAAATAAATCCAAATCAGCTTTATTGGTAAAGATTGTGCACACAAACAAGGTATTTGACTTTGGTTCCACTTTGCTCTTAATATGGGCAAGGTAAGGCAATTTCATTTGTATAGCACACTTTCAACAACAAGGTAATTCAAGGTGCTTTATTTACATGATTAAGTGGTAAAATAAAAATAGCAGTAAAACACAGACAAAGCATATATAGTAAAAACAGCAATAAAGCAAGGACACGCAGATAAACCAAAACATTAAAAAGCATATAATGTAAAAACAACAGTAAAGCAAGAAGCATACACAAAACATAATACAGGTCCTTCTCAAAAAATTAGCATATTGTGATAAAGTTCATTCTTTTCCATAATGTAATGATAAAAATTAAACTTTCATATATTTTAGATTCATTACACACCAACTGAAATATTTCAGGTCTTTTCTTGTTTTAAAACTGATGATTTTGGCATACAGCTCATGAAAACCCAAAATTCCTATCTCAAAAAATTAGCATATTTCATCCGACCAATAAAAGAAAAGTGTTTTTAATATAAAAAAAGTCAACCTTCAAATAATTATGTTCAGTTATGCACTCAATACTTGTTCGGGAATCCTTTTGCAGAAATGACTGCTTCAATGCGGCGTGGCATGGAGGCAATCAGCCTGTGGCACTGCTGAGGTGTTATGGAGGCCCAGGATGCTTCGATAGCGGCCTTAAGCTCATCCAGAGTGTTGGGTCTTGCGTCTCTCAACTTCCTCTTCACAATATCCCACAGATTCTCTATGGGGTTCAGGTCAGGAGAGTTGGCAGCCCAATTGAGCACAGTAATACCATGGTCAGAAAACCATTTACCAGTGGTTTTGGCACTGTGAGCAGGTGCCAGGTCGTGCTGAAAAATGAAATCTTCATCTCCATAAAGCTTTTCAGCAGATGGAAGCATGAAGTGCTCCAAAATCTCCTGATAGCTAGCTGCATTGACCCTGCCCTTGATAAAACACAGTGGACCAACACCAGCAGCTGACATGGCACCCCAGACCATCACTGACTGTGGGTACTTGACACTGGACTTCAAGCATTTTGGCATTTCCTTCTCCCCAGTCTTCCTCCAGACTCTGGCACCTTGATTTCCGAATGACATGCAAAATTTGCTTTCATCCGAAAAAAGTACTTTGGACCACTGAGCAACAGTCCAGTGCTGCTTCTCTGTAAGCCCAGGTCAGGCGCTTCTGCCGCTGTTTCTGGTTCAGAAGTGGCTTGTAGCCCATTTCCTGCACACACCTGTGCACGGTGGCTCTGGATGTTTCTACTCCAGACTCAGTCCACTGCTTCCGCAGGTCCCCCAAGGTCTGGAATCGGTCCTTCTCCACAATCTTCCTCAGGGTCCGGTCACCTCTTCTCGTTGTGCAGCGTTTTCTGCCACACTTTTTCCTTCCCACAGACTTCCCACTGAGGTGCCTTGATACAGCACTCTGGGAACAGCCTATTCGTTCAGAAATTTCTTTCTGTGTCTTACCCTCTTGCTTGAGGGTGTCAATGATGGCCTTCCGGGCAGCAGTCAGGTCGGCAGTCTTACCCATGATTGCGGTTTTGAGTAATGAATCAGGCTGGGAGTTTTTAAAAGCCTCAGGAATCTTTTGCAGGTCTTTAGAGTTAATTAGTTGATTCAGATGATTAGGTTAATAGCTCGTTTAGAGAACCTTTTCATGATATGCTAATTTTTTGAGATAGGAATTTTGGGTTTTCATGAGCTGTATGCCAAAATCATCAGTTTTAAAACAATAAAAGACCTGAAATATTTCAGTTGGTGTGCAGTGAATCAAAATATATGAAAGTTTAATTTTTATCATTACATTATGGAAAAGAATGAACTTTATCACAATATGCAAATTTTTTGAGAAGGACCTGTACATCAAAGCATTACTCAAAGGCAGCTCTAAACAGATACGTTTTTAGTTGGGATTTTAAATAACTGTGTTTCAGCAGCTTTCCAGTTGTCTGGAAGTTTGTTTCAACTGCTGTTTTAAACATAAGTATAGACATTTAGAAGAAATGTCGACCTAAAAAAAAACAGATAAACAGCATTTGTGAGGCTTAAAAACAAAGCTGGACAAGCAGTAGAAAACGTGTAAGAAATGATACATAATACAAACAAAAGACTGACTGACTGAGAGTCTACACCAACAATCCAAACAATAAAATAAACATTTAAAAGACCTTTAGAAATCCAAATAAACTATTGATCCGGACTATTTTAAATTATTACAAAAAAGTTATTCTCCTTAGACAAAAAATGTAAAGCAAAGACACTTTTTTTGAGAATGCAACACACATTTTATTAGAATTCTTTCATCTTAACTTGTAAATTTCTAGTGGCAAACAAGCCATAATTTTACCAATCATTAAATTTTAAAAACTCCTCTGGCCTGTAATACAGTTTTTCTGAATTGCTAAAACAAATTTCTAGAAACCTCCACCCATTTTCTCAAAACCTTAAACACATATCCATAAATGTTAACAACATTCACCAAACCACAGACTTTTATTTGTCAAAATCAAACTTTCACCTCCAAACCAGTCATTGTGTGTTCAAAACCAAACACTGTGCTCACCTCATACACACAGCAAGTAAAATGCATTCACCACAAAACATTCATTAGACACTCCATCAAATAATTGAAGACACAGCATCCAGTGATGTAGTTAACATTAATATTTTATATATTATAAGATTATTTTAAGTATTTAACAGAAAAAAATATTTTGATTATAGTGATATGAAGTGCTGAATGTAGATAACAAAAATAAATAAAACAAAATAAAAACACCAAAATAAAAACCACATGTAATTCACAGATTCACAATAGTATAGTATAGTTGGCTGAATTTCATCAGTAATGACTGTTCATGGTCCTCCTTGTCCCCTTCCTCCTCTTCCACCACCTCTTCTAACATGGACTCTTCCTCCTCTGCCTCTCTGCATGTGTCATCCATTGTAGAAGCACATGTGCCCCCTGTGAACTCTGAACTAACTTTTATCCTGCCTAATTGGTCCAATCACATCACCAGATACATGTGTACTGAATTTTGAGTTGCTATGTTTAAAAGATGACAGCTGGGTTTTAGTTGTGTTCGCATTTTGCCGTCAGTGTTTACAGTTTTACAGTGTTGAGGGTTTGGCCAAAATAGTCTTTGATTCGAAAAAGTAGTTTAGGCCACTGAGAATTTGGTTTAGAGAAGGGAATTTAGTTTTTTAGCAATTCAGAAAAACTGTAAATTCAAACTTTCACTTCAAAGTCAATCATCATATGTTCAAAACCAAACACTGTGTTCACTTCATACACACAGCAAATACATATATTCACCACAGAACATTTGTTACGCACTACATCAAATAATTAAAGACAGCATCCAGAGCATGTGGTTGCAGGAACTATTTTAAAAGGATTTAACAAAAAAAATATTGTGATTAGAGAGATATAAAGTGCTGAATGTAGATAACAAAAATAAATAAACAAAACTAAAATAAAATCACCAAAAATAAAAACAAC
The DNA here is from genome assembly GCA_963556495.2 of Valencia hispanica. Lineage (NCBI taxonomy): Eukaryota > Metazoa > Chordata > Actinopteri > Cyprinodontiformes > Valenciidae > Valencia > Valencia hispanica. Next base: position 31,775,901 of record OY747719.1, read on the forward strand.
ATTATTGTAATTCACAGATTCACAATAGTGTAATATAGTTGGCTAAATTTCATCAGTAGGCTAATGGCTGTTTATGGTCGTCCTCCACCCTTCCACCTCGTCCACCACCTCCCACATTGACTCTTCCTCTTTTTCCTCTCCTTATGTGTTTATCCATTATAGATGCATATGTGCCACCTGTGAACTCTGAACTGACTTTTATCCCGTCCAATTGGTCTGATCACATAATCTGATACATGTGTGCAGAACTTTGAGTTTCTTTGTGTAAAAGATGACAGCTGTATTTTAATTGTGCTCATAATTTTCCTACCAGTGTTTACAGTTTTGCTATACAAGTGTGAAATGTGTTTAGTGACTGAGAATGTGTTTAAGGTTTTGAAAAAATGAGTGGTTGAGGTTGTCAAATTGTGTCTAAGTATCTGAACAGTGTTCAAAGTTTGGCCAAATCAGTATTTGATTAAAAAAATATGTATAGGTCACTAAGAATTTGGTTTAGAAAATGGAGTTGACTATTTTAGCAATTCAGAAAAACTGTAATAGGCCAATAAGTATTTAACTGGCATTTTTGAAGGGTTTGGAGGAGGTTGTGGCCCACCAATTACTGAGGCACCAAAATCAAACAATCATTTACATCTTTTACAATTTCCCTTACAATCTCATAATTCTTCAGGCAGCAAAATGCTTCTGTATTACAGTAAATATGGGCCAACCTGATCAGTGTAAAATAGCTGCAGTTTAAACTAATACTTTTCTTCAGAAATGGTCAAGTATGTTTTTTAAAGATAAGTTTACAGTGGTTTTTATCATATATTGTAAGGCATGCAATTAAATAATTTTTATAAGTGGTCCAAAAGTGTTTTTGCAAAATAAAAAAAATCAGTACTGGGGTAACTCAAAGCGTAGTTTTTGGCCCACTTCTTTATAGTGTATGAATAAAAGATTTGTGGTATTTGTGCCCTGGTGCAGGTTTTCAGTTGTATGCTGATGATACAGTACTGTATGCAGCTGGTGAGTAAATGTGAGAGAGAGAGAGAGAGAGAGAGAGAGAGAGAGAGAGAGAGAGAGAGAGAGAGAGAGAGAGAGAGAGAGAGAGAGAGGCTAAAGCTGCTGTCCCATGGGCAGCGCTTCTGAAAGTGGATAATTAAAGGTCTAATGTTTCACCCCCACTCTGGAACACTTACATTCTGAGGGTTGAAAGACCTTGGTTGCTCATCAACAACAACGGAAACCAGTAAGAGCTGATTTTAGTTTATCAAAAATATATTTATAAAACTAAATGTATTTTAACTTTATATATTTATAAATAATTTTTTTTTCACTCTAATACATTCTAAAAACAAAGAAACAAGCAAAGTTATAGGTATGTTAATTTTTGTGTGGCTTTTTTTGTTATTATTTAATCATAGGACAACTAATAATTTGTAGTGTAAGGTGTTTCAATGAAGTTTGGTCAGATCAAGTAAACCTGACAATTTGTGAAATATGTAGGATTTTATAAAAGTTCCATTACTGTCTCAGTACTGAAACTATTCCATTGTAAAAAACAAAAACAAAAAAACAATACAACAAGAATGAACATCTATAATAAAATATCTTCTTGTTTCTGGATTGCAATATATGACTGTAATATATGACTGCAATAGATGTAATAGACTCAATTTTTTTATTCTAATGCAAACATTATCTGATTTTTCAGTAATTGTAAGTGGGACCAAAATGTTTGTCACAAACGAATTATTCCTTTAGATTTAACTTTAAAGTTCAAATGTCTATATTTTGAGCCACTCAGAGATTAAGAAGAGTTTCCCCTGACGATGGCCTCCTCAGAGCAAGTTGTTGTGTTTTGATAAGAGGTTTGGGGAGGTGAGGTCATCATGTAGACTCCTTATCTTTACAGACATTTAAAGGGTAGGTTCTTCTGCTGGCTCTTTGAACATGCTTTAGGACACGTGGATTTTAATTATTGCTTTGTTTGAGTTTGCTTGTTTCTCTTGTTTGAAAAATTCATGCTTTGATCAAGGAAAAATACTTGGGAGTGTACAACCTAAAAAGTTCTCTCAGATTTGTTGTTACAGTTGCAGGTTCAATTCAAATACATTTCTTTTTTATACATAAAATATGTTTTAATACTACTACCTTGTTTGGACTAAACTGTATTTGATTGAGGGCACCCTATATTCTATTGTTTCTTTTTTTAAAGTACTGATAAGGCAAGGCAGGGCAAGGCAATTTTATTTGTATAGCACACTTTTAACAACAAGGTGATTCAAGGTGCTTTACATGATTAGAGGTAAAATAAAAACAGCATTAAAACACAAAGCATATAAAGTAAAAACACCAATAAAGGAATAAGCACACACAGATACTTCAATGCATTAAACAGCAAGAAACATAAACAAAACATGGTACAACAAAGCATTACTCAAATGCAGCTCTAAACAGATACGTTTTTAGTTCTGATTTAAAAGAACTGTGTTTCAGCAGCTTTGCAGTTTTCTGGAAGTTTGTTCCTGATTAGAGGAGCATAGAAACTGAAAGCTGCTTCTCCATGTTTGGTTCTAATTCTAGGGATGTTGAGCAGACTGGAATGGTCTGGTGGGTTGGTATGGTAACAGCATATCTTTAATATACTTTGGTGCTAAGCCATTCACTGATTTATAAGCAAGTAAAAGTATTTTGAAGTCTATTCTCTGAGCTACAGGGAGCCAGTGTAAGGACTTTAGAACTGGGGTGATGTGCTCTACTTTCCTGGTTCTAAGAGAGAGCAGGAAATTGAAAATACTAAATTGTACTTTTTCAGGATTTAGAAATACATAAATGGCCTGGCAATGTCCCATTAAAGCTACAAACAGCAATGCATTTTATTTGGACTTTATTCTTAAGACCACCACATCGCCACAGCTCCTCCATAGTTAACATGGGTCTATTGACTATTTTGAATAACACTCTCCTTGCCCACCCTGTCAGCTTAGGCATGTGTTGTTAGGTTTGCGTTTTTTCCATAGTCTTTTCATTTTTGGATCAGGATTGCTGTGTGAGATGTTCAAAGCTTAGAATATTGTTTAAAAACTGAGCCTGCTATGAACTCTTCCACATCTTTTTCGCTGACATGGTTTGTGTGGTTGTTCACTAATATTCTCTAACAAAAACCTCTGAGTCCTTCAGATATCAGATGTATATAGAGTGAACGGACAGAATTGCACACAGTTGGGCTTTGTGTACTCAATAGATTACTTCTAAAGACATGTGGGTTCATCAGATTTTATTTAGGACTATCAGAGTAAATGAGTAAAAATCCAAATATTTTGAAGTTTGTAACTCAATTGTTGCAAAAGGTGAAACAGTTAAAGGAGTAGGTTTTTGCAAGGCAGTGTGAATCCTTTCCACTCTGAAAGCATCTGCAACATAACCTTAAAGTAACTGATGTGACTGTAATTCCTTCACAGTTCACAGGGGTTATCCTCACAGTAGAGCAGAGGTCACTATACACTGTGTGAGTGCATTAAGGCCACCCGCAGGCGGCTCTACCAGGACGGGGTTAATCTTTCTCCTCAGACAGGCTGTGGAGGCAATGCTTGGGCTCGATGCCCAAAACTGGATTACGGTTCTTTTGCATGGCAGTGAAAGGGCACTTGGACAGAAATACACTGACACCTGTGCACAAATGCACTGAACACGCAGGTGCACAAGGGAATGAGATTACTCAGAATGGCCTCTTTCCTCCACTCTGTAAGGGGATAAACTCCTCACTATCTAATAGAGTCAAAGGGAGCAGAAGTGATCCTGCTACTTTACAGTTCTTTCTCTGTATTCCAGTCATTTTAACCTTTCATTGTTTTTCTGAGAAGCTAAATGATTCCTTTTATTTTCAGATATCTTTTTCAGTGAGATCTGACTGCACTACTGGTTGATTGAGAAGTTCTGCATCAGGAGGATGGAGAAAGAGTCGAAATCAGAGGCAAATCAGAAGGAAGAGATGGAAGCCCAGAAAGAGGCAAAGGAAGATTCAGAGCCCGAATTCAAGTTGCTGTCACTGGACAACTCCAACTTCGACACCCTTGTCCAGGACACGTCAGAGTTTGAGGTAGCCGCAGACCGTCTGGAGCAGGTGCTGAAGAGCATGGAGACACTACTGACCGACGTGGAGGACCTGAGGAGCCAGTGCAGCTATCAGGCCTCTGAGCTCATGCAGGCAGCGGCAGACCTGAAGCAGCAGCAGGAGGAGCTGAAGGAGAGCTATGCTGAGATGGCCCGAGAAATGCAGGACATAGTGGACTCGGTGGAGGAACTGTTCAGCACCAAGAGCGCCTTTGAAGCCAAGGAGAAGGAAATGCAAAAACTGAGCCGGCAGTTTTGAGAGATTGGAAGGGATGGACCTTGTTTTCAGTTGTGGGATAAATGGACTGTGTGGGGTGGTGGCTTGGACAATTTTAAGTTGTTGACACATGAAAAAAAGGCTTGTTTTATGTGAAGATTGTTATTTTTGGTCTATATCTGACAACCACAATGTGTGAAAATCTATTTGTGACATATTTAAATCTATATGAATAAACTTGATCCATAACAATGGTATTTGTTGTGAACACCATTGTCTAAATTTGTGTATTGTTGCAATTGCCGTGCACTCAGATGTACATTTAAGACCCAGCTTTACCCCAGTTTGTGTTTTTTAATCATGCTTTGATTCAGCAAATAATACATCTTGATAGCTTTGGAGGTTTAAGATTAGAGTTTAATGTTTTTTTACCCAGAGAAACACAAGAATGCTGGTGTCTTCTGGCTTCCCTTGATATATGTTTCACACTCTGGGGTTTCTTATAAGAAAAGGAAAACATTACTTTTATGCTTCGGTTGGTTTATTTTAGTATACTAAAATAGTATACTAAAATAAACCAACCGAAGCATAAAAGCAATGTTTTCCTCACAGTTTCACTGCTGTGACTTAATGGACTGTGTTTAGTGGTTATGAGATGTGTGAAAGGGACAATCAGTGGTCAGAATGGCCTGTAAAAAAAGTAGGGGAATAAATCAATGAGAAGCAATGGAACGTGTTTTAGGCTATATTTTACTTTATGTATTTTAGATGGATTTTTAAGCATTTACTAATGATTGTTTAATCTGCAACAATTACATGTGCAACCAATAAATGTTAGGTGTCAGAATGCTATTGGGCTCCTTTTCAACTTTTTCATCTGGTGTGTAGAACATTTTTATTTATAATTTCTGCAAAAAAGATATGAAAAATCTATAATAGAAAACAAAATTTGTAAAGTTTTCAAATATCTTTATACAGGATTATAAAAGAGTGTTTGTTTTTTATTTGTTTATCCCACCTAAATGTTTCAGACATCAACTGAATAAATACAAATACAGTTTCCAAATTATGGTTTGATTTAAAAGCAATCCAAACCAACCTGTCCATATTTGAATAAGTAATTTCCCCCTTGAATCTCATAACAACTTTTGCCACCAACGAAGGCAACAACTGGCATCAATCAATTGCCATACCTGGCATTAAGTATTTTAGATAAATATGAACTGATGTTTTTCCACTGTTCTTTCAGAATTGTTTCAATACAGCCACATTTGAGGATTATTGACCCTGAATGAACTGCTAAAGTTTTGCCACAGGATCTCTGGACTGAATTTCAGATTTTGATTAGACCCCTCTAAAACTTTCATTTTGATTTGTTGAGCCATTCAGAGGTGGACAGGTTCAGATCATCATTTTTCGGTATAAGCAAAGTGGACTGGAGAAGTTATGATTTAACATTCACCTTTAGGATGAGCTGCTAGAGATAAAAATCCATGTCTCCATCAATTAAAGCAGGTTATCCAGGTCCCATAGAGGCAAAACAGCTTCAGTTCATCAGTTCATTGCCATTTTGTATGAAGCCCTCGGATAAAGGCTGTCAGTATGATTTGGTGGAGTCCAAGGGTAGGTCTTTCCACTATGATAGATGATGATGATTTTCTTTCTTATCTGCTTTTAAATTTATGTGGATTGTGGTATGATCTGTTTCTTTTTAAAAATTTTAACCTAAATCATCTGGTCAGACAGGATCTATTTAAGTGATTTCTCGCTTCTACAGGTCAGGCAATAATCAGGCCTGGGTGCCGCTAATGATAATAAACCAAAGAATATGGTTAATCTCAGGTAATCATGATTTAGCAAGAAGTGCAATTATGTTTTCTAATGGGGTTAAGTTGGTTTGCATTGCTATAACCCTTAATGAATCAAATAATTTAAAAACTGTATTTTATGTTTACTCTGGTTATCTTTCATTTGAAAAAATAATCTCTAAATGATATGAAACATTCAAGGTGTATGCAAGCCTGCATATAAGGGTGCAAATACTTTTCATGGGCTGTATATAAATACTGTTTTAAACGGAAGCTAAAAAAAACTTTTTTTCGTAAAAAAGAAAAACCAAGTCTTCTTGTATGGTTGAAACTTGACACTTTCTGGGCTGTGGTTTGGCAAGCAGACCAGATGAGAAGATAGAAATCAGTGTGTTTGTGCCTTTTTTCATCTTGTAGATCCACGTTCTTCTGTGGTGCTGATCTACCAGCTAAAGAAGGTAAGACTGCTTTAACATTTTCACCTATTTTTTGCATATTTGCATTTATTCAGCAACACAAAATAAATCACTTCCAGAAGTTGATGAAGATGATGGTGTACTAGTTCCGACAAAGTTATGTGTATGCTTGTATGTCTTTGCATTGAATTTTAAATTATTTAGCAGTTATTCTCATTAGCAGTTTATGAAAGGCTTTTGGTAAACATGAACATCCTGCAAGTCCTTGGCATCCTGCAGCTGGTTGTTCCTGCTTTTACAGTAAGCCTTATTTTTGACATGATTATTAAAATACAACTAACTGCATGTTTGTGTCAGTACAAGTGAAAAAATAAACCTACCACATGTGCACTGCAAAACTTTTTTATAACAAAGTAGTAAGTGCTTTTCATGTACTGTATATTTGTCTAGCATGTTGAAGTATTTTAGAGGAGAATTACACAATAAAAATGTGTTTTGAATTGTTGCATTTTTGTATTTACAACATGATACTGCTAGTTATCTCTATGAGGGTACCACTTTATCTGCATCTTTTCTCAACTGTCATCAGCTAAAGAGATATTGTGTGGTTAGAAGAATCCATCCATCCATCCATCCATCCATCCATCCATCCATCCATCCATCCATCCATCCATCCATCCATCCATCCATCCATCCATCCATCCATCCAAATAAAAAAGCCACGTTGACACAGCGTGTACACAATCCCACTCAGAAAGGCCACATTTGGGTACTGACTCGCCGTTCAACTGCTACAAACCAAAGCCTCACCATTCAACTGTTTGAAATCAACAGAAACACGTTATTGTTCAGTCAGTTAATCTACTTTTTCTAAGTTTTAGATTTTACCTTTTAAACTTAAAGTTCCTCTTTATTTTGACTTACTCACATTTTGGATAAATTCTATGAACAATACTAATTCCTTTAGACAAGGCTTTGTTTTCCTCAAATCATTACAGTCCAAATTAGCCAAGATTATGAGAAAATTACACGTCAACAAAAATCCCTTCAAATTTTACAAAGGTCTCTAACTTGTTTTAAGAGTTTTAAAAGTAAAGTGTGCTTTTCGTGTCATCACAGAAGTGATTGTGATTATATGTCAAGGAGCAAGTTTATATATTCATTATGCAACACACAGGGGTTGGTTTGTGGTTTCAAGTTCCAGCTTCTATTTTAGTCTGATTGTGCTCTCACACTTTGTCTTGTTGGTTTGTGGTGGCTTGGATTTGATGCAAGGGAAGCAGCATGTGTTCCAGAGGTAGCATAAGGAAACTGCATTTACATTTTTCATTTATGCATTTATTTTGGCAGCTGACACAGCCAGTAAATGACTACTGGGGAGAATTTGGGGCCTATGGTCCCTGCAGCCGTACCTGCGGCACCGGAGTGGCAATGAGAACAAGGAGATGTATTACTTCAAGGTAGGACCTTTCAATACTCACAGTGAGACTGATATAATATAATATAATATAATATAATATAATATAATATAATATAATATAATATAATATAATATAATATAATATAATATAATATAATATAATATAATATAATATAATATAATATAATATAATATAATATAATATAATATAATATAATATAATATAATATAATATCTCTCTTTCAGGACAGATGGAGGCCACAACTGTGTAGGATCCTCCAAATCTTTCCTCACCTGTAATACACATGTAATTACATTTACTCCTTTAATAAAGACTGTGCTCACAGAAACACAATGCAAAATATTTGGATATACAGCGCTTTCTTTTTCGCTATGACAGGCTTGCCCAGTCGGATCAAGAGATTTCAGGGAGGAACAGTGCTCAGAGTTTGACAGGATGGACTTTCAAGGAAAACGACACACATGGGTGCCCTATTATGGAGGTATAGTCTCTGTTACACGCTCTTCAAAAGTATCATCCCAATCAAGAAGAAAGAAAAAAAGTTTTACATAACTTTCTGCTTTAAAGCCTCTGTATTTAATACATATGGGATTAATATTGACACATTTCTGTTGCATAAAGGTTTAAGTAAAATTATAAAGATTGATTAGTATTCCAGGAATGAGGCGGGGAAAACATTTGATTCTGGGTTTTGTTGATTAATTGCTTTAATGTTCCAGCTTCTAATCCATGTGAGCTAAACTGTGTACCAAGGGGAGAAAACTTCTTCTACCGCCACAGACCCACAGTGGTAGATGGGACTCCTTGCTATGTGGGGCGCACTGATATCTGTGTGGATGGAGTCTGTCGGGTAAGATTTGAAGCCCAGATTAATTCTGTATTAATAAAGTATACTATTTTAAAAAGTAACCTTTTTGTATCTCTCCACACAAAAAATGTGTTTTGAGGAATCCACACTCCAGATTTTGACTTTTGGTGATTTAATTTTGGGATGACAAATTTGTTTCTAAAACTAGATTTAATGTTTATATCTGAAACCTTATTTTTCCATCTGGAAGATTTCACATGTAAATATATTGCTTTCCTTTTCCAGTTATTGGACCACAGAGAGTTTATGGGTTTGGATAACGACACAATCTCAGTCCACTCCTCTGCTCCTGTTGCTGTTGCCCCACATCCAAGAGACACACGCACGTACATCTACAGGGCCGGAGTCTACGGAGAGTGCTCTGCCACTTGTGATGGAGGCATGCAATACCGCAGCGTGGAGTGTTTGGTTCAGGACCCGTCAAACCCCCATGTGGTTGATGAGTCATACTGCATCACCCAGCGCCTGCAGAGGCCACAGAGTCAACAGGCTTGCAACATGCACCCATGTGCTGCAGCAGAGTTTAGCGTCTCCAGCTTCAGTGTGGTTTGTATCTCACAGTATGGGCCTTCGATGAATATCATATAAGTTAGAGTAAAGTTAAGGCTTTGCAATTTTTCCGTGTGTCAGTCTTTGACTTTCATTCTCAGTGCCTTAGAAGAGTGTTTGTACCACTTAACCAAATACAAATCTGAAAAGTGTTGTGTGCATTTGCATTAAGCCTGTTCTCCTGCTGGAAGGTGAACTTCCTCCTCTATGACAGGTTTTCTTACAGGATTGCCATGCTCTAATTAGCTTTCCATCCCTGTTGAAAAAAAAAAACATTTCCACATCATGATGCCGACACTACCATGTTTCACCATGGCTGTGATGTGGAATTTCCGTTTACTGCCCGTCACACCATTTTGCATGTATGCCAGAAAGTTTTGCTTTGATCTCATCTGAACAAAACATCTTTTTCAATGTGTGTGTTGTGTTCCTTTCATGACTGGAAGCAAAATGCTAATGGGAAATCCTATGATTTTTCTTCCAACAATGAAATTCCTAATGTAAATTGCCAGGTTTGTTGAGTGCATCTCATCTGAGCTGTGGACAACCATAGAAAACAAACCTCTTAGGCATTTACAAACCAGATGTATTTATGCTGATATTAAATTACTCACAGGTGGACTGGTCACTAATTCTATAACTTCTGAACTTCAGAATTTATCACAGTAAAGGGGAAAAAAAATTATTTGTGAAAAATATGAAAACCATCTTCCAATGTACTTTGATTATGCCACTACACAATTGTATTGTGTTATGTATTGTATAATGTTAATCTATAATGCAAATATATCAATGACGTGAACACAGTCTGAGAAATTATAGGGACATTGATGCATTTACAGGGCACTGTAATTGACAACCCAAATTTGGCAGTAAATAAATTTGGTAATAATAAGATACATGGATAGGCGATTTTAATCTATGATTGCCTTTGATTGTCAGTGTTCAGTGACCTGTGGGGAAGGGCAACAGACAAGGGAGGTGGTCTGTGTGGGAGCAAGAGGAGAACATCAGTCTGATCACGCCTGCAGAGGACTGGCCCGACCTGCTTCTGTCCAGACCTGTCGCCGACCTGCCTGTCATAAGCAGATCTCCTGGCATGTGACAGAGTTTGGACTGGTAAGTTTGGAGAAAAGTCTCTGTGATTAAAAAGATTTTCCATCTGTATGAGTATTTCAACTTTAACAACTCCTTTTAAATCTGTAGTGCTCTAGAAGCTGTGGAGGTGGTGTGAGAGAGAGGAAGGTTGGCTGTTTTGATACAGATCTAAATCCTTTCCCCGAGGATCAATGTGGATTTGATAGCAGACCCATATCTGTCGAAACATGCAATTCACAGCCCTGTAATAGAGCACAAAGTGAGCCAAATGTTAACTGTGGATGCGTTTTGGTTTGAATATTTGTGTTGTTCAGCCATTATAGCCTTCTTTCTCTCCAGCGGTTCCAAGCATTCAAAACTCTGGGGCAGATAGAAGCACTATACGGTTTGTGCCACATGTTCCAGGGGAACAGTCAGGTTTGTTACATTTTATATCTTTTCATTTCCTTTTCTTGTCTGCATGCTTAAGCTCTATAAATTCTTGGTATATTCAGGAGAAAAAAAACACACAAGCAAAAAACATGAAAAACTAATTCTGTGTGAGAGGTCAAAAATTGTTTGGGGCCATCTGCTGGCCTGGGGGCCCTAAGAAATATATTAGTTTGCTTGGGCAAGCTCTGGGTCAAATTCATAATTTAAAATCTATGATTAATATCAGACTTATCAACAACTTTCTGCAAGAATATAATTTTCAATTTACATTAAGTGATTTTTGCCCCTCCGTCTCTACTTCATCTTGTTATATTTATTAAGCAAAAATGTTATTTCCAGTGCTGATTGTAAATACTGGCTTTAAGAACAGAGACATCCAATGACATTGGTATACTACCCTCTTGTGTTAGGTCCCCCTTGTGTGCAGTCATTATACGGATGCTGTCCTGATGGCCAAACACCTGCAAGTGGACCCAGGAATCAGGGCTGCACACAAGATGATTGTGTTCGTAGCAGGTAACGTGCTCTCTGCATTCTGCCTTTTAAAACCAGCATTTGACTTAAAGTAAGTTGTTTTGTACCAGTGAAATCTTTTGCATAACAAAAAAACTTTCTCTTTCTCAGATATGGCTGTTGTTTAGATGGAGTGACACCAGCTCGAGGGTTTGGAATGGCTGGATGTCCTGAGTACCAGGTACCTGGGGTAAGACTCAAATTCGGTCGATCTGGTTAGACAATTACATTTTAACTTTGCAGTGTTTTTGTGTGGATGTTGATGGTAAACTTGCTTAGAAGTCACTTCCCTGGACTTTAGTGCGTCAGGCCATACACTGCCACCTACTTGGCAACCAGTGTAAGTTCCCAATAAATATCTTCAAGTAGTGATCCTACAACAAGAGTAACTTTAAATAATCATTAAGGACAAACTTATATTTGTAAGAGTTCAAAGTATTATTTCATGTTGAGCGTACATTTCTTTTAATGTTTAAAAAAAGTGCACATCATACATCACTGGCTGTATTTTAACTGACATTCTTAACTGTTTGTCTTCAGATAATTTTGTGAGTAGTCTACTTGTAATATGTGTTTCTCGTACTACAATTTAAAACCTAACTTTGCAAATTATTAAATTTCTAATGCTAGAATTTGTTCAATAAACGTTTTATGATCAAATCGCCTGACACTATTTGTTTTGTTGACAGGGTTATGACAGCAACTCCATTCATCTAAGAGAGACGCTTACGTACATCTACAGGGCAGGAGTCTATGGAGAGTGCTCGGCCACCTGCGATGGAGGTGTGCAGTACCGCAGTGTGGAGTGTTTGGTTCAGGACCCATCAAACCCCAGAGTGGTGGACGAGTCTTATTGCATCGCCCAGCGTCTGCAGAGGCCACTGAGTCAGCAGGCTTGTAACACGCACCCTTGTGCTGCTGCAGAGTACAGTGTCGCCAGCTTCAGTGTGGTTTGTATCTTACTCCATATTATGGTCTAACTGTCACACATTGATGCACCGTCACCCTAAACTAGACTTATGTGAAACTTTGACATGAAGCAATGTTTTTTTTTCCAGAGCAATATGGTCTTAATTACTCAGTTCTTACTAAAATGTTGTTTGCTTACATCCTTTAGAAAGTTTTCAATTTTTTCAGCTGAGAGAATTTTCTATGTTTCTATAAATGTAGATTTCTCATGTCTTGCAAGTCACGATAATTTCTAATGGTTTGTCCTTGATAATAAATGCATTTACAGGACTTATGCTGTAACCATATTGACTAATAATAACAAAAGATGAATGGATTTACATTATCAGGATCTGTTCTTGCCTTTGTCAGTGTTCAGTGACTTGTGGGGAAGGGCAGCAAACAAGGGATGTGGTCTGTGTGGGAGCGAGAGGGGAAAACCTGTCTGACCATGCTTGCAGAGGACTGGCCCGACCTGCTTCTATCCAGACCTGCCGCAGACCTGCTTGTCACACGCACATTACTTGGCATGTGACAGAATTCGGACTTGTAAGTTAAAGGAAAAAATTCCTTGCAACCTTATTGCAGCTGTTATGCCTACCTTTGTATTCTCTATCGCTTGTCCCTGCAGTGCACCAGAAGCTGTGGAGGTGGCGTGAGAGAGAGGAAGGTTAGCTGTTTTGATACAGATCTCAACCCCTACCCAGAGGGCCGATGCGGAGCCACTACTAGACCTCCTTCCGTGGAGTCATGCAACGTACAACCCTGTCCAGGAGTGCAGAGTGAGAAAAACGTCTTTTGAGATCTTCTGCTTTGGATTTATTTCTTCTGCTAATTTTTTTATGTTTCTTAAGCGGTTCCAAGTGTCCAAAACCCAGGGACTGGAGGAAGCCCAAGAAGATTTGTACCACATGTTCCAGGAGATCCTTCAGGTATGTAGAGTATACTATATGTTTTTTGAAAATGTCATTCTCCCTCTCAGCATGCAATTATTCCTTATGTAAAGGTAAACGATTAAGCAGAAAAAGAGTGAATATACACACTGTTTTCTATTGAATTCTGTATTCACTAAACATATCCAAACATCTGTAACATTTAAACAAGATCAAAACAAATAGCCTATGGCATTTTGAAATGTTTACAACAAGTACCTTAATGCTGTGTTTGATCTAATGTTTTTTTGGTTTAGTTTCAAGGACAGACACATACAGGGAGCGGGATCCCTACCCTCCTGTGTATGGTCCTCACTGTGTGCAGTCATTATATGGCTGCTGTCCTGATGGCCATACCTCTGCAACTGGACCCAGAAACCAGGGCTGCCCACAACACGACTGTGCTCAGAGCAGGTAACTTGCTGTCTTCATCTGATCTTTAAAACCACTTAATGACATACAGTACCATGATCAATTTCTAACAGAAAAAAAACTGCTCATAGGTATGGCTGTTGTTTGGATGGAGTGACTCCAGCTCAAGGAGTTGGAAGATCTGGATGTCCTGAGTTTCAGAGAACTGAGGTAGGAAGGAAATTTGTGACCTATATTAACACACTGAGGGGAAATTCACAAAGCATTGGGGCCTTCACAATTTTTCACCGCTGTTTTGCCCATGTTATATATCACTGGGTTCGCAAAGCAGATTGCTCTGAGTACATGAAGGATAAATGCTTGCTTCTGATGTCATATGCGTGTGTGACTATGTGTGTGTGTGTGTGTGTGTGTGTGTGTGTGTGTGTGTGTGTGTGTGTGTGTGTGTGTGAGTGCGTGCGTGCGTGTATGATCTTCTTGTTGTAGTTAAAAACCTGCCTCAGATCATGTGTCATGTGCTGTCATGTTGGTTGGTTCAAGTGGACCCATCACTGGTCTGTTTGCCTGCTAATAATTCTTAGCAGCTATGGCAGATGATGCATTGTTTTGGAGGTCCTGATACTTTAAATTTACATTTTTCCATCCAAATCTGCCCTGGTCATCTTCATGACCTGCTTTTATGCAGGTCAGGTACTATATGAAGTTTATGCAAATAGAGTATATGTGAAAACCTGGTATAATTATGTAAGAAAAAAGTACGTGTGAACAATTAAATCAAGTTCATTTGGGCATGCCACTTCTTGCATCCTAATCCTAACCCAACCTCCCTCAATTTTTTTCCCCCTGAACAGCTGCGTCCATCTCGTCCTGTTGATCCATCCAGCGGGAACGTGTGCCTCCTGCCCCATGATGAAGGTTCTTGTGACACTTGGATGGTTCGGTTCTCTTATGACCCCAACACTGGCAAATGCAAGGAGTTCTGGTATGGAGGCTGCCATGGCAATGCCAATAACTTCAGGTCAATGGAAGCTTGCAGGAGGGAGTGCGAGGGTGTTGCAAGGGAGCCTGCACCTGTCAGGGGGGTGTCGAGAAGAGGGTCCCTTGGTGGCATTGCAAGGGCAAGGGCTCAGCACTCACGTCTTCAGCATACAGGTTAAAAAAAGGATTGTAGGAAAAAATATATACTATTATGAATACAGAAGTTTAAAAAGAGATTGAAAATCACTGCAAAGTTTTTCTAAGCAGTATCTAATGATTTTTTTTGTTCCAATAAATACATTATATTCAAATGAAAAGGCTTCTTGAAGACTTGAGAACTATTTCTGGAAACCTGCCTTGTCTAGGATTAAGCTTTTTTGAAGAATTAAGATGCTCATTCAAAATTGTTCAATTCAATTCAATTCAGTTTTATTTATATAGCGCCGATTCACAACAGATGTTACATTTTATATTTTAGGTTGTGCCCCCGCTTCAGTTTTACATCTGTCTGTACTACCTAATATTGGAATACATGTAGATGGACAGGATTTGGTTCAAATGCCACCTTGAAGAAAATAGCCTAATTCTGTGTGTCAAATCAACTTAAGAGTTTATCATAATAATTAATTCTATAATAGATTACATAGTTACAAATCTTTGTCCTGACTTTACATTTCATTTTTTGTTTGTTTGTTTTGAAAATCTCTTTGTGATGTCTATTATTATCATCTGAACATTCTGACAAATATAATAAAACTGTATTTTATCTTCTTGCAGTTGTTATTTATCTGTGTTCATGTGTTCATGCAGTGTCTGTAAATAGGACTACAAAACTATGATTTAAATAGTGGTTGCATACAGCTTTTGGTAACAACACTTTTTGAAGAGTTAAGATGCTCATTCAAAATGGTCATTTCTTTGCGTTTCTATCCAGTCTTTACATCTAGTATAAATGAAAAAAATAAATGAGAAAAAAAGTTATATGAGCAGTTGATTGTGGGTCAATAATAATATTAGTAACACAGTAATTTGAAATAATTCAAGGTTAAAACATTTCCGACTGTTAGATAAATACTACGTACCAGGCTAATGCTTCCATTAGGCAACATTATAGCACTTGCTGCTATAGATCTCCATTATTTAGGACATTTTTGTTAACTTTTTTAACACCTGAACCTATTTACCTTAACTAGTTTGCAGTTACTACAAAAAGTATTATACCAATTAATTTGACTACAGTTTGGACTTTTATTTTGAAGCCATAATATTTTAAAACCGGAAGTATTTTTACGTCAGTTTCTTCAAGTGTCTTTTCTAGAACCGCTGCCCTTTTCGATAACCTGAAAAGTAGATTAGACGATTCATTTGTCCTGTTCTGTTTTATTTCTGTCCAGAGGTTCTGTAGTGCGTGTAAAAATGGTAAGTGTTGTTTGTGCCGAGGTCTGAAATATAATAAATACTCATGTTAAACTACGCTGCTAGTTATTCTGTTATCGCTAAGCTAGCAAGCTGAGAGGCTAACAGTTGCTACTGATTTGAAGCTTATAAATGTACTTGTTTTGCTCTTGCAAGATTTATTTAGGTTTAAAATTAGCGCCTTATTTGTTACTCATTATGTCATATTGTTTCTGTTGGATTAGTGTTTGCCGTGTTTTTACGATATGTTGCGTGTACTTCGGAGCCGTGCCGTTTTGTCTTAACCCAAAATTGGTCTACACTCGTAATGTTTGGAAATGACAGTGGAGAAGCCCTTTACATATTTTGTGGCATTAGAGTGAAGAATACAATCTGTTGAAAATGTTACATTCGTGATATATTGTTACATTATTATTTTTTTTAATTTAAACTTCTACTTTTCAGTCGCACACAATTTTGCTCGTCCAGCCGACCAAGAGACCAGAGGGCCGCACATATGCGGACTACGAGTCAGTAAACGAATGCATGGAAGGTAATTATGGAAGCTATTATTATAAATATGGTAATAAAAATATTGTTTAATCGTAAAAGGCAAAGTAATGGAAGGAAACATTTCATTGAGGGAAAAATTGGATTAAAAGGATTCATTTTACTGATTCAAAGAAACGAGGACTTAATCTTATTAAAATGATTTTATGTATCCATTGTCAACATCGGCTTGATGTACTTGGCGTATTGTAGAAATCAATACTAATAGTGACTGACAATTTTGTATGTAAACGCACATTGTATGGAAATTATTGTAGATCAGTGGTTGGTGCTGTGGGATTAAATTACAAAAGCCTGCTTTTAGAAAAAAACTAGACTGGTAACTGTCAACCATAGTCATAATTAAGAGTTGTGATGGAGAACTAATGTAACCTATGTTCAGTACAAGGCAATCAGAGGAGGAAAGTTTTTATAGATATTTACGTTGAATTGGATAGGTCTATGTAACGTGATCCCTTTGGGGCAAAACAACGACCATTGTGCAACATGGTAACAGTTAAGGTGAACTAAAATCATTACATTTTTAATCTGCATTGATGCAAAGCTCTGTGTCTCTTTTGTAAAGAATAGTAAAGCTGTAGACTCTGCAGCCATGATAAGATTGATTTCTGTTATTTTTGTACAAAAATAAAGCACTAAAACATTTTATGGTTTATTTACATAAAATCCATTATTTTTTATCCTCTTTGCATTTAAATAAATTGTATCTCTTTTAAAGAAAAAAAAGACTTAATGTTGCCTTGTCTTTCAGGTGTCTGCAAAATGTATGAAGAACATCTGAAGAGGATGAATCCAAACAGTCCATCCATTACTTATGACATTAGTCAGCTATTTGACTTCATTGATGACCTGGCAGATCTGAGCTGTCTTGTGTAAGGATGGATTATAATAAAAAAGAGGCTGTAAGTTTCCTCTGGGATGTTGGTTGCTTTCTCTAAAGATACCATTTTGTTTTTAATGCAGGTACAGAGCTGACACGCAGACATACCAACCTTACAACAAAGACTGGATTAAAGAGAAGATATATGTCCTGCTGCGGCGTCAGGCTCAGCAAGCGGCGAAGTAAAGGCATGTTTGGCATGTTGTCCTTTTACATGCACCTGGAAGGATTTAAAACTGCTCCTGTATTGCAGAGCTCTTCAGATATGTGTACAAGGACAACACTCTTGGGCTGGCAAAGGAAGGGTTTCATAATAAATTGTGTATACATTGGAAAATGTGATGGGGTGAAAAAAAAAATGGGGGCTTTATATTGAAAATTTGCTATGCCTTGAATATTTTTTGTCATTCTATTACATGCATTTTCAATTTGTTACACTTTGAGAATTGGGGCAATGGCTGCTGGGATTAACTTATCTCTGCAGTATCTGCCTCAGAAATGTTTTACATTATGGTTAAATTGTTTTCTGGATTCACTGCTGATTTCACATGCAGTAGATTTATGTTTAGATTGAAGTGATAACATTCATATGGTTATTTGTCATTTCATTTTTTTAAATTTATTGCCATGATACCTTTCATTATGGTGGCAAATAGTTTTTGTAACTTTTGTTTTATGTAAATGTCAAGACTTTTTCAACGTTTGTCTGTTATGTTT
This sequence comes from Valencia hispanica, assembly GCA_963556495.2. NCBI lineage: Eukaryota > Metazoa > Chordata > Actinopteri > Cyprinodontiformes > Valenciidae > Valencia > Valencia hispanica. The sequence goes on from OY747719.1 coordinate 31,794,134, forward strand.
GAGTTAAACAAAATAAACAATTGTTTACTGACTTTTGTCCATTCTTGAATATATTAAATAATTTTTCTACCAGAACTCATTTTTTTTGCAAAATGGTCTTGTGATCTAAGTTGAGTGAAAGAATTATGTCTAAATTGCTTCTGTAGTTTGATAGTCTATGACATATCACATTTTATTCAGTAAATTTCTGTTTAACTGTCTTTGACAAATATAAAATGTTACTATAGAGACCTATAATATATAGTGAATTATAACTGGTATTGCACTGCAAGTGAAAATATGGCTAAAATCAAGACTGTCTTTTTGGATGGTCATACATAAGCATTTGTGTGGATAAAAAATATGATTGCAAATGTGTTATTCATATAAAAAAAATTCTGCTGCTGTCTCTTTAAATGTGGCGGGCTGCCCTGTTATTGCAGTGTCGGAAACCCCGTACTGCCTGTGAAGGGACCCAAGATGGCTGAAAACTCAAGGGGGGCACTTAGCAATTATCTGAGCAAGACGTCTGAAATGAACGGCAAATAACTATAATGTAAAGCGCAATCTTGGATTAATTATTCTGATCCACTTTGTTAGTCTGCACAATTTTAGGGGATGTCTGAGTATTAGAAATGAGAGAGCGGTCTCTCCGCGGCCCCGAGCCAGAACATGGCGGAATACTTGGGGAAGAGACACCAGCTAATGCTAGTTAGCTGGCTTAATATTTAAAGAAAAGCGGAGACACTGTTGTTGGATTTAACCGGTGCTTGTTGTTCGCGAGTGAAAAAATAAATGTTCTCGATGTTCAACAGCGGTGAGTTTGCTTCAGACAGTAGCTTCGTAGTGAATATGTAGAGCGTAGGCAGCGAGTGTACTAGTTAGCTAACGTTACCTGCAAGCGTACAAACTGTACTGAAAGGAAAGCGGTGCGTTTTTGTTAGGCAATATTTACTTCGAATGCGGCTATCTCAGCTGTAGGCGTCGAGTTTGTGTTGTCTTTCCATTGTTTTTTGTAGGTAAGGAAAGAAAACGTCAGTGCCCTTCGCTCAGTTAATTATACTGTCGTTACCTTGCCACAATGGTTTCTGTGCTGTTTTTGCCTGGCGCACTGCCTGTATCCCTAGTGAGATAAGTTTCGAGGCAGCTTGGCAAAACTAAGAAAATACATTTTGTAAATGCACAGCCTACGATTTTTCCCACTCTTTTTGAAGATATTCAAATTAAAGATAAACCCCTTTTAAAAAAATATTTTAATACTTCAGAAGTGGACAGGTTAGGGGTAAAACTGTAGTTGTGTTACTAGGTGAGACAGCCCCCTTGAGAGACCCAAAGAAGTTCGGGGAAGGGAATAGCAGTTATAATCACCTGCCAGGATGACGGACACTCGTAGGAGAGTCAAAGTCTATACCCTCAATGAGGACAGACAGTGGGATGACCGTGGGACCGGGCACGTCTCCTCATGCTATGTGGAGCGTTTAAAAGGCACTTCTCTCCTGGTTCGAGCAGAAAGTGATGGTAAGTAAACAACTGGGGGGGGTTAATAAAAAAAAAAACCCAATGTACACCAACAACTTGTAACTGCACAGTATTTATTTAATATATTTTTCAATTATTAAGTGATGTATCGTTTTTTGCATTTTATTTCCCATACAGATGTTTACTTTTTGGGGTTTGTTATTTTTATGTTACTGTACAGTTTGTTTTGATGGTGCAACTTTGAAATGTCCCATGCTGGAATAAAGAAAGTACATTGGTCTATTCAGTAACAACATTGCTTAAAAGTAGCTTTTTTTGTTTTGTTACACATTTTCACCTCTTATCGCTTAATCTTTTTTTATCTGACAGGCTCACTACTACTGGAGTCCAAAATCAACCCAAATACAGCCTACCAGAAACAGCAGGTCAGTACATAGCATAGTACTCAGTTGAAAAACAAATGTTCTTTTTTGATGTGTCTGGGTTGTAAATTTGGTTTGTTTTTCTTTTGCAAAGGACACATTGATAGTATGGTCCGAGGCTGAGAACTATGATCTAGCACTCAGCTTTCAGGAGAAGGCTGGCTGTGATGAAATCTGGGAGAAAATATGTCAGGTAACTATGTTTTTGTGCGTATCTGGCTCATCCATCACTGTGTGTAGTGGAGATGCACTAATCAATCAGGCAGAAATTAAAATAACAGTCTTTGATTGGCTCCCATTGATGTTTGACAGTTTGGCAGTACAATATTTTTTTTTCTTCTGAGGCTGCACAGTATATCACAAATATTATCGCTTGTTGCAATATGCATATAGCAAAAGACAGTCTGGAGTGCAATAATTGTTGGCTGATATATTCCAAGTGTTATGAACTTGCATTTTCCAGGCTAATATAATATTTAGTCAGTTGGACAGTCTCACACAGACGATGCTCATAACAGAGACAAATGACATTGCCCAAAATGCTAAAGGTCACTGAATCCAGGAAGCACAGATGTGAAAGAGGTAAGAAGAAAATTGGCATGTATTGAAACTAATATTTTCATCGCCATTGCAACATTTTCTAGTATCATGCAGCCTTAATTGTTTTCCATGTTTAATAAATGCATTAAAACTATGAACTCCCACAAATCTTGGTCTATAAACAAAGAGCATGTAGTTTAATGTACTTTTGTTCAGTATCTGAAATCTAAAAAGTTAGAAACACGATTCCTTGCATAAATGTGCATAATCCTGCTCTCATTTTCTTTTGGTGCCTAAATGCCATAGAAAATGTATGTCTTTGAATATCTTAATAGTCCAATAGTCAGAACTTAAAGAAACTTGGAATAAGGATGGGCCAAGAAAAGCCTTATTGATGAAACTCTAGCATTCAGTTGATGTAGCTCTAATATCTGTTGCCTATGTTTGTGTAATCTTTAAGGTGCAAGGAAAGGACCCTTCAGTGGATATCACGCAGGAAGTTGTGGACGAGTCTGAAGAGGAGCGCTTCGATGACATGTCTTCCCCAGGTTTGGAGTTGCCACCATGTGAACTGAACCGCCTGGAGGACCTTGCTGAGCTGGTGGCTTCCTCGCTCCCATCACCACTGCGCCGTGAGAAACTGGCATTGGCAGTGGAGAATGAAGGGTATATTCGCAAGCTTCTGGAACTGTTTCGAGTGTGTGAGGACTTGGAGAACAGAGAAGGACTGCACCAACTGTATGAAATAATTAAAGGCATCTTCCTGCTTAATCGCACTGCACTCTTCGAGGTGATGTTTTCTGACGAGTGCATCATGGACGTCATCGGCTGTCTGGAATTCGATCCGGCGCTGCCACAGCCACGACGGCATCGAGAGTTTCTGACTAAGACGGCGCGTTTTAAGGAGGTGATCCCCATCTCTGATCCTGAACTGCGTCAGAAAATACACCAGACATATCGCGTGCAGTATATTCAGGATATGGTGCTGCCCACACCCTCTGTATTTGAGGAAAACATGCTGTCCACCCTGCACTCCTTCATCTTCTTTAATAAGGTGGAAATAGTGGGCATGCTTCAGGTGAGAAACAAATGCTTTTTTTAAATACATATTTAAATCATTTATAATATACTCTAATTTACCTTATTGTGCTTTACCCAGTGTTAAGTTGTATATACGTTTTTGTGATCGTGTGACCTTTATGTTTTTGCACCATGTCAACTCACCAGTGTTTATGTATTGCTGTCTCCATAGAGATAGAGAAGTGTTGTGTAAATCAGTGTTGCTGCGCTAGAGGCAAACTGAAGCGCACATAAACACTCACAGTGTTGACTCGGGCGCTCTGTGCGATGGCCTTCTGACACTAAACTAAAGAAAAAGTTTTAAACAAGACATTGCTTAGAGTCACTGTGCTTTTGGCATAAACTGTCAGTGAATTTTAAACCCCATATTATATTCTGGTAAATTACACATTTTCATAAAGTAAAACAAAAAAAATCTTACTTTAATAACCAACTTTAGATTTATTTTAATTTTTAAGGTGTATTGTGAGTTTTATTTCTTTTTGTGAGACCACACTGTTGCTATTAATCAGCTGTTGTGTTGCATGCTGGACGGTCTCAAGACAAACTGATGTTCAGATTCTATTATCTCCTTGATACACACCACTTCATAACCTTTGCCCTTTTAATGTCAGGATGATGAGAAGTTCCTGACAGACCTCTTTGCACAGCTAACAGATGAGGCTACTGATGATGACAAAAGACAAGAACTGGTATGCCAAAAAATAATGATTATCGAGCATGTTTTATTTCGAATCAGACAGATGTTATTTTCTTTTTCATGGTTCAAAGAGCTTTGTTTTTGTATTTCTTTCAGGTAAACTTTTTAAAGGAGTTCTGTGCATTTTCACAAACATTACAACCTCAAAACAGAGACGCCTTTTTCAAGACGTTGTCAAACATGGGCATTTTACCTGCACTAGAGGTTATACTGGTGAGTAATTTGACATTCATATCAGGTTTTCCTAATGTAAAAATAAAGTATTTAGATCAAAGAGAACTTTATAACAGATCTGAGTCAGTGAATGCAGTTGTCTTGTTACATAAAGTTTATGAGTTTATGAAACTCAAACAGAAAAGATAAAACTGATTTTTATTTTTTTGCTAAAGTATGTTAACAGAAATGGACTGGATCTGCCCTAAAGACGATATCAGGATCTTTCCGTTTTGGCAGATTAACATGTTCTTATCCCTCAAAAGATAAGATTATTATATCTTCACTTCTAATTAGATTATAGGTGAGGTGTTAGTCGCTTGATTGCAGATGCTTAATTGTTTAGATGTACCTCAAATTTAAAAATAAAAATAATATGCAAAGGTCCTTTGATTAGCAGATAATTTAAACCTTAAATAAGAAAGAAAGGGTTTCCCATATTTTCCATTTTGGATGAAGTCAACATGATTTGTGGCTGAAAATGAGTATTTTATAAGAAGCTCATATTTGAAGGCAAAACACTTTAAATGCATTTTCTAATCTTATGTTTTTTTGACTGCATATTATCTCTTGATTCAGCCTTTTGTAAGGACTGTAAACATTTGTGGTTCAGAATCAAATTTGCCACCTTATAATAAAATAGCTTTTTCCGTATTTCGTTCAGAATTATTTCTGATTTTGACACACTGAGCGTACAGTGGCTATAAAATGTATCCCCCCTTGGATGCTTTGCCCTTTTAATTGCTTTTACAAATCAGTCATGATCAACTAAATTATTTGACAAAAAAATACTTAAAAATCCTTTGATATCAAAGACTACAAAATATCAAAGTGAAAACTGATTTCTACTAAATAAAGACAATGGAAAAATATGTAAGAAAATGAGTGATTGCATAAATATTGACCCCCTTCAACTCAGTATTTAGTACATAACCCTTTGGCTGCAATCACAGCATGGAGTCTTTCAGAGTCCGAAATTAACACTCGCCACCTGCCAAATGCGCGCAAATTTTCCATTTGGCGAGTAAAACTTGGAACACTATCCGCCACATGGCGAGTAAATGTTTGCAGCAAATAAGTTATGTTTATCTGTCCTCTTTTCGAAGCATCTCGGTGACGCTCCCCTGCCCTCTGCATGCAACCTGCATGCAACGTACACAAGCGTACGTGAAACGTGACGGCGCACGATACGTCATTTCCTTTTATCCATGTAGTGGTTAGCTTCGGGTTAAAGTTAGCAGTGAAATGTGGCGGTTTTTAACTGGAACCAGCCAGCCTTCAAAAAGAAAACAATGAGAACTGGAAGTAAAACCAGCAGGACCAGTTGCAACCAAAGGATTCAATGAAAAGTGGTGTACTGGAGATGGCGGTGTCGTAAAACACTGGCTACATTATGAACGGGAATCTGTACAAATGAGCTGCTCCGTTTGCCGCCAGTATGCAAGAGAGAAGAACTGTAACAACTCATTTGTCATTGGAAATAAAACTATGAAGCTTGAGACTATTCGAGAGCATGAAAACAGCAAATGCCATATTTACTGCACATCTGTGTCCCGGGCTCAATCAGAGTCTCAACTCGTAACACCCATAGTGAAGGCAATGCCATTTTCTGATTTTGAGGGGATGTACGAGTAATTAAAACTTTAATTCTATGAAATATGCTATTAAATTCAGAGGTGTAATATTGCTAATTAACTATAATAATACAGAATGTTATTAGAAAAAGGGAAAATACACTGACTATCATTATTGTACATTTAAAATATGCAAATGTACAAATATAGATAGATTTTTAATTCATGGTATTTTTGTTCTTTGCAGAATATAGAATAACGTGCTTTGGGTATATCTGTGTACAAAATATTTTAGAAGTTCGGGCCGGTAAAAAATATGCTTGGTAGGTAGATTTTTTACATCAAAAATTTAATTTCGGACCCTGGAGTCTTTGTGGATAGGTCTCAATTGGACAATGCAGTTTTACTCTATTTGATGCAAAACTGTCAGGTTGTATGGGAATAGCTTTAAACAGCCCTTATCAAGTTCAGCCACAAATTCTTCGGACTGAGGTCTTGGCGTTGACTGGGCCACTCCACTCCATCCACTTTGTTGTCTTGCAAACCATTTATGTGTAGCTTTAGCTGGATGCTTCAGGTCGTTGTCTTGCTGGCAAAAAAACTGTTCTCCGAAAGCGTATTACTCTAGCAGACGGAAGCAAACTGTCCACCAGAATTTATTATTTTGGTGGATTCATTTTACCTTCTACCTTTACAAGCCTTTTAGGGTCTGTTGCTGAAAGGCATTCCCACAGCATGATGCTGCCGTCAGTTTGCTTCAAAGTGGGGAAGGTGTGTTTGTGATGATGAGTGGTGCTTGGTGTCTGCCAAACAAATCATCTCATCTGGTGACCAAAGAACTTTCGTCCACTTGACCATAGTCTCCCACATACCTTTTGGCAAACTAGTCGAGCCTTGATATGAGTTTTCTCATATGAGTGGCTTTCTCATTGCCACTATCCCATAAAGCTTTGATTGGTGAAGAACCTGGGCCACATTTGTTTTATGCTGTCTCTCCCATCTCAGCTCCTTAAACTTGTGACTCCTTCATTGTAGTCATAGGTGTCCTTCTAGTATTCAATAACCTTTTCCCTGATTTGCTTGGAGTGTTCTTGTGTCTTCGTGCTGTAATGGTAGCCAGGAATACTGATGAACCATACTACAATCACTTGAGACCAGTTAGTGCACTGAGATGATCTCCATTCCATTCATTAGGCACGTTTCCACTATCAAAACTTCTGGGTAATTTCCTAACCCTGGACTTTATTCTATCGGGGTAAATAAGTTGGTCTGCTGCTCTCAGCCGTCGTGTCTCCATACAAAACCGACCCTTTGAGGAATCAGCTAAGACGTCTGCGTATCACAACCGTTTCGGTTGTAAGTAGCGTCACTTATCTTCCCCAAAAGGCGCCCACAGCAGCAGAGAATAACAAGAGGTTGACATGAAGAAGCAGGGATGGTTGCTTCGTTTCTGTTTGATGTTTTTATAAACCGCTTTGACAGAAACGACAGAAAGCTGGCAACATCTGTTCATTTTCTTCTGAAATACAACCAATCAGCATGAGTTAACCACAGCTTCCGCCCAGCAACTCTACCAGACCATTTTCGAGTATATACCCACAGACTGGTACTTCGTTGGCTCCTGAAATGGCCCCGAAACCGCCCGGTCGGCCTGGCCTAGTAAAGTGGAGACACTCGCATACAGTGAAGTTCCTGTAAAATTACTCTGAAGTTTCAATAATGGAAATGTGCCTAATGTGAGACTACAAGCACCAATTTGCTGGGTATTTGTTGAATTAGGTTAGTCCCTTTAAAAGGGGGTGAATATTTATGAATCACTTATTTTGTTAAATACATTTTTTAATTGTCATTATTTTGTAGAAATCAGTTTTTACTTTAAAGTTTTTTTTCTATGAGACATTTTGGCAAGAATAAAATACAAGATTTAAACTTTTTATTTTATTTCTTATAACCAAATAGGCATTTGTCCTTCAATCGTTTAAGAAAGTTGTCTTAAAATTTGATCACCTTACTGCCATGTTGCTTTGCTGCAGTTGGTAAGAAGCTATCAACAACGCAAACACTGACATTTGAGCCCTCACTTATACATTGTTCGTTAGTTGGGTGAAGGCATACGGTTTCACTCTGTAAAAAGGGTTGCTAAAGCAAAAGTATTTTTTTTCCATTTACTATTTTATTTTCATTTTTAGCAGCTATTCTAAAATCGGTTTAAGCAGTTCCTTTAAGGATTAGAGGCACTAATAAAAAGCCAAACACTTTTCGATTGGAAGATTGGTCACTTTTCTGACATCCCCGATTCTACAACTCAGAATGAATTCAGTGTTAGCTTAAGGTTGCTGCTACATGTTTGTTTCCTCATGGCTGAAAACCTTTCAGAATTCCTTTATTTGAACTTTGCTTGTATTGTGTTATTTAGAAGGACTGCCCTACAGCAAGCTTGTGTATGTTTTCAGAATGAAGAGTCTGTCTCATTTTTTTCTATAAACACATTTCACCAGTCAAGTTTGTAAATGCTGATTTAAACAACTGTCAGTTGTGCGTGTTGTTTTCCTCTATTTGGGAAAGTAAATGCTATGCTGGGTCCTTCTTTTTAAACTTGTCTGTCACAACATTTTGGCTTTATTGATCTCCATGACCATTATTTTTGGGGCTCACATATTTTACTTTTTCATGTTGAAGGTTAAGACAGGGAATGGGAGGAATGTGAATCTTTGGCTCCAAGCTCCAACAATGGCCTATTTGACCTATTTGAATAAAAAAACTTTTAAATAATTAATTTTAGGAGATCAAATCATGCATCCAAGCAAAATAACAGAGCAGAAAATTCACAAAACAAATGTCCAGTGTATCTAAAGCATAAACCCACACATTGAAGTGCATTTATTTCTATTGGTCAATATTAAAACTGCAGTTGTGAAACATATCAAATGTAAAAGTTTATTGCAGATTCGATTGTTTTTTTCATTGTTCCTAAATTTGAAATATACAAACTAGATTAATTACAAAAGCTTGTTCACACCTGTAGAGGTTGGTTGAGATCAAAAAAATATTTGAAAATCGAAAGTTTTTAAATTCTTTTGTTTTTAAAATACAGTTTTAGTTTTGGAAGATTTTTGCTGTTGACTAACAAATCCTTCTTTGCCAAACAGGGAATGGATGATGTTCAGGTGCGTGGGGCAGCCACAGATATCTTCTCTTATCTAGTGGAGTACAACCCCTCCATGGTACGAGAGTTTGTCATGCAGGAGTGTCAGCAAAATGATGATGTGAGTCTCTATATGAAATGAAGCCCTGGAATAAAATGAAATTATAGCACTTTCCCCACAGGTGACTATAAACTAAACTTTTTTTTTTTGTCCTTCAGGATATTCTCCTCATCAACCTGATCATAGAACATATGATCTGTGATACTGACCCAGAGCTTGGTGGAGCAGTCCAGCTCATGGGTTTGCTGCGGACTTTGTTGGATCCAGAGAACATGTTGGCAACTGCAAATGTGAGTTTTACACACTGCTTTTAGATATATATAAGTTTTGGGGTGGGCTAATATGTCCTTTATCATTATCAGAGATAGAAAAACGGATGAATTTTAAAATACTTTTAATCATCACTTTTGTCATTATTGCAATAATTACCAACAAAAAAAAATCACAATTATGTTTTTTTTTTGTTAACATCAATCCCAACATCAGTTTTTAGTAACAGTAATTTGAATCCAAACTTAGACAAGATCTGTCTTATTAGATGGTGGTTCTGTCCAGAAACAAACTTTTATTAATGCAAAGGAGATAATGTTATCAGTTAATTAGATTCACAGCAGTGTCTGTGGTTATTTAGAGAAGGAAAGCACTGGTTACATTTTCCTCTAATTTAAATTAAGTGTAGTAATTTAAAGAATAATTTCAGCTCTGCCAACCCAGTTACTAGGACCACTATACTTTCCATTTTGTATACATTTTTAAATATCAGACACATATTGGCTCCAAAGTATTCTTATATGATTGGGTTCTACTTCAAGCTGAGTTTTGGCGCTAAATTACACTTCAATCAGAGTATAACTTCGGACGTAGAATAAAAAACAACAACTTTTACCAGTATTGTGCATGGCAAATGCTTAAACATGGCCTATGCGACTATTTTTACATTTTGCAGTTATTTCTTAGGCTGATATGACAATGGTCTTCCTTCTGACCCACATACTGTGGGTTACTAGGTTAAATGTTTTTGCAGACTCCTGCTCAGTCTGCATTTATGATATTAATATACAAGTCACAATAAACCCCGGAGTAAGCAAAACTTGTTTCTCACAACCAAAAGGGAATTTTTCAAACCTGGTTATTATAATCTGTTGTAAATGATCTGAAGTAGACACATTTCAAATTAATGCAATTATACTGTAACTCCTTTCTTTATCCCCAGAAAACAGAAAAGACAGAGTTTCTGAGCTTTTTCTACAAGCATTGTATGCACGTCCTCTCCGCTCCACTATTAGCCAACACAACAGAAGAAAAACCTAGCAAAGGTACTGGATATTTTTAATATGTGACCAATGTGAATTTTTATTTTAGATGTTAGTTTTTTATGTTATTGTCTACATTCTCTTTTCTATGTAGATGATTTCCAAACAGCCCAGTTGCTTGCCCTGATTTTGGAGCTGCTAACATTTTGTGTTGAGCATCACACGTATCACATAAAGAACTACGTCATCAACAAAGATATTCTAAAGAGGGTTCTGGTTCTCACTGCCTCTCAACACGCCTTCTTGGCATTGTGTAAGTTCCATATATTCTCAACAAAAATATTTTACTCATTGCGTGTTTACGTAAATTCAACAGGATGTGAATATTCCTAACTATTTATTGATACACACATGTATGACTCAAGTGCATTATCAGAGAAGCCGTGCTTAGATGCAGTTTCAGGATGAAACCTAAATGCATCTGTTTTCAAACGTGCTTTTAGAATTTGACCTGGTTAAAGAGAAGTTTATTACTTATGCGGGACTCTTCTGCTGTTATTTCTGTTGTGGAGCAGTAGTATTTTTCTCGGTAGGAAACCTACTGTTTGTAACGAAAACGGCAGAAAGTGTAGAATGATAAATATTGGAAAAGTATTTAAGACCTCTTCAGGTCTGTTCAGTTTCCTTCACCCTGATCATTAGGATGAACAAAACTTCCAGAGGACCGAGATTACAGTGCTGATTTAGAGGAACCAATGTGCATTTTTGCTCTACTCTAGTATACCACTATTTTTTTTTTGTGAATAATTTCAGTCTTATTGTTTTTTAAATTCTCACCACAGCCAAGCTATTTTATTATCATGGCTATTATACCGGGGGGAGTATTTATTTTGTACTTCTGTGTAACCTGTTCGTAATAAAAAAAAAGAAATGAAATAAAAACTGCTGCTCACTATTGAGCAAATAAGAGTGATAAAAATGTCTGCTGACTGGCAGATGTTTAATATTGCACTGATACGTACTGATTCATCGATTTAGATGCTGGTGTTAAGAACACACACAGGAAATGTGTATGCAAGTCTTTCTGAAAAATATTATTTTAATAAATTATGAATTATTCTTATTCTATTTATTGTACGGCATAAGTCCTTGGCTTTGTGCTTGTCTAATGTATCGCATCAAATCAGATTCTACTGTAACAAAATGCATGTAACTGAACTGAATAATGGTTGAATGGTATTTAGGTGTCTTTTACTCTGGTATTGTTAATGAATTGGATCAGTAATGGCACAATGAGATGCATATCAGCTTGGCCACAAAGCAGAGAGATCAACCCTTAAGGCTACCACACCTCAGGAATGATATGTGTCCGTTCTTTCCCTTCAGACATATGAGACACTTTAGTTGAAGTGCGCCACCGCAGCTTCTTGCACCTCAGCTGTGGGTAGTTTTTTAATTAGTGGCATGTTGCTTCAAAAATTAAAAATGGATTTTCTTGATTGTCTGATGTTGGTTGCTGTTAATAAAGTTTTCAGAGATGTATTCTTTGAGTGTCAAATGCTAATGTGTTTTGGCCTTAATTCACAACACTAGGCCAATATATTTTGATGCCATTTCTTACTCAGCTGTGCAAGTTTGAAGCTCAGTATAAATATATATTTCTTAATTCACAGGTGCGCTGCGCTTCATGAGGAGGATTGTAGGCCTAAAGGATGAGTTCTACAATCGGTACATCATGAGAAACTTCCTCTTTGAGCCTGTCATTAAAGCCTTTTGCAACAACGGCTCCCGCTACAATCTACTAAACTCGGCTATCATTGAGATGTTTGAATATGTCCGTGTGGTGGGTATTTTCAACACAATTGTTTCTGCTTAAAATTGAAATTATACTGATTCAAAAATAAGAATTTTGATAGTGTTTCTATGGTATTTTTGAGGGTTTTATAGTTGATTAAAATGTTCTGGTGGAAGTAAAGATCATTTCATTGGTTTAAAAGATTCTTTACCTTTTGTATCCAGTTTGGTTCATAATTAAGATTTCTATGAATTATGCTTTATTCCTCTTCTGTTGCATGTCTTTTTATAACTAACCAGCTTCCATTGAATGTAATGGGGATGTTTTAATGGCTTGTCACAAGAAACTTTTAACCAGAAAAATGTGCTTGTCTTTGTTTTTTTGTTTTGTTTTTATATATTTCACAGCTTGCATGTTCATTTTCTGAAGAAAAAGTCTGCATGTTGGTTTAAATACACAAAAAACTAAGAATCTACAATTTATTAACCCCTCTGAATCTGAATGAAATGTTTCTTTATGGCAATAGAAGTTGCGACATTGCCTAATTATACAAGTGATGCTGAGACAACTTGTTACCATCACAGTCGGTCTAGCAAATATGAAGCCGGGACTGTATTTTGTGCATAAAAGTTTATCAGTCATGCAGTCTGTGTCTGATCTCGATGCTCTCCATTTCATTTCTTTTCTCCTTCCATCCTCCTTTTTTTGTCTGTGATTAATAATGCGTTTATTTTGCCTCCCATTCTTCTTAGGAGGACATCAAGTCTCTGACAGCTCACATTGTGGAGAACTACTGGAAGTCTCTGGAGGATGTAGACTACGTCCAGACATTCAAAGGCCTAAAGCTGCGATATGAACAGCAGCGAGAGAGACAAGACAACCCCAAACTGGATAGGTGAGAAAATCAAGGCGTGGCAATGTTATTGCTCTCACTTTACCTAAGTGAGTAGAACAGCCTGTTTATGCCTGTCTGGAAGAATTTTAAAACAGGTTTGGGATGTCTGTTGGATCATTCACTGCTTAAAAAGTCCAATGTGAATATGTAAAATTATAAATAGATGCTTTGCTTTAGATTCTGCTTATTTTCTGTTTTTTGACCTCACAATTTGCTTACTACTGCTCCTTATTTTCTTATTACTTGTGACTAAGATTGTTTGTTTCAGTGGAAACAAGAAAGTGAAATTGAAGATTGTAAATTAACGGCAATCTGCAAACTGTTGCTCATTCATAATTTGTAGTTGTAAGAGGCTGTTCAAATAGAACGTATATGACCTCTTATTACCTTTTTTATTAAGTTTATCTTTGGTTGACACGGCAACTGAAAAGTCAAGATAAAAGGAGATTAATCTCAAAAAGAAAATTTTTAGACTTCAAAAAAGGAAAAGTTTGTTACCGAGCCATTTATAATTTTTTATTAAAATTTCTTTTTTTTTGACAGTATGCGCTCCATTCTGCGGAACCACCGCTTCCGTCGTGATGCACGGACGTTAGAGGATGAAGAGGAGATGTGGTTTAACACGGATGAAGATGACCTTGAAGATGGCGAGGCTGTTGTTCCACCTTCTGACAAGATGAAGAGCGAAGAAGACCTCATGGAACCAATTAGCAAATTCATGGAGAGAAAGAAATGTATGTATCAGTAAATTCCTCGGCAGTATGGTTGAAAATAATTACATACCGTAGAAATTACAGGACCAGCTATTATAAATGAGTACTACTTAGAGGTATGCAGGGATTTTATAATATCTCTTTTTTTTTTTTAGGCCTGCAGCTGATTAGTCACCTAGTCATCGCTCATTTTAATCCCATCGTTGCTTTTTGTAGACAAAGTTTCTTTTCTCAGCACTTATACATGCTTTCCTGTAGGTTTGCAGGCCATTGTAATGTTATATAAACGGTTATAATGAATATAAATAACGTTTCTAAAGCCAGAGTAAATTTATTTGTGACCGGTTCAATTCATAATCTAAAATGCTTAAATCAAACCTGAACCAGATTATTGTTCCCTGATTGTTTGAGTTTTGCAATCAGCACCATAGACTGGTTTGAGCCTGGAAGCTGCAAAAAGACAGAATCTCACTCTGATTATGCCTGGTTCACATCGGCCGCGGAAGCGCCGTGTTCACGAAAATCGCGTGCTATCCGCTGCCCCCCTGTTCACACCAGACACGTATTTCTCTGCCACGGTAGACAAGCTTTTCTGCTCAGCTATTGTTTTTTCAGAGCTATTTTTTTTTTTTCATCATGGGTAAGTAAATAACCTCATAAAGTGTCTGTGTTTGTGTGTTTGCTTATTTTCATCTCTACAGTCTGTTTAGATACACAAATAAAATCGCATTTGTCAATCGCTGTATTTTTTTTTTTGAAAAATTACTTTAATTTTGAGAATTCGCCGGATTGTCTCATGTGTCTTTGGTGTGACTTCCTGCCAGAATTGATGTGGATCGCTTGCGCAAAAAATAGACCAGATGCCGAAACGATCGCTTCACTCCGCGAGCTGGCTGCAAAAGGGTTGCGGCGCTTCGCATTTGGTGTGAACTACGCCATAGGTTGACAAGGGCGCCGAATGTAAGCGGTCTCCGTTCCGCGTCTGGTGTGAACCAGGCCTTACTCTACACTGAATAGACTCTTTCCCAAGCTGTTTTAAGCAATACTTGCATAGTGTTAAATCATTATGGTCAGAAATGACAGGTAAGTTGTTTTTGTTTTTTTTCATTTGAGCTAATCAAAGGTCCTGAGTGAGTAAAAACAGAGAAATAGCCCTTTACAAAAGTGCTGAATCAGATGGCAACTCCAGCATTTTCTTATTCAGTCAAATAACTGTTGCTCCGACCACATTGGCAACCGAGAGAACCAAAAGAAAAGAACATCAGTTATGTGTGACCCATGCCAAAAAACACAGTTTCATTTTATCAACCCACATTGGAGATATAGAAGCAGTGAAGATTATACAGCCACTTGCAGCACATTGTACTTTTATAAACAACACAAAAGTGCTTCTATATGACATATCAACAGTGTTGTTGATTACTTTGACTAATGTGTTGCAGGCCTTTTGAACTAGTTTTGTTGAACAAGAGACGACTATATATAAAAACAACCATAATAAACTAATTCAGGAATTAGTTTTAATGAGTAAATGCCTTTTTTTTTCTTTTTTTTTTTAAATTTTTAAAATGTCTTTAATGTTTTATTTGTCAAACGATTTTGCACCTGTAGTCTTAACTTCAGTTCAGTAAGGTTCAGAGTATATATTCATTTTGGCATTCATCTGAAAAACCTGAAGCACAAATGAAAGCCGTTGAAATTAAAATATATTTATAATCTTTGTCTAAATGTACTTAATTTGAATGAAGTTCCTCTTAGAACAATTCTAGATGTTAGTAGACATGGGCTAATATTGGATTCTCTGAGGTATAATTTCACTGCATTAAAAGCAGAAAATTTTTTTTCCATACAGTTTTTTGGTTTTAATCTTTATTTAGAACAGCTTCCCATTTCTAGCTTTGAAACAGTGTTACCTTTTTAATCAGTGTTGAATGGCGCTCCTTTTCTTTCCACAACTTCACTCTCCAGGTTTTTTGCGACCAGAAATGTTTCCAATCTGCCAAATTTATGTTTTGCCAAAGTTTGAGGAAAAACGTAGTGTGCCTCTTTCAGCCTGCTGGCGGGAATTATGCAGCAACACGTAGGGAAGAGGCAGTGCTGCCTCTCTGTTTGCTCCATACAGCTGGAGAAAACTTGTGGGATGCTGATACTTTCTCTGGCCACTACTTGATGTACAGATTGCTAGCCCATAATACCTGTATTTTCCTCTTTCAGGGTAAAACAAATCCTACAGTCTCTTTCACACTAATGTAAGTAGTGACCTGTTTTGTGAGAAAAACTTCCTCTCACATTGTGATCTTAACCCACAGTGAAAGACACAGAGGAAAAAGAAGTATTGGGGAAGTCGAGCTTGTCAGGCAGGCAGAATCCGAGCTTCAAGCTTTCCTTCTCCGGATCCACCAAGGCCAGCCTGGCCAGTCCTCCTTCATCAGCATCACTGAACCCAGGTTCGCCCGGATCGCCAGGGTCTCCTGGCTCTGGGGCACGCAGCTCACCCCCCACAACAGCTGTAACCACAAAGGTATTTGTCAGAACTTTAAAAATGGAGGAATTGAACACTAATTAGAACAAAATTTGTCCCGTTTTGAACAGCCTTTAAGTAAGAGAGTTAATAAAACCTGCTTAACTATGAAGCTTCACACCTAACCTGCTTTCAGTTGCCATCACTAGCGGTGTGTCATTAGACTTGCATAATACACACATGAAAAACATAATACATATACCTTTTTTGAATTCAGGATTTCTGAGATTAATCATGTTGCTAAAATTGAAGATGTGTGTTGGACAAATTAGTGGCAGCTTTCTATGGAAACACTTTATTTATACAGTGGTTTCAGAGCAATGCCTTCTGTAGTAAAGCTATATCTAAAAAAATCCTAACTGAATTCTATTAGAAGCTGGTCATGGTTGGTCATTTGATTTATTTTACTTGTCTTCTGCAGGGAGGTTTAGTGGGACTGGTAGACTATCCAGATGACGATGAAGAGGAGGAAGAAGAGGAGGACGGAGAAAGTAAAGAGGATACTCTGCCGCCCACAAAGAAGTCCAAACTGAGCTCGTAAATAATCACTGTTGCAGCTTATGCTCCACTCTGTCTCAAAGCATAGACTCTTTACAGGAATGATCAAACTTGTAGACAAATTGAATGAATGAAAGCCACCCCTCATTGTTAGTGGGTGGCCAAATGAGGAGCAGACTGCTGATGGATATAAAGCCTCCTCAGACTCACCCAGTTCATAGAAGTGCCAATCAGGAGACCAGGAGTGGACATGGAAGTTTTGGTGGATAATAGATGTCCTACAGGAGAGCCTAGTTGTTGTTTGGTGATTTCTCAACTGGAGGAAAAGACCACATACTAATACAAATGTACACACAGAGCTTATGTGCTCGGACCATAACCCACTGCCCCCTCCCCCTGCCCCCCACTCAGGGAAGGACATCACAGCGACCCAGATGGGTCAGCCAATTCAGACCCACAACCACCTATTGCACCCCATTCCCTCCCTAGAGTTCACTTCCTCACTGTTCCTTTCTGCTTCCTTTCTTCTGCTCTCGTTTCCTTCTCTTTGTCGGTTGCTTTTCGTTCCTTTTTGAGTTAGTTTATAGGACCAGATGGGAGGCAGCACGAGGCAAACGGCCGCCCCTTGTTGTCATTTGATGTCATCGTTGTTGCTCCTCAGTGGACGTTGTTTCTCTGGAGAGAGAAAAAAAGCCAGCAGTTTTTTTTTCATTATTTTCCTTTTGTTCTCTAATTGTCTCTTTCACCTGTTTTTTGTAAATGACTACAAAAAAAGACCTGCCTTTAAATGTTCAGGACGTTTTCAGTCACACTTGAACAGGTTTTTAAAGACCTCAGTAGGTGAGCTAGTTTTACCCTTTTTTGCCCTTTGAAACTGCAGATTTTTTGGAAAATTTGTAATCCCATCTTGATTAAAGATTGAGTGGAATTCTAGATGTGATGATTTTTGTCATATCTTTTTTTTTCCTTTCAAGAGTGTACACTTAGTTGTTCGGAAAATTCGGGACCATTAAAAATGATCTTTCCTGTAAGATGTCCCCTATCTTTGTCCTGAGAACTGTGTTTTTTCTTTGTATTTAAGATTTTATCTTTTACAATTTTTTTTTTCTCTCAGAAGAACGATGCCAAAGCAGAACAAAAACGTTCAGTGCAAGGAAAATGGAAGATTTGTTTTGACCCATTAACATTTCAGTTGTTTTTAAAATAGTTACTCTATTTCAAACTGCTTGTTTAGCTTGTACTGCAACTTGTAACATTGTAAAGTAGTTCTGTGAACCCTCACAGCTTTAAAGAAACCAGTTTTATGAGGTTGCTGGATGCTGATGTCTTTAAGATCCACCAGGTGGCACTTTAGCTATATAGAATAGCAGATATATGGTCGTTTCCACTCTGATCATTCCAGCTCTGCTTGTGTCAACAACAGTGGACGTGTATATCTTTAGTGCAGCTGCATCTGTTTTATTGTCATTATTATGGAACCTAAAAGGTTTTGATTAGTTAAATTTCCACATCATAATGAAAATCCACACTACACACATACATTGAAAACTGTTTGAGTATTAAGATGGATGGACATGGATAATGTGTTAAAAAGCAAACTGCAAAATTAGTAAGTAATGCAGCACTTCCCCACTAGTTGCTTCACACACTGCCAGTCAGATGGTTGCACGAAAGCTGCTACAAATGAATTCTGCTGTGTTTAAATATTTCCAGTTGAATTATCATGGTGTGGAAACTAGCTGGTTTAAAACTATGGGAAGCTTTAAGTGACATGTCTGTCATATGTGTGCAGGCTGTCTAATGTCATCTTATCAGTCTTGTTACTATATAAAAAGCTTAACAGCAAATAGGTATATTCATACAATAAGCAGTTGAACTACAAAATTTACCAAGTTTTTATATTTTACTGAACTTCATATCAAAAATAAATGTTAAGATTTTTCTAATATCTTTTTCAGTAGAAGTCTGTCAGAAAAGCAAGAAGCTGGTGCTACACGTTTGTGTTAAATCTTTTCGTAAGTCGTAAACTGGTATTTTTGCATGAGGTTATAATGAGACCTTTATTGATCTGTCTCACTGAAAGAAGTTCATTTGTCACAGCAGCTTTGGTTGGAAAAAGGAAAACAAGCAGAAAAGTCTTCTGTAGGGGAAAAACTACAACAGCCAATGCAATAAAAATATTAAGAAAAAAAATGTATACATGTGCAATCACACCATCAGAACGTCATCCATCCATCCATTATCTGTACCCATCCATCCTTTGCAGGGTTGCGGGGAACCTGGTGCCTATCTCCAGCAGTCACGGGGCGAGAGGGGGGGTACACCTTGGACAGGTCGCCAGTCCATCGCAGGGCAACACAGAGACACGCAGGACAACCATGCATGCACACATTCATACCTAAGAGCAATTTAGAAAGACCAGTTCACCTAACAGTCATGTTGGACTGGGAGGAAGCCAGAGTACCTGGAGAGAACCCACGCATGCACAGGGAGAACATGCAAACTCCATGCAGAAAGGCCTTCCTGCAAGGCAACAGTGCTACCAACTGCACCACCCTGCAGCCGAGTCAGAATTACATACCAACCCATATGCGTCAACAAACTTGCCATCATAGCTTAAAACAGTGGTGTCCAAACTTTTTGCCATGTGGTCCAAAGTCGTCAAGTTGAAAGTGGTAGTGGGCAACAGTTTTATTTTTTTAATAAAAAATGCATGAGTCTTTTTTGTTAACCTGCGCAGCTATAAACTAAACTATTAATATTTTAGTGAAACACATCCCTCTTATTTTTGTAGAAAATTTATCTGTAAATCAATTTAGATTCAAACTATAGAAAAGCTTTTGTACGCTTTTCTTATTTAAACAAAAACAAAAAACAAACACAGTTTCCAAATCTTTTAATAGGGCGGAGTGATATTTATTTTTTTGGCCTAAAAAGGTATTTTCAGCAACAAGAACAGGATTTGGGTCATGCTTTCTTTAGAAACACTTGCCTTATTTAGTCAAATGTAATAGCCCAAATGCAGATTTGTGTGTACCTAGGTCTGCTTTTCAGCAAAAGTCACTGGACATTTGTGCTCCTATTTACTGTAAAACTAAAACGAATGCAACAATACTTTTTGTATCTAACATTTTATGAAGATTTCAAATTCCCAGCAAAAACTTACTTTAATTTAAAAAAAAAAACTCCATCTGCTTTAACAGCATGGGCTGGAGGGCCAAATATATATAACGCACTTGAATTGCAAACGGCCTCCGTGCCACACTTTGGACACCGCTGGTTTAGATGATTTCCTTTATTTGTATATTGTAAACATCGATGCAACATTTGCATGATTTTGTGCTTTGTAGTTAACACCACTAGGTACCCTAAGTTGCAATAAGTCGGGATTTGCTAAATGCAGCTTTTGTCTTAACCTTTCGCATTCTAACTAAGAACCCCTCCACTGTGCTTAACCAGAACCCCCCCAACTGCTATGGGAACATAGTTAAAAAAAAATGTCTTCACCTCCCAGTGTATGTGGTAAACTCAGTGGGAGTCAGCGTACAAGTCCAAAACAAACAGCACCAGGGCCACCAAGAAGTCACTGTGTTGTCCCTCCAAGTGTATTGTGGCCTTCAAACATTGTTTTTTTTAATTAAAACCCAACAGAAGGGGTTTACTGGGTGCCCAGTGTGCGACGAGAGCCATCACACAACGCCTATTAAGGCTCCCATTCACATGAAAGGCATCTCCAGACAACAGCAGCTTTTGAAGAGCAGCCCTCCCTGCCAGCCTCTGTTTGCTCCTCTGCAGGAGTGTGGCAGAGTCTGCGTGTTTGTTTCTGCCTTATGTCTCTGCCAGAGGAGAGGCCAGCGTGCTCCTGGTGCCAGCTACTGCTCCACCAGAAAGCCAGCTGCACTTCCAGTGCCAAGTAGCTCACCCGACTGGACCCGCCTGTATGTCTGCCAGGATGAAGAGTCTCCATCAGGGACACTGTTGTCCATCTTCCTGTGGAGTTCATGAAAAACTTCTTTGACAGCTCTTTTGATTGGCTCTGCACCCAAAACATTTGGGTCACTCATTCTTAACTCTTTGTACATAGATCACATCGAGAAATTTCTATTTAACCTTTGCCATTAACACAATTGGAGGGGTTAACATACGCCATTTTGTTTTTGTGCAAATGTGTGAGCTCATTTTCATGAGACAAACTAATTGAATGCCATAAGCAAAGATGTATCTGGGTATTATTCAATTTTACAGTTGCATGAGAGAAGAATGATCCTGATAAGAAATACCACATTTGTTCTGTAATTACAACTACAAAAGACCCCCCCCCCCCCCCCCCCCCTTGGGGACGTAAAGATAACATCTAACATGTATCCTGACATGCATTTATTCCTTATTGTAGAGTCAAACCCCACTCAGCTAAGGGAGCAAATGTGTGTGTGTGTATATAAATATATAGCACACTAGTGCCTGTTGATACTTATTCTACACATACTTAAGATGGTATTCAAAACACTTTGCCACTATCTAGAGGTCTGTGTCATTACCAGTTATGCTTCATTTTATTTCCACACTAAATGCCTACAGTTTTTTTCTTTTACCATTTGGGATATTAAACAATGTAATTCAATTAGAATTTGCTTGACAACAAAAAAACATTTTTTACAGTGAAGAAGATTAATATTTGAACACCCTGCGGTTTTGCAAGTTCTCCCATTTTGGCCCACTCCTTCACACAGATCTTCTCTAGATCTGTCAGGTTTTGGGGCTGTCGCTGAGCAACATGGTGTTTCTGCTCCCTCCAAAGATTTTCTATTTGATTTAGTTGGGTTGTCTGCTCTGGTAGGTTCGGCTGCTCTTTTTTTTGTTAGCGAGCAAAATGTGTATGTAGCCTTCTCTAAGACAGCTGACCCTCAATGCACAGCAAAGGGAGAGGAATGGGCACCATGTGCTCTTTATAGCTCATTATCCATCTGTCTATTCTTCTGGGATGTCTATTGACCTCAAATTTGAGGAAAAGTATGGCTAAGCGTTTTTATGGTTTTAAAAGCATACCTTTTTAAACCTAGATATTGGCTACCTTTATACCAGAAACCAGTCAATGCTTAGTCATGCCAAGGTATTTTCTTATGCAACTTATTCCAATTGTATGAAAAAATTAAATCTTATGGTCATAATGTTGTGGATGGCTACAGTTTCTTCTATAACCACTAGAGAGCGATATAGACCACACTGGCGACATATGGTAGCCTATGTCCTTAGAAATATTTCCAAGTTGAATTTGGATATGATCAATAATTAGTTTCTTTTTTCTTTAACATTATTAGGCCTATTGGTAGAATCACTTTAATTGATCAAATGAGTACTAAATAGAAAGGAAAAAGTAATATGTTATTGTAATCCCATCTAATCCTGCTAACCAAACCAGGATATATAACATAGGAAATGCGTCTCACATGCGGGTTTTCGGAAACCTAACCGAGGTTGTCAAAACAAGCGCACAAAGCCCGGCTTCATGTCTCCCCACCGGCCCGGGCGTCGCAGCAAACAATGACCCGTGTATCCCGGCACAAAGTGCTCTCTGTGTCCACGGGAGCTCCCCCGCTCTAATGGAGGTGATTGGCCGTGTTCGGCACAGCACGTCCGCCGCCGTGGGTGTGATTAATCACCGGGTTAAACGCTGGAGCTGCTGAGCGTCCCAAAGGCGGAGAGGTGGAGGGAGGTGTGCCGAAGTGGAACCTGGTGCTGCCGTGACGCCCTCTCCCCTCCCCCCTCCGCCTCCCGGGCCAGCATCCGTCGGTAGCGAATGAAAGAGTGGAGAAAAGTCATCTTCCGACACATCTGGTTCACATTAAGCCAGAGGTGAGAGGCTGTCACGAACAGAAGTCCGGCGAGCTTTCCATGAGATTTCCTTTTAGGAAGCGGAGTTACTCGGTGACAGATAAATTAAGTCAAAAGGTTCCCAGAATGACATGATTACAACATAAAAGGAGCAAAATGGGCCCAGCAATGTTAGTGAAGGCTGCTCTCTGGTTTGAAAGTCATTATATGGATGCTGACCAGTTGCTGCAAGAGCTATTTTACTTTAAACACTTCTCTGCAAAAAACAAAATAAACACCTCTCTGCAACGTTTCTAAGGCTTGATTTTCTTGACGCAAATCTCACACAGAAATGATAAATCTCCAAACAACTGATTTGATCAAAGAAGATATCATTCAAGGAATAAGAACCAAGTTGACCCGACTTACCAGTCAAAACATCCATTCTAATTCATATGAAACATTTTTTAAAAGCATAAATACATATAGGCTATCTATAGGCTATATAGCACCTGAGACTAGCTAAATGTGGTAAATCCTCTTGGAGTTTTCTGAACCTCAGACTAAGAACTTATTTCATACCTTTTGGATTTTCGGTACAACTTGCACCCAGTCATGATTCAGCCATGACTCTCTCGGTAAAGCCAACTCTGCAAAATAAAACATTTTAATGATGTAATTTATCAGAAACATAAAGTATGGAAAATGTCATTCTGATATAAATTGATCTAGGATGGATAAAAGCATTTACAATTTGCAAACTGCATTTTAAGGTATCAGTAATCAGTAAAGGCTAATTTTGTCTAGATTTGACCAGTGTATAAAATAATGCTGTTAGTGCTAGGCTTTTAAACTATTGTTGGGTAAATGCAGCCTAGGCTCCTTAAAGACATGGAAAAAGCCCTTTAATTTAACACGGAATTAAATGATTCTTTTTTTAATGTTATTTTTTAACATCAAAATTACAAAAAAATATTTCATGGTCAAAGTTCATTTTTTCATCTACTAAACAATAAACTGACAGTGCAATAATTATTGAAACGAACAAAGTAATCTAATTTATTAAAAAAAACGATCAGTAAATTATTGTAGATCTAAAATAGAATGGGTCTCACAAGTTTGCTTTAATGACAGACAGTCATACAACTTCCTAACTTTTTTAGGGAGGTGGTGGTGACTGTTTTCTGCTTTTTTTGTATTGTTTTTTTACTCTTTTATCACCAATAATTGGTTTTATTTTAAAATGCTATGGGCCAACTTGTCAAGTGTACATCTGTCTTCGCTGGTGGGTACCATTGTATAACTGCTGTCGGGGGACGTTCAGAGTCATTAACAGGGCCATTAATTGCTTCTGGACCTTACTTTGAACACCCTTGTTATATATCAACACGAGGTTTGCACACATGTGCAAAATGCTATGGGTTTTGGAAAACTAACTCTGAACATCACTTTAAACACACTATCACCATGGTTTCACATGATGGTGGCAGCATCATGCTGTGGGGAAGGTTTTTTTAAGCTGAGACAGGGAAGCTTGTCAGAGTCCTTCCTGCAGGACAACAACCATAAACACATATTCAGTGCTATGGGTTATGAAGAGTTTGTGATCTTAGTATAAAAAAAATATGAAAAATGTTAGAGGGAAGGAATACTGTTTTCTATTACTAGAAACTGCATGCTGTCCAGGAGTATTACATTTAATAGTGCTTTTGTAATGTGAACTCTCACATCGGAATATCTATCATATAAAACTCCCACACACATAAACCTCTGCTCCTATTAAAATTGCATAAAACTCACACTGAATAAAATAAAACCAACTTCACCAGCCCTCTGGGCATTTATAACTTGAGGTGTCGCTGATAAACTGCCGAACAGCACAGCACTGGGAAACAGAATGTCTTCTATGAAGGGGAAAAAAAAGACACAAAGACACCCGACATAAAAAAATTACTCATGGTAAGAAAGTATATGACCCAACCATAATGCCTGAGCTATTGAATTTACTTCAAGTAATGTAGCATGAATGAAGTCCTTAAAGGTATCAGTTTCTAGTCAATAAACGAGGGGGATTCAGACATGTGGTTCAATGAAAGTTGAACATGTGAGACCAGTCACATTCATACGTACAAGCTCACTTGCTCAGGATACTTCTGTGTACATTACTTCGCCCTCTGACTTAACATATTGGCCAGTAACAGAAAACTACTTAAACATGACCGTTACCAAATACAGTAGCAATCGAAACTATGTTTGACATTCAGAATTTATGTCCACTTTTGTTTCCAGGGAATTCCATGAAAACCTGTATGCAATCAAGTTTTTCTTTTTAACACTCAGCCAGGCGTGATGCCTCCCACTGGTGGAGTGTCTGGGGCCTTGATGGTGGCTCTTTGTCGTGTGGTGATGGTGTCAGAGCTGTGCCAGGCGGCGTGTGTGGTCAGCAGGGGAACTGAGAAGGCATAGAGGAGAATGGCAGAAGGTCCCCCAGTTCAAACTGGTATCCTCATTCTGTTATTGTCTGTTTATCTTATTCTTCTGGTTACCTCAAATAACTTTATTTATTAAAAATGTGCCTTTTTTACATATTGCAAAGACCACCCCTCACTTTTCTACCTCAACTTTCTATCCACCCACCCTCCTTTTGTGGGCCAAAGGGGCATATGGTTGGGCTGGGCAAGAGATAAGAGAGATGTGTCAGCCTTGCGGTACTGAACAAACACATCTTTCATTTCTTCCTCAACTCCTCTTCCCCGACCTACTCCTCTCTACGCCTGTCTGTGCTCCTCTCCTTTCCTGAGCTCCTCACCTCCTTCGTCTCTGTGACAGCTGGGCACAATTAGGAGCAAGAAGTCTTTTGTCTAGTCAGGGGAGAAAGAGAGAATTTGTTGTATTTGCGGGTGATAGAGAGGAGAGCCGAGGCAGAGAATGGGGTTCAGATGCTCTGTGAGGAGCAGAGACGAAGGGGGTAAATGACGGGCTGGAGTAGAAGAGGCAGATCTCCTCACGCTGAATGAAAGGCTCACTATCTCCACTCTGGTGGGGCGCATTATAGACATGCGCTCCCTCACTTTATGGAGAGAAAAGTGGTTTCCACCATGATCTGCTTCCATTTAGGTTTGGCTCCTGAGCTCTCACACATACACATTCCCGTGCGTTGACATTTGTTCTGCACATGCACACTCCTACTGTACGTGTGCAGGATTTGCTTTGATTTCTGATTGCTTCAGTTTCTGCGGTGGCTTGATCAGGTTACCGTAAAACTCTGTGCCAAGGCTGTGTGTCTGTGTATTTGTAGAACTGTGTTGGGAGTAGCACGGTCTTGGCTGCTATTATTAGTCCTCTTTTACAGGCCAGTGTCTTTCCCCCGTCTCCTCACTGGCACCAGCGGTTCATTATCATCCAGCTCCCGAGCAGCAGCTCTATGCTATCACTTCCAGCTACAACAATGACAACTCTGCTCCCATTCCATCTAGGCTTTTTATAGGCTGCCCTACTCTTGTGTACATTTTGCTAATTAGTCAGTGTGTCAAAGGCATTGGGCGTAATGGTTTCCCAGAATCAGGTGACACACTTAAACTTCACTGTGTGCTGAAAAACTTGAACCAGCGCACTGTTAACAGTCATATCCTTGACCAGTGTGGCATTTTGAAGGGCATGATGGTGGCTGAGATCATATGAGCACACATCGGTCATATGAGCTCAGTGACCACCTCCACATATGAAGACAAATACATAAAATCCTGTTCACGGCATCCCATAAGACCATGAGGCCCTTGCATAGTGTCTTCGATTACAGATATCTGTAGCAGCAGTATCAAAGGAGGTCATAACGGACCATAATCTCAGTAATCTCTGAGACTACAGTTCATCGGACTGTCTATTTAGTCAAACAGAAAGACAATCCAAACATTTCAGGATCGGTGAAAATTTATGTACAGGAGCACCTAACAGAAAAAGATAACTTCCTTAGATTTTGTCACCTTACAACCACAAACTTAAGCATGTTCTATTAATTTATTTGGCTGATTTCAGCTCAGTTTACGCTGATACCTCAAAATAAACGTGATCCAGCCAATTGCCTTCAGAACTGTCACAACTGGTAAATAGAGTCCACCTGTGTATAATTTAATCTAATTTTAAATACTGTTTTCCTGTGAAGGTCTCAGACGTTTGTGAGTTATGCCCACTTCCCCCTCTACCCTCAGCTGGACCTCTCTCATCTCTTCTGCTCTAATGGCGCTAACAGACCCAGCACTTTCTATCAGAGACATTTTAAGTTTTTTGTTTTTTGTTGGGACGTTCTAACTGGAACAGATCCAAGAGGAAATGTTTGGAGGCTGCTAAATGTTAGTGACAGTGCTGTTGCCAAACTTGCAACAGCACTAGATGTTACTACCAGGTGCATCCTCCCCTCTACACCTAAACACAACTTGGACTGGTGATGAGCAGCTGTGGATATAACGAAGATTCTGGTGTAGAACCTCAGCTGCTAAAGGAAGTTTTGGACCATGACCCTTCGAGTTAAAATCTAAATAGGTAACAAATGCAGAAGGCTAAAAAATTAATGATTCAGATCACATATCAGGTATGGAAAGCCAAAAGTATCACAATTCAATACATTAAAAAGGTCCAAAACTGATATTCTGATATATAATATAATAATATAACTGTAGTTGAATGTGTCAACATTTTTAAATATATTTTTATCTTAAATAAATAAATGTGAAAATGTGAAAATTTATATTGTTCTTATTTTTTTTATAGTCTTTTGAAATAACAAATCAAAATCACTCAGTGGGACTAACTCAAGGTGGTTGGCTTGTAGCTGAGTTGCTGTCCAGGTTAACCAGTCAGACGTTAGGGTCAATTAAGTGAGGCACAGCAGCAATTTAAAGTATCCCATGATGTACTTTAGTACAGGAAGGAAACAAGTAAAAAAAAGCAAAAACAATTTTTTGCATTATTTTATTATATGTTTCATTTGAATTTTAATTAGATTACCTAATTTAATTATTTCATTAAGTAACATATTGAGACCATTGAAATATATTGAAAATACATTTATGTATTTGATATATATTTCCAATTTTATTCAAAATTATCAAATATACCAATATATTAAATAAGTTAGTAATTTTGGAATTTATGTATTAGGAGTTAATGGGAAGATTGATGGAGCTAAATGCAGACTAATCCTAGAAGAAAAGCTGCAAAAGTCATGAGACTAGGTCAGAGGTTCACACTGCAGCAAGCCAATTATCCGAAACATACAGCCTAAGCTACATTATCAAAGCATATTCATTTGTTAGAATGGCCCAGTCAAAATCAAGACCAAAATCTTTGCTCTGGACTTAAATTGAGAATCTATGGCAAAACTTGAAAAACTGAACTTCAGAGATGTTCTCCATCTAGTCTGACTTGAGCTTGAAATATTTTGCAAATAAAAATGGGGAATCATTCCAGTCTCTAGATATGGAAATAAAAGTGAAGTCTCTAGATATGGAAATAAAAGTGAATGCAGCGAAGGGTAGTCTTACACAATGTTTGACTCTGAGAGGCTGAATACGAATTCAGTTTCTAGATCTGAAAAAAAACAAAACATAATTTTTATTTCATGACATATTTCTTTTACTACTTTGAGCTTGTCCACCACATTAAACCCCAATAAAATGCACTGTAGTCTGTGCTTGTTCTTAGATAAATAGCTAAAAAGTAACAATGACTAATGTTGCAATTCAGTTGTATTGATTTATACATAAAATTGCAAGAAGTAAAAAAAGTTATTTTTATTCATTAATGTCTGTGTTTATATTTGAATGTGTGCTCATCTAGCACTGCATGTGGATGTTTTGATTGTGCGTGAGTCGCGTGGCTCCAAATGAAAATAAACTGCCAGTGAAAAGCGTCTGCTTTGGACTGAAGTCACGCTGTGGTTCCTCTTTTCTCTTGTGTTTATTTTCTGACCCGAGTCAGTAAGATGTTAGTTTAGCAGAGCTGAAGATGTGACCCCTGGGTTCTGAAGTCTGTGGTTCAAGTGTGCTGCGGATTTAGGGTACACGTGTGATGAGTCCTTAGTGGGTTTTTTCTTCCTTTGGATCAGTCTGAGTTCAGAAGTTCAGGCTGTGCCGTTGCGGGCAAAACTTCTTTGAGAATGTTTCCAGGATGCTTACAATTTCTTTTGAACCTCTTGAGGCAAACTGTGGTGTTTTTAAATGATTATATTAAGAGAAATCAAATTTTTTCACTGACACACACAATCTTCTTTGAAGATGTACACTGTATAAAGACTGTAAAATTGTAATTTCCTCATAAATAATAATTTTGTCTGTGCATTCATGTAGGATAAGTAACATAAAAACAACAAAGAAATCCCAAGGAGCCATACTTCGTCTTCCTCTACAATACTGAGCTTTTATTGTTCCTGCTAATAGAGGGGAGGTGGTGAAGGAAGTCGCCATTCAGTTAAATCCAGGACCTGCTGGTCATGTTGATCACAAGGTTCTGGAGTTGAGAATTTGATGTTGGCTAATGGTCTGAAACAGCTCACTGGAAATGTCAATGGCTGACTGGGTGGGTGGTCATGCTTGTCAGGAAAGCATAAACCCAACTGGTGCTGAAAATATTTTGGGACAAGTCCAGAAGGTCTTAACTGGACCCTAGGCTGTTCCTGAAAATACATGAAAGGACTGGGCATGGCTTATGGTACTTAAGTGGCAGATTTGAGGTTTGAGTAAACAAACATACATAAATGATCACTTAAACTGAATTAAAAGAAGTGGTTACTTTATCAATAGAAACTCAGACACACCCATCCAACCTTCGTACTTGTTTATAACAATTTATTCTTTAAATTGGGATTGGAGTGAGTACTCACAAGCAAGGCAAGGCAAGGTAATTTTATTTGTATAGCACACTTTCAAAAACAAGGTAATTCAAGGTGCTTTACATGATTGGGGGATAAAGTAAAAACAGCAGTAAAGCATAAAACACATATAGAGCATATGACACGTAAAAACATTACTCAAAAGTTGACATGAATTTAGGACAAAGTAAAAACAGCAATAAAGCATGAAGTACACACAAACATATGATACATGAAAACATTACTCAAAGGCAGCTCTAAACAGATGGGTTTTTAGCCATGATTTAAAAGTTTTTTCCAGATTAGAGGAGCATATAAACTGAAAGGTGCTTCTCCATGTTTGGTTCTGATTCTCGGGATGTTAAGTAGACTGGAATTAGAGGACCTGAGTGGTCTGGGGGTTGCTATAGTGACAGTAGATCTTCAACATACTTTGGCCATTCAATGATTTATAAACTAGTAAAAGTATTTTGAAGTCTATACTCTGAGCTACAGGCCAGTGTAAGGACTTTAGAACTGGAGTAATGTGCTGTACTTTCCTGGTTTTAGTGAGGACACGAGCTGCAGCATTCTGTATCAGCTGCAGCTGTCTGATTCATTTTTTAGGCAGACCTGTGAAGACGCAGTAATCAATCCGACTAAAGATAAACACATGGATGAGTTTTTCAAGGTCCTGTTGCGACATCAGTCCTATAATCCTAGAAATGTTCTTCAGGTGATAGAAGGCTGACCTTGTTAATGCCTTTATGTGACCCTGGAGGTTCCGGTCTGAGTCCATCACTACACCTAGATTTCGGGCCTGATTGGTAGTTTCTGGCTGTATTAACTGAAGCTGTGTGCTGACTGTTGATCGTTCCTCTTTAGGTCCCAAGGTTTTTTTTAATAGTTTGTTTCATTTCAGCTGGAGAAAGTTATGGCACATGCATTTACTTAGGGTTTGGATGGATTCAAAGTCACCTGGTGACATTGTAATGAAGAGCTGAGTATCATCTGCATACTTATGGTAGCTAATCATATTGGTTGTTATAATCAATCAATCATTATTTTCCTGTATTACGTAGAAAGCAGAATTGGGTTTAAAACAACAAACCTTCAAAGTGTTTTAGCTATTCAAGCAAATGCTTCACTACCAATGAGTCACATGCACTGGATAGTTACTTTGAATTGATACTAGGGATGGATTTTTTGAGTAAAAAATTCAAAATGTTAATAGAATGACTTGATGATAATTCATTAAATTTTTTCTTAAGATGGCATGCATAATTCCTGCTTTTAACATCTTTTTAACACCTTTTACTTATACAACAGCGATTAATCCAGCTCAATTATTGTCAGTGCCATAACAAATTATATTGTATGTTGCCATTATGTTTTCTAAAGAAAGAAATTGATTCATATTTCAGAGAAGGAAGAATGGACACAAAGGTTAATATATTATGTTCATATTAATGAGAGCTAAATACTTATTTATGATTTTACTATTAACCTATTATATATATTTTGGTTTCAAAAAATGCACTGGTCCATACAGTTTTGATAATTTTAGCGTCGTTTCCACTGAGCGGAACGATGTGGCACTGTCCAGTTCGCTATTGCGTAATTCTGACTTTTCATGGGAGCGTTTCCACTGCCTACTGAATTCTCCTTGAGCAGGCGGGGTTTACCCCGAACGCCTGCATGGCGTTATACTGCAGGGACAAGGAAGTGGGTGACGTGTGAAAAACACAGAAGAAGAGGAGGAAGAAACAACAACATCCAGCAGCTCATGGTTGTCTTTCTTGCTTTTTGGCTTTTTCTTTACATGACTACGACTGCTGTGTTTGATAAAAGGCTCCGTGTGGAACAGAGGACCAGGGTGTAAAGTTGTAGTGGGGGTGACGCTCGCTTAACTTACTGCAGTGTTTATGAGTTCACCCAATCAAAGGACTGTGTTATGTGATGCCAGTAGCTCCGCCCTAACCGTATCGGACCATTAATGGACAATTGGGCCTGCTGTATAGGGCGCTTTTACAATGGAAACAGACAAAAAGGTGGATCGGACTGAGCCCGACCGGACCGCTCAGTGGGAACGAGGCATTTGATCTTCCCAATCTGCTAAGCAAGATTGCAATAAAGCTGAACCATTATGACACATGTACACATGTAGTTACTGAGGCTTTTGTAGAAGCTCAATCAATGATTAACTACACTGAAATAAAGCAATACGGATTGATCAACCTGCGTGGAAGTCAAGAACCACATATTTTTGCACAATATTCATCTTGTGAATTCAAAAATGAACCCATTTTCCCCCAAGCATCTTTCTTGTTAATACAAGAAAACTAATTTTGTTTTCTTTAAATAACCTCCCCAACATATTTGGTCACTGTTTTCATTTTCTCTTGGTAGCTAGAACCTTTTCTTGTTGTCTCAACAAAACCACATAAAAACAAATCTTTATAATGAGGACTACCACTCTCAACTTCCACTAATTATCTGTTTATTTCAACTTCAGAAAGATGGTTCAGTTAGGGAATGTTCTGGCATGGTGTTTGCATGCAAATAAATATATTGTTATGTAATGGTAGTTAGCCATGCAAGTCTCCGACTTGGAATTGGAACACAATTAGGTGTGATGTTATTAATACATGGATGTTTCAACTTCTGAGGTAAATGTATTGAAGCAATACCCAACATAATATTTTTGAGATTGCCCCCAAGTGGCAGTAAAACGCTATAACATTTAGTTAGTGTGTTGGCTGTCTATCATATCATCCGAGTTATCTGTTTGAAAGTCGGTTATCAGGAGACAATTGCATGGTGAAAGTTGGAGTTTTTATCTTCTTTGTACGGTCTGTTTTTGTGGATGTACTCATCTGTAATGTTGCATCAGCCTTTTCTCTCATCTGTCCACACGTCTCAATCTTATCAAAGTCGCTACACACCGTATCCAAATACCAGATCCCGGGACCCACACTGGAGAGTCAAAGTTCACCTGTTTGTGATGTGACCTCTGAGCACCCTTTCCTGATGTGACAGACTATGAACACAAAGGAGTCCCAGTGGTCAGTGGTTGCTGAAGTTGCAGGCCATCCCTTAGCCACAGCATGGGCAGATAGGGGAAGGTTTACCAGGTCAGGGGTCAGGAAGATGCCACATGTTTGGTCGTCTGTCACACAGTTCAACCATCTTGGATGACAGTGGAGGCTTTGAGAGCCAAGTCCAGTCCCCATTTACAGCTTGCCACTTTTGCTGATGCAATTCATTCAGGCTATCAGTTTCTACTGACGAGGTCGGCATGTGACTCCAGATTTAATAAACTATTTGGATACCATTCAGTTGCACAACAGTGGAATAAACTGCAGACTTCCCTTTATGACTGGAAATACTATGTATGTTTTATTTTGGTGAGTTTTTAATGCATGTCAAGCTTTTTGGAATATGGCTGTCAGGCAAAGCAATGGATTATTACATTATCACTCCACATCTGATATTCAAACATTGAAAGAGAAAATATTCTTCCAAACATTTCGCTATCTCTTCCAGGCACACCCTGAAACCAAGACACACTCAAAGACAGATGCATATAGTGTGGAGGTGACCCTGTCCAGACGGGATGCAGGGCTCAATTCCATGGCAGAATGCTGGTGTTATTGCTGAGGATGTGAAATGTGAGCCAGCTCCCTTTCCTGGATCGATAAACTTGTCTCTTCTGCTGTCCCAGGAGTCCTCTTGTTCTCTATCACTGTCACCACTCTCCGTCTCCATCTCATCCCCCCATCTTTGCTCTTGGATTCTCTTCTTTATTCATATAAATCTCCATTTCCTGTTACATTTCTTTTAGGATTTCCTTTTTCAACATTCTGTTGTTCCAAAAAAGGAATATTTGCAACTCAAAATATTTTCTATTAGATTTACAATATGCCTTATACAAACATATTTTATTGCTTCTATCTTTCCTACCTCCCTATTCTTATTGATTTTTTCTCATTCCATCTTCAGTGCTTCTTTAATATCACAATTTTTGTCCTATTGATTTTCCACACAAGCAACTGGTCTGTCATGCTGCTGCTGAAGAGGAATGTGGCAGACAGGCTTTTTCAGTCATATGGATTCAACTAGCGTATGTGTATACAACTGGTACACTAGAACACATCCTGAATGAGGCACTCTGTAACATGTTTGTAAAAAGCTTTTTTTTGCCTGCCTCTGTATATTTTGTGGTCAAAAACTGTAGGTCTTTGTGAATGTGAGTGTACAAAATGTATATATATGTTCAGGCAGTGCTTTAACATGTCTGTTTGTGGGCACTCAAAGCTGATTGTTGGAGTTTTGTTGCCCATGGGGCTAGAGTTGGGTTCAGAGAGTTGCACAATCATTGTTTTTTCCCCCCACAAAGTTAAGTGCAGGATTAGGATGATACATACTTCATACATTTTTAGTAACATTAAAATTGGAGAAATAAATTCTAAATACACATAGTTGAAATCAGAAGCCAAGCACCCTCTTTTCTTCCACCTGTGGGTGTGACATCTTCCAAATGTATTGAACCACATCATAAACAGACAAAATCAGATATTGACATATAATCCAATAAAAGACTGAAATCAATTCTGACTAAACTTTACCTGTTTGAGGTCACACAGGGTTACCAAAAGGATTCCTATTTCCAGAATTTCCACTGAAATCCATTTTTATAGAGGTTTTTATAACTTTCTTTAAAGTTAAAGACTGGGGGCTCCAAATCACAATATTTGGATCAACTCAAAGAATACTTTTAGATGTAATTAAAGACTCCACCTTAATCACACTGCTTCCGTGTTTGACATCATGGAAAATGTTTAAGAAATTGGCCAAAATATCAGAAAGAGAATTGGGGACCTCCAAAACTCTTGTCCATCCTTGGGTTCAATTTCAATGTGCTTGAAGTTGCCAGGTTATTCTCTTCAAACAAGTATCTTTACTTTTAAAGAACATGGTAATGTCCAGCCATCAATACCATTTAGGTAGAACATTGCTCCTTCTGTGTCCCAGAGAAGTACCTATTTTGCTGTAAAATGTGTATTCATTAAATTTAAAGAAAGCTTGTGGGAAAAAAAGGTATTTCCTTATCCTGAAATCTTGCAAAGATGAACAATTTTGGTCATTTTTACTGATCTAAAACATGAAACGTTTAGACTGACAATGTCAGTGAGAAAAGGGGGATGTGTGTTTTTCTATAAAGCATATGTAAATATCTGGTTTCAGCTACTCATCTTTGCTGTTTTCAAATAGGTTTTATGGACGAAGATTTTATTTGAAACTATGATTTACAAATTGTATGCTAAACAAAAATAAAAAATGGGCATATGACTGCAAAACGTGAATTTAATTGTGGAATAAAGTCATCAATCAACATAATTTCAAAATAAGCACAAGTTAAAAATATGTACCTACACTTGCATGTGTTGGAATACAGCTGTGGTTACTGGATCAAAGCACTGACCCCCATCAGGTAGGAGTGCTAGTCATACATTGCACTTTCATTTTCAACTGAAAGAGAAGGAGTTGTGAACCCCAAAGAAACTAGTTGCAGCCCTGAACTCAAGCCTCTTTGTCTGTTGGCAACGACAAAAGAGAGGCATGCGTTTCAAACTTCCAGCCTTTGCTGGCGAGGGAGGAAACACATTTCTGGAAGAAACTCACTGGATCCAACAGACACAACAGTCTGCTGATCATTGATAAGATGAATTGTATCCAGCCGATGGAATTAGTCCTGAACCTGATTTGTTTAAGCCCTGCAAAAATAATATTTGAACTACAGGAGCCTCGCTGACATACTGCTGCATGCTGCACGAGCCCAGAGCTGCTCACCTGATGCCCCTGAGCCAGTTGCTGCTGAGATGAAGACTGCCCATGAAAGGGACCGGTCCATGGGAGAAGATTGCCGAGCTGAGCTGAACGGAGGTGGACGAACCGGAGCAGTAGCGGCTTGTCAATAGCCGCAGCCCCCATCAAAATTCCTGAAATATACATGTATACAATAAGGATATAAAAATTAAATAAAAAAAATAAAATAGTTTACTCATACAATGTAAGTAGTAAGAGTCTCAGCATTTAGTAAAAACTTGGTTTAATTGGATAACTATTTTCTTTCTGATGTCTTTTAATAAGTTTCATGCAGATTCATGTGAGAGGGACGCTGGACAAATGGATCTCTATCTGAGTCTTCAAATTGTCGGGCAGCATGTGACTGAAGCTGGTCTCTAATTGGTTTCTTAAAAATTCTCCTCCGGACGCAGTTGCGTCCCTGGCGAATCAGAATTGGATGTATATTATTTTATCCAATCTGATTGGTTCTCGTCATCTACTATTCAACTCAACGATCTTTGCCACTACTGGGAGTATGCAGGCGACACCGTGACAATGAATGCATAAAAACCTTGCTAGGCTGATCATATTCATAGAGACAATGGCAGAAGTTAAACCAAATTCTGTCATTGATTTACAAAAAAAACCTTTCGACATTATTCAACTATTTATTTCCTTCTCTGTGGGCCCACGTGAGTTCACGTAGTGTAACTGCGCAGTGCTTCTGGGTTGTATGTCACACGCATCACACACATGACCAGCTTCGGCCAATAGTGAGCCTATGTGCATGTGCAGTATAATCTAACAGCATTTGATGTAAAATTCACTTTATAAAAGACTCTTTTATAAAGTGGATTTTACATCAATTGCTGTTTTTTGTAAAAAGCCTATTTAAATAAATATTTATTTATTTAATTTAAAAATACATAAATATCATAAATCTTCCACAAACTGCACAAATGTTGAGTAAAAACTGTAATTAACAGAGTAAAATTGCATTTGTAAAAAAACAACCCCCCACCCCCACCCCCACCGAAAAGAAACCAAACTATTATTCTGTTACAAAATTAGTTCTGGCTAACGTTGGCTAGCAGCCGCACCTGAGGCCTCACTGTTAGCACCACACGCAGCTGCTGCTTACTGACCAGCTAAGTCCTAGTTTCTCTGCTTTATCGCTGGTCTTTTCAGAAAATGGAGACATCCTTCAATGGAAATCTACAAATCATTCAAGTAAGGTTGTGTCTGGCCAGAGATAAATTAGCTTAAGATAAAGAAATTAAGGTTTGTTTTGACCGTCTATTTCACTGTGTTTTTGCTGCATTTGTGAGAATTAATTCATAAATTTTTTAGGATTTTAACACTGTTTTCAAAGGTTTCTGACTGATAGAGTCTTTTTAAATCATGTGACATGAGTTACTCTGTCCGACCGGAGGTTTTCCGTTGTTCTTTGGTGCTAAGCTAAACAGAGTGGCTATGAGCTCTGCACGTTTGTTTCTGATTAGTACGGCCTGCTTTTGCAAACTGGCATCGTTCATAAACAATAATCATTGCTACCTACGGTATTCAAAATACAGATCGGCTTTAAAATAAATAGTTTAAACACTGAGAACTGATTGTAAAAGCCGTTTTTGAAACCGCCTTCTTAGTATGTCAAAATACTAATTAGATCAATCACTGTGGTGACAGATCCTTAAATTAGAATCAATTCCCAAAAGGTAAGTTAGCAAATAATTTAAGGAAACATTACTTCCTCCAAAGAATGTTTTAGGTCTTCACGTCTGATTTGCATGATGAATTGTTTGTTTGAACACAAATAAGGTGCTAATTAGTCTTAAACTAATTGCAATTAGTTTCAAACTAACTTAACTTAACTCCCAAAACTCTTCAATGCAAGCCTTGGTCTTTAAACATACATATTCATACTGAACTGTGACATCATGATCAATTTATTGATTATTGTTTCTACCTCTGATTTGCATGGTGAATTGTTTGTTTGAACACAAATAAGGCGCTAATTAGTCTTAAACTAATTACAATTAGTTTCAAACTAACTTAACTTCACTCCCAAAACTCTTCAATGCAAGCCTTAGTCTTAAAGCTTACATAAGCATATATATCAATTAATTGATTATTGTTTTTACTTCTTTGCATATTTGTCCATTTTACTAGTTTATTCTTGGTACTTTGTTTATTATTCATTCTTCTTTTATTTAGTAGTTAAGTTGTGTGTTACTAGCTTAGTGAGTTTGCTGATAAAATTATTTTGACTAAAAGTTGAATTATTTTTGTAATAAACTCTTGTATTTTGGAACGCCATTTATTGTTATTATTTCACATACACGTGTAATAACTTGATGTTCAAAGTACACCAATAAGTTATTCCTTCATCTATTGTTTAATGACCTCAGCATTATCAGACAGGTAATCATAAACATTAACTGAGACTGAACTATTTGCCTATGATTAATTTCCTGGATCCCAGAATGTTGCCCCAAACTTGGTAATTTTGACATAAATTTATTAATCTTATTAATAATTGTCCTAAGCAATTATTTATAATTATTCATAGCCAAACATACCTATCTGTGTCACAACACATACCTCATTTATTGCTGTCCTAATGGTCAGTCCATCAGAGTTAGGTTTCATCTTAATTATTTAGAATTTTTTAAAAATCGATAATGAATGGCCTGCCATTCTCTGTGTAATGGTACTGTCTGTATAGAATGATGACCTCATATTGTTATCAGCCAGTATATATGTATTCCCTGGGTGAGGACTTCAATCTTGTCTTGAGTGGAAAAAGGTTTTGGACAAAACAAATATCAGTTTAAAGTTGAGACACAGGTGTTAATATTACAAAATTCAGTCTGTAAATAATTGTTATGACTTTGGTTTAGTAAATCATCTTGCTTTTGAGTTTTGCATCATTGTGTTTGTTTGTATTGGGTTAGTTTGTTCTTGACCCCTCTGTTGCCTTTGTTAAAAGGCTTCTTTATTGTCACTGTGTTCAGTGATTTCTTCTCTTTAGCTTTCCTCAGTCAACTGTAGTCTTCAACTCCCTCACAGCTAGTAATCACCTATAACCATCTATAAATACTTCCTGTTTTTAATTTACAGATTTTCTAAATTTCCCAAATATTTATTAATTCTGGACCTGAACCTTCTTTGGGTCAGTCTACTCTTCTGAAGTATGAGACATTATGATCATTAAAATATGTATATTATTTTTGACGGACTCCCCTTCTGAATAATGTGTGTGTGTTTATTTGGGTCAACGTTGGGGAATCCTGCATGCTGAGATGAGTGAAACGTTTGCATAGTGTAGTGACAGATTAAATGTTATTATTGGTTCATTACTGCAATACTTTAATAGCTATCAGAATTCTGTGATTAATTGAACCATTAGTTCTTCTCTCTTGCAGAAAATCTTTATTGAGAATGTCAGACCCTCAGTATGTGACCTTAAGATCAAGCACACTTTTTTGTAATTTACTTATTGCCAGTTACTACAAACAGTTGATGGGAGTTGTTGTTTCCAAGAGCAGCACAACCAGTTATTACCTTTAGGGGGCGATCACTTTTGCACTCAGGGCCAGCTTGGCTTGGCTAGCTTTTTTCCCTTAAAACAAAAGCTGGGTTAGGGTCAGGGCTGCATTTATTATTTGCTTAGGTTATCTTTGTCTGATATTCAAATTTGTTTGATGGCCTGAAACATTGAAAAGAGACAAATAAGCAAAAGCAGTATAAAATACCTTTACACACCCAAAAAAAATAATTTTCCTGCACCTATGAAATTAAGCATGAAAAGCATTTATATATAAAGATAACTCTCAAAGAGCTGTTAGGTGAATACTTCTGCTGAAGATTGATACACATTCTGCCTCAGGCCTTTACTGAATCTTTGTTGTTTTTGTCAATAGTTATGAGTTTCAGATCATTTTAATGTTCTGATGCTAGATCATTCCAACCTGAAAGTTCTCCTTTGGTCATTTTCTTGATTAGTTTTCGCCTTATTTTTATTTTGTCCAACATGATCTGAGCAATATCTTATGGTCAGGTTTAAGAATGGCACAGTGATGAGTCAAGAAAAATCCTCCAGAGAGTATAAACAAAACTTACACTTCTTGGAGACAAAGTACATCCTTAGTAAAAAATGTAATATTTAGGCCTTTCAGTCACTGATTTTTAAAACAATTTTTCAATTTTATCCTTTGGTCATTGTTACATTAGTTTTAGGCGTATGATTGTTACAGTGAAGGTTTAAAAGAAATTTGTGTATACTGACATGCACAACTACATTCCCTTCATCATAACTTGGGGACCACTTTGCCCTAGTGCTCACCATGACTGTGACCCTGGGTTTTTGAATCCAGCATGAGAAGAAGACGAATTCCAGTAAGACGGATTTTCCGGCAAAAGCCCCCCTCTGGGTGAGAGCCATCAATCTGTTTCTGGCAGCCTTTTATCCGGA
This sequence comes from Valencia hispanica, assembly GCA_963556495.2. Lineage (NCBI taxonomy): Eukaryota > Metazoa > Chordata > Actinopteri > Cyprinodontiformes > Valenciidae > Valencia > Valencia hispanica. The sequence goes on from OY747719.1 coordinate 31,833,981, forward strand.
AACAAGGATCACATCCAGTCAAAACAGGCCCGTGTTTGGTTTTCACCACAGAACCCTGCTGGATGCCGGTAGCAAGACTCACTGTGAATGTGTGTGGGAGAAGAAGTGAGAACTTCTGTCTGTCCCCAAGAAAGCGGAACCCCGGTGAACAGTAAACCCCATGTATCTAATTTGTTAAGTGTGCCTGGAAGCAAAGAAAAACTTGACAGTCTCAGTTTCTAAGAAGAGTGGACTTTCATCTCTCATTGGCATAACTGTGTAACACTGCCAATTGCCGAGCTGTGCGAACACAGGACGATGCTAGGTCTTCGCAACACATGTTACTGTGCTTTGTAATGAGTTGAGAACTCCCATCTGTAGCTCACTCTCTACTCTCCTTTCTTCTCTGGGTCAGAGAATATAAGCCATTAATCATCACCTGGGCATGTGACAGCCAGTGTTGTATTGGAGGTTTGATCCCTACTTTCTGACAGCCTTTTCTCTTTGGCTGCTGTTGCTTGTGGGGTAAAGGTGGGGTAGGGGGTATTTCTGGGTGTGGGTGAGGGGGAGAAGTGTGGAACACACATCACAGGAAACATAATTGGCCATGAGTGAGCGCTTAGTGGATCAGCAGCGAGCTCCCTGACTGAGTGGTCTGTGTCAGCCGCCCTTGGACCCCCTTCAAGCAGCCAGGGATATTTTTAATTTACCTCCTACATCAGGCCTGAGGAATGTCTCCCCCACCCTGCCCTTCCTCAGCTATAGATACCATTCTCCACCCCTCACCCTCTCTTTTCCTTTCATTCACTCTTGCTCTGCTTCCCATTATCTTTATTTGAAATGCAGATCTATATTGACTCATCAGAAACATATGTGAGCGAACATACTACTTGCATATGTGAGGACTCTGCACAAGCAGTCATGTGCATGGAATCCTAAATTCACTTACTCTCAATTTGAAAGCTGATACTCAACTTCAAGGTGAGCTCCGGAAATACCTGAGAGTAAAGGCAGGATGCATTTTGTTTTAACCAGCACTGCCAGGTCGTTAGAGTTCAGACTTTCTTCAGAAGCATACCTTTCTGATTGATCAGAACCAACGAGTGGTCCTGCCTAAGTTCCACACTGTGGCTAATGTATAAGATGGTTGGCTCTGGTTAAACTCCAACTGATAGGGCCCTGCTTAGGTATTCAGTTGATGACAGCAACTGGACATTATAAGGGTTTCTCAGGATTAGTTTAGCAATGTGACACACTTTGCAGTCCTAACGAAATACAGGTGAACTACCTCAATCTACAGATGGGAAGCTGTCTCATTATATTTTTTAAACCCTTATAGAGCTACAAAAGTGCTCATATCCTGTTTCACATTTAGTTCCATTAAACTCAATTTGTTTTAATGCGGTTGTGTGGCCAGCAATTAGCGGTGCTGTAAAATGTTCTTTTTTCTTAAAGGTTTGGCATGTGTATGTATTCAACCCCCTTACTCTGATACCCTTAAATACAATCCAGTGCAGCCAATTAGAGATTCCTTATGTAGTATTTAATCTGAGTATAAATCAAGCTGTCCTGTGAAGGTCTTTGTTTTTTTTAGAGAACATAAAAAGCACAGGTGAGGGAAAAAGTCATTTAATGAATAAAATAAAAATAAAATAAAACAATAATCTAAGCTCTGAACATCCCACTGAACACTGTTCAGTGGATGATTGTACCAAGACTTCATAGCCCACCTAAATCTTTCTCAATAATCTCGATTTATCAGAGAGGAAGCCAAGAGGCACAAGGTATCACAAGAGAAACTGCAAAGATAACTCAGGTGGAAGAATCTGTTGACAGCAAGAATAATCATTCATTCACTCCACAAACCTGTGGCAAGAATAAAGTCATTGCTAAATTAAATGAATTTAAAATTTCATTTTAATTGAACCACAAGCCAAGTGTGGGACGCATCAACTATGTGGTAGAAGGTGCTCTTCTAATATCCGGCCAAATCAAACCTTATGGCCTACATGCAAAACACTATGCTTTGTGGAAATCTAGTGCACATTACCCTGAACACACAGTAAAATATGGTGGTGACAGCATCATGCTGTGGTGGTCCTTCTCTTTAGAAGGGACTTATCTCCAATTGGATATGAATACTTAAGCAAGGCTCTGTATTCTTGTGAATGGGGATGTAACTCCCAAAATTACTATTACAAAAAACCCCAGAATTTTTGGGACCTAACAACTTGCACACTTTATAGACATGTACAGTAACTTATTGCAAAAACATTTCTTGTTTGGGCACTGAAAATTTCAAGTTTTAAAATAAGTGCACATGTTAACTCTGAGAAATGCATGTGTTAAACTCCCTGTGGGCTGACAAGGTGGCCCAGCACACAGCAGGCTGTGAACACTTTGAACATCAAAAGGTGACAAAAGGTTTACATTCTACTGAATCCCACCATCAAGGTTACAGGGAGGAAAGCTTCAGCAGGGTTCACTGCTAAGGTCTGTGTGTGTGTTTGTTCTGGCTCTGTCTGTGAACCTCCACCTGAGGCTGTTTCCTCTGTCACGGTAAATTCCTGCGCAGCTCTCTCAGTGTCAGCACCAGCAGCAGAAATAACTTTCGGATTGTCGTGTCTAGGAGGCCCCTCTGTTTCAAAATTCTTCAGGTCGTCTCCCACCAGGGCTGCTTAAAATAAAGAGCTTCTGTGTCATTGTACTGTGGAGATGTTAGCCATATACTTCAGACAAGTGTCTTGTGTTTCAGCTCCAGGCAGTGATCAGAAGCAGAGGAAGCGAAAGAATATTGCTAATATTGTTTTGAGTGCAAATTTTAAATAATTTTTATTGACTTTTATTATATAATAAGAAGGTAGGAGTTTAACTGCAGTGGGTTCGGGTAAAGATTTAAGAATATTAGCTTGTTTTCTTCATGGTCCTTAAATCTTAAGTAATTTTTTTTTTTGTGAATTATTTCTAAATTTCTGTGTTTGTTTAATATACCTAAACATAATCTGTAAAAAACTTAGCACTTTTTCATGTTTTGGATTTCAGTTTTAACAGCTTTAAACTATTTTACCTGAATTTAGTTTAATTAAACTGGACTGAATTCCACAATGTTTCTTTTATTTTGCTTCTGATCGACATATGAAACAAAAGCTCATCTTTCTGTTTGTCCGTTCTGAACCTGAAATGGTGCCAGACCACAGTTCTGTGCATTTTGGCCGTTTACTTTTTCTCCTATTTTAGCTGTAAAAAGGCAGACGATGATAAAGGGTTAAATCAATCTTTGGAGATACAAATAAGTTTTAAGGAATTATTATGACAATCGATTCAGAATCAGAGGATCAAAGTTTTCCAACAAAATACTATTATAAACTGAGACATTTATAAGTGAATGAATAACATATTGATAACATGACTTAGAAAAAATATCTCACATTTTCTTTCTCTTATGACAGGCTAGATAACTCAGTCATTTCTGTTAATTTTTGCCTGTTTAACTTTGCAAAGAGCACCCCAAAGGATTGAAGGTAAGAGGAATATTTGCTAGCAAACCTATCTCTGTTATTCATCCTTCACATCTGTCTGTTTTTCCATTAATACATTTTTGATAGCATGTAACTTCAATGAAAATGAGTGCATTTTCATTTAGAAGCAATAATTTTTTCCCTTATCCCTTTTCAGAGGTGCCCGTGAAAGAGGCCCTTAACAATCAGCTGGTCAGAGTGTCTCAGTGGACGTTACTTTTTTTTTCTATTCACAAAAAGTCCCAGTTTTCAATGGATATAGAACTGCATGAAAGTTAACTAATGTTACTCATATAACTGCTACCTATTACTTCAAGATTAATCAAGATTGTCTCATAAATCCATAACCAGGTTTGTTAAATGCAAGCTTTAATTTGGGACATGTGCTCCAGTTTAGAAGTGGCTGTGTGTACATCAGGGATTCAGTCATGAGTGAAACATTTGTTAATTGGCAGTCTAATTTGGTCACAGTTTTCATTATCCTAATGCAATCTAATGGAGGAGGCACCGACTTGCAAAGTGTAAGTGTGATAGTTTTTGTAAACGAGTGTGGAGTGGTTTGTAAAGATAGTGTTTGTAAAGGGAGTGGAAAAAGGAAAGAAAGATATTTTTCCACCTACAGATGAAACAAAGCAGACAAATCAGATGAGGGTGGAGCCCGCGTAAATTAATTTTCCCATAGAGGATTTCTTTGTCTTCTGCCTGTTGGCTGCTTCTCATTTTTATGTGCTGCACTACTTCTTGTCATCCAACCCCCTCCTCTTTCTTTTGGTTTATCTCCTTCCCACTCTTTGTCCTATACATCAGCACGTGCCGCACATGCATTACATCACACATGTGGTTGCACTCATTACAGTAATAGCTGCTCTACTCAAGTAGATTTTGCTGCTGCAGTAAATTTGTCCTCATCTTCTTTTTTGTCTAGTAACTTTCCTTTGCTGTCATATTTTTTGCTGTGTTTGTATTTTACTTATTGTTTTCTTCAATTCTTATCAATCTACTTCTTTAGAATGGATGAAGTCTGCTTTTATTTTTCATACAAGCCACTAACATGATCCCCCCATCTTCTGCACAGGATGCCTTCCGCTTGTTACGACCCCTCTGGGAGGTCTTTGATGGGCTGTTTGTATTCACATATGGACTCTCATTCATGTGCATTTCACTGTTAATGCAATGCAAGTATCAATCAAGGCAGAGAGGAAAGTGGAAGATCAAAGTTGAGTCAGGATGCAGGAGACAGGGCAGATGAGTCTAAATGCGTCCAGCGTATTGGTGATGACCTTGAAGTGCTTTGAGACAGAATAAAAGCCCTCGTGGCCCCCGAGTTCCTGAAAAGTGCTTCTGATACATGTAGACGAGGAAAACAATAGAGTGTTTGCTGCACGAAAGACAGTGCCTATTTGATATTGTCAGCATGACAATACCAATTTTCATGAACCCGAGAGAAAAATTAACTGAGCCCTTTATTTCTGAACAAAGCAATGAGAAATGAGGGGTGGTGACAGTGTGGTGTTCATCAAAAAATGTGCCTCCTCCCTGCCTCCTTTCACTTTTGTCTTTCTGTATTGCTCTGGCTTGAGAACCTTTGGGGGTGCTCCTTGAACCAAGCTGTCCTTAGTAAACTGTCACCTTGGGCTGTTTTATCCTGAGCCCCATGTCGGGGGGCCTCTGACCAGCAGCCACAGGGAAGCAGAGGGAAATTGTAGAAGTCTCTTCATATGCTGTGGCCTGTTGAACAGTTTTGATATGAACCAAATGTGACAAGAGCAAATTACCTCCAACGAAGGGCACAGAGGCCTCGGATAAGCTATCACACAGCACACCACACATGTCTAGTACAAAGCCACTGTCCTGCTACATTAGCTGTGTCTAATTTTTACTTCGCTTGCTCTCTGCCTATCTCTGTCGTCCCCCCAACCCCCGCTCTTCTGTCAGACTGAATATAGATGGTGGACGTCAGTCAGCGGGACACTTACATACAGTTTTTTTGTTACAGATCTCATGGAAAAATTTTGATTGCACTCAAGCTCTTTCAAACTGAATGTCAGACTAAAGTTTTGCTTGCCACACTGCCCCCCCCATCTTCATTTTGAAGATTGGCCACAGGTTCTTGATGGAACTAAGATCTAGAGAATTTCCTAGCCATGAACCCAGAATTTCAACATTTTGGTCTTTTAGCCACTTATTAATGAATGTCGCCTTCTGACATGCTTCTCAAACCATGAAGCATTGTTAATCTCTAAAATTCTGGTTTATTGTGTAAAGTTGCTCTGGGAGGATATAGAGGATCTAATGATGCCTTTTTCATAGCATGTTTTTCAGGAAAAAAATTTGTAAGCTAATTACTTTTGATGAGTTGCAACCAGTACATGAATAATCTCAGGAGGTTAATCTGTCTTCATGTGACAGGACTCACAGTAGTGTTTGTCTTTTCTTCTCCAGGCAGTCCCTTTTCCAGGTGTTCTAACATTCTGAAAATGTCAATATTTTTCAGAGACTTTCAAGGGCAACAACACCAGACTGCGATTAGACAGTTTAAAAAGAGTTTATTTTGTTTCAGAAGGACGTTTAGGAACAATCACTGGCTGGCTGGGACAAAAAGAGGAAACAGGTGAGCGGATCAGCTGGCGGTGTGGGACTGGAGAAGGAACAGGTAAGTGGTTAGGCTTGACAGGTTTGTAGGAGTTGGAATGTTTCAGGTCTTTGGCTTACTTGCTAGTCGGAGGTTTCCAGGCTTGGATGAGGTAGGTAGGAAGCAGTGGTCTGAGGTTGGCTAGGGATGGTGGTTTGGTAGAAGGATGATCTGGTTACTCTTTTTCTCTGCAGGTTGGATGTTGGAACATTGGGGTGTTGACCGGCAGGCCGTCTGGATGGAAACATGGATGAGGTGAGTTATGGGGGTGTTTTCAGGGGAGAGCGATGTGGAGACTGACCGGGGAAGATCCTGGGTTGAGTGGGAGACGACTGGTTACCGGAGAAGTGGTAAAAACTGGAAAAGAGTCTGGAAGGGGGGACAACGAAGGTAAGTTAAGAATTCTCTGAGGAATCAGAAGTACTCGCTGGCTGAAGGCAACTAAGTTAGCCTTGTACCATGTTAGGGAATGGAACGACTGTGGCTCAGGTGGTAGGAATTTGTCCCGTAATCAGTGGGTTGCTGGTTCGAATCCCCGCTTTGTTTGTTTGGTCGTTGTGTCCTTGGGCAAGACACTTAACCCTGTTGCCTGCCGGTGGTGGTCAGAGGGCCCGGTGGTGCCTGTGTCCGGCAGCATCGCCTCTGTGCTCCAGGGCAGCTGTGGCTACAATGCAGTAGCTTGCCACCATCAGCGTTTGAATGGGTGAATGACTGAATGTAGTGTAAAGGGCTTTGTGGTTCTCTGACTGAAAAAGCGCTATACAAATGCAATCCATATACCATGTACCATCTGGTGCTAGCCTCCAGGAACAGCTCTCCTTTAAAGTAGCTGGTGAATGAGGCTGATTGAAAACACCTGGAGAAGCACTGCCGGTCACACCCTGCAGAGAGAGAGGTAGGAGGAGAAACACCATACACCCAGCACTCAGCCACTGAACCCTAACAGAAAAGAGGTTCATAAGAAAAAAAATACTTTCAGTCCTCTGCAGTCCAACCCTGTTCACAGAACAAGGTATTTATTTGAGAGAAGTTGGTTCTTTGCTGATGCTCTTGTAACCACCCAATGTTCAAAAGTATCCAACTTGGTTTACAAAATACTCCTGCTAAAGCCCTTCACTGGGGGCAAACAGATCCCTTACTTGAAAAATGTTTCAACTTAAGCTGTCCTGGAAGTTGGTGGACTTTTTTGGATATGCTGAGGTTTGTTTCAGAAGAACCAACTCTCACAATGAAGTTCTTGGTGATTCGATGAATGGCTTTTTTGGGTGCAATGATACTAAAGCAATACACTCTCCTGCAAAGACCTTTTGATGCAAAGCAATCACAAAAGCATTTTTTTTAGCTTACCATAATTAACAAAAAAGGATTTTACGCACTACTCATTTTAAAAGCAACTATTCTATTCCATTTCAAACAGAAGGACAAAGTCATATTAAAACACAATATGAGCTAATGATAAGGTAATTCAAAAGATGACAGAAGATAAATTTGTGGCATTGCCAAAGACGTTGGATGCATTTCATGTAATGACTCTGGATAGTAACCTGTACTCTATGCAAAATTGTTTCTCCTTTTGTTTCAATGGCATAGGAAGACATGATGGCTTAGAAAAAAAAAACTCTGGCATTGTCTTACTATGAGTTTGACATCGTGACATTCACAGTTTGATCTCAAGGTAATCCAGGCTGCAATGGACGTTTTTTATATGTCAAAAATGTAGCATGAGTGCAACAGCTTACATGTCCACTTTGTGGTCCCCTACTGGGGTTGCTCATGAGGTAGGAGTTTTATCCTGTAACTGGTGGGTTATCCCGCTCCGTCCATCTTGGTTGTTATGTCCCTGGGGAAAACATGTGCAGATTGTAGATTTGCAAGACACATGTGGCACATGTATGGCAGCCTCGTTTCTGTCAATGTGTCCCAGAACAGCTGTGGCTACAATGTAGCTTACCAGCATCAGTGTGTGAATAAGTGCATGAATATGAGAATGACTAAATGTAGTGTAAAGTACTTTGGAGTCCTCTGACTTGAAAAATTGCTATACAAATGCAGGCCATTTACTATATAACAAGTTTACTGCACATGTGCCCTGCTGCAACAGAACCAATCCCGTTTTTACCCAATCACATTACAGAGTCTTATGCTATACGATGAAGATGCTTTACTCACCTTAGATGCTTGAAATTGAAAGGGAAGCTAACAGCATGGCCTACTTTCTGATTAGCTTGTCAATTAATTATTTGACTACAAGAAATAGATGCAGTACAGTATATTTAAGAATTTTTAAAAAATACATGAGACAACCGTAATACATTATAGGTACATGCTGTCTGCAGCTAAATTAAATTCAAAGTTTGAGCTGCATTCACTGCCAACCTTTTCAGCATGAGGTGTTGTTTTCCAGGAACGGAACAGGATTATTTTTGACTGTGTATGCCTAACTCGTTTAGATCTTGAGACTTTTATGTACAATGCCAGTTGCTTTTGATGTAAACAACTTGGCAAAGGGACAGACCATCCCTGGGTGGTCGCTCCCAGTCTATCAGGGGTTATGTAATCTCTACCAAAGGAGTTGTGATTGGTGACTGATAAGAGCATGTGATCCCCTGCTGAGAAATTAAAACATGCCTCGCTTCATCCCTAATCCCACTTCCACTCAACATAAAGCAAATTACTGCTAACAATCTGCAAGCAGGCAGGCAGTGGTGGCAGCTCAAGCTTTCAGTGCAACTGGGGACAATACCATTGTTCTGCATCCCCTTCCCTCTTTCAGTCCCCAAACAAATTATAAGTTATCCCACTGGGCTCAGAGAAGCCTGTCGGCCTCAATTCCATGAAATTTTGCACATCTAAACCGTCTTCTCAGAGGGCTGTGAAAAGAAAAATGTTTCTTCTTTTTTTGTCTTCTCTCCTTTTGTCCCCAAAGTCCTTGATTGTATTGCAATTGATTGCTTGAGGTTCTTATTTGTACTCATTTTCCCAAGCTCCTCACAGACTGTGTGTTGATTGGACCGACAGGACTCTGGGAAAGTCCTGACTTGAACAAATGTAAAGCTAACCTGACACCAAATTAAAGAGAAACACAATATATGCACAGTGACCTGCAAAAGCATTCATACATTTTAATTGGGATTTTAATAAGACAGAGCAACACAGTGTACAATCATAACATTTTCAGTGGAATTTCAGCACAGTTTTCAGATTTTTAAAATACAAATCTAAAAAGTGTATGAATCTTTTATTCTCAGACTCTAATATTGCTTAAGTAAAATCAAGTGCCACCAAATGAAAACCTGAAGGCCATAGGCATTTGTTATTTAACAAACAGCATAATGATTCCTGGTAAGGGATACATTTTCCTTAGAACGTATATCATCTGTAAATGGAGTTTAACTTTGAGTTTTTTGATTTCAGTATAAAGACAGCTGTTGTGTGAAAGCCTCAGAGTTTTGATAGAGAAAATTAATGACTGAAATTTATTATGAAGACCAAAACCTGACTGAAACTCTTCAAGTGATGTTGATAAAGTTGTAGAAATATTAAACAAATTACCAAGCTTTTAATTCAGTTTCAATTCAGTTATTTATAAAGTATTTATATTGCAACAATTCACAACATGTCATCGCATGGCACTTTACACAAAAAGTCATTTCAATTCAATTGTACATACATACCAATTAATCATTCAGTTTATTAGTATAATCAGTTTAAACATTTTCTATCTAAGGAAACTCAGCAGATTGCATCGAGTCATTGACTTGTTGCATTCACTTCTCCATGTAGCGTCAGTGGACAGTCGCTTGCGTTTTGTCGTTCACTTCACAGCACAGCACAGCAATCCCTTGTATTGAGCAAGCATGTAGCAACAATAGAAAGGGAAAAACTCCCCTTTAACAAGAAGAAACCTCCAGCAGAACCTTGCTCATTACGAGCGACCATCTGCCACAACTGACTGTGGGTTTGAGAAGACAGAGCAGAGACACAGAAAGAATAAAAAGAACTGATGTAAGAGTACTTTCTATAAGAAAAAAGGTAAAATGTTGATAACAGGACATGGAGGATGAACAGTTACTGAGAACATCATTCCAGCCGATGCCCCCCGTCCAACAAGGCATTGCAGTTGAGCAGGATACCAGACCAGGTGTGGCTTCTATATGGAGAGAAAAACACTGATAAAAAAACAAACAAACTATAAGCTTTATCAAAAAGGAAGGTTTTAAGCCTGGTCTTAGAAGTAGACAGAGTATCTGACTAAAACTGGGAGCTGGTTCCACAGAAGATGAGCCAGAAAAAGTAAGAGGTCTGCCTTCCATTCTACTTTTAGAAATCCTAAAAACCACAAGTAAACCGAAAGTCTGAGAGCGAAACGCTCTGTTAGGAACATATGGTACAATCAGATCACTGATATAAGATGGAGCTTGATTATTAAGGACTTTATATGTACAGTAAGAAGGGGGATTTAAAAATCTATTCTGGATTTAACAGGGAGCTAATGAAGGAAGGCTAAAACAAAAGAAATGTGATCTCTCTTTTTAATATTCATCAGAACTCTTGCTCCAGTATTTTGGATCAACTGAAGGCATTTAATTGCATTCTGTGGACTTCCTAATAGTAAAGAATTACAGTAGTCCAGCCTTGAAGTAAGAAATGCATGGATTAAGCTTTCAGCATCACTGCTGGGCAGGATGTCTTTAATTTTAGCAATATTCCAGAGGTGAAAGAAGGAAATCCTAGAAACCCATTTAATATGGGATTTGAATGTCATGTCTTGGTCAAAAATAATGCCGAGGTTTTTTTCGTTATTACTGGAAGCCAAATTAATGCCATCCAGATTAAATGATTGACTAAGCAGTTTATTTTTCCAAGCTTCTTGTCAAAAGACGACGACTTCTACTTGTCAGAATTTAAAAGCAGAAAGTTTAGAGTTATTGAGGTTTTTATATCTTCCTGAGATGCCTGTAATCTACCTAACTGATTGGATTCATCAGGATTAAATAATAAATTGATAAATATAGTTGCATATCATCATAACTGTTGTGTATCATCACAACTATATAAATGTATCATGCTGTTTGATGAATTTACCAATTGGAAACATATTACTGTAATGCCCTGCTTTCTGGTCTTCCCAAAAAAAGTATATCTGGTTTACAACTTCTACAAAGTTCAGCAGCGTGTGTCATGACGAAGACCAGGAGGCACGAACACATTACACCTGTCCTAAATTCATTGCATTGGCTCCCCATATGTTTTAGGATTGATTTTAAGGTTCTTTGAATAGTTTTTAAGTGTCTTAAAAGTCTTGGGCCTTCTTATCTTTCAGATAAGAAATCTTTCAGATAAGAAGGCCCAGGTGATCATGCTTTTAATTATGTGGGGGAGGGATGGGAATGTGGTTTTTGTGGGGTCATCTTAATTCTCCAAAGCACTTTGAGTTGCAATTTTTGTATGAAAGTCACTTTATAAATAAAGTTTGACTTATTGAATTGGAAGGATATATATAGTAAAAAGAATTGGTCCAAGCAAAAAAATCTTTGAGCCTTTCTAAGAGAATATTGTGATCGACTGTGTCAAAAGCAGCAGTGAGATCTAGCAAGATCAGAACAGATACCAGGTCAATATCGAATGCCATGAGAATATAACTAGTAACTACCACCAGTGCTGTTTCAGTGCTATGATGAGCTCTAAAACCTGACTGAAACTCTTCAGACAGGTAATTACTGTTTAGATCCTCAAACACTCAATTAGCAACTACTTTCTCAAGGATTTTAGGTAAGAAAGGAAGATTAGATATAGTTATATAATTTATAAAGTCACCTTGATCTAGAGAAGGTTTCTTAAGTAAAAGTTTTATTACAACAACCTTAATATTCTGTGCTATGTGTCCATTTACTAAGGATAGATTCAACACATCTGAAATAGGGGCAGAAATCAAATGAAGTGATTCTTTAAATAATTTGGTGGGGATTGGGTCCTACATGCAAGTTGAAGGTTTAGATTAAGCTAATATTTTTGATAACTCCAAAAGGTTGACTAAATGAAAACAGTCCAAACACAAATGAAGTTCTCAAACTTTGAACTTCTCATGGATCCATCATCTGAAAATGGAAAGAGTATAGCACAACAGCAAATCTACTAAGACTTGACCATCAAAATGAAATGAAAGGCTTGATAAGAAGAGTATTAATTAGAGAAGAACCAAGAGGCTCATACTAACACTGGAGGAGCTGCAGATATCTATGACTCATGCTTACATGACATCTCTGCACTCTACAAATCTGTCTTCTATGGATGTAATTATGGAAAGAAAGCTATGAAAGAAGGCAAAAAAACAAACATATGGATGATCAGATGAGAACCAAACAGATTTGGCACAAGTGGCCTTTATTGGCAGTTACCAGACAGTCAATGGTCAGAGAGGGAAGGGGAAAAAAACATGCAGCAAAGGTCACAAGGCCAGGAATCAAACCCAGGAAAGCTGTGTTGCACACTACAACCTTTGTATAAGTTAACGCCTGCTCTCACACTACACCAAGCGACTCACCCAAACTGATTTTTTTAGCCTAAATGCAAAACATTATTTTGGTTTAAAAAGTAATGCTACACGTGATGGTGGCAGCCTCATATTGTAGTGATTATTTTCTTCAGCAGGGATAAGGAAGCCGTTCAAAGTTAATGAGTAGATGGATGGAGTTAAATCCAGAGCAAACCTAAACCAAAACCTGTTTGAGTTGCACAAGACCTGAGACTGGGGAAGAAGAATAACCTTATACATACAGCCAGAGCTACGATGGAATGGCTAAGGTCAAAAGCGTAACCACAAGTTAGAATGGTCCAGTCAAAGTGCAGACATAAATCCAATTGAGAACCTGCTAGGTGTTGCTGCACATCCAATCTGAATGAGCTTAAGCTATTTTGCAAAGAAAATAGGATTCTGCGTCTAGATGTAGCTGGAACAAACACGTGCAGAGGGCTGGGGGCAACCTTCCTCCATGGTGTGTGTGCCCCTAAACATCAATATTTGACTTTTAATAACAATTTAGCTAAATAGAATTATCTGGCTGCCATCACTCACATGATGATCATTAACCATTTCTCAATTGCCTCTGCCACCAGTCCTTTGGTGCTTTGCTTTGCTTTGCTTTGCTTTGTTTTGCGAGTGAGGCTGCCGGTAACTAGGGCTTTCCGATACTATGTTGCAATTCGCTTGATGAATATCGATTGTTGTCATTCAGGATGGTATATAAGTTAGGTTGTTGTAAGGTGTTTTAAAACTTCCTCTATGTGCTGCTTTTTAATTTTGAGCACCTGCCCCTCTAAATGTCTCTCCATGGCCCTGAGCTGGAGTATATTGCAAAAAGACTTATTTGGACTGTAAGTCCAAAAATGAAAGCTAAAGCTTGTTTTACAAAGTAATAACTTAGGTGGGCTACAAATGCACACCACACTTTATAGATAATGGCTATCACACAAGTTCTCAATAACATACATACATGTTTATTGTTGGAACATAACAAAATGTAAAAAATATATACGTATACATACACTTAATTGTGTATGTACACAATTAAGTGGGACATTTTAAGTTTTTATTTAGCTTTTTTGCATGTTTCTAGTAGTATTCTGATGATTCATCTTTACTTCAAATTTAAAAATGGGATTATAATGGTGTCTGGCGCTTGTTTCTCTTTATAAAAAAAACAAAACACGAATACAGTTGCTTGCAAAAGTATTCGGCCCCCTTGAACTTTTCCACATTTTGTCACAATACAGCCACAAACATGAATCAATTTTAATGGAATTCCACGTGAAAGACCAAAACAAAGTGGTGTACACATGAGAAGTGGAATGAAAATCATGAATGATTCCAAACATTTTTTACAAATAAATAACTGAAAAGTGGGGTGTGCGTAATTATTCAGCCCCCTGAGTCAATACTATGCAGAACCACCGTCTGCTGCAATTACAGCTGCCAGTCTTTTAGGGTATGTCTCTACCAGCTTTGCACATCTAGAGACTGAAATTCTTGCCCATTCTTCTTTGCAAAACAGCTCCAGCTCAGTCAGATTAGATGGACAGCGTTTGTGAACAGTAGTTTTCAGATCTTGCCACAGATTCTCGATTGGATTTAGATCTGGACTTTGACTGGGCCATTCTAACACATGGATATGTTTTGTTTTAAACCATTCCATTGTTGCCCTGGCTTTATGTTTAGGGTCGTTGTCCTGCTGGAAGGTGAACCTCCGCCCCAGTCTCAAGTCTTTTACAGACTCCAAGAGGTTTTCTTCCAAGATTGCCCTGTATTTGGCTCCATCCATCTTCCCATCAACTCTGACCAGCTTCCTTCTCCCTGCTGAAGAGAAGCACCCCCAGAGCATGATGCTGCCACCACCATATTTGACAGTGGGGATGGTGTGTTCAGAGTGATGTGCAGTGTTAGTTTTCCGCCACACATAGCGTTTTGCATTTTGGTCTCATCTGACCAGAGCGCCTTCTTCCACATGTTTGCTGTGTCCCCCACATGGCTTGTGGCAAACTGCAAACTGGACTTCTTATGGTTTTCTTTTAACAATGGCTTTCTTCTTGCCACTCTTCCATAAAGGCCAACTTTGTGCAGTGCACCACTAATAGTTGTCCTATGGACAGATTCCCCCACCTGAGCTGTAGATCTCTGCAGCTCGTCCAGAGTCACCATGGGCCTCTTGGCTGCATTTCTGATCAGCGCTCTCCTTGTTTGGCCTGTGAGTTTAGGTGGACGGCCTTGTCTTGGTAGGTTTACAGTTGTGCCATACTCCTTCCATTTCTGAATGATCGCTTGAACAGTGCTCCATGGGATGTTCAAGGCTTGGGAAATCTTTTTGTAGCCTAAGCCTGCTTTAAATTTCTCAATAACTTTATCCCTGACCTGTCTGGTGTGTTCTTTGGACTTCATGGTGTTGTTGTTCCCACCATTCTCTTAGACAACCTCTGAGGCCGTCACAGGGCAGCTGTATTTGTACTGACATTAGATTACACACACGTGTACTCGATTTAGTCATTAGCACTCATCAGACAATGTCTATGGGCAACTGACTGCACTCAGACCAAAGGGGGCTGAATAATTACACACACCCCTCTTCAGTTATTTATTTTTAAAAAATGTTTGGAATCATGTATGATTTTCGTTCCACTTCTCACGTGTACACCACTTTGTTTTGGTCTTTCACCTGGAATTCCAATAAAATTGATTCATGTTTGTGGCTGTAATGTGACAAAATGTGGAAAAGTTCAAGTGGGCCGAATTCTTTTGCAAGCCACTATATATGCATATTTGCTCTTCTGTCCTTTTCCTGAAGGTCACTTTTGTGTGTCTGAGCAGGTATGTTGGCAGGAGGGGGTGGTGGCTGTGGAGCAAAGTGGAGGGTCATGGAAATGAAGAGTAAGCACAAATCAAGGAGACAGCTCTGATCATGTGGATACATTTTTCATGCGTCCATCTCAAAATTGAATCTGCTTTTCCTTGGTTGATGAATGCCTATTTTTTGAAATGAGAAGAGGCTTTTTGACCTGTGTTTTAGAAATAACTCCTTCACCCTTCCTCGGGATTCTGTAACATCAACCTAACTGTGCTGGTTTGCCCTTGCCTGGCACTTCCATCACTCATTACAATAAATATAAAGAGGGGAAACTCCAATAAGGAAGTAGTGTAATTAAACCCCTTCTCTACATCTTTGTATAACGTGAGACTTCTGCGTCTGAGTCACATCTAAGTGTTGCTTCATGTGTGAGAATGTGTCCTCCTTTGATCCCAACTGAAGAAATCATACAAATTTGCATAAATTTGCCTTGCAGTTGAATATTTGCATATCCCTTTAACTGAATTTGTTTTTGTCATATTTCATTGGTTAACGTATCTGGAAGCTATGTTCAAGCAGAATAATTAAAGGCATTTATCTGCTTGCTTCGCCCAGGGACATCACCATTTGTCATTGTGATGACTGCTGTTTTTTGGCAAGAGTAAAGTTTCCAGCTCCCTCATCTTCACAGTAATGCCACCTGAAAGAAAAAGGGGTCCCCACTTCTAGAGACAAAAGACGCTGTGAAAAATCAAGTGTGTGCATGTGCTGGGGGGATTTATGGCGCCAACACTGATGACATTCTGTGCATCATCCCGCCGAGTGCTCCACCCTTACTGAGCCTCTTGTTGTTCACATCTCTCCTTTCCTTTCTCTTGCATAATAGCTTCTGTGAGCTCACAGCTGCATGCTCCACCCACCAGGTTCTCGGTTGGCTCTGCCATTACTGAAAAGCCATCAGTATTTCATCATCCTCTTTCGTCTCCCCCTCGATGACCCCCCAGCTGCAGCTATACCAGCAGTCACCGCCGGATGGCAGCGCAATCATGCATTTTTATCTCATACCTTCTCAACCCAGACACATTGTCCTCTTTGACTCCTTAGAAGAGAGAGAAAGAGAGAAAGAGTGTGTGCCTAACGGCTGGCGGGAACATCAACCGCCTGCAGTCTTTCTGTACAACAGTCTGGCACCGGCTAACACCAACACACACAAGGGAGGAAAAGAAGGAGAATGAACAAGAGAGGAAGGGAGGGTAAGGAGAGAGACTGCAAGGAAGGGGAAAAAAAGGAAGAGAACAAAGAAAGAGAGGATTTAACAAAGACAGGAGGAGGTGGAGGAAGTAACATATAGAATGATGAAGTAAGTGAGAAGGATAGAGAGAGACAACACAATGGGATGCTCTGGGACCTTGAGGGGTTTAGGAAAATGAGTTTAAAAAAAAGGAAATGGACTGGGAAAAGTAAAAGACAAAGAAAAATACAAATATAGTGAAACATATATAAGTGGAATACAGAGAGAAAAATGAGGTGAGAGCACTATAGAAAGTAACAAAAAAATATGAGAAGGTGAACGCCTACAGTGACTGAGGACAATAGCAACATCCTGACAAGAGCTGTCTCTTATGAACAGGTGTGGGTGTGGTAATGTTTTATGTCAAATCAGGTTTAATTGTCAACTAGAGCTTTGCCAATTAATTAGACAGAAATTAGAATCAGCTGGTGTTTCCTTAATCTGCTCTGATGGGTGGTTGACATGTCAAATACGGACAAATCAGAATTTTATTCTTTGTTCAAGAAGTGCATCAAAACCTTTTGGTAAAAAAAAAAGGTTTCAGGTGGGTGAGGTACAAAACAAAGAAGAAATATATGTGAAAAACAATATCTTGGACTCAAATGTTCTATCTATTTCTGGTTGATATTTTTAAATAGGGTTTTATTTTATTTGTTGATTTATGTTCTTGAATGACACTGTTAAAGTTTCGATTGATTTTTCAGTTGATTAAATTATTGATTGATTTATTGATTCACAAGTATGATGGAGGATCTGTTATGCTGTGGGCCTGTTTTTTAACCATGCAAATTTTAGATGTCAACTCTGAGGTTGGTTTTCCAACTGTAGGTTTGCAAATAAAAGGGATAAAATAAAGAAAAAAGCTGAGCTGAAGTGTTTTAAGCTACATGGAAAAAAGGTAAAGATCTGTGCGCATATTGCCAACTCTAATTTAATCGTTAACCAGCGAAGCATCAATTAACTGGCCATTTTTCTACTGATCAGGACTGCCTGATGACCAGAAGGAATCAAAACTTTGGTGTATCTACAACAAGACAAAGAATGAATGTGCTAACAAGTTCTTATGCACACTGTATGGTATAATGGAGGATCTTTTATGCCGTTGGTCTGTTTCTCCAATATACACATTCCAGATTTCTTTTAACTTACGACAGTTTTTGCAAATACAACAGAAAAAACAAAAAAAACAAGCTGATGTAAAACGTGTTGATGTGCGGTCAACAAATTTTCCATTGATTGTCACTTGATTTTAATAATGAAATGCAGGGAGATCAAAACTTGCTGGCAAGAAACTTTCTCGATGTTGCATGAAGCAAAAAATGTATATGTAGAAAATAATTTCATGGTCACCGTTTGGTATGGTGAAGGTTCTGTGACGGTTTGGGCCTGTTTCTCTTCTGTGCAAATTCCAGATTTCTGCTAAGTTGTTGTTTTTTGAAATGTGGGTTTTGCAAATAGAAAAGAAAAAAGGTTAAAGTAAATTGGGTTACACATAACGAAAAACAAGGTAAAAATGTATCAGATGAATTTGGCATGAGAGAAATGCTGAATATGTGGAAAAGCATCTCAAACCTAAGAAATGCTGCCACTGTAGATATATTACCCATCAATATTCACTTTGATTCATTTTAGTTTCATAAAATCAGATAGAGGTTAGGGATACTGGCTTTAAAGCCTACATGAAGATAATTAATAGCACTCTTCCCCTCTTTTAAGTGTATTTGCCCTTAGAAACAACAAAGTATTATGATTGATTAAAATCACTCTCAGCAAATCAAACTTTAAAGCAAAAAAAGAAGAAAATCGATGTCTGCAAAAACCAGAAAGATCGGTGCATCTCCTTCAAAAAACAAAATTGCATATGCTTCCAACTGGTTTGGCCATAGGTGGAAAAGGTGGCTAAATGTGTCATAAGAGGGAGTACAAGGGTCGTGTGTGTGTCCATGCCTGGCTGAGAGAAAGTGTGGGAGGAAAAAGTACTGGAATGCATCCCAATCCCTTGAGGTTATCCCTCTCTCTCGCTCTCCCTCACACACACACGCACACACACAGATCATTCCCGAAATTATATGATCCTTCATCTCTGTTATATAACCCTATGATCTCTGCACTTGTAGGAGCAAGAGGAAGACATAAACATTGCTGAATAATATACCCGTGTACACAAAGGGGCTGAGTACACAGGAAGATAGAAAACACTGGACGACGTCCAGTAGAGGATTATATCACTTCCCCTTTCCTTTTGAACTGTATGTAAGGAAATTTAGCGGACCCCCAACTGTGCCAGTACTTCCCTTTCCTCCTTGCTTGTACCTCTGCAGTGGCAGGTGCGCATTAACTGGCAATTCTGACTGTTTAGCAGTTTGTACACTCCTAATTGAATGCTAAATCCCATCTGCATCAATGTTATAACCTTATGTTCCAAGTAATGTTTTTAGAAAGGATACAGTGCCTGCAAAAGTATTCATTACCATTTAACCTTTCCACATATTGTCATATTACAATCCCAAATCTCTTTGAATATTGTGGGGATTTTATGTGATATGATTCCACAAAGTAGGATTGGAAACTGCAAATGGTACTTTTTTATGGTTTTTATGTCACAGATGACTTTAACTGTTCTATTCAGAAGCATCAACACTCCTGAATAGGATTTAAATGGAAATACCACCACATTCCTGTGCCAGTAGCAGCTCTTTGTCGGTGCTGCTTTGATAGATTTTCTTCTATGGGTGCATTGTAGCACCATTTCTGGTGGGGAAATATTTTAAAACGGAAGAGGAAGCATTTATTTTTTATCTTGATTTGACATGTCAAAAGATGCACTGCAACATATCTGAGTTAAGCATGAGTACAAATGGATACCACACTTTTGTTTATAAAAACTTAATTGTACTATAAATCATTTCACTACAGTTTTGTGTGTTGGTTTATCACCTTCAACTCCAATAAAATACAATAAACTTTATAGTTATGTGACAAAATGTGAAAAGTACAGAGGGGTTAATATACCTTTGCAAGACAGCATTGAAGCTCTTTTTTGAAATACCCATTAATTCTTGTACGCACAAGTCTAGTACAGGCACCTTGAAGAGGAGTGTCCCCCCCGTTCCCCCCATCTCCCATCAACGATCGTACCTCATTTTTATGTCGCGGAAGTGCACGGTAATTTTCAGCTGCTGTTGAAGGCAATAAAGTCATTTGATCCCAACAACGATATGTATCCTTTCCATGCGTGAGCCCCATAAAGGCTCAAGCATCCCTAATAAAAAGGCATTAAAACTGAGCTGTCAGGGCACTTTCACTGCACTGTGACCTCTTGTTGGGCCCTTTGACCCACAAAGTATATACACAATGGGAAGCAATGAAACACCAGAAAAATGGGCACATAAGCAGGACTCTCAGATGTCTGTGTCTTTATGAGAGGCATGAAGAAGGAGGTGGAAAGACAGGAACATAGTGCAAAGAACACAGCAATAGTCCTATTAAATCACATATTAGCCTACTTTTCTACCCCATTGACCAAAGTGGCAAATTTCAGATCCCCAAAGTAATTATGAAGCTAAATTAGAATTCCTGAGGGAATAGTATGGAAATGAGCTTCCGTATTTCTGGGCCATCAGAAAAAGGGCAACAGGGAGGCAAAGTGAAAAAAGCTTGCCGAGACACCTTGGGACGTCATGACATCTGACTAAGTTGACTGAATTAACAAGGAGCATGTGATGAAAACAACCTTCCCCCTGTATACCAATCACTTGCACCTTCATCTTGTGAGTCACTTTCACTCACAAATCTGCCTATCTCAGAGTATTTGATCCAAATGGAAAAACAATTAGAACAGAGGCTATGATGTATAGATTTCAGTCTGACTGGTTGAGATTTGCTGGCAGATTTTATATCTACTCGGGTCAGAAACATAAAAACACCCAGGTCCATGTAGAGTCAACAATCCATTAATCCTGCCTGGATAACACACAGGTGTGCAGCCAGCAACACAATCCAATCACGTCTCTGAGCAATGAAAAGCGGTCAGATGCCATAACAATATACAACATCAAAGCCTATACTGTTGTAAGCTCTGAGGGGTTGAATAACCTCTCAGATTAAGGCTGTAAATCAATACACCCGACGTCATAAAGCTACCTAGACAGCGAGAGCCAGTGTTGGGCTTGACCCCAGCAGGGTACATTTTTTGAGTTGCTCAGTTCCTTAGGTTAGTCTTTGTCATATTGAGTGTGAGGCCAGCACTTTGTTTTAGGTGATAATTTCTGGTTACCAGACCTGAGATGAGTGTGTGAATGGAAACAGCTGTCCACGGGTTAGGTTGGATGTATGAAAGTACCGGTGGGTCGGCTTAATCCAGAAATTTTTCACAGAGATGCCCTTGACCAACACTAAGTGGTGAATCTTCCCAACTGACTCATGTTAATTTAAGGCTATTGTAAACTCTTTTTTGCTACAGTCTCTTGGTAGACTGAAATTGTTGTTCGTGTTGTCTATATCCCTCACTCAGTGTCATGAACTCAGAAAATCAAAGAACCGGATAAGAACACCTGTCAGGAGTGTGATGTGAATGCATGGACCCAAAGTGCAAGGATGTTTATTGGGTGTTGGTGATGGTGAAGGAGGTGATGAGGACTATCACGGCAGGAACGGATAGACAGGACATCGGATGAGCAGGACAGGATACAGCAGGACAACACACCATGGAGACAACAATAATGATGCAGCGCTGAGTGAGGGGAAGTGACGGGTTATAAAGATAGAAGGTAAGGAAGTCAGGTGTGGTTGATGGGAGACACAGGTGAGGACGATGATTAGGAGAGGGAGTGAATAGGGCAGCATGACAACACCAGACAGAAATGAATGAATGAACGAGGTTCACTCTTTATTGAAGGACAATCTGTAGGCAGCAGAGTCAGACTTTAAAAATAGAAAAAAAAGACAAAATTACTATGACAGGTCGGAAGTGGATCTCAGAATGACTCTTAGAGCTGAATATTTACCCCAGAGCTTCACGTCTCCCACTAAGACTTGGCCCAACGCCTGCAGTACCTCTAGCAACCGGAAGGGGAGCTGCAGGGAGCAAAAGGTAAAGAAACAGGTTACCGGTAGGCGACTGGAAGGCCTCGGACAGAGGAAGACTGATCACAATTCCATGAAGGAGTTTTTCAGAGAGGTTTCCAGGAGGGGTCTCCTTGAGGAGGATAGACTTATGCGGCGGACGTGGAGGTAGAGTAATACTGAGAGGAATTGAAGCGGGAGAACAGGCAGGGCAGACCGGCCAGGGATTGACAATGAGGAAGAAAAAAAAGCGGTCGACTTGACGTTGAAAAGCTTGGAGGGATGGATCAGGAGGGGTAACTGTGGTTCAGAAACAGAGATGGCAGCAAAATCAGTCCTGCAAGGATTAGGCAGAAATCAAAGTCGAAAGGACGGAAACTCGGTCATTCACTTGATCAGGCTTGCCTTGGAATAACGGTTGAAAAGCTGAGATGAGGCAACAGACGATCTGGCACTGGAAGGAGGTCGGAGGCTGGTATAAAATTTGCTGGTAGAACAGGTGAGTGACATGACTCCTGATTGATCTCAGCTTAGAAGCATAACAGGTAATGAGCCATTACACTCAGCTTGGAAGGAGTGCATTTGAGGATAGAAATGTTCAAGTCTTACTACAATTTTATTTGATATTAGGCCTGAAATGTTACTTGAATTTGACCATTCTAAATCACAAACATGTTGGTCTAAACCATTTCGTTGTGGCACTGGCTGCATGTTTAGGGCTGTTGTCCTGCTGAAAGGTGAACCTCCTTCTCAGTCTCAAGTCCTTTGTGGCCTCTAACACGTTTTTATCCAGCATTGCCCTGTCTCCATCCCCAGGGTACGAATTACAGCAAAGCTTTTGGAGGAGCCATATTTTTTCATCCTGCAATGCGAATTCCAAATTCACCTACACACGTATATATTTAATGGCATAACGGTCAATAACCAAAAATAACAATTTCGGTAGTTCAACAGGTTTTGAACAAACACAAAAGCAACGAGGGATCCACATATAGTCCAAAATTTTCTGCTTTATCATAGCCATCCAAGAACAACAAATGACAGAGCAACTTAGATCAGAAACACTATCATCATGATCATGATGATCATCATCCACCATCATCACAACCAAAATAATTGCTAAACCAACAACTAATATAGCCCAGTATATTATCTTACTTTAGATCAGTGGGGACCAGAGATGCCACAAGACTGATTCATGTAATATTTTTAACAAACCAAGCTCTCATTTGATTGACAGTGTGCCCCATTATTTCAACACAAGCTGGTCTGATTTGTGCACACTTTAGCTATGAAGTTTTTGTAGTCATTATGGCTGGGGGCTTTCCTAAAACCATATTTTTCTTTTGCCACCATGTAGGGTTTATCTTATTCTTTGATTCACTGCTGACTTCTCCATTAATCCATTCTTCAGAGAGATGCGCCTTAGTTTTGATTTTGGCAAGCAGCAGACTTTTTGAATTGATACATACTGTACACAGTAACTTAGGATTTCTAGTAAAGAGCCAGGTATTCCTACCTTTCCACTCGCTCCATTTCTTTTGTGACCAGTTAAAAGGAAAGGCTGCATGATCTGATTTAGGCCTCAGTGCACTGCAGGTACCCACTGATGGCAAAGTTTGATCCCACTGTTCTGCACAATCCAGGGCGCTTTTGTCCTCTTCACTGTTCATTTTTTTTGCTGTATAAAACTGGAATGCTCTAGTTTATGTTTAGACATGATATCACAAACTTGAGTAAAACTTTGCCCAATCTAATCCCAGGAAGTGTCTACCACTTTCCAAACCTACTTGATTAGCAAGAACCCAACACAGATTAGCATTAGCATGCTTGAGATAGCCTATATCAATCCAAGCAGCGCCACCACATGTATGGTCACAGATGGAATTAAGTGAAAGTTATTTTCAGTAGAAGTCAATGTTCAGAAAATTTGATGTGAGAAATTTAACACACAAAGGGGACAAATTAGGATTTTTATTTTAATCTAAAACACATTAAAATTCTTGTAAAAAAATAAAAAGTAAACTAAATTGAAGCTGGACTATTTTTAGAGATCCCCTTTGGTGTGTCAGTTGAGGGCCTTCAGGGGAGTCCATCTTCCTTTAAGGGGAACTGAGCTCCCCTTAGCTCCCCCATAATTTGAACCTTGTCCATCCCCATCCATCTTCCTCTCAACTCAACAAGCTTTCCTGTCACGCTTTAAGAAAGAAATCCCCATCGCGTTTTACTGTGGGGATGGTGAGTTTAGGGTAATGTGCAGTGGTAGTTTTCTACCACACAGTATTGTTTTTATGTAGGTGAAAAGGTTTAATCAGACCAAAGCACCTTCTTCCACATGTTTTCTGTCTTCCTTACTTGGCTTTTACAAATGAGGCATCTTATGGCTTTGATTCAAAAAGGACCTCTTCCCAGCGTATGCGAGGTGATCCTCTGGGTCTCCTTACGATCTCATCATCAAATTTGACCAAATATTTAAAAAGAACCGTGACTCCTCCTCCTTTCTCTTTTGCTTAAACTTGACTTTTTTTGATCGCCTTCTGTTAACTATAGGTAAATATCCTAATTCAAGATCATTCTATTAGGGAAAATAAAATCTCTAAAAGTAAATACATAGATCATAGTTAAACACAGTCACATAAATGAAGGCTCAGAGCAAAGTGCAAGCCAGAAAGTGGAAATTGTGAGCAAGGCAGGTTTAAATGAAAGAGGTGCTTTTGACATCATCGAGCTGCTGAGCCTCTGCTGGCCGCCTGCAAAGGGGTTTTGTGCCAATGGGGCAGATGCTGAGGTCTTGGCCACCTGACACTTAAGGGGAAGTTTGAAAGGCAAAAGAAGAGGAAGAGAAAGAGAGGGGACAAGACAATGAAGGACGGGGGAGTGACAAAAGCCTACAGTGTGGAGACGATGTGTGAAGAAACTATCAAGAAGATGAGGCTTTGGGGCTTCTTTTCATCCTGGCTCAAACATTTTCTTTGGTATTTTATCACACACGCACACACACACACACACACACACACACACAAACACACACACACACACACACACACACACACACACACACACACACACACACACACACACACACACACACACGCACCCGCACACACACACACAAATTGGCCAATATTTGCATAATCCTACCCATGGGCATTAGAGTCATGGTTATGGTCCCAGGAAGGCGATGACTTATGTTGTGTGCATCTAATCATATTACAGTCAACCGTAAGCGGATGTTGGCACGCTTCCTGCTGATATGAAGCATTGGAATGTCTGCACTCTGCAATGGAATGGTGTTAACAGAATCATGATAATAAAAAAAATCTGGTTCTTTTAAATAGATTTTCCAGTGACAAAAGTTTGACTGGATTTCCTTTTCTTTAAAATGTAAACCAAAAAAAATATACTAAATGTTTTCGACTGAATTCTGGCATAGTTTATAGTAACCTGATATTGGATTGTAATGAGGCGCTAGTGCTAGTGCCAACTAGGGTTTTTACTGTAAGTACAATAAAACCTCAGTGAGTAAGATGCCAGTAAGAAATCTTTATCACTTTAATTGCACAACAAGTTTAAATTAGTAGAAAACCTTTAATTTTTTTATACAACTGAATCATATGTGAGCATGTTATAAATGGTCATGTCAACCCAGACATTGTCACGCGCGTTTTTGAAGTTGGAAAATCTGAACTTCGGCGTCAATTCGCACTGCGACAACCAATCAGGAGCCTGGTGACGTGGTGTCACGTAATGCTGTGACCCAGTTCATGGGGTCAGGTCCAGCTAAATTCATTCATAAAACATGGAGGAAATACTTATTACGGCCGTGGCTAATCACCCCGAGCTATATGACACTAGTTTTGCTTTCTCTACAGAGACAGGAATAAAAAGGACCTCGCTTGGAGGAATATAAGTGAGGAGATAGGGCAACCTGGTAAGCTCATTTCACTTTTGACTGACCCTGCGAACCCATGCAGAAGCCAGCAAGCCCGCCTACTGTCCCGCTATTTTACAATTATTTTCCCGCTGATGTACAGTAAATAGAGAAGGGAGACTCTCTTCAATGGCTGCATCGACAGCTGCCATCTTGCAAACAGACCGTATGGCACTACCTCCTCCCACAAGTTGTATATTTCCGGCTTGACGCACGTCAAAATCAGTCAAAATATACAATTTTGACGCGCGTCCAATTCGCTTGGAAGCGCGAATGTTCAAGCGTCAAACTTGGTGTGCGGCGCGTTTTTGACGCTTTGGTGTGAACGCACTGTTAGACATGCTGATATACAGTGCCCTGCAAAGGCTTTCATTCCCCTTTCCACATAAATAGCGGTAAAACTTAGTTCTTTAAAGCTCTGCATTGTCACATGTACATATTTAAAATAAAAATAAAAACTTTAGAAAGTATCATAACTGTTGGTCTCATTGTACAACAATTAAAATTTATTGGAACCTCTGGTAAACCCTTACATCAAATTAAACTTTTATTGCAATAACATCTTAAACCAAAAGAATTTGGAAAAATCTGATTTATTTAACACATTTATTTAGCAAAAAAAATAATAAAAAAAAATATATATAAAATGCTTTAAACCAAACTGTTTCACTCATAACAGAAACAGTATCACTGTCTATTCCTACTATCAAACCTATTAATCTTACAAAGCCAGTATTCTCTCTACAAGAAAGAAATAGAGGTGGAAGTTGCTAAAATCATTGACTTATAGAAAATCTCTAAAGCTAAGGATGTCAATGAACTGGATAAAAATATTATTGAACAATGCAAAGAATCACTCTGTTAGAATACCGTGTTTTTGGGTTGTGTGGAGGTTTCTGCTTTGAAGTCAATTCCACAAGTTATCCACCGAGGGAGCACTGGTGCTCAGCTCTGGTGGCCGAAACCTGCAGGTGTGTGTCTGGATACCTGCTGCTAATCATCATCAAATGGAGGATGAATGGAACTGACGGCCAGTCCTCCAGTGCCTGAGTGTTAACCTAAATCTGGTAGAACATGCCAAGAGTTTCCTGAGCAACACTCATAAAGATTATTCCTAAAATATTTTACCTTTGCTATTTATTCCAAGAAACTTAACTTCCTCGTCTCCTCTCCAGAGCCCTTATTTATCAAATGTTCGTAGAAACTGTCCTTTATTCTATCATACGAATGAAATGTAGAATGCTCATACGAACAGTCAAAAGCGTACTTATTAAATATGCGGTGGCCACTCGTACACATGTGCCTCCGCAATCATCTGTTGATAAATCCCACAAATCGCAGTCCTTTGCATACAGAAATGCAGTTGACCATGTTTGGCTACACCACATCCTCTGACACATGCACTAAGTCCTTGAGTTCTTCCCAAAAGTCATGGCCAAGAGAGCGAAAAAAGGAATTTTAGTGACACTGAGATTGAGGTGGACCATAAGTGGGGCAAAAAAAAGTCATAATGAAAAGACTTTTTGAAAATTGTCATAATTAAGAAAAATTCTCTCTATTATCAGCGGTTCCTCTGCTTCGTGTGTGACAACATCCTTTTAAGATGAAGTGCTTGATGTGACAAGTAAAAAAAGCACACAGTGAGCACAGATCTCTGCGAACCACCTCACAACCCCCCCCCCCCCACCCAGCTCCCACTCCCCCTCCCCCAGACTGCCATCCACAGGATCTCCATGCATAATCACCCCCAAAAGTTTATTTATTTCTTGGCATCTAACATTTCCTGAAATTTTAATCAAAATCTGTCCATAACATTTGAGTTTTTTTCCTAAAAGACAAACAGACGCCAACATGAGTTGTCTGTTTATAGAAAAAAATAAAACACATGTTGGACACTAATACTTGTGTTGGAGCAATATTTTTAGATTTAAGAAAGGCATTTGACACAGTAAATTATGAAATTCCTCTTTCTAAATTGATTAACTTTTCTTTGGATGCAATTCAGTGGATAAAAATCATGTTTAGACTACAGAAAACAGTGTGTTTGCTTTAAATGTGTTAAATCAACCTCTTTATATTCCTGCTGGTCTACCTCAGGGGTCAATAGTTGGTCCTCTGTTATTTTCTATGAACATTAACTACCTGCCAAGATCATGTGTCGATGTTGAATTTCAAATGTATGCCGATGATGCTGTCATCTTCTCTAATGCAAAAAATACTGCCTCTATTCTCCCTTCAGCTTTAGTTCCTATAAATGACTGGCTTATTAAATCTTGCCTACAACTGAACAAAACTAAAACAGTTTGTATGATGCTGACAAAGCAACCACTGGATGTTAAACAATCAGGTATATTTCTGGGAGGAGAAGAATTATTACTTGTTTCTGAATTTAAATATCTTGGCATGACGCTTGATTCGAGATTAAGCTTCAAGAGCCATATTAAGAGAATACCTAATAACGTGAAATTTAATTTACGCAACTTTAAGCAAATATGACCTTTTACAACATTTGATGCTGCTAAACTGGTTTTCCATTCAATGATTCTGTCGCACATTGAATATTGTATCACATGTTGGTAGTTGACAGGTGTAAATGAATGTAAAACCATCAATCTTTCTATAAACAACAACAATGTTATCCCATATTTGTGATATACTGTCTCAGTATAACTTTTTAAGTCTTGATGATTTAAAAACATGTAAATTTGTCTGGCGTAACTAGGGTGATATGGAAAAAAAATTCTATCACGATAATATTTTTCATGTCAGTCGATATCAATATATATATATAACAATATAAAACAAATAACTTTTTTGTCAATATTTAACATTTCCTGGTACTATCTGAAGATATGAGAAGGTTATTTTGGATTTAAAGATTTATTTTCAAAAGTTGAACATGTCATTGGACATTATGCAATTGTTTAGGAAACATTAAAGGTGGTTAGGGCTTAGTGATATGGATTAATAATAAAATCTTAAACTTTTTTTATGCCAAATTTGATTTTTGATATGAATCTCCCTTTCTATCCTTAGAAAGAAATTACAAATAACAAAAATATTTTTAAAACTTGCTTTCATTTTAATAATCTCTTCTTGGAGCTGACCTGAATATGGAAACCCAAGAGGTGCATTGTTGAAATATTGTTTATTGTTTATTTATTTGGATTCACAATACATAATCATACATCATAAGAAATCATTAGATCATAAGAAATATTATGCACTTCTCACACAAACAATAAGAAGTCTAGAATAAGTGTATAATAATTTTAGATAATAAAAAGTTTAATTATAATAAATATTCTCGATATTCCAAAAATTCAATCTTCATAAATAGAAAAATTCGATAAATCAATATAATCGATATATTGCCCAGCCCTACCCGTGACTATCTAAAAAAACAGGATCATACAGGTCTACAAACTAGGGCTTCTTCTAGAGGGGACTAGGATGTCCCATACAGAAAAACAGACTCTGGATGCAATTCTGTAAACACCAGTAATATCTAGAAAAGTCTCACCCCCCATAAGGAATGTTCTACTTTTCACGCCTTCAAAGGTCAATTCAAAAATTTGCTGAAAGCACACCAGTCATGTTACCATCTTTGAGGTATTGTTGGTGTATGAAATGCAATGTTTAAGCCTGTGATGTGTTTTTTTTTTCTTGGTAATTGTGTCTTGTTTTGTTTTAAAATATCTTTGTGTGACTTGCCTAAGGACCACGGGTATAAATTGGTACTGATGCTATAATCCGGCACATTTACGTGTATATTTCAATATATGTTCATTAGTGTCCACTGTCCCTAACAAAAAAATGAAAAAAAAATATTTCCAAACAAATGAAACAATCCTCCAGAATTCTCCAGAAAAAATATCCCCATATGTTCATAATATAGAGTCACCGTGATATGTTTATAATACAAGTAATCCAGATATTACAAAGGAACCAAAATTGAGAGCAGGATAAATTAACAACAAATAAATATTTTAATGACATTTGAAGAGTAAAGGTGAGGCCTGTAATGACTTAGTGGCATATAGACATTCCCTTGTTTGCTGGCCCTTCAGTAAAGTTTAACATGACAGTTAAACTTTATCAGATGGACTGTTTTATAATGTTCGGCATAAGGCTCTCATCTGTTTTATACCCCACACGGACGCATACGCACATATGAATGCAGACAATGCTATCAATAATATGGCTCAACCTACACATCGTCTTTGATGGGCTCCCGGCTTCCTGTTTGTGATCCTCTGAGAGTGGGGCAGATGATGCTTGTCACAAAGACTCTACAAGCGGTTGTGGCCTCTCAGCCCTGAAGCCTGGGTGATTCAACTCCCAGTCACCACGCAGAAGATATCCATCATTGCCATCTTCCTCACCACCTGACAAACAGGCAGGAAGTCAGCTGTACTAAGAACGGATGCAGCCTTTATTTGAACCACACACATTTGCTCAACATGTGCGCCTTGCTACTGATACTGGTAGCCCCGGCCCCTACATCTCGCCCCTCCATGACATCGCAAAGCCATATGAGCTTGAGTGACAGGGGGTCTGTTTGCTTTTCTATTCAAGACAGAGTCCATTTCCTGTGCTCCCTTTGTTTAAGAGCTAATATAAAAAAATCTTCCTTTAAAACACTTTGTTTACATTGTGCAAGCACTCGAAGGGAAAACACAAAGCTACCACACAGTGGGTGGATTATAAACTTGGAATGAGTTTCAAACAGACTGACTTTATAAACACAGAATTCCCCCACACTTAACTCACGGGTCTCAGCCTGCGAGCATAGCATGGCGGATCAAACAAAGACGGGACCGCTCTTTTCACTTTGATGCGTTTGTGTGTGCCTATGCTTGCAGTGGTTTTGCACTTACTTGTGCCAGAAGTTGTAAAGAGAATTTTTCTTTTCCTTTGAAGGAGGGGATTTACCTGATGTCATCAATCCCAACACTCTTTGATTGGCACTATTAGGAGGATGGGAGCACATTGGTGGCCGCCACGTTATTCTCAGGCACGTGAGGGGGCAACGACCTGGTATCTTCATGTCCTATTTGAAGGACTAAAGTGCCCGAACACCCATTATGTGCCAGCTGTTCTGAATGTGGAGTAATTGCACTCCTGGCAGTGCGCCATCAGGGGCCCCTGTGCTGTGCCCTGTTCAAACCCCCCTATTCCTCGGGCACCTTGCCAAGCCCTCCCGTATAATGTCTCCCTGATCCACACCGACACCACCAACCAGCAGCATCCTATCCCACACCCTGTCCCACCCCTAAGCCTCTCTCCCAATCTACCTCATCCCCCCAAACTCTCCCTCCCATTACCACCAGCTCTATGTTCCACATTCCAAGTGGGGTAGGGGGGGACTAGTTAAATTTAATCCTATAATAAGACACTCAGCTGTCCAGAAAAAAGAACTTTCCTCTGGTAAATTCTAGACTTCCTTTTTTCTCCCCTCCGATTCTCCACCCCAAGTAGAGACGTGTTGACACTTAGGGCCCCCTTGGCCAGTTGTCTTTGTCGTTCCTCTGCTCTGATTTATCCTTTCTTCCTTTTGTTTCTCTTTGTTTGTTCCTCTTTTGTGTAAGGGGTGTAAGATTGCCTCTGTGAAGAGACACACGGTAGAGCCACATGGACAGATATACTCAGTCGTTTTTTATATTTACCACATGCCAAGTGAACAGCAGCAAAGACACATTCTTATATCCTGGCTGCAATTCACTTAGCAAATAACATTGCAGGAGCATGACTGTCTTGTGGTATGGGATATTATATATATTTACTACGAATCTTAACATTTTACCAAAAGTATATCTACCTAAAATAAAAAGGTGTGCTTCTAACATACCCATAATAGACTACAATTTCTTAAGCGAGAACAGAAAACACAAACGAGGCGGAGGTGTAGCCACCATCTTTCACAACTCAATGAACTTTAAAAAGGTAAAAGGCGCGTTTGAATCTTTTGAATACCTAGCCACCCAGATAAATGAGCCTAACAAAGCGTTATTTCTAAGTTTATATAAACCACCAAAACTTAACTCTAACTTCTTTAATGATTTCAATGACCTTCTTTCTGTAATATGTATCGACTATGACCAACTAATCATCGTGGGGGACTTTAACATCCATACCGACAACCCCCAAGATAGACAAGCAAAAACATTAGATGATACTCTCCACAACTTCGGACTGATCCAGCATGTCAAACAACCAACACACAATAAAGGACACACTCTGGACTTAATTATCAGCAAAGGTTTAAATATTTCTGACATCTCTGTAATTAATATTGCATTATCTGACCATTTCTGTGTTTTCTTTCAAAGTACCATCTCTGCTAAATTATCCAGCCACAGTAAGACCACTATAAAAAAGCGTTTTCTAGGGGACAGTTCAGTAGAAACCTTTAAACGTATTTATCCTTCCACCACATCCCCCTCATCTCCCAACTCAAACTCAGTAAATAAGTTGGTAGATAATTTCCTTGCGAAAATCTCAGACATCATGGATTCCATTGCTCCAACTAAAGTGAAAGTAGTCTCAGGTAGAAAGAAGTCTCCGTGGACAAGTAATCCACTGGTACGAAGTGAAAAAAGAGAGTGTCGACGAGCCGAGAGTAAATGGCGGAAAACTCGACTCCAGGTTCACTGTGAGATCTACAAAGAGAGACTGAATAGATATCAGCTAACTATAAAAGATGCTAGGGAATCGTTCTTTTCTGAAATCATCAACAGAAACATTAATAACGCACGGACTCTATTTGCAACAGTGGAAAGACTAACTTATCCTTTAGTGACAGTAGCCCCAGAACTAAACTCTACCAGGGCCTGCAATGAATTTGCCAGCTTTTTCACTGAAAAGATTCTAACAATTAGACGGTCAATCTGTACCTCAATATCGAACCCACAACCAGTGCCATCCCCAATCAACAACAATGTAGAGAAAATGTCTGAATTCCACGAATTAAACCAGAACAGCCTTGAAAAAATCATTATCCAATTAAGCTCCTCCTCCTGCTGTCTTGATATCCTACCCACAGCTTTTCTAAAGAAAGTTCTTCCTGTTATTGGTTCTGATCTTGTTTAAATAGTGAACTCATCACAGCTATCAGGTGTCTTCCCTCAGGCTTTAAAAACAGCAGTTATTAAACCACTGCTAAAGAAGAAAAATCTGGACAACACGTTAATGCAGAACTACAGGCCAATCTCTAATCTCCCATTCATCAGTAAGATTATTGAAAAAGCTGTGTTTCAGCAGTTAAATGGCTTCATAACAACGACAAACCGTTTTGATGCTTTTCAGTCTGGTTTCCGCGCTCACCACAGCACCGAGACTGTCCTCGTCAAAGTATTTAATGACATCCGCATAAATACAGACTGTGGAAGAACCACAGTGCTGGTTCTGTTGGACCTCAGCGCAGCATTTGACACTGTTGATCATGATATTTTATTGGAACGACTGGAGAGCTGGGTCGGACTCTCTGGTACAGTACTTGGCTGGTTCGAGTCTTACCTAAAGAACAGGGACTTCTATGTTTCAATAGGAAACTTTTCATCAGAACGAACAGAAATCACATGTGGGGTGCCCCAGGGCTCCATCCTGGGGCCCCTCTTATTTAATATCTACATGCTCCCACTAGGCAAGATTATAGCGACCAATAACATTAGCTACCATAACTACGCGGATGACACTCAGCTCTACATTACAATGTCACCAGGTGACTCTGAACCCATTCAAACCCTAAATCAATGCATTGACCAAATAAATGGATGGATGTGCCATAACTTTCTCCAGCTGAATAGAAACAAAACTGAAGTAATTATTTTTGGACCCAAGGAGGAACGATCAAGAGTCAGCACACAGCTTCAATTAATACAGCTAGAAACTACTGATCAGGTTCGTAACCTAGGTGTAGTAATGGACTCAGACCTGAACCTCCAGGGTCACATAAAGGCAATAACAAGGTCAGCGTTCTATCACCTGAAGAACATCTCTAGGATTAAAGGACTGATTTTGCAACACGACCTAGAAAAACTCATCCATGCGTTTATCTTTAGTCGGATTGATTACTGCAACAGCATCTTGACAGGTCTGCCTAAAAAGTCAATCAGACAGCTGCAGCTGATCCAGAACGCTGCCGCTCGCGTCCTCACTAGAACCAGGAAAGTAGAGCACATCACCCCAGTTCTAAAGTCCTTACACTGGCTCCCTGTAGCTCAGAGAATAGACTTTAAAATACTTTTACTAGTTTATAAATCATTACATGGCTTAGCACCAAAATATGTTGAAGACCTGTTGTCATGGTACCAACCACCAAGACCACTCAGGTCCTCCAACTCTAGCCTACTAAACATCCCTAGACTCAGAACTAAACATGGAGAAGCAGCTTTCAGTTTCTATGCTCCCCTTATCTGGAACGGACTTCCTGACGAGTGTAGAGCTGCTGAAACTCTGAACTGCTTTAAATCGAGACTAAAAACCCATCTGTTTAGAATTGCCTTTGAGTAAATGCTTGATGTTATATGTATGAAATGTGTTCATGCTCTCTTGCTTTTTTTATTTTTCTCTTGCTTTATTGTGTATCATGTGTAATGTGTGTTTCTTTTATGTGTTTCTTTTAAATCACCAAATCATGTAAAGCACCTTGAATTGCCCTGCTGTTGAAAGTGTGCTATACAAATAAAATTGTCTTGCCTTGCCTTGCCTTACAGTCCTCACACAACAGAATAGAATATGTTAAGCGCCGTAGATAAATACACTTTCCGTTGTATGTTTTGTGTATATGTGAGCTAAGTTTTCCCTTTAAATCAACGCTAAAAACCCATCTGTTTAAAGTTGCCTATGAGTGAGTAATTGCTAGAATGTCATATGTTTTAATGGGTCAAATATTATGCGTCTCTACTGTTGAGTTTAATACTTTTATTGCTGGTTATATTTTATTTTATCCCCTAATGATGTAAACCAACTTGAATTGCCTTGTTGTTAGAAGTGGGCTATACAAATGAAGTTCTCTTGATTTGCCTTTGACATTATAAACATCTCTTAGTTGTGAGTGTGTGTGCATGATTGTCTATCAGTTCAATTCAATTCTGTTTATTTTTAAATATTTATTTCAGTTCATTTGTATTCAGGAATTTCTGTCCTACAAACAGTGTCCTGTGTGTCTCTGTGTTAACAAGTGATGGACCGGGGACCTGTCTAGGGTATACCCTGTGTCAGGAGACTGTGATCGGACAGAGATCCCTGCTTGGAAGGTGGATGTTTCAAATGAAGGGTGAGGATGGAGCCAAAGGTCTGGTTGGAGTGGAGGAAAAGGATGAGCTTGGAATTGGGCTGGATGTCCTTGGTAGAACTCGTTCTACGAGGGGCTTGGATAATCTCTTAACTGAAGGAAGCAGCTAAAGCTTGGATAGGACTCGGGTTGGATTCGCAGGAGCGGATCAGGAGCTACGCATCATAACAAAATGATAACTGAGTGCCATAGAGGTGAGTGAAGGGAACTTTTGAGTGTGAGAAGGAGAACATCCAGGCAATGGCTGGTGAGAAGCTCATCAGGAGCAGCTCCGCTGAGTTGGGCCTGATGACTTCTTGACACCCTGTCCCTTTCACCAAATGAGGATTAAGGATAGGCACCAATCCCCCTAACTCTGCAAAAATAAGAAATGGATGGATGACAAGCATTACAGGTTTGTGTTAGCAATCAGATGCTCAAATAATTCAGTGTGCAGTGAATTTCCACCACAAAAATCGGTGTTGGGGGGAGATCAAATTGACCCTCAGCTCCATTTTAGGAAACGTTTTAAAATGTTCACAGAGACAAAACTGAAAATATAATTTATAGACAATTTCCTCTTTTACCAGGTGTTAGTTTAGTTCTGAAAGGAAGTAGGAGATCCATAAATCATGGTAGCACTTCAAATTCAATGAACAATTTTCTTCTAGAAAACCAATTATAGATGAGATATTAACCTTTTAGAGACCAGCTGCATCATAAAGCTGCAATGATGAGTTTATTTCTGAACTGTCTCTGGTTTCTCATAAATCACCAGTCAAGCCTATAGATTGATCTGAAAACATGTGAGTTTTCAGAAATCAAGCCTGCATTGCAAAACCAAAGAAGTCATGAAGTGAAAAACTAAGGAATCGAAATGGAGGGTTACATATGTGTCGGACATCTACCATTCTAGAGGGTTAACCAGGATGTGTTGGACATCCTATATCTTTTGTCCTATTTTCTTGCATAAATCATACCGGAGAAATTACTCTTTGGGGATGTGCAGGGATCTGTCGAGAGTGCAACACAACCACTGCCTGTTAGCTGGAAGAAATTATATGCTAATTGTATTTTCCCAGTTTCAATGTGATTTCACCCAAAATCATCTGGCCAGATGGTCCACACAGACCGTTAGTGATAAATGCATCACAGGTTCTGGTTTTAGGGACTAAAAAATTTAAATATAAGATGCATACAATGCTTAGCATGGGCAAATAGGTCTTTAAATTTACTCCTGAAGTTTTACATTTGTCTAGCTTTTTGCATGTGGGTGACAGATGTAAACGAGGCAGAGTAAAGTTTGCTTTGAAAAATATTTACAAACAGCGTCTAGAAATTGAATTATATGACAAAGGAAACATAGAGAAGTTTGGGTCATTTTCATTGAGTTATAGGTCCACACTTAATCTAACATTTGCCCTACATAACATCCAATGATGAGGCTGGATCTGTGCCTGTATATACTTGTTAGTTGTTTATTCTGTTTTGTGCTATTATTTACCGACTATACCAGTAGGTACAAAATGCATATTTTATTCAAATATGAATGCTTCTTAAACATTCAGAAAGACTATATACTGTATAAAGTAATAGAGACCAAATGACGAGGTTCCTGCACTTATCTGAAAGCAAAGAACTTCAAAGAAAAAATAGATCTGATAAATCCTCTAACAAATTTCAAATGAAGCAAATTTGTAAAAAAACAAACAAAAAAACCTTCAGGGATGTGAATGAAATCATGTATCTCATAATTAAGGAATGAAATTATAAGCTTAGTCTTTCATGGGAAACAAGGTAAGACTTTCCTTGGATTTCCCCCATTTTGTGTGTAACTGGGTTAGGTTGCTATAGATTGATCAGACTGTCTAATCTGATGCCACTTGAAAAGTTGTAGTTGATGAATGCACCACAGCACATATGGAGTACTTTGTGACCTTTCTGCAGCATGCCTAAATTCAAGGCACTGAGAGTTATGTGATTTTCTTATACATTTGCAGTGACAACTATCTGAATGTGTTAATGAGGTTTGTCTTTATCTTCCTTTATATTTAAATAATCAGTTTGTTCATGTAAAAAAAGGAAAGTTATTATTGTGCAATAATTTTTGGTGCCTTTTCTGCACCTAAAAACACATAAACTGAAAGACAGGTGGAGAAGTAGGGAGCAATTTTCTTGGGTAATAAATTAACGGAAAACATTTTTTTAACAATAAATAGAATAAAATAACCATACCACAGCTTCTATATTACGTTCCTTTCTCCTGTAAAAGAGACCTGTCATCATGCTTCTTTCTCTTCATTCACTGTCTCTGCTGTTGTTTTTACACTGCCTGCTTATTCTGCAGAAATGAAGAATTACTTTAAGCGGGGGTTGAAAGTGGGGGTGTAGCGTCGCGTGTGGTCATTGTGGAGGGAAAAGCAAAACAACAGATGGAGTGTGTAGTGTCTGTAACCCAGATTTGAATGCTCTAATCCTGCCCCCATCACTGCAAGAATGTCCATGTCGCACGCTGAACCATGGTTGCCAAATGACCATTCAGATTTGAACCTGACTGAGCAGGGGATAAAAAGGTGGATTAAAAAAAATGTCTCATGCTAGAACTTGGCGGTGGTCACCTCTCTGTTGACCACCTCCTTCAAACCTTTGGGGTTTACTTAGGTATTACTTCACGTGATGTTAGTTTGATAGGCACTGTATTGCTACCACTGCAAACCGTCTATAACTTAACTCTGTATCCTCTGGTGATGTCTTATTATTATATTTATATTGTTCTATTTTTGTCTCTCTTAGTTTTGATGTTTCACTTTGTCTTTTAGCTCTTTCCCTCTCTCACTAAATGTCATTGTTTTTAAGAGCCCTGCAATGCAGCAATTTCCTCTTGGGATTAATAAAGTATATCTGTATCTATAAACCCCTCTTTATACAGTAACATGTGGAAATGGGTGGTGTTGAATTATGTATAAACCTCTAGCCCCTTTAAATTACTTGAAATATTTTCAGGTGGGCTGCTGGAATGGGGCGTCAGCAGATGACGGGGGATCTGGTCAGCTGAGGGCTGCATCCGTCAGCTGAATCAGTATATGGGGAGGGATATTGTGGCAATCAGCTGACAGGGTTAGAAAAGGTCTTGGCTGAGGGGGTTGCTTGTATCCTGGCCAGTCAGAGTCAGTCAGATCCCCTAACAACATTATTTAACCTTATAAAACCAGGTCATGAGCAGGATTACTGAACAAAGCCTTTTTACTCCTTTCTTATGCACTAGACTCCTATATAATTTGGGGGGCAGTAAATACACATGTCTTGATTGTGAAGTTAAAACAAAATTATACATGGTTTTCATTTCTTTTACTTACAAATAAAAATCTGAAAAGTTTGGTGTGCATTTGTAATTCGCACCCTTAAGTCAATAATTTGTATAACTACTTTTCCCTGCATTTATATGAGAAAATATTTTTTCGTATATCAGCTTTATAGACTGTATAGAACGTAGGGACTGCATTTATTACCTTTTCTCCTTTGCAAAACAGTTTAAGCTCAGTCAGTTTGGATAGAAAGCATACATGTTCAAGCCACAGAGTGTCATAGATTGTTTATTGGATTTATGTTTCATTTTAAAGGTACATCAGTCTGACAGAGACTTCTCTATGTTGTACAGAGGATCCCTGCTTATTCGTAGTTCAGTTTTTGCAGATTCAGCTATTTGTGGATTTTTCCATGGAACGTAACTCCAAATTATTCATGGAAAATTCAGCTATTTGTGGATTCTTTCTTTGGAATATTTATTTATTATTACTATTATTATTTATTTTTACGTGTCCTATTTGGCAGTGTGGAGCTCAGAATTGGTGTCTGAGTACCAAGTAGAAGCCCAACAGATTTACTTTCACAAGCGGAGTAGTACAGCTTTTGCTATCGTCCTCCACTTGATTTATGTGTGAAAAATCTTTATTATGAATTGTTGGGGGTTTTATTTCCTGATGTTATGGACACGGAGACTGAAAATTAAGGAGAAAAAAGAAGGAAGGTGAAGAAGAGAGGTAGGAAACAAAAAGTCAAGAGAGAGGGTGAGTTGAAAATACAAGAGAGGAAGGGGAACAAAGAAAACACAGGAAGACATTGAAGTCTGCCTCCATAACCACAGGACGGCAGAGAGAGGGGGAAAAACAAAACAAAACACTAAAAAGGAACATCGACAAAACAAACATTGTGAACTAAGAAATACACAACCACAGCACACAAAAATAGATAAAAAAATACAACAACAATGTCACAGAAAAACTCATGGTACTGATTAATCAAGCTCTAGTAATGATAACCTCACCCCAAGAATATATCCTTAAACACCAGAGACCCCACATCTATGTGTGTGTGTGTTAGCATGCTGGTGCATATAAGGTTTCTCCATAAGAGTGTTCGATATTTGGTGTGAGCAGGCATCAATCCGTCTCCCAGGAATCGATGCAGACATGAAGGAGATCGGAGCAAAGACGTCCAAAGGACCCCCAGAGCCCCAGGCGGACCCGGGCGGGGCCGACCGCATCCCCCAAGAGTGGAGCAAAGGAGAACCCCAGGGGAACGTCCAGCGGCTACTATGCAGGCGCAGCATCGAGGAGCCCACGGGCCCCGCCGGCAACCGGCCGCGCCAGGGCGGGCCGGTCAATAGACCGGGAGAGCCGGGGCCCAGGGGCACCCTACCCCCCAGCAGGGACCCGACAAGGGACTGGCCGACGAGGGGCCCCCGGCACTGCAGGGGCCACGGCCGGGCGCCGGCCGCCACGCGCTGCCACCACCCTAGACCAATCCCCACCGCCAACATCCCAGCGCCCCACCCCTGCCCTACGTCGGGGCGCCCCACCGATAGCCGCAGGGGACAGACAGCATCCCCAGGCCGGGCTCAGCCAACATCTGGACACCAAGTTGTACCAGCTCCCGGGTCCCGATCCCGCGCAACGCAGAGTGCCGAGACCAGGCATCCAACGAGGGCCAGGGTCGGTCCAACCCGCCAATGAACCGACCACGCACGGTGCGCACAGAACAGGTGATCGAACGGGCAGAGACACCGGATCCGCATCCCGCCGAGCCACCAAGCAGGCACCACCCAACAATCCCAAACCTGGCACCCCTAAAAGAGGTGCCCCAACCAACCAAAGGAAGATATCGGCCCAGCGCATCGGCCGACCGACATACTGGCCCCCCCAGGGCCGGCCAGGCACGCACCAGGTCCAAACCGGATTGACCACCGATGCAGGCACCCGGCAGGCAGGGGCCCCCGTCACCGGTGGGGAGTGACAGAGGGGAAATAGGCCCCCCATTAAGTGTAAGGCCTGAGGTGCGCCAGGTGAGGGGGCAGACCAAGATCCAACCTGACAGGTAGACAAAGACATACAGACACAGTCATACGTTCCCTCCCTCTTAAACACATACATTCTCCCTGACTCACCAAGACACCCAAAAAAATTACGCTGTACCCTCACTCACACACCCCATACACACTTTATGCTCCCAGGTCCAGGTACCGATGCCCCAGTAGAGCCACCCGCCCCCGGATCTGGGAGATGGACCCCCTACCATCTAGGACGGAGACAAGCAGACCACCAAGGGCCTCACAGTGGCAAAGCAGCCCAACAGCCCAGGACCCCGACCAGAATGCCTGTTCCTACTCCGGACCCCAACCCCTGATGGCCCGTAGTGAACAGGGGTGTGAAAAGACCCCTAGCCTCCATCCTCCCGCTCGAGTATGGTGTTGATGCGTGTTGTTATAATGTGCATTTAAAACAGAGGGGTGGGATGTGGGGAAGGCAGCCACAGATCCCCCATCCCCACCCCGAGCCCTCAGTGTCTATATGTGGTTTAACAGTGGGCACCGGCACCAGAGGTGAAGCTGATTGAACCGCTCCCCCTCTGGATGCCGAAAAGTGTGCCCACCCCAAAGTCCCTACGTATGTGTCATGTGAGAATGTTATAAGTGGGAGTGTCTAAGTTGTATATTAAAATTGGGACCCAGGCCGCTACGGGATAGCGAGGAGGGAAGCCCCTCCTCGCACCCCAGTGATGTGCCCATGCCCCAAGACACTATATGAGTGGTAAAGTGATGGAGCGGGTGGACAGAGGTGTCCAGGGTTGGGGAGGGAAGGACTGGGAGACAAAATGTCTTCCCAGGGAGCCAGCTCACCCACTGACCCCAACAGGCACCGCTGTTCACCGGGATCCACCAGGGGAGGGAGGCCATGGCACATTCGACCCGGGGCCCATGGCCACAGCACCACAAAGCCCCACGGACCCCAAGGCAGTCCCCCCAGCCCCATCCCAGAAGGGGAACTAAACCCACCCAGACATTTGCTCTACTCTCAAAACACAAAAGACACTAGACACCCCGGTTGAGTTCGCCCCCCAACCCCCCCCCCCCCCCCCCTCCCGCACACCCATCCCCCCCGTCCAAGTGCCCTCGTAGGGGGAGAGCACCTGTCGCTACACAGCAACAACCTCCCCGCCAGCAAAGGAGGCCCCCAGCGCCACCCGCACACCGGAGGCCCCCGTAGCCTGAACCACGACGACGTACCTGCCAAGACCAGGAGCAAACCGATGAGCTGGGCGGCCGACCCACCAGGCCGACATCCACCAGCCCCATTCCTTGTGGAGTGACCACTGCTGCTCAACGGCCCGGCAGGAGACCAAACCCAGCGCCCCACCCACTTGCCCTGCACGCCCACCACCCGGCCAGTCCACCCGCAAGTCCGACCGAACCTGGCCAAATGCCTAACCCCAGCACCCCGCAGAAAGACCAAGACCCAGGAGCCAAGTCCAGTGCGAAAAAGGACTTATCCGGCCCAGAAATGCCACCCAGCCGCCGCGACCAGCAGCCAGGCACCCCAACCAGCAAACAAGGCGAGACGCCATTCAGGGAGAGAGGTGGCTGCACATGCCGGCCGGCCCCGACCCCCACAGGCAACAGAGACCCCTCGCCGGCCGACCCCCAGCCAGGACCACAGCTAGGGGGCGCGGCGCCCCAGAGCACCGAATCCCCAGGCCCACCCCAGACCCTACCCAGGCGCAGCACGGCCACCAGGCCAGTAACCCATGTCCGCCAGTGCAACCCCCCTAAGGCACCGCATACATATTTAATATTTA
The DNA here is from genome assembly GCA_963556495.2 of Valencia hispanica. Classification (NCBI taxonomy): domain Eukaryota; kingdom Metazoa; phylum Chordata; class Actinopteri; order Cyprinodontiformes; family Valenciidae; genus Valencia; species Valencia hispanica. The sequence continues at coordinate 31,876,139 of OY747719.1, forward strand.
TATTATATTCAGTAGTTGAGTTTCAGGGGGGATGGTCTTTTTTTCCGCCTATTAAAAAAATCTGGATTTTAATTTAAAAAAGATGGCATTTACAGAGTATTTTGTATCGCCGAATTGGCCGGAATGTTAGGGGACTACAACTGAATAGCCTGCATTAGAATTATGGAGGAAATGGAGGCTTTATATATCTGTGAAGCAAAGCCGATACCAGCACCTTGCAAAGTAGCCTTAGGAAATAATTGCAGTGCAGAAGAAGTTTTTTCATGCAAACTAGGCCTATACAAAACAAAGTATTGGATTAATTTAACATGAAAGAGCAAACAAAATGAGTAATTTCTATTTTATTCATTACAACCCTCACCTAATCCACATGCTCATAGCAGTTTCCAAACACTTTCCTAATCGTGTTTTTTTTCTACAGTTTATCTTGCTCTTGTTCACATTCGTCCTGATTATGGCTAAATGTCGGCACTGTCAGATGAGCTCTGACAAGGTGATCATTTTTCCTAGGCCAATTGTGGCTGGATGTGTAAAAAGAGTCGACATCTAGTGCAGATTCAGCAAACCGCATGCGTGTCTTGACTGAATGACAAGTCCAAGCTAATTAACAAGAGAGATGTTGGGGGTCACCCGTTCATCTTATTTAGTTTAGAGGGTAGCATCCTGGGATCTGTGCGTACACCTGTGGCGAGTCGGGTGGTCTGTAGATAACAAAAAGCAGGCTAGGTTAATTATTGAGATTAATAGCTCACATGTAACCTTTTTCTTTTAAAAGAATCCCGGACATCCCGCTGACCAGCCACTCGTTCGGGCATGTTTGCACTCGCGGATGTTTTGCCGCTCTCTAGGCCTAAGGTGAACCCCGAAAATGTCTTTAGAAATGAATCTAATTCCGACCTCTGGCATCTACAAACTGTTTACTTCATAAAATAAATATGTTCGCACTGAGTTCTAAGTAAAACTTCTCCTGTAATGCCGCAGCTGTTTTATGATCGATGTTTTAATTCGGGACTAGTTTGTTTTCGCCGTAGTGAGAAAGGAGTGATACAGCTGCTACGTACCCGTTTTAGACCAATGCGGTGGCAGAGTTTAACCAACGTGATGACATATGCGGATATGGAGACAGCTAAGGTCATGATGAAAACTTCTTTAACACTTTTACAAAACCGAGTAAAGGCATGTATGTAAAATGTATTACATGCATTTAACTTCCATGAAACATGAACAAGACATCGATTTCATGTTAAATCCATCTCTTGGTCTAAAACGGGTAAGTAGCAGCCGTGTCACTCCTTTCTCACTACGCCGAAAACAAACTAGTCCCGAATTAAAACATCGATCATAAAACAACTGCGGCATTACAGGAGAACTTTTACTTCTGAACTCAGTGTGAACATATAGATTTTAAGAAGTAAACAGTTTTTGTAGATGCCAGAGGTCGTAACGAGATGAAAAGTAAACTGGGTTCACCTGGCCGACTCTCAGGCATTAACCAAAACAATGTTGCACCATTGCGTTTCGTGCCCCTGTCCCCTGGATTTTATTAGACTGTTTATTTTCACTCAACATGCGGAGACCTAACATTTTCTGATGATGAAATTATTTCATGTAGGTTAAGCCTATTTATGATTTATATTTCCATACAATATTTACTGTAAAATGGAAAGGCTGGAGATAGAGGATGGGGCCTTTACTGGTGGGACGTTATATGTCGGATTTCTTTCTGAGGGGAGCGGCGTCCCCCTCCGCTCCCCCTCAACTCGACTACTGATTATATATGCTCTATAGAGCATATATATTGGACCTTTGACTGTATGTTTAGGCCCGTTGACCTGCTAAAAGGTAAATATCAACCCTAGTCTTTTGCAGGGACCCTCACTCTTTTGCAGTTTTCTTTGAACATTGCCTTGTATTTAGTTCTATCCATCTTCTCATCAACTCTGACCCGGTTCACTCCTGAAAAAGCATCTCCATGGCATGATGCAGCCATCAACATGTTTTAATGTGAGGCTAGTCTGTTCATGTTAAAGATGATTGCATTGGATTTTATTGTGGTGTATAAATAAATGGGGCAAAATGAAAATGCACACCACACTGTTTGGATTTTTTTCAGGCAAAAAAAGTTCTGCTTTGTGTTTGTCAAGTTGGAAAAATCTGAATAAAATAAAGTTTGCAAAGCACTGTACACTATATTCAACAGATATCTAACATTATTTTTAAATGATCAAAATATACCAAACTTACTTACCGTAAATTTTGGACTATAAGACACTACTTTTTTCACACGCTTTGGATCCTGCAGCCTATACAACGTTGCTGCTAATTTATAGATTTTTACAGCGTAAAAGCCTCCAGGGGCACTATAGCATAGCAGGGAGCGCATAAGTGAGACAAACGTGGGGAAAGATTATTATTATTAAGATTATTAAGAAGACACTGGTATTGATCTTGAACTGTTATTTTGGGCATTATGCATACACCCTCATTGTGAAAATCACACAAATAAATGCATATGATGCAGCTTTTAAGTTAAAGGCAATCGAGCTGGCCGTCAAAGAAGGAAATAGAGCTACTGCACATAAGTTTGGTATCAATGGTGAGACTTTGGCTTTAGTGTGCAAGAGGAAGAGGAAAACAATGACCAAGACTTTTCTGGTAGGCTAAAGTATGTTTTATTTTTATTTTCTAACCAGGCATGTTACTGTTGTATTGGTGTTGTGTTGATGCTATACTGCCGATGTTCAGGCAGAGTTTGAAAAAAAGCATGTCTTAAATTAAAACTTAAAAATATCTTCCGTATACCATCTATCTGTGTAAATATCTCATGTTACAACATGAAAACCTGCGGCTTATATTCAACTGCGGCCTATATATGTACAAAATGTATTTACTTTTAAAATTTAGCTGGTGCCTCTTATTTTCAGGTCCGCTCAGAAGTCAGAAAATGATGATATGTTTGAGAGTCTTGTAAGGCTACCTCATGTCCCCTTCGTTTAAACTTTGGTCAGTATCTTTAAAGGGCACTAATGCTCTACTCCTTTACCCTCCCCCCCCCCACCCCTGCCTCCTGAAATACTATTTAAAACTATTGGGACAGCCATATTCCCCCTTTTTAATGGACAAAACACATTGGGTTAAGGCCAAGTGGAAGTGCGGATTGGGTGAATTAGCATTTGGCCTTAATCCCCACTGTGTCCTAATATTACCCCATCGCACATCCACCACCACTCCATGACCACCACAATTAGGAGTTCTTGCAGTCCAAGGTTTAAAGGAGCATGTCAGAGCTCTCTGGGTCAGGTCAGAGGTCTTGCCGTGTGCAGGGGATTGGCTGTAAATAAGTTGATGAGGAATCCCTAATTACATGCTTCTAATCTGTTTCAGGGTGCCAGCCTTTAACTTTGCTGTCACACCATATGCCTTCAGCTCCAAAGAGAGGGTGATAAGCGTGAGACAAATGGGAGGCGTTTTAGAGGCTTTGCCGGATTTCAGATTTGAGTTGTTTCAGCAGGAGTTTGATTCAAAAGTGATGTAATTGTATAGTGTGGCATAATCAAACTAAATGTTTTTCATTTATACCTGAATGTGACACTCCATGTTGAACATTTTATCATCTTGTTTAAGACATAGATTTTGAACTACATTATTAACTGTCTTTTAATGCTCTGATTGTATCATTAATGTTACATTGCTCTATGCAGTGTGAAATTGCCTTTGGTAATGGGTTTTTTTTCAGCCTCACTGCAGCCTTGTACTTATCTTTCTAAAATGGGCCCAGTGTTTCTAATGATTCCGAATTGAATCAATGCAATTCCAGGGCTGACACTGCAGAACAGGAACCAAAACAGGATCCATTTGCTTGGAATGGGGTCAGAAACAGCTGTTGGATCTTTCAGATTGACAGTTTTTAAACTGAAGGAATAACTAACCTAATTGGGAGATTTATACAAAATAAAATTTATAGCAAAATAATCTAAAACAACATAAATGTACTGTTGATATTAGAGTATTAGATATTACAAAAAACTCAAACCTAATGCATGTGTAAACAGCGATCCAGAGAGGAACCCATGTATGTTCATGGCTTTGGAATTGAGCCATGACAAAGGTCATGGCCAAATGAAATAGTGGCCCAGTCAAAGATAACAGCTGAATCAGTGGGGGTGTTTGACCAGCAGGGTTTAAGGTCAAGGATCTAGGCCTTGTACAGTTTCTCTTCCATCTACGAACAGCCATAAGCAGTATCTATTGTTAGCAGAATGACCAGCAGACTGACCTATTACGGCAATGAAACAGGACATGACAAGAACAAAGGGGCGGTCACTGTCATTATGACATTTTTGACAGGTGTAGAAGGACTCCAATGTTCATCCACAGCTAGAAAGATAAATAAATAGTTTTGAATAAAAAAAAAAATCCATTCTGTGTTTTAGGCTTTTCAAATGAAAGCATTGTCTGCCTTGGTCTCCTTTATATTAATGTGAATGACTGGTTTAGGATTTAGGCAATAGGTTGAACTTTTAAAGTTTTTTTTATTTTAGACTGTAATTTAATAGACAGCACATGCTAATCAGTAAGATTAAAGCAAAGTGTCATTACAATCATTTTACATAACAGTGCAAGTACTAAAGGTTTATCAAGATATGAAAAAACTAACATGTGACAAGTCATTCATGAGTCATTTCAACTTTACTAAAATATACCGGATGCAACAAAAATGTAGATCATGTTAAGATGAAGCCAACAGTGACCACATCATCTGCAAAAACTACCTTTTGCTGGAGCAGTTCACAGCCGAGTGTGAAGCGGCTGGGATGAGAATCAGTACCTCCAAATCTGAGACCATGGTCTTGAGCTGGAAAACAGTAGAGTGCCTTCTCCGGGTTGAGGACGAGGTCCTTCCCCAACTGGAGGAGTTTAAGTTTCTGGGGGTCTTGTTTATAAATGAGGGAAAAATGGAATGCAAGACTGATAGGCAGATTGGTGCGGTGTCTGCAGTGATGCGAGCGCTGTACTGGTCCGTTTCTACGGTCATGACCTCTGGGTAGGGACCGAAACAACAAGATCACGGATACAAACGGCTGGAAAGAGTTTCCTCCGCAGGGTATCTGGGCTCTCCCTCAGAGATAGTGTGAGAAGCTCAGTCATCCAGGAAAGGCTGAGAGTAGAGCTCAGTCAGTTGAGGTGTCTCGGGCATCTGGTCAGGTGGCCTCCAGAATGCCTCCCTGGTGAGGTGTTCCGGGCACATCCCACTGAGAAGAGACCCAGAGGAAGACCCAGGACACGCTGAAGGGACAATGTTTCTCAGCTGGCCTGGGAACGCCTTTGGGTCCCCCCTGAGGAGCTGGCCCAATTGGGTAGGGAAAGGGAAGTCTGGAGCTGTCTGCTTAAGCTGCTTCCGCCGCGACCCGACCTCGGATAATGTAAAGATCCTCCGGTGCTCTGCTGCACCGGAGGATGGCGCCAGACAGGAGACAGACACTGAGGATATTCAGACTACTGATTCTGTTCTAATGGTGCGCTAACTGCGGGAGGAGCTGAAGTTGTTTATGGCTGTGTCATGGTGCAAGGTTAGGGAGGACCCAAATGCAGCAGAGTAATGTCAAAAAAAGGATTTTAATGAAAAAACACAAGGAAGGGGAACTTACAAAACTCAGGAGGATACAGGCAGCAAACAGGGAAAAACAGGAACCAGGATGAGCAACAACGAGGGCAGGAACCGGCAAGGGAAGAACGACAACGGACCAGCGAGTAGTGACTGAGAGAGGACCGAATTTATACTGAGGAGGAAATGAGGAAGTGACTGAGAAGACCAATGATCAATTAGTGGGAGCAGATGCAGGTGGGAGGGAGAGAGCAGGTGGAAGTAATCAACTGGGATAGGAGGTAAAAAGGCTGGGAGACAGAAGACTCTTAAGAAACTAAAGTTAAGTCTGGAAGGGAATCTAATGAAACACTGGAAAACAGAAGGAGGAATAAAATGTAACCACTGGGACTAACGAAGAATAAGTATTAATATGAACTTGGAGAAAATAGAGATTAACACAAACTGCAACCAAACACAAGACCACCAGAGGGAGACAAAGAACAACTAAAACATAATAGAACTAAATAAGGAAAATTAACAAAACACAAACACCCTGGAACCATGACAGGCTGAATTCGAAGCGAAAATGGATACAAAGATTGGACCTTTCAGAGAGGAGCTACGGGGGTCTGTGGCAGCAGCGCGACGTGAGGCCAAACAGGACATTAGCATGCTCAGAAGGGAGATTACTGCACAGATGGAGACACTTGCTAATGGTCACAAAGAGTCGGTGAACACGCTGGAAGAAATGGAAAGGTCACTTACTGACATGTCTGACAAAGTGGCATCTCTGGAAAAATCAAACGATGCACTGTCTAAACAGTCCAAAAAGGTTCTGGACAAATGCATAGATTCAGAGAGCAGAAGCAGACTCAACATCAGGATTGTGGGAGTGGAGGAAGGCGCCGAGGCGGGTAACCCTACACGCTTTGTTTCCGACCTTCTAATGCAGATAATGGGGAGAGAAAATTTAACTTCAGCCCTTCTCCTGGACCGAGCTCACAGATCATTAGCTCCAAAACTTAAACCAGATGAGCATCCCCGTCCTTTCATTGCTCGTCTGCACTACTACGCAGATAAAGAGAAGATTCTGAGATTATCCAGAGAAAAAGGTCAGCTCCTCTACAACGGCTCCAGAGTACATATATATCCTGGTATGTCCCCAGAAGTGAGTAAACTCTGTGCGTCTTTCAACCTTGTTAAAGCCAAACTACGCGCTGCGCGGATCCAATATAGCCTCTTCTACCCAGCGAGTATCGTGGTGGATGGAGCCAGACGCGCATTTGCGGACCTTCAGGAGGCAGAGAGATTCGTCGCCAACATGGAGCTGACTGCGACGGATGAAGAGAACTGAACCTTTGGATGCGACGTGACCTGCATCAGGATCTGTTTGGGAGCTGAGACAAGTGACTGAGGACACTGCCAGGTGAAGACTAGACTGCAATTTTAGTTAATAAATCCCGGCCCTGGAGGGAGTTTCAAGTTTTACTTTAGCTTATTTAACTATTTTATTTGTTGTTTTTTGTCGTTATATTGATTGAGCTCCCAGACAATCGGTTCTGGAAAGTTAAGTTGAATTGATTGTACTCAATTGTTCAAAAGCGGAACTTAGTAGGAAGTTAAGTGTTTTGATGAGCCTAGAGTTAGATCGGGCAGTTTTTGGTGTTCTTTGACCCTATTTTTCTTTCTTCCTTTTTTCCCCTGCCCTGTCCTTGCCCCTCCCCCTTCCTTTTCCGGTCCCCTGGGGGTATGGTCATAAATGGTGGTATTTTACTTTAACTTGCATAGATGTCACAGGGTAATGTTACAGTAGTCTCCTGGAACTGCAAAGGCCTTAATGGGCTTCTGAAGTGGGGCAAAATATTTTCCCATCTAGAAAAGCTGGGTACAGATATTGGCTTCCTACAGGAGACTCACCTTAAGGATAGAGATAATTGCAGACTGAGGAAAAAATGGATAGGACAGTTTTATCATTCTAATTTTAGCGCAAAAAGCAGAGGATATTATAATTAAAAAGTCAGTACCATTCGTTATGAACAAAGTAATCCCAGATAATAGGGGCAGATACATTATTGTAACAGTAACACTTTATAACGACCCGATTACATTAATTAGCATATATGCTCCTAATATAGACGATAATCAGTTCATGTTATCTTTTATTTCAGCTATACCCAATATGGACACACATAAGCTTATTATTGGAGGAGATTTCAATTTGGTTCTTGATCCACAGCTGGATAGGTCTTCATGGAGAGCAGCAACTCTATCAAAATCTGCTAAAACCATTCAGACCTTCATGAACACATACAAAATAGTAGATCCTTGGAGGACTCTAAACCCTAAAAAGAGTGAATACTTATTTTTCTCAGGGGTCCATCATTCCTACTCTAGAATTAACTATTTCCCGATAGAGCAAGAATTTTTGCCAAAAGTCAAACAGTGTGAATATAAAGCAATTGTTTTATCTGACCATAGCCCGGTATTACTACAAATTGCAATTGGACATAAAACTGCAAGGAACTGGAGGCTAAGTTACCATCTGCTCTCTGATCAAAAAGGACAAGAAGAAATAAAAAAAAACATCGACTTTTTCTTAGCTACCAATGATACACCAGATGTCTCTAGGTGTATCCTTTGGGAAACTCAAAAAGCTTACTTGCGTGGACAATTGATTTTTCTAAGTAGCTTCAAAAATAAAAAAATGCAAAGAGAAGGAATTGAGGATTATAAATGAAATTTCCATTATAGATCAGCAATACGCAGTCTCTCCCACCCCTGATCTCCACAATAAAAAGCTGTCTCTTCAAACCAAACTTAATTTGATATATACTACTGAGACAACTAAATTGTTAAAACGAGTAAGACATAAACATTACGAACATGGAGAAAAGGTGGGAAGGCTTTTGGCGTCCCAACTTAAAGAGAGAGAAGCTACAAGAACAATAGCTGAAATTAGAAATGATTCTGGACAAATAACAATGGACCCAAAAGAGATTAATGAAACTTTCAAGAACTTTTACACTAAATTGTACACATCTGAATCCACAAGAGACACTGTATTAATTGATAATTTTTTCAAAAACCTTGAAATTCCACAAATTAACATGAAACAAATTTTTTTTTTTAGAAAAACCGATTACATTGGAGGAAGTAAAACAAGCAATAAATAAAATGCAAAACTCAAAGGCCCCTGGCCCGGATGGTTACACCGCAGAGTACTACAAGTTATTTAAATATCAGATCTCTCCTCTCTTCAATGTTCAATGAGGCACTGGTGGAAGGTTCTCTACCCCCATTATTCTATGAAGCTAATATCTCACTCATACATAAATCAGGTAAAGACCCTTTAGAACCTGGCTCTTACCGACCCTTAAGCTTACTTAATGTGGATTACAAAATCTTAGCAAAAGTTTTAGCTTCACATTTAGAAAACATACTCCCCACCATCATATCTCCAGATCAGACGGGGTTCTATCAAAGACAGACAGCTGTTCTTTAATGTAAGGAGACTAATTAATATTATTTACACCCAAGAAACAGATAAACAAAATCAGGAGTTGCTGCTCTCCCTAGATGCGGAGAAGGCCTTCGACAGGGTGGAGTGGGATTATCTCTTCTCTGCCCTGTCGAGGTTTGGATTTGGTTCCGGCTTTATTTCTTTAATCAAATAATTATATGTTCAACCAAAGGCCTCTGTTCAAACCAATGGTCTGAATTCATATTATTTCCCTTTGGGACGCTCAAATAGACAGGGCTGTCCGTTATCACCATTGTTGTTTGCTTTGGCAATTGAGCCATTGGCCATTACACTAAGAACTATTAAAGGATACTCTAGTACATTTAGGGGAACAACAGAACATAAGGTTTCATTATACGCTGATGATTTATTGTTATGTGTGTCAAAACCTGAGGAATCTCTCCCGATTATCATGTCCGTTTTAAAAGATTTTGGACTCCTGTCAGGTTATAGAACCAATTTTTCTATGTGATCTTTTTCTGATTAATCGTCAAATCCAGCAATCTAACACCTTACTTGGCTCCTATCCATTTACTATTTCAACAACATTTAAATATCTAGGTATTAACTTTACACAAGAATTTTCCGGTCTTTTTAAACATAATTTTAAGACATTGTATGAACAAACAAAACACAATTTGGAGAAATGGGGTAACCTCCCAGTTTCTCTAGTGGGAAGAATTAATATAGTGAGAATGAATATTCTACCTAAATTTTTATTTTATTCCAATGCATACCTTTTTTCATCACCAAAGCCTTTTTCACAAAACTGGACAGTTTAATTTCCCAATTTATTTGGAGCAAAAAGACTCCTAGGATAAAGAAAGCTTTTTTACAAAGACCAAAAGAACTTGGTGGAATGGGATTGCCTCGCTTCAGATTCTACTACTGGGCATGCAATATTCGATCTCTGTCTTTCTGGTGTAACATAAAGGGGGCTGACTGGGTTGAGATGGAGAATCAGAGTTGTCATACTACCTCACTACAAGCACTGATTTATTCTTCTTTAACAACTACTGCTTTCCCAAAATCCAAAATCTGGTTGTCTCTCATACTATTAAAATTTGGAATCAAATTAGAAAACATTTTAAATGGCAAGATATTTCAGTATTAACCCCGATTACACTTAACCATGAGTTCAACCCAGCACTCCGTGAAATAGCTTTTTCTCAGTGGAAAGTCAAAGGAATCCATTCAATACAGGATTTATTTATTGAAAACCTGTTTGCATCTTTTGAACAGCTACGTCAGAATTATCAAATTGCTAATGCAGATTTTTTTAAATACTTACAAATCCGCAGTTTTGTTAAATCAATGGTCTCATCTTTTCCTCGTCAGCCTCCCAGCTCTGACATGAATACTATACTTTTAAAAGAGTCGTTAAGAACAGGGTCAATTTCCAAAGTATTTAACGAACTTTCAGAAAAGGAATACATGCCTTCACTCGATCATCTGAAGGAAGCATGGCAACAGGACATTGGAATAAACATCACTGAATCTCAATGGACTAAAGCTCAAGACAACGTCCACTCATCATCAATCTGTGCTCGTCACGGACTGCTACAGTTCAAAGTTCTGCACAGGCTACATCTTTCCAAAGTACGACTCTCTAAAATGTATCAAGGGGTGAACACAGCTTGTGACCGGTGCGGTCAGGAACAGGCGGTTGCAGCTTGTTGGAGGAGTGGAGGGGGGCGTCAGGATTACAAGACTTAATCCATAATATTCATCATATGTAAACATCTAGCCTCTGATTGCCTAACAGCAATGCGACTCTTAAGCCTAGTTAATACTTCTCCATCAGCAAGTTTCTGGCAGGTCTGTCTGCCATTGCAGTGGCGTCTCTGGTCGACGACAGTTTATTTACTTCAGCTTGCAAACACACATCCACTCAAGGACCAATGGCCGTCAGAGAGCGAGTTTTGATTTAGCTGGAAAGCTTTTTACTAGAAGTGCAGCTCATAGAATTATCTAAAAACACATATAAACCAACAAACACAGCGGCCTGTTTTGTTGTTCTCTACACCTCCTGGTGTTCAAAAATGCCAAAAGACCATATTAGATAACTGCCCTTGCAATATAAAGCATCTATTGCCCAAACGCTGTGTTGACTACTAATTACATAGACTATAGAGCACGGTTCTGGTGAAATAATCTTGGGCTGATGTTGGGCTGACTAATCACAGACGTGCGCTCTCTGTTGTGTTCGATGGATAGTTATAAAATTGGGCTCTACTCCATCCGTCCTTGCATGCCTGTCAGAGAGCCCTTGCGCTGACGGATTATGGCGCCACATGTCTCTGCACCTCTGCTGATGGAGAAGGTGGTGTTCCAAAGACAAAATCCAACTGTTCCTTCCTCAGCTCCTCTTTTTTGGGTAAAAAATGCAATAATGATGTGTATGTCAACAAATAACACAAGCCCGAACGTGTTCTGCCATGTTGTGGAGTTGCTAACTGTTAATTTATATTAAACAAGTTGCTAACGGTGAGCTTCTACTTGCAGAGCTATACTCTGCCCTCTCCTGGCTGCAAAATCAATACAGCCTTACCATGGGCGGTCCCAAGCCAAGGTAGGCAAGACCATGAATACTAAAGGTATCCATCAATACGTGTGTGTGTTGGTGCAAACCTGCTGATGAAGAAGTCAAAAATAGGCTTTAGAATAATGGCTTTGCTGTCCAGCCTTCGCATTGTAGCACTCAACTTTTCTGTACGTTCTCCCTTGAACAGCTGGCTGCCTCTTCAGCTGTTGGCCATGCATGTATTCCCCCCATAAGAAGCTGTATCTTCCATACATCCTCTGCAAAGAGGACTGAAAAAGACAACAGATTTGTAGCTGTAACCAAAAATAAACATAATCTCCTGGAGCAAGAATGCAGACTGGTGTGCTGCCATTTTTTTTTGAAAGATGAAAAAGAAAACATTTTACATCACAGGATTGAGCAAGGTCTCCAAACATGTTCGAGTTGGTTGGTTCAACAACCCAGCAGATTACTGACTTGCAGCATTCACTCTTCCTGGATTAGCATGTGGCGACAGTGGACTGTCTCTTGCATTCTGTCGTTGACTTTGCAAAAATCTCTCACACTGAGCATGCATGAAGCGGCAGCAGAAAGGAACTCCCCTTTACTAGAAGAAACTTCCAGCAGAACCAGAAACTGGCTCAGTTTGAGCGGCCATCTGCCAGGACAGACTGGTGGTTTGAGCTATCTGGCTATCAGGAGAAATATTTCCATGTATATTAATTGTAGACAAGATGTGAAAAACATTTTCAAGTTTGCCTGAATAATATTTTAGTGCAAAATTATTTTTATTGAAAATCGATGTGAATTATTCAGATTTTTTTGTTACTGCTTTTACTTTGTTGTATATTGTTTTGTATGATGGACAACATTCTTTAACGGCTTAAAATTGGCTTAATTTAAAAAAAATACCTTTAAGTAAAGATGGAAACAGACCACAATTGTACAGAAACTAGGATTTTAGGCTTCTAACAATAATTAGTTTTCATTCAGCTATTATGATGGCTAAAAATTATTATACCTGGTGATGCATCAGCTGAGTACTTTGCGTTCTTAAATTTCAGATTGCATATCTAATCCAAATCCTTACTGGTAATGACTTGTCCGAAGCCATACTTTGACAGGTCCTGTTGCCCTGAAAGAGAAATGAGTGTAAGTCAGACATAATAGGAGTGCTTTTGGAAAAGAGAAAGGGAAGGAAAAGGGCAGAACGATAATGCAACTGTCGGCTCTGTGCTTTGGAGCGTGGGCGTTTTTATTGCTGGCATGAGTGGAGAAATCAATGAAAGAGGTAAGAAAAAAAGCCTCTTCCAACTTATAAGAGCCCTATCACTACAGCAATTTGAAGGGGCCTTCAAAGAGTTGCTCTCATCAGTGGTTAAATAAAGATAGGAGTAGGCGGTACTTTAGATGACTCTGCTCCTGTAATCTAACACCTACTGCCCTGCACTCAGTGGCCTCTTGAACTCAGTGTGCATGCATGTGTCTGTGCACATGCATTCTTGTGTATTTATATGCCCTTCTTTGCACCAGCTTATTTACTAAGTGGCCTGGCCTGTTTTTTGGACAGTTTCTTTGTGGTTAACTTACTCTTAAAAGGCTGATTAACCAGTTATACTTTCTTCTCTCCAACCTGATTTGTAAATCATTGTGTCTGACCTCTGTCTACAGCAAAGTGAGACAAAGCACACACACACACACACACACACACACACACACACACACACATATATATATATATATATATATATATGTGCATAGTTTATATAGCAGTGTTACAGTGAACAAGTTTACCCCCTCTATCCATGACCCTTCCGGTCACCTACCATCTTATCTGCCGCCTTATAGACTCATTCTTCATCTGTGTGAGTTCTCACCATGATTATTTGTTGGACAGCGAGTCAATATTCCAGCCTTGGTTCTGTCTTTGCAAGCCTCTCCCTGCTTTAAGAGGCAAGTGTGCAGATAGAGCAGATTCTAACTTGAGTGATGAGTTTGCTTTAGGTACACAGAGGCCGAGATAGATAGGTGGAAAAAGTTGTATATTGTATGTCATGCTGCAATGTTTAAGTTTTAGGGGTTGGCTGCTTTAGTTTGACCTTGGTTTGTGAAACTGTATATAAAGTTTTTTAAGACAGGTGAGAGAAGACACATATTTGTTCTTGCAAAAGTATTTAGTATTGTCAAGTATTTACCACTTGAGCTTTTTTTGATTTTGTCACTTCACAGCAACAAATTTGAGAGTAGTTTATTGGTTTTTCTGGGGATGGATCAACAAAACAAAAGAAAAAAACTAAAACTTAAAAACAGTCCATAATTGTGTGGAATTCTGAAAATTGTTTGCATTTATATACTCCTCAAATAAGTTACAATTTCAATGACCAAGCTTCTGTTGTAATTACAGGTACATGTCCTTTAGGGTATGTCTCTAACAGCTCTGCACATCTAGAGATTGAAGGTTTTGCAAACTTTTCTTTGCAAAATTCTGAATAAATAGATTGCATCTGTTAATATAAATTTTCTTGCCACAGATTCTCAGTTGGATTTTGTTCTGGACCTTATGTGGCCCTTCTAACAAGCAAACTGACTTGGGCAAAATTGTTAGTGGCGTTGTGGTGACGGGGTAAGCCGTATTGCGTCATTTCCTGTTGTCACTGCTGTGCTCCGTGGAGCTGTTTTGGTGTTCAAACGCTCTTGAATTGATCTTATTTTCTCTGTGCTGAGGCTTTTCTAAGTTATTTTAACACACAATCACACTAAAACACACATTTTGTGGTGGTGTACTTTACGTTTTGGGAACTCCTCGTGTTTCACACAGTTTTTCTTGGGGTGGTAAGGTCTCGCTAGCTCAGTTAGCTTAGCTTCATTGCGGCTATGGCTACTCTTCTCTCTCCTGTCTCTAACTCTTCTCTTCTCTCTTGCTCTCTCTGTCAGATGTTTAGTTACTTCCCTGCCTCCTTTAGTGATAATGGTAACTGTAATAAATGTAATATTTTTGTAGCTTTGGAGGCGAGGGTATCAGAATTAGAAGCACGGCTCCGCGCTGTTGAAAAACCAGCAGATAGCCGAAGCCCATTAGCCAGCGCGGAGCCAACAAGGATAGAACCCCCTAGCTGTCCTCCGGTAGAGCCCGCGCAGCCGGGACCTCTAGGCGGCTGGGTGACTGTACGTAGGAAGCATAGTTCTAGGACCCAGCCCCCGGGCCACCACCAACCGGTCCGCGTTTCTAACAGATTTTCCCCGCTCAGCGACACACCCGCTGAGAAGCCGGCCCTGGTATTTGGCAGCTCCATAGTCAGAAACGTGGCATTAGAGACACCATTGACCATAGTCAAATGTTTGCCAGGGGCCAGAACGGGCGACATCAAATCCTACCTGAAACTGCTGGCTAAAGATAAGCGTAAATACAGTAAGATTGTTATTCACGCTGGCGGTAATGACACCCGGTTACGCCAATCGGAGGTCACTAAAATTAGTGTTGCTTCGGTGTGTAAGTTTGCCAAAACAATGTCAGACTCGGTAATCTTTTCTGGTCCCCTGCCTGATCGGACCAGTGACGACATGTTTAGCCGCATGCTGTCATTCCATCAATGGTTGTCTAGGTGGTGTCCTGCAAACGATGTGGGCTACATTGATAACTGGAGAACTTTTTGGGGAAAACCTGGTCTGATCCGGAGAGACGGCATCCATCCCACTTTAGATGGAGCAGCTCTTCTTTCTAGGAATATGGCCGAATTTATTAGTCCTCCAAAACACTGACAACCCAGGGTCCAGACCAGGAAGCAGAGTCGTAGTTTAACCCACCTCTCTGCTGCTTCTGTACTGTTACCTACCCATTACCCTATAGAAACAGTGTCTTGCCCACGGCCAAAATTAAATGGATTAAAAGTTAAGCCAACAAAAGCAAATTATGGAAATCTCATAAAAATAAATACAACTTTGACTGAAAATAAATCTATTAAATGTGGTTTATTAAACATAAGATCTCTCTCCTCAAAGACTTTGTTAGTAAATGACTTGATTTGTGATAATCACATTGATTTCCTTTGTCTCACAGAAACCTGGTTGCAGCAGGAGGATTATGTCAGTATAAATGAGTCAACTCCTTCCAGTCATTTAAATTTTCACATTCCTAGAAATACTGGGCGAGGAGGAGGAGTTGCAACCATTTTCCGTTCTGATTTACTAATTAGTCCCAGACCAATTGATAGCTACAGTTCTTTTGAACATCTAACCCTTAATTTTCCTCATCCAAGTTGCAAAACATTAAGACCATTTTTGTTTGTGGTTTTGTATCGTCCACCAGGCCCTTACTCTCAATTCTTGGATCAGATCTCACATTTTTTATCTGATTTAGTATTAAATACTGATAGGGTTATTATAGTGGGGGACTTCAATATTCATGTGGATACTGAAAGTGATAGCCTAAATGCAGCCTTTAATGCTATTTTAGACTCAATTGGCTTTACTCAAAAAGTACAGGGATCGACCCACTCAGGTAAACACACTTTGGACCTTGTACTGACATACGGTATTGAGTGTGAGGAAATAACGGTCCACCCACATAACCCGGTCCTGTCTGACCACTTCTTGATAACTTTTGAATTTACTTTAACTGACCATCTTAAATCTGAAAGAAAATTTCATCATAGTAGAACTTTATCAGACAATGCTGTAACAATTTTTAAAGAATCTGTTCCATTCTTACTTTCCTCAGTGTCTCAGAGTAACACAGTGGATGGCAGCAATTCTATCTCTAACCCTTCAGAAATTGATGGTCTGGTTCACAGCGTTACGTCCTCATTGCGTTTGGCATTAGATAGTGTAGCCCCCTTAAAAAAGAAAGTGGCTAGCCATAGGAGGCTGACTCCTTGGTTTAACGCAGAGTTGCGTACTTTAAAGCAGAATACTAGGAAGTTGGAGAGAAAATGGCGCTCTACACATCTAGAGGATTCCTATTTAACCTGGAATAACAGTCTACTGCTGTATAAAAAGACCCTTCGACAAGCTAGAACAGCATATTTTTCATCATTAATAGAGGCGAATAAAAACAATCCTAGGTTTTTTTTTAGTACAGTTGCCAAACTTACACAGAGTCATAGCTCTGTTGAGCAAACTATTCCCCCAGCTCTTAGCAGTGATGATTTTATGAGATTCTTCATAAATAAAATAAATTTTATTAAAAATAAAATCATTGGCACCCTCCCAAACATGATTACTTCTTCCTCAGTAAATGAAAGAACTGTAGAACCTCAGTTGTGCTTAGGCTGTTTTGATTCAGTCGAGCTTTCAGAATTATCAAAAATATTAGCCTCATCTAAACCTTCAACTTGTATGTTGGACCCAATCCCAACCAAATTATTTAAAGAAGTGTTCCATTTGGTTCCTGGCCCCATTTTGGATATGATGAATCTATCCTTAGTAAACGGATACGTACCACAGGAATTTAAAATAGCTGTAATTAAACCTTTACTCAAGAAACCTTCCCTTGATCAAGATGACTTAGTGAATTACAGACCTATATCTAACCTTCCTTTCTTATCCAAAGTCCTTGAGAAAATAGTTGCTAATCAAGTCTGTGAACATCTAAACAGTAACGAGCTGTTTGAAGAGTTTCAGTCAGGTTTTAGAGCTCATCATAGCACTGAAACAGCACTGGTGAAGGTTACTGATGATATTCTCATGGCCTCAGATAATGGACTGGTGTCTGTTCTGGTTTTGTTAGATCTCAGTGCTGCTTTTGACACAGTCGATCATAATATTCTCTTAGAAAGGCTTGAACATGTTGCAGGGATCAAAGGAACAGCACTAGGCTGGTTTAAATCATATTTGTCTGATAGATTCCAGTTTGTTCATCTAAATGATAAATCATCTTCACTCTCAAGGGTTACTTGTGGAGTTCCACAGGGTTCTGTCCTTGGACCAATTCTTTTCACCATATATATGCTTCCAATTGGTAAAATCATTAGACAGCATGGGATAAATTTCCACAGCTATGCCGATGATACACAACTATATTTATCCATAAATCCTGATGAACCCAGTCAGTTAGGTAGATTACAGGCATGTCTGGAAGACATAAAAGCATGGATGACCCTAAACTTTTTGCTTTTAAATTCTGACAAGACAGAAGTTGCTGTCTTTGGACCAGAAGTTCTTAAACAGAAACTGATTAGTCAATCACTTCATCTGGATGGCATTAAATTGGCCCCCAGTAATAACGTAAAGAACCTCTGCGTTATTTTTGACCACGACTTGACATTTAAATCCCATATTAAACAGGTTTCTAGGATTTCTTTCTTTCACCTCTGGAATATTGCTAAAATTAGAAACATCCTGTCCAGGAGTGATGCTGAGAAACTAGTCCATGCATTTGTTACCTCAAGGCTGGACTACTGTAATTCTTTACTATCAGGAAGTCCACAAAATGCCATTAAAAGCCTTCAGTTGATCCAAAATGCGGCAGCAAGAGTTCTGATGAATATTAAAAAGAGAGATCACATTTCTCCTGTTTTAGCTTCCCTTCATTGTCTCCCTGTTAAATCCAGAATAGAATTTAAGATCCTTCTTCTTACATACAAAGCCCTTAATAATCAAGCTCCATCATACATCAGAGATCTAATTGTTCCATATGTTCCTAAAAGAGCACTTTGCTCTCAGACTGCAGGTTTACTTGTAGTTCCTAGGATCTCTAAAAGTAGAATGGGAGGCAGATCTTTTAGTTATCAGGCTCCTCTCCTGTGGAACCAGCTCCCAGCTTTAGTCCGTGAGGCAGACACTCTGTTTACTTTTAAGGCCAGGCTTAAAACTTTCCTTTTTGATAAAGCTTATAGTTAGAGTGGCTTAGGTCATCCTGAGCTATCTCTGTAGTTATGCTGCTATAGGCTTAGACTGCTGGAGGACAGACTTACCAATTTTCTTCACTCTGCTACTTCCTTTTCTCCTACGACTCTCCAGTTGTATTACAGTACATTCTGTTATTTCGACTGTTAACTTTGTTTTCTCTCAGTGTTTTTCTCCCCATAGAAGATATAACTGGTCTGGTATCCTGCTTGGCTGCAATGCCCTGTTGGACGGGGGGCATCGACTGGGATGATCCACTCAGTAACTGAACATCCGCTGTGTCCTGTTATCAACTTTTTACTTTCTGTAACATAGAAATTACTCTTATACCAGATCTTCTGTTCCTTCTGTGTTCATCTCTGTCTTCTCAAACCCCCAGAAAGTCGTGGCAGATGGCCGCTCCTACTGAGCCTGGTTCTGTTGGAGGTTTCTTCCTGTTAAAGGGGAGTTTTTCCTCTCCACTGTCGCTACATGCTTGCTCAGTATGAGGGATTGCTGAAGGATTGCTGTGGTTGGAAATCTGCCCAACCTCACGCCAATGACTGACGCAATCTGCTGGGATTCCTTAAATAGGAAACTTTTTAACTGATTGGAATGTTTGTATAAATGTATTGAAATAACTTCTTGTTAAGTGCCTTGAGATGACATCTGTTGTGAATTGGCGCTATATAAATAAACTGAATTGAATTGAATTGAATTGAACCTCATTTGATCTAAACCCTTATTCTGTAGTTCTGGTCATATGTTTTGGACTGTTGTTCTGCTAGAATGCTAACATCCACTCCAGTTATGGCTTTCTTCCAGGATTGTCCTGTATTTAGCTCCATTTATTCCCCCATTAACTCAGACCAGCTTTTCTTTCTTTGCTAAAAAAGGCATTCCAACACCATGATACTGCCCCCACTGTGTTTCAGTGTGGAATTGTGTGTCCAGGGTGAACATTGTTAGTTTTCTGTTAGACAAAGTTTTTGCAAAATGTTTGTTGTTTAATTTACTCATTAGGTGACATTTGAGGGCAGTTCAATGATTTCCCCTTTGTATAAATCCATCCATCCATCTTTACATGAGACTCCTGTTGGCCCACCTGAATAGGCAAACAAGAACATATCAGTACCCACTGCAGTTTGCTTATTTCTGTGGTGTTGGAGTTGAAGATGCCATTATCCACCTGCTTCAACCAACCCACTGTCTTCTGGACAAGGCAGGCAGCACTGCGAGGATGTGCATTTTAAATGTTTTCTTCAACAGTGGGGTGAGACTGAGCAGAGCTTGACGATCTGTTGTATATCACAAAGTAAACAGTTTCTGCAGATAATTATTTTGCTCAGAGCAATGAATCCCACAGCAAAGCTCTCTTGCAGTGTGGTGTTTAATACATTTCGCATTACTTATTGGAGCTTCTGCAGAACTCACCTGCTGTTCCAGTGACTATACATTCACACTGCTTTGCATCTTAAGGTAATATTTTTATGATCTTTCTGAATGAATTTGGGCACTAAAGTATTTATGTTAATATTTATATTTATATTAAGGTTAAAACAATTCACAATGAATCGGCAAAAGTTCAACTAACAAACCCAAGTACATCAGCAACACTCTTGCTGTACACACCTGTGGTTGCCATTGTTGGTTACTTTGTTTTTTTCAGATGTTCCCCGAATCATCCCCCCCCCATATTAACCTCTCACCTCTCCCCTCCTGACATTTCTCTGCAGTTAAGCTGGCGTTATCAGCGGGCCTCATTAGGACGGCATTAGTGTCAGAGATGGACACATTGATATGAATCAGGGAAGCCAGAGAAGACCTCAAGCTGTTTCTTTTTTTAATCTTCTTCGCAGCACATAGAGCTCTTGATCCTATTGTGTGGCGATGCTCTAACACATCAGGTCAGAGGTCGCTTGTCCACAGGAGCCGTAATGCTCCCTCCTCTCAGTGCACTGTCACTATGATTCACCACTCACATGGGTCGGTGTCACTCGGCTCGACACAGCTGTCACTCACATGCCTGTGAATATGCAAAGCTATGCTTGCAGGCAGAAGCATACTTTTATCACTGGATAAAAGTATGCTCCACACTTGCACTCACTGCCTCAGGGAGGACAGCACTTGACATGATGCTGAAATAAATCAAATAATATCAGTTCTTGTGAACTGCATTAAACAAGCCTTAAATGTTTTGAAAAGCATACAATGTTTACACATTGGAAGGTTCATTCATAATATCTCAAAAATTTAAAGTTGAATTCAATATTCAAATTTGACTTGTGTGTGCAGTATCTCCTTGGAAGTCATAACTCTACATTACATCCTATTATATATAACAAAAAATCTAACTTGATGTTATTCAGCTATGTTTTCTTAAAATATTATATACACACAGTGAATCTCCTGATCACACTTTTTATCCAATATATTAATTCATAACAATGCAGGAACTGGTTTGAAGCCCTGCTGACGGTTGACTCTTGCATGTCAGATCTGTTGTAAAGGCTCTGCTGCTGGGTTGCTTACTTCCTTCGTTTTCTGTTTTATTCTGGTCTTTTCTTGTATTGCATTTAACTGTTTATGGCACAACTCATATGGTGTCCAGAGGAAACCTTACCATACATTACAATACATGTTCTTTAGCAATGTAGCTTTGATACTGCAGATCTCTCCTTTTTACGGATTATTTACCATCACTTGTTCTTGAGTGTGTGAATGGCTGAATGACTGAATGAAGTGTGAAGCGCTTTGGGCTCCTCAGGACTAGATAAAGTGCTACACAAGTACAGGCCTTTTACCATTTGAAACAGCATCTTTTCTTTTGTGCTGTCAACTACTATATACAAATGCTGCAGTAGGAAGAACCAATGAGGCCTTCCCAAGGGTTCTGCATTTTAGTTTTGTCCTTGCCACCTCGAGGAAAAGAACTAATTTCTCTTGTAAAAACTTTTGAGAAGTGACATATGAAGGTGAAGAAAGTGAAAATGTCATGTTCCTTTTTAAAACAGTTTGACACCTGAAGAAACAACAGTCCTCAGATACGTATACTCGTTCAACTGAGGCAATATCAGATCTTTTTAAACAACAAAATGACGATTAAAACATAACATGGTAAGTTATAATAAAGTGAGATATTTTTTTCCCATGTGAAGCTGCTGAGAAATGCTCACACAGAAACTCTGCAGCCTTGGCCCTGTGACCCAGATAGCACCACTTAGGAAACCACTGGTCACAAGAAAATGGCTCCATCCCCTAATCATTAACACACACAGATGGACCATGTTCATGTCTGGCTATGTGTCGAAATCTTTGCATGTACTTGTGCCATACATAAACACATGATAAAAACTGAAACATGAGAGCCACTTGTTTAAAATGTTCTGTGTGCTGTGGCTGTGATGAAGACAGATTTGTTTCACCTATGTCTCACCTGTTCTATGTGTATGTGTGTAATAAAATATTGCGCACCTGAGAACGGATGTTTGGACGGGTGTGTTTATCTGCTAAAAATGAAGCCATGATATAAGTTTTGTGATGCAACAAAAAGTGTTTGATACATGCAGCTGGGTGTGTGTGAGTGCTTTCTCAAAGCCTGTCCATCATGTTTATGTCCAGTAAAAGAATCTATCTGTCAGAGCTGTTGCTGTTTTTTTCACAGCTTCAGGCTGTTCATTAAAAATAACAAAGAAAGAAAGAAAGAGAAAAGAAAGAAAAATACTAAAAAAGAAGATGAGATGAAGAACACGTAAAGACGTGACTCAACTGTATCAGGTGTTCAGAGATCAGAGGTGAAAGGCTGCAGGAGACACTGAATGTGAGGGGGTCTCTGTTGCTGTTGCAGATGTTATTCAGCTTCTCCTCTGTCAGGTGACAGCGCCCCTTAGCAATAACCCACCTCTGGAGAAGGTGGGAGGCAGTGGAGGAGGGGTGGGGGGGTCTGATAGGCAGCTAGGACCTGCAGGCGACAGGTGGTTGAGGTCGAAGTTCAGAAAACATTCGCAAGGGGTCCTATGTGAGGAATATGACAAGATTCAATTTCACAAAGCAACACAACAGACCTAAGCATATAAACAGGAATGTACAGGAAGAACACAAGGACGCTAAAACTGAAATTCAGTTAGATTTTGTTTGTTTATTTTGGACTGTTGTTGGGACAAAACACTACTTTAACAGATCACATCTGCTCCAGTATTATAATTGCCGATTTATAGTTTTATTGTTAATCCTGCAAAAAATCTAAATGTGAGAAAGGAGAAGTTAGCTCTTGAAAAGATTCTCGTAATTGCATCAATCAATAAAATCTATACTTTTTTTTCATACTGTCACATAAATACTGGGTTATACCTATATTAAACAATCTTTTGCTGTGTACATTCTCCATGTATATTTGGACATTTTAAGGTTTTTTAAAATTTTTTGACTCTTGCACAAAATAGATACAATAAACAACTTGTGTTTTCAACTAAATTGCATTATCATTATAGAATCATCATATCATCACTAAAAGGTTGATTCCGTTAGAAATCAGCCTAACTGTATGATGGAAATGCCCTTAGATGTCACACTTCAATGCTACTTAGTAGCTACTTGGTAGGTAACCTAAAGCCTAATTTATGCTTCTCCATCCGCAGAGGTGGTGAGAGATAAAATGCCATCATCCGTTGGCACAAGGGCTCTCTGACAGGCACGCAATGATGGACGGAGCAGAGCCCGATTTTTTAACTATCCATCGAATGCAACGGAGAGCCCACAACTCTGATTGATCAGCTCAACGTCAGGCCCAGATCATTTCACCAAAATTGTGATCTATCGTCGATATAATTAGTAGTCAATGCAGCTTTTGGGCACCAGATGTGTTATACTGCAAGGCCAGTTTATCCAATATGGTCTTTTGGTGATTTTTAACACCTGGAGGTGTAGAGAACAACAAAACAGACTGCTGTGTTTGTTTTTTACATGTGTTTTTAGAGTATTCTATGAGCTGCACTTCTAGCAAAAAGCTTTCCATCTCAATCAAAACTCGCCCTCTGTCGGCCCTTGCTCCTTGAGGGGATGTGCGTTTACAAGCTGAAGTAAATAAACTGTCGTTGACCAGAGACCTCACTGCAATGGCAGACAGACCTGCCAGAAAAGGTTTAGAGAAAGGGACAGAAAGAGTAAAGAAAGGAAAAAGATGTGTTGTGTGTTGTCTTTTTTGCAGATATTAACTGCTTCCCTCCATTCTTCGTTCTCTGAAAGCCACTGCATCAGGTGTCCTTCAATTTCAAATGCAGCAACATGTTTTGATGAATTGCTATTAGGTCACTTACAGAAGTTCTGTTACTTTTATGTCATTATTTGGCTAATATATGGCAAACATAGGCACCTATTGGTAAATAATGCAAACAAGTTGTCACGCAGAAAGGTGTGGTGTGGAAAAAGGAGTCATCACGCTGCTTGACTAAACAACCAAAGAAACCAGTTTATTTTCTTCTGGCCAAAGAAAGCAGCAACTTTCAAAATGGCAACCTATCCATGTTCTCTCCCAATCTCTCTGCCACATACAGCAGTCCACCTTTATATACACCCATAAAACCCTGCCTTCTCAATTCAGTTTGGCCAATCACCTCAGCCTTCCAAAACAAAAGAAAAACAAAGTTCAACTTTCACATCACCATTAACAATTCACTTTCAATAATGAGACAGCAAAAATGCATACAACATACACAATTTACAAGTAATTTCTTCTCTTCTCTTCATTTCTTTGACTTTTCCTCTCGTTGACAACCAAGCCTTTCCTACATAAGAGCTGGATTTGAGCCGGGCTTCCTCTTTAGCTCCAATAAGATGGCTGCCACAGAGGACACACCCTTATGGTAACAAACAAACATTTTAACTTTGGAACACACCATGCTCACAATACATTCACAGTCTAGAATTAATATAGTGCAGTTAGAGAAGAACTTAGTGCTTCTTAACACAAGTTGTAGCGTTGTCATAATGGAGTGACATACGTTTACTGTGGTTACCCTCCTAAACACATGACATTGCTGTTGGGAGAAGAGGAGAGCAGAAAGTATATTCATCACATATAAAAATAAATCTAAACTTGTCTGGGCACAATCAGCATACAATTTTGCAGCAGTTTTAGATTAATTTTTATGGTAGTTCATTTCAGTCATTATCTTCACACAGACACGATTAACTACAAAACTGATTACAAACTGATTTCTGATTCTGAAAACTTGAAGCAATGACTGAAAAGGGTTTTGGCTGAAGAGAAACACTTATCTGAAGCCAAACCCTAATACTAATTACAACTTAAAGCCCCAAGCATACAGCAATTTTACAGTTGGCAAGATGAGAACAATTATAATTATGAGATTCAAAACAATACTGTTGCTACAGTTAGATACTCTGGAATACTGTGATACTATATAACTGCTAAACTCTGTCACCTATTTTTTGATGGTCAATTTTCCCTCTTTCCACATACCACAGAAAGAGCAGCAGGGAGCGGTGGTATTGGCTTGATAATCAAAATGAATGAATAACTTCCTGCTGCTGGTTAAGAGAGTGGGTGTGTCAGGTGTATGTGTTATCTAACCTCTTGGACTTTTATCAGGATCAAACAAGAGCTTGGGCATTAGGTGCAAAGGACTCTGCTCTTTTATCTTTTGGGGATAATAATTCTCTCACAAAGAAAGCAACAGCAAAAGAGGTGGGGAGTTCAAGGAAAAGCTGTTTAAAGCAGGGATTTGTTGATGGGAATTAACCTGAAGAAGTTTCACGCAAAACTTTGAAAACAAGTTCTCTACTTGCTCAAAAGCATTTTACCAGTCCTCTATAGCAACCAAAAAATCCATTAAATCCTTCTGAGTAACCCCTAAACCTCTGGTTATTTTCCATTTGTTGCAACTCTCTGAATGCCCAGGAACAAGGATACTGACTATTTAGGAAGCAAACAAACAGATCTTCTGTTGCATCGTATTTATGAGGTCTTATCTCAGCTCATTGATTTTATTAGCCCCTTGTGTTCCTTGGTTTCAGAGGACTTCCGCTCTATAGATGAGGGTGGCTTCACTCTACCCGTAGCTGGCTTTGAGATCATCAGGAGACAGACTAGGAGCTGGTATAGATTAACATAATCCACCTAAATCAACTCTCTGGATGACAGCCAGACGCTGAACATTCTTAGCAAACAGTGAATACGCATACTTTTCTCTCTCCTACCCCTCCTCCTAGATTATATGAGAAAACCTTAGACATCATAATTACACGGACCGCCCTCTCACTTTTGAGGTTCTTTGTAAATCAGGTCCATCTTTCTTTTAATAGACGTGCACAGCTGCACACACCTGAATATCACTCATCACCTTGGGCTACGACAGCACGCAGAAACACACCTAGTAATTTGCTAATATTACCCAAATTTTGTTTTGAGTGTATAATGAGTGGATTGGTTGGCCTATATTTTTATTGCATGTTAAATCATTGCCCTCTCAACCTGGAAATATCTTTGAACTGTCAGGAAGCAGTCATTTACTTTTCAGATATATGGATTTCTTTGCCCAACCCCTTTAATTTCAGAATAATACAATTCAGAGTGAGGGACAGGGATGAGGAGGGGACGTGCACCGCTCAGGTCGTTTGATGTGCTCTTATGCCTCTTATACTATCCAAAGTAAAATATCCACCAAGCTTTGATGTGTTACCTTTAACCCTTCCCCCCCATCTTTGTTTTCATCTGGTAAGATATGAGTTATCATGTGTCCACACATGTTTAGCTTGGTAGATGTCATGGAGAAGGAAAATTGTGTTTTTAAAATTTTTTTTAGTTCAATGCAAAACATGTTTAAACCACCTCTTCATGAATTAGACAACCTAGGTGTTTTTTCAATGTTTTAAAGTGGTGTTGAATAAATATTTTTAAGGCTTTCTGAAGCGCCTTCAAAGTTCTCTATGCACTTGAACTGCGTTTATACACGTTTTCTGTCCAGTCCTTACATGTGCTCCAAAATTAGAAAATGTGGAAAAATTGATAATATTATACTTTCCCAATTGCATGCATTCTATTTCTGTGTTAATTAAACCACAGCTTTATACATTTTCTTTAGTCTTATTGGGCGTGATATTACACTGGTTTAATATTTCTCTGATACTTTTCAAAAATATTTGTTTTCTTGTTTTAAAAAAAATCTGTGCCCAAATTGTTCATTGAATTCTGATCAATAATTTAATAATACCTGTGTCCCACCATCAGGTGACAATAATGCGGACATTTGCTACAGTAAAAAAGAAAAAAAATAGGATAATCCTGGCATGGCTAAAGTAGTGCCAGGCTAAAGATTCTGCCAGGGCAGATGTTGCTCGTCTTTTGTTTAATACAACCTAACCTTTTCCTTGGAGTCTTTATCTTTTACAGTTAACATCTGAAGTTGAACTTAAACAGGAGTCAGGACTTAAGCCCCTTTACCACTAGAGTCTGCTTGGCCTGGGCTGGGTCGGGTCAGCCTGCCCCATCAAGGCCTGGTTGTGTTTCCATTGCCATCTCAGGAGCGTGGAAGTAGGCGAGGACATGGGCGAGCAAAGTGGCGGAAAAAAAGTCAGTGATGTCATTCACAAGCACCACAAGCCTAGTAAATAGTTCCCTCTGGATTCTGTTCTTGGCAAGCAAGGACAGAAAGGTCTAAACCTTGCCGTTGCTCCAAGGCAGATTCTTCTGTGTGTACATCTCGAAAGATAACACAAAGAAGTAAAAAATAATAATCTGCTATCTTTGCCGACTGTTTATTTGGGGTCAGTCAGGTGCTTTGCTGTAACATCACTTCACACGCCCACCATCAGGGGAAAGTACTGTATCTGGATAATGATGTAGTGAATGTTATAGTGGAAGATAACTGCCTATTTTTTAAAACAGAAAATTGCAACACAGAAAACGTTTAGGTGAAAACTCTCCTTTTCCCCCAATAAAGGAAAATATTTGTGAAATTAAATCAATCCGGAGAGAACATTTCTCCTGACCAACCACAGTCTCTCTATTGGAAACCTCTTTAGCCACAGCAGCATGAAGTAACTGCAAGCAAGGCTTCAGTGTCTGGAGCAACCTAAGGCTGAGAGACAGGGACACAGCACAGTTTATACCAATGGATTGACCCTTTAGCAGAGTAAGCAGGCAGACCACTGAGTTGACCATGAGCATTGTATCCGAGTATAAAGCTGTTCATTCCACCCTGGTTTTTACTTTTTGTGTCCTCTGTCAGTGTAAAATGTCTTCTGAAATAAATTAATAACCAGTCTATTCAAATGGTCCTCTTTCATATTTACCCACACTAATTAGGTGTTGCAGTGAGGTGTTTTATTTTTTCTTTGTCTAAGCCAAATAACCTAGATTTTAACTTTTATTCCAACCACAACATGTGTAGCCTTAGCGATGAGAAAACTAGCTGAAATTAAAAAATGAGAATTGTAGCTACTACTATTATTAGCTGCTGTATTTTACACAACCACTGCATGGCCTCCTGAATTAGTGTTCAAAGGGAGTGCTGTCACACAACTGGATTCGAGGGACAGTGCTTTTCATCCCAGCAAATGCAGTATTTCCACAGAATACTCTGCATGAAAAAGATCTGTCTGTGGTTGCCTGGTGGTGGGGTTCATTTACATATAACTGAAGTTGCGAGCAGAGACAGAACCACACATGCTCAGACACAGCTGAGCGAGCAGACAGAGTTGCACGTGAGCACAGAGCAGGTGTTATTGTTCATTCACATAGATGTGTGCTCTCAGATCAGTCTCACTGCGTGCACAGATAGATCACTGCACGCTCAAGTTGGTGGCACAAATATTACGGCATACGCATGCACAGTACAGTGGGTTGCCTCGCGAGTGAGCCGCTCCTCACCCGTGTTAACAACTAAGCAACTTTGTTGCAACTTCTTTTTCCAAAAAGCGCCTAGTGACAAATCTATAGCAACATTTCGGACCACCTTAGCTACTTACTGTAAAACTTTGTCATTGATATTCTCAGCAGATTAGAAACCCAGCTTGTTCTGCATCCAGAATGTTTCAAGACACTCTGCACATGTAGGCCTACATGCAGCATTATCACGCTACATATGACCAATCATAAACCTTTCTTGGTTCATTTTACCCACATACAGACAAAGTTGTTTTGTGCTCAAAATTAATTCAAAAGTAAAAAATAGAAATCTGTTTATAAGACGATCTTTCTTTTATAAGCCACACACGAACATCAGTTAGAAGCTTGTCTGTACTATGCTGCGTTGCACACCTGTGGTGCATTCAAGTTATGTTCGAAATGCATGGTGAGTTCCATAACGAACTTATAACAAAAAAAACACGAAAATAATACCATAAGCCATAAACCTCTGATTAATAGCGGTTGGCCAGCAACGTTCAATGCATACTAAATGTGCCCTACTTGTTTTTACATTTTGACATGTCTGAGCACACTGGTTTTGCATGCTATTATTATTGCAAACTGTTTTTATTTGTATTGGTTGTTTTGGAGAGAAAAATTAAGACCGCCAGAGGTGATGATGTCTGCACATCGATATAATGTGATGACATCATCAATATGCAAATTAGCGTGAGAAGTCTTCTGGGGACATCTAGCAATCTTCATCTTCTGTGTCAACTTCAGTTACTTTCTGTTGGAGACAGTTGGCAACACTGCTTCTCACTTGCGAAGAAGGTGTACGCTCTGATTTTATGGGTGAGCAGCAGAGAGAATTACTCTCTCGACTTCTGACACATATGTGACGCCCTACACTCTTCATTGGACAAATCGCAACATACCGTGAATTGTTGCCTTATAGGCTCACATTTAAGGTGCACACCTGTAATCTGATGCTCAGTACATAATACAGTATGTTGCAGCATGTTCAGCAACTGTCAGTTGTATTCTTTGCTGCCTTGTGCTTGAAATCTCTCATGCTTTCTAAACATATTTTTTATTTTCAGAAATGAACATGACTATTATAAACTAGAAGCATAAATATAATTAAAAAGGAAATTGGTAAAACTGATCCCAAATGCCCTTTAAAAGATTTGGAAAAAGCCAGGCCTCTACAACTATAAAGGAATGATAGAAAGACTCAAGACTTTTGCACAGTACAGTATGTGTGTGTCGTTTTATGGATATGAGTGTACATGAAGTGAATGATGTTACACAACTTGCCAGAGTCTCTTGATGTGCTACAGGGATTGTAGAAGCTTTGGGAGATTTACCCACCCGGGAGTTTGAGTGAGCAAGAGGAAATACCCTTAACAAGCAGAGTCAAAGTGTGATTAGCATCCATTTTTTACCCTCAAGTCTGTTGGTTTATGTGTTCACCGATCTGTTCTGGTGACTCACATCCTTCATGTAATGACACATTATCCCTTAACGCACACACAGTAAGATCTTACTACTTTACAGTCATGATCAAAAGCCCTAGTCTTACATTTACTTTTATCAGTCTCAGCCAGAAACAAAGGCCAGTCATAACATTTATGAGAAGTTTCAAACTTTAAATCCAGGTTATTGCTTCTATAATGAATCCTCTACCCAAGA
Organism: Valencia hispanica; assembly: GCA_963556495.2. NCBI lineage: Eukaryota > Metazoa > Chordata > Actinopteri > Cyprinodontiformes > Valenciidae > Valencia > Valencia hispanica. Next base: position 31,906,155 of record OY747719.1, read on the forward strand.
CCTCATGCTTCTAGTTAGGCCGAACTCCAAAAGTATGTCCCAGTCTGGCTTTTCACAAGAAATACTCTAACTTTCATGGCAAAAGTGTCAAATGAGGGTCATGTGGCTTTGTTTATGATAAAGTTTTAATCTTAACCAGTTGTGCAGGCCTAACAAAGGTCCTAGTGGTTTTGTCCGGTATTAATATTACTCCCTCCAACTCTCACCAGCTGGACACTAACGAGATGCCGTACACTGACCTCTGCAGCAGCTCAAATTAGATGTAAATTGTGCCTGATTTTAACTGGGGTCCCTAACGCAATCCAGATTCCCCCGCCATCACGGCCAGCGGGTCAACGCCGTGAGAACGTCTCGCTCCCTAACGACATTTGGAGTGGTCGATGAGAGGGGTCACGGGTAATGGTGACCTCACTGGCCTACACTTCACTTCCTTCTAATTAGAGCGCTGGGCCAGATCAAAGGAGCCAACCGCATCGCAGCAGGAGGGCTACCGGAGAAGGAGGGAGGGCAGTAAAGACGAAGAGGAGGAGGAAAGCGACAAGAGGGCAGGAGGAGGGTAAGGTAGGTGTCTTTTCTATAAGTAATGAGGTGCGGAGTGGATGACGGAGAATGTGAGGGGTTTTCATTTGTGCTTTAGGTCAGTGGGGTCCTCAACATGGGTGCAGATGTATGAAAGCACATCTTTAGGTGTAAGCCTTCTTTGGGTGCCTAAAAGAAAAGGCAGAGGTGGAAACATGTATTTATGCAGGAAGAGGAAGGACAGAGGGGTTTAGCACAGCGGAAAGAAATTATACTTTGCAACATCCGCCTTTCGTACTTTCGTCCACACCGCTGCAAGGTTGCCATCACGTGATTTTTGGCAGCGGTCTCTTGCTGCTTTCCGATTTGAAACTCTGAAACTCACACTCTGAAGAAAAAAACCCTCAACGCGTCCCTCCCCCGGAGCGTATTTTCAGATCTCACATTACAAGGTTTCAAAAGTTTTTTGCAAACTTAACATGGTGGGAAAAAAATGCCATATTTGAAACTCTGAAAATGTATACTTGAAAAACAGCAAGGGTGAAACAAGCGATTTGAATCTCTGAAAATGTGAGGCTGAAACTCTGTACTTTACATGTTGAATTTATGAAGAATAAAAATGCTAGTACAAAATTATGATTGCAGAGATTCAAAACTTTTTTTCAGACTTTCAAAACTTTATTTCAGGTTTTAAATTTTCAACCACTGATTTCCAAGGTTTCAAAAATTTTTCTTTCGGTTTTAGATTATGTCAGTGTTCTCACTTCATAGACTCACACCTTTCAAAAAGTTCCAGTTTAGTGTCCCTAGTCCCGAAACAATTTCATGAACACTGAAGAATCATGAACTCTGACCTTAACTGAGGCAAGTGAAGCCTGCAGAGCTTTAGATGTTGTTCTGGGTTCTTTTATGACCTCCTGGATGAGTCTTCATTGGAGTGATTTTAATAAGCCAGCCACAACTGGGAAGGTCCACCACAGCTTTTCTGTCCCCATTGGTGGGTATAGACTTTTGCTGTGGTTGTCTAGAGTCCCTAAACCTTAAAAATGGCTTTGTAACCATTTCCAGGCTGATGCATATAAATGTGTTGCTATTTTGTGATCTTTTTGGTGCCTTCCTGTTATCAGAAAAGTTCTACTATAGTGATTTCTGATTCTACAGGTCTGGAGTCAGGTTGCAATGTTGTAGGTGATTACAGTTAAGTCATTATGTTATACAGGATGATTGTCATGATTTATAAAGTATTTTTTAAATTGTATTCAGGAAATCCTTAATCTGATATTAAAGTTAAAATTCAAAAATGTTTGAAAATTTAAAACCTGACCGAAAACAAAAAAATATATGTTAGACGGGGGTACTTCAGCCTAAAAATACTGTTGTTATGGAGGCTTTGAGACTACAACATGACATTCTTTGCTGCAGTTTTCTAACGGCGACCTTAATTGTTGCCCTGACTAATTAAAGTCAAGTCAAGTATAAATTTAGAAAACGTTTCAATTACATATCATTTATTTTTAAAGGAACTGCTAGAGAGGCTATTAATCCTGGCACTTGTGATTTTGGCGATCATTTTTTGAAGTGGGATTTTTCTCCACTAAATAATTGTAACAAACCTAAAGATTGGTTGCACAATTTGTAGGCATTGCTTTATGGTCTGTGTAAAAACCAGACAAGCAGCAGGCTACAGCAGGTTTGTTTGTCCAGACAGCTCCTGGACTGAACAAAATCCAAGAAAACAAATGGCATTTCAAATGTTACAAGCACTTAAAAAGATACCTAAAAACAGATGAGATAAAACTGCAAGTGTGTTTGTGCTTGAAAATTTGACTATACGTGCTGGAGCGCCAGCTGCTAAACAGTATTTTTTCTCAGTAACAACACTTGCTGTGCAAGATGAGAACTGCTGTGTCCAAATGTTTCAAAAGCCTGATTTTTACATTACAACCCACTTGAGCTATAATCTGTGCTCTTATATAATTTCTGCTATACTCTCATACTGTTTGATAGAAAGCTAAATGAAAGATGTTCGCTGTAGGAAGTTTTCGCAGTTCAATTACCATTAGTGCTGGTACTGCTGTCACAATTTCATTGGTTCTTTTTGAAAACTGTGAATGTCTGCAGCTTCTTCAGTTACCACACGACTCTCGCTTTTTACTCAGGTTAATGCTCTTATTGCCAGGCCTTTCAATTTAGATGGAAGCATGCATCTGGATGGATTGGCAGTTGTGCCAAGCTTTTTCAATTTTAGAATGATAAAATTGATGGAGTTTTATGAGAGGTTAAAATCTATGAATGAGGTTGTATTAACTAACCCTCCACATTATTCCTGACCTGTCTGTTGTGCTCCTCGGTCTTTATGATGCTTTTGTTTACTAACTCTTCTCTACAAAAAGCTATATTTGTACAGAGATTACAAAACTCTATTTACTATTAAGTGACTCTGGAGGGAGTTTAGCTTGCTGGATTTTATTCAGTGGTATGAGAATAAGGGATTTTACTTGGAAAAATATATGAAAATGCTTAATTTCTCAGTTATGAGAGTTGAAAATGTAGTAATACTTCTGTAGTTAGAGTGGCTTAGATCATCATGAGCTATCTATGTAGTTATGCTGCTATAGGCTTAGACTGCTGGAGGAGAAACTGAACACTTCACTCTGCTACTTTTCTCTTTTACTACTTTCCAATTGCAACATATGCTGTTATTACCTCCGCCAAGGAGGTTATGTTTTCGCCAGGGTTTGTTTGTTTGTTAGTTTTTCTGTCTGTTGGCAACATAACTTAAAATTTACAGACACATTTTGATGAAATTTTCAGGAAATGTCCACAGTGGGACCAGGAACAATGATTAGATTTTGGGGGTGATCCAGATCACCGTCTTGGTGGTACTGCTGAGCTGCCTATGTGGAGGTCTGCCCTATCTACTTTTCTAGTTTTAACTGTTAACTTTGTTTCCTCAGTATATTTCTCTACATAGAAGCTAAACCTTGTCTGCCTTGTTGGATCGATGCGTGTGATGCATCGGCTAGGATGATGCTCCCAGTAACTGAATGTTCTCCATGTCCTGTTATCAACTTTTTACTTTCTTTAACATAGAACATACTCTTCAGTTATTTTGTTCGTCCTGTGTCTTTGCTCTGTCTTCTCAAACGCCCAGATGGTCGTGGCAGATGATCGCTTGTACTGAGCCAGGTTCTGCTGGACGTTTCTTTCTGTTAAAAGGGAGTTTTCCTCTCCAGTGTCACTACATGCTCGCTCAGTACGAGGGTTTGCTGTAAAGTCAAGGACACAACGCAACAACACTGTTGCTACATGTTCGTTCATGAGGAGGAAACGCTGGAAGTCAATGACTCTATGCAATCTGCTGGATTTCCTTAGATAGACAACTTTTAAACTGACTCCATGAACTGAAGGATTAATTGGAATATATGTACGATTGAATTGAATATACTTTTCTTGTAAAGTTGTAAAGTACTTTGAGATGACATGTGTTGTGAATTGGCCCTATATAAATAAACTAAATGGAGTTTATGCTGAAAGTCACATGATCAAACCTGAAAACGTTACGGCGAACTTCCGGTCAGCTTGCTGTTAGCGCCGCTGCTTTTTGCTACCAGTATTGGGAGTTTTAACATGAATTCATCTCAACCAATAAAATATTTGAAGCGTGATGACCCAAGCGGGAAATTCTGCTGTATACCGCAATGCCCTATATCAGGGAAATTCAACTCTGCAGTAAGTTTCCACCACTTCCCAAGAGATGACGCTGTACGAAAAATATGAATACGCAACATGAGACGTGACAATCTAGTTATTTAGAGGACAACTACTGTCTGCAGTAGACATTTTATGTCCACTGATATCATCCACTGCGGGCGACGGCATTTGAAAGAGGGGGCGATACCCGTACTTTTCAACTGGAATAATTACTCGCTGCCGCCAGCTAGGGCAAGTGTCTGGATATATATATATATATATATATATATATATATATATATATATATATATATATATATATATATATAGATTATAGATTCAGGGCCCACAACTTAAATGATTACAAGTATTCAGTTGTTTATTAGTACATAATTTGGGCTTTCAGCTCATAAAACCCACAAAAACAGGAATTCAAAAAATCTGAATACTATGAAGAAATCAGCCCAAATTTTCCAAGGTGTCGTTAAATTGCCTAACTTTGGTTCAGTTGTCTCAGTTAGGTTCAATATGGGGAAGACTGCAGACTTGACAACTGGCCAGAAGACCATCATTGACACCCATAGGATGGGTAAGCCACACAAATTCATAGCTAAGGAGGCTGGGTGTCCACAGAGTGCTGTGTCTAAGCACATCAATGGAAAGTCTAGTGCAAGGGCAAAATGTGCCAGGAGATGCATCAGCAGAAGAGCTGACTGTGGGCTTCAGCGGATTATCAAACAGAAGATTCATGAATCTTGCAGAGATACTGAAAGAGAGGAATGAGCCGGGAGTCACAGCTTCAAAAACCACCATTCAAACGCATCCGGGAGATGGGCTACAACTATCGGGTTCCTCGGGTCAAACCACTTCTGAGCCTGAGCCAACGTAGGAAGAGTCTCAACTGGGCCAAGGAGAAGAAGGACTGGACTGTTGGCCAGTTGCCCAAGGTCCTCTTTTCCAATTAAAGTAAAGCGTGCCTTTCATTTGGAAATCAATGTCCAAGGGTTTGGAGGAAGATGGGTGAGGAAAACCCACGCTGCTTGAGGTCCAGTGGGAAATATCCACAGTCAGTCATGATTTGGGGTGAAATATCCAGTGCAGGTGTTGGTAAACTCTGATTTCTGAAAATCCAAGGTCATCACATCAGTCTACCAGAATGTTTTAGAGGACTTCATGATTCCTTCTGGCGAGGATCTGTATGGAGATGCAGATTTCATCTTCCAGCAGGACATGGCCCCTGTCCATACCGCCAGAAGCATGATGCCCATGCCATCACAGTGCTTGACTGGCCAGCCAACTCACGGGACCTGAACGACATTGAGAATCTAAGGGGTATTATCAAGAGGAAAAGGAGGGGCACCAGACCCAAAAACAAAGAAGAGCTGACAGCAAGCATCGAGGAAATTGTGATTTTCTTTTCACAGTATTCAAATTTTAAATTGCTGTTTTTGTGAGTTTTATGAGCTGGAAGCCCAAATTATGTACAAATAAGTCGTATAAGTAATAGTAATAAGTAATTTAAGTCGTTTAAGTTGTGGGCCCTTAATCTATAATCTATGGAAGTTCAAAAATAATTCTAGGATATCACATTATGTGAATTTAAAAAAAGATTCTTTTTTTGTATAATGGTGCAGAAAATACGTATTTGGTCAACAACAAAAATTCACCTCAATGCTTTAATGCTTTCATATTTAATTTCCCTCTGGGACCAATAAAGTATTCTTGAACTGAATTTGGATTGAATTGTAATTTAACCTTGATTGGTCATGACAGAGGTCAAACATTTCCAGTTGGTCTTCACCAGGTTCGCACACACTGGAGCTGGTATTTTGGCCCATTCTTCCATGCAGATCTTCTCTAGAGCTGTGATGTTTTTGGGCTGTCGCTGGGCAACACAGACTTTCAACTCCTTCCACACATTCTCGATTAGATTGATGTCTGGAAACTTGCTACACTTCTCCAGAACCTTGAAATGCATTTTACGTAACCAGTCCTTCATTGCTCAGGCGGTGTGTTTGGGATCACTGTCGTGCTGGAAGCCACGTTTCATCTCCAATGCTCTCACTGATGGAAGGAGTTTTTTGCCCAAAATCTCACGATACACTGCCCCATTCATCCTTTCCTTAATACGGATGAGTCGTCCTGTCCCCTTTGCAGTAAAGCACCCCTAAAGCATAATGTTTCAACCCCCAGGCTTCACAGTGGGTATGGTGTTTTTGGGATGCAACTCAGCATTCTTCCCCCTCCAAACACAGCGAGTGGCGTTTATACCAAAGAGATCTATTATGGTCTCCTCTGACCACATGACATTCTCCCAATCCTCCTCTGGATCATCCAGTTGGTCTCTGGCAAACCTTAGACAGGCCTGGACATGTGTATATATATATATATACCTCTTAAACCAGATTATGATATTATTTAACCAAATATTATTGTAGTATTATTCAATCAGACTAAGGTCAATGAATTATTTACTACTTTTTGCGCTTTCTTTTCTTTTCATCTTCTTTTTTTTCATTTCCCAGCTACAATGGAAAAAAGTAAAACTATTTCAGTCCTGTAAATCCAGAAACTAATTAAAACTTCTCTTTTGCTTTCTTTATGTTTGGGAACCAAAGCAGTTTGTTATAATATATTATGGTTTTTATTATATAAATCTGCTTTCTGTTCTTTGTTGAATCCACAGATGTATTTTATGAGCTAGATGAAACAGGAGAAATAGCTCCAATGCAGAGCTTCTCCTTTATTGACCTTTCTCTTTTGTTGTTATAAGTATACTTTAGGTTTGAAGATTGAGAATTTCATATGTTGATAGCTTTAGCTTGGGAAGTTCCCACTTCTTTGATGGAGTTGGAATTCCAGGAGATTCTTGTAATATTGGGATAAGGCTGTGTCATCCCTGTCACTCACCTGGATTTATCAGCAGGAAATCTGAAAATGAGACGGCATTCCTGCACCCTTCAGGAAGTCAGACAGGGTGAAAAAAAGAAGACAAAGACGGCTTCAGTAACAGATGAAATGTGATTGCCCTCTTATGTCACACTTTGTCAAGATGTATAATTTTTCAAGATAGGTTTTGTATTTCCTTAAACACACCACGCATGAATAGTTTTGTTTCACAAACATATTTCAGTGATTAGCTTATTTACAAAAAGTCAGAATCAGATGTTTTTCTGCCACCCCTCAGGGTGAACCAGTGAACTATGTACAACCCCCTACTATTGATGCTGACATATTTATTGACCTATCCTGGAACACAGACATACTTACAGAGATTTAAAGTCTGTTTACCCCTTCCGTGCTAATCAGAGCTGGTATCATCTGTTATGCCTGATAAATTCTAATCTGTTTGCTTGCACCTGAGCGGTCCTCTGGGTCTGGATGTACCCAGCAGAGAAGAGACCCAAAACGCCCTAAAATGAGCTTTTCTCTAAGACCCTACAGTGCAAGAACGTACTCCTTCCGTTCATGTTGTGTCTGACTGACACAAACACAAATCACTAATGGGCATACTGATGCAGACTAAAACATGTAGATTGCCTTTAGATATATTTGTATGTTTTTATAGTCAATGCAGGGGTACAATAAAATTTTACTGTTATATTCATGGATTAAGTTTCATTCCATAATGATTATTACAGTTTTCGCAGCCAGAATTCTCACTGCACAGCAGCACTGAGGAGAAAGTATTTAGTTTACTTGGAGCAATCTTTGGGGATGCTCTTTAACCCACTAGAACTCAAAGGACAATGCCCAAAGAGGAAATCACTCCCAAAGTAACACAAAAGGCCAGAACAAATGTTTGTTAATCATTGCATAGATAAAGGCATTGTCTTCCCAATGTCAATACTGAAGTCATCATTCTCATCAATCTCTATTGTAGGCTATGCAATAATAATGAAACCTATGCATGCGCTTTTTACAAAACACTTCAAGGCAGGATTAAAGTAGCATTTTGTAATCTCCATGTGTTTTGTAAAAGGATCAATGGAATAAGGGTGTTATTGATAGTGTAAATATTATTGTGTAATGAAATACTGTGTTAAGAGTCTGACAAAATAAATTAACAAATACAATTAACACAGAATAAAAGAAAAAGTAGGATACAATAAAATATAGAAAACTAGATCTGCAAGCAGATATTAACAAGTTCCAAGCCCAACCAACCAAGTTTGTCCCCTGCCTTGCCCTTCTCAGCATGATCTCCTCCATGCGTTCTATTAACCTGAAGTTGTCGACCGATTTGGGAAGGGTGAGCAGGACAGTGCTCACTCCTTAAAGGTGTTTCCATTAAAATGCATTTAGCCTATGAGTAATTGTGTACAAACAAATTCACCCTTGGCCCCACCCTCTATATGTGGAATGCCCATACATTCCAGTGCCCTTGGATCTATGGCCTAACCCCCCCACCCAAAAAAAGCTGTGAACTATAACTTTGGCATTCATTTTTTCCAATGTGGAGTTAAACTAAAAAGTTCAAATGGAATCCATAGTTGATCTTGAAAATCCCAAAAATACTTTCAGGTGACTATGTCTATCCATCCATTATCTACCGTCTATCCTATGCAGGTTTGCAGGGGGCCTAAATCCAGCAACTATTGGGTGAAACTCAAGGTACACTCTGGACAGGTATCCAGTCCATCACAACCATGCACGCACACATTCATACCTAAGGGCAATTTTAGAAAGACCAATAGCGCCTTTCACAGTAGCTAAAAATAGATTGTGGCGTTACGTCACAATGCATTCTGGGAGGTAGTCCTGGACAAACAAGTGCATATTCTGCATGGGGGCCTATAGGTCTGAGTCGCTCTAATCGACACAAAGTTGTAGTTTCGTTAAAGGAACTAAGCACTGCTGTTGGGGATTGTTCTAATTGGAATCTAGATACCATGTTGGAGAAAGTTAAGAGAAACAAATCATAAAATAATGAGTAAAGAAAGTACCATAATAAATGTATAAAACACAATAATTCTTGACAACAGGGTACAAAAAACAAAAACTACATATATATTTTATATGTCAAATGAACCTTTTGCCACTTAGATTTACTCACATTGGAATTAGTACCTTTTTGGACCAGCTGCTGTCAGGCGTTGTCCCAGTAACGACTGTAGTTCATACCATTTACCACCATCCACTCCAGGATAAAACTGTATTTTTATTGCAATACATCTCTGTATCTCTGTACATCTCTGTAGATTTTGTCTTTTTTACAATACAGCAAAAAAATCTAGTTAGGCGGAAGTGGGAGTGGCCAGTGAGCTGTAGATGCAGAATCATTCAAGGATTAATATGGTATAAAGTTTTTAAGTGTGCAAGTTATGGTTAGGGAGTTATTAGCCTAAATTTCATACAACAAAGGCAGTCAGTCATTTTAACACTGTTACACTAAACACTTTCAGGCATTAAAATCACTGTCACCAAACATTAAATAATTCATCACCTTGTATAAGTGTATAATCCATTAATCTTAGTTTGATTTCAACCTGTCTTTTTAATAATTACTAAACTTCAGAACCAAACTTGATGACATTTAGTTTGTTTTGTTCAAACTCGTGAATCTGACTAACAGATGTTTTCATAAACATGCATTGCAAGCATGACATCGAGTGCACAAGCTTCTTTGACAAAATTGCAGCAGGCAGACCTGTGTCACTCAAGCACGACAATACAAAAGCAAACAGGCCGACAAACAGACGGCTCTCCACACCAGGTTGTTATGGTAGCAATTACTGAGCTGATCAATTAGCTATATTATAGACCAATAACTGAGGCCTTATTGTCCTAGGGGTAACACGGCACCCTTCATCTCCTGTGTCCAATGCATCAGAGTGCATCATTTTGGGCTTGACCTGCTGCACCCAGCTAGCTCCTGATCTTTTTTCCACACCCCTAATACCTTCCTGTTTCCATTAACCGGCTGAGAAGGTCACCCTGTGCAAAGGTCAGGGTTTAAGGGTCACGCTGTCACTCGGATTCTGTCCAAAAATAGGAGCCGTGTGATTTTAACCACGGAAGAGCTTGAAGCTCCAACGGTGTGGTGAGTTATGTCTCCACATCATTAACATTCTTTACAAAAAGTGAAGTAGCTGCTACAAAAGACCCATATGTATAACTTAGCGTATGTGGTACATGTGTATTGCATAAAGAACGCAAGAGATGCTGTTTGACCCAAATACCAGCTGCTGTTTTCACATCACAAAAGCAAACTAAGTGGGAGAAAACAGTTCTTTAAAAGTGGCCCACAGGAATCTAGCGATAAGAGTTAGGAGGAGTGGTGTCCAGGTTGTTAAAAAGCTGGTAAAATCCATAAAGGTTGGCTGTAGAACTGGATCTGGCTCCCTGATGGATGTGTGCTGGCACAGACGCAGGCAGGAGCCACGGTACTTACACTGCAATGTAAATCAAGGATGCTCTGTTAGCACTCAGGGCATTAATCAATCACATCCGTGCTACCACAGTCTGCAGGAGCTGAATGGACCAGCATCATAGGTTGCATTCCCAAACAGTGTCTCACATGCCACAGCGGCAGAAATGTGGATGTTTTGGCTTGCGGGAACTCTGTCTTCGTGTTTTTCTACTTGAAAAGGAGATGCTCCCTACCTGGGAGCTGCAACATGAGAAGGCTTCTTAGGGTTCCTGTCAACAGAACAATGTGTTGTACCTAGTTATCGGACACAGAAGTGATAAATGGTACATTGTATTTTAAGTGAGTACAAGTAATTGCAGGAGACTTGTTTTTCACCTATGGTGATGATGTGTTCAAAGCCTTCAAATAAATTAAACTTTTATTACAGTAATGTAATTTCAAATTCATTCCAATTTTTGAAAAAGCCAACATTTAATGAGAAAGGGAACACATTTTTTTTTCAACAAAATCAGTTGTATGCACTCCTAACAAGCTCTTTAAAATAAATGCATAAATAAAGCAATTTATTTTTATTTGTGCTTTACATATGTAAGTTTTTCTGTATTTCTATGAGCTTCTAGTGATCAAGTGATCACTTTCTGTTTCCCAGACACTGGGTGAGAATGACATTTTGCAGTTACCAAGTCTCTATAACAACCATTAGATGCCTGAATGCCTACATGTTGTTCGAGAGACATGCCAGTAAAATACATATTTTGTTCTACCATCACAAATGTTAATGTTTGGATGTTATTAAACTCTACTAGGACTTTAACTGAAACCATGCGCTTTGGTGAGATAAGACTTTGCTTCCTGTCTGGCATGAAAAAAAATAAATATGTGAGAAAAAGCACCTCATGCCTGCTGTTAAGTATGGTTGCTGTTTCTTTTCCAATGTCCCTGGGAACTATGTTAGAGTGCCAGATAGGAGGAACCTTTTAACAACCAGAAAATTAACCCACCAGAAAACTTTAAAAACTGTCAGAAAACTGGAAATAGGTCATTGCTGGGTCTTTCAGCAGGATAGTAGAACAGAACATATGGCCAAAACGGAACAGAAATGGTTCACCAGGCAAGTAATGAGCCTTCTTCCATGACCAGTACAAACCCATCCATCCATCCATCCATTTTCTTCCGCTTATCCAGGGTCGGGTCGCGGGGGCAGCAGCCTAAGCAAAGAGACGCAGACTTCCCTCTCCCCAGCCACTTGTTCCAGCTCCTCGGGAGGAACCCCAAGGCGCTCCCAGGCCAGCCGAGAAACATAGTCCCTCCAGCGTGTCCTGGGCCTTCCCCTGGGCCTCCTCCCGGTGGGACGTGCCTGAAACACCTCACCAGGGAGGCGTCCAGGAGGCATCCTGACCAGATGCCCGAGCCACCTCAACTGACTCCTCTCGATGTGGAGAAGCAGCGGCTCTACTCTGAGCCCCCTCCGGATGACTGAGCTTCTCACCCTATCTCTAAGGGAGAGCCCAGACACTCTGCGGAGGAAACTCATTTCAGCCGCTTGTATCCGTGATCTCGTTCTTTCGGTCACCACCCAGTACAAACCTAAATTCTTTATAAAACCCATGAAAAGAGCTAGGAAAATACAAAAGAGAGTACCCAGGTATATGGAAAATCTAGACGGATCGTGCAAGACTGCTCTCTCTGTTTGCTCTAATTTTGTAAAATGCTGTCAGAAAAGAGTGATCCTATTGGGAAAAGGGTGTTGTACAAGTTGGTTCACGAGTTTGTAATTCAAGGCATCTTTAGAGCTCTTGATCAAAATGTAAGCAGGAAACATCAAAGTCTATAAGTATCGACTGCACTACATATTATTACACTCATAAATTTATTAAGTGTTGCAGGAAAACTCAGGTCTGAGATATATTGAGCTTTCTAAACACTGTTTGCAGATTAATAGCATTTATAACTTCATTCATGACTACACTGAGGATTCCAGTCTTTCAGGCTCTTTCTAAAAAAAAAACAAAAGCAGACTCATTGATGTATAATATTTGCTACCACAACATTGGAAACTAAAATGTTTGACATTTATTTTGCGAGGATGAAAATATGATCATAAATCATTTTAGGTGTGATGCTTTCTCGGCTTAGATGTGGAGTTTGAGAACTGCCCCTACAAGCTGGCATAAGGATTCTTGCCTCCTGACCCGAAAAACAGACCCTGAGATAAAAACCATCAAATAATATGACTGATCGCTCAGTGCAAATGAGGGGAGAGAATGCAAAAGGCTGGATGGGCTGGAGCTTGCCATTTCTGAGGATGGTATGTGGGCGTGTGTGAGAAAAAAGTGAAGATGAGACAGAAAGAGTGGTATGAGACAGACAGACTCTTAATGGGGACTGTAGCCACATTTTTGTTTTTCAGGAGGAAGATGACAGATGGACTGAGAGGCTTAGAGGTGAACACCAAAAAGGGAGACGGAAGACATTCAAATGCAAAAAAAGGACAAGGTCTCATGAGTGGGAAATAAGAGGAATTAGACACAGAGACCCCATTAACCCGCAGTCAGGTGTATATAATGCAAAGGGCTGCTAATGTCAGCTTCTCGGATTAAAGCCAGGTTACATTTGCTCCTCAGACGAACTGATTACCATGTTGTCTCTGAACCCCATTGTCCTAAAGGCTATAAAATGTGAGAGAGATGACATGAACATGATTGATGCCTTGCAAGCACGAAACCTAAGAGAAGGGAGTGGTGCAGTTGAGCAAGTTTGCATCGTCTATTTTGCATACCGAGTGTCTTTTTTTGTTTGTTCAGAGATAAGAGAAAAGTGGCAGCACCTGTGTACTGTGAGTGAAAACACTCTTCTGTTGCTGCAGCTATGTTTATGTTTGAACAAGACTTGACTTTTTTTGTTTTCAGCGAAAATGTAAGGCTTTACCCAAATAGCCAGAGATACACAATGTCATAATCCTTTCTTATCTGATCAGTTTGAATTCATAAACTGCTGTCCTGCAGGTGTTGATGGATGATCACAAACTTTCCCTAAGGCCTCAGTGAACCTGGATTTTCTAACTTCCAGGCGTCACACTTGGCTGAACGGAAGTCTGATCTCTGATAAGAATGGTGGATCACCGGCATCTGGGTTTAACAGACACAGAGTGAAACGATGATGTACAGAGGGAAAGAAGTTATCAGTTAGCATGTATAGATGTGAATTTAAACTGCTCATATTTCCAGAAATGGGGGTTCGCTATGGGGATTTTTTTTTTCTTGGATGGGCTTGATGACAGAATCTTTATGAGGGCAGATCAGAGGTCTTTTTTTAAGTTGATTAAAGCTGGTACATACTTGTTTTTTTCTTTAATGTTTTTGTAAACCTAGTTTTGGTACCTAGTTTTGGTACCTGTTTGGAAATCTTGCACTAATGATTGATGCATGTATTTTTTAGCATTTTCTAATAAACTACAAATACATCAGGGCGAGTAATGTAGACTACAATATGCTTTGGCAAGTTTGTAAAGTTACAACCCCAATCTTTAATTTTTAGTATTGATATTTTTATGTGAATAATTGTGGAATTAAAAGGAAAATCAGAAAAATGTGACATGCATTTTTATTCAAGCTTCTTGACTCAGTACTTGGAAAGGCATCATTTCTCTTTGTGCACCTAGAGGCTGAAATGTATTTCCATTTTCTTTGCCAAATAGCTCTATCAGACTGTATGGATGTAGGTGATTTCAAGTCATGCCACTGTTAATTGTATTTAGGTCTGGACTTTGACTGTGCCCTTCTAACACATGAATATATTTTGATCTAAATAATTCCTCTTTAACACTGGCCGTATGTTTAGGGCTACCGTCCTGCTTTAAAGTGATCTCCACTCCATTCTTAAGTCTTTTGTAGCCTCTAAAAGAATTTCCATGTAGTGTGATCCTTCCCACTTCCTATTAACTCTGACAGCTTCCCTGCTGAACATAAGTACTCCCACAGAATAATATTGTTACCACCATGCTTAACAATGGCAATGGTATGTTCAGTGTGATGTATAGTGTTAGTTTTCCCACCACAAATCTGTCCAGGTTTTGGACAAATTTGCTCATCTGCTCAGCAGAGCACCTTCTTCCACAAATTTGCTGTATCCCCAACTAGGCTTGTGGTTTACAACAACCTGTACTTTTGCCTTTTTTCAAGAATTGCCTTCATGTTGCTGTTCTTCAATAGCTGCAAGCTTTGTGAAGTGTACCACTGATGGTTATCCACGGATTTAACAGATTCCGACTAGTTTATGTGACCTATGAAATCAAATTAAATTCAAATTCAAATTCAAATTCAAAAACACTTTATTGATCCCAGAGGGAAATTAAGTGTTGTTGTAGCTCATAAAATGTATTATTTAAGGAGTTGTTATAGATCATGATGGCTGTGGGCAGGAAAGATTTTCTGTAGCGGTCTCTGTGCGAAACTGAAGAAGCCTCTGACTGAAGATGCTCTGTTGTTGCAGGATAGGCTCAGGGTTGTCCATACCCAACCATAACCATAGTCAACTGGTTGTATAGTTTTTTTAGGGATCTATTTAAAATACGGCTAAGTACAAATGGACACCCGATCCTTTTCCTTTTACTTTACAATGATGTGCTACTTTGTGATAGTTTATCACATGAAAATCATTGAATTTTAACGAGGGTTTATACTTTTGCAAGACAGTGCAAGACCCTATAACAGATAATTTTACTTACTCTTAAAGGACTACTCACGTCAGTTGCTTTACCCTGAGGATACACATGCATCACAAAGGTAAGCTGTAAAATGTTTTATGTATAAGCAAAAACCCTAAAGGAACAATAGAGGTTTTGTGAACAACTTGCAGAGCAGCAGGGGTGAGATACAAGAAGGAGAAAGAGTGGTTTGAGCAGAAGTTGTTGTGCAACTTAAGATGGAATGTAAAGTGTTTGAAAATACATTAGATAAAGCTGGCAGAACATTTTCTGTGTTTGGCCGCGATGCGTTGCTGTGAACGCCAAGCCTCGTTCCTCCGGCAGGAGCCCAGTACTACAAGTGAACAGAATGCGCCGTAACACACAGACTGTGTGAGCACACATGGACACACATTGCCCAAGGGGCTGTTAACAGACTGCATCGCAAGAAAGCGACTGGGGAATTTAGGCACTGTGTGAAATTGGGCTCATTAGTTTGTGAGTGAATTATATAAAACAGTTGCACAAGACTGGTGACAGCTCAATTTCTGAGATTTTATTTCATTGCATTGCAATTTATTGATTCCATTTCAGCAAGCTTACATTGTTAGGTAAACCGATTTTCCACATTTTTGAAAAAAGGAAGAAACTAATAGGATTACCAACATAAAGCAAAGCTGTTTATTTACCAATTTTATAACCGATAAAAAGATAAACGTATGTAAGGCATTTTTGCATTGCAATTGATTTCAGCCTTAGGTGGTTACCACTTGGAGCTCTCATGGAAGAGGGACATACAGTGCTTGCCTATAAATCCTCACTCTTTAATTAACACAGTTCCAGGAAGAAGTTTACAGCTACCCATCATTGTTATATATGTCTTCTATTTTGGCTTAATGATCCATTTAATCCATTTAAACTTTTTTATTGACTGTAGACTAAAAAAACAAAACATACCACATCAATGATTAAAAAAAGAACTGGGAACTTAAGTTAAAAGCTTTTGTGGACTTTTGATAAGCCTCATGGGGTCAGAAATATATATACAGATAGGCCAGCTGAAAGCTCTGCCTGCGCTTGGAATGGGATGATCTTAGATGGGCCGCATGCTCACAATACTCTAAAACTAGAATAAAATGTATTAATATTTAACATTTAAAGACATGATTAATCTTACTCTTCACTTTCATTATCCCCCATATGCTCCATAGTTTGGTTTTAAAATTTCATACTTAAAAGAAGTTTTAAATCACGTTCCTGGCAGGGATAGGGATGACTGTGATAATTTGAATTAAGTAAAGTTGTGTGTATATGTATATGTGTATATATATATATATATATATATATATATATATATATATATATATATATATATATATACACACACAACTTTACACAACAGCCACTTGGCAGTTGTCCCACTTAAAAAGGAGAGAGGTCTGCAATTTTTATCCTAGGTGCACCTCAACTGTGAGAGACAGAATGTAAAAGAACATTCAAGAAAATGACATTGTATCATTTTAAAATAATTTATTTGCATAATGGTGCAGAAAATAAGTATTTAGCACCTACAACCAAGCAAGAATTATATCCTCCACTAGTTACCTCTATTAATGTTTGAACTTGTTATCTGTATAAAAGATACCTGTCCACACCTTCAAACAGTCAGACTCAAAACTCTACCATGGCCAAGTCCAGAGAGTTGTCCAAGGACAGCAGGAACAAGATTGTACACCTGAACAAGACTGGGATAAGCCAATCTACAATAGCAAGCAGCTTGGTGAGAAGAGATCAACTATTGGAGCAATTAATAGAAAATGGAATAAATACAATATCATTGACAAATCTCCCTTGCTAAGGGCTCCATGCAAGATCTCACCGTGTGACGTACAAAGAGAGAGAACGGTGAGGGAACGGCCCAGAACTACACGGGGGAACTGATCAATGACCTGAAGAGAGCTGGGACCACAGTAACAAAGGTTACTTTAGTAATGCACTATGTTGTCATGGATTAAAACCCTGCTTTCTCCCTGCTTGGGCAAGCATATGTACAGGCCCATCTAAAGTTTGCCAGAGACCATCTGGATGATCCAGAGGAGGATTGGGAGAATGTCATGTGATCAGATGAGATCAAAATAAAACTCTTTGGTATAATTGGCACTCGCCAGGTTTGAAGGAGGATGAATGCTGAGTGGCATCCCACGATCACCATACCCACTGTGAAGCATGGGGATAGAAACAATATGCTTTAGGGCTGCTTTTCTCCCAAGGGGGCAAGATGACTGATCTGTACTAAGGAAAGGATGAATGGGGCCATGTTTTGTTAAATTTTGGGCAAAAACCTTCTTCCATCAGTGAGAGAATTGGTGGTGAAACGTGGCTGGATGTTCCAGCATGACAACGATCCCAAACACACTGTCTGAGCAATGAAGGAGTGGCTACGTAAAATGCATTTCAAGGTTCTGGAGTTCTAGCCCCAAAACATCACAGCTCTAGAGAAGATCTGCTTGGAAGAATGGGCCAAAATACCAGCTACAGTGGGTGCAAACCTAGTGAAGACTTACTGGAAATGTTTTACCTCTGTCATTGCCAACCAAGGTTACTTTACAAAGAACTAAAATAAACTAAATAATAATAATTATTAATAAGTATATATATATATATATATATATATATATATATATATATATATATATATATATATATATATATATATATATATATATATATATATGTATGTATGTATATTTCTCAAAGAAACACATATTCCTTTTACTATATAATGACCTAATTCAGTGTTTCTCAATCTTTTTTTATCATTCCCCACTTTGGACAAAGGAGCATACACAAGCCCCCCTGCTTTTATCGCCCCAACAGATTGGTGACCACGCCTGATTTTTAAAGTGTTTTATTTATTTAAATAGCCGAGTTAGTCTACAAGTTTTTAAGTATATGCTGTCAGTAGTTGCTACATGTATAACTTCAGCTCACAGTTGGAGAAAATAAAAGTTGTAGTTTTATCACAAATGCAAAGCTTTCAAAAATACAAAATAAAAAAAAAGAGCAAGATACTCATCCCTGTATTTCCTCCGTGCTTGACCGTGTGACTTCTCTGACTCTGAAACGTTCCCTGATCTTTTTAGATATTTGTACATTTTGTAGATGGAATCTCTGATAATGCGGCTACTTCAGCTTGTTTTGTTCTGCTGCGATATATTCCAACGTCAAACTCCCAGCCCGATGTTCCAGGTCCCGGTTCTGTTTACAATGATGATCACAATTGCTAATTTATTTGAGTGTGTTTAATTTTGTGAGAGGGGGGAGTTGGTTGATTTAATTTACAGTGCAGTGAAACATTCACAACGACAAAATCTAGGGGGGAAAAACTATTTAAATCCCGTTTATGTCATGCCCAACCTGCAATACCTCTGCGCCCCACTAGTGGGGCTCGCCCCATAGTTTGAGACACACTGACCTAATTTAATACTCAATATAATAATCATACATATAAATAACATTTCCTAACATTATTTTTGTTGCCTGTGCTAAAGTATATATTGTAATATCTTAACACACTGCTGCTATGTCTCAATAAAACAAAAAAAACAAAACCTTTGATTTGTTAACCTGCACAGAAAGTTGCCTGCAGACAATCACCTTTTCTTTAGTATTCTTGCCCTGCTCAGTGACTGAGTCTACAGTAATGTGGAGAGATAAAATAGTAACATGGCAGTAACATAGATCTAGAGTGTGTAAAGGTACCCAAAAATCATGGTTCGGTATGTTTTGGTACTCAAGAAAAATAAATGCAAATGTGCATATGACTTTTTCTTTTTTTAACTTTGATCAGCATTGAACAAAATATCATTTTTACTGAATTCATTCCTTTCAATTGCTGAAATTAATTTGATTTTCTTATGTTCTATAACTTAAAAAAATTAAACTATAGAACTGACAAATTATTTGATTGTATTTTTTAAATATATCAAAAAAAATTGTACAAGCAGACATAGCCAGACAAGAAAAAAATAAAACCACTTCAAAACGGTCAGTGTTAATGTTTAGAAATGTTTAATTAATACTTTGCCCATATTTGAGAATAAATCATGCTTAAATCACTTTTGAGTTCTTTTGATATTTTGACAGACTAGTGTCTCAGCTGTACTTGAATCCAGCATGGGCAGCTTTTCAGAAAATCTGTTCTCATCAACAGGGATTCAGCGGACTGATTTTTCTTCAGTATTAGTGATGGTTACATTCAGCTTGACATTGTTTCAGGTGAGTAAATGATAAAAATTGTAAAATGGCATGTATTTACATAGCGCTTTTTCTAGTCCTGAGGAACCCAAAGCACTTCACACTACATTCAGTCATTCACACATACATTCACACACTGGTGATGGTATGCATTGTAGCCACAGCTGCCCTGGGGCACACTGACCGAAGTGAGGTTGCCGAACACTGGCGCCACCAGGCCCTCTGACCACCACCAGTAGGCAAGCCGGGTGAAGTGTCTTTCCCAAGGACACAACAACCGAGACGGGCCAGCTCGAACCGGCAACCATTCGGTTACAGGATGAGCTCCAACATCCTGAGCCACGGTCTCCCCATTATTCAGTTCAGTGAAGATCATGGCATGTACCTTATTGCTGTTGAAGGATGCATTCGCTGACAAAGTTCTGTTTCGGTCCATCTTCCTTTTCTCTACTATAGCTGCACTAGCAACCATTAATGTTTCCAAATAGCAGAGTTTAGTTTTAGCTGTGAGTCCTTTCTGTTTTGGTGTCACTTTTTAAAGCTGCACTGCGGAAGGTTGCAATGCGCTCTGAATTCCACAAGTAAATATTTTGCATGTGTTCAGGTAGAAAACAGCTGTATTTGTTCGGTACACGTGCGTACTGAACCTACAGGGCTGTACAGAAAAATCTGAAGAGGAATACATGTATCTTTATACCTCTAATATTTTCCTATCTCAGTCTGGAGCATTTTAAACTCTGCTAGACCGGCTTAATGAACTCAAAGCCAGATGTTGTGTTGGCAAACAATTTTGTGTTTGAGATGGGGGTGTGGGGTTATACTCCTCTTGTGCAAGGACAGTTTAAAAGAAAAATAACAAAAAAGGTTTTTATCTAACCTAAATATTAGGCTTTTGTTTTTCTTCACCAATCAGCCTATTTTTAAAACAATATTCTTGACCATGATTTGATAGTGTGAGGGCCCAGTTCTGGGTCCCTCTCCACTTAGCTGGGAAAACAGATCCAGTTGTCTGCCCCTGTCAGGAATTATGTAAAAATATATACATGCACATATTTATGCACACGCGAGCTCTGTTTGGATAAATGTCTCTTAGAAAGTTGCAACGGGTTGACACACTTTGTGTAATCATTAACAACCTATTGGTACAATTCTGGTTAGATGTTCTATCACTTTTTTTAGAAATTGAAAACTGCATTTTAACAGGTTAGTTTCCCCACATGGACCTAGCATTGTCCACAAATTTAATAAATTTCTTTATTCATTCCAAATCTGTTTCGGTGTGTGCTTAGAATCATTGTCCTGTTGAAACCTCCAACTGTGTTCAAGTTTCAGCCAATTAGCTGATGATTTGAGGTGTAGATCAAGAAAATGTGGTGGTCATAGATCTTTATCATTTAATCTATATTGCAAAATGCACTAGTACCACTGGAAGTATAACAGGCCCTTTGCATTATGTTACCACCACCATATTTGTCTGTTCATACAGTGTTTTTGGATTTGAAAGACTGACTCCTAAAAATGTTATGTCACTGTGTATAAGTAACTCTTTGCCTCCTCTGACCATAAAATGCTTGTCTAGAAGGCTTATCCATGTGTGTGTCTGTAAAATTTGTTTGAGGTTGAAGCTGTTGATTCTGGAGCAGGAGCTTCTCGGTTCTTCCTCTTGTTTGGCACAATTTAAGTCCATGGTGATGTAACTCTGGCTTTACTCTGGACTGTGACATTCCAGCAGGAGGTTCTTGTGTTGTTCTTCCACATACTAACATTTTCTTTAATCTGTCGGTGACATTTTGGGCCAAACAGCTAAAACTTAAAGACAATTAAATGATCTCACAGGATAATGACCCCAAACACAGTTTATAACCGCTGTTAGAATGAATAAAGCAAAGTAATATTAACCGATTTAATAGGCTCCTGCTTAGCTAGGATAAAGTACTAGATGATGTCAGAGCAGGTCCTAGCTTGGTGAAATTGTATGTTGTAGGTTTATTTGTGAAAAGGTTCTTGCTACTGCTTCAATGCCTGTAAAAATGTAGATTACTGCCTATTTCTAAAACATGGCTTTTAAAAAATATATTCTGGAAAAGGGAAGAAACGTTCCTGAAGAGACTTCACACAATTCTTCGAAGTGTTGCATTACAAGTGCTTTTTGTAGTGATGCCACCAAAAGTAATTGTGACAAGATAAGCAGTCAGAGTCACATAACAAATATTTCTGTTTTCTAAGCAGAGATCCAGCGTTGGAGTGAGAAGCTACTGATGCATGTTAAACCCCCTCATCCACACATGGAAACTCTGGGCCACAGAATGTCCCGACACAGCGCTTTTCATTTTCCATGCATTGCAGAGAGAAAGCACAGAGGTAGGCAAGGGCAAACACAAACACACACACATTCACATATTCACAGGAGCACTAGGGCTCTGAAAATCTGCTGACATGTCTGCATTGAACAGGCGGCACTCAGTCTGTGCTGCTGCTGAGGGGGTCAGCTGTGACAGTGACAGCAATGACACCCATCACCCAAGGGGGGAGCAGAGGACAGGACAGGGCTCACAAGCATTGGTTTATGGACACACTGCGCATTGGAAAATGTAATTAATCACAGAGCTGTCTTCTCAATATGGCCTTGTCTGTACATAAACATAAAATATAAAGATTCTATGCAACGTTACATTTTTTGTTCTTTGTGTTTGCATATTTTTGCCCTTTTGTCACATTTAGTGTATCTTAATGATTTCAGAGGTAAAGGCATTTACAGTTTTTTTTAATATATGCCATAGATTTCATTTTTGCTAGAGCTTCTACACTGTAAGTCTAACATCAGGCTTGTTTAGACTTAGGGGAAAAAGTGGGTCAGTCTGAAACCCCCTGTGGCAACTGAGGTTGCATGGAGGGCTACATGCAAGTCTGAGTGTTTGAAGGATGAGAAAAGCTGTGAACAGCAGAAAGGGAGGGACAAATTTGTAAGCAGCCTGTCTAATATCAAAATCATAAAATGCAGTGGGTACAGAAAGTATTCAAACACCTTTAAATTTGTCACTCTTTGTTTCATTGCAGTCCTTTGCTAAAATCAAAAAAGTTAATTTTATTTCTCATTAACGTACACTCAGCACCCCATCTTGACAGAAAACCCCCAGAAATGTAGAAATAATTGCCAAATTTATTAAAAAAGAAAAACTGAAATATCACATGGTTATAAGTATTCAGACCCTTTGCAGTGATACTCATATTTAACTCACATGCTGTCCATTTCTTCTGATCCTTGAGATGGTTCTGCTCCTTCATTGGAGTCCAGCTGTGTTTAATTAAACTGATTGGACTTGATTAGGAAAGGCACACACCTGTCTATATAAGACCTTACAGATGTCAAAGTGCATGTCAGAGCAAATGAAAATCATGAGGTCGAAGGAACTGCCCAAAGAGCTCAGAGACAGAATTCTGGCAAGGCACAGATCTGGCCATGGTTACAAAAGAATCTCTGCAGCACTCAAGGTTCTTAAGAGCACAGTGGCCTCCATAATCCTCAAATGGAAGACGTTTGGGACAACCAGAATGCTTCCTAGACCTGGCTGTCCAGCCAAACTGAGCAATCGTGGGAGAAGAGCCTTGGTGAGAGAAAAAAAAGAACCCAAAGATCACTGTGGCTGAGCTCCAGAGATGTGGTAGGGAGATGGGAGAGAGTTCCACAAAACCAACTATCACTGCAGCCCTCCAACAGTCATGGCTTTATGACAGAGTGGCCGACAGAATCCTCTCCTCAGTGCAATACATATGAAAGCCCGCATATAGTTTGCCAGCAAACACATGGACTCCCAGACTATGATAAATAAGATCCTCTGGTCTGATGAGACCAAGATTGAACTTTTTTGCATTAATTCTAAGCGGTATGTGTGGAGAAAACCAGGCACTGCTCATCACCTGCCCAATACAATCCCTACAGTGAAACATGGTGGTGGGAGGATCATGTTGTGGGGGTGTTTTTCAGTTGCAGGGACAGGACAACTGGTTGCAATTGAAGGAACGATGAATGTGGCCAAATACAGAGATATCCTGGAAGAAAACCTCTTCCAGAGTGCTCAGGACCTCAGACTGGGCCAAAGGTTCAAGCACACAGCTAAAATTTGCTAAAATTTGCTGTGGAGTTGGGGTTGAATATGCCATCATCCACCTGCTTCAACCAACCCACTGTCATCTGGACAAAGCAGGCTGCACTGTGAGGATCATGTTCTTTGATTTCTCCAGTGCATTTAACACAATGCAGCCTGATTTGCTTCGTCAGAAACTCCTGAAGACACAGGTGGAGCCCTCAATAATCGCCTAGATCACTCACTACCTGACAAACAGACCACAGTTTGTGAAACTGAAGAATTGTGTGTCATACCAGGTGGTCAGCAGCATGGGAGCACCACAGGGGACCGTACTCTCACCATTCCTTTTCACTTTGTACACCTGAGACTTCCAGTACAAATCTGAGACCTGTCATCTGCAGAAATACTCAGATGACTCTGCAATTGTCGGGTGTATCAGAGATGGACAAGAAGCTGAATACAGAGAGCTGGTGGACCGCTTTGTGACATGGTGTGGAAACAATCGTCTTACTTTGAATGTGAATAAAACAAAGGATATGATTGTAGATTTCAGAAGAAACAGGGATATGTCAAACACAGTTTCCATCACTGGAGAAGAAGTGGAGGTGGTTGAAGACTATAAATACCTCAAAGTTCACCTTGACAACAAACTGGACTGGAGACTGAACAGTGAAACTGTCTACAAGAAGGGACAGAGCAGACTGTACTTCTTGAGGAAGCTTAGGTCCTTCAAGGTTTGCAGCAAGATGCTGCAAATCTTCTACATGTCTGTTGTCGAGAGTGTAATCTCTTCAGCCGTCATCTGTTGGGGTAGCAGCATCAGAGCCAGGGACTTAAAAAGGCTAAAGAACGTGATAGGCTGGTTCTGTTCTTGGCACTACCATGGAACCACTGGAAATGATGATGCAAAGAAGGATTCTTCATAAAATCAAAAAAATTATGGACAACCCTGAGCATCCTCTTCATGAGACTATCATACAACAACAGAGTGTCTTCAGTTGGAGGCTTCTTCAGTTTTGCTGCAATACAGACCGCTACAGGAAATCCTTCCTGCCCACAGCCATCACTATCTACAACAACTCCTTAAAGAATCAATTTTATTAGTTACAATAACACTTAATTTCCCTCTGGGATCAAGAAAGTATTTTTTAATTTGAATTAAAATAACTAAGTAGTGGCTTCGGACCAACTCTGTCACCGTTCTTGACTTGCCCAGACAGAGCCCTGACCTAAACCCAATTGATCATCTCTGGAGAGACCTGAAAATGGCTGTCCACCAACGTTCACCATCCAACCTGATAGAACTGGAGAGGATCTGCAAGGAAGAATGGCAGAGGATCACCAAATCTAGGTGAGAAAAACATTCCCAAGAAGACTCATGGCTGTACTAGCTCCAAAGGGTGCTTCTACTCAATACTGAGCAAAGGGTCTGAATACTTATGACCATGTAATATTTCATTTTTTTCTTTGTTAACAAATTTGCAAAAAACATTGTACATTTCTGTTTTTTCTGTCAAGATGGGTTGCTAAGTGTAGTTTAGTTTAGTTTAGTTTATTTATTTATTTATTTATTTATTTGACAGGGACATGAACAGGAGCATTAATCCGTATATGAAAAGATGCTTTGTGCCAGACTTTGGCTGTTAGAGCTCATTTCCATCTGCAGTCCCCAGGACATACAATTACAAAACACAACAAAAGCATAAAACGATACAGTTCATAATATTTACAGACAGTATTTACATAAAAAACACTTTTATCAAAGGGAACATGTATTCCTCTATAATCTATTCCCACCCACTATCCTTCTCAGATATAACTGTAATAGTAGTAGTAGTTGTTGTTGTTATTGTTTTTCTTCCTTTTTCCCTTTTCTCTCCCCTTTCCTTCCTCCCCCTTCTTTTTTCTTCCTTTTCCTTTCCCTTCCCTTCTTCTTTCTTTCCCTTCCTTCTTCCTTCCTTCCCTTTCCTTCAGTTTCCCTCTTTCTTTATTACTGACATTTTTGAGTTCCCAGAAAATGTTGTTTCACACCCAAGCAAAATAGTTTCAAGTCTTTGCATAGTTTTAGTGCAGTTGGAAGTTTATTCAATTCTGAGATAATTTTAAAAGAAAATGCCGAATGTCCTAATGCTGTTTTTCGTATTGGTATGGTACATTGGCCATTGACTGTTGATCTTGTTGTTCTGACCATCTGATCCGATGTTAATTGGACAAAGCTTTTTAATGGTGGAGGTGCCACATTATTAACAATCTTGAATAGTAACTTTAAATTGGCTGACTTAAGTATATATTCAAAATTAAGCATTTTATATTTGGTTAAAATTTGACAGCTATTATACTGTCATAATTTCCTATCTAGAATCCTAAGTGCTTGCTTATGAGGTTTTAGTTCCTTGTAGTGTCAATGAATTTCTTATAGATTTAAATGTAAACAGATTTTATCTTATTGTATGGCATACCTTTTTGATGTATTTTTTAAAGTTTAGTCTTGAGTCTATAATGATGCCATGGTATCTGAATTTTTTTCTCCTTTTATTGTAATAAAGGCATGTGTTTTTTTGTTTGGTTTTGTCGAGAAATACATTGTCGCAGTTTTACTCACATTCAGTGTTGGACAGGAATCATTCAGCCATATAGAAATTTTGTCCATTGCCTTTGATAATTTGGTTGCTTCTTGTTCATGGTCCTTCCCATCCATGTAGATAACAGCGTCGTCAGCATACATCTGGACCTCAACATCCTCACACAAAGGTAATTTATATATAAACTAAACAATAATGGCCCCAAGATAGATCCCTGTGGCACTTCCATAGAGCACTCTCCCAGTTGGGACAGTGCTTCACTTACACAGACACACTGAGAGCGCCCAGCTAAATAGGATTTAATCCAGCTAAGGGTATTGATTGACAGATTATATTGTTTCAGTTTGGACAATAACACCAGATTATTAACTGTATCAAAAGCCTTTCGTAGGTCTAAAAATACAGCACCTACCACCTTTCCTGTGTCAAGGCTTGATTTAATTGATTCCATAAAGTAACAACAGGCAGTTTCAGTAGAATGATTAGTTCTGAAGCCGTACTGCATAGGGTGCAATAGGACTTATTTTCAAGGTATGTCGTCAGCTTTTCAGCAACCACTTTCTCTATAACTTTTGAAAAAACAGGAAGTATACTTATTTGTCTATAGTTGCTTATGGCTTGTTTATCGCCTGATTTATAAATAGGGATTACAATGGCAGATTTTAGTGCCGTGGGAAAAATACATTGCTCAAGGGAACTATTTATTAATTTGGTTATTGGAGACATTAATGTTTGCATTTTTTGAGAAATATGGAATCAAGTCCATAGATATCCTTACCTTTAGAGTTTGAGAGGGATGAGAAAACTTTGTTTACCATTAATTCATCTGTGGGTTCAAGGTTGAGAGAAGTTTCTTCACTAGCTACAATGTGATAAAAATTTTCACTTGTAAAATTTGCACTTAATTATAAAACAGAATTTAAAAAATAATTAATCAAATGTTCTGCCACAATCAAATTGTTGTGTTGTTCTCCGTTTATTTTTAATTGTATTATATGATTGGCTGATTTTGTCTTTCCTGAAAGTTTATCAATATTTTTCCATAAAGTTTTGTTATTTCCCTTTGTCTCTTTAATTATATCCAAAAAGAAATTTGCTTTTGCTGCTCTGAGTAGTGAAGTAACCTTATTTCTACAGTTTTTATATACAAACCGATCGGTGGTGAGACCTGACTTCAAATTTTTTTTAGAGCAAGATCTCTCTTTTTTATCTGTTGCCAGATTGAGTCATTAAACCATGGCAATTTGTGTTTTGATCTATTTTCAGGTGCATTGTTTTTGAATATGATGCTATCAAGGATTTCGCTATTTCTATCACATTTTTACAGATATCTTCAATTTTTTTGTCTGAGATCATATCCATCCAGTTTATTTCTTTAAGTTCATTTTCAAACATTGGTATGTTTCTGCGTGGCATGAATGATACTGTACCATTTTATTATTTCCCATGCTATATTCATCTTTCAATTTAACTTTTGGTAGTTTTCGAACTATTAATGTTAAGTTGTGATCTGACATACCAGTAATAAAGTTGTATGTTTTTGTTATGCGGCATGGTTTATTTGTGAAAATAAGTCTATTAATGTTTGAGAAGCATTAGTTATTCTTGTAGGACTGTTAAGTAATCATGACATTTGAAATTTAGCTGTAAGATCCTTTAATTTTTTTCTTCTTGCTTTGTCAAGCCAGTTCAGATTAGAATCTCCAATCAGAATTAATTCTTTACTGCTGAATCTTTTAAGTACTTCTGATAATTGTTAAAAAAACTAATTTTTCGCACTGGGCGGTCTATAAAGTATAATCACAAAAAATGACATTTTTGGTGACAGAGTAATTTTAACAGCAACACATTCAAGAGAGTTTTTTTTGTATGTCAATTTGTTGAAACTGGAAGCTATCTTTAACATAAATTAAGGCCCCCCTCCTTTGCCATGAATTCTGTCTTGTCTATATATATTATACCCTCTGATATTAAACACTGCAGCAGGTGACGCCGGGGTTAACCAAGTTTCTGATAACCCTAAAAAATCAATGTTTGAACATTAATGTGAAAAAAATGGACTGTTGATTTTAGAAAATGGCTGCAATGAAATAAAGAGTGACAAATTTAATGGGGTCTGAATATTTTCCATACCCACTGTAGTTCCTTAAGACTGCAAGGTTCTGCAATTATTGATCCAATCAAATATCTTTTAGTTTTATTGGGCTAATAGTTGCGTTTATAATGGTCATGAAAAATGAAACAATTTTTTATATTAAACTTTTTGCCAAAATTTTGAATTTCACTTTACTGCTAATTTTTATTATTGTATTGTAAAAAATTCAGCAAACATACAGGATTGCACAAGGTTGCACACTAGCATAGTTACTATTGTTGCCTTGAAGTGAGAAGTTTCTAGGATTCTGTGTGGAGTTTGCATGTTTTCACAGTGCATGCGTAGGTTTTACATGGTCACCCTGGTTTTCTCCCGCCATCCAAAAGCGTGCATGGAAGGTTGTTTGGTCTCTCTAAATTGTCCTTTGATGTTAGAGTATTTACATTGTTGTTTGTCTTGTGCGTTTAAATTATGCCATGTTACAGGCTAGTGACCATGTTTGACCACGTTAGGGTGTAACCTGAATCTCACCCATTGTCCAGTGGAAGTAATTAAACAGCCCTGCAAGGTTTAAGCAGGTTTGACAAAATGCATGGATGAATTGTATCGTGACATTCAATTCAATTTTTCAATTCAGTTTATTTATATAGCGCCAATTCACAACAGATGTCATCTCAAGGCACTTAACAAGAAGTCATTTCAATACAATTATACAAACATTCCAATCAGTTAAAAAGTTTCCTATTTAAGGAATCCCAGCAGATTGCGTCAGTCATTGGCGTGAGGTTGGGCAGATTTCCAACCACAGCAATCCTTCAGCAATCCCTCATACTGAGCAAGCATGTAGCGACAGTGGAGAGGAAAAACTCCCCTTTAACAGGAAGAAACCTCCAACAGAACCAGGCTCAGTAGGGGCGGCCATCTGCCACGACCGTCTGGGGGTTTGAGAAGACAGAGCAGAACATAGAAGGAACAGAAGATCCGATATAAGAGAACTTTCTATGTTACAGAAAGTAAAAAGTTGATAACAGGACACAGTGGATCTTCAGTTACTGAGAGGATCATCCCAGTCGATGACCCCCGTCCAACAGGGCATTGCAGCCAAGCAGGATACCAGACCAGGTGTATCTTCGATGGGGAGAAAAACACTGAGAGAAAACAAAGTTAACAGTCGAAATAACAGAATGTACTGTAATACAACTGGAGAGTCGTAGGAGAAAAGGAAGTAGCAGAGTGAAGAAAATTGGTAAGTCTGTCCTCCAGCAGTCTAAGCCTATAGCAGCATAACTACAGAGATAGCTCAGGATGACCTAAGCCACTCTAACTATAAGCTTTATCAAAAAGGAAAGTTTTAAGCCTGGCCTTAAAAGTAAACAGAGTGTCTGCCTCACGGACTAAAGCTGGGAGCTGGTTCCACAGGAGAGGAGCCTGATAACTAAAAGATCTGCCTCCCATTCTACTTTTAGAGATCCTAGGAACTACAAGTAAACCTGCAGTCTGAGAGCGAAGTGCTCTTTTAGGAACATATGGAACAATTAGATCTCTGATGTATGATGGAGCTTGATTATTAAGGGCTTTGTATGTAAGAAGAAGGATCTTAAATTCTATTCTGGATTTAACAGGGAGCCAATGAAGGGAAGCTAAAACAGGAGAAATGTGATCTCTCTTTTTAATATTCATCAGAACTCTTGCTGCCGCATTTTGGATCAACTGAAGGCTTTTAATGGCATTTTGTGGACTTCCTGATAGTAAAGAATTACAGTAGTCCAGCCTTGAGGTAACAAATGCATGGACTAGTTTCTCAGCATCACTCCTGGACAGGATGTTTCTAATTTTAGCAATATTCCTGAGGTGAAAGAAGGAAATCCTAGAAACCTGTTTAATATGGGATTTAAATGTCAAGTCTTGGTCAAAAATAACGCCGAGGTTCTTTACGTTATTACTGGGGGACAATTTAATGCCATCCAGATGAAGTGATTGACTAATCAGTTTCTGTTTAAGAACTTCTGGTCCAAAGACAGCAACTTCTGTCTTGTCAGAATTTAAAAGCAAAAAGTTTAGGGTCATCCATGCTTTTATGTCTTCCAGACATGCCTGTAATCTACCTAACTGACTGGGTTCATCAGGATTTATGGATAAATATAGTTGTGTATCATCGGCATAGCTGTGGAAATTTATCCCATGCTGTCTAATGATTCTACCAATTGGAAGCATATATATGGTGAAAAGAATTGGTCCAAGGACAGAACCCTGTGGAACTCCACAAGTAACCCTTGAGAGTGAAGATGACTTATCATTTAGATGAACAAACTGGAATCTATCAGACAAATATGATTTAAACCAGCCTAGTGCTGTTCCTTTGATCCCTGCAACATGTTCAAGCCTTTCTAAGAGAATATTATGATCGACTGTGTCAAAAGCAGCACTGAGATCTAACAAAACCAGAACAGACACCAGTCCATTATCTGAGGCCATGAGAATATCATTAGTAACCTTCACCAGTGCTGTTTCAGTGCTATGATGAGCTCTAAAACCTGACTGAAACTCTTCAAACAGCTCGTTACTGTTTAGATGTTCACAGACTTGATTAGCAACTATTTTCTCAAGGACTTTGGATAAGAAAGGAAGGTTAGATATAGGTCTGTAATTCACTAAGTCATCTTGATCAAGGGAAGGTTTCTTGAGTAAAGGTTTAATTACAGCTATTTTAAATTCCTGTGGTACGTATCCGTTTACTAAGGATAGATTCATCATATCCAAAATGGGGCCAGGAACCAAATGGAATACTTCTTTAAATAATTTGGTTGAGATTGGGTCCAAAATACAAGTTGAAGATTTAGATGAGGCTAATATTTTTGATAATTCTGAAAGCTCGACTGAATCAAAACAGCCTAAGCAATACTGAGGTTCTACAGTTCTTTCCGATACTGACTCATTTACTGAGGAAGAAGTAATCATGTTTGGGAGGGTGCCAATGATTTTATTTTTAATAAAATTTATTTTATTTATGAAGAATCTCATAAAATCATCACTGCTAAGAGCCGGGGGAATAGTTTGCTCAACAGAGCTATGACTCTGTGTAAGTTTGGCAACTGTACTAAAAAGAAACCTAGGATTGTTTTTATTCGCCTCTATTAATGATGAAAAATATGCTGTTCTAGCTTGTCGAAGGGTCTTTTTATACAGCAGTAGACTGTTATTCCAGGTTAAATAGGAATCCTCTAGATGTGTAAAGCGCCATTTTCTCTCCAACTTCCTAGTATTCTGCTTTAAAGTACGCAACTCTGCGTTAAACCAAGGAGTCAGCCTCCTATGGTTAGCCACTTTCTTTTTTAATGGGGCTACACTATCTAATGCCAAACGCAATGAGGACGTAACGCTGTGAACCAGACCATCAATTTCTGAAGGGTTAGAGATAGAATTGCTGCTATCCACTGTGTTACTCTGAGACACTGAGGAAAGTAAGAATGGTACAGATTCTTTAAAAATTGTTACAGCATTGTCTGATAAAGTTCTACTATAATGAAATTTTCTTTCAGATTTAAGATGGTCAGTTAAAGTAAATTCAAAAGTTATCAAGAAGTGGTCAGACAGGACCGGGTTATGTGGGTGGACTGTTATTTCCTCACACTCAATACCGTATGTCAGTACAAGGTCCAAAGTGTGTTTACCTGAGTGGGTCGATCCCTGACATGTTTTGGTGAGCTTCATATTAAGTGGTGAAAAACACAACAATATTTCTAAATTTATGTATTTTTCACTTCACAACCGTTTGCAACAGTCCACTGAATCTGAGGCTTAGGTACTCAATTGAAAAAGGTAGATAGCTCCTTCCGCTTTGAGGCTTGTCCCTAACTCAAGTGGAGGACTTTAAGCATGTTTGTGGGTTGTTTTTCAGTGAGGGTAGGAAGGAGAGCGATAGACTGGATATGAACGATTAGCAATATTAACGTTTGAACAGACCTGAGAGGTCAAGAGAGAGGAGATGGAGGAAAATGGTCAATTGATCAAACAGAAAAATTATTCATCCGTAAAACTGTAATGGTTGTAATTAGATAAATAGCTTTATTCACAAAAAGCCCCCTGGTAAATTATGAAAAGGAGATGTAGATTATATTATAGATTATATTATGTAGATTATATATTTGAGCAGTCAATCGATTAAAATATTTAATCATGATAAATTGTTTGTGTCCATAGTTGACACGCGATTAATCATGAAAAACATCACAGATTTTCAAAGGTTCTTAATATACCATAACATAATTTTTTGTTGTTCTTATAACCGTTGGGTTGGTAAAGTAAACTTCTTTTATCTAAATGTATGTTTATTATCATTGCAACAATACCAGACATGACAAATATTGTCAAGAGTACTCTACAAAAATGTATAAATGTACAGTATTCTGTAAAAGAAAATGGCACTCCCACAAAAGATAACTGTGTTTTACCTATCATGGATGAAAATTAACAAAAAGAACAGATTATGACTTGGATTACAACAAGGAAACAGAAAATACAATCATGAAATTTAAGAATGTGGAGTGTAATACAGAACTAGGACACATCCTATAAAGTGCTGTTAGAACAAGACTTTTTTTGTTTTCACATGTATTTGTTTGATGCAAACCTATAAACAAAATGAAAAAGTCTGACTTTGCAGAGGAAAATGGCCCATTTAATCATGAGAAGCTTTGTTCTCTTGAGGAAGATTCATCAGGAGAAGCTTATGAAAAGCAAAAATCCTTAAAGTCTGCAGAACTTCTTCACATTAAGTTACATATTATTTTACATTACCAGTCTTCAACACTGCTGTTCAAAAGAAATAATTTTTGAAGCAGGACAGATTTAACAGGCCGAAGATGGGTTTCATGTCTTTGTTGATTTTGTAATAATTTATTTGTTTTTCTTTTGTTCATAAAGTAAAGTGTTGCTTCAGTAGTGAATAAATGCATGTAAAATGCTGCTTTGCTACACTTTTTTTTGTGTACTACAGTAAAATAATTCCAGGGGTTCAACCTGTTTCCCCAGGATATACAGCTCACAGCTGCTCCGAGCTCTGTCAAACAGCACCGAGTATTAGAAAAGGACAGGAGAAGAGCTGTGAAGCTTTTTTGGTGATTACTGTTTCAAGAAACAGTGGGAAGTTTATCCCCATAGAGAAACAGCCAAAACAGAGAAAGAAATAACGTTCAGACTACAGCGCAAGCGAGGTCTAAACAGCACGGACATCATGCACACTACTCACAATAAGTTAGAGATATCTTGAGAGACTCAGTGGATGTCATACATATGGTGTTTGTTTCACTTCAGAGATTTTTGGGATAGAGAGGCAATTGTATTGGGGTGATAGACACACCTCATTTTGTGCTTTCCACATAATGGTCTCACTGTATACAGTATGCCTTACATATTGGGGCCAACAAGAGAAAATACTAAGGACAGACCTTTTCAATGTGGCATCAATTTCAACATTCTGTGGGTTTAAAAAGCTGGTATTGTCAGTAAGTCAGTCTCACTTCAATCATAAAACAGCCATGAACACACGGCGTCACTTAATGGACGAGCAGTGCCACCTGGCCATGGCATGCCTTCGGGTTGGTGGCAGGCAGTCAGATGTTGCACGTGAACTTGGTATGTCTCAAAGTAGACCTGCATCAAGACACAGAACTACTGGCAGAGTTCGTGACAGACCCAGGAAAGGACCCCTATAAGTGACAGACAGCAATGATGACCCTTACCTTAGGACCCATGAACTTAAACATCGTCATGCAACTGCCACACAACTCCAGGCCCATTTACGAGATGTGAAGGGTATTAAGGTTTTCAGACAAACCATTCGCAACCGACTTCACTGCTTTGGCTTAAATGCCAGATGACCGTTGCAGGTGACTCCACTGACACCAAGACACTGCCGTGAACATCTGCAGTGGGCACAAGACCAAGACCAGGTCACCGGTCGTCAGCATTGCTGGAGAAGGCGAGGTGAGCGATACGCCGAGGTCAACATGGTCCCCAGGGTTAGCTTTGGTGGATGAGGTGTAACAGTCTGGGCAGGCATCACCAGCCAGCGCAAAACTGATTTTGTTATTGTACATGGTTCAGTCGCTGCAGGTTCTTACCTCATAGACAATATAGAACCCATCATCATCCCCCAATTCTGCCAGCACACCCCCAACTTTCTGTTCATGGATGATAATGCTCCACCACATCGTGCCAGAATTGTCACAGCTCGACTTCAGGAAGTCGGAGTGTCTCATATGGTATGGCCAGCAATGTCCCCTGACCTGAACCCCATAGAGCACGTTTGGGACCAGCTGAAGCAGAGACTGGATGATCATACCCCACCTGCTTCATCTCCCCACAGGTTGTTTGAGACTAACTGATCCACTGAGTAACTTATCTTTACCTGATGCAATTGTGTATGACAGCTGTTTAAAGAATTTGGTGCTTAGTTTCAAAAACTAGAGTCCAGACCATAACTCTTTTCAGAAGTATTTGAGATATGCAGAATTTTAAAGCAGTGTGTATTATCACCTTTGCATACTGATGATGGCATATGTGATGTTAGCTTTCTTTTAGATAAGCAGTTTATATACAACATATCAGACATGAATGCCTGAATAATATGGACTTTTGATGATATTTGAACTGTTCCCTTTTATCGGTGGAATGATACAACACAATTTCCATGATCTTTAAACAAAGGATCAGGTTGCAAAAATTGTAATTTGTTGTAGATCTTTACACAGGGTCAAAAATATGCATACAAGATTGACAGTACAATAGATGAGAGAAAGATTTATCCACAAAACAAGAATAAGTTGTAAATGAATCAAGCTTACGCTTTCAAACCAGTCGTGTCAACATTCAGGCCTCAAATGTCCCGCTTTCCACGTAAGTACACATTAATTGTGAGAGACAGAATGTAAAAGAAAAATTCAGAAAATAACATTGTATGATTCTTTTTAAAGAATTTATTTTTATAATGACACAGAAAATAAGTATTTAGCACCTACAACCAAGCAAGAATTCTGGCCCTCACAGACCTGTTACTTCTTCTTTAAGAAGCTCTTCTATACTCCACTCATTACCTGTATTAATGATGCCTGTTTGAACTCGTTATCTGTATAAAAGACACCTATCCACAACTTCAAACAGTCAGACTCCACCCTCCACCATGGCTAAGACCAGAGAGCTGTCTAAAGACAGCAGTGAGAAGATTGTACACCTGCACAAGACTGGGATGGGCCAATCTACAATAGGCAAACAGCTTGGCGAGAAAATATCAACTTTTGGAGCAGTTATTAGAAAATGGAATAAATACAAGATCAGTGGAAATCTCCCTTGTCTGGGGCTCCATGCAAGATCTCACCGTGTGACGTAAAAAGAGAGAGAATGGTGAGAAAACAGCCCAGAACTACACGGTGGAAATGGTAAATGACCTGAAGAGAGCTGGGATCACAGTAACAAAGGTTACTATTAGTAACACACTGTTTTGTCATTGATTAAAATCCTGCAGTACCCCTGCTTAAGTCGGCACATGTTAGTTTTCATATAAAGTTTGCCAGAGACCATCTGGATGATCCAAAGGAGTATTGGGAGAATGTTATGTGATCAGATGAAACCAAAACAGAACTTTTTTGTATAAACGCCGCTCACCGTGTTTGGAGGGGGAAGAATGCTGAGTTGTATCCTAAGAACACCATACCGACTGTGAAGCATGGGGGTGGGAACATTATGCTTTGGGGCTGCTTTTCTGCAAAGGGGACAGGATGACTGATCCTTATTAAGAAAAGGATGAATGGGGACATGTATAGTGAGATTTTAAACAAAAACCTCCTTGCATCAGTGTGAGCATTGAAGATGAAATGTGGGTGGATCTTCCAGCATGACAATGATCCCAAACACACCGCCTGGGCAACAAAGGAGTATACATGTAAGAAGCACTTCAAGGTTCTGGAGTGGCCTAGCCAGTCTCCAAACCTCAATCCAATGGAGAATCTGTGGAGGAAGTTGAAAGTCTCCCTGCGACAGCCCCAAAGCATTACAGTTCTAGAGAAGATCTCTATGGAAGAATGGGCTGAAATACCAGCTACAGTGTGTGCAAAGCTGGTGATTTAATTTCGGTTTAAGGTTATTACAAGGAACCCAAAAGGGAAATGAGGACAAGAGGTTTAGGCAGAGTGGAATAAAATAATTATGAGTGGAGCTGGACAGAGGAACGTAGCTCTCGAGCATCATCCTCTTTACTCTCCTCCTGATCCCCTGCTGTGATAATGTCCTGTCTTGTCTGGTCTCATCCTTGCTGTCTGCTTTCACCCTCCCATCTCCAGCCTCCTGTTTTGTGAGTTCCTCTGTGGTCTTAAATTTTTCTGTCTCTGCCATGGGCAGCAGGGGCAGACGCAGCTAGGCTGGGTGACAGACACGGAGAGAAGTGTGCGTGCAAGGAACACTTTCTTCCACCCGGTTGTATAAAGCCATCAGTGTCCCTGTTAAGCCCTGCCGTTCCCTCTGTCGTCTGTCCTTCTCACCCTCTGTCTACTTATCAAAGTGTTTATTCAGCCTGGCATTGTTTCCTCACTCCTCATTTTTGGGGAGAGCTGAGTGTAATTCCCTGCATTCATGCGAAGACAGTGGGAGCAACTGAAAGAGTGGAGGACAGTACGCTGTGCCTATAAGAGGTGGTGAAGGGATGGCAAGAGGGGGCCTCTCTGGCCTGTGCCCCTGCTGATTGAGATGTACCTCACACAGGCAAACCCCATGTCGGGTTGGATCTGCCCCCCCCTGGCATCAGTTTTGCGCCAGTCTGAGTCAAGAGCCTGCTGGGAAGCTTGGTAAAAAGAGGGGTGAAGTCAAAATGCTGCTGGATGAAGCCTAAAAGATCCTACGGGTGGGGTGATGAGCAGAGTCAGTTTGGAAGACAGGCACCGGGTTGGGACAGGGTGCCTTTCTGTGCCAGAGTTGCCTGGGTTACAGGCGGACAGAAGAGGCATGATGTTCTTTCACTGTCTTTAAAAAAAAGAAAGAAAGAAAAACGTGTTGTGTGCTTGATGCTTTCTGATTGTGTGTCGCTACACCTCAGTGGGGATGCTCACATCCCTGCCGCTCCAGTGTCTTCACAGCTGCCCTTCGATGGTCAATGGACACATTTACACAATTGTGCCACACATACACAGACAGCAGGGCAGTAAGAGAGACTGTTCTCTATAGATGTGGCCTCTGACTGCGTTTATTTTTGGCACGCTTTTAACACCCAAGCCAAAAATAATTTCCCCCTCAAACTGCATTTACAGGAACCTTTACTTCTGCCCTTAGCAGGCATTTGTATGCATTTACACTGTGGGGTCCAAAACTAATACATTGATTAGGTCCGCAGAGTAGGTTCTCAGCTAGTGTTGTTGCTTTAGCGTTAGTTATAACGGAGATGTATTTCGATCCACTGCAAAAGCAAAATGCAACTGAGTTAAACAAAGCAATCATATCAGCTTGTTTGTGGGCTGCACATTGGAGCAGTTGATCAGAAGGTCCTGGGTTCGAATCCCAGCCTGGGTCTTTCTGCATGGAGTTTGCATGTTCTCCATATGCATGTGT
This sequence comes from Valencia hispanica, assembly GCA_963556495.2. Lineage (NCBI taxonomy): Eukaryota > Metazoa > Chordata > Actinopteri > Cyprinodontiformes > Valenciidae > Valencia > Valencia hispanica. The sequence continues at coordinate 31,944,040 of OY747719.1, forward strand.
GGGTTCTCTCCGGGCACTCCAGTGTCCTCCTACTGTTCAGTGACATGATTTGTGGTGGAAAATTGTCATGCAATTAGGAATAAAGTGTATATTCTCTGTCTAGTGAATGCATCTAAGGAAATTACAAGCTTATTGTTCCAGCTTAATGTTATGAGAAAGATATATGTGTCAGGTCACCAGAGAGACAGACGCCGGGGCAGTAAGATAACAGTCTGGCCTTCGGATGAGCTGCTTTATGCGTTGCTATGAGTCGCATGAAGCGGTTACTCTAAAAGGCGGGGCATGAAGGTTGGAGAAGACATCTACAGAGATAAACAATGATTGCTGAATACTATTTAAGCGGTTAGTTAGAAAGGTTGGTTAGGGTGATGCACGAGTAACTCTGTCCCCTCCATGGTCTGGCCAGACATGTTTGAATTAAATACTTAAACGCCTTCTGGGACTCAAGTCTTCTTTATTATGGAAACCCTGAGATACTTAATTTGCCATAACAGATTATTGGGTTAATTTGTCTCTGTAAATCAAAATGATCACTGGAGATAGACACCCTGCAAGGTTAAGCGGGTATAGATAATGGATGGATGAATAAATCATGTTCATTGTTTACCACCTTAAATACATTGACATGCAGTTAGGTGGAGGCAGGGCCTGATCATCACAAGTAAAAAACTAACAACGGTAAGACAAAATCCATTTGTCCACTTCACTGTTCTATAAATTTGTTTTTTGTATGACTTCATAATTGCTAAATTTACACATTGCCTGTTGAAATGCATGAGAAAAGGTTGAGGTGAGGCAGTGATGAGATGTATTATTCCTTTGGTGACACTGTGTCACACACACTAACTGAAGCAGGCTGTTTGATGCATGCCCAAAGCTGTCTCTCTTTACATCGACAATTTAGATGTTTAATTACACATGCACTACACATGTTGCTGTTCAATAGTCTGTTTAAAATATTTAATGAATGTATGTGACATACTTTGTCTTTCTGATTGCCCATAAATGTGGAGTTAAGATGCACAGCAAAGTGCAGTACTGATAGGTGGTAGTGCGGAGCCCAATAGGCACAATGGGCAACTGGTGCTCTTCCTCTATACATTGAAAAAACTGAAAATAGAAATAGAACGAAATAGAACTGTTCCAGGATGACTGTCTTCCTTGACGATCATCTCCATTGAAGCAGCCAGACATTTAAAATCAAGGCAAACAAGAAGGATTTTTACAACAGAGTGACAGTGTTATAATGTGGTGTTTTTCCTGTGTCTGACAGTCTCTGTGTCTCTAATTGTCCCCAACTGCCCCTTGTTTCCCTGATTGTCTACCCTATGTGTTTATACCTCCTTGTTTCCCCTGTCTTTTGTCTGTTTGTTGTTGTGTCGTCGTGACACGTTGTGTCTCACGGTCTCAGAGTCTTTTCTTTGTAAACCTGCAAATCTCATAATTAAATGAGTATTTCATCTAAGAAACTCCTCTCTGCATCTGGGTCCTCATCTCTATACATGACAGAGATAGGCTGTTCTTAGAAAAGGATACGTGCATATATTTTTTATTTAAAAAATTATATCATGCAATTATATCACTTCAATTTTGTTATTTAACATTACATAAAATATTATTTTATTTTCTTGGTATAGTTTTTTAAACAGTATGGGATTGATTAAAGACTAATTAAAAGCTATGTCATTGCTTAGCATTCTCTTCTTTTCTGTTTTAATCCAGAAAGGTGGACTTGATGAAAATTATGTCCTATATTTGCCTAAAGGTTGTTATTTCCAAAAAGTACTTTCAATCTGACAAAACGGGATGTGTAAAAATATATGTGTACATATACTTTTTTGACCCCCTTGCAGGGTGGCTTTCTGGGGTAGATTTCTGAATGGGCTCTGGTTCCATCAGTGGAAATAACAGGGATAAGAGAATGGCCCCAGAAAGCCACCCTGGCTGCTCTAAAAGGTTCCACCATTGGGAACGTACCTTTTGGTAATATTATGACATAAAGAGACACAGATTTCTCTTCAAGTTTATTCAGTCAGTAATTTCAGACAATTTGCCCCAGTTTTTCAGCTGCTTTTATGATGGCCTCATCAGAACCGTTTGAGACACTGAGGACAAGCTGACAGGAGAATATGCAGTGAAAAGTAGTGTGTGAACGATTATGTGAGTCTGGTTTGTATTAGGATAATGTTGCGGGATAAAAGACGGTTACTGTACTATGAACTACTGAGTTCTGGTATCCATTTGGATGACTCAACTCTGATGATTGAACCGTACAGAGAGCCTAGGATAACTACCACTCTGATCAAACAAACCACCAGCAGGGACTTCTGTTGTTCCTTTTCTCGCCCTTCTACCTTACTTTTCTAACTCTTTCTCCCTGTCTCTTCTCTTTTGTCCATCTTTTACTGCTTTTGAGACATTTTGGCTTTTCCCCTTTTCCCCCCTGCAGTTACTTCCTCATCCTATTTAATTGCCATCTGCCACTTGCAATCAGCATAATTCAAAAACGCCCAATTTTCAGTGTCCCAGACAGCAGGGTAGGGAAGAAAAAAAAAAAAGAGGATGAGATGATGAGGGGAGAAATGATCCATGATTCATCAGGAGCTAAAAAGAAGGAGGAAGCAGTTTGTTCCATGCCTCTAAAGGCAGTTTGGATGATTCAAGTGCAACTTTAAAAGGAGCGTTCAGGCTCCCAGGTGGAAATATTATACCTATGCACAGATCTAGAGTGACACAGGGAGGGATGAGTGGGATCAAAGGCGGCCTGGTGGTAGAGGAGGGCAGACAATCACCCTAAAACAGATAATTGGCCAATGTGGGATTTGTAATGGAGCAGTCAAAGGGCCCCCTTTTCTCAGTTCAATGGCATTTGTGTCTGTTTAGTTGGTGTAGGGGCTTCCATATCCCTGCAGGATATGTTCAGTTAAACCAGAAATATACACATCTATGCTAAAAAAGAAATGGAAAGATTTAAATCAAAGCATATCCATATGTTAAAAGGGCCCAGTCGAAGTCCAGTAATGAATCTGACTGAGGATCAGTAGTAAGATTTGTTATTGCTGTTCATGTACGTCTTCCAGCAAATCTGACAGAGCTTGATCTACTTTGCAAAGAAGAAGGGGAAGCATTTCAAGTTCTAGATGAGTACTGCTAGTAGAGACTACCCTAAAAGACTTGCAATTATAATTGCAGTGAAACTTAGGCCCCTTTTTCACTAGGGCCGGCTTGGCCCAGACCGGGTCGGGTCCGCCCCTATTTAGAGCATTTCCACTACCTTTCTCTGGGCGAGCCGAACCCTTTTTTGGGACTACCTCTCGCTCAGTCTGAAGCGGGCTGAGACAACCCAACACAGCCACCTATGGTTTAATATGTCTGGTAAAGTGATGTCACAGAGAATGACGACGCATGGCTTCCAGCGAGTTCAAAACATTGCTGGAGGAAACCAAAAAAATAAATTGCAACTATTGGCCCTTGAAGGACAACAATGGAGTGGGACAGACCGCAAGCACTGGAAGTGCTTTGAAGAAATGGACGGCTTTTAGGGTGAAAGCCCAATGAGTAAAGGGAGGACGTGGGCTAGATACCGGCTCCAGCATCGGCATCTGTAATGTCGGAAAATGATGGGTGATGACTGATTTTTACTGGAACTTTTGCTATGCTGAGCCCACCCATGTCCTCACCCACTGCCACATTCCTGATATGGCAATGGAAACACAACCAAGCCGTTCTGGGCCGGGGTGAACCGACCCAACCCAGGTTGAGCCAACCCTAGTGAAAAAGGGGCATTGATTCACTTTTCTCTGTAAAGGGTGTTGTATGTAACAAAAAAAAGTGTAATGCAGCTGAAACAAAACAAAAGTTAATCTTTCTTCTTTACAAATTAAAAACCCGAAAACACTTGGTATTTTTCTGGAGAGGACGTCTTGTTCAAGATTTTAGGAACATTTTAGAGAGCAACATGGGGTACCCATCAGCTTCCTCTTTGTCCACCATTTCTATACATTTTTTATCCAATGTATTCAGTTCATAAAGTGTTGAGATAACTAATCTTGCATATGAGTCAATGGAGTAGCTCAGAGGAACGCTGAACATTAGTAGAGTGAAGGCAGGACCAAATTGAAGGGAAACAGAAGATTGACGGCCTTAATCCCTCCTCGGTGGCCTGGCTTTCCTTCAACACAACAGGTCCCATAATTACCCCCTCTCCTCTGGCAGCTCATGCTCGCAGCTTTATCAGCGGGGAACTGGCTAATACTCTTCATCCTCATCTCTCGCTCTCATACACACGCACACGCGCACACACACATGCAGAAACTGGTCTTGGATCTGTCTTGAGAAGGTGACACGCAGCAAGAGAACAGACAGAGTTTACAGTGTGGTCCCTCTGTCACTTATCCAACAAGGGTATGAAAATAATTTTACTGGCAGGAAAAGGAGAAGCTGTCCCATCTCTTCTGTCTCACCTAATTAACACAGTTGCATAGCTACAGTAAGAGTGACTTTAGGCACTGTATTATAAGGGTTACACTGGTTTAATTACAACCACATATATGAAACTAGGGGTGTTTATATGTGTACACTTTTAGAGATAATTCTTAACATCTTCTAGTCTGTCTGAAATTCAATGAGAAGACAGACTAATTTATACACATACTTGTGGTGTGATCTACATTTCAACTGTTTAACTCGGCATATCTCAATTACTCACATCAATTCAATATGCTTGTTGTGTTATTAAGTAAAACTCTCTTGCACTACTTTTTTAACAATTAATTATTCTTACCTGTCTATAGATGTAAATTCTTTGAGTTGTGTTTCAAAAAAATATTCTGGAGGAGCTTTAGAAGATTAAAAAAAAAGTGAAACAGTTTCTAATGTTAAAGGCAAAATATTGTAATTACACACCGAATCAGATTGTTTTTATGCCATCATGCTTTCACTGACCTTCTTTTCTGGATATATGGGTCACCGATTTGAGAAATCATGTCCCAAATTATGAATAAAATCTGGCACATTTTATGACTGATGTTATAATCACATATTTGTGACAACAAATTTTTAACTTTGATAATTTTGGGAATTTTGCTTCATAACTCAAAGATTTTGATGTCAGTGAGGAGCAGTCTGAACAATTCTGAAGAGCACAAAGTTTTGATAAGAGTTAATCTGAAATCTAAACAAAGTGCTGCTGTTCCAAAGCAGATTTCTGCTTTCTGAAAACAAGTAAATTAAAAAAAATAGTTTTCACTACACTATTTATTAATTCTTTGAAACACTTTATTTCATTTCAAGTTCAGTTTATTAATTTGGCGCCAATTCACAACACATGTCATCTCAAGGCACTTTACAAGAAAAGTAATTTCAATTCAATTGTACATACATTCTAATTAATCCTTCAGTTCATTAGTCTAATCAATTTAAAATTTTCTATCTAAGGAAACTCAGCAGATTGCATTGAGTCATCGACTTGTAGCATTCACTCCTCCTGGACGAACATGTAGCAACAGTGGTCAGTTGCCTGCATTCTATCGCTGACTTCACAGCATTCCCTTATACTGAGCAAGCATGTAGCAACAATAGGGAGGAAAGCTCCCGTTTTACCAGGAAGAAACCTCCAACAAAACCTGGCTCAGTAGGAGCGACCATCTGCCATGACTGACTGGGGGTTTGAAAAGAAACAGAAAGAACAAAAGAGCTGATGTAACAGTTCTTTCGATGTTAGAGAAAGTAAAAAGTTGATAACAAGACACAGATGACATTCAGCTACTGGGAGCATCATCCCAGCCAATGACCCCCCCACCACCCCCCACCACCACCGAACATAGCATCACAGCACAGCAGGATGCCAGACCAGGTGTAGCTTAGCTTCTACTTTTCCATTAGATGATTATTTGCATACCCAATCTACCCCACTCATTTTAGTTGGAGCGAGTACCATGTAAAGATACTTGTAACATTAGAAAATATTCTCTGCAACAGATTTAGCCACTGGCTAAGTTTCATCTGCAGAAGCACTCTCTGATGCAGTAATGTTAATGAAAAACATATTTTTAAGCAAGTTGACAAAGAATAACTTCTTGATAGAAAAGTAATATCATGTAAAATCTACTATTCGCTTGAGGTACAAGGCAAAGGTTTTCTGCATCACTTTTGTACCTTGGAAGGGGTCATGTTGTTCAGATCCAGATGTGGATGTAAAATGTACTTTGTCCGGTGATGAGACAAATTACATACACAGCAGCTAGGAAGGGTTGTGTTCATAATATCGTTGGAAATCAGAGAGTTTAAGGTTGGTTCTGCATCAATAAAAATACCACTTCTGTTTCAAACAGAGTAGGAAGCAATTTGAAAAGCATCTAAGAGTCTTAAAAATTAGAAGCTTTCTGAAGCAGTTGATCAGACATTGGACAGGTTCACAATAATCAGATAAACAAAAGCACTACTTTCAGATGGTACAGACGATATCAATTTACGGGTTGGGCAAAACTGAAACATTTTGTAAGAGTACAGTGTCACCTGCATTATACTTTGAACTAGCTTTAGGGTCCTGTCAACACTTAACATAAATACTTTGCAAAATGAGCATTTTTCTCTGCATATACATATCTTACTCACATTCAGAGAGAAAACTGAGATTGTAAAAATCAAATGGCATTTAGGCTTACTTAATGTTGTACAGGGGTGTTCTTTTGGCTGTACATCCGGGCAATACAAGTTTTTGTCCATTTTCCAGAAACTTGCTTACTCCTGATTCTGAACATTGATTATGTCCTGAAATGGTTAACGCAAAATATTTCTCCAAAAAAGCAAGCTTACAGCAGTTTTGGAAAAATCAAAAGCTATGCTGTGGCTACGCTCAGAATGTTGCTTTTGTGATGTTTATTTCAGATTTCTTGTTGTAATTACTAAATGATTTTTGATTGTTTAGGAACCTCAACAGAAAAAAAACAAGTTTGAGAGTTTTGTTTTTTGATATGGGCTTTCAAATTTTCAGGTGGTTTATCTCAAACCTAGTAAAAGTTTTAAAGCTAAGCGATTTTGGTTTCTTCATTTTTTTTATCTAAATGCCAAATATAAATGTATTTAAGAGCCAAAAAACCTAAAAATGTTAAATGTTTGAACAAATAAAGGTTTAATTAATCACTATCGGCTTGCACGTTATTTTTTTAAGCATATACTGTAAATCTTTTTTTTACATTTTCCTATCTGAAAAAAAACTGCTTATTGAATAACATCCTAAAAACCGGATGTGCAGCGCTATATTGATGATGATTCCTGTCATGGCACTCTCGAGAAATATGTCAGTAAAAAGGGCTTTTTATTTAAAGTTTCTCGAGCATTGTTGCACGTTGTTTAAAGCCAAATTCAGCAATACTGTACTTCAAAATGTATTTATTTCCAAACTTAAACATGACAATGTAAACAAGATCTCTAAAATCAGTATTAATATTAAACAAGATGGCATTATAAAATTAGTCAATAGGTAAGAATTGTTTTCATTTTTTCTTTCCCTGACAAGCACTAAAATTAGTTCCGTGTCAGGCTGCATGATGGACCACTGTATCTGCTGTACTCTCCTCCTCATTCTCTGTCCTGTCTATAGGTCATCTGTAAACCGAGTGTAACATTCATCCATCCATCCATCTACCCATTATCTGTACCTGTCCATCCTATGAAGGGGGGCTGGGGCCTATCTCCAGCAGTCCCGGGGCGAGAGGCGGGGTACACCCTGGACAGGTTGCCAGTCCATCCCAGAGTGTAACATTCAATTCAGTTTATTTATAGAGAGCAGATTCACAACAGATGTTATCTCACGGCACTTCACAAGAAAGTAATTTCAATACAAACATTCCAATCAGTTAAAAGTTTTAGCTAGTTTTAAGGAGTCCCAGCAGATTCCATCGAGGTCAACATCAGATTTCTTTTATCACAATAGATGTTATCAAAAGGTAATCATAAAAGGGAATTGACCTTTGCAACATGATTAGTGCTTAAGTGTCATTTATTGGCAGAAATTGGCTCAATTATATAGTTTTAATTAAGAAATATAACTGATGCTACTCAAAGTTAAATGTATAAAACTTCTCCTATCTGGATATTTGGATTTTATGTGTGCATGCAAATAATTGTGTAAATGATAAACAAAGAACACCAACATAATGAAAAAGCAAAGACACAGGACAGGTCATCCAGTGGAACGGTGGAACTTTTAACAAGCAAACACATTTTAAAATAGGGAAGAAAATGAGCAACAGATCCAGAAAACGTATGTCTCTGGCAGGTCTTAAAATATTCTATGAATGATGAGTTTATCAAAAGTTTATCAAATAAAAAAAGGTTTAAATAACTTTTTTGTATTTGAAAATCTAAATAAAATCTAAATGTTATGTAAACACAGCAGCATCTCCTTCTTTGTGGTTATACGGAAATTCAGGACCTTTTTTACTGGGTGTACAGCGTATCATGTAGTCTACACCACTGGATTTAATGTAAATGTGTATAATAGAAAAGGACAAGGCTAACAATTTAGCTGACAGTATAGCTAGCTTAAATTTCGAAGTATGACGTACAGTCATGAATGATCTGCCTAATATTCATGTAATTTCGAAGACATACAGGATTTAAATTACTAGTTTGTTTACATGTTTCATGTGTTGGCCTGGAGTCTTGCCCCTCACTGCCAGTCACCACAACTGAACAATTGTCCCTCTTATTTTTGTCCCAAAAAAAATCGTATGATTTCCATTTTTGGTCGGGACTGCTCAAAATAATACCAGAGTTTAGATTAAACACCGGACCAGTGTAGCCAACTCCTCAGCATGAGCAGTAGCTATTGGCTGTCCCAGAGGTTGCTGGAAGTCACCAAATGACTCCATCGCCTCACTTGCATGTAATTGTAATGGAGATGGGAACAATTTTTAATGGTACAATATGTTAGAATAACATCTTGTGGTCAAATTTGAGTACTGCATTCCATGAGTCCTTTCTCAGCCACTCACCCCCTCCCCTTTGTGAGTAGTTCGGGTTGCCAGTTACGGATTAGCTCCAGAAGATTCAAGATGACAAGCAAAGACTAGTCATACACAGTAAGTTGATCGAGATGTTGGTAATATCGAGATGTTGGTAACTGAAAAAAGTAGCTTGAGATGTTTTTATAGTCGATATTTTTATACCCAACTATTTTGTTTCTTCTAAATTTACTGCTAGCATTGTTAGCTCAACATGAGCCTCTAGCCCATTCAGTGTTGAATTACAAATGCTGGCGCAGTGTTTGTGTTGAAGACCTGACAAATTTGCCGGCTCACATGTGATTGGCTCTGAAACCAGGAAGTATGGAGGCGGGACAGATTGTACAGAATGACTACATTCCTATGCGAACTTTTTAAAATGATAAGGACTTTCAATCACCCATCCGGCTTAGAAAGAAATCTGTTTCAATGTAACCTTCCTTCCAAGATGAATGTGACAGACTGTTGTGTTCTTATTTCACTGTAAAATTCTTACATATTGCACCTTTAAAATAATATTTGTTGCAGAATCGTATTTTTTAACCATTGTTGGCAGTGTGGTGGAATGTTTTGCCTTTTGAGTAGGCCTATGTTTTTTGAGTTGTCATGTGTTTTTGTATATAACTTTGGCATAAAAATCATCCTTACAATACAGGCAGTAGCCCCATGTAACATCTCCAATACATGGTTTCAACCAGCCATTTAATTCAGCGTTTCGTTCCTACGTCTTTCTGTATTTCTGAGAGTCCAGCTTAGACTGAGACATGATGTTTGTCTGTCACAGAGAGGCGCATCTTTACCCATGATGGACACTATAGCATTTGACTTTAAATGTTGGAGAACTTTACTTTCCCATCCCATCCATGACATGTGTAGCTTTTGCTCAAAGTGACTTTTAAGAAAAAGAAATGTGTTGCCAAAAATCTAACTGTTACTGACTATAAATCTAACTATTCATGGAGTTTGTGTGATGTTACATTGTGTGTCTCCAGAATAACATTTTAAGAGCTACATAACTGTAGAAAAGTTTTACCCTCATGAATAAAACAGAATGATTGTGTAGAAAAGTGAATAACTAACTTACTAATATAGAGAAGGCTATCATGTTAGAACTGATGATATAATGTAACCTTTAATTAAAAGCCAACTCTTCTCTTCTCAATGTTAAGTAAACTGAAATACACCAAAGATTGGGGAAAAAATTATACAACATGTTTAGGCCCAGAAATGTTGCAGCCTTTGTTAACTCTCATTGTCCTGGATTTTTCATAAATGATCATGGTGGAAATCTGAGATGATCCCATGGAAATGTATCTTCCTCATCACCTTTATTACTGGATAAGATAACCATCCTTAGTTAGCAGCCCGCCCTCCATGCCTTGTCCCACCTACATCAACCAACCATGACCCCCCCATAGGGGTCATACAATGACTGTCATGCATATCATTATTGGTAGGGGCCCTCCTTCCCCTTTGGGGGTCTGCTCATTGACCTCCTGACAAAAGGATGAAAGTGTCCTGTTCGGGGAAGGGGGCTGGCTGGACTGAGGTTGGGGTGAAGAGCCCTGCGTTCTCGTCCGGGTAGGGATAAGGCTCAGCAGGGCTTTCTTCATGCTAATAGGCACAACCCCTGAACCCCACACAAAGAGCATCACTTCAGGAGCCATGGGCACTCAGAGTGGGAAAGCATAGAGGAGCCAATAGGAGCAAGCTGGGGGCTGTAGGTGCTTTAGAAAGCGGAAAACCAGTGACTTTTTAGAGAACTGAAACGAGAGAAAAAAAATTCCAGGACAGAAAAGAATAATAATAATTTGTTTTTGTTGTTTTGGGGGAAAAGTTCAAAGAGTTTCTCCTATAGTTCAAGGGTCTTTTCTGTTTTTGTCCTTTATTCTTCCTGCTTGTAAATGGGTGGAGGTGGAGAGGTTTTTGTGCCTAATAAATACTTGCTTAATTAATTACTCCCTTCCTATTTGTATTTTACTGCAAAACATCTTTCAGCTTGACACGATTCAAAATGGCAATTCAATTTTATTTGTACATATTTGGTATATTGATATTTTTATTTATGTTGGTTCAAGGCTGAAAAACTGTATGATTATCTTTAGACGTCATCTCCTCCCTGTGGGCTGTGCATGGAACACCTCACCAGGGAGACATCAAGGAGGCATCCTAATCAGATGCCCGAGCCACCTCAACTGACTCGTCTCGATGTGGAGGAGCAGCGGCTCTACTGCAAGCCTCTCCCAGATGACTATAGCTGTAGATAAACCAAAGCAGGTTTATCTTAGCTTAAAATACATTATTTTAGCACTTTTGAAGCTGTTACAGTTGTCAGTAAATTTGAATGATTTCGCAAACATGTAGCACTGTAATATTAAATCTGTTGCTTTAAAAGGTAGCTGATTTATTTGTTTTGTGGTTTGTTTGTTTTTAATGGACACTGCTATATTACAATTACTGGTTTTTCATTTTTGCAGTATCATGAAAAATTATTTTGAGAAGCCTAGATTGTGCAGTTACTTATCCAGGATTGGCTACTATTTCTTGGTTCCACCCTGCAGTGACTGCTGCTGACCTGGGTGGTTCAAAAACACCTATTTAAAATAAAAACATTCAAACCATAAAGTTTTTGCTTTTACGTTTGTATAGATACATTAACAAAAGTTTATTTAACTATCCCGCATTGTCAGGTTAATGTATAACTAACCTCACAATTTGTTTGCAAAAAAAGTTGGTTTTAGGCCTCAAATTGTCATTTTATACTAAACAACAACTTGGAAATTCAGTATAGCAAAGGTCCTTTAGGTAGCGGTAATAAGATAATTGGTATATAGGGGCTTGGTATGAAATAGTAAGCCTAACTTGTTTCCTTGTCTCACTTTTGTTGATCAGAATAGAGTGGCGGTGGGGTCCTGTTAAAAGCTGATGCTTGTCTGTATGTAGATGAAATACAAGAAAAACCTTTTTTGCAAGAGGCTATCAAGCTCTTCCTGAGATGCCTTCCTGCCATCTGGGTGAGATCTGTATAAATACCTGGATGCCATTGTTACAGCTCTGAGCTGTCACGGAGTCCTGTTCACAGGGCAACTCTGAACATGACTCCGTTATGACCAAGGGTTAAGCTGTCACTCTCTGGTTCCACAGCGTCATCTTTCTCTAAACATACATGGTCACAAGTTGCTGCCTTGATTGATAAACCTCAGCCTTAAGAGGGGTTTAGACAAAATGTGTTTTTTAGTGGTAAGAAATGAAAATATTGTAGCACATACATACATAGGAAATGAATTGGCAATTATTATTATTATTATTATTGTTATTGTTATTATTATTATTACTATATACACTTGAAAGTTGATATTTCTGAGTTGAAATAAATCAAATAAAATACCACCTGAAGTCAGAATTTTGACTTAGAAAATTTGGAGATTCCCGAGTTCAGATTCAGTTGATCTGCAGCACATAAAAAACAGACTGAAATAGACAAGTTAGTTGCACATTTTGGGTTTGCAACCCCCCCCCCCCCCCAAAAAAAAGGGTCAACAGCTGTGAAATCATTCCAATATCTGGGTCCTCACTTCAGAGGAAAATTCAATGCATCTATATCTATATCTGTCTAAACACAAAATGCATAAGAAGATTCCTTGCACTAACCCTAACCCCTAACCCTGATCAATGTTGAAATATTATAGCTGAAATTTTTATCTGCAAGAAACAGCCTTGGTATTGATAGATACTACTAGTAACTTTAGCACAAGTGGGCTATAACTGACACAGAGACGTTTTTAGTGATTCTTATAATGATGTAAATGCATCGAGCAAATCAATGGATGGATGTGCCATGAGTTTCTCCAGCTGAACAGAAACAAGACAGATGTAATTACTTTTGGACCTAAAGAGAAATGATCAAGAGTCAGCACACAGCTTCAGTTAATACTGTACATCTAGAAAATACCTATCAGACCCAAAATTTAGGTGGAGTGATGGACTCAGACCTGAACATCCAGGGTCCCATAAAGGCAATAACAAAGTCAGCCTTCTATCACCTGAAGAACATTTCTAGGATTAAATGACTGATGTTGCAACAGGACCTCGAAAAACTCATCCATGCATTTATCTTTAGTCGGATTGATTACTGCAACGCCATCCTCACAGTACTGCCTAAAAAGTCAATTAGACAGCTGCAGCTGATTCAGATCGTTGCTGCCCGTGTCCTCACTAGAACTAGGAAAGTTGAGAACTTCACCCCAGTCCTTAAGTCCTTCCACTGGCTATCTATAGCTCAGAAAATAGACTTCAAAATACTTTTACTAGTTTATAAATCATTGAATGGCTTAGCACCAAAGTATGTTGAAGATCTGCTGTTACTATACCCACCCCCCAGACCACTCAGGTCATCGGATTCCAGTCTCAACATTCCTAGAATTAGAACCAAACATGGAGAAGCACCTTTCAGTTTCTGTGTTCCTCTAATGTGGAACAAACTTCCAGACAACTGCAAAGCTGTTGAAACACAGTTCTTTTGAATCACAACTAAAAACGCAACTGTTTGGAGCTGCCCTTGAGTAATGTTCACATGCATCATATGCTTTGTGTGTGCTTCTTGCTTTATTGCTGTTTTTACTTTATATGCTTTGTCTGTGTTTTACTGCTACTTTTATTTTACCCCCTAATCATTGTTGGGACACACACAGCCATTGGGTGGTGCTAACCCACATTCTAGCTCCAACAGGAGAAGAAGAGGACCTGGGGTCTCATTTATAAAAGTTTGCGTAGAATCATTACTAAAACCGTACTTAAGCTCCGCAACTTTTTTTTACTTACGCTTAGTAAGTTTCCGATTTATTAAACTCGGAGTACGCACAGCTGCACGCACTTTCCATTTTATAAATCACACTCTCTCTAGAAATCTGCGCAGGTGTTTTTGGATCATATCCCGCCTCCTACACACCCACTTTCTCCCATAAACGGTCCATGCAAAGTATCTAGTGAATATTCTGCATAGACTTAAGCCAGCTAATATGGGGCGTTTCACAGGTAACCATGGCAACCGAGAGGCGGAGAAAGTAATTTCACAGAGACAGCTGCAGGCTCCTAGAGGCACGGTAAACCGTTTTATTTCAATCAATCACTCAATCAGCGCTTTACTCAGCCAAAGGCAGCCAAAGTACTTCACATTAAAAGACAAAAATACAGTTGCAAAAAGAAAATGTGTGACAAGAAGAGAGTAAAAAGATAAAAAAAATGTAATAATAAAAGCAGCACAAGCAATAAAAAAGATAAGAACAATAAAGTTTCCATTAGGCCTATATGATTACTTCTTGTAGCAACACTAAGACTGGGATTTATTAAACCAAATAAAACTAGATATTTAAAGCCTGACAGAAAAGGTGCATTTTAAGTCTACTTTTAAAAAGTATCATCCTTGCAAAATATTGATTTGGGGTCACAAACAAACGGAAGAGCTGCATGTGACGCAGCGTTGATGCAGCAGCGTTCCTGATATAAATAAGAAGAGCGGGGGATGGGGTGCACGGTTCCAGGGGGTCAGTAGATCCAACACCAGGTCCAGTTCAGCACATAGATCTAATAAGACTGCTTTAAGGAATCTACACCGGGTCCCCCATCCAGATGCTTCCAGTGGCGTGATCTACAATGAGCGCCAGCATCCATTGTGCATCATTATGCAGGGGATGCTGCAGTATTCCTTCTTCACACAATTAATTCACCAATAAGTGCAATTTCTATATAATCTGAATAGATAAATACATCTGAACATACTGTGATATTTTTCTTATGTGCAACATATTTTCATTCAGATTCAAATTTTTATTCTCAGTTCAGAGATGGGATGGGGGGGCGTGACTGCTGGTTGTGTGTCTGTGTGCGCAAAGCTCTACAAGTTTGAAATTGTGGCTTTCATTTTCATTTTTGCCATCACTCCTGCTGCGCTGTCAGTGTCCTCTGTGTCCACAAAGTGCGTAAGCAAGATCCTTAGTGTGCTTGAAGTTGCGCACATTATTCCGTCACGTTTTTTTCTATAAATCCCAAACTTTGCGTAGAAAGTAGCTTACGTAGTTTTCCGACCCCGTTTTGTGCGTAAGCAAGCTTTATAAATGAGACCCTAGAGCTTTTATAAGGGCTCGGGTCACTGGACGATGCTCTCTTTCGCTTGGACTTTCGGCTAGACAGTGCCAGGAGAGACCCCAGGAAATCCTTCCTTCACTGGCGAGGGAAAGGACGCGAGTTTCTGGGAGAAACTCACTCCAAGGACGACAAAGACTGTTGATCGATCAGGTGACTCGCAAACCACAGATGAGATAAACCCCACTGTTCTGCCCTGAGCCCTGCAGAAGCTTTCTTAATTACAGACGCTGCCGTGAGGAGGAGACCGTTAACAAGCTACTGCATGCCGCAGAGCCGCGTCCAGACTGAAGCCTATGTGGGTTGAATGTTTTGCTGGAAAGGTGCAGAAAAAGGTACTGTCAGTGAAGGAAGGTGGAGCTGATCGCTGTTTAGCCAAGGGGGAGAGGACGACCCGACGTCCCAGCTAAAAGCTACCTGCACCCCAACAGCCATAAGGCCTCCCACTGCTAACCGACCGTAGCTATTGTTAGCCTGCCTGGCTAACGTTGTTTAGCTTCCCCCATCATCCACGGAGCAACCTGGAGAACTTTAACCGTTCAATAAGGTCTGTCTGGGCAGAGGCGAGATTAGTTTTGAATATTTAGGGGTTGTTTGTTTCACTGTGATTTTTTACCTTGTGTAAGTTTTCATTTATTGTTTGGGTACAAACAGGCCGGTCAGCCTGGAGGTTTAAACAGTGATTTTCAAGGTTTCCAATGGAAAGTCGTTTTATGTCCTGCAATCTGAGTTACTCAATCCGACAGTTTTCCTTTGTTTGGTGTTTAGTAAATGAACCAGAGCGGCTTTAAGCAGCTCCACGTGAGTTAACTGTAGGCTACATGCTCTAGCTAACCACGTGGGCCCGCCTTTGACTGCTCAGCTTCATGAGCAATAAAGACTGCCATTAATGATATTCAAAATAGGGATCAACTTTTAAACAGATAGTTTAAACACTAAAACTAATCTTTTAAGTCATTATTGAAACCGCCTTCTTGGTAAGTCTAAATACTAAATTAGATCAACATAATTGGTGCCCCCATGTGAGGCCGTTAACGTCAACATAAAGTCTAAATATTAAATTAGATCAATCGCTGCAGTGACCGATCCATTAAAAAAAGAATAAATTCTCTAAAGGTTATTGATTTCTAATTCAGCAAATGGTTTAATTAAACATTACTTCTTCCAAGGAATGTTTCCCTTCACTGTAGCTTTGCATTGTGAATAGGTAATTTGAAAACAAACCAGAAGGTGCTGATTAGTCTTAAACTAACCACAATTAGTTTAAAACAATTTTAGCTTAATTCCCAAAACTCTTCAAAACAAGCCTTGGTCTTTAAGCAAACATATTTATTCTGAACTGTGACATCATTATCAATTTATTGGTTTTTGTTTGTACGTTTTTGCATATTTATCACTTTTACTGTTTACTTGTGGGTGTTAGTTTAATTATTATTCTTTTCTTGGTGGTTTAGCTGTGTGTTACTAGCTTAGTCAGTTTGTTGATTAAAGCATTTTAACTGAAAGTTGAATTCTTTTTGTAATAAACTCTTGTATTTTGGAAAACTGTTGATGTTATTTCACCTACATGTGTAGTAACTTGCTGTTCAAAGAATGCCAAGAACTTATTCCTTCATCTATTGTTTAATTATCTCAGCCTTATCAGGCAGGTAATCCTAAACATAAACTGAGACTGAACAATTTGGCAATTGATATTCCTGGAATCCAGGTGGTGCCCCAAACTTGGTCATTTTTACATAAGATTATTAATCTTATTAATAATTGCCCTAAGCAATTATTCATAATTATTCACAGCCAAATACTACCTATCTGTGGCACAACATCGTGTAAAGCACCTTGAACTACCCTGTTGTTGAAAGTGTGCTGTACAAATAAAATTGCCTTGCCTTGCCTTGAGATAAGCTGTATTTCTTTTTAATGATAACGAAAAAAGTAGTTTTAGTTTTAGACCCCAAATATTGTATAGTCTTGATAGGCATTTAGATAAAATTTCACATTTAGGCTACAGTACCTATTGAGAAACCAAACACACACGCACACACACACCCCCACACACACACACACACACACACGCGCACACACACACATACACGAACATGGCCTGGAAGAGTGTTGTGTCAAGTACCTCCCATCATGCTTTGTTCCTGCGTAGTGAAGTGAGTGAAGCGAATGGCAATTCTTTATTCTCACCCTCCCCATCCCACCCTAACTTTCATCCCATCCTGCCTCCCTTCATTCTAACCCCATCCTGCCTCTCCCCACAGCAGAGCTCTGTTAATCCATATTGAAGAAAGCCCACTACCTCCACCATAAAGGTTTCGTTTCCAGTTTCCTTCAGTCCACCATAACATTCTTTAATGTTGCATTTTTTCTGTTCTGTCAGTTTTCAATCGTGTACACTCCCACCATTCACCTCCTTTGTGCCTTATTTTCTCCATATTTCTTTTTCAAGTCAGATTGGGTCTGATCCTCTTCTCTCACCACATTAGAATCAGGGAGCAACTTGAGGCTTAGCGCTGACGTCCCCACTCCCTCTCTTCATTGCTGTCCACTGTACCAATCAATCAATCTCCACTTCTTACATTCCAGCTCTCCTCTTTAGCATCCTATCTTACAACAGAAACAAAGCAGGCTTACTTTATCCTTTGCTGCAACGGACCCACCTACCCTACAGCTTCCGACCGGGTCTGGCGGTTAATCTTCCTGAGGCGTTCAGTGACTAACCAACCCCCTCCCTCCCAGCGACAAAGAGAGGGCTTCCTAATTCTCTCTTTCTCTCGTTTGCCACCCCCTCTCTTTCCCCACCTACATTCACCATCCATAGTGCCACAGAACCAACGGAAAGGCTTTGAAGAGAGGAACACCCCCCTCCCGGTTTCTGTTTTCCATCCCTCTGGTACCCCCATACCCCCTTAAAAAAACTGCTCCACCAAAGCAGTCAGGGTGGCCCTTCCTTCGTTGCTCCTTTGTAACGTCCTGTGCAGCCCACTTTACATATCCCAGAACTTTAGTCTCAGCCCTAATCAAGCCCGTGAAAGAAGGATCTACTCAAGAATGTTGTCTTCAGTTCTTAGTGGGTGATTGGTGATGTGCTTGGTTTTGCAGCCTGCATCAATGGTGCCACTCCATGACAATTTGGCAGGCGAGATAGCCATTTTTAACCGGACATTAATTTATTGCACTACACCGTTTTTGGCATGACTTGTGTTAAAGGAATGAGTGGGGTGTTGTGTAGGTTTTGTTCCACTGTTTGTTAGGCTGTGTGGCTAACATTAATAGCTTGTAGCTTTAGTTCCTCTTTAAAGATTTTTCATGTGCCTGTAGGTGAAATTCCTGCATTTTGTATATGAGCTAAACACAATGAAAGAAAATGATATGTAGCCAGCTTCATTAACAGCACCATCATAAAAACCTCCTCAATCCAGGGTTTTTCTAACAGAGAAGTTCATAACAAAAACTTTAACCTGAGTGGTTTAAAAATGAGATTATACTATGATTATGATTATATTAGATTATAATATGATATACTATGCTTCTATTATCTGGTGTTTTATATGCATTCTAAGAAAAACAATGGATTTCCACTCAACATTTTGTTACCCAGCCTTAGACATCACAGACATTATTATAGGCTACTGTGGACCCTTTTGTGGATAGGAAGGCTTTGACAGAGAAAAATAAAACCCTTTTCAAACATAGCTGACTATAGATGTGGGCTGCCATAACCAACATCTCCACAGTCATGCTTTTTACGAGAATCAGCTTAGAGAATGGGTGAGGCTCAGACAACAGGTGCCATTTAAGAGGACTACCAGCATGGTAGGCCTGGGAGAGTGCCAAAGACATACAGTATGCTTCCCCACAATGGTGCATTCATACTAATCCATCCATACTAATCCATCAAATTTAAATCTAGTCTTAAATATGTACTATCTTCTGATTCTTTATATTTTCCACAATCTTTTATCTGCTAGCCAGTCCTCTTCATATCTTTAGTGTTTCACATTTTATTTGATGTTAGCGGCAAGATTTTAAACTTCTGCGATTTACTTCATTCCAAAGCCAATTTCCAGTTAAAGTAAGAGGTGGGAAGGAAGCAAAATTACTTTGTCTGTGGGTGGATACCTGTGTGAATGGCATGTACACTGCTGGAAAAATGATCCCACTTCAAACAGCAGTATGAATCAGAGAGGTATCGCTAACACCACCCACTCAAAAGCAATAAAACAAGTGTAAGGCGGTGTTTTGTGTGTGAACATGTGTGTGTGTCCACAAGAAGTGAAAGCAAAGTGGCAAGTGAGACATTAACCATTAACAGGACATGGTTTAACTGTCTTTGTTCCCTGTTTTGTGAAAGAATAGGCTTTGTATCAAATTAAAAATTTAACTTGACTAGATTCCATTTCAGATTTGTGGCATAGCTTTAACTCTTTAAGTTATGTAATCAGTAATCAACTTATGTACTGAGGAGGTATGTAAAAAGGATTTTCTTTAGTTTGGGGTGCACGTGCTTAGAAAAATGGGGCCCCAAGTCAAATAACACAAAAAACCCAGGCAGGATATGAAGTCAGGACTTTGTAAATACCACCATTGTGAGTAATATAGGCCTAAGGCTTTCTCTGAATACGCAAAAGGAGGTATATGAATCTTCTTCAGAGAATAGTCTTTGACATATGATCCTACTAAAGACAAATTGGGATTGCAAGACCTAAATCAACATTTCTATAATGTTTGGAATGGGCAGTGTTGTGATGGGATAAAACGTCCAGCTCAAATCTCAGATATTGAAGTTTTTTCTACATGGAAAACCACATGCTCTCCTCATGCTTGCATCTTTTTTTATTTTCCTGAGTGCTGTGGTTTCTTCTACATTCCAAAAAGAAATGCAAGCTGGGATAATTGGTAGTTCCAAATTAACTAGAAGACTGTCACTTGGTAAGTTGTTTGTCCACATGTGTTTTTGTGATTTCAAAGTCCTTCATGATTGCATCTCAAATAAATTTCCACTACCTACAACAATGAAAAAGAAATAAATATGAAAGATCAACAAATAAATAAATTACTACAATTCACAATGCCTAATTTCATTTCTTTCTTACCACATCTCATTACTAGAGCTGCCACAAAGCTTTGTTCGAAGTTTACCCTATTTGCTGTGGCTTGCAAAAGTATTCACACTCCATGAACTTCCGACATATTGTCACATTGCAATTTACAAACGTAAATGTATTGTTTTGTGATTATTTGTGATGGACAATTAAAAAGCTTTGGAAGCTAAGAAGAAATGTTTTTCAATTTTAGTTTGCAATAATAATCTTAAAACAATCGTGGCCCAGTCAATCGTTAATAAAACCAACTTTCACTGTAATTACAGGTGTGGGTCTTTTGATGTATGCTTTCCCCAGCTTTTCAATTAAAGATAATAAAACCTTTTCCCATTCTTCTTTACAAAATAGTCTCTCATCAGTGAGATTGGATGGGGAGCATCTGTGAGCACCAATTGTCAAGTCTTCTATTTGGTCAGGTTTTAGTCAGCGCAGCAGGAGGAGGTTAAATCATAAAGCAGTGCGAGAGAAGGTGATGAAACAGGGACAGAACACTGTTATCTAAAACTGATCTGCAAACTCAAATAAGGCGGTTTGAGTAACATAAAAGCTACAGCAAGCAGTCTGCTATTCTGTGAAAATCTGTTATTTTTTGCTGTGGATCCAAAGCAGAGAAAAGTAGCCTGTGCAGTAGGAAAAGCAAGTGCCCAGGGGGAGTCATGATGAACAAAGTTTTTGACAAATAACCGATTGGGACCACATTGTCAAAGTTCACGCAATTTCTCCTGCATCACAGACCTGCACCACCTCCCTCTCCGCCCACCGCCTTGCACCCAGCAGAAGGGGCAGACACAGCAGCTCTGTCCTCAGCTTAGAGCAGTGTCCTACACGGGTCTAATTTGACCAATTCAATTCAGTTTATTTATATTATATTTAGATTCACAATAGATGTCATCTCAAGGCACTTTACAAAAAAAGTCATTTCAATTCAATCATACAAACATTCCAATTAGTTTAAAGTTTTAGTTAGTTTCCTATTTAAGGAATCCCAGCAGATTGCATCGAGTCATTGACTGTAGGTCAACCTGTCATGTTGGGTAAGTGACTCTAACTCAGGCAACAACCCCAGGCAGCTATAATAGTCTTTTCACACCGTTTATTGTTCAACAGGTTGAGAACTGGGTCACAGGCTCGGTCTGGCCTGAACTCGGACGACGGGCGTACTGGAGGCCGGAAGGAAGGTCTTGAAGGGGTAAGTAGGAGTCTATGTCTGGAGGTTGGCTAGGAGCGGGTGGCGACGGCAATGGAGTTTAGGTGCAGGTTCTTACATGGTCTGTAGGTGGTGGATCTGGTCCTAGTTCCTGCTCCTTGCAGGGGGGTCCGGGATGAGGAGCAGGAGGGTAGACTGGCAGGCGGTTGTGAAGGACGGCTCAGGTGGGTTCTGTGTCTTTGTGTTCCAGACGGAGCGGAGGAAGCTTACCAGGAGGAGATTCGGAGGAGCTTGTCCAGAGGTGAAAGTGGTTTGGATCCTGGAAGTTGTTTGCTTCGAACCAAACGTGTAAACATCCCGGTGGAGATGGCAGGAAGAGCTGGCGACGGATTCCAGGAAGGGCTCAGGAGGAGATCACACTTAACAGCGAGGACCTCTGGTGTCAGCCTCCAGGAGCCGCTCCCCTTTTAAACCAGATCCAGAGATGAGGCTGATGAGAAACACCTGGAACAGTGCCCACCAATCACACCCTGAGGAGAGAGGTAAGCAGAACAAACACCCAGCAACACACTCCCAACACAACCTGCACCGCCCATACACTTTAATTTAAAAATTATTTTTTTTCAGCAGAGCTTGCCATCATAATCGATGTTTACCCGTCAATTTTTTAAACGATAACAACACATTCAATAGTATTTACTTTTCATTCATTTTAATTTATATTAAATCCAAACAAGGTGAACAAACAATCCGCATTGTGCCATTACACATCAAGCAGATGAATACATGTATTAAATATAAACATTTCACCTGCTGTTGTACCAATTGGTAGAATCATTAGACAGCATGGAAAACATTTTCACAGGTATGCCGATGATACACAACTATATTTATCCATAAATCCTGATGAACCCAGTCAGTTAGGTAGATTACAGGCATGTCTGGAAGACATAAAAACATGGATGAATCTAAACTTTTTGCTTTTAAATTCTGACAAGACAGAAGTTGCTGTCTTTGGACCAGAAGTTCTAAAACAGAAACTGATTAGTCAATCACTTCATCTGGATGGCATTAAATTGGCCCCCAGTAATAATGTAAAGAACCTCTGCGTTATTTTTGACCAAGACTTGACATTTAAATCCCATATTAAACAGGTTTCTAGGATTTCCTTCTTTCACCTCCGGAATATTGCTAAAATTAGAAACATCCTGTCCAGGAGTGATGCTGAGAAACTAGTCCATGCATTTGTTACCTCAAGGCTGGACTACTGTAATTCTTTACTATCAGGTAGTCCACAAAATGCCATTAAAAGCCTTCAGTTGATCCAAAATGCGGCAGCAAGAGTTCTGATGAACATTAAAAAGAGAGATCACATTTCTCCTGTTTTAGCTTCCCTTCATTGGCTCCCTGTTAAATCCAGAATATAATTTAAGATCCTTCTTCTTACATACAAAGCCCTTAATAATCACGCTCCATCATACATCAGAGATCTAATTGTTTCACATGTTCACAACAGAGCGCTCCGCTCTCAGACTGCAGATTTACTTGTAGTTCCTAGGATTTCTAAAAGTAGAACGGGAGGCAGATCTTTTAGTTATCTGGTTATCTGATTTGTGATCAGTCAAAATGACAGATGGCCTTCAGATTTTTGGAAAATAGATGGTAAATAACGCGACCCCTATATTACAATTAATTATTTCCCTTGTATTTCTTTGGAGTGTTGCACAGCTGACATTTATCTGATGTGGGGATTGATGAGATTTATTGTGATAGATGTGCAGAAAAAAATAAATCATCCACAGTCCTTGGCTTCAACTGTGTTCTCATTTCCTCAATTGCAAATCCAGCTGCAGAAAAGTCTCTCTCACTGGCAACACTGGATGCCGGTATAACGAAAACATTCCGCTATCAGCGCAAGGTTGGGAAATATTCTCACATGCTCTCTCCACCAGGAAAATATATCATCAAAATCCTCTTTAGGAGACTTAAAAAAATTAATTGTACATATATTTTCTTACCCACAACCCGTCTGCATTTAAAGAAACTTCTGTCCGGACTGTACCCGTAAAATGTAATTTATGTATTTTCCAAGCAGCATACAACTTTTACTCGGGTCACCCGCTTGTACCCACCCCGTTGCAAAACCCTGGCTCAGAATTCAGAGTTACTTTCCTGCTGTGAACATTAAAACTATCGCAAATAATCATTTAATTTGCTGCCATTCACTTCTTTGGCAGTACTTAACTTCTTTGAACAAATTAAACAACAGTATTAAAGTCTGTTAGTTTACAATTCAACTTAGTTTTAGGACGTTTGACAGAGAGATGATTTTTGCTTTTAACTTGCTCCTAATGAATCCCATTTCTTATCATACTAGTTGTTTAGTAGGCCTACTATATTCCACATCCCGGCCTAGTGCGCCTCCTCATTCTCCTCTCTACTCCGCACATTGCTCCATGTCCATTCACATTCTGCACTTGAAATGGGCTTGGTATTCACAACTCTTATCAATTCTTTAATTTCATCATGAATGTCTTTCCCCCCTTATTCCACGTTCTCTCTGTGGCCACGGATCCCTGAGTGGATACAGTCTATTTTGTCAAATTACCGCAAAGATTTCCCGCATCCCAGCAAACATTTAACTGAATGCAGCCTTTCAAATTAAAAAAGATCCGGATTCTGTTCCGACAGGATCTGGCTCAAATTAAAGCTGCTATACCAAATCAGTATTTTTTTCATGCTATTTAACAACGTTCTAACTTGGTATAGCTATATATATTTTGTGGAGATAAAAAACTAAATTGTATTTGTCTAAAAACCTCGGCCAATAACATGGTTCAGTCTATACCAATAATTAGACCATCTGATTGTCTGTCTCACCTGACAAGCACACTTTCACATTTACGTGGCTCTTCCACTCATTACGCGCTCCCACATTTTGCAACAGAGCAACACTGGTGTGAGAGGTTCTCCACTCACTAATGTCAGAGAAGGAGAAACAGCCGGCTGCTACCACTTCAACTTCAGAACAAACTACCAGAGTCCCAAAAAGAAAAATGCCATTTGAAGTCGCGTAAAACAAGACAGGTGACCAAACTGCGACTGGTATTTTGCACTCTCTCGTTTACTGTGTCAATGACAGTTCCCAAATCAGGGGGGAATGGCCTACAGATGACAGCCAACGAGAGGAGTGAGAGTTCTGTGACTGTGTTTATCTTTTAAGGTAGCTTGTTTTGCAGATTGGGTATAGCAGCTTTAACCCATGTCTGTAACCATCCACTAGGGTCCACTAGAGGTCTCTGCAGATGTCTGCATTGTATTTAAATTCATTTTCATAATTTTAGCCTCCACTAGGTTGCAAAACTCGAAGACGACTCCTGATTTTAACAGGGTCCACAGTACCCTACCAAGGTAATGCGCGTTAGGTAGCGAAACTCGAGCACGATCCTTGATTTTGAGTGTGAGGATTCCACCGTACACCACCGAGGCAGCGGGCTCGAGTTGGCAAAAAACAAGCACGACCCCGGTTTTTGCACACAAGGGGTCCACCGTACCCCACCGATGCAGCGCACGCTAGGTTGCGAAACTCGAGGATTAATCTTGATCTGCATGGGGGCCACTGTACCCTGCCATGCCAGGGTGGTAGCTAAACAGTTGAATCATACACAAATGTGATAAAGCTACATGAAGAACCGCACAAATTAAATACAAATAGGGAACCCCAACTGAAACTTAACAAGCCACACAGTGTAAAAGAGAAAAGACAAATACAAAAACGAGACTACAAAAAAAAATACAACTCCAGTTCTAGCCCTACCGGGGTTTGGGGCTTGCCTCATGGAGCCTAGAACGTCTGCAAGTGTGGCAGCATTGAGGAGCGCAGGATCCGCACATGTACACTTGACAGAGGAAGCACAGCGATCTGGTCTTGTGGTCCTTTTTCGTGGGCACAAGCTGCGCCACTTCTTCTTGTTCCGTCGTCGCAGTCCTCAGCCTCTGGTCGGGACTCGCCTCAGCCTTTGTGCCAGAGTCCAGCAGGATCCCGCTCCCTGCGCCGCCTCTACTCCTCATCCTCCGCAAGGTGGATTCTCGCCACGCATCCCTGACCTTCTGAGCGAAGAAAGGTATGCGGGGCATGCAGGCCCAGCTCTCCATTAGAGGAAAAAGGGCAATCCGTGGAATACACAGGTCTGTCCCTTGCGGAGATCCGCGAGAGCAATCTTGACAGCTCAGGTTTGTTTTTGCGCACAGTGCCAACCAGAGTCCTCTTCTTCTTTTTCTTTTTTTTTCTTCTTTTTCTTGTTCCTGGTACCCCTCCTCCTCCTCCTACACTGAGCTTGATGGAGGATCGGGAGCAAGTGGAGTCTGGGGACGAGGCAGAAGGCAGACAGGAGTTCAAAAACGAGTCAGAAGAGGAGTCCCAAAAGGAAGAGAAGGAGTTTGAGGAGAATGTGGAAGAAAGCCGAAGAACCTCGGCGAGTCTGTGCGAGGTGAAAAAGTTGTTGCAGGTCACATTGCATTCCCAGAGTTCTTGTGTCATGTCAAATACCACATGCGTAGCCAGATCTTTCTCAGGGCTCAGAGCTCCGAGTAGCCTGCCCGTGTAAATGCTCATCCTCCATGCGTAGCTAGACTTTGCTTCGCAAGCAACTCACCGCTTGATTCCGTACTTGCCTGATTTGGTGGGTATGTACTAAAATAACTGGCATTGTCCTGGAATGAGAAGAAAGAGGAGCAGAAGAAAAATAAAGAACAGGGGGCAGGAGGAGAGGAAAAAATGAAATTAACACAATAAAGAAAAATAGATATTTTAATAAAAGAACAAGAAAACTTTGCGACACACACATGCGCTCGTACACACCCACACACACACCTACACACACCTACACACACACACACACACACACACACACACACGCACACACACATACCCACACACGCACACACACACACACACCTATACACACACACACCTCTGAAGGGCACCAGACGCTCATCCACCGTCATCTCAGCTCCGGGCAAGTACATCAAAAAGCGTCGGCCACGTGTCCCACAGCTGCCTAATCGCCGTGGGCTTGTCCTGCGCATGCCTCTCCGCACGTGTGCTCCTGTCGTCGAACCTAGTCCCGAGAAGTGCGTTCGCTCTCCTGCTCTCCTTGTCCCACAGGTTCGCAGCCAACTTTGTGAGAGCGACACACGCCCACCAGGAGCAGCAGGCCCATGTATGCTCGCAGCTCCACCTTGTCTGTCGCTGCTGCTGCTGCTGTTTCTGCTGCCCCAGCCTTCATTCCTGCTGCTGTTGCTGCTCTGGTTTCTCCCGTCTGCGTTCTATTTACTAGTCTTCTCGATGACTTAGATGAGACCTTCTTCTGCTGCTTGACTCCCTTTTTGGTGGCCTTGAGCACAAAATGCTCTACCTCGGGAGATTAAAACACCCTGAACAAGGAGAGCACGTCTCTGCCCGTTCCGAGTTCCAGGGCGCGCCTCGTCGGTCCCGCAACACGAGATCCGCGAAGGCCATGCCATGGCCTTCTCTGCCGCTGCTTTGGCTGCAAACGTGTGCGATTCTCTCTCCGCATCCTCATCCTCCTCATGGTCGTAGTCCTCCTTGTCGACCTCTGCGGCAGCTGCGACAGCGGTTGATTCCGCTTCCATTGTTGCATCTCTCGTAGGGTACAGGGGTACAGATATCATTGTATTTTGCCGTTTTTGGAAAAGTAACCATTTTGTTGTAGTGCGATGTCTGTCATCATAAGCATATCTTTGTTTATATTTAGATGTAATGTGGGTGGAGTTCTAATAAAAAGGCCTCTCCCTGCTGTGTAGTAGTTGTGAGCATCGCGGGGTGCTGTGTGTGACACGTAACACGGAAGGAGAGAGCATGTGCACATATGTTCAGTAAACCTGTCTGGTTATTATAGTGGTTAAGGTTAACCTCACTAAAGGAATCCGGGGTGTGCAGAGATGTCTACTCCAGCTGAGTCGTTGGGAGCGACTGAGCAGAGCAGAAGAGATGCACCTGCGAGATTCAACACATTTGTATGTTTTTCCTCTCCGTCCCTGTTTTCTTCTTCTACTTGTACTTCTTGTACTTGTTGTTCTTGTTCTCGTTGTTGTGTTTTTTGTACTTTTTCTTCTTCTTTCACTTCTTTTCTCACTTCTCTATCCTTATTAGAGTGAACATCATTATCATTGTACCATTATGTTTTACCATCTTTAGATGAAAATTCCGGTGTAGTTTTTTCTCTTTCTCGTTTTTCATCAACATCTTCATCATTGCGATTCTGGTTCATGTCCTCCTCATGTATCCCTTCTTCCCCTCGTGCTTCTCCTATACCACCGTTGTAACTCTCTTCGTTGTCCTTATCCTCATTGCTCTGTGCTTCTTCAATATTCTCTTCTATCTCCATCTCCTCCTGCTCCTTTTCATCTGCATCTGCATCCTCATCCTCATCATCATCATCATCATCTTCTCACTGTTCTTCCAAGTTAGTGAAAGCCTCTTGGTCTGGGTACATACGGGCAGCAGCAGGAGGAGGAGAACAATGACTAGAAGAAGAAGGAGGAGAAGGAGAAGTGTGAGGATAAGAAATGGGAAGTTTGGGAGCCAGAGGAGGTGGAGGAGGAGGAGGAGGAAGAAAGAGAATGGGTGAACATCTGTTCTTAGGTCTTAGTGAGTACAAGATGCTACACATGGGTTTGAGGGAGAGAGCTCCTTGGTTCTTTTTCTTTGGTTCGTTCTTTTTTGTACTTTCATTCTCCTCAGAAGGATCAAACTTGGAGTAGCTGGTTTTGGGGGGGAAAAAATAGTAAAAGTAAAACACAAATCTCGGAAAATGAACGTGGGGTCAACAAGACCCCTTCCTTAGGCACACTGCAGGTAGGTATAAGTCAGAACATGAGCGAAAAGCATGACTAAAAACCTAACGAGCTGACCTCTCCTCAGTCGAGGAAAACGCCAGAAGTAAAGACAGAGAAAAAAAGATAGAAATGTAAGAGTAAAACGCAAATCTCTGAATGCGAACGTGGGGTCACCATGACCCCATTCAGGGACAGAACACAGAGAGGGAGGGGGGGTATTTAACGTGGCTAAAAGCACAAGGAGCTGGACTCTGCTCAGTCCAGAACATGAGCAAACATCAAAAATACAGAAAAACAAAGCAAGACACTGTTAGGCGAGCGGGAGGGATAAAACAGCATATGTGTAAAATACAGTTGTTTTGTTGAGATGAAAAAAGTATGAATAGGAGTGTGTTTTTTATGTTAGGTTTAAGTGGCTGAAGTACATGGACACAGAAAGGTATGTCAAGGCCTTTAAGGTCATTGTACTTAAGGCAGTTGATCCCTCAGCCAGGTTTCAAGTATTTTGGAGCACCAGTCAAGGTTTCCTTGTGCATTGCCCTATTTTTAGCTCTATCCATCTTTCCAGTGGACTCTAACCAGCTTACATTTCCCTCCTAAATGCAACCATGCCCACAACATGATGTTACTACTATGTTTCACTCTGGAGGTGGTAGTCAGGGTGAGTGCAGTGTTAGTTTTCTGTCAACATTTTGCATGTAGGCTGGAAAGTTTAATTTTGGTCTCATCTGACACGAACACCATTCTCCAAGTATTGTGTTCTACATGGCTAGTAGAACCATTGGCTTCTTATGACTATAAGGCAGTAATGACTTTCATCTTTCAACTCTTTTACAATAGCCAGATTTATTTTTTTACTTATTTTTTTACTAATTATTGATGTGGTTTTACAAAGTAGGACTGCCTTTTTCTATTTTAGGGGACACTGACCTACAGACCTAGTCGACTGACACATAAGCATCCTACAAATAGTTTGAAGGTCCTGTAATAAAATGACATGTTGTTTTTTTACACCCAAACAGAAATAATTTGGCAATGTAACAGCACAGAGTGTTTCAAAATATCATTCCACACCAGTACTCTTTGTCCTTCTACCCATGAGTACTCAAGTTGTTCACTACAAAATTGTTTACTGCTATTTAATCTTTTTTTTTAAATAAGCTCCAGATCTTCAGTTAGATGATTCCATGCAAGTAGATCATTGAGTCAGAATTAGAGAGAAACTGGTTTGATGCAGTAAACAAACCAATTAGATTGAATGTGTTTTAGTTTTGAGATACTTGTAACAAAACCGACTAGCTATAAAATGATGACAAGAAACAGGGAAGCAAAAATGCAATCCTATCTTTTTGCGGTGGCACATGGTAGAGGAATAAGCATAAGGAAGCAAGTAAGTGTTCAGCTCTTGAATGTGATGCACTAAAACAGAAAAAAATGAAATGACAAGGATTTAACTGTCTCAAACATAGTCCTAATGATGTTGTTATGGCTGCCTCACCTCATTTTTAACAGCATAACTGTTGCAGGACCCAAGGCTTGTTGACAAGGTTCACTTCTGTTGTCTACTTCATTAAATGAAGTTCAGCTGAAATTGCTGGGAAGCTGGTTCAGGTAAAAAAAGTATCAGAGCACACAATTTTGTCATATACTGTAAGAAATAGTCTACTAACTCATATGGATACCTAAGCCCATGTCCACACTTAAAGACATCAGCATATGCATACATTTTGCTTAATTAAACAGCTGCAATTGTTAAGTTTTCACGAGGAACACAACATATCAAAAGTTTGCCTTATTCCTTCTAGATCTATTTCAACAGAAAAAAGGGATCTGCTCAACATAATTACCTTGGCCAGATAGAGCTGATTGATGCATTTTGTTTGTTGTGTCAGGTCAGAAAGGCATTTAAGGCAAACAAAGTTTACATACTGTCTTTAATTATACCTGCTTGAGTTATAGTCTCTATAATTTGGGGCATATGCACCTGGGAACATGATTCCTCAAGAAGACAAGGCAGACATATTGTGAATTGAAAAAGGAATAGATGTATAGTTTTAGTAATTTTAGAAACAACTTTTTTGTTGGTCTTTTTTGTTGGCCTGTAAGAGTGACCTGATCAACGTTTTGTACAAATTGTGCTTAAAATCATACCTGCCAAAATGATGTTTCCTATCTGCTTGAGGAACCAACAATTTTAACAAGTTTTTGGTATTCTATTTAAAGTCTACTGCAAGATAAATGTTTTTTTATGACCCCAATAATGACCCCAGCAGGAGGTCATTTAGAATCATTTTGGTTTCAGCTTATCTAATTTGAACTAGAATCACAATCAGTCAATTGAAATAAAGTGTAATGCAAAGTTTTTAGAAAAATATTGTGTACATATTTTTAAATTATACATAAGGTTGGACCATTTTTTGATTACTTATCTTCATAATTAATGTATTTTAGAGAAAAATAAACAGATATGCAATCGTCTCAGTACATGTGTACCACATGGTTGGTTGCTAAAATGTCAACACAAAAAGGAGGTTGCAAATTGGTGAAGGAGTGAGCTGACCAAGAGCAAGAGTGGATATCTTATAGTGATATGTTTAACCCTTTTGGTCTCAAAGACTCCAAGTCCATTTTTATTTCTCTTTACAGTGCTAATGTTCCGCAAGGCATTTTTATGCACTTTAATCTGGCTTGTCAAGCCATTTTCTATTCTTCTGAAAATGCAAATGACCTAGTTTTCTTTGTATTTTGTACTCTTGAGAGGTGAAAGACTTACTATAAATTTTTCACACTTCTTTGATTTCCCCATTATTCTTTCATATTTCTATGCCATTCGTTACAGCCTATGATCCTATGGAACATGTTAGACACTCAAAAAGCAAGACTTAACTGCTAATATAAACCTGTTATGTTCATAAAATCAGTGTATAATAGCAGCCTTCATCTGATTTGTAAGGTGTGTGCTTTGACAGGGGGAATAGTTTTAGGCATTGAGAATGATAAAAAGTGATACAAGGTGCTGTACGGAAAAGCAAGCATGCGTTTCCCATATCAATCAAGGCCTATGGATGTTGAGGGTAGTTAGTAAATCTTGATTGTTTTGAGGCCCCCTGAGCTGGCGTTGTAGTGTATCCCTGAAGTCTGTCCCTTTTGCTTGGCCCAGTAGGGGGGCGAGGTGGTGCCTCCGTGGCCTCAGATCCAGCCCACGTTCATGCGTCCGTTCGGATTCATCACTTCAGGCCAGAGTGCTGGGGCAGGGGCCGGCCTTTGTCCGGGATTGCATTCTTTGGCCCCCTTTGTAAGTAGACCACAACCATTTAGGGATTTTAAAGGCTCGTTTGCACAATTCCTTTTGTCAGGGACCCTCAGCATAGACGAGCAGCATCCCTGCAATGAGAGGGGGAGGCCACTGATTTTTTATGTTCAGGAGAAAAAGAAAAGATGGAAAATTCCCTCCTTTCATTTAAACTTGGTACCCCACCACATCTTCAAACAGTGGGTTTTTTTCCATCAGCAACAGGCAGTCACCCTGTTCCCATGGCACCAAATAACATGTTGTAATGGGAAAACAGATACTAGCTTCATCACATCACATGTTCTTGTAGACTAAAACAAATGCAAAGCATAACAAGATAGGAAGACCCACTCTCAGCCCCCTCGTACCCCCCCATGAAAAAACAGCTTCTTATCAAAGTAGAATTTTTTTCCCTTTTTCTATGGTTCTTGTGTGCATAGCAGAACTGTGAGGGTCCTTGGTTGGCTTGTTTTGACTGTGATAAATGTGTGTGTTGTGTGTACGTGTGTGCATACATGTACAGCTTTTCTAGTTCAGAATATATATTTTTTTTGATAGACCAACACATTTTAGTACAAAACTGCAACGGGAAGAAAATGTTAACTTTTTAATTTAGTCTTTCATAAACAATATTTTAAAAAAATCAGAAAAAAGGTGTGCATTAGAATTCAGTTTCAGTATTTTCAAGTCTTCTCACAGGTTTTTAATTTGGATTTCTAGACTTTAACTTTAATTGTAACAATTGAACACGCTTTGACTTAAACCAGTTTATTGACAATGTATGTATAGAGTGGTTGTCTTGCTGGAAAGTGACCCTCCACAATAGACCCAAGTCTTTTGCACCCTCTAACAGTTTTTTGCTCATAATAGCCCTGTATTTTTCTCTAACCAGCTCATGATTGATTCTTACAAGCTTTCCCGTACCAGCTGAAAAAAGGATGGGTGTGCTCAAGGTAATGGGATTCATCAGAATGTTGTCAAAATGTTTCATCTGACCAGAGCGCTTTCTTCTCAATCTTTGCTGTGTCCCCTACATTGCTATTGGCAAACTGGAAGCGAGACTTTATAAGATAATTTTTGTCACTTTGTCACCAATCCCAGATTTGTGGAATGCATGAATGATAATTGTCCAGATTCTTCCACCCTGAGATGTGAATCTCTTTAGCTGCTCCAGAGTTATCAAATGCCTCTTTGCTACTTTTATTGGTCAGTGCTCTCTTTGAATAGTACAATTTTCAGATGATTGATTGAACATTTTGCAAGATGTTCACACCCTATTACATTGATCTATAATTGGACCCTGATTTAAACCTCTGCACAACTTTATTTTTGACATATCTGGTGAGCTTCTTGGTTTTCATGTTGCTGTCTGCCTTCCAAGGTTCTTTAACAGACATCATGGGTGCTGAATACGAAAACATAAAAAACTTTAGAGATTTTCTTTACAAATTTTAAAACCATGTATTATTTTCGTTCCATTTCACAATTATGTAATACTTTGTGTTTGTTTATCACATAAAATTCCAACAACATACACAGAAGTTTGCATTTGTAACTACAGCAACAAAACTTTGAGGGGTATGAATACATATGTGTATTGTATTTAAAACCAATTAATTTAACAAACTTTGTCTTTAAAAAAATCTTAAAAGTCAAATGTAAATACGTCTTTTTTTATTGACTGAAATATGTTTAGTTGGCTTGTAATAGTACATTTAAAGAAGGTTTTGTTTAAAAGAATATGTGTAGTTGTTTTTTAAAGTCTGATTTCCATTGCACATGAATGGGTATCCACAGGGGTTCCAATTGTAACAGGCTAATCTGATACTACGAAGAATAGTTAAATACTTTCTTGGTCCTTTAAAGAACATTGTTATCATCCTGATTAGGTTTATCACTCAAGCAGAAAGCTAAGCATTCCTTCCTATTGTGTTTCGTTCATGACAAAAGCTGGAGAGAAACAAAAGATGCTGACCATCACAATCTGGCCCTTTTGTTGCTCATACAGTGACCAACGGAAACTCCAGGAGAGTTTTATTGACCAACTTAACTCTTGGCAGTGAGGATCTTTTTGAATCAATTATTATTCCTTTTTATTTCAACTGCTTTTTCTTCCTCCTAGAATGGATTTGTTGATTATGATCCTCCTCAGAAATATTGAGAGAACACTGAACGAAGGTTGTGACCTTTGCCTGGGGAGGTTAAAGTTGAAATGGCATTCAAGGTGGTGGTGAGGCAAGTGGAGAAATAAAGCGTTGCTATGGAACAAGCAAGAGGTATTTAAGTTAATACTGATGCTCTTGAGAAACCTTGGATGGTAGTCTCAACAGATACTTGTGCAGGGTAAATTTGGTAGAAGATTACTCATGATGTTTGAAATAACAAGCTTGGATAGATGGGACTGGATTTTTTTTAACTAATCTATAGAAGCATAAAGGTGTGCCTTGATATGCTCTATTTCTTTGGATTGTTAGCTCATCTTTCTCAGTTTGTAAACCCTCTGAGAAAATGACAAGAAAGGTTTTTTGGAAATCAAAGCATTAACTTTCCCTATTACAGATACTGTTCTACCTTTTATACACTAAGATCATCAAATGAAAAGTTTTCAATCAGACAAAGATAAACTGAGTAAATATTAAAGCAGTTTTCATATGTTAATTTATTACGTTTATTCCATTTATTCCATTTATTAAAAGAGAAAAAAGTCATCAGAACCAACTTTGCCCAACATGGATGAGTAATTGCCCCCAAAATCTTATAACTGATTGTGCCACCAACAACTGCCATTGAGCATTAACAATAACTGAAAATGGATCTGTTACTTTTCTGTGGACGAGTTTTGACTAACCTCTCTTGCAGAATTGTTTTTATTTAGTCACCCTGGAGGTTACTTAAATATGAATTGCCTGTTTAAGGTCATGATACAGTATCTCAACTAGATTTAAATCTGGACTTTGACTTGGCCACTCCATTCAGAAGTGGGCTTGCCTGTGAACTTTTCTTTCAGATCCTAAAGCGTGAAAACCAACCTCAGAAAATAACACTACAGCCACCATTTTTGACTTTGTGATGTTCTTTTTCTGAAATGCTGTTAGTTGTATGTAAGATGTACGTTAGATGCACATCTTCCATATAATATTTCCCCTTAAGTCGTAAGGTACATCAATAAGTTTTTTAGGCAAATGGTAAGTGTGCCCTTGTGTTTTTTATTTTTAACAATGACTTTCACTGTGAAATTCCCCCATGAATAACATTATTACACAGTCACCTTCTTGTTCATAAACAGCAATCTTGTTTGAGGCAAGTGGAGCAACATTGCTTTTTGATTCTTAATTCTTAATTCTTATATATCTATATGATATTCTGGATTTACGAGTGTGCTCTTGGAGTGCTCTTTTGTTAGTCCGGCAACTCGTGAGTGTAATTGTAATTGTAATTGGGGACTGCCTGTTGGGGGTTTGCCACTGTTTCTTGTTTTTGTTTTTTTATTTGTAGATAATGTGTCTCATTGTTTATGTTGGCCCACCGTATTATGGTGGCCCTGAAGTGCAAACCACATCAACAAATCACTAAACACTAAAACAAATCGAAAAACACTACAACAAATTCAAAAACACCACAGCAAATCGAAAAACACTACATGTGATTCAAAAACACCACAAAAAATCGAAAAACACTACAATAAATTCAAAAACACTACAACAAATCAAAAAATACTGCAATAAATGTGCAATCATGCCTAAAAACGCTTTACTTTCCCTGGATTTCCGCTCTTAAACTTGGTTTCTCCATTTAGTTTAATTTGGTCATTTCGTTTATTTGGTCACTCTGGAATTTGTTGTAGTGTTTTTCAATTTGTTGCAGTGGTTTGCACTTCAGGGGCCAACACTTCCAGTTTGTTAACGTAGAAATGTTTTTGAATTTGTACTGTTTTTCAATTTGTTGTAGTGTTTTTCGATTTGTTGTCGTGTTTTTAAATTTTTATAGTGTTTTTTGATTTGTTGTAGTGTTTTTGAATTTGTTGTAGTGTTTTTTGATTTGTTGTGGTGTTTTTGAATTTGTTGTAGTGTTTTTCGATTTGTTGCAGTGGTTTGCACTTCAGGGCCACCGTACATTGTGGGTTTCTGGGGTCCCAAAGTTCTAGAAATGAGTTTGTGATCCTTTCCAGACTGAGAGATGTAAATTAATTTTACTCCCATCAATGCTGGATGTGCTTGCTTTGAGATCTTTTTGCCTACCTGTTCTTTTTAGAAAGCTTATGTTTCAGCTGGTTGTGGCTCATGAAGCCAAATCTAAAATGGTTAATCAAAGTTAGCTCATAGTTTAACAATGGGGCAATACAATTTTCACATATGGTATTAGTTGGTTTGTAAAGCTTATTTTCTTTAACAAATAAAATCATCACTAATTTGAAGATCCAAAACTTACTAAGTGTGACAGAAAAGCAAAAACTGAAGAAATCTTTCATCTTTGGTTTTGGCTTATTTTGGACATTTGCAAAACTAGTGGTCAGTTCTGTTTCTCATGATGAAGTTCACCGTCTTCCTGAAGCTGATCCAGAACGCTGCCGCTCGCGTCCTCACTAGAACCAGGAAAGTAGAGCACATCACCCCAGTTCTAAAGTCCTTACACTGGCTCCCTGTAGCTCAGAGAATAGACTTTAAAATACTTTTACTAGTTAATAAATCATTACATGGCTAAGCACCAAAATATGTTGAAGACCTGTTGTCATGGTACCAACCACCAAGACCACTCAGGTCCTCCAACTCTAGCCTACTAAACATCCCTAGACTCAGAACTAAACATGAAGAAGCAGCTTTCAGTTTCTATGCTCCCCTTATCTGGAACGGACTTCCTGACGAGTGTAGAGCTGCTGAAACTCTGAACTGCTTTAAATCGAGACTAAAAACCCATCTGTTTAGAATTGCCTTTGAGTAAATGCTTGATGTTATATGTATGAAATGTGTTCATGCTCTCTTGCTTTTTTTATTTTTCTCTTGCTTTATTGTGTATCATGTGTAATGTGTGTTTCTTTTATGTGTTTCTTTTAAATCACCAAATCATGTAAAGCACATTGAATTGCCCTGCTGTTGAAAGTGTGCTATACAAATAAAATTGCCTTGCCTTGCCTTGCCTTGCCTTGAAGCATGTAGACCGTTAATATCAGAGAATGGGTGCGATACCCATAAAAGGAAGCAGACGACCTCCGGCTTCTGTTAACACACCAACTGACCCTGCTACAATGATATGCCTCCTAATTCTCAGCTGTTTTCTCTCCTTGTTCTCTGTTTCTTTCTGTTTTTTTTTATTATTGTTGTATGGTGCTGCCCCTTCCAGCAACAACCCACAGGAAGTCATTCACTTCCTAATTATCTGCACATCAAACAGTGGTCGCCACAGAGACGCAGACCATAAATCCAACCCCCCCACCACCACCACCACCACCTCGTCTCCGATGTGGTGCGATAGCACACCAACAGCTGCCTCTAATTGAGGCTGTAGGTTCAAACTGCTAACATATGACTTCCCTCCCATTTAGTAACATGCTGTCTGCCACTGCCAAGGCCGCAGCTCACAGACCAGGTCACCAGCTCAGCAGAGGGGTGAATTTTCAGATCAAGAAAGGGAGAGAGTGGAGAAAGGGAAATACATCCCATTAGGCATGGGAATCATTGGTGCGGTTTAGCGACTTTCTGTGTTGTGGGCCAGGGTGGCCTACTCTCACTGACAGGAGCTCACCCCGATTTAGAGATATGAAGAGAGAAAGAATGACAGGGTGTGACAACAATGGCAAAAACACTGTGGTTTTGTGATGTCTCCGTGACTAAAAACCGATGAGTTGTCAGATGCTGCTTGGCCACGTGTTGTATCTCTAGAGTGCAAAATATGGAAAATTCCAACCACTCATTCCTGAAATGTACAATCTTTTGAAAAACAATTAAACAATCATCCATGTTTCAATGATTGAATGTAGGGAAATGCATGTGCAGATAAAATTTCTTGCTAAAAACAAAGCATTGTTTTGATAAGCTTTTGTATTTCAAAGTATTATTTGAGTTAATATTTGCATTTATGTTTTTTCCAAGATGTTGCATGAAAGTACTTCATAAAATATAAGATCAGTCCTGATATGTTTAAAAATATCCAAGGTATTATGAAAGAATCTTATAGTTTGTTAGTTGACCAACTTTGATTTTTGGGAATTTTGGTCCGCTTAGAAAGGTAAATAAACTGAACCTGAATACCAAACTGTGGTAGTCCCAAATCATAATACTGCTACCACATATGAACAAGGCCTTTTGGTGCAGTCATTCATTTCATTGGCAGCTCTTTTACACTATTTTATACCTAAACTGCACTCTAGAACAAGGTAAATCTGAAATTATCTGGAAAATGTACCTTTTCTCATCTTCTCTGCTATAAAACCTTGTCGCTCCCAAGCAACTTAAACATTTTTTTAGCTTGAACTCACTTGTAATGTGAATTATCATGGCTTCCCAGCTATTAAAGTCCACCATGTTGTCAGACAGTAACCTGATTTTTAAGAGAATAAGAAGCCACTCACTGCTTCAGTCAACTTTATCTTTCCTATTAACGCGTCTGTTAAATCTAAATTATATATAAATTACTTTAAAGTATTCTAATCAGGCAGAATTTATAATCTAATTTAAGTCCATAATTAAAACCAGTGCAAGATAATGAACTATTTCTAACTCATGACAAAGCAGACTAGGAGTTGGTATTCCAAAGGACTCAACAGGCTTTAATACCTGCCACAGCTCTGTAAATTGAACCCTCAGAAAGTGAACGAGCCTGTCCATTGTCTCTAATGGCCACTTGTTAGAGAAGCTGCCTACGGTGTGAATTGGAGTTTGTATGCTCGCTCCAGGGTACGTATATATGCACTTCCTTGCTTCCCTTAAGTTTACTGCATTCAGCAGGAAACACAATTAGCCCAATCAAAGTGAAAGGAGGGGGGTGTGGAGTGGCGGGGAGGAGAGGACTACTTTTTATGAACATGGGTGGTGAAACAGCAGCATTGTAAGGGCAGAGGATATTAGGTGCTTGGCGGCAGCTTTTTGATGTGTAGAGGAGTTTGCAGCAGGCGTCTGACTCTTGTTAAAGTGTACCGACGTACAATTAAAAATATATATGGCCTGGGACAGCCATGTAAATTTGGATACATTAGCGGATTGTTTTTAAAGGAAGATGTTTAAAGGATGTCCAGTAAATGCTACTCAGCACTAATGTGTGCTCTCGTGTGTGCAGTGAAATAGATATTGTTCAAAAGCATCGCCTTTTAAAGCATGCTAATGGAAGTCTATTAAAAAACGGATGCTGAGGAGATTAATTATGGGTCTACAGGCTGTCCACAAACTGCTGTATTAGCAGATGTTCCTTTCAGAAATATAATAGAGCCATATGTAACCAGTCATAGATGTTATTGTCTTTCTACTTCATTATTCATAACAAAAACAAAAACATTTTAATATAATATCAGACTGTTGAGGTGAAGTACAATTCTGTTTATAGCACTATGTCTGTGCCAAGATCAAGCTCATTAAGAAGCTTTTGTAAATAGAAATGGCTGTATTTTTATTTTTCACATTTCGGTTGAATCAAATGTAATTCAAAAATGCGTACTTCAGTTCATTTCAATTTAATTTATGTATTTTCAGTTTACTTTGATTTAATGAAATATGATTTGATTCGTTTGAATATAACTCAATTAATTTTGGAGACCATTGACTAAAAGGCATCTCAGTGTAACACGAGGGAAAAACACCAGTTAAATGCAATGCTATTTGGTAAGCTGTTACTATTAAACATAGTTTAATTATGTTAAATTAGATTTAAGAGTCCCGCTCAAGGATTTCATTGCATCAGCTACTTCTTACTTTTCTAAACCACAATTTATCCCATCCATTTTAAACTTCTGGGCTTCAGCTTAGAAATTTAAAATAGACACCTTGGTAAATTAGCTTTCTTTCCAGCTTTCTTGATTATGAAACCAGGACAACAACAAAAAACATCTTTAAAGGTAAATTAAGATCTTTCATTATTGCTGTTGATATTGTGTTTTTTTTTTCTTTTTCTGAATACTCACACTTTTTTTGAAAGGGATAATTTGATGAACTACTCTGTTGTAACTTCAAGACAGTGTTTATCCAAAGTTTGTGCCAAATTGAGAATGTGGAGTTATTTTTCATGAAAGTGATATGAAAGTGAGTAATTGCACTCTCTTCAGGTCAAGTAACTCTCATACAACTACTTTAAAACTAAATTGGTATCTAAATAGAGAAGTCCTGATTCAACATGGATCTTTAATGATTCGGTTTTTTTTCTTCAAGTGTTTTTATGCTTATAAATCCAAGCTATGCTTACAGTTTTGTGTAAAGGACCAGTCAGCTTATTTCGTCAACTCGACTGAGGGTGCTAGGATGAGAGTGGTGCCCTTTCAAGGTACATTTTAAGTTATATAAAGGGAAGGGGGCCAACCATCTAAAAAGTGTTTGAATCTAAAAATTCCTCTAAGACACTTGGAAGAAGGTGAGGGTGTGGTGGTGGTGTGGGTTAATTGCAATGCTTAAGCTGACCCTATTTCTATCCCTCTCATACCCCTATGTGTAGACTCAAAAGTGGGCTCATTGGATGTCCCTTAGTCAGCACATGCAGGGGGTGCAGACAAAAGGTCCATTCTGCCAACAAAAGGGGGCATTTAGACCGTCACAAACCATGGTGGCTCCAAGGGTGGGGATGATGGGGGTGGTAGGAAAGCAGAGAGAGAGTGGAGATAGGAAGGCTTGGAACTTCAATGGAGAATGGTATCAATAGAAAAAGGTCAGTTTTGTGCAAAAGCTAAGCTTACCTATAGACCAGGTCAAAGGTCTGGGACTAGATATACAGAGAGAACCCTGTTGCAACGCTGAGATAGGTGGAAGTAATGAGTGGTTAGACCTACTGAGAGAGCGACAGACAGCTAAAAAGATAACACATTTTCTATTTGGTCTGATGAAACTAATCCACTGACACAAAAAGACAGACATGCATTCATATTGTCAACGCAGCACAGGCAAATAAAACCTCTCTTTGGTAACTTTATTTTCATCAAGAAAAATCAAGAGCTTTGCTATTTTAAGATCTTCTCTTTACTCATTGCACTCATTGCTTTTGTATCCTGTCATTTAAAGGTATGGATGTTCAAAAGGGTAGTGCCTTTGCACATTTCATGCTAAAAAAAGCAAAAGCCCCAATGTATTTTTTGCAGGGGTTGTATGTGACAGACAAACACAAAGTGGTGCAAATTTACGAAATGATAGAGAAAAGATGTGACAAGTTTATGTTTTTTGTATTTAAAGGTCCAGTGTCATATTTTTGTTGTTTACTATCAAATTCTGTGTATCCCATTCACAAACATGTCCTTTTTCATTAATATTTCTCACCGATGTGTATTTTAAGTATTTGCTTGAAATATTACATTTTTATGTACATAAACTGTGGTCGACCCTCCACAGTCATGTGCCATCTTGAAATACAGTAGCTGCGTAGGGACATACAAGATATAATGCTCTGTGTTTCGCGTCCTCTCTTGAAAACACCACTCTTCAAGAAGTTGTACAGTAGCGGTTCTCTTTCTCCGTCTAAATGTTGGGTTGGGGGTGGTGCTGGTTCTCTCTGTGGCATCCTGGCTGGTTTGGAAAAATTCTGCTCATTCCTCTTGGGTGGCTTCAACCCAAGAGGAATGGGTGACACACCTCTGCCTCTCTGTGCTCTAGCTCAGTGTCCTCTCGGATGATATCTGAGTCCGTTTACAGAACGGAAAAAAATACTGCAGACTCCACTACCTTGTATATATCTAAAATGGCAAAAAAAATCAAGTAAACAGCTTAAAATATATAGAATATAGCAAACAAAACAATATAGTTTGCTTGTTACATTAGCTTGGAGTCGTTAAAAATGTGCTAGTTTCTGTTAGCCATGAAATACAGCAAACATAATAAACATCAATATAGGTAACATAAAAAACACAGTTTTTATTACCTAACAGATATTTGCATAAA
The DNA here is from genome assembly GCA_963556495.2 of Valencia hispanica. Lineage (NCBI taxonomy): Eukaryota > Metazoa > Chordata > Actinopteri > Cyprinodontiformes > Valenciidae > Valencia > Valencia hispanica. Next base: position 31,985,658 of record OY747719.1, read on the forward strand.
ATTTAGAAAAGAAGCTAGATTAAAAGAACAGACCTTATCGTTGGACTGAAAGCTGGAAGTTGTTGATGGCATATTGCCTTTTGATGCGTGTTGCCTACTGTAGGTGCAATACCTACTCTGAACTGCGTGGTGCTAAAGAGTCTATTTTTTTTTACACTCTTAGCCTTTAACCCCCTTCAATCTGACAACCCTCATACAATATTCAGTGGAATCAGTTGCTTCTCTGTGTAATTTAATCTCAGTCTGACTGTTTTGTGCAGGCCTTAGAGGTTTGTTAATGACCATTTGTGAACAAACAGCGTAATGAAGACCAAGAAACACACAACTGTGATCTATCATTTCTTGGATCATAGAATTACAAGAGGTCCATGTTAATTCTAGAGGACTTACAGAGAGCCATCACCTATTTGAGAGTGTCTGTTAACCACCAAACATTTTAGTTGGGCTCTACACAAATCAAAATTTTATGCAGAGTGACTAGGCGAAAGTAGTTTTTGAGAATAAAAAAGAAAAAAGAAGTCTGTTTGCAGTTTGCTCCAAGCCATGTCGGGACACATAACATGGAAGACTGTGCTCTAGTCAGATACACCAAAATCCAACTTTCTGGTCTACATGTAGAATGTTTTGTGTATCAGAAAACTAACACTGCATTACCCTGAACACAACATTCACATTACGGTAACAAGAGAAGAAGGTGCTGTGGTGAAGGAGACCAAAATTGAAATTTGGTGAAAACATGCTGTTGGTGGCAGTATTAGTCTGCGTAGTAGTCGATATGAGGATGGATAGAACAAAATACAAAGTGATCCTGAAATAAAATCTGTTTGAGGTTGCAGAAGACTGAAGATTGGGATGGTGGTCTCACCCTCTGCTTGGACAATAACGATAAACTTACACCCAGATCTACAATGTTTGAGATCAAAGCATATTTAGGTGTTAGAATGACCCGTAGTATTGTGAAACAGAGAGGCATGCTTCGTTACTCCAGAGAAAACGTCTCCAGTGCTCTAGTTCAGTGGCAGTGTGTTTTACACGACTGTATTAGAAACGCTGCATTGGACTTAGTGGTGTAAGGCTTGGATGCAGCTGCTCAGTCACACGGTAACACATTCTATGAAGTTCTCTGTTCACATTTCGTAAACTAATCTGAAACTATTGAAGCTCTTTAGATTGAAATACAGGGGAGTTTGTGGTTGTATCATGACAGAATGTGATAGAGTTTTGGAGGTATGAACATTTTTAAATGGCACTGTAAATGTTCAGCATACCACTAGTGTTGGCCTTGAATAGGACAGCAATATAATCATCATTAGTAGTTGTAACCAGCAGATATGCTTCTCAAATGAAAATGATTTAAAACAAAATGCTATTCAAATTTAGATACAGATCTTAGAAGGCCACTTTGAAAATAAATAGTTACACATTATACTACACATGTTGAATTGTAATAGCTTTAGTGTTAGGATCCTGTTTTGAGTTTCAGTTATTTCATTTCCTAATTTGGTTTAATCTTATGGTTTAGTGCTAGGATCCTCAGGTGTTTGTAACTTGAGTTTCCTCCCACTTTGAGATTATTCCTTCCGCTACTTTTTCTCCTTCTTCTTTCCTCTCACGTGTTTGTACTTTGAGTTTCTCTTGTTTTTGGGTCATACCTTATTTATTGACTTAGGTCTTATTTCATTTACTCTTCCATTAGTTCTTCATTCAGGCACATTCATTTGTGTCCTTTATAGTGGACATTTTGTTCACCTTTATCTTCTTTTACTATTTTGAGTTATCCTATTAAGCGCTACAGTACTTTTTACAGGACATCCTGGGCTTTCCAGTGAGGTGTCATTTGATAGGTTTACATGCTGGGAAGTCCCCTTTTTCCTCAATCAAAATGGCTAGGTTACCAGCAACCAGATTTTATGAAAAGATAAGAGATAAGTCAAATAATCTTTATCTTTTGCTATTTTTACCATACTAATTATACATATTCTTGTTAATTAACATGTCAATAACAATATTTTGACTTCTGAAAACAGTTTAGTGATTTATCTTTTGAATGCTTTCATGAATGTCAATTGTGGAAGACACCAGGATGGTTTTAGTGAATTGAATGACTTCCTCGTTGTAGGAGAAATACATGAAGCAGAAGAGATTCTTTACAAGATAGTCAAGGGAGGTTGAGATTTGGAACTTTCAGATGAGGAAAATGATGAGGATTATTCGTAGTATTAGTGATTAGAGTATTAGCCTGTGATAGGGGAAGATGGTGAAGACAGAGAGAAAGAAGATGCAGGATAATCTTTATTTTATTTTTTAATTTTTTATGTGTCCTGTTTGGCAGTGTGGAGCTCAGAATTGGTGTCTGAGTACCAAGTAGAAGCCCAACAGATTTACTTTCACAAGCGGAGCAGTACAGCTTTTGCTATCGTCCTCCACTTGATATATGTGTGAAAAATCTTTATTATGAATTGTTGGGGTTTTTATTTCCTGATGTTATGGAGATGGAGACGGAAAGTTAAGGAGAAGAAAGAAGGAAGATGAAGAAGAGAGGTAGGAAACAATAAGTCAAGAGAGAGGGTGAGTTGAAAATACAAGAGAGGAAGGGGAACAAAGAAAACATAGGAAGACATTGAAATCTGCCGCCATACCCACAGGACGGCAGAGAGAGGGGGAAAAACAAAACAAAACACGAAAAAGGAACATCGACAAAACAAAACAAACATTGTGAACTAAGAATTACACAACCACATCACACAAAAATAGATATAAAAATACAACAACAATGTCACAGAAAAACTCATGGTACCGATTAATCAAGCTCTAGTAATGATAACCTCAGCCCAAGAATATATCCTTAAACACCAGAGACCCCACATCTATGTGTGTGTGTTAGCATGCTGGTGCATATAAGGTTTCTCCATAAGAGTGTTCGATAGTTGGTGTGAGCAGGCATCAATCTGTCTCCCAGGAATCGATGCAGACATGAAGGAGATCGGAGCAAAGACGTCCAAAGGACCCCCAGAGCCCCAGGCGGACCCGGGCGGGGCCGACCGCATCCCCCAAGAGTGGAGCAAAGGAGAACCCCAGGGGAACGTCCAGCGGCCACTATTCAGGGGCCCGGGGGGCAGCAGTGACGAGCCCACGGGCCCCGCCGGCAATGGACCGGGAGAGCCGGGGCCCAGGGGCACCCACCCCCCAGCAGGGACCCGACAAGGGACCGGCCGACGTGGGGCCCCCGGCACTGCAGGGGCCGCGGCCGGCCGCCGGCCGCCACCCGAGGCCAATCCCCACCGCCAACATCCCAGCGCCCCACCCCTGCCCTACATCGGGGCGCCCCACCGATGGCCGCAGGGGACGGACAGCATCCCCAGGCCGGGCTCAGCCAGCATCTGGACACCAAGTTCTACCAGCTCCCGGGTCCTGATCCCGCGCAACGCAGAGCGCAGAGACCAGGCATCCAACAAGGGCCAGGGCCGGTCCAACCCGCCAATAAACCGACCACGCACGGTGCGCACAGAACAGGTGATCGAACGAGCAGAGACGCCGGATCTGCATCCCGCCAAGCCACCGAGCAGGCACCACCCAACAATCCCAAACCTGGAGCCCCTAAAAGAGGTGCCCCAACCAACCAAAGGAAGATATCAGCCCAGCGCATCGGCCGATCGACACACCGGCCCCCCCAGGCCCGGCCAGGCACGCACCAGGTCCGAACTGGATTGACCACCGATGCACCTGCGGCAGGGGCCCCCATCACCGGCGGGGAGTGATGGAGGGGAAATAGGACCCCCATTAAGTGTAAGGCCTGAGGTGCGCCAGGCGAGGGGGCAGACCAAGATCCAACCTGACAGGTAGACAAAGACATACAGACACAGTCATACGTTCCCTCCCTTTTAAACACATACATTCTCACTGACTCACCAAGACACCCAAAAAAATGACGCTGTACCCTCACTCACACACCCCATACACACTTTATGCTCCCAGGTCCAGGTACCGATGCCCCAGTAGAGCCACCAGCCCCCGGACCCGGGAGATGGACCCCCTACCTTCTAGGATGGAGACAAGCAGACCACCAAGGGCCCCACAGTGGCAAAGCAGCCCGACAGCCCAGGACCCCGACCAGACCGCCTGTTCCTCCCCCGGACCCCAACCCCTGAGTATGGTGTTGATGCGTGTTGTTATAATGTGCATTTAAAACAGAGGGGTGGGATGTGGGGAAGGCAGCCACACATCCCCAACCCCCACCCCGAGCCCTCAGTGTCTATATGTGGTTTAACAGTGGGCACCGGCACCAGAGGTGAAGCTGATTGAACCGCTCCCCCTCTGGATGCCGAAAAGTGTGCCCACCCCAAAGTCCCTACATATGTGTTGCGTGAGAATGTTATAAGTGGGAGTGTCTAAGTTGTATTTTAAAATTGGGACCCAGGACGCCACGGTATAGCGAGGAGGGAAGCCCCTCCTCGCACCCCAGTGATGTGCCCATGCCCCAAGACCCTATATGAGTGGTAAAGTGATGGAGCGGGTGGACAGAGGTGTCCAGGGATGGGGAGGGAAGCACTGGGAGACTAAATGTCTTCCCAGGGAGCCAGCTCCCCCCCAGATTGTTTTATATTTGAGCTAATAAATGGTAGGTCTGAAAGTTTTATCTTATTACATAGTGTCTGTTCTACGTCTATCCAGGACTCGTCTAGGTAGCTATGTTTTAACCATCTTGAGATGTATTGGAGCCTGTTGGCTAAGAAATAATGATGGAAGTTTGGTAGATATAGACCTCCTTTTTCTTTGGTCTTCTGCAGTGTTTTTAAGCTGATACATGGGGGTTTATCTTTCCAAAGTAATTTAGAGATAGAGGAGTCCAGAGATCTAAACCAGTCTAGTGATGGTTTACTTGGGATCATTGAGAATAAGTAGTTGATTCTGGGGAAAACCATAATTTTTATTGAAGCAACCCTTCCCATAAGTGATATGGGTAGGGATTTCCATCTAGCAAGATCATCTTCCACTTTTTTTAAAAGTGGGATGTAGTTTAGCTTTATTAAATCTGCCAGTCTTGGTGAGACATTGATACCTAAATAGGTAATATTCCCTGACTGCAGTTGTGTATTAGTTGGATTCTGGACAGAACAATTGATTGGAAGAACTGTAGATTTTAACCAATTTATAGAATAATCTGAAACATTTAAGTAAGAGTTTATCAACCCGATTACCTGAGAGAAAGAGGTTTGTGAATGCTGGAGAAAAAGTAATACATCATCTGCATAAAGACTGATTTTATGTTCTATGTTATTGCATTTTATGCCTTTAATATTGTGAGTTTGCCTGATCGCTGCAGCTAGTGGTCCAATAAAAATTGCGAACAGGGAGGGAGAGAGAGGACATCCCTGCCTGGTACCTCTCTGAAGATAAAACCTAGATGATGTTTGGTTATTAGTCCTGATACATGCTGTTAGTGAACTGTATAATATTTTCAACCAGTTTATAAAAGAATTTCCAAAGCCAAATTTATGTAAGGTTACAAATAAAAATTTCCAGTTAACTCTATCAAATGCTTTTTCTGCATCTAAAGATAATATATTAGTTTTCATTTTTTTACAGTAAGAAAAATCTATTAAATCTATTAATCTACGTGAATTTGTGGATGAATGTCTCCCTTTAATAAAACCAGTTTGATCAGGATGTATTATAAGAGGGGTTACTTTGTCTATCCTTTTTGCGAGGGCTTTGCAGATTATTTTAAGATCAACATTAATAAGGGATATGGGACGATAGCTGGTGGGAAACAAAGGGTCTTTACCTGATTTTAGTAGAAGACTAATGTAGGCAGAATTCATATTTGGTGGGAGTCGGCCATTTTCCTTGGTTTCCTGCAGCATTCTGTGGAATGTTGGTGCCAGAATATTCCAGAATTCTTTATAGAACTCTGCTGGAAATCCATCTGGGCCTGGAGCCTTATTATTGGGCATGCTTTGGAGGGCCTCCTGGAATTCAGCCACAGTTAGTGGTGAATCCAGGGCCATCGCTTGACTTTCAGATAATTTAGGTAGTGTTATGTTATCCAAAAATTGTTCAATTTCATGATCTGATGGATTTATCTCTGGTGAGTATAAAGCCTTGTAAAATTCTTTAAATGTGTTGTTTATTCTTCCAGGATCATATACTGTATTCCCGGTCTGATCTTTAATAGCAGATGTAGTTGTTTTTTCTCTATTAATTTTAAGATGGTTAGCCAAAAATCTACCTGATTTATTACCCTGTTCAAAGTTTTCTATCCTAAGTCTTTGAATTAAGAACTGGGTCTGTTTATTAATAATTTGATTTAATTCTAGCTTTGCTTTACGGATTTTGCCTAGTCTCTCCTCATCTAGAGAAGCTTCTAATGAATTAATAGTTTCTTCTAATTCCTGAATACGTTTTTTTTCCATTTTCTTTTTATTTGATGAGAATGAGATTATTTTACCTCTAATCACAGCTTTTCCTGCCTCCCAAAGAATGGATGGCGACGTACCAGGGAGGTCGTTATGTTCCAAATATGAGGCCCACTCTTTTTCGAAATATTTAATTAATTCTTTATCCTTAAGTAAGGATATATTAAATCTCCAATTTTTGCTTTGAGGCGTTTCTGTTTTATTTACTAAAGTTAGAGAAACAGGAGCATGATCGCTAACAGCTATAGGGTGTATCTCAGTGTCTGAAATGTCAGTCAACAGTGAGCTGCTGACTAACAAATAATCCAGTCGAGAATAGGAATGGTGGACATTTGAGAAGAAAGTATATTTTTTGTCATTGGGGTGAAGAGATCGCTATGCATCGCAAAGTCCATAATCACTCATGTACTATTTGAGTATATCCATAGATTTCCAGCTGCGCTGAGTCCCTGCTGTCCTGAGCCTGTCTATTTCTTCATTTAAACCAAAGTTGAGGTCGCCCCCAAGAAGAAGTGAGCAATCCATGTGTTCAAGGAACACCGAGAAGAAGGAATGAAAGAATGAGGGGTCATCAACATTTGGACCATATATACTGACAATACATAACTTTTGGTTATGTATAGATAGTTTTACTATAATAAATCTGCCCTCTGGATCTGTAACTGTATCTATTACTGTAAAATTTACATTTTTATTTATTAATATTGCTACTCCCCTTTGTCTAGAGTTATAGCATGCAGAAAACACATTAGGAAACCCAGGGGAATTAAGATCATCTGCAGCTGAGGTAGATTTATGGGTTTCTTGTAATAAGACGACATCTGCCTTCAATCTTTTAAGCTGGTTAAAAATCTTAACTCTTTTCTCTCTGGTGCCAGCTCCATGAACATTCCACGTGACAAACCTTAGAGTAGTCATAGTTTTGAGATAAAAGTTTTAAAGTCCATATCACCATAGAAACAGATAAACACAGATGTATTATTAGTTTGTGCTTGGGGTTGCCTGATTGAAAATCCAAAAGCCAAGATATTAGAAAGAGAGAAATAGAAGAAAGTTGTGAAGGTGTGAAGGGTGAGGGTGAGAGAGAAAGAAATTGTTATATTATGAAAAAATTCTGTGTGTGTGTGTGAGTGATAAAAGACGGAAAAAGGAGTGACAAAGACATTTGGTGATAGACATGTGAAGATGAGAAAAGAAAAAAGAGCCAGTATCCCAGTGCTTAGCCCTGGCCCCGCCCACATTGAGTAATGTAAATAACTTTACAGAGCTGTGCTAACATTACATTATAGTTGACTGATAAAACAACTCTTATCTGACCAGTGTTACATGACTAATAAAGCCAAGGAGTAAGCTGGGGTTCCCTGAACAGCTGCCCATTAACATATAGTTTATCTACCGCTACTGTAGCTCTGGTGCCTTCACTGATATATTTCTTTCTGATTGGGAACAAAACGCGCCTTCTATCCAGGATTTCCTTCGGATATTGATCATTAACGTTGTAATTCGTTCCCCGCAGCTCTCTACCCTGGCCTCTGACCTGCTCTTTTTTCTGGTAATGCTCGAATTTAGCAACAATAGGTCGCGGCCAGCTGTTGTTGGACTTCTTACGTCCGAGCCGGTGGACGCGGTGAAAAGTGATGTTTTTTACTGTGTCGCTTGGGAGTTTTAACTGATGTTGGAGAAAATCTCGGAGGGTGGATTCAGCGTCGTCCTCAGCCTGTTCTGGGATCCCGGGAAAAACAAGATTGTCCCGCATTCCCCTGGCCTGTATATCCAAGATAGTTTCTTTCATCCTCTTACTTTCTCCGGAGAGCTGCGTCATCCCCTCGGTGAGTTTCTTTACACTCTCCCTAAGCGTTTGGTTTTCTGCAGCGAGCGATGCTACCTGTTGTTGGCTGAACTCCAGGGATTCCCTTAGAGCTTGAAATTCTTTATGGAGAACCTCAACCAGGGCCAGACGGGTGTCTAGGCTGGTTAACTTCTTATCTATTGAGTCCAGGACATCGCTGTAGCTTTTCTCTGGAGAGATGGTGGAGGTGCTGGCCTCAGAACGGGTGCGTTTCTGTGATGGTGTGCTTGTCGGCATAGCAGAGGTGGATTTCTGTGGCTTGCCCATAACAATGTTGTCAAAGCACTCGTCCAAGTAGCTTTCCAGGCTGTGCAAGGTTTCCTCGTCCAGTTTGTTTATGGAGAAATACAAAATAATGGTTATTATTATTAAACGTTTGTTATATTTGGCTCAAATGTTATGGTTTGATTTTTCCCGAGTTTGTTTGTTTTACCAGTTTACCGCCATATTACTTACGCACAGCTCTCGCGAGTTCTCAGCAGCAGCTCATCCGTCCGCCCTCTACATCCTTCCCGCCCTCTGTGTCTTTCTGCTCTCTCTGCAGGATAATCTGATGAAGGGACAGACTGAGAGCTGGAGAGGGTGCTGGAATGTCCCTTGTGCTTTATGGGAATGAAAAAGCTCATGAATAATTTTGTTTTTTGATCGAATTGAATGGATTCTTGGGTTAATCTCATAAGGTGGTGTTCATTTTTTGTTTTAACTTCAGTTGTATTTAGATGGGAATCGTCCTGTTGTCCACTACCGTGGACATGCTGTAAAATAAAAATTAAAAAATATGTTTAAAAAAAATTTAATGGTAGGCTAAGGTGTTCTTTTTGGCCTAAATAGATAGGAAATCACATAAAAAAAGAAAATGGAAAACACTTTTTTTCTTTGGTTCTCAGGAGGCTATGTTAGGTCCTGTAGTCACTTCTATTTTACTGGATGGATCTTTTATTAGTTATTACTTTATGTCATCTGTTGGCTCTGCTTTACTCTATTTCCTTATTAGTATTGTTCTCTGATTTAAGTTGTTTCTAAAGTTAGTTGTGTGTCTGTTATGTTTCCCTCCTCTCTTGTTATGTTCATTAGTGCTTTAAGTTTATCTTAGGCTCTTATTCTCTTAGATCTCCTTTTTCCTAGTTACCTTAGAGTCAGTTCTTCTTTTCCCAGTTAGAATTGTTTGCTGTCCAGTCTTCTCTTCAGTTTTTGCCTTTGTTTTCTTTCTCTGTTTCCTCCTTGTTATTCTGCCTCCCTGCCCAGCTGCATTTCATTCTCAATCTCTCTGCTCTTACTCCCACCTGCATCTGCTTTCACTAATTAGTCCTCAGGTTTCTCTCCTCACTCCCTCCTCAGTATTTATGCGGTTCTCATTCAGAACTTGCTGGATTCCCTCTCTTTCCTCCTTACTTCCCATCTTCTCTAGCTGTCAGTTCCAAATGTTTATTATGTTTTGCCTATTTTAATGAATCTAAAAATCTACATCTTCTTACCGTTTTGCATCTGGGTCCTATCTGCAAAACCTGACATTCAGAGCCCAGCTAGCCTTTACATAGATAGCACACAAGCATCAAGGTAAAGTAAAAAAGCCACTTTCATCTCCATCTAATGGAGGACATTTTTGCCCTTTCCTTAGACAGCTCCCAGGTGCCCTGTGTGCCTCCCTTTCCTTTCTCTGGTCCAAATCAAAGGCTGATACTCTAAACGCGATGAATGACATTGATCTTAATCTTTGAGGGGTAAGGGTAATTTCGATGGGTGTGTGTGGGTGGAACAGAGAGAGGGTCAGGGGGTCTGCAGAGAGGGGAAGATGATCTCTGCGCTCCAGCAGGGCATAAAGCGAAGGCACAAGCTACAGGAGCACCTTCCCTCACAATGTGCCTGATCGTTAAGTGATTGTGTTACAGAGAACAGGTGAACTGCGTCTCTCTGCCTCGTCTTTTATATTTTCTTCTCTCCACTATGATTTACAGGGCTATTCTTCTCCCCTGCCATCCCACCATAACTTGTGCTGTTCTTTTGAAGGCAACCATCTCACTGCTTTTGTACCTGGCCAGCTTTGAAGTGCCTAAGTCCTAAATGATGATGAGACAAGTAGAGTGCTTTTCTTTAACAGCCAGGGTAAAGGAGGCTCTTGTTTCTGACAGGTGCCTTTATAGAAGGGAGTGTGCTGGGTTGATGTTTTGTTGGGGATCGGGTTCCACCCTTCCACATCACCTGCTAATTGAATAACATTAGCTTGCCATCTGTGGAGATTTACAGGAACTGACCTCAGTGTACTGTTTAAATTACAAATTAGACAAGAATATAAGAAAATGTGTCTCCAAAATAAACCATAATGTGTGTCTCACCATATTCGTTGATCAATTCATGCAGAAGATTCATAGACATCTCAAAGTCTACATTTAGTTTTAAAGAGACCAGATTTTTTTACAGACTGTGAGTCGGCGAAGTCTATGCCATCATAGAACCAGAGCTCAGACTGATGCTAGTGCATAATAAGGTGTTGTTTTGTTGTTTGAGCATTATAAAAAGTTTGATGACAAAGTTGCTTAAGCTGAAACCAGCCTGATTTCAATATTGAAAGCTTAATGAGAGCTAACACCAGATCTTAAATTCCTCTAATGGCTTAGTGGGTGCTAAATACTCAGTTTCAACACTACATATATATATACACTACAAAAGCACTAATAACACACATATACTTTACACGTGTATTAATAGTGCTTTTGTAGTGTCATATGAAAGCAAAAGCAATCTACTCTACTTGAGTTAAATCAGTTGGGCAACTTATTTGTTAGGTGTCATATAGCACTTTGTCCTTTTTAACTGCTGTTCCATCAACTTGCATTTCTAGGTAGTGTTGAAACAGAGTCTTTAGCACCCATTGAGCCATTAAAGGAATTTAAGATCTGGTGTTAGATCTCATCATATATATACTTATACTTACTTATAAATATATAGCTAAGATATGATAGAATAAACTCTTAAAATAAGCTTAGACTATGATGGGAAGGCTACAGAAAGTTTGTTTAATATTGTTTGATTAAAGAAGCCAGTAACTAAGAGGATGGTAACAAGTGTGAAAAATAGATAACCACATTTACAAAGACATTCCATATACTTCCAAACAGTTGAAAAACAAGGCCATTTCCAGGTCCCAAAACACTCACACTTGACCCACTTTTTTCGCATTGGTCCTCCACATCCAGATGACAAATAAATTGTGCAGACACAAAACTCTTTCTGACTCCTCTCACCTATTTGACTTAAAAAAAACTATGACACTTCAATAAAGAATAAAGTAAATATATCTTTAAAAAATCATCAGCAAATATCTAAGTAACTCTGGGTTTCTCTTGGTTGTGTTGGTTTTGCTGTTCTCAAGCCTGGATAAACAGGGCGATTGAAATTGTGATATGAAAACAATGAATAAGCAGAGGTTAATATTTAGCTTTAAACATCTTTAGTGTGTTTTTATTTACTTTCTGTCTCCCCCACTCTTTCCTTCAACTTACTGCAATTACATGTGCACCGCCAGTTATGCAAATGAGGTCATTAGCAATTTCTAGGATATTTTGCAACAGCCAGCAAATACCTTCCTTACTGAGGAGCTGGCAACAAGCACAAGTAGAAAAACAACATAGATACTTGTTTTTAAGAAAAGGCGTGACTTGATGTGTTTCGCATTTTTTATCATTTATTGTTATAGGACAAAAAGCAAACAAAACTGCACTGATATCCAGTAGAAAAATAACTTTAACTTTAACTTTTGTTTGTTTTTTTTGTTTTTTATGTTCTGAGAAGACAGCGGATACCTAGTGCATTATTGCCCACTATGTGAGGTGGACTGAAAAAGGTGTGCATGTGAGTGAAATGTTCCAGTTCAACTGAGCTATTACCTCTGCTTTCCACCAGACGCGTAAGCAGCCTGTAACGTAATACATGCGTTTTACTCGTGAATTCAGCAAAGCGTCCCCTCCCACTGACGTATATATCACTCACGAAAGCGTTCCACCGAGCTGGTCCCGGGAGATCACGAAATCACAAGAGAATTGCAAATGCATGACTTAAAGGGTAGTATCCAGGAAAAAAATATATAATTCTATATTATTAATTATTATAGACTCACCATTCACTCCCCAAACTGCAGATATTTCTGTCCATGTCTTTTCCTTTTTCATGTTGTCCTTGTAAAAATGATCCCTGGTATATAAACTGGGTGACGCTCCACTTCAAGGATTAAATTCTAGTCGTCCATGATAAAAACCAACAAATTAGTCCCACAGACTGACTGACTTCAACCCTGGTGTCAGAGGTAGTGATGTTTTGTTTTGTTTTTATTGTAGTTACCAATCGAAAATTTGCACGTGTCTTATTTTGAATATTTCCATGGCTGATTTCCTGGCCTGATCTAAACTGCTGAGATTGACGCGTTTTAGAAGCTTAAAGCGTAAAAAATCTGCCACGTAAATTTAGAAGAGGGCCGCGACACAACGCTTCTGAGACACTTCCGATTTGCACTGCTTCACACCCAATATTTGACTCTGTCTGTGTGAAATATAGTGTGTATGCACCTATTCCAGTCGTGCTGCTGATCAAGAGCCAGATAGTGGCAGAATGCGTGCCCCCTTGGGGCCACAACCATCTGGGCCTGGCCCTAGGCTGGTTTCCAGTTGGGTTGGGGGGATGTTGGGACCACTTTGGGGTTACGAGATTTCAGGACTGTATCACATGATGGGTAATGTGGTATCAGGAGATAGATGACAAAAATACACCCCCTCCTCCTATCCACCCTTCTGCCTCAAGCTTTCAGTATGATGGAGAGAGGGGGGACTGAACACACAGCTGTCCTTAGCCATTATCAGTGATGGATGGAGCCACAGCGGAGTATGAAAGTGTGCAGTGTCCACTCACTTCAGTGTGTCACTGTATTAAGCTGTGGGTCTTATTTAGCTTGAATAGACAAAAGAACAGCGGATTGAGGGAATCGGATGTTGTGCTGGAAATATCCCATGATGCAAATTAATCACTTCATCTTTCTGACAATAGAAGGAGTTCAACAAAAGAGGAAATATGTGCACAGTAGAGCTTGTTGTGTTCCATGTCTTCTTTTGTCTGATTGAATTTTGAGTGGGTGAGGTCTTATCAGTGCAGCTGCTCCAACTGCCAGGCTAATTTACTTTCTGCTGACACCACTATCTGTTCATGGTGTGACTGTAACGTTCATGTTCCTCAGCAGGGGGAAGTTCCCCAAAGGGCCTGGAAAATTCCCCTCAGTTGAATTTCCATAAGTGTTGTAATAATCCAGATTTTATTTCATGCAGGACAAGGCAAGGCAATTTTATTAGTATAGCGCACTTTCAACAACAAGGTCATTCAAGGTGCTTTACATGATTAGGGGGTAAAATAAAAGTAGCAGTAAAACACAGACCAAGCATATAAAGTAACAGCAATAAAGCAAGAAGCACACACAAAACATATGATACATCAAACATTACTCAACGCTAGCTCTAAACAGATACATTTTTAATTGTGATTTAAAAGAAAGTCAGTGTTTCAGCAGCTTTGCAGTTGTCTGGAAGTTTGTTCTAGATTAGAGGACCATGGAAACTGAAAGCTGCTTCTCCATGTTTGGTTCTAATTCTAGGGATATTGAGTAGACTGGAATTAGAGGACCTGAGTGGTCTGGGGGGTTGGTATAGTAACAGTAGATCTTCAACATATTTTGGTGCTAAGCCATTCAATGATTTATAAACTAGTAAAGGTATTTTGAAGTCTGTTCTCTGAGTTACAGGGAGCCAGTGTAAGAACTTTAGAACTGGTATTATGTGCTCTACATTCCTGGTTCTCGGATGGACACGAGCAGCAGCATTCTGGATCAGCTGTCTAATTGACTTTTTAGGCAGACCTATGAGGACACCGTTGCAGTTATCAATCCAACCAAAGATAAATACATGGATTAGTTTTCAAGGTCCTGTTGCTACATCAATCCTTTAATCCTAGAAATGTTCTTCAGGTGATAGAAGGCTGACCTTATTATTGCCTTTATGTGACCCTGGAGGTTCAGGTCTGAGTCCATAAATACACCTCAAGTTCGGGCCTGATCGGTATTTTTTGATGTATTAACTGAAGCTGTGTGCTGGCTCTTGATTGTTCCTCTTCTTTAGGTCCATAAGTAATTACTTATGTTATGTTTATGTTCAGCTGGAGAAAGTTATGGCACATACATTCATTGATTTGCTCGATGCATTTACTTAGGGTTTGGATGGGTTCAAAGTCACCTGGTGACTTTGTAATGTTGAGCTGAGTATTATCTGCGTAGTTATTGTAGTTAATGTTATTGGTTGTTATAATCTGGGTTAGTGGGAGCATGTAGATATTAAATAAGAGGGGCCCCAGGATGGAGCCCTGGGACACCCCACATGTGATTTCTGTTCGTTCTGATGAAAAGTTTCCTATTGAAACAAAGAAGTCCCTGTTCTTTAGGTAAGACTCAAACCAGCCAAGTACTGTAGCACAGAGTCCAACCTAGCTCTCCAGTCGTTCCAATTGTATATCATGATCAACAGTGTCAAATGCTGCACTGAGGTCCTACAGAACCAGCATTGTGGTTCTAGCACAGTCTGTATCAATACAGATGTCACTGAAAATGCACTTAATGCACTTAAACTATAATAAACATACAGGTGATGCTGTAGTTGTTTAAGTTTGAACAGCCCAATATAAGATAAAAATAAGGAGGAGGGAAGTATCATTGCGGTTTACTTATATTATTCACTTCATCCAAGAATGCTTTGACAAAGCAGAATACATATTCAGAGTTGCAAGGTTGCAAGTAAAAGGGAAAGAAGCATGTATTTAGATACATTGTTTGATCTATTTTGCATCTTCAATAAACATAATTATGCGTACAACACTTTGATGGAATTGATTTGCAAAACACAATTTGAACATTCCAGTATACTGCCAAATTGTAAAAGGAGCACAACAGCAATGAAGACATTACAGAAACCACAAAGATCCTGCAATGAAAAGGAAGACTGAACATGGGCATTTCAGAGATTGTGTTAATATGTAGTTATTTTATTAATTTATTTAACAACTGAAATGTTTAAATTCCTCTATTTTATTTGTTGTATTTTTTTAATTATGTCTGTATTTTTTGACTTGTTTATCATTTCATGTACTATTTCTTCCCAGCATACGTATTTGCCTTGATTCACTTGTACATACCATTTAGTATAATTGTGTTTCTCTGGATTCCTGGAAGTTAGCCCCTTCAATCACGTTGTACTCTATTTTCTAACTACATATTGCCATTTCCTTCCTTCCTTCTTTTACTTTGAACTTCCAACTCACACAAAAAAGTTTTTTTTTTTCCTTTTCAAAACCTGGCTCAAGTTTCTTTCCCCCTGTCTGGCAAAAACAGCCTATTGCACTTTTGCTAACAGGAAATATTTTTTCATAGTTCTCAGTCAGGGATTTGTCTATTTCTTTACAAGTACAAACTTGTGCATAT
The DNA here is from genome assembly GCA_963556495.2 of Valencia hispanica. Lineage (NCBI taxonomy): Eukaryota > Metazoa > Chordata > Actinopteri > Cyprinodontiformes > Valenciidae > Valencia > Valencia hispanica. Next base: position 32,001,427 of record OY747719.1, read on the forward strand.
TACAGTCTTGTGTCTTTCATAATATCCAGGACGAGCCCCCAACATTAAATAACAAAGTTTTGGAATAACCCCTGCAAATCTCAAAAGGTTACTTTCATTCATTCATTCATTCATTCATTCATTCATTCATGCCTGCATGGATCAACTATATTTGTGTAGCTGAATCCAAGCTCATAAAATAAGCTTGATGTACAGTATATAATTTATGATATTAGTTTGTTTTAAAATCCTTGATAGATGTGGATAGATGCCTAAGAATGACAGTCACTGGTGAACTGTATTTGAAACGTTTCAAAGAAAGGAGGGAGGGAATGTGTGTATAAAGACGGGCGGGGGGTTGTTTCAGATCAAATCCAATAATGTTTCCCACTCCCAGGCCACCAATTAAAGAAATCAATGCCACGCCTGAGTTAACACAGTAGCATTGTTTAATAATGTTCCTTAGGCCTTTGGTCACACCAGCTTGCGGTTTATGGATGCTATAACCTACACCCTTACAAACAATAAAGCTGTTATCCCTCTAAATTGAATCCTTCTAAATTTAACCATTGTTTGTAAAACTAAGATCGTGGAGAAAGATTTCCACAACACCACCTCAAAACCCAACCAAATTTTCCTGTTCAGATTAATCTGCGCTGACACATTTTTGGACAATGCTGTCGTCTGACTCAACAGCTGTCAAACACAAGAAGCGGTTGTGTGCATCCTATTAAATATGCTAATACACTTTATCCTCTTAAATAAGCAAATTATCTGTGTGAATAAACTGGATTCAGGCTAATTTCTTCCAATTTTCTCCAGTGATTAAAAACTACAGGTTATCAGTGTCAAGTTGTCATTACACACTTTATGAAAACACAACTGTAGGGAGGAGGGTTGTTCTTCTGAAATGTTTTAATCCATCTACATGCCTGTGCCAAGAAAGATAAAGCAATTTAAAGTGAGATTGGTGTTTCTGTCTGTGTTTCGCTGTTCCATCATTGAGGGGTGACAACCAATGCAGGCCTGTAATAGAGTGGTCATGGACCAAATATTCATCCAATGATGTACTTAAGCAGAAGTACACAAGGCTGCATACTAAAGGATACAAAGGAGTTATACAATATTCAGCTGGATTGATAATGAGTCATAAACATAAATAAAGAATAGTATTTTTCATTTTAAATTTACTGTGACACATCAGTAGCAGTTGCATTGTGTTGGACACATCTATGATCTATTGTCTAAGGTCCTTTTTCTGTAGGTCCAGAAATGCCACCTACTGACCTCACTGTCTCTCCCTTCTCTCCATGTTGTGCAGATGAGCACTGGTTGAACTGATAATAATGGAGTTTGTATTGAAAGAAAAGTAACCCTGCCGTTTCCCTCTCTTTACGATTCATTAACCTGATTTTCACTGAGCCCTGTCTCACATGTGTCAGGGAGGCAGCTGCTGAGGATTCTGCTTCCCTGCCCGGGCTCAATCCTCTGTTCTTTCACACTCTGGCTCATCAACAACCAGACAGATAACAGTCAAATAGCATGCTTTTATCCTGAAGTGTCAAGAAATGTTCATTTAAAGTAGCCAAGGAAGATTGAATGAGAATGGTTTAAGGAATGCACCAATATCTCTGCCTTTAGCTTCAAAATCAGGAAAAACACGTATTATTGATTTATGCAGTTGTTTCAGAATGGAATACTTTGTGATCACAAAATAGTGCATGGTTGTGAAGTGATAGAAAATACACATGGTGTTTAAACCATGTTGTTTACCTTTCAGTACTTAGTAGAACAACCTTTTGCTGCAATGACTGCTGGGACTTTTTCAGGGTAAATCTCTAGTTTTCCGTATCTGGAAAATGTTGATCTCTTTTTTTTATAGATCTTAAACTTTTGCAAAACTTCAATTTTCTTTTCTTTACCACTTGATTGACCCTGACGATGTTTACAGTCAAGGTAACAGCTGTTAATGTTTCAGTCTTTTTCATTTTTTCTTGAAATAGGCATCTTTGGTATTGGTGACTTGTGAATTCTGCTTTACCTTTTATGAAGAGAAGCTGTGACAGATCCACTGCTGCTTGAAATTGGCTACTTATAACTGTATAATGAGATTTGTAAGGATATGACCAGGAACGTGTGCTACTGGTGACCCCATTACTTTTACAGTGAAAACTTCAACTGTCACCACTATGTCAGCAACATGAAAGGATTTGCTTTCTGTCATGGACATCTGTTTATGTAATTAACCTTTCTTTAATGTCTTTCCACCATTTTAATGCCAGTCATAGAATAGATATTCTAAAGTGTAAAAGATGTTTTAAACAGTTAGAAAACTGTTAAGGAGAATACTTAATTTACCCTGCAGGTTTTAGTACAATCTACGGAACTCCTGAAACTTGATAAATAAAACATGACAAGTCCAAATATTTGAGAGAAATAATATTGATTGCTAAATAGAAGAGACCCTTGAAGAGAAGGTTTTAAAAACAGAGTTGTCCTTGGTCAAACACTAACTGATTGATTGGACCCATAAAGCACTGGGATGTCCGAGCGGTCAGCTTAGGCCTGAGGTCAGTTTGTATGTCCCACACAGTGCTGCCTTAGTAGTAAGCCATTAATTCAGCCCTGTGCCACTGCACGCAAAGACTGGTTTTGTTCAATCTCATTTGGTTTGCACGCCTCATGTGTTCATTGGACCAGAAAACCATTTGTTGTCTGTTTCTTTAGGAGAAACACTCATGAATCAGTCTCACTGAGAATTTACAAACACGGAAGCGCCCCAACGATTACTCCAAATAAACACATGTGGAACAGCATATGAATGCTCTAAAACATAACCGCACTTACTTAGATTGGGGCTAAAAATGCAGCTTTATACAAAAATAATAAATTGAAATTTATTTAAATAAATTTAAATAAAGCATCCTTAATTTATTGTATTTTTAATTGATGTAGAGGGCTGGGAAAAGGCCTTTGCCTCACATATTTTTTTAGGTTTTGCTTTTTCATCACACTCATGTTTCAGATCATTGAACTAACTTTAAAATGAGAAATTCCTCTTATTACTTAAACTCCTATTATTATTGTTGTGTTTGATTATTATTGTCTAGGGAAAATAGCAACTTGACCTTGTGTCAAAAATAATTTAAATTCATTTCAGTTAATTTATATAGAGCCAATTCGAAACACAGGTCATCTCAAGGCACTTTACAAGAAAAGTAATTTCAATTCAATCATACATACATTCCAATTAATCCTTCAGTTCATTATTCTTATCAGTTTAAAGTTTTTCTATCTAAGGAAATCAAGCAGACTGCATCAAGTCATTGACTTGCAGCATTCCCTCCTCCTGAACTAACATTTAGCAACAGTAGACAGTCGCCTGCATTGTTTCGTTGACTTTACAGCAATCCCTCATACTGAGCAAGCATGTAGGGACAGTGGAGAGGAAAAACTCCCCTTTTACAGGAAAAAACCTCCAGGAGAACCTGGCTCAGTACGAGCGGCCATCTACTACGACTGTCTGGGGGTTTGAGAAGACAGAGCAGAGACACAAAAAGAACAAAAGAAATGATGTAAGAGTATTTAAAGAAAACATTAAAGAAAGTAAAAAGTTGATAACAGGACACGGAAAATGTTTAGTTACTGGCAACAACATCCCACCTGAAGCCCCCCTCCAACAGGGCATCACAGCTGATCAGAGCCCCTGTCCAGGTGTAGCTTCTATGGAGAGAAAAGCACTGAGAAAAAACAAAATTAACAGTTGAACAGCAAATAGTGCAATTAGAGAGTAGTAGACGAGAAAAGTAGAAGAGTGAAGAAAAGGGGTCAGTTTGTCCTCCAGCATTCTAAGTCTATAGCAGCATGCGTACAGAGATAGCTAAGGACCCCTGAACCAAGTAGGTGGTTGTGCCACCCTTGACAGCGATATCTACCATCAACAATATGAAAACAGAATTGTTGAAATTCTGTGACATCAGAGAGTTTTTGGGCATGAACAGTCTTTTTAATGTCATGCCACAGCATCTGAATCAGATTATAGATTCAAATCAGATTGGCACAGATGTAAATCAGAATGAAAGGACTAGCCAAATATGTTTTCTTTAGCCATTCAGAGGTGAACTTGTTTATTTGGTTTGGAACATTATCCTGCTGCATTGCTGAAGTGCTCTTTAGGGTCACAAGCTGATGGCCTCACATTCTTCTTCAGGATTTTCTGGTAGAGAGCAAAATCCATGTTTATCCATCAACCCTTAATGAATCACAGGTTACTTTGGCATTTTATTTTGCCTAATAACTCTATTTATAACTTTGTTTGTAGCTTCTGTAAGTGTTTCTAGTACATCAGATTTATCTACGTCACTTTTTCCTGTAAATTGTTTTGTAGCTACTGTTGTAAAAGTGCTTCACAAATTACTCATTGACAGATAAATGCTTCTGAACAAATGTTGAGTCATTTGGGTAGTTGATTTTCAAACATGCTCTTAGAAACTTACAGGCTGATATATATTTATACTGTCAGCAGTGCAGCAGCTGATTGCAAGTTCAGGCTGGTTTTGGACATACCTGTGGCTTTCGGAGCTCAGTGTTAGAGAAAGAGCATCAGGTTTTGGCACAACAGGTTCATTTACAGGGATTTGCTTTGGAATGATGGATTTAACTTAAAAGAAATTAGCAAAAAATACATATATATATACACATATATATATATATATATATATATATATATATATATATATATATATATATATATATATATATATATATATATACACTATAGTGGGATTCAGAGTCATTATAGTGAGAAGATGGATCTAGACAATGGATAAAAGGAGGGTGTGAATTGATGTTAGTAGATATTAAATGTGAGTAATTTGCAATAAAAGGTGTTTAATATTTATAACAGAGTTTTTTCCATTTATTTTTACCACTCCTCTTTCTCTTCACCTCTTCTGTCTCAATCCTTATCTTTATTTTTATCCTGTTTTCTTTCCTGTTTCTTAGTTTTTGCTTTCTTCTTCAGTGCTCTGTTGCTCAGCCAAGGCTGTCTCTTCGCCTGAACGTGCTCTTGAAAGGCTATTCATGGATTTTTCAATGAAACCCTATTACATTTGTGTACAAGTGTGTGTGAGCGTGTGTGAGTCAGAAAGAAAAATAAAGAGAGGGAAAGGTATTATGGGGGCTGTGCTACAGTACCATCTGTATGCAAATCTCCTCAGTCTTTGGGAAACTTTGATCAAACACTCAGGCCTTCTTTTCTCTCCTTATGTTCCCTCCCTCCTACCCTCTCCTGCTTCACTGTCGCTGTGTGTTCTGCAATTACTGTAGCTCTTTGTCACTGCTGTATAGTACTAAGTCAGGACAGGAGGCTCCCTGAAGGAGTTGCGCCTGTTCCACTAATGTACGACTGTGTTTTCTGCCCCAGTATTCCCTTAACACTCCCCGTGCACATGGTTTTGCTCCCCTATTTACCTTAACTCCTATGCACACCCCTTTATAAACACCTGCAAAAGTTCTGCTCCCCGCAACAGATGGCAACATGCTCCTATGACACACACATACACACTCCCTCTCAGATAGCAGAGGTCCTGGCAAACAGAGCCCAGTGTGGTGCACGGGCGATGCCTTTGTGCAAAGGTTGGGCTCAGACACACTTGTGCATGGACACACACAGGAGGCTTTGTTTCCCTCCATATGGGAAGGTTGACATGTTCAATACAGATCTTCTGTCTGAAGGACAATAGAAACATTGGAACAAGTGTTTGTTGATTAATCTAATGAAGATTTCTGAGGGATGACACCAACACTCGAGCAACACAAACATGCCCCATTATCTTCTGTGCAGCATTAATGTTCTCCCATTAGTGGGGCATAAGCCCATTAGATCTGTGTCATGTGTAGGTCTGAGGAGTTTCAGTCAGCCAGGGCGGTCACTGAGCTGAAAGAAAAGCCTTGGCCATATGTCTGTTAAAACATAGGATTTGACCACTCAATGACATCAGCTCCCTTCTAAACCAATTAGCCTCATTTCAGAGAGCTTAACTACAGTTGAAATGTGTCAGCAGTGAGTCTGTGTCTGAAGAGGAAGCAGTTTCAACTTATAGTGTAAACAGGAAGTACGATACTGGACACTGCTGTTTGGGTATTGTTAGCTCACGTTACCATCCGAGTCCATTGTGTCTCTGTTAGGATATATTGTTTTGCTTTCCCCTCCTAGATGCTCGCTGCTATTGTCCATAAACTTGTTTTCTTCTATAACCAAGCCGAATGAATTGAGCAGGCAGATGGTGAGGGGAAATCCCAGGAGAGGACCCCACATGCACACAAACACAGATAAAGACGCCAGACTCCTGTTCCATACATGCAAAGACACCAGACCCCTGTTATGTAATTTAGCAGCCCCCACCACCTCCTTTGAGAGGCTCAGTTTGGGCTGTCTCAACTACAAACTCATCAGTCTTTAGGTACAGTGTTGTCACTATACTATATCCAGAGGTTTTCTGCAATTTTTCCAAATACAAAATTCGGGATATTTCCTGACTCAAACTTTTAGATTAGTTGCTAAGTTATCAAGAAGATGTTGGGTACAAAAATATACAGTGAAAAAAAAATATAGTTCTATTTTTTATATATATATTGTTCTACAGTGCTACAAGTACAGCCTTAGGGCTGGCACAGATGTACTTACAACATATTTTGCTAGTATTTGAAAATTGTAAAATGAGCAGATTCACTGCATTGTAGCAGAAGATAGTGAACCAGGAGTAAATGCCACCAAGTGCTGGTGGCATTTACTCCTGGGAATTACTCAGCAAAACCATGTTCCAGCTCTATGTTTGAAAATCTTTTAGGTTTGCTAAATGATTTCATCTAACTTGAAAATATCAACTCCTGGATACAAATCAAACACATAATTACACTGCAAACTTATATAAATATAATGGTAAATTAAAAACACTTCAAAATAAAACTAAACATTTTAGAATGTCAGTAGTAGATTTTCAGCACAACATTTGAGCATATACGGAGAATTAAAAGGCCCACTATCTGATTAAGTAGACAGACAATGCATCAGATTATCACATTGCAGTTACAAAACATAAACCATCTTATGGGCCATGTTTCCTTTTCCGTCTTTCTAAGAAGTTGGATACTTACACTTCCATGGTGTCTCTGTCAGTCTTGTTTTGTCATTAAATTTAGGGAATCCTAAAACACTGCGACTGTGAAGCTATACATGAGTATGTAACCAGGAGTGTTTGAGGTAACGTTGCTTTTGCTCTAATAAAGATGATCACTGGCCAAAATGGTAGTCTAGATTAAAAGACTTCCTCAAAATCACCTACAGTGTATATGTTTATGCAGCATATTTTCCTTCCTAGTGTGTCTATTTCTCTTTTTGAACACAATAACAAGCTGCACTGACCATAGCAATAGATTTCTCTTTCAGCAATCTCCGGAGGAAACCCTCTTCCAGGCTTCTGTAAGGCACATTTTTGGGCAGAGGCCCAGCACTGAAGTCACAGGGGGATGGTGGATCGAAGGGGGCTGAAAGTGAAGGGAAGGAGGGCAAAACCATGTGGCTGATGTTGGTAAACAGTATCGAGACTTGTCCTGGCATTATGGCAGGCAGTGCACAACAATAATATCAGGCACCGGGGGCCACACACAGACCACGACAAAAGGTAGACACACATAAGAACATTTGCATTCATATCCACACACACGTACACACACGCACACACACACACACACACCTACACATGGGCAGGAATACACATACACAGACTACCAACAAATAATAGACTCACTCTCGTGTCTGCTACTTAGCAGCTGCTCCAGTTTCCATGGTAGCAGCCTGAACAATGTAGCGGGAAGAGCTGTGTATAGCAGAGAAGGAAACAGAGAGATGTGAAAATGTGTGTGTGTGTGTGTGCGTGCGTGTGCAGGCATGGGTGTGAGAGGCTTGAGGAGGGGGGCAGCCACAGGGTGCAGAGACAGAGAGGATTCAGAAGACGCGTTCTTTCTTTGTCAGGATGAGGCTTCTTAGAAAAGCAAAACAAATACAGAAATTTGGAAGCAAGACAGACATAAAAAGTCAGGAAATTTTGTCTATTTATTTTTCAAAATGAGGTATTTCAAAAGTGCTATGAGTTGCAGCACTAAAGGTACATTTTATGTAGTGAAAAACAAACATATCAGTTTACCCAGTTCTATGCACCCAATAGTTAAGAATATCAACAAATGAGAAAAAAAAGGGAAAGTCCAGGTACATGAGGATAGAACGCATCTGCTGTACAGAAAATTGTCTGATAAGAGAGAAAAATGACGAGATAAAGTGATATCTACCAAGAATGCATTCTCTTACGAAAATATAAGTATCAAATTTAGTATGTATCACACTAAAAGCAAATAAATGTGTAAAATGTAGTGATATACAAAAAAGAAAAAGAGGAGAAAAAATATGCAGTTATATCACAAAGTTTTTCTGACTCTCATAAACTGAGACCTTACAGTACATTTAAAGGTATATAAACTTCCAGTCCAGTTATTGGCAGCTTCCTGACTTGAATATTAAAAAAAAAACAAGAACAAAAGTGTAAATATAAAACAAGGCAGATCTGAGTGTATTTTGTCTGTACACTATTGTTATATACAAAAGTGTCGCCTAGCAAGGTGCACAGTTATACATCCACTGACTTGGTTTGAGCACCAGTGTGAGAAGAGTGAGGGAAAGAGAACCTGTAGTGGCATTGTTCGTGTCTGTTATGACGTCTCGGTCATCAGTTGTTTTTTTTTGTTTTGTTTTTCAGTTGCAGTGATGAAGGCAAAGGTAAGCGTGAACTCTCCAAGCAAAGTGCCCTCCAACACTCATCCCAATGTGGAATCACGCGATTCCAGGCTGGTGTCACAGTGAGTACAAAAACAAACAAACAAACATACATACATGTAAAAATTATATAAAAAACAACAACTAGAGGGAGTGAAGACTAAGAAAAAGTGTCTCCCGTCTCCCTCCTCATTCTTTCTCTTTTTGTCTTTCCTTGATGTGACTGGATTGAAAAAGTAAACCCTAAACATTCTTAACGTCAACAAATGTGCAAAAAAAGTGGCGGCAGTAAAAGTCCGAGCATTCCTCCAGAAACCCCACCCTTACCCCGTGCACCCGCTTCTCTCCTTTCCTCCAGGTCTTGTATCGGCATCTGAAGATAAATGTCCTCTGAGATTTTAGTGTTTCTGTGTGCAAAAGTCCAACAGATATAAAGGCCTGTGTGTCTGTGCTTAAGTGTATAGGCCTATGTCTGGAGTTCAGGGTGGTGATGGTGGTGGTGATGGTGGAGGGGGGGGTTGTTCCAGGGCATATGTGAGGGTTTTTATGTTGTAGCAGTTGTCTGTCAGCGAGTCCTAGCCTGCTCCAGCCTGCGCATGAGCTGTTGCCTGCGAGCTTGGAGTCTATCCTTCTCCTGCTGGAGCCTCATCTCCTCCGTCTCCAGTGAACAAACGTACTCGGTCGCCTTTTTCAGGATCAGCACCTTTGCTGCCTTCTCGTTGTGTGCCAGTTCTGGGACATGGTCGCGCAGGGTTAGAAAGCTGGAGCGCAAGTCATTGCGGCGCTGGCGCTCCAGGATGTTGTGGTTTCGCCGGCGTTCGCTGTCCTCAGAGTCGGAGCTACCACGTGGACTGCTGTCCCCACTGGTGCTGCGCTTGCTGCGTGCCCCCACAATGCTGGAGGAAGAGATGCAGGGCAAGGAGGAAGATGTCAAGGACGATGAGTTGGTTCTGATGGGAGGGCGGGGTGCTTCTGATGTCTTCTGTTTCTTTGGAGGTGGGGTCAGGTCGTCATCTGAGGCATAAGGTGAGGGGGCTGCGTAGTTGTGTTGCTGCTGATGGATCGAGCTCCTTTTCAGGATGAGCTCTTGAGGAGCACGGCTGATGAACCGATTCACAACCCCAGATCCTGAGACAATCCCTCTTGCATCTTGGCTCTTGGGATTAACAGAGATGGTTCCTACGCCTGTGGCGATGGGAGATGTCTTGCTGATTGTGGAGCGCCTCTTCTCTACTGTAACTACATCAATCTCTTCCTCCTCTTCCTCCTCCTCTTCCTCCTCCTCATCATCTTCTTCATCGTCTTCCTCATCATCTTCCTCCTCGTCTTCTGGCGGAAGAAAAAACAAACTCTATCACTGGCATGCCAAACATTCTCACTATTTGATTTATGTGTGACAGCAGGTGACAGGTAAATATGTTCATAAATTAGTGAGATCAAAAGGGGAATGTAAGAGGGAGAGGATGTTGCTCAATGCCATTTGCTCAGGCAGAATTGTCTTAATGCTTAGCGTCAGTCACTTCTCAGCTAATCTGCTCTGCAGCCATTGGCATGTTCATACTCAGCACTGAGCAGACAACTGAAGTTTTGTGTTGTATTCCAACTCCCTTCTTCAAAACCTATGCTAATCTTCTTCGGCGAGATGAGACAGTATTAGTCTAATGCTGTCAGTCTGTTACTGTAAACCCGCTAATACTTTTGAGTGTTTGAGATAGTAGAAATGGCTTTAATAGAGTAACACTAGGCATATGGTGGAGTATGTATATGCCAGTTACTGGTATCAAAGGTAAACCAAGGTTTTAACAAGTTACGGATTTAAAACCACTAAATTTAGTTAAAAGTCATTTACACATGATGCCAAAGAAAGTGGAGGAGAGAATAGTTTTCTCTCGTTGCACGGTAAAATAGCACTGTCCCCTTTCCCCACCTGTTGCTGTGCACTGCCAGTCAGTCAGCTGAAGGAAAGTTGATATTTTAATCGCATACTAATAGTAACGAACAAGTTATCTGTTATGAAAAACACAGACAGTCAAGGTGTCCTGTTAAAAAAGCCAATAATGGACCAGGGTGGCCCATCGCTTTAATTAACGTAATGCCATAGTAAACCTGCAGTTGGAAAGTTTTTCTAAATAATCAAGAGACTAAAACTGAGCAGATCAGCTGAGTTTTTACAAACCTAAGTTATTGTTGTTATTTTTTGAGTGCCTGGAAGTGAGCAAGTGGGAGGCAGAGGGTGTGAGCCGTAGTTAAAATACCTTTGTGATAATGGCTTTCATTATCAGCTCAGGAGCATCTGTAGAGTGTGGCATTTTACAGCTTATGGTAACCCACTTCAGACACCAGACACACATGCTGATCGCTCATACAGACTGCTGCTGACATCAAAACAAAGCTAGGCACAGCTGGCTGAATGGAGGGAGCTGGGAAAGAAGTGTGGCTGACTCTGGCACATGTGAGCCTCTTTGGTGTTTCACTCTTAGAAAGGAACAGCTCATTGAATGTAGATCGGAATTAAAACATGGTTTTCCACAAGGAAATTTGACTTTACAACCGATTTTTAATACAAAAGGGGGGTGAAATGTGTAAAATGTGCCAAACTGAAAGGATAGTCCTCTATTTTTGTTCTTTTTAAAGTGTGTATCCCTTTCATTAAAAATTAGACTCCAAAACAGAGAATGGACACATCTGACGGCAGAGTGCGCAGGGATGGTGGGGCAGTAGGCCATCGGATCACCACAATTTAAGCCCCAAAACTGGAGTGGCGCCAGGAAGACAGCTGTCGAGAAGGCAGTGCTTGCTCAAAACAGTTCTCCACCCCGCCCTCCCCAAAATAAAAAAGGGGGAAAAGACGAAGAATTAGTCAGGACTCTCTTCCAGTTTTCTTTCCATTACTGTTGAGGAGGTGTTAGGCACAGCGGACTGTGTTTGGACTCTGTGCCAAGCTCGGGGCTTTTGTAGTATTGTTTTTCAAGCAAAAACACACAGATCAGGACTTGTGTGAGTGTTTGTTTAGGGAGCTTGTGGGCAGGATAATGGTAGACACTAGTCCTAATGCAAGGCACAGTAATTTTCCAATCTAACACACAATTGCCTCCTGTAATATTGTTGTAAAGGAAAGAAAGAAAATGTTTGTGCTGCTTTGTACTTGTAGTTGATCTTCAGTTATCAGTTAAATTTAGGTCAGGCTGGTTAATGCATAACTACCAATGTATCACCCACCGCGCAAATTGTCTCCTTTATCCATGCATAATGAAAGCATTGGCACAATTTTATCAGATCATCACATTGTTGAATACCTTTTCATCTCCTCCTTCTTGGACCATGCTGCTGTGTATTTTTTGTTTTGGCTCTGGTGCCAACTAAGTTCAGTAAAGCACACAATTCACTATTTTACTGCCATCTGCCGGATGAAGAGCCCGCTGATTACATAAACCCACGGTTCACTGTGTCAGTACTATACTGTGCGTGCATGCGTGTGTAATTGTAGGCTCTTGAGTGTGTGTGTGTGTGTGTGTGTGTGTGTGTCTGTGTGTGTGTGTGTGTGTGTGTGTGTGTGTGTGTGTGTGTGTGTGTGTGTGTGTGTGTGTGTGCGTGCGTGTCGAATGTGACTGGATAATCGGATTCTGGGCCAGTCATATGAACAAGATCCTCTCACAGATATACTGAGCTTCTAATAATAACAATAATATGTGAAAATTAAGGAAAGATGTGTGACATTTTCAATGTTTTTGATTATTTTCATTATAAAAGTGTTACAATTATCTTATTCTAATCTGATTCTTACCAGAGTCACTGGCTGCGCTTCCATGCATTGTGGACGCATTAACTGTCCCAGATGCGTCCCGGCTGCTGTTCTTCTTGTTAACTGGGAATGGGAATACTATCGTGGGATCCACACACTCCGACACCGAGCTGCGGCTCACCACCTCCGGCACCCTGATGTACGCATTCCTTCCTCCGGCCGATGCCGTTGAAATCGCCTTACCCAGTTTCTCCGTTACCACTCGTTCAAGCTTTTCCCTTGCCGAGAAGCCACTCCACATACAGTCCTGGATAATGATGTTGTTGGGATTTGTATCCAAAGCAGAGCCAAACAAGTCCCCGTCGTCGGATGCCCCCCATATATCGTCCTCCGGCAGGAGCAGTAGCTCAGAAGCCCAGTCCAGGGGGTCCTCTAAGCTGAAGCCGATGGGGTCTGCCTCCGAGGAGGCGGTGGCGGCCGCCGGCTCACCCGGTAGCGCAGCGCGGCTCGGAGAGAGGGGCGGAGTGGGCAGCAGCTCGAATTTCTTCCAGATGTCCTCCCCCGGTGGCGCAGCGTCGGGACCACAGAAGTAGAAGTCGTCCTCGTCCGGATAGAAACATGGTTGTAAGGAATCAAACTCCAAATCGGAGTTTTTACTGATGATCGCCGGCATTCTATCCAACAACCGAAAATCCTGTGAACAGACAAGAGCGGTTCAGTCAGATTGCGCTGTTGGTGAGCGTCTCTCCACATTTCTCCCTAACAGTGTTGTGCAGAAAGTGTCTGAGTCAAAGCCCACACACAAATTCCAAACTGTGGGCTTTAAAAAACCGCACAAATCTCAAAGGAGTCCGTGCGTAAATGTGCCCATGATGCACAGACAGTGCGCAAAACAAATTACTGCCGCACTATTCTTTTAAAAAACAAAAGCAACTTTTGTTATCAAATAAATTGACAAAATTCTAATCTGAGAACTATTTATTAGGGATATAAAAGAAAATGGATACAGAATGTTATGAATAACTGCTGAAATTAGGAGATGCTCACCTCGTCCTGACTTGGGATGAAAACGAGTGAATCGATATTTCTTGTATCTTGCAGTCAGTTGCTAATACAGACACCAGATTTGGAGCAGTCATCTACTTTTGGAGCTAAGACGGTCCTCTGACACACATTGTGGGTCTTTGCAGAATGTTATACACTTTAGTTTGGAGCGGAGGAAAGCAGGCTCCTCCCACACAGGCTGGTTTAGGGGAGGGACAATGCCTACCTATGCTTTGGACTGGGATGCGACGCGGGAGTAGAGAGGCTGGCTGGAGCCTTCTTTCAAGGTGAATGGAGTAACATAGCTTCAATATCGAAAGGAATGAGACAGAAAGAAAGCCTTTATTTTAAAAACTGGAAGAAAACGGTTGAAAAGCACAAAAGAATTTGAAAGGAAGAAGAAAAAGTCTTGCCTCAGACATGTCCTAAAAAATATGAGATACAAAGGTTTGTTAGGCTGATGCCTTTCTCTAATTGCTAATGAGTCCTCCAGATTGGTACTTTGATAGTTGCAAATATCAACTTTTGCTATATAAACTCTTATTCAATCACTCTGCACGGGTTTTAATTTACTGTATGGTAAAACATATGAATGGAATTCAACATTCTGATAAGAAATTGGCACATTAATCAAATGATATACATTTTCCTTCATTTATTTTCACAATCATAAATTTGACAAAAATAAATGAATATATATATATATATATATATATATATATATATATATATATATATATATATATATATATATATATATATATATATATATATATAATTGTGGTCATAGGATTTTTTTCCCCTTCTACCTTCCCTTCCTCTCCGGCAGAGCTCTAAATATTTTGTCCTTTGTCTAAGGGCCACCAGTTCCCTAAGATTTAAGACAAAGCACGGCGCTCAATTGCGCCCTCCTGCGGATGTGAACAAAACTGAAATTCAGATGCGCATCATCACTGTACAGAGGGAGTCAAACAAAGGCGTAGATACACAGATCTATATATTTTTTAAGTAAAAGACAAAATATAGTCAAGAAAGAAAGAAAGAAAGAAAGAAAGAAAGAAAGAAAGAAAGAAAGAAAGAAAGAAAGAAAGAAAGAAAGAAAGAAAGAAAGAAAGAAAGAAAGAAAGAAAGAAAGAAAGAAAAAGAAAGAAATAAACAGGCTTTGCAGCATGGGGAGCTTTCAGATGCCTCTGGGATAAAGACAGAAGAGGAGAAGAGCATGTTATGTAACCCCAAGCGGTGGTTGTTGCCTGGAGTTATTCCCATTCCCTTTTCTAATGAGAGCTTAGGAGGAACTGCTCATCTGTAATTATGCACAGGCGTATACACAGTTCATGATATTGACTTATTTTCAGGGAAAACGTTTACAGAACGGCTTTCAGCTGAACGCTAGCTGTGGGTGGGAAAGCTGACAGCTTCCAGCTATTTTCAGCAAACAATGAAACGATAAAACAAATATGTATTTCACTTTTTAAAGGAGCTTTCTAAAATGTATCATCAATCATTAATTACACAATTTAAGTGCTATTTTATACTATAATATAGTTTTGTTGTTGCAGAATTATTGATTTTTTTTGCTGGTGGTTATGTTCAAACAACCAAACTAAAGTGAGAATCTGCAGCTGTTTGGTCTACAGGCCTGGAATGGCAGGGAGTTTCCTGGGACCATCTCTGCATTCTGCTCCCAGGAACTTGGAGAAGGGATAGCTGTGGAGTCAGAAACTCCCCACACGCTCTTACATGTCCGCTCCTACTTCTTTTTTTTCAAACTGGTGCATAGCTCTGACCCTCCAGCAACAACAGAGGCCTCCTCAGCTGTGAAGCAAGTCAGAGAGTGGGAGTGGGAACATACAAAGGAAAGTCTTCTTGTTCTATGAAGATCAGTGAAGCACAGGAAATTGTATGTATGACGCTTTTGAGATTGAAATTGTTTTAAGAAGACAGAAGCCCGCTTTGGTCTTGGCTTCTCTCAGACTAGCCATTAGCTTTGACCTATAGGCTCAACTAGTTTGGGTTTATAATAAATCAAGAGGGCAAGAGACAGTTACAGAGTCGACTGCAGGTACAATATTATGTGGTTATACCCTTTCAACAGTACCTCACTTAAAAAATGTTTTTGATTTTGTTTGAATTGCCTAGATATTCCTCAATTAAGGTGTTCATGGTAAGCAAATGAGGTATTGCCAATCACTTTAATAAAACATATAAAAAGACAAAAAAATCTTTTTTCTGAACCTCTAAATCTTAATATTTTTATTGCTCAATTTAAAGCCATGTATCTTCCACCCTGAGCTTTTACTTTGAGTGAATGAAGTCTACAGATATGAAGTATAGACTTGTCAGACAGAGGTGGAGTTAGCTCTGGCCTCTTTGCTTGTTGTTTTTGTGACAATCACGGCATCCCCAGCCTCCCTCCACCATTCACCTCTGGACCGGACCATGGATGGTTAAGCAATTAGGCCAGTTTAGATAAAAGATTTATAAGTCACCCTGCTGGATCGTGCAAACACAAGCATGTTATGACAGAAATCTGCCTCAATTACACAGAAGCTGACCGTGTTTCAGATAGGCAACATGCACATCAGCACAGCTGCATACATGCTCAATGTTGTCATGCTTTTATGAGTCTAAACAAACAGCAGGGAAAGGCATTTTAATTATGCAGCATGGTCTGATGATACAGTCATCATATTTCCTACACTTACCTGTTATTTGATAAACATGCAAAAGCCACTGTGAAAGCAGAGCTGTTGCTGGTCCACTTAAAATAATATTAACAGTTTATATTACATTCAATGCTTCAAAATAGACCTTTATCCATGACCTATTTGAGAAATATGTAAGAAATAGACACATCTGAAAGAATTTTTGACTTGTTGTGGACTAATTGATGTATATAGCCTATATATATATATATATATATATATATATATATATATATATATATATATATATATATATATATATATATATATATATATATACATCAATTAGTCCACAACAAGTTTCTTTCAGATGTGTCTATTTCTTACATATTTCTCAAATATTTAAGAGGTTAAATCACATTATGATTGGGTATATGGTGTAACATTTGCTCAACATTTACATACATTTTGTATTAGTCAGTGTGTGTGTTATGTACTAGAGCAGTTTCATCCTACTGTTGTTTAGATAGAACAACTTTACCCATTGTTCTGCTGATTCCAAAGATTAGACTTGAGAAAAAAATTGTGTGAATGGTAAATATCAAAGCAAATTTGACAAAACTAAGCCAGTCATGTTTTTGAAATTCTGCATACCAAAGAAAGTTTTTATAGTAAATATTACCTTAATGTCTAAAAACAGAAAATTAAAAAAAATATTGTCTTGGTAATCTCACAACTACTTTAAAAATCTTTTCCGGCCTACTAACCTGGCTCTAAATAATGTTTAAAGCAGATGCCCCAATACTGTAAATTAAAAGAAACGAGGAAATAAAAAGGTGGAAAAGTCATATTCTATTACAAATAAACAGCTTAATTTTCTCTGTCAGATTCTATAACGTACTATGTTCTTGCCTCAAGAACCACAATGAAACAGTGGAAAATATTTTTCTTCTCTAATGATCAACTTTTTTATCATCAAGTATTAGCTTGCTCTTCATTCTGGTATCTCAACATGTATTTTCAAGTATTGGAATCCTTGAAGTGTATTTAGTCCAGTCAAACATGTCCAACATCAAAGTGCAGGGAAAATCCATATATAAATTCTGGAGTGATTTAAGTGGCCCATATGCTGACCTGCACTGCATTCAGTCTGTGTAAGCCACTAAGTCTCTTCTTCTTTAATCATGTCAAGTGAGATTCCAGAGTGGCATCCTCAAACAAGTCCTGCATTATGAAGAAGTCATGTTTGTCCATGCTGATCCACATCATTAGCTCTCAGCTCCAGCGAATCCCTCCACCCCACAAACCACACCCACACAGTGGAGTGTACTTACCCCTTTTCACACCATCACCTTCTCGTGTTAATTCCTTGCAAAGAAGTCATACCTTTTAAGCGTTTTCACATTTCGCCACCTTAGACCCACTAACTTCAATGTATTCTTCTGGGATTTTATTTAAGTAACCAACACAAATTAATACATGAATCTGAAAAGGGTAGCATTTGTGTTCAACAGCAAATATAACAGTGTTATATTTTCTAAAATGAAAGCTACAGAGTCGATTGTCAAGACAGCAATTTTTGCCTGTTCTTCTTTTCATAACGGCTCAAACTAAGTTAGATTAAATGGAGTATTTGAAACATCCATTTTCCATTGTATTTCACTATGGGGATGATCTGTTCAGGGTTCAGTCCTATCTTCTTCTATACTTTGGCTGGTGGTGAACTGTAAATAGTTTTCCTGTTAACAGATTCTCCTAAATGTATGGCAGATTTACCATATCATAGTTTAAAGTTGTGGCAGTAGAAGGTTTGGCTGTAATGTGGCAAAATGGGAAAGGTTTAAAGGCTATGAATACTTTTGCAAGGAACTGTATAACACATCTTGCCTGGATATTGTCACCATGTTTCATGTGAGCACTTCTCTTTAAATATGGAGCTGAATAAGCCTCAGGTGATGACTCAGGTAAAAAGAAGCTTTTTTATTTTAACACTGTGCCAGCTCTGACTTCATCAGACATTTGCTAAGGCAAGTTACAACACAGTTCTAAGGAATTTCTGTGAGCTCTGTAGCAATTCCTCGCTGGTCAAGAAAGAAAGAAAAATAGCTTGATCATTTTATTTTAAAATCAATGTGAGAAATATGCTTGTGATAGCTTTCTTTTTCCCAGATGTATTTTTCTGGGACATTTTTCCCATCAGGTCTATTTTCAGAAGAATAAACTCATTTAGAAAATATTTTGGCCTTTAAAGATATTGCCAAAAGCAGAGCGCCTGAGTGAAGGAAGCGGCTGCTGTCTTGTTAGATCTTGCCCTCAAACTGTCTCTAAGTATGCTGGCAGTTCTACCTGTACAATTAGGGAGGCACATCAGGTGATTAATGGAGCACATAAACATCAATTTTTCCACTTGAGCAATGCCTTTTGTATATGTGACTGCCAGAATCTCATGTTCATGCTTCCTTTGTCACAATAGCCAATTGCTGTTAGATCACATTAAAGCTAATTTACCTTGAAGGCAGTTTCATGTATAGAAAGGTGTGGAGTTTATTGCAGTATCGTAATATTTATGGGATTATTCTTAATAAGAAAGACCTGCTGTGTCATCCTAATCTTATGTAAGCCAAGATGCAGATTTGACTAACTGATTTCTGTAAGATTTGCTGGTAAGGAAGAACTGTGCAGTTTAACAGTTGACCAGGTGAAGAATGTGTTTTAAGAGTCATCATGCGAATGCTAACCAGGAATCCATGTCTGTGTGGGAGTTTTTGCAGAGATTGACAATGATATGCAAGTGTTCTCACCCTTTTACTGAAGTGAAGGTGTGAATTGGAAACTGATAATTGTACAGGGTGAGAGAAGATTTTATTCCAGCCTTGTCTTTCATAGATTTTCATCTGCTTTTTTTTAAATTAGGGATTTTTGCTTAGTTATTCATTACATTGATGTTTTACAGCTCTCAGCAGTTCCCAGTGGGGCATAAAATTGGAGGTAATCATGCAACACTGTTTTTGTGTAGGCCATAGTCACTATGGTATAGTAGAAGTTACGGTCATTAACATTTATCAATAGGCTTGGCCCTGAAGGTGAATGCGATTAGGAGGCCTGATGATCAACAGGAAATCGATGTCATTGATGTATTGATAGCAGGATCAGCAGCCAAGCGATCTAGTTTATCTGATTTGATCATGAGTAAACCAGAAGCTAACTGATCCTGAGCTGGATGGACACCATGAAATGTGCACCCAAAGCTCCACTCCAGTCATTTTTGAAAAACCTCTCCATACTTGCCCCAGGAGAAAGGTTTGGCTGTATAAAGTGTTTGAAGCGTAAATTCAGGTTTGCCCTGACAGCTTTATAGGCCCATTGTTGCTCTTTGCCCTTTGAGTTTTGGAGTTGTGAATCAGGGGAAGGAAGCCTTGTTTAACTGACGATGTGGGGCTCAGTTACACGCACACGCACACACACACACATACACACACATACACACACACACAAGATTAAAGTACATACAGGTTCATCTGAAAAAAAAAAGTATTGAAAAAGTTAAATTCAGTGTCTCTGAAAATCGAAATGACATAAAAATAATATAAAAAGATATTTTAAACAAGAAAATATGTTCATTTCTTTGCACTAGAAACATGGTTGGACCTCCTTTTGCATTAATTACTGGATCAGTATGACGTACCATGGAGGTGGTCAGCATGTAGCACTGCTGAATTGTAATGGAAGCCCGAGTTACTTTGAAAGTGGCCTTCAGGTCATCTGCAGCGTTGGGGTCTGGTGTCTCTCATGTTACTCTTGACAATGTCCCAGATACTCTATGGAGTTCAGGTGAGGCCAATCAAGCACAGTAACACATTGACACATTGGTTTTGGTATCTTTGGCAGTGTGGACAGCTACCAAGTTCTACACGAAAACGAGATCAGTATCTCGATGAATTTCTTCAGCAGAACGAAGCATTAAGTCCTCTAAAATCTCATGGTAAATGGATGCATTAACTGTGGACTTCAGAAAACACAGCGGACCAACATCAACCATTGACATGGCACCCGAAATCATCACTGACAGTGTAAACTTCCCACTGGACTTCAAGCAGCATGGACTCTCCACTGCCTCTCCACTCTTCTTCCAGACTCTAGAACCTTGGTTTTCTAATTAAATGGAAACCTTACCTTCACCTGATGAGAGGACTTTGGACCACTGAGCAGTCTGGTTCTATTTCTCTTTGATCAAGGTAAGACACATGTAGCCATGTGTAGGATTTGTCTGTGCTTAAAGGGTCTTGTAGCACTGACTTCAGCCTCAGTCCACTCCTTGGGAAGCTATCCCAAAATCTTTAGAGTAGTTTGCGAGACAATCCTCTCAAGGCTGTGATTGTCCTTGTTGCTCGTGCACCTTTTCCTACATCACTTTTTCCTTCCACCCAACTGTGGTTTTATCCCTTAACCTTTAGGATGCATGAAAGATTATGGCTCCTGATGAAACCAAAATAACTCGGAGTGATCTCCTCCTGAATATAGTTTTTAGGGTCACATAACCACATTGCCTTGGAGTTGACTATGAGCAGATTTTAGATAACTACTTGAAACAATTGATTAAACAGGCCTGGAGGTCCTGAATGAGCAGGGATAACATATAATTTCACCAATGAATGCTTCTTTTATTTAAAATTCAATTATAAAACGTTATTAATGAAAAACTGAAAATAAAGAAATACAGATGTATTTATCTGGCAATTGAAGAGTTTATTGCTCACCAAAAGCCATATTTGCAGTGATTTTTGAAATCTTGATGTGCTTTATAAATGACTACAGGCAGGTCAGCGAGGGACTTATCTGCATGTGTTTATGAAGAAGCTGTTTTGTGAAAGAGGCAATTGTCTGTTGTGTGTGTCTACATGTTGCCCTATGATGGACTGCTGACCTGTCCAAGGTGTACCCTGCTTGTTGCTCATTAAATGCTTAAGAAATGCACACGTTCCCATGCAGACCGGTAAAGACTACGTACATACAGAAAATGGATTGGTAATAAAGACCACAACATTTAATGCAGGACATTATATGTTTTTCATCAAGGAGAGAATCGAAAAAAAAAAAAAAAAACTCCAATAAATCTATTGTTGTATATTACATATTTGTAAGATTGAATGAGTCATCATGTGGAGAAAACAATGAAGAGTGAAATCCCTAAAAGTACATCTGATGAGCTGAATTTCATACAGTAATTCAAACTCAGTCTGTGCAGGTGACTATTTCTGTACAAACTGAATTTAAGAAATGTTCTGTTGGGACATGAAAAATGAAGAAAATCGAAGAATCCACTTTATACCCCCTGCTGACAGTCCAAGTGCAGTTAGTACAGCTGTTGGATGATTTTGATAAACGCATTGATAAGTGATGACGTATGAAACATGTTTTGTGTCATAACATCACCAGTGTGATCTTTGTCTTGAGATAAACGTCCAATGTGGGTTAGAAGGAGCCCGAAAGGAACAAGATAAAGTACACTAAGTGTCTTGTTTGTTGATGAACACTGATGGGAGTCGGCGATACCCAAAGTCCCTGTTTGGATTTGTCTTCACCTCACACCGTGTTCCACACAACAATCCTCAGCAGCGCCCTTATGTCTAGGAACCGGCATTTACTTTTTTCACTTCCTCTTCTTATTACTTAAAGCACAGATAACCCGCAAAACCAAACAAGCTGCTGGCCCTAGTGAACCCTGTTTAGCCCTTGTAGAGGTCAATCAGCTCTTTTTAGCTCTTTTCTCCCTCCTCCTTCCTCTGCCCGTCTTTATCTCCCTGCATTTGTTTTGATCCTCAGGGGTCATTAGCCAGACTAAATGTTTGTCCACACACAAAGGGAGATGGTTAATATGTTTCAACGCATCCATTTGTCTGCCTTCTTGTCTCTGGCTGTACGGTGTGTGTGAAAGGAGAGCTTAACGTCTCAACTGGCATTTCAAGACCTACAAGCATTTCAACACCTCTGGCAGGAGAGGCCTTCTGTGTGTTCCTACATGTGCATTTGTATGTGAATGTGTGTGTCTAAACGCATTCCTCCCCGAGGGTTGGGTTCCCAGCCTCCTGGTCAATATATCACCCCTAAGATCATCAATGTGCAGTTTGGATGTGAAAAAAAATGGAACATGCAAACTTCCTGCAAACATGCTCAGTCCTGTCAGTCTGCTCCAGTCAGATTAGCGTGATTTACGAGAACTGGGGAAGAGCTGAGGGGACCAAAAAAATGAGCAAGAAGAAGAGAAGGACAGGAGAAGAAAGGTGAAGGATTATTTGCTTGTAAAGCTTGGAGAAGGAAACCTCTGTCATAAATTTTTGGTGAATGTTTGTGTTGACAGGAAGTGGAGTAGTTAGCACTGTTTTAATGATAGCGGTGGTGGTTTGTTGAGTCCTGGCTTGAACAGGAAGTTAGTGGTTGAAAAAAATGGCTGTCCTTACAACGGTTAGCCATCAGTTCGCAAAAGATCCATTTGTCTCTGTGCTGAGTGATTCTTTCCTCCTGGGCTGGACCCCCATGTTGTGCTTAGAGCTCATAATTCTAGCAATCATATTCATTGACACAACAAATGTAAGTTGCATTGTTCTTCTGTCTTTTGTGTATATGTGGCTTTGCTGTAGGTATGTAGGATGACAGTCAAATTGTTTACAAATAACAATCTGAAAAGTGAGGTGTACATATGCATTTAGCCCCCTTCATGCTAATACACCAAAAAAATCTATTGCCCACAGCCTTCAGAAGTTACCATCTTAGTAAATAGACTCTACATCTGTGTAGTCTATTTCTATGACACAGCGGACATATGGAAGAACGTGCTCTCCTCTCAGATGAAACTTAAAATGAACTTTTGTCCTACAATCAAAGCACTATGTGTGGCTACAAATCCACACCTCACCCTGATCACATAATCCCCACTGTGAAACATGGTGGTGGCAGTATCATACTTTGGGGATGCTTTTTCTTCAGCAGGGACAGGGAAACTGGTCAAAATGGAACGCTAGATAGGTAAAGGTAAAGAGAACCTTTTGGAGGCTGCAAAAGACTTGAAACTATGAAGGAGGTTGACATTCCAGCTGGACAGTGGTCCTAAATATACAGCCATGTATCATTTTGATTTAAATCAAACCAAACCATTGTTATATGATACAATAGCCCTGTAAATATTAAGATCAAAAGCCAATGGAAGATCTGTGGCATGATCTGTACATGGCACATGTAGTAGATATTATCCATCCAGTTTGACAAAATTTGAGCAATTCTGCAAAATCATTTCTAAGTTTCCCTCTCTAAGTGTTGCAAGCTGTTTGAGACACATCCCAAAAGGCTCTTAGTTATAGCAGCAAATGCTGGTTCTAAAAAGTATTAACTCTGTGGAGCTGAATTCAAATGCATGCAACACTTTCTTTCTGGTAGGAGTGCTAAATCACACATTGCACTAGTTTTTGATCTGATTAGTGTGACCTGCTTTTGCAGACTCCCAACACTTCATAAACAATAAAAATTGCTACCTGAAGCATTCAAGATAAAGACTGGCTTTAAAATACATAGTATAAACACTGAAAACTAATCGTATAAGTCGTTTTTGAAACTGCCTTCTTAGTATGTCAAAATACTAAATTGGATCAATCATTGCGGTGACCGATCCATAAAATAGAATCAATTATCCAAAAGTTATTGATTTCTAATTCAGCAAAGGATTTAATTAAATATTACATCCTCCAAAGAATCTTTTTGTCTTCATGTCTGCTTTGCATTTTGAGTTGGTTATTTGAACACAAACCAAAGGGTGCTAATTCGTCTTAAAATAACTTCAGTCCCAACATTTTTCAATACAAGCCTTGGTCCTTAAGCATACATATTTATACTGAACTGTGACATCACGGCCAGTTTATTGCGTGTTGTTTCTACTTCTTAGCATATGTGTCCTTTTTACTTTTGGTAGTTAGTTTTATTATTCATTCTTCTTTTACTTATGAGTTTAGTTGTGTGTTATTACCTTAGTGAGATTGTGGATTAAAGCATTTTGACTGAAAGTTGAACTCTCTTTGTAATAAACTCTCGTACTTTGGAAAGTCATTTATTATTCCACTTACACGTGTAGTAATTTATTGTTCAAAGTACGCCAAGAACTTATTCCTTCATCTATTGTTTAATTATCTCAGCTTTGTCAGGCAGGTAAACATAGACATTGACTGAGACTAAACTATTTAGTTATTATTATATTTCCTGGATTCCAGGTGGTGCCCCAAACTTGGTAATTTTAACAGAAAATCACTAATTTTATAAATAATTACCCTAAGTAATTATTCATAGCCAAAACCTATCTATCTGTGCCACAACATTTGTTAAAAAATATATTATCCTTCTACTTCAAAACTATGCAATACTTTGTATTGGTCTATCACCCACAGTCCTATTACATTGAAATTTGCTACTGAAATTTTAAAAGTATTTGGGAAAAACTTAAGAGGTATAGGTACTTTGCAAGGGACAGGTAATAAAAAAAGCTTTCAGACCAAACATTTTGACACTTCCAATTCAATCAGAATCTACAAATTAACTTTAAAACCTTTCCAAAAATATATATTATCAGTGAACACAGGTAAATAGAAATGTCATTACCTTAACACAAAAGCAACATTACACAACCTCTAAAATGACTTAGGTACTTAATGGAGTATATAAATGTAAATTTTTGACAATGAGGATGGTAGTATCAGCATGTGTGACAAACTATTTATTCAGTGTTTGCCGCTTTTACTACTTTCTCACCTCCAGTTATACACTAATTGTATATTATTACACATTAATTTGACTGTAAAATGTATTTATGGTGGTAGACACATTTACCTCACTAAGGAAGTGGGAAGTTTGTGAAGCCTGATTTTATTAGAGTTGTACACTGATTTGTTTGAACTACTGACACATTGAAGGAAGCTCTGTTAAAACTAGACTGAAGATGTGGGTAAAGATTTGTCACTTGTAAATAAAAATTGAACAATGTTTCTGTTGTCTTTGGTTTTAAAACAACAAAAAACCTCATTCAACATTTCTGAAGCCGCTTGTAAGGTAATTTGAAATAATAAGTAGTCTGTAATGTTTAAAAATAAAATTAGGAGAAGCAGCAGATGCCAAAGCATGAGCGCATTAAGTAAAATGTGAGCGTATGGATTTGTGTGTTCATTGTTAAAAGGCAGTTTAATCCTAATGAGATGTAAATGACTGCAGGAGGTGGTCCCCCACTCTCTCTGTGGGATACCTCTCCAACTTTGAAGTGCAAAATTTGGGGGTCCAGGGGTTGTCATAGTGATGCTCCCTCGGTCCTTCCCTGACTGTCTCAGGAGAAATGTCTCTGATTGGAGTATTGACAGGCATGTGGAAGCCTTCTTGTATTTTGTCCTCTTCTCCTTCTCCAGATCCTGTTCTCCCCTGTGATATTTCTCAGAAAACTAAACAGCCTTTGTTGTTAAGTTTAAAGAAAAAATATTAAGATCTACTTATACTTGAAGCACACATGCAAACCATTTTATGTTACAATGGTTTGTTTCAGGTGACGTTTTTAAGAGGCTCATCAGGAAAATGAATGGCTCATGAAATTAACATGAGTTGAGTACTTGTTTTTTCATTCAAGATAGTGCATACAGTTACTGCACATGTAGGACAGGAAAGATGACAGAATCAAGCTAATTTACATAATTTACATAGAGAGAATTGTTATAATTATGATATTCATTGAAAAGGATGGATTTGGGGATGTGTGTATGTAGTTGAGGTTTTTTGCCACTTCTTTGTGGCTTGAGGTCATTTCACTCCTCTCTCATTACACAAAGACATTAACATTTTGCACTCATGTGTCAATGTTAAGTAAGAGTTTGTTCCTCTTGATATTAGCCTATTTTAATGACTTATGGAGCAATTATTTAAAAAAAAAGGATGTCTGACTTATATTTTATTTTATTTTATCTTTTTTCTTCATGATCTGACAGTACACTTTACTTGCATTTTGGCTTTTGGCCCCATTTGGACTAACTGAGTGTAATGACATAATGAGAGAATGTGACTACCCATCAAACCAAAATTAATAATGAGCAACTTTTTGTTGGCTTATTTACAGTAGTAAATAGACCAATTTCCATACAGGAGATCATGCGCAAATTAATATACATTGCTTTAAACCATGTGCTGTCAAAACATGTAAAAGGAGACGGATGGCTAGTGATTCCATAAAAACTAAAATAAACCAAACTGTCTTCATTGCTATTTTTATTTTGATTGGTCCAAACTCCTCAAGTCTTTTTTAGTTGATGCATGAATGAATAAAACAAGTTATATAGCTAATCTCAAAATTATTCATACTCTGGGGCAGACCTCCAGTAATATTTTATTTTTACCAACAAGTTTCTTTGGGCTGGAAATAATAGTAACATTTTGGAGTGGCCCAGCCAGAATCCCAATTTAAATCGGATTCCAAGTCCTTCCAACCTCAAACCTAAAATTCATGACCAAAGACGAATTTTGGGTTGATTACTATAATGTCAATAAAGATTTTTCCACTAATTTTTTAAAGGGCTGTAAATAATTTTCAACATGTCATTTTTAATAAAGTGTAAATAAAAACAGATAAATATTTCTCTTTTTGAAGATTACATTTATTACTTTATGAGACATGCCTATGCCAACCTTTGACTTAAGAACATTTATTTACTGGAAAAATATACAATGTCAAGAATACATCTTTAAAAAAACAGTTTTTTTAACCAAATTAGAAGTGCCACAAGTTTTAGCATCCCAAATAAATCCAATTAAATTCACTGAACAACCACTTTCTTATTTTAATGTTTAAGTTAAAGTCAGTGTCTCTACAAAATTTGAATTAGTAATCCTTGTATTGTATGTATTATGGAGGATAGATGTTAAACAACTGCAGCAAAGATTTAATAAAACATTTTATTTTACGTTTTTTTCACTTCATCTGTGCTGCTAATGCCAATCATTTTGAACAGTGCTAAAGTCACATTCCTACATTGAAAAATATAAACTGAAAAGTGTGTATGTTTAACTCAAGAGCTATTCATAAATTCAAATTGTATACTCATAACTAAATAAAAGGTTTAAAGGTAACTGTACTTACCGTAATTTTTGGACTATAAGCCACTACTTTTTTCACACGCTTTGAACCCTGTGTCCTATACAACGATGTGGCTTATAGATTTTTACTGGCTAACGGCCACCGGGGGCACTACAGCAGGAAGTGAAAAAGTGAGACACACATGTGGGGAAAGATTAGGCACCGAAGAAGACACTACCGGTAGTATTCATGCACACACACATATATATATATATATATATATATATACTGTATATATACAGTCAATGGCACACACCCACATCATGGAAAATACACAAAGAAATGCAGTTAAAGGCAATCGAGCTGACCGTCAAAGAAGGAAATGGAGCTTGCACATAAGCTTGACATCAATGAATTGATGGGGAGACCTTGGAGGAGGATGAAGAAGATGACTTCAGTGGCTTTAGTGAGGAAGTGTAAGATAGTGTCCAATTACTTTTCTGGTAGGCTAAAGTATGTTTTATTTTCTAACAAGGCCTGTTACTTTCATTTTGGTGCAGTGCTTTGTTTTCTAACCAGACATGTTACTGTCGTGTTGTGTTGGTGCTGTACTGCTGATCATCAGACAGAGTTAGAAAAAAAAGCAGGTCTTATATTAAAACCTAGAAAAGCACTCAGAGAGTGCAGACCTCCTCCATGGCAAATAATTCCCCACATCCCCATGTCATTTAATTCTAACTTTTGGTACTTTTAAAATGAGATGCATGGTTGCACTCTTCCAGCGGAGAGTGTAGATTTGTGGCTGCTGTGTGTGGGGAGTCGCTTGTGTGCTCTCTAACACGGGAGAGGAATGGAGGTTAGCACCTCTGGTCGATGGGTGGATAAGCTTCATTTCGGATCAACCCCAAAATTTAATCAGTTGTTCCTGGTCCCATTGCAGACATATTTCCTGAACATTTAATCGAAATCCATCCATAACCTTTGGAGTTATGTTGCTAACAGACAGGCAGACGATCACGAAAACTTTACCTCCTGGCGGATGTAATAAAAAAAAAATCTTCCGTGTACTGTCTTTCTGTGTCAATATATCATATTACAACATGAAAATGTGTGGCTTATATTCAAGTGTGCCCTATATATGTAGAAAATTTAGCTAATGCGGCTTATATTCAGATGCACTCCTTAGTCTAAAAATTACGGTACTTGAAAAAGAGGTTTAAGGAAAATGGGCGCGTCATTTTTAAAGGTTGGTAAGGGTTTTTTAATAGAATTACATCATATGTTGGCTAATTCATGGTAGATCGATTATGCTGTAAATTACACGTATTAAATGGGTAGAATAGAGTATTATGAGTTTTCCTCTTGGAGTGTAAGTTTTAGAGCAGTGTGTGTTAGTTTCATAGAATAATATGGAAATATCCTTTATTGTCCAACTTTTTGGAAATTCAGGTGTGTGTGAGTATGCACATTCCCAAAATGTGAAAAAAATAAAAATACAAATAAGAGACTCTGCAGTAAAGGCAGATTTCCATAATGACCAATTGCAAAATTCTGCAAAACTAATGGTGACTTTAGGACATTTTACCTGTCAGGATATGATTCAGCATGCCATCCTTCAATGGAGGAAACATGCACGACCACACAAACAGAGTAAGAACATGAACAAAAACACATGCAGAGACATGAGTCATTTTGCAAGATAATGTGAGAAAAAAGACAACCACTGTATTCTCAAAGCTCAGTCGTATGATGTTCTTACAATCACCCTTGCCCTGTTCTGTCTAGTCATCATGCGTCATGTTTAGCTGTCAATTAATGTGAATGTATTAGGAATAAACCTCTTTGTGAACGAATTCCCAAAAGGCTCCAGTAGCCTAGAGGTCCCTGACCTGCCCTCCACAAGGTCAACGCTCCTTACGCCTCACCCTCTCTTAAGAAAATGCCCATCCTCTCTCAAGACCTCCATCATGTGGTCTACTAATCAATTAAAGCACATCTTACATTCCTCCAGTGTGAGGTCATGCTAACGTTTCCTCCGGGGATTTCTTTCTTGAATGGCTGCTGCCTCCTCCCTCTTCCTCTTCATGCCAAAATGTCTGTGCCCCTCTTTTTCTGCACCAGCATGTGGTATTTTATTAGCAGGCTCTGATTTCTTCCGCTCAAAAGAGAAAGCTTTTATTTTGTCTTCAATTACCAGTATAAGACTTAAAGCTCTAAGATTCTAACATTATTTCTGTTTGAATACTTGGTCCTTTATGGGTCTAAAAAATCCATGACCACTTCAACATGTCGCATTTCATTTTTTTCTCCCTAATGGATCTCGTTAGATGTTGAAAATTGTAGTTCTTTAAAATC
This sequence comes from Valencia hispanica, assembly GCA_963556495.2. NCBI lineage: Eukaryota > Metazoa > Chordata > Actinopteri > Cyprinodontiformes > Valenciidae > Valencia > Valencia hispanica. The sequence goes on from OY747719.1 coordinate 32,031,108, forward strand.
ATAGTGAAATCGCAGGTGATGCTATCTGTTCTATTGCAATTTAATGTCAATATGTCTTCTTTAGTCTGATGAGAAGCTTTGATCGTAATCCTGGGTTTAAAAATGTGCAGCTGAAATTGACATAAGGAAGTAATTACAAGTAGACCTGGCTGCAGAACGCAGAAACGGGCGGGGTCGGGTCAGTCTTCAGATCCGTACCATATTTGGTAGTGGCACAGTTACATATCGGAACTGAAGGAGGCGATATTTCTAATACTATCTGTGGTGTCAAATTTTCCTTCTTTTGAAATCTTTATTGATTCCGATCATCACTGGCACCATAATAGATAACTTCTTATATTTGGACTATTTGTGGTGTTCTTGTAGACCCTGTTAAAAATTACATAACACCATGACTTGGAAGCTATCGCTTCAAACTTTTTATTGTTCAACACCACAGATCAGTCTTCTTCATGTGCTAACCTGTTGCAATCCTTGAGCTTCTCCAAAATATTCTGTCCCCTGCGTCTCATCCTTATCATTACATTAACGTTTCATTGCATATCAACAGTATTTTGTTTTGTGTACATTGTAAATTTAATTTTTAAAAGTTTTATAAAGTTACTGTTTATCATTTCTTATTTCTGTAATCCCTCTAGTAATTGGTTGAAATGTGTAAGAATAATTTATAATGTAGACTATGCTTTATTTTGAGTGCAATCTCTGTTCTATTTCAAATGTTTTCTAAACCTAAGAAAGTGTTATTTTAAAAACCTTACTATTGTTATTAAACTCTGGAAAGGAGGAGGGTGCTATTGTGTAACCGTTTTAAAATATATCTCTATTGAATGACCAATGCATTATAATATTTGTACGTTAGAGTGAATCTTTAGTATAGGAAAAAGTTGTAAAAAACTGTATATTTTAAAAAGCACTTTTATTGGTAAAAATGCATTTTTTATTTATTTTTTAACATAAAGCACTAAAGGGTGGAGAAAAAGATAAAAAACTAATTAAACCAAAGAGTTATTCTGGTTTTCACTTCATCACAATCACCAAGAGTTTGAGCAGTTTTAGGATTCTTAGTGTTTAACTGAATCAACGTACTGCATAAATTCACGTGTATTCAATAAAAGATAGATGTGTTCTGTAAACTTGCATTTGTGGAACTTTTGCCCATAAGATAGAAAGGTTAAATACATATATGGCATACATTTTTCTTTTCGTTTTGAAGACTAAACAATTTTTTTTCAAAACAGAACAAACAAACAAATCCTTTAACAATGTTTTCTGCAACAAACACACATAGATTTTGCTATATGTTTTACGATGAGGGCAAAGCCAAAACACATGAACAGCTGATTCTGCGTGAATACTATAGAAACTACAGTTCACATCAATGTCTAATTTGACTCTGCGCATTTACAGTCTCCCACTTTGATTTAGCTCTGTTGACCTGCTTCACAACATATAGGCCTGTGCAGCAGTATTATTTATCATATCTTCCTACAAACAGTTGTGGTTCCACGCTATTCAGCAATTGATTAAGAAAAAGTTGTCTCCAGCTTTAACAAAAGAAAACAATAAAAATATTAAAATATTTGTAAATATGTTGTTTCTTAATTACATTTGGTTTAACAATGTTAAAAAAAGTTGTTGTTTAAAAACCATAAAGAATAAATACAATAGAATCATCCTTTATTTTTCCACAGAGGGTACGTTCAGCAGGAAAGTGACAGGTAATAGAAGCAACTAGATTCTCATAAGAAAGTTTATAAAAACAAAGTAAAGGATAATATACACATAGTATGGACAAAAATTACACAACTAAAGTACTGTGAAGTTATTTAAAATAAAAATGGAATACTCAGATTTGAGGAATGTGCAACTGAGCTGGATAATTTATAAATATTTACAGAATGTGCATGTGTATTGGTAATGGTAAATGTTTAACGGTAAAATAAACTAAAATAGATAAAAACTATTTTTTTTATAAGTTTAATGTTTTAACAAATGGACCCAAATCCATAAAGATTTCAAAGGGAAAAAAACCTGGGACAGAGCAAGTAATATAGAAAACATCGCCCCCTTCAGTTCCGGAGTGCAATTGTGCCATTTCCAGATGGTATGGGTCTGACAACTGACTCGACCCCACCCCTTTCTGCGTTCTACAGCCAGGTCCTTCTCAGTAATTAGGCAAAAGTGTTTAATAACACTAAGTCATGACATCTCCTATTGTTCAGTTCATTATTACAATGGCGTTAAATTTTAAATGGGCTTAGCTGCGTATTTACATTAATGACTGAGAATGGAGTCAGATCACCTGGTCTGCTTCTCTATTTTCAACCTGAGACAAATCTTTATTTTTAACTATTTTTTTCAACCACATATTTTTAACCACATCTTTTTACTAACTGCAACTTTTAAGTTACATAAAGTAAAATATTTATATAGAAGCTTTACTCAATGAGCATTTCCATGTTTTTCCCATTCAAGTTTCAAGATCCGTTGCCATGCAGATAACATGCAGACTGATAAAATGTTATCATCCTAAAGAAAATGACATTCAAATATTTTATATTTGAATATGTTGTATTTCACTTTACCGTATAATTATCAAATCAGTTTAAAGTTACATTGTTCAAAGTGTTTGTGTATCTGTTAACTAAAGTGTGTTACATGTCACATGAAATGTTGCCTTTGATATGATTGTCATAGTACACTGATTAATTAGAAAACTCAAAATATTGCAACAATAAACAATAAAAACATCTCTCTAACATAAATATTTGCACTTTTAATGTGGGCTTTTCATTAGGAATTTCCAGCATGTGCAGAGAAAACCCCAAACCTTTCAACAGTGCTTTAGCATAAACATACAGAAAAACATTTAATGCAGACTACCTTAAAATAAAGCTCTTCTTGCACTAACATAATCTTATATAAAGGTTAATATTCATTAGGGGGAATGTCTCCCAGGCTTCATTTAACAGGTATCAGTGAATGATGCAAACTCCCAATGACTTCAAATGGATAATAAAATTGTTTTCCTGGTGTAAAGACTAAAAACGATCTCAAGTTTAGGTAAAACACAGGAATATGCTCCCAATAAACCCTCGGCCTAATTTGAAGCCTGTTTCTCGAAAAATGCTTACCCATTAAAAATTTGTATATTTCAGCAACCAAAAGGAGTATTTGAATAGTTTTGGTGTCATTGTAAAGGTAACATTGAGTAGAATTGATAGATGTATCATTATGCATGTTATCTGTTACTGGTTAGGAGAAACTGAAGATAGAACACAGCAGAAATGTGTTTTTTTTGCTCTGCCTAAAAAAACAAACATGTTTTATTTTGAAAAACTCTATGGATATTGCTTGAATGGCAGTAGTTACTCAATAAAATGTAAATACAACATGTGGACATTATCTCTGCAAAACTTGATACTGATTATGTGAAGCAGGACAAAACTAGAGAGGTTTTAGTACAGGCAAGTCAGGCGAGGTGTCCAGTTTGGCACAGTTTGGCACAAAGTGCCATTTCTATTTTTGTCATGTAAAAGCTATATTTTTTATTTTAATGTCACATAGTGTTCAGTAGTGCTAAAATAAACACTTTTGGGTGTTTTTGGAAAAGAAATCTGATAATAATGCAATAATGTATATATGTATATTTTTATCCTGTGCGCTGTGCGCCTTCTTGTGTAATGCGCCTGCCTTGCCGGCTGGTAGTTTTATTTTACGCAAAGGCCTACCCTCGCAGCGGATTGGTCAATTTTGATGAGCGATACCTCGTTAGATTCATAGAAGCCAATAGAATAACGCCAAAACTTTCCAAACAAGATTGACAACACAGTCAGCCAATCAGAGAGCCGAGAACAGAGCCACCAGGAAGTGCCAGCATTCTCAGCGAACAGACGACAAACACTTTCTAGGAGCCACAAATAGTCAGAGAAATGCCCGAAAAGTTTTGAATGGTGCATAAGAGATGGAAGTATCAGAAAATAAAGTTTTTTTGCCGAAGAAATCTTCTTTACACGGCAAAACAGCAAAGGTAAGGCAAATTTTACTACTGCGATTCTGAAAAGCGATTTCCTGTTGTGTTATACTTTGGCTTATATCTCCGCGGTGCTTTGGTGTAGCATTTGGAATCGGCTGGTTCTCTGCTTTCATTTGAATGTGAATTTAGGACAAAGGATGGCTGCGGTAGAGCCAGAAATGTGGCGGCTGGGTTGACAAAACTATGATGTTAGGTTGACAAAACTATGATGTTACGAGTTTGTTCGCAAATAGTTATTTACGTGGCATCTGAGTTGTGTTTGGGGTTGGTAAAAATAGTTTAGATAGCCTTGTAGCGTGTGGTCTTCTGTTTAATTTGATGTGCATTATGACTATTTTTTTCTGTCAGATTGTGTTGTCTCAAGCCTGTTGGGGGACCCTTGGGTTTAACAGGCTGTTTCTTCTGTTCCCTGGCCTCTGATGCAACAAAACAAAATCCACACGGATGAAATCCCTTTGAAAGTTGTACCAGTTATATTTTTCTATTACATTTTTATTCAATCAAATGAACAAAGCAAAGCCGCTGAGACAGAATCCTTGATTGTAGCTTGATTGTTCAAAATCACGGTTTGTAATTCCATGATGATCCCACAGTGGAAATGTCCACACACGCACACAAAAAAACCATCCAGGGTAACTGAAAGTTTCGGACAAAAATATTCTGGATCTCATAGTCAAAATTTGCCATTTAAGCTTATGCTAACATTCAGTTAGCCCAACCCTGATATGATAACTTCACCCAGGGTGGCATTGGTCCATGTGTGGTCCATCTTTTTCCAGAGTGGGTAAGCAAAACAATACAAACTGAGTTGTTTTAACCCAGCTCTAATGTCCAAACTTTTTGCAAGGCCCAAATCGTTAAGTTACTAATACTAGCAGGCTTAAAACAATTGAGTTTATTATTATTGTTATTATAATTTTTTTTTATTTTATTTTTTTTATTATTGAATATTATCAAGAACACAAAAACAAATTTACTCTGAAACTTTTAATTTCTAGATGAAATAAATTAAAAGCCAGGGATGCAATGATATGAAAATTTGGGCCAATATCAATGCCTGAAAATAATATTGCTGTTATGGCCAACATTTTCTGATATTATGTATTAATTATATTTTCCTGCCCTTTTGAGACCTTGAAAAAATTGCCACACCACAGACGTTGCTTTTCTGCTTCAGATGAACACCCCACAATCCTGCGCTGCATCACTATCCCTGTCACATGCCCATTGTGACCAAATGGCCAAGCCCACCTCCCCATCTCACAAACCATATACAAATGACAACAAGATGGAAATAGACATTGGTTATTAATATCAGTCTAGTTTTACTTAGGTGTTAAAAATTACTAACATCTGCGAGCACCAATGTTTATGCAGGAATATCTTGCATACATACTAAAATATTTTATTGAAAGAAAAAAAATTGTATAAGCTTTTACATGGTATCCTTTTAAAAGTAAGACTATCTTGCTTTATGGCACCAAAAAGAGCGGCATTTGGACAATTTAAAGGCATAATGGGACTGTGCTTCTGTCTGAGATTATGTAACTCAGATGAAAATATTCAAATGATTTATCATGTTACCACAACTGGGAATTAAGCTTTAGGAACCCCCATTTTGAATCACAAACATCACTGACATTTGTTACATGTCTAAAGGGAAAAATTGAAAATCTTTTAATGCTACTGGACCTCGAGATTAATTTTTAAAATAATATTTTTATGCATCTTTGAATATTTATTAATAACTTCCCTTCACCACACGAGCTCACATCCTCTAAAAACAGGACCTCTGTGTGTCTGTGTGGTAAGGTCCCACAGAGGCCTATAATCTCAATTAGTAATCACTGGGCTAAATTCAACATGAGGGATAAGGGTTAAACCAGGCCCAAATCAAAGGCTTTGTTATCTGACCAATCCTTATAATGTAGATTATGAAACAGCACCGGGATCTGATAAACATATGAGCAAAGAGAAGACTACAAACATCTGTGTGCCTCTTGGCCACACAGTAGCCAGGAAGATTATACTCAAGTGCCTTTAAAGTAAAAGAGGAAGCTGGCTAACAAAAAGGGAATGCAGATACAAAATTAGAGACAGTGTGTTTGTGTTTGTGTGTGCATGTGTCTTTAGCGTTTCTAGTAAACCTCCTGGCCATGACCTGCCTGGCAAAATGTTGAGGAAACAGTCGCAAAGCTACCTTGGGGAACGATTGTGTTAGACTGCAGGAAAGGAGGGAGGGAGAGGTCGTTTTCAGTGGATGGGTGGGTGGTGAGGACTTGGACGGCGGAGAGAACAGGAAGACAGATCGCCTATGGCAAGCAGGACTTCCTGTCAGATTCAGTTCAGTAAAGTTGCAGCATGACACAGAGGTGGGGAAATGGTCTGTAATCAGAATAATCAACATGATTAGCTCAAGCAAGCTGCACCAACCAGACCTCAGTCTGCCACCCAGGCTGCTGTTTGCTTGCGAGCAGCCTCAGCATCTGGAGACTGTGACAAGACATCCACCTTAGTTTGTGACGGTATAGCTGCTTGAACCTGGAGTTCATTTGGCATAAACAAGAACTGAATATGGCCAAGGAGATGGGGAGTTTGGTTTGAAGGCCAGAAGTTCAAGACTGTTAACCTGATTTAGAATATGTGGGAAAATTACTTCTCCTTTCTTCCTTTACTGGGTCAGAAAATTAACCAGTGCTGTGTCACAAACAAATAGCTCCCTCTGGGACACAAACTCCAGACAGTGGAAAAACATTTTGCTTTACACTGGATGTCAGAGGCTCAACAAAGATGAAATATTAGGTTGCACCTTATAATTTCTACAGACTCTTCAGGGGTCAATACAAGACAGGGACAGCCATAAAAAGCAGAACTTGAAATTTTCAGATTCATTCAAGTTCAAAACACATACAAGGAAAGAAACACACACACACACACACATATATATATATATATATATCTCATTTGTCAATAAGCGAGCGTTCTCGGATTATCCATCTCTTTGTGTCTAAACACAGTGTCAATCATCTCACCGGAGCTTCCTGTTTACCTGTCCCATTGACCTCCTCTTTGGAGAGCCACCGCTCCAGGCAGCCCTGAGGACAAGCACTCACATAGCCAGCTTCAAAGTTAAGGCAACGTTTACCCGCAGTTGAGCTTCCACAGGCTGCCTTTCTGTTCATTTGAGGCTGGGTGTTCAGATAAGGGGTGAGGAGGTAGGGTGGGGGGTTGGCCCAAACACACACACACAAAGAGAAAATAAAGGAGTGTTATCACAGGTATCGTTTGTTTGACAAGTGACTCAGTGATTTACATAAAGTGTAGTTTTGTGTGGGTTAGTCTTGGTACGTGGTAGATGAATTGCATGGTGTTTCGGCTACCAACAAGAAGAGGATAAGCAACAAATTACAAAATGCTGTTTTGTAATTCTTTTAGTGTCTACGTATTTGTATTTAATTCACCTTATTTACAGTGCCTTCTATATATATTTTCCCATGAGGGTTCTCAGGTTTTGACACAATAGTGGTTTTGCATTGCACTTTCTTGTAATATTGAGCTCTACAGATGCTTTTACACCACATACAGTCATTTTCGGACTATTGAGCGCACCTGAATATAAGCAGCGGCAGCTAAATTTTAAAAGAAATACATATAGGCCACACCTGAATATAAACCGCATGTTTTCATGTTGTAACACGAGATATTTACACAGAAAGATGGAACATGGAAGATTTTTTTTTTCAGTTACCTCCACCAGCAGCAGCACAAACACAGCCGTGTAACTCATTAAGAAACATTTATTTGGAAAAGTACCAAAAGTTTGAATTAGACAACACAATGGGGATGAAGGGGTTGGGGGGTTAGTGGGCCTGGCGGAAGGTCTGCACTTTCTGAGCACTTTTCTACTTTTCATTTAAGACATGCTTTTTTCTTTCAAACTCTGCCTGAAAGCAGTAGGGCGCCAACACAGCATCAAGATAACACGACAGTAACATGCCTGGGGTCTCATTTATACAGCTTGCTTATGCACAAAACAGGGTCTGAAAACCGCGTAAGTCACTTTCTACGCCAAGTTATATAGAAAGAAACATGGCGGAAAAATGTATGCAACTTTGAGCACACTAAGGACCTTGCTTACACAAATTTTGGACATGGAAGACACTGACAGCGCAGCAGATGAGATGGCAAAATCGTGATGAATTTAAGCCACTTTTTCAGACTAGTAGAGCTTCATACACACAACCAACAGTCAGCCCCAACCCCCATCTCTAAAATGAGTTTAAAAAAATCTGAAATAAAACATGTTGCATTTAAGAATTATATCACAGAATGTTCATGTGTATGTCTTCAGATTATAGCAATTGCACTTATTGGTGCATTAATTGAGTTAAGTACAATATACAAATAGCTACTGCAGTGACACTCCTGCATAATGCAGCCGAATGGATATGCTGGCGCTCATTAAAGATCATACCACTGGCAGCATCAGGATGGGGGGAGCCGATGTACATTCCCTAAAGCTATTAGATCTAAGTGCTGAGCTGGACCCGGAATTAGTTCTACTGACCCGCTGCATCTTCACATCACATTCTAGCTGTGGCATACCGTCTCTCTCTATGCCTCCACCTTCTGTTTTATGTCAGACACGAAGCTGCATGAACACTGTGTCACTCGCAGCTGTTTTGTTTATTTCTGACCCCCAAGTAATAATTTGCACGGATGATACTTTATAAAAGTAGACTTAAAACACACCTTTTTTGTCAGGCTTTAAATATCTAGGAGTGCTGAAACTTATTACACTCGGCAGTAATTTGGTTTTATTCATTTTAATTTGCTTTTATTCCAATCTTACTCTTGCTACAAGAAGTAATCATATAATTCAAACTTTATATTTATTGTTCTTATTTATTTTATTGGTTGTGCTGCTGCTTGGGACAACTGTGGAAAATCTGGAGATGATAATGCAAAGAAGGATTCTTCATAAAATCAAAAAAATTATGGACAACCCTGAGCATCCTCTTCATGAGACAGTCACACAACAACAGAGCATCTTCAGTCGGAGGCTTCTTCAGTTTCGCTGCAATACAGACCGCTACAGGAAATCCTTCCTGCCCACAGCCATCATCATCTACAACAACTCCTTAAAGAATTGATTATATGAGCTATACCAACACTTAATTTCCCTCTGGGATCAATAAAGTATTTTTGAATTTGAATTGAATTTGAATTTGAATTTTATTTTTTAAATCCTTTTACTCTTGTTGTCTTTTAACACATTTTCGTATTGCTAACTATATTTTTTGTATTTCATTATGAAGCACTTTGGTCGCCTTTTGGCTGAGTAAAACTCTATGTAGATAAACGTTTATTGATTGAAATAAAACGATTTTCCATGCCTCCACAAAACATACTTTAGCCTACCAGAAAAGTCATTGATCGCTATCTTCATCTTCTTCCTCACTAAAGCCACTGAAGTTGTCTTCTTCAGTGTCTTTATGTCCTCTGAAAGCTTTTTGTCTTTTTACACTGAGTCCGTTCTTCCCGCTGCCTCCTCCATCGTCTCACAATCGATTCACTGATGTCAAGCTTACCAGCAGTAGCTCTATTTCCTTTATTGATGGCCAGCTTGATTGCCTTTAACTTAAAAGCTGCATTATATGCATTTCTTTGTGTGTTTTCTATGACGAGGGTGTGTGGATGAAAACTACCGGTAGTGTCTTCTTCGGCGCATGATCTTTCCCCACCTGTCTGTATCATTTTTATGCTTCCTGCTACAGCGCCCTCTGGAGGCCGTTAGCCAGCAACAAAATCTATGAATTCACCCCATAGTTGTATAGGACGCAGAATCCAAAGCGTGTGAAAAAAGTAGTGGCTTATAGTCTGAAAATTGTGGTACATACATGCCACATCCTTGGATGTCCGTGTATGTGGCATGTATGGATATATGTTGTGATCTAAAGGTTTTCTTGAAAAAATGCCTTGTATTCAGCTTTAACCATCAACTCTAACCAACTTTGCTGTCTGTGATGAAGAAAAGCTTCCCCACAGATTAGCCAGCACCAAGTTTTAACACAGGGTAGAGAATTCACTGTGATGTGGAGTGTTAGTTTTCTCCCACACCTTGTAATTTGAATGTAGGTCAGAAATCAGTTTTGGTCTCATCTGACGAAATCACCCTCTTCCATGTTTTTCCTGTGTCCCTTACATCCCTTGTGGCAAACTGCAAACATAACCTCTTATGGCTTTCTCTCAACAATGGCTGTCTTTTTGTCTCTCTCCCATGAAGACTAAAATTGTGCAATGCAAGAGCAATAGTTTTCCTTGCAGCAGATTATCACACCTGAGCCAGGGATCTCTCCAGCTCAAGAAGTTCAAAGGATGTGCACACTTTCACAAGAGAATATTTTGTATTAATATTTAGTAAAATTTGTATTTATGAAAGTGCTACAGTTTTACTTGAAAATATATAAAATGCTTTTGCTAATAGTAATTAGCCTGTTCACTGAGCACAACAATAAAGGTCCTACAGGTTTTCCTAGATGCAGCTGGAATATGATTGTCCTGGATGTAATACCGTTACCAGAAGTAATTTCATACTTAAAATGAACTACATTGAACTCAGCATTATCCATTGTTTGGAATATATACCTCAGATTTGGTGTAAATTACAATCCCAAATACTTTTCACATTCCGCACCCAACCCAATTCTAACCCAAATCAAAAGATAATTGGCCATTTACTAAATAAAATACAAATTTATGAAAATGCAATAATTAGAATAAGAATAACATTCTACAATGGTAAATTCTGGCTTAATTTGTTTTTACCTTGCAGTTCTTACCATTAACATTTGCAACTGTCAAACGCAAATGATTTACATAAGTAATAAAAATTCTTCTATTCAATATTTTCATCATCTGTTAGTCAAAAACTGTTCAATGCAGCCATTTTCATAACTTCTATGGGGAGCCTAAGTCACGCCCTTCTACTTCCGGTCCATGGGTCAACTACTGCCCCAAAAAATTAATGAGAGCCAATGGAGTGATAAAAGTATTTTTTCAATCCTGTTTGAAATGCGCCATGGATTCAACATATGATGTCCATGAATTTTAAAGACACATTTTGATGCAGAGAAAACGCAAATTTTCGACCAGCAGCAAAAGTTACTTTAGGTTTTGTGTAAAAACCCTTATGTTCCTTCCTCCAGGTTGAAGGAGTATTAAACGTGGAGAAAACAAGCATAAACGTGGAAAGTGGCAGCTATGCTGGGGCAGAAATAGTTGGTTGAGTGAGAGCCAGCATGCAGCTCCACAAGGTCTCGTTGAGTATTTTAAGTGCTACCTAGTGCTAGCTAGCGTTAACTCAGTGACGTCATATATGCAACGTCTGATTTGTTGGCATTTTAATAGCAAATTTTTACAATCAAATAAATCCCAAATCACTTGACAAACACAGTGAAAACGCACTAGTTAGTTGTCATTTAAATTGAGGTACATCATGTGTGATTCACCTTGTAAGACAAAGACCAGAAACAAACTAAATTGGTACATTGGCTTCCAATATTTTTTTTTTTCGGCCAGGGGATCCATTGGCCAACAGGAAGGGGAGGAGACTTAGGCTCCCCATAGGGCTAGGCTGTTGGAGGTAATAATGACCACTTTTCTTCACTCTTTTTCATTGTCCTAATATGCTCCAATTTTGCCAAATTTCCTGTTATTTCAGCTTTTCCCTTTGCATTCTCTCTCTGCTTTTTCTCTTAGAAGCCAATAGAAGCTTCTCATAGAAGCTATATATGGCCTGGCATTCTGTTTAACTGTAAGACCTTCCTGGAGGGGGTATTAGCTAAGCTACTGCTGCCATCAACTTAATGTTCTGCTTTTATGCTGTACATGATACACTTGGTCATGTCTTTATGTGTTTAATTATTGCCTGAGCTTTTACAGCAATTAACTGTAGGTGCTTTCTTTCATCCTGTACATAAAAACCTGAGCTAATATTAGCAGTGTTTCTCTCCTAGATGAAGCCGCTAAACAAGCTGCAATTAACTTTTACTTTTCTTTACCATAGAGAGTACTCCTTGATCAGTTCTTTGTTTTTGTGTCTATGCTATGTATTCTCAAGACTCCAGTTGGTCGTGGCAGATGGCCACTCACTCTAAGCCTGGTTCTGGTGAAGGTTTCTTCTTGTTAAAGGGGAGTTTTCCTTTCCGCTGTCGCTACATGCATTCTCAGATGAGGGATGCAAAGTTATTGTCACAATGCAAGCAGCAGTTCACTGTCGTTGCTATATGCTCTTCCAGGAGGAATGAATGCTGCAAGTCAGTGATTCAATGCCATCTGCTGGGTTTCCTTTTTCCAATTTGAATAATAAACTGAACTTGACTCCATTTTTTGATAGCCAGGATCCATTTAAAATGTATTTAACTGACTTGGAATATGTCTGTACAATTGGATTGAATTTAGTTTTGTTTTCGTAAAGTGCCATGTGCCTGTAATTTGTCCTAAAAGCCAGAAACCTTCTTGTTGTGTTCTTGTTACCTAAACTCAACCAGAGAGACCCAGCATGTTGCTGCTGTTTGATGTAGTTCAGTGTTGACCGCCCTATGACCTCGGAACATAATAGCTGTTCTGTTCCTGCCGTCTCCCAGTGTAATGGTACTGTAAACCAACAGTCCAGAAGCCCCCTGAGCCACATTGCCTCGCTGCCTTGGTATTTCTAAAACAAATTAGAGAGGCAAACTTAAATATTGGGTCGTCCGTCAACATGATGGGTGAAAGGAAAGAAGAGGCAATTTAAACCTAATGTATTTCAATTAGTGGTCAAGCTTTAAAGGAAAAGCTGACTTCCACAAAGAGAAAGTCTAAAGGTGGGTCGTCAGTAAGGGGGATGTACTGTTTGGGAGGGCTGTTAGTATAAATAAGGCCTTCTGGCTATTAACAAATGAGTGGTAATGTCTCTTGAATGATGGCGATAATGATTCAGTTGACAGAACATTGGATTTTGATTGGGGTCTCTGTGAATGGGCCCCCAGCACACACAGGAAGTGCTTGTTTGTACCGAGCAGCACTGTTTCCTGTTGGGCCGGTTGTGTGGGTGTGTGTTTTCCACAGTAATAATCAGCACTGGCATGTGTGTGCGTGCGCCTCGCTCTTCGCTTTCCTCTCATGGCCGCTGGTTCAAAGTAGGACCACTCGCCAGGACGGAAGCATCTCACGAGCTAGAATGAGATCACTGTGTATCCAACAAGGGACTTCCTCCTTGCACAGGAAGTGGAGAGGTACAGCTGAGAGGGAAAGGGCTCTTCCTCTGCCACCCCTGCTGCTTCAGTTCCCACTCTTCCCATGTCCTCCTTCATGATCCATGTTTTGTCTCAGAAATGTGATAAAGCGTTGCTCGTGCATTCTCCCTCTGCGTTTTCTGTGACCAAGCAGGAAGCGTGGTTTTGCTTTGTTTACGTAACGGAGGTCACCCAATGGTCTCTGGGAAATGGGAATCCCCAGACTTCGTGTGCACACATCCATCACCGATTGAGAGTCTACGTGTGTATGACAGAGAAACTTTGCAGCGGATGAAGAAAACAGAGAAACATAGTGTTAGTGCTGATGACCTTTTCCTGAGGTGGTTTTTCCATGTAGTTAAATTCACCCTATTGCAATTTAAAAGCAGCTGGACAGGCTGTCCCATTCTGTCATTAGGCTTGGGCACTTATCTATCTGCACATGATTTCTATAGTGAACATTTGCACCCACTGTGGGCTCGAGGCTGGGAGATGTGACTGCCACCAGTGATGGATATCACACTGTGTCTGTGTTTGCCTTGTTCTGTGCACACTCATGAGTCTCATGTGACCAGCTGAGGGTCCACAGAGAGAGGGTCTATCCATCTGAGCCCCAAAGGAAGACTTCCCCACTAGCCATTAGGGAACGAATGAAGACTTGTGAGTGTGTGGAGTGGAAGTGGGTGTTAAGTTCACACAAGATAAAGCAATACAAAGTGTTTTTATCAGTCCCAAAATTTGTGTGAACAGTATAAAAAACCATGTGGAGACAATTGAACAAATAATTAGAGATAAATTGTTCAGAATTTGGTTGCCAGTTCACAATCTCTGCATTTGTGAAAGCTTTGACATGGGATTTTATCTTTCAGAACTATAATGAAAGAAGATATAACAAAGGCAATGAAAATATTTATCTTAAATATTAAAGTAAAATATAAAAATGTATCTTAATATATATCCTATTTATATTTAGTACTTTCGCAATCTGTATTTGAGGTTAGTGTACCTTGGTTAGCATTGTTAAAGCACCAGTCTTCGTGTGTATTCCATAATAAACGTAGATCCTGAGCTGAACTCTGAGATTTTGGAAAGCTCCCTACATTTCCAAATTCATCTATTTACATTGCAGATAGAGGTTGAAAGAAATAATTAAAAAGAGCAGCTTTGTTGTGCTCTGTTTAGCCTTCCTATTTTCTGTTGAAAATCTTGCTCTCTCAGACATTTTGTGACATGTCAGAAAACACAGTTTCCAGTTGAAGTGAAAAATAATGCAAGAAATCCTGATGAGAATGAATGATATATGATGTTTTTATTGAAGAAAGTCAGCGCATGTATCAGTTATTGTTTGAATGTTACTGGTCAGCAGAGAAATGTTGAGGCAGAATGTCAGTGGGATGGAGTTCATCTCTCACTATGAAGAATATTGCAAATACACATCATTATGAATTCTGTCTAAATTTGTATGTTCTGGGGTTTTTGAAGTGTATGCAGGACAGGTGGTCACCCCACCAAAAATGCAATAAAAAGGACAGTCTAAATTGGCTGTACAAACTATATGTATTTACATAGGCAATTTAGGGTCAGCTTGTATTTTTGAGTTAATAACAACAACTTAAAATTAATAGAAAAAGCCCATAATGCAACAGGATAACATCAATTAATTCATTGGATGAATTCTTCTGCTGCATGTTTTAGCCCTCTCCTGAAGAAATTTAAATTGCAGTCATTTTGTTCATTATTTGGACAGAAGATATTGACTAGAATGGATATCAGATGTTTCTGTCAAGTGCCTTGCAAAATTATTCATACCTCTTGAACCTATTCATCTTTTATCACATTACGGCTACAAAATGCTTAGAAATTTATGTGACACATCAACACAAAGTAGTGCTAAATTTGTGAATTGGAAGGAAGATGAGATGTTTTTACACCTACACAGGTAGATTTTTAATATTTAAGTGACTAATGAAGGTAATTGGCCAGCTCTTATGGCAACTGGTAAAAAGCTGAAAGGAACAAATCTTAGTGGTTTTTGTTTTAAAAAATCTTGATCATTCAGGTAACAGCATATTTCTTTGAATAAAAAAAAATCATCAGCAGGTGCAGGTAGGAACAAAAGGCATGTCTGTGTTTTTAAACAAACTTGTGGTTAGATATCTTAAATGTTTGTATGCATCACAAACGGTGCAACGGTTTATCTTTGTCCTCGACCTTGGTCCTGCAGATCCAGAAGGGAGCGATTGAGCGTCTACTATCAGGACTCATGGCCTCAGGACCTACTTGCGAAGGTCAGGGAGTACAACAGGCGACAGCTGTTGAAACGCTGGAAGCCCTGGCCTGCATGAATACTGCCGATTATAGCCAGCATCAAACACGCACGGACACACACATACAAACACACACAGCGATCTGATCCTTATCTAAAGGATACATTGTTTAAAGGTCATTAGAGTGCTGCCAAACAGGATATAGACCACTGATAGAAAGTGTGTCTGTGTCTGTGTCCATGTGCATGCTGTGTGCGATTGTACATAATCAGAGGCAAATGTGTCACAGTTCTGCTTTGATGGATCTCCACAATGTACAGGTCCAAGTTATGCTTTCTTCTGAGTGAGCTTTTAAAACAAATCTCTGCAATGTTTGGAATCATTGAATGTTAGAAGTCAGATTTACGAACATCATAATCAACTTTTTAAATTATAAATACATTTTTTTCTAAGTTAATTGTGTTTAGCCACTCTTTCAAATAGGAAAGACAAAAGAACATACAGTGGGGCAAAAAAGTATTTGGCAGCCCCCGATTGTGCAAGTTGCCCAACCTAAAAAGATAAGAGAAGTCTGTAATTTTAACCATAGTTACACTTCAAAAGTGAGAAACAGGTGAGAAACAAAATGTAAAAAAGTTCTGGAACTCATATTGTATGGTTTTTAAAGAATTTATTTGTATAATGATGCAGAAAATAAGTATTTAGTACCTACAAACAAACAAGAATTCTGGCCCTCACAGACCTGTTACTTACTCTTTAAGAAGCTCTTCTGTCCTCCACACATTACCTATACTAATGACACCTGTTTGAACTTGTTATATGTATAAAAGACACCTGTCCATGCCTTCAAACAGTCAGACTCTAACCTCAACCATGGCCAAGACCATAGAGCTGTCCAAGAACATCAGGGACAAGATTGTACTCTTGTACAAGACTGTGATAAGCCAATCTATAATGGGCAAACAGCTTGATAAGAAGAGATCAACTATTGGAGCAATTATTAGAAAATGGAATAAATACAAGATCCGTGACAATCCCCTTGACCTAGGTTCCCATGCAGAATCTCAGCCCATGGGGTACACATGAGCTAGAGAACGGTGAGGAAACAGCCAAGAACTACAAACCTGTGCAAACCTGGTGAAGACCTACAGCAAATGTTTGACCTCTGTCATTGCCAATCAAGGTTACATTACAAAGTACTGAGGTGAAATTTTGGTAATGATAAAATACTTATTTTCTGTTCCATTATACAAATAAAATATTTAAAAATCATACAATGTGATTTCCTGGGCTTTTTTTTTTCGGTCTCTCACAGTTGAAATGTACAGTATGATGGAAATTACAGACCTCTCTCCTCTTTTTAAAGCTGCAGTCCAGAGTTTTCGAAGGAGAGAGATTTTTTTTAATCCGACGTACCAATGCCCCTCCCACTATCATTTTAAAGATTTATAAAACTTTGATACATAAATATATTCTCCGGACTGCAGCTTTAAGTGGGACAATTTCCACAATCGATGGCTGCCAAATACTTTTTTGCCCTCCTGTTCATATAACAATAAGCCAAATGACAGAAAAAAATATTGAGTAAGGATATAACCACAACAAAAAGGCTGCTCACCAAAAGTACTGAACTGTACCAGCAGTAAAGATGACAGTAAGAGAGATTTAAAAAAATCTCCAGTTTGCTGTTATAGAAATGCAGCAGTTTTTTTCAGAGCAAAGTTATATTGCTGTAACAAAATCAGTTTTTGCTTAAGATAACTATTTTGCTAGGCTAAAGTCAACATATTTTATTTTACAATGCATGTTTCACAGTGAATCATTATTGATAAAAGTGTGATTGTAATTAGTGAGGTAATAGTTTGTTTTATGTCCACTGCTGTTGTGTGTTTATGTTGTATTGTTACAAATTAAGTCTTAAGTCTTTTTAAATATGCCAGCTTGCAGCTGATGGCATATCCAAGCATCTCTTTTCATTGGCTGTGAGTAACCTAGGTTTGCAGTTGGGTTGTTGATCTGTTCACACTACCTGACTACGTCCAGGTCCGCCTCCCAAAATGTAAACATGTTCCATTAACTGCGACTGGAGGTCAGGTTGGCTCCTGTCACATACTTGGAGAATGCAGACTTTACCTCCTCTCACACTAACAGATTTTTGTGCCAACTCACTCTGTCAGCTGACCACAACTGGCGCAATTTGATGTCCACTTTCCCAGATCAGGAATCAGGGGTAAAATAGGGCAAACAAATAATCTAGTGTGGCCTTAGTATTAGGGTGATGGTTTGGGCACGTGTTCTTGGTCTAAACTTGGGTGTTCCAAGTAAATAATGATCCAAAATGCCAACAAACACATGAAGTAGTTTGAGAATGGATAGATGCTAATACTAAGTCTCTGGAATTACCCTCACTTTAAGCATATCAAAAATTCAGCCATTTCTAAAAATAAGAGAAGTGAAATATTCATCCGGAATTATGTTGAAAAATATCAATAGCTATAAAACATGTTAGTTTCAAACCATTTAAATTCATTATTAAAAATCCCAAAATGAATTAAATTCATGTGTGTGCAAACCTTTCACCAGCACCACATGATCTGTCAATACAGATCCAGGGTGAGTGGGTGTTGTCACAAATTCACAGGTCAACAATACCTTTATTCAAAGGCAGGTTTGAATCCTTTCATATAAGACCTTTGGCTCTGGGGTAGTCGGTGGGGTTGATGACCTGGATGCCCAGAGAGAGGTGTTGCAGCTGGGGCTTTCCTCCAGAGAATTGCTGCTGGCGCTGTTTAGAGCAGCTGTTGTACGTTAGAGTGTCAGCACAGCAATGAAAAGGGGGTTGGAAGGGGGATGGTAGAAGGGTAGCTCTGCGAGTTTCATTTTCTATTCACATTTTTGTCTAATAGGTTGAGCTATACTGAAGTGATATTTTTTATTTTTTTATATACAAAATGAGAGAATCTTTGCAATGTTGTCCTTGAAGGCATTTATATTTAAAGCTGTTCTAATATTGCTGAACCTCTATGTTGTAGAAGTATTTTATGTAGCAACGTTGACACTCCAACTATGTGTTTAATCAGTGCAGAACATTGAAGAACACATCATCACCCTTCATCATCATTCTCAGTGTCTCGTATCTCTGAACTTCCCCTGTTCTTGTTCTCATGGGAACTTCACCTTCTTTTTTGTCGCTGCCTAGTTCACTTCTCAGCACAGGCTTCTCTGGGGTTAACTCCAAAGGTGAAAGGTCACAGGATCAGAGGCTTCACAATGCCTCAGATTGTTGATTGTTGATGCTGAGGCTGGTGCTGAGAGGAGGGACAGGACTGTGCGTCTCTGTGTGTGTGTGTGTGTGTGTGTGTGTGTGTGTGTGTGTGTGTGTGTGTGTGTGTGTGTGTGTGTGTGTGTGTGTGTGTGTGTGTGTGTGTGTTTGCATTTGTTTGATTATTCGGGTATTTTTTCTGTTTGAGCTCATGTGAGTGTCTGAGTGTGAGTATCTCTTTTTGTGACATGTTTGCTAAGGAAAGACATGCAAAAGGGAGGAATCTGATTGGCTGGACCACCTTGACAGTTGAAACTTGATGGACTCCAGGCTTTCTAAGCTCCCGTTGATGGGGATTTAGAGGTCTGTCTTTGAGGGGGGAAATTCAATTTCCTCCCCCTGGTCGCCTGCTCTGTTTAGATAAATCAGCCTGGGATCGAAGAGGGTGTGTGGCACGCCAGATACGGTGAAAAGTTGTCTGAAAAGGCGCTGTTTGATCTGCAGTGTGACGTGGCTCATCAGAGATGACATGGACAAATAGACAAACAAATACCTGTCACTGTGCCACTTATTTGTTTATTTTGTTCCAAAGGTTTTGGACATTATGTTATTCGATTATGTTAGATTCCTTACTTTGCCTTATTTCTCTGTGTAGGCCTAAAAGATCAGTCTTGATGATATGATATGATGATATGATTGTTTCTACTTGCAGACGCACATGCAATCTTAGAATGGCTGTGCAGTTTAAAGGAATTGCTTTCTATGATAAAAGTGTGTGCAAAAACATAAAGGGGAATTAGGAAAAAAACAAGACTTTTATAGAAAAAAAGGAACTCAAGAAAGACAGCTGTGGGGTATTTTCCGGTTACTTTTGCACCTCACCTGCTAATAATGCCGCAAAACAAATGTTGGACTGTTGATTTTGGAAAGTGCGAAAATTTGTCACTCACCAATTTCCCTCTCACTGCTACAAAAGTGATTCTGAGAAGTTGATTTCCAGCACTACTAAACAATGTTGGAGGAAAGTAGGAGTAACAGTGTTGATAAAAAAAAAAGTACATCATGGGTTGATTCTACATTTTTAAAGATGCAATATGAAAGAATTTGAAACAGTCTAATGTGTCAATCATATTGGAAGGAAGGTTACATGGAAACAGATTTCCTTCTCATCTGGCTGGGGGATTGCAAGTTTTTATAATTTTAAAAAGGCAGCAGAGGGATCTAGTCATTGTTTACAATCTGTCCCGCCTCCATAATTCCTGGTTCCAGAGCCAATCACATGTGAGCCGACAAGGATGCCAACTCTTCAACACAAACACTCTACAGAGATTTGCAATTCAACACCCACTAGATAGAGGCCAAGGTTGAGCTAACAATGCTAGCAGTAAATTAGAGAAAAAACAAAAAACAGTAGGCTCTAAAAATATTTCAAGGTAAATTTTTTTTTCAATTACAAACAACTGTATTTATCAGCTTACTGTATATGACTTGTCTTCGCTCGTCATCTGGAATCTTCTGGTGCTGATCTGTAACTGGCAACCCGGCATGAAACTCAAGGGGAGGGGGTGAGTGGTTGATAGCCGACTCTTTTGCTTTCCAACATGGACTGCAGTACTCAAATTTGACCACAAGATGTTATTCTTACATATTGCCTCTTTTAAAGAGGTGTATTTTTTGATAATGAATGGACATTTAGCATTACATTATTTGGTTTCAAACATCCCCAATGTGCAAAATGTTGATTTTTAGCTTTGATTATGCTTTTTTTGCCTGAAAACTAAAACAGACAGCCAAAATAGAACATAAAACATTATGATATAACAGCCGTTGGCACAGGAATGTCTTTTTATTGGAATTTTTTTTATACACTCTAATTTCACATGTATCCCAAACACACTATTGTTTTGTTAAACCAAATGTACTTTTCTGTTTACTGACAATCAATGGTGGTGGGGATGTGAAAAGAGATGTACCAGTTACTAAGTCAGAAATATGAATTGGCTATATTCCCCTTGATCTGCTCTCAAAGGTATTTTCAGTAAAATTATGTATTTTTTCCCCTTATTCAATAAAATTATCTAAAATTAGAATTTCATCATTTGTATTCTATAAACTATCAACCAACAGCATATACCTTAATGCACTTTTTCGGCATAATAAACATTTCACAGCAACAATCCAGTATTTCTCATGCTATGCTGATATGGATGATAAACATTCACTCACCTTGAAATTGAAAATGACAACACAACCCACATTCTGACTAATTAGGGGCCTGCCAATGCAATGCAGGGAGAAGCAGAGCATTGCATTGCGAAGCAATGCAATGCACTGCCTCCCATGCAATTGCATGGCAAGGCACCTATTATTCTACACCTCTAAACTGGCTTCTTTATTATTAGGGGCCTGCCAATGCAATGCAGGGAGAAGCAGAGCATTGCATTGCGAAGCAATGCAATGCACTGCCTCCCATGCAATTGCATGGCAAGGCACCTATTATTCTACACCTCTAAACTGGACTCTTTATTATTTAGGGGCCTGCCAATGCAATGCAGGGAGAAGCAGAGCATTGCATTGCGAAGCAATGCAATGCACTGCCTCCCATGCAATTGCATGGCAAGGCACCTATTATTCTACACCTCTAAACTGGACTCTTTATTATTAGGGGCCTGCCAATGCAATGCAGGGAGAAGCAGAGCATTGCATTGCGAAGCAATGCAATGCACTGCCTCCCATGCAATTGCATGGCAAGGCACCTATTATTCTACACCTCTAAACGGCTTCTTTATTAGGGGCCTGCCAATGCAATGCAGGGAGAAGCAGAGCATTGCATTGCGAAGCAATGCAATGCACTGCCTCCCATGCAATTGCATGGCAAGGCACCTATTATTCTACACCTCTAAACTGGACTCTTTATTATTTATTTATTTATTTATTTATTTTTCTTCCGTCCACCTTAATGCGGGTCGTACCGTAGCATGCACCCCCACAATATATATATCAAAACGTGCGGCTCGATCTCGAGATGGGTGCTATTACTTTTATAAGCGATTGGAGTTACCATGGCGACGTAATTAGCGAAAAACCACGCCCAAAAATCCCATAGGAATGAATGGAGTCCGGTGTCGGAGCGATCAAAAAAATCCACTTTTTTGAGGATTTACTGTGTCATCATACGTTCACTTAGAAAAACCATTAAAATCTCAGTTTGTAGGAATATCCGAGCACTTTTCAGAAGTGAAGACGGGATGTTGATATCTGTTACGGTTTTTTCACAATGAGCCTCTGAGCGACCCAAAGTTTGCCTCAAATTTTAAAATTTTAAAATTTTTCAGTGTAACTGCCGTTAAGTTAGAGTGCGAGACTTTGTCCGAGCTGGAACCCAAATTATTTTTTAACTCGTCGTCACGGTCACATATTTCCTTCTACTGAACTGATTTTCGCCCATGTGAAAGCCACGCCCGATGACATTCACACGATCTTTTCAAAATTTCTCTATGTCTCACCGTTTTCTCTCAGCGGACTTTCGTTTGCAAAAAATCAGACACATTTTGAGCAGATTTCAGAAAAACCCCCTATTGTTTAACATTGAGCAAATCGGACAGTTTCTGAAGCTGCACTTTGTGACAAGACATTTTTAACTCGTTCGTTCTCGGACTCTGAAATATGTAGAGAGTTGTGCTTTTCCATGATCGAAGGCGAAACCCGGCTCTCACTGATGCTTCAAGAATTTTTTCGATACATCGCACGGTTTTTGAACAGCGGCAATTTGTTCGGAAGCCTTTTTGGGGTCAGAGATGGATTTAGAGCTTCAAAGTGGCTGACATGTCAGAGACAAATTAGTCACGCTAAATTAGTCACGGCCATTAGTTGCCAAGCAACGGCACACCTGCACTTCTCAGGAGAGCCAGAGGTCATTAGAGTTCATTCCAACTCTATTGGAACATGGATTTAGGCCTTCAGGTTTACCATAGAAGCTGTAGATTTGTTTCTAGTAATTCTGATTAGTGTGGAGTGCTCTTACATGTCTTGAACCTGACTTTTGACCCACAAAATAAGACTCAAACAATATTTACAAAATAAAAGCCCTAAGATTTTTTATACAATATCACAGTACCCTATTTTTTTACACTACTATTAAAGATCTATTACACATTTATTACTACTATTACACTACTCTCACATAGAGGTTCTCTCCGTCAGCGACTGACTCTGAAGGACTCCATGTCTGTCTCTCAGCAGAGGGTCCGCTGCGGAAGCAGCGGACTGAAAGAACTTTTCTGCCTTTCTCTGTCTCTTTTTTTTCTGATTAGTGTGGAGTGCTTGTTCATGTCTTGAAACTGACATTTGGGTAGCTGTAGCTTCATTTCCAGTAATTCTGATTAGTGTGGAGTGCTCATACATGTCTTGAAATTGACTTTTGACCCACACTGTCTGATCAGCTGATTGGGTCACACACACATGCACCTGTGACTTTGCTGTTACTTAGCAACAGCACAGCTGGCCTCTGAGGAGAACAAAAGGTCTCTTAAGGTCATTAGAACTCTATTTAGACATGGAGTTAAGGCCTGTTAGATTAATGGATTACCCTTCAGAGGATTTCATTATACATATGATATTCAATCAGCCTTAACTGACATCCATGATGGACTTTCAAAATAAGACTCAAACAAGCTCTTCAAAATAAAAGCCTTCAGATTTTCCATAGACGATTCATAGGGGTTGTCTGTCTCTGTCTGTCTGTCTCTCTGTCTGTCTCTTTCTCTCTGTCTGTCTCTTTCCGTCTCTCTGTCTGTCTCTGTCTCTCTGTCTATCTCTTTGTCTGTCTGTCTCTGTCTCTCTTTCTGTCTCCCTGTCTGTCTCTGTCTGTCCGTCTCTGTCTCTCTGTCTGTCTCTTTGACTGTCTTTCTCTGTCTCTGTCTGTCTCTGTCTCTCTTTCTGTCTCCCTGTCTGTCTCTGTCTGCCCGTCTCTGTCTCTCTGTCTGTCTCCCTGTCTGTCTTTCTCTGTCTCTGTCTGTCTCTTTGTCTGTCTTTCTCTGTGTCTTTCTCTCTCCCTGTGTGTCTCTGTCTCTCTGTCTATCTCTTTGTCTGTCTTTCTCTGTCTCTGTCTGTCTCCCTGTCTGTCTCTGTCCGTCTCTCTGTCTGTCTCTGTCTCTCTTTCTGTCTCCCTGTCTGTCTCTGTCTGCCCGTCTCTGTCTCTCTGTCAGTGACTGTGGAGCTGCGAATTGAGCGGTCTTAAAGGACTTTGTGTCCCTGTCTCTCTCTCTCTTTCTGTCTATAAGTTAGTTGACTTAATAGGCACATTCTTTGTTCTGGCCACAACTCCATTTCCCATAATGCTTCAGCAAATACATTGTCCATTCATTTCTAAGCACATTGCTGCCTGGGCTTTTAAAACAGACCGCTTATCTGACTTAGGAGAGTATTCCAACACATAGAAAAGTATTCACACCCCTTACCTAATATTATGCTACTTAGCATTATTAAGCTAGTTAGCATTAGCATGCTAGCTATTTTTAGCATTTTAGCTAAATTTGGGTTTTTGACTAACTTTTCGTGCTGATTCCTCTGATGCTAATGATAACATGTTAGCTAGCATTAGCATGCTAGTTAGCATTAGCATGCTAGCTCATGTTAGCATTTTAGCTAATTTTTCAAATTTTCTTAACTTTTCGTAGTGATTACGTTGTAGCTAATGATTACATGTTAGCTAGCATTAGCATGCTAGTTAGCATTAGCATGCTAGCTCATTTTAGCATTTTAGCTATTTTTTTGAATTTTCTTAACTTTTCACTGTTAATACGTTGCAGCTAATGATTACATGTTAGCTAGCATGTGCATGCTAGTTAGCATTAGCATGCTAGCTAATTTTAGAATTTTAGCTAATTTTTAAACATTTCTTAACTTTTCGTAGTGATTACGTTGAAG
Organism: Valencia hispanica; assembly: GCA_963556495.2. Classification (NCBI taxonomy): domain Eukaryota; kingdom Metazoa; phylum Chordata; class Actinopteri; order Cyprinodontiformes; family Valenciidae; genus Valencia; species Valencia hispanica. Next base: position 32,055,879 of record OY747719.1, read on the forward strand.
CTAACGATTACATGTTAGCTAGCATTAGTTTGCTAGTTAGCATTAGCATGCTAGCTCATGTTAGCATTTTTGCTAATTTTGGAATCTTTCTTAACTTTTTTTACTCATTGCTTCGAGGCTATTGATAAAATGCTAGTTAGCATTAGCATGCTAGCTCATGTTAGCATTTTAGCAATTTTTTTGAATTTGCTTAACTTTTTTTACTCATTGCTTCGAGGCTATTGATAACATGCTAGTTAGCATTAGCATGCTAGCTCATGTTAGCATTTAAGCATTTTTTTAATTTGTCCCAACTTTTTCTACTTATTGCTTCGAACCTATTGATAACATGTTAGATTGGGGGTGTGTGACTGATTACGCACCACGTGGCAGGCCCCGTTTAAATTTCCTGAAATTTTCTAGTTATTATTTATTTTTCTTCCGTCCAGCGTTAATGCGGGTCGTACCGTAGCATGCACCCCCACAATATATATATCAAAACGTGCGGCTCGATTCCACGATGGGTGCTATTACTTTTATAAGCGATTGGAGTTACCATGGCGACGTAATTAGCGAAAAACCACGCCGAAATATCCCATAGGAATGAATGCATTCACATCTCGGAGCGATCCAAAAAATCCACTTTTTTGAGGATTTACTGTGTCATCATACGTTCACTTAGAAAAACCATTAAAATCTCAGTTTGTAGGAATATCCGAGCACTTTTCAGAAGTGAAGACGGGATGTTGATATCTGTTACGGTTTTTTCACAATAAGCCTCTGAGCGACCCAAAGTTTGCCTCAAATTTGAAAATTTAAAAATTTTTCAGTGTAACTGCCGTTTAGTCAGAGTGTGAGACCCAAGATTATTGAGAACCCAAAATATTTTTTAACTCGCCGTCACGGTCACATATTTCGTTCTACTGAACTGATTTTCGGCCATGTGAAAGCCACGCCCGACGACATTCACACGATCTTTTCGAAATTTCTCTATGTCTCACCGTTTTCTCTCAGCGCACTCGAGTTTGCAAAAAATCAGACACATTTTGAGCAGATTTCAGAAGAGCAGCGTATACTTTAACATTGAGAAAGTCTGAAGCTGCACATTGTGACAAGACATTTCTCTCTCGTTCGTTCTCGGACTCTGAAATATGTAGAGAGTTGTGCTTTTCCATGATCGAAGACGAAACCCGGCTCTCACTGACGCTTCAAGAATTTTTTCGATATCTCGCACGGTTTTCGAACAGCGGCAATTTGTTCGGAGCCGTTTTTGGGGTCAGAGATGGATTTAGAGCTTCAAAGTGGCTGACATGTCAGAGACAAATTAGTCACGCTAAATTAGTCACGGCCATTAGTTGCCAAGCAACGGCACACCTGCACTTCTCAGGAGAGCCAGAGGTCATTAGAGTTCATTCCAACTCTATTTGAACATGGATTTAGGCCTTCAGGTTTACCATAGAAGCTGTAGATTTGTTTCTAGTAATTCTGATTAGTGTGGAGTGCTCTTACATGTCTTGAACCTGACTTTTGACCCACAAAATAAGACTCAAACAATATTTACAAAATAAAAGCCCTAAGATTTTTTATACAATATCACAGTACCCTATTATAATACACTACTATTAAAGATCTATTACATATTTATTACTACTATTACACTACTCTCACATAGAGGTTCTCTCCGTCAGCGACTGACTCTGAAGGACTCCATGTCTGTCTCTCAGCGGAGGGTCCGCTGCGGAAGCAGCGGTCTGAAAGAACTTTTCTGCCTTTCTCTGTCTCTTTTTTTTCTGATTAGTGTGGAGTGCTTGTTCATTTCTTGAAACTGACATTTGGGTAGCTGTAGCTTCATTTCCAGTAATTCTGATTAGTGTGGAGTGCTCATACATGTCTTGAAATTGACTTTTGACCCACACTGTCTGATCAGCTGATTGTGTCACACACACATGCACCTGTGACTTTGCTGTTACTGAGCAACAGCACAGCTGGCCTCTGAGGAGAACAAAAGGTCACTTAAGGTCATTAGAACTCTATTTAGACATGGAGTTAAGGCCTGTTAGATTAATGGATTACCCTTCAGAGGATTTCATCGTACATATGATATTCAATCAGCCTTAACTGACATCCATGATGGACTTTCAAAATAAGACTCAAATAAGCTCTTCAAAATAAAAGCTCTCAGATTTTCTATAGAAGATCATAGCAGCTTATTGTTTTACACTACTGCAGTCTGTCTGCCCTCCTGTCTGTCTGTCTGTCTGTCTGTCTGTCTGTCTGTCTGTCTGTCTGTCTGTCTGTCTGTCTGTCTTTCCCTCTAAGCAGCAGCTGCACCTCCTGTCTCTTTGGAGATGAGCCAGCGACTGACTCTGAAGGACTCCATGTCTGTCTCTCAGCGGAGGGTCCGCTGCGGAAACAGCGGTCTGAAAGAACTTTTCTGCCTTTCTCTGTCTCTTTTTTCTCTGATTAGTGTGGAGTGCTTGTTCGTGTCTTGAAACTGACATTTGGGTAGCTGTAGATTACTTTCTATTCATTCTGATTAGTGTGGAGTGCTCATACATGTCTTGAAATTGACTTTTGACCCACACTGTTCAATACAATATCACAGAACCCTATTGTTTTAAACTATTGCTCTTTTTCTGTCTGTCTGTCTGACTGCCTGTAAGCCGAGCATCAGATGATTGGGTCACACACACATGCACCTGTGACTTTGCTGTTACTTAGCAACAGCACAGCTGGCCTCTGAGGAGAACAAAAGGTCACTTAAGGTCATTAGAACTCTATTTAGACATGGAGTTAAGGCCTGTTAGATTAATGGATTACCCTTCAGAGGATTTCATTATACATATGATATTCAATCAGCCTTAACTGACATCCATGATGGACTTTCAAAATAAGACTCAAACAAGCTCTTCAAAATAAAAGCCTTCAGATTTTCTATAGATGATTCATAGGGGTTGTCTGTCTGTCTGTCTCTCTGTCTGTCTCTGTCCATCTCTCTGTCTGTCTCTTTCACTCTGTCTGTCTCTGTCCATCTCTCTGTCTGTCTCTTTTACTCTGTCTGTCTCTGTCTGTCTCTCTGTCTGTCTCTTTCTCTCTGTCTGTCTGTCTCTCTTTCTGTCTCTTTGTCTGTCTTTCTCTGTCTCTTTCTGTCTCTTTGTCTGTCTCTTTCTCTCTGTCTGTCTCTGTCCGTCTCTCTGTCTGTCTCTTTGTCTGTCTTTCTCTGTCTCTGTCCGTCTCTCTGTCTGTCTCTCTTTCTGTCTCTTTGTCTGTCTTTCTCTGTCTCTTTCTGTCTCCCTGTCTGTCTCTGTCTGCCCATCTCTGTCTCTCTGTCAGTGACTGTCGAGCTGCGAATTGAGCGGTCTTAAAGGACTTTGTGTCCCTGTCTCTCTCTCTCTCTCTTTCTGTCTATAAGTTAGTTGACTTAATAGGCACATTCTTTGTTCTGGCCACAACTCCATTTCCCATAATGCTTCAGCAAATACATTGTCCATTCATTTCTAAGCACATTGCTGCCTGGGCTTTTAAAACAGACCGCTTATCTGACTTAGGAGAGTATTCCAACACATAGAAAAGTATTCACACCCCTTACCTAATATTATGCTAGTTAGCATTATTAAGCTAGTTAGCATTAGCATGCTAGCTATTTTTAGCATTTTAGCTAAATTTGGGTTTTTGACTAACTTTTCGTGCTGATTCCTCTGATGCTAATGATAACATGTTAGCTAGCATTAGCATGCTAGTTAGCATTAGCATGCTAGCTCATGTTAGCATTTTAGCTAATTTTTCAAATTTTCTTAACTTTTCGTAGTGATTACGTTGTAGCTAATGATTACATGTTAGCTAGCATTAGCATGCTAGTTAGCATTAGCATGCTAGCTCATTTTAGCATTTTAGCTATTTTTTTGAATTTTCTTAACTTTTCACTGTTAATACGTTGCAGCTAATGATTACATGTTAGCTAGCATGTGCATGCTAGTTAGCATTAGCATGCTAGCTAATTTTAGAATTTTAGCAAATTTTTAAACATTTCTTAACTTTTCGTAGTGATTACGTTGAGGCTAACGATTACATGTTAGCTAGCATTAGTTTGCTAGTTAGCATTAGCATGCTAGCTCATGTTAGCATTTTTGCTAATTTTGGAATCTTTCTTAACTTTTTTTACTCATTGCTTCGAGGCTATTGATAAAATGCTAGTTAGCATTAGCATGCTAGCTCATGTTAGCATTTTAGCAATTTTTTTGAATTTGCTTAACTTTTTTTACTCATTGCTTCGAGGCTATTGATAACATGCTAGTTAGCATTAGCATGCTAGCTCATGTTAGCATTTAAGCATTTTTTTAATTTGTCCCAACTTTTTCTACTTATTGCTTCGAACCTATTGATAACATGTTAGATTGGGGGTGTGTGACTGATTACGCACCACGTGGCAGGCCCCGTTTAAATTTCCTGAAATTTTCTAGTTAGGGGCCTGCCAATGCAATGCAGGGAGAAGCAGAGCATTGCATTGCGAAGCAATGCAATGCACTGCCTCCCATGCAATTGCATGGCAAGGCACCTATTATTCTACACCTCTAAACTGGACTCTTTATTATTTATTTATTTATTTTTCTTCCGTCCACCGGAATGCGGGTCGTACCGTAGCATGCACCCCCACAATATATATATCAAAACGTGCGGCTCGATCTCGAGATGGGTGCTATTACTTTTATAAGCGATTGGAGTTACCATGGCGACGTATTTAGCGAAAAACCACGCCCAAAAATCCCATAGGAATGAATGGAGTCAGGTGTCGGAGCGATCAAAAAAATCCACTTTTTTGAGGATTTACTGTGTCATCATACGTTCACTTAGAAAAACCATTGAAATCTCAGTTTGTAGGAATATCCGCGCACTTTTCAGAAGTGAAGACGGGATGTTGATATCTGTTACGGTTTTTTCACAATGAGCCTCTGAGCGACCCAAAGTTTGCCTCAAATTTAAAAATTTAAAAAATTTTCAGTGTAACTGCCGTTAAGTTAGAGTGCGAGACTTTGTCCGAGCTGGATCCCAAATTATTTTTTAACTTGTCGTCACGCTCACATATTTCCTTCTACTGAACTGATTTTCGCCCATGTGAAAGCCACGCCCGATGACATTCACACGATCTTTTCGAAATTTCTCTATGTCTCACCGTTTTCTCTCAGCGGACTTTCGTTTGCAAAAAATCAGATGAATTCTGAGCAGATTTCAGAAAATCCCCCTATTGTTTAACATTGAGCAAGTCTGCCAATTTCTGAAGCTGGGGCTTGTGACAAGACATTTTTCTCTCGTTCGTTCTTGGACTGTGAAATATGTAGAGAGTTGTGCTTTTCCATGATCGAAGACGAAACCCGGCTGTCACTGACGCTTCAAGAATTTTTTCGATACCTCGCATGGTTTTCGAACAGCGGCAATTTGTTCGGAGCCGTTTTTGGGGTCAGAGATGGATTTAGAGCTTCAAAGTGGCTGACATGTCAGAGACAAATTAGTCACGCTAAATTAGTCACGGCCATTAGTTGCCAAGCAACGGCACACCTGCACTTCTCAGGAGAGCCAGAGGTCATTAGAGTTCATTCCAACTCTATTGGAACATGGATTTAGGCCTTCAGGTTTACCATAGAAGCTGTAGATTACTTTCTATTCATTCTGATTAGTGTGGAGTGCTCTTACATAACTTGAAATTAACTTTGACCCACAAAATAAGACTCAAACAATATTTACAAAATAAAAGCCCTAAGATTTTTAATACGATATCACAGTACCCTATTTTTTTACACTACTATTAAAGATCTATTACACATTTATTACTACTATTACACTACTCTCACATAGAGGTTCTCTCCGTCAGCGACTGACTCTGAAGGACTCCATGTCTGTCTCTCAGCAGAGGGTCCGCTGCGGAAGCAGCGGACTGAAAGAACTTTTCTGCCTTTCTCTGTCTCTTTTTTTTCTGATTAGTGTGGAGTGCTTGTTCATGTCTTGAAACTGACATTTGGGTAGCTGTAGCTTCATTTCCAGTAATTCTGATTAGTGTGGAGTGCTCATACATGTCTTGAAATTGACTTTTGACCCACACTGTCTGATCAGCTGATTGGGTCACACACACATGCACCTGTGACTTTGCTGTTACTTAGCAACAGCACAGCTGGCCTCTGAGGAGAACAAAAGGTCTCTTAAGGTCATTAGAACTCTATTTAGACATGGAGTTAAGGCCTGTTAGATTAATGGATTACCCTTCAGAGGATTTCATTATACATATGATATTCAATCAGCCTTAACTGACATCCATGATGGACTTTCAAAATAAGACTCAAACAAGCTCTTCAAAATAAAAGCCTTCAGATTTTCCATAGACGATTCATAGGGGTTGTCTGTCTCTGTCTGTCTGTCTCTCTGTCTGTCTCTTTCTCTCTGTCTGTCTCTTTCCGTCTCTCTGTCTCTCTGTCTATCTCTTTGTCTGTCTGTCTCTGTCTCTCTGTCTGTCTCTTTGACTGTCTTTCTCTGTCTCTGTCTGTCTCTGTCTCTCTTTCTGTCTCCCTGTCTGTCTCTGTCTGTCCGTCTCTGTCTCTCTGTCTGTCTCTTTGACTGTCTTTCTCTGTCTCTGTCTGTCTCTGTCTCTCTTTCTGTCTCCCTGTCTGTCTCTGTCTGCCCGTCTCTGTCTCTCTGTCTGTCTCCCTGTCTGTCTTTCTCTGTCTCTGTCTGTCTCTTTGTCTGTCTTTCTCTGTGTCTTTCTCTCTCCCTGTGTGTCTCTGTCTCTCTGTCTATCTCTTTGTCTGTCTTTCTCTGTCTCTGTCTGTCTCCCTGTCTGTCTCTGTCCGTCTCTCTGTCTGTCTCTGTCTCTCTTTCTGTCTCCCTGTCTGTCTCTGTCTCTGTCCATCTCTCTGTCTGTCTCTGTCTCTCTTTCTGTCTCCCTGTCTGTCTTTCTCTGTCTCTGTCTGTCTCTGTCTCTCTTTCTGTCTCTTTGTCTGTCTTTCTCTGTCTCTTTCTGTCTGTGTCTCTCTTTCTGTCTCTGTCTGTCTCTCTGTCTGTCTCCCTGTCTTTCTTTCTCTGTCTCTGTCTGTCTCTTTCTCTCTCTCTCTCTCTCTCTCTCTCTGTCTGTCTCTCTGTCTGTCTCTTTCTCTCTGTCTGTCTCTCTTTCTGTCTCTTTCTCTCTGTCTGTCTCTGTCTCTCTTTCTGTCTCTTTGTCTGTCTTTCTCTGTCTCTTTCTGTCTCTTTGTCTGTCTTTCTCTGTCTCTTTCTGTCTCCCTGTCTGTCTCTGTCTGCCCGTCTCTGTCTCTCTGTCAGTGACTGTCGAGCTGCGAATTGAGCGGTCTTAAAGGACTTTGTGTCCCTGTCTCTCTCTCTCTTTCTGTCTATAAATTAGTTGACTTAATAGTCACATTCTTTACTTTGGCCACAACTCCATTTCCCATAATGCTTCAGCAATGACATTGTCCATTCATTTCTAAGCACATTGTTGCCTGGGCTTTTAAAACAGACCGCTTATCTGACTTAGGAGAGTATTCTAACACATAGAAAAGTATTCACACCCCTTACCTAATATTATGCTACTTAGCATTATTAAGCTAGTTAGCATTAGCATGCTAGCTATTTTTAGCATTTTAGCTAAATTTGGGTTTTTGACTAACTTTTCGTGCTGATTCCTCTGATGCTAATGATAACATGTTAGCTAGCATTAGCATGCTAGTTAGCATTAGCATGCTATCTCATGTTAGCATTTTTGCTAATTTTTCAAATTTTCTTAACTTTTCGTAGTGATTACGTTGTAGCTAATGATTACATGTTAGCTAGCATTAGCATGCTAGTTAGCATTAGCATGCTAGCTCATTTTAGCATTTTAGCCATTTTTTTGAATTTTCTTAACTTTTCACTGTTATTACGTTGCAGCAAATGATTACATGTTAGCTAGCATGCGCATGCTAGTTAGCATTAGCATGCTAGCTAATTTTAGAATTTAAGCTAATTTTTCAACATTTCTTAACTTTTCGTAGTGATTATGTTGCAGCTAATGATTACATGTTAGCTAGCATTAGCATGCTAGTTAGCATTAGCATGCTAGCTCATGTTAGCATTTTTGCTAATTTTTGAATTTTGCTTAACTTTTTTCACTCATTGCTTCAAGGATATTGATGACATGCTAGTTAGCATTAGCATGCTAGCTCATGTTAGCATTTTTGCTAATTTTTTAATTTGTCCCAACTTTTTCTACTTATTGCTTCGAACCTATTGATAACATGTTAGCTAGCATTAGTATGCTAGGCTAGGCAGCATAACCTCTGATTGGGGGTGTGTGACTGATTACGCACCACGTGGCAGGCCCCGTTTAAATTTCCTGAAATTTTCTAGTTTATTTATTTATTTTTCTTCCGTCCACCTTAATGCGGGTCGTACCGTAGCATGCACCCCCACAATATATATATCAAAACGTGCGGCTCGATCTCGAGATGGGTGCTATTACTTTTATAAGCGATTGGAGTTACCATGGCGACGTAATTAGCAAAAAACCACGCCCAAAAATCCCATAGGAATGAATGGAGTCCGGTGTCGGAGCGATCAAAAAAATCCACTTTTTTGAGGATTTACTGTGTCATCATACGTTCACTTAGAAAAACCATTAAAATCTCAGTTTGTAGGAATATCCGAGCACTTTTCAGAAGTGAAGACGGGATGTTGATATCTGTTACGGTTTTTTCACAATGAGCCTCTGAGCGACCCAAAGTTTGCCTCAAATTTAAAAATTTAAAAATTTTTCAGTGTAACTGCCGTTAAGTTAGAGTGCGAGACTTTGTCCGAGCTGGAACCCAAATTATTTTTTAACTCGTCGTCACGGTCACATATTTCCTTCTACTGAACTGATTTTCGCCCATGTGAAAGCCACGCCCGATGACATTCACACGATCTTTTCAAAATTTCTCTATGTCTCACCGTTTTCTCTCAGCGGACTTTCGTTTGCAAAAAATCAGACACATTTTGAGCAGATTTCAGAAAATCCCCCTATTGTTTAACATTGAGCAAGTCTGACAGTTTCTGAAGCTGGGGCTTGTGACAAGACATTTTTAACTCGTTTGTTCTCGGACTCTGAAATATGTAGAGAGTTGTGCTTTTCCATGATCGAAGGCGAAACCCGGCTCTCACTGACGCTTCAAGAATTTTTTCGATACATCGCACGGTTTTTGAACAGCAGCAATTTGTTCGGAAGCCTTTTTGGGGTCAGAGATGGATTTAGAGCTTCAAAGTGGCTGACATGTCAGAGACAAATTAGTCACGCTAAATTAGTCACGGCCATTAGTTGCCAAGCAACGGCACACCTGCACTTCTCAGGAGAGCCAGAGGTCATTAGAGTTCATTCCAACTCTATTTGAACATGGATTTAGGCCTTCAGATTTACCATAGAAGCTGTAGATTACTTTGTACTAATTCTGATTAGTGTGGAGTGCTCTTACATGTCTTGAAACTGACTTTTGACCCACAAAATAAGACTCAAACAATATTTACAAAATAAAAGCCCTAAGATTTTGTATACAATATCACAGTACCCTATTATTTTACACTACTATTAAAGATCTATTACACATTTATTACTACTATTACACTACTCTCACATAGAGGTTCTCTCCGTCAGCGACTGACTCTGAAGGACTCCATGTCTGTGTCTCAGCGGAGGGTCCGCTGCGGAAGCAGCGGTCTGAAAGAACTTTTCTGCCTTTCTCTGTCTCTTTTTTTTCTGATTAGTGTGGAGTGCTCATACATGTCTTGAAACTGACATTTGGGTAGCTGTAGATTCATTTCCAGTAATTCTGATTAGTGTGGAGTGCTCATACATGTCTTGAAAGTGACTTTTGACCCACACTGTCTGATCAGCTGATTGGGTCACACACACATGCACCTGTGACTTTGCTGTTACTTAGCAACAGCACAGCTGGCCTCTGAGGAGAACAAAAGGTCTCTTAAGGTCATTAGAACTCTATTTAGACATGGAGTTAAGGCCTGTTAGATTAATGGATTACCCTTCAGAGGATTTCATTATACATATGATATTCAATCAGCCTTAACTGACATCCATGATGGACTTTCAAAATAAGACTCAAACAAGCTCTTCAAAATAAAAGCCCTCAGATTTTCTATAGAAGATCATAGCAGCTTATTGTTTTACACTACTGCAGTCTGTCTGTCTGTCTGTCTGTCTGTCTGTCTGTCTGTCTGTCTGTCTGTCTGTCTGTCTGTCTGTCTGTCTGTCTGTCCCTCTAAGCAGCAGCTGCACCTCTTGTCTCTTTGGAGATGAGCCAGCGACTGACTCTGAAGGACTCTATGTCTGTCTCTCAGCGGAGGGTCCGCTGCGGAAGCAGCGGTCTGAAAGAATTTTTCTGCCTTTCTCTGTCTCTTTTTTTTCTGATTAGTGTGGAGTGCTTGTTCATGTCTTGAAACTGACATTTGGGTAGCTGTAGCTACATTTCCAGTAATTCTGATTAGTGTGGAGTGCTCATACATGTCTTGAAATTGACTTTTGACCCACACTGTCTGAGGCTCTGTGGAGGAGAGCTCATTAAAGGTCACTAAAGGTCATCATAACACTCTATGGACATGAATTTAAGGTCTGATAGAACAGTTGATTACCATTGGTGGTAGCGCAACATATGAATAAAGAGACTGAATCAGCCTCAACTGACATCCATGCTGGACTTTCAAAATAAGACTCAAATAATCTCTTCAAAATAAAAGCCCTCTGATCTTCAATACAATATCACAGGACCCTATTGTTTTAAACTATTGCTGTCTTTCTGTCTGTCTGTCTGTCTGTCTGTCTGACTGCCTGCCTGTAAGCCGAGCATCAGCTGATTGGGTCACACACACATGCACCTGTGACTTTGCTGTTACTTAGCAACAGCACAGCTGGCCTCTGAGGAGAACAAAAGGTCACTTAAGGTCATTAGAACTCTATTTAGACATGGAGTTAAGGCCTGTTAGATTAATGGATTACCCTTCAGAGGATTTCATTATACATATGATATTCAATCAGCCTTAACTGACATCCATGATGGACTTTCAAAATAAGACTCAAACAAGCTCTTCAAAATAAAAGCCTTCAGATTTTCTATAGACGATTCATAGGGGTTGTCTGTCTGTCTTTCTCTCTGTCTGTCTCTTTCTCTCTTTCTGTCTCTCTTTCTGTCTCTTTGTCTGTCTTTCTCTGTCTCTTTCTGTCTCTCTGTCTGTCTCTGTCTCTCTTTCTGTCTCCCTGTCTGTCTCTGTCTGCCCGTCTCTGTCTCTCTGTCTGTCTCTTTCTGTCTCTCTGTCTGTCTCTGTCTCTCTTTCTGTCTCCCTGTCTGTCTCTGTCTGCCCGTCTCTGTCTCTCTGTCAGTGACTGTGGAGCTGCGAATTGAGCGGTCTTAAAGGACTTTGTGTCCCTGTCTCTCTCTCTCTTTCTGTCTATAAGTTAGTTGACTTAATAGGCACATTCTTTGTTCTGGCCACAACTCCATTTCCCATAATGCTTCAGCAAATACATTGTCCATTCATTTCTAAGCACATTGCTGCCTGGGCTTTTAAAACAGACCGCTTATCTGACTTGGGAGAGTATTCTAACACATAGAAAAGTATTCACACCCCTTACCTAATATTATGCTACTTAGCATTATTAAGCTAGTTAGCATTAGCATGCTAGCTATTTTTAGCATTTTAGCTAAATTTGGGTTTTTGACTAACTTTTCGTGCTGATTCCTCTGATGCTATTTGTTACATGTTAGCTAGCATGCGCATGCTAGTTAGCATTAGCATGCTAGCTCATGCTAGCATTTAAGAAATTTTTTGACATTTTCGTAACTTTTCGTAATGATTACGTCGTAGCTAATGATTACATGTTAGCTAGCATTAGCATGCTAGTTAGCATTAGCATGCTAGCTCATGTTAGCATTTTAGCTAATTTTTTAAAATTTCTTAACTTTTCGTAGTGATTACGTTGAGGCTAACGATTACATGTTAGCTAGCATTAGTATGCTAGTTAGCATTAGCATGCTAGCTCATGTTAGCATTTTTGCTAATTTTGGAATCTTTCTTAACTTTTTTTACTCATTGCTTCGAGGCTATTGATAAAATGCTAGTTAGCATTAGCATGCTAGCTCATGTTAGCATTTTAGCTAATTTTTTGAATTTGCTTAACTTTTTTTACTCATTGCTTCGAGGCTATTGATAACATGCTAGTTAGCATTAGCATGCTAGCTCATGTTAGCATTTAAGCATTTTTTTAATTTGTCCCAACTTTTTCTACTTATTGCTTCGAACCTATTGATAACATGTTAGATTGGGGGTGTGCTCATTTTAGCTAGCTCATTTTAGCATTTTAGCTATTTTTTTGAATTTTCTTAACTTTTCACTGTTATTACGTTGCAGCTAATGATTACATGTTAGCTAGCATGCGCATGCTAGTTAGCATTAGCATGCTAGCTCATGTTAGCATTTTTGCTAATTTTTGAATTTTGCTTAACTTTTTTCACTCATTGCTTCGAGGATATTGATAACATGCTAGTTAGCATTAGCATGCTAGCTCATGTTAGCATTTTTGCAAATTTTTTAATTTGTCCCAACTTTTTCTACTTATTGCTTCGAACCTATTGATAACATGTTAGCTAGCATTAGTGTGCTAGGCTAGGCAGCATAACCTCTGATTGGGGGTGTGTGACTGATTACGCACCACGTGGCAGGCCCCGTTTAAATTTCCTGAAATTTTCTAGTTAGGGGCCTGCCAATGCAATGCAGGGAGAAGCAGAGCATTGCATTGCGAAGCAATGCAATGCACTGCCTCCCATGCAATTGCATGGCAAGGCACCTATTATTCTACACCTCTAAACTGGACTCTTTATTATTTATTTATTTATTTTTCTTCCGTCCACCTTAATGCGGGTCGTACCGTAGCATGCACCCCCACAATATATATATCAAAACGTGCGGCTCGATCTCGAGATGGGTGCTATTACTTTTATAAGCGATTGGAGTTACCATGGCGACGTAATTAGCAAAAAACCACGCCCAAAAATCCCATAGGAATGAATGGAGTCCGGTGTCGGAGCGATCAAAAAAATCCACTTTTTTGAGGATTTACTGTGTCATCATACGTTCACTTAGAAAAACCATTAAAATCTCAGTTTGTAGGAATATCCGAGCACTTTTCAGAAGTGAAGACGGGATGTTGATATCTGTTACGGTTTTTTCACAATGAGCCTCTGAGCGACCCAAAGTTTGCCTCAAATTTAAAAATTTAAAAATTTTTCAGTGTAACTGCCGTTAAGTTAGAGTGCGAGACTTTGTCCGAGCTGGAACCCAAATTATTTTTTAACTCGTCGTCACGGTCACATATTTCCTTCTACTGAACTGATTTTCGCCCATGTGAAAGCCACGCCCGATGACATTCACACGATCTTTTCAAAATTTCTCTATGTCTCACCGTTTTCTCTCAGCGGACTTTCGTTTGCAAAAAATCAGACACATTTTGAGCAGATTTCAGAAAATCCCCCTATTGTTTAACATTGAGCAAGTCTGACAGTTTCTGAAGCTGGGGCTTGTGACAAGACATTTTTAACTCGTTTGTTCTCGGACTCTGAAATATGTAGAGAGTTGTGCTTTTCCATGATCGAAGGCGAAACCCGGCTCTCACTGACGCTTCAAGAATTTTTTCGATACATCGCACGGTTTTTGAACAGCAGCAATTTGTTCGGAAGCCTTTTTGGGGTCAGAGATGGATTTAGAGCTTCAAAGTGGCTGACATGTCAGAGACAAATTAGTCACGCTAAATTAGTCACGGCCATTAGTTGCCAAGCAACGGCACACCTGCACTTCTCAGGAGAGCCAGAGGTCATTAGAGTTCATTCCAACTCTATTTGAACATGGATTTAGGCCTTCAGATTTACCATAGAAGCTGTAGATTACTTTGTACTAATTCTGATTAGTGTGGAGTGCTCTTACATGTCTTGAAACTGACTTTTGACCCACAAAATAAGACTCAAACAATCTTTTCAAAATAAAAGCCCTCAGATTTTCAATACAATATCACAGCACACTATTGTTTTACACTACTATTACATTCTTATTACATATTTATTACTACTATTACACTACTCTTACATAGAGGTTCTTTCTGTCTGTCTGTCAGCGACTGACTCTGAAGGACTCCATGTCTGTCTCTCAGCAGAGGGTCTGAAATAACTGAGACATCAGCTGTCTGTGTGACGTTCTGTCAGTGGCAGCTGCGCTGCGGAAGCAGCGCTTTCTTAGAACTTTACTGTCTGTCTCTGTCTCTCTGTCAGCGACTGTCGAGCTGCCAATTTAGCGGTCCTAAAGGACTTTGTGTCCCTTTCTCTTTCTGTCTGTCTTTCTCCCTGTCTGTCTGTCTGTCTGTCTGTCTGTCTTTCTGTCTGTCCCTCTAAGCAGCAGCTGCTCCTCCTGTCTCTTTGGAGAGGAGCCCATTAAAGGTCACGAAAGGTCAACTAAACGCTTATGAATTTAAGGCCTCAAAGAACTGGATTACTAATGGGAGAATAACTATATATTACGATCGATACTCAGCCAGCCTTAACTGACATCCATGTTGGACTTTCACATTAAGACTCAAACAAGCTCTTCAAAATAAAAGCCTTCAGATTTTCCATAGAAGATTCAAAGGGGCTGTCTGTCTCTCTCTCTTTCTGTCTCCATGTCTGTCTCTGTCTCTGTCTCTCTTTCCGTCTCTCTGTCTTTCTCTGTCTCTTTCTGTCTCCCTGTCTGTCTCTGTCTGCCCGTCTCTGTCTCTCTGTCAGTGACTGTGGAGCTGCGAATTGAGCGGTCTTAAAGGACTTTGTGTCCCTGTCTCTCTCTGTCTTTCTATCTATAAGTTAGTTGACTTAATAGGCACATTCTTTGTTCTGGCCACAACTCCATTTCCCATAATGCTTCAGCAAATACATTGTCCATTCATTTCTAAGCACATTGTTGCCTGGGCTTTTAAAACAGACCGCTTATCTGACTTAGGAGAGTATTCCAACACATAGAAAAGTATTCACACCCCTTACCTAATATTATGCTACTTAGCATTATTTAGCTAGTTAGCATTAGCATGCTAGCTATTTTTAGCATTTTAGCTAAATTTGGGTTTTTGACTAACTTTTCGTGCTGATTCCTCTGATGCTAATGATAACATGTTAGCTAGCATTAGCATGCTAGTTAGCATTAGCATGCTAGCTCATGTTAGCATTGTAGCTAATTTTTCAAATTTTCTTAACTTTTCGTAGTGATTACGTTGTAGCTAATGATTACATGTTAGCTAGCATTAGCATGCTAGTTAGCATTAGCATGCTAGCTCATTTTAGCATTTTAGCTATTTTTTTGAATTTTCTTAACTTTTCACTGTTAATACGTTGCAGCTAATGATTACATGTTAGCTAGCATGTGCATGCTAGTTAGCATTAGCATGCTAGCTAATTTTAGAATTTTAGCTAATTTTTAAACATTTCTTAACTTTTCGTAGTGATTACGTTGAGGCTAACGATTACATGTTAGCTAGCATTAGTATGCTAGTTAGCATTAGCATGCTAGCTCATGTTAGCATTTTTGCTAATTTTGGAATCTTTCTTAACTTTTTTTACTCATTGCTTCGAGGCTATTGATAAAATGCTAGTTAGCATTAGCATGCTAGCTCATGTTAGCATTTTAGCAATTTTTTTGAATTTGCTTAACTTTTTTTACTCATTGCTTCGAGGCTATTGATAACATGCTAGTTAGCATTAGCATGCTAGCTCATGTTA
Organism: Valencia hispanica; assembly: GCA_963556495.2. NCBI lineage: Eukaryota > Metazoa > Chordata > Actinopteri > Cyprinodontiformes > Valenciidae > Valencia > Valencia hispanica. The sequence goes on from OY747719.1 coordinate 32,071,646, forward strand.
GCATTTAAGCATTTTTTTAATTTGTCCCAACTTTTTCTACTTATTGCTTCGAACCTATTGATAACATGTTAGATTGGGGGTGTGTGACTGATTACGCACCACGTGGCAGGCCCCGTTTAAATTTCCTGAAATTTTCTAGTTATTTATTTATTTTTCTTCCGTCCACCTTAATGCGGGTCGTACCGTAGCATGCACCCCCACAATATATATATCAAAACGTGCGGCTCGATCTCGAGATGGGTGCTATTACTTTTATAAGCGATTGGAGTTACCATGGCGACGTAATTAGCGAAAAACCACGCCCAAAAATCCCATAGGAATGAATGGAGTCCGGTGTCGGAGCGATCAAAAAAATCCACTTTTTTGAGGATTTACTGTGTCATCATACGTTCACTTAGAAAAACCATTCAAATCTCAGTTTGTAGGAATATCCGAGCACTTTTCAGAAGTGAAGACGGGATGTTGATATCTGTTACGGTTTTTTCACAATGAGCCTCTGAGCGACCCAAAGTTTGCCTCAAATTTAAAAATTTTAAAATTTTTCAGTGTAACTGCCGTTAAGTTAGAGTGCGAGACTTTGTCCGAGCTGGAACCCAAATTATTTTTTAACTCGTCGTCACGGTCACATATTTCCTTCTACTGAACTGATTTTCGCCCATGTGAAAGCCACGCCCGATGACATTCACACGATCTTTTCAAAATTTCTCTATGTCTCACCGTTTTCTCTCAGCGGACTTTCGTTTGCAAAAAATCAGACACATTTTGAGCAGATTTCAGAAAATCCCCCTATTGTTTAACATTGAGCAAGTCGGACAGTTTCTGAAGCTGGGGCTTGTGACAAGACATTTTTAACTCGTTTGTTCTCGGACTCTGAAATATGTAGAGAGTTGTGCTTTTCCATGATCGAAGGCGAAACCCGGCTCTTACTGACGCTTCAAGAATTTTTTCGATACATCGCACGGTTTTTGAACAGCGGCAATTTGTTCGGAAGCCTTTTTGGGGTCAGAGATGGATTTAGAGCTTCAAAGTGGCTGACATGTCAGAGACAAATTAGTCACGCTAAATTAGTCACGGCCATTAGTTGCCAAGCAACGGCACACCTGCACTTCTCAGGAGAGCCAGAGGTCATTAGAGTTCATTCCAACTCTATTTGAACATGGATTTAGGCCTTCAGGTTTACCATAGAAGCTGTAGATTACTTTGTACTAATTCTGATTAGTGTGGAGTGCTCTTAAATGTCTTGAACCTGACTTTTGACCCACAAAATAAGACTCAAACAATCTTTTCAAAATAAAAGCCCTCAGATTTTCAATACAATATCACAGCACACTATTGTTTTACACTACTATTACATTCTTATTACATATTTATTACTACTATTACACTACTCTTACATAGAGGTTCTTTCTGTCTGTCTGTCAGCGACTGACTCTGAAGGACTCCATGTCTGTCTCTCAGCAGAGGGTCTGAAATAACTGAGACATCAGCTGTCTGTGTGACGTTCTGTCAGTGGCAGCTGCGCTGCGGAAGCAGCGCTTTCTTAGAACTTTACTGTCTGTCTCTGTCTCTCTGTCAGCGACTGTCGAGCTGCCAATTTAGCGGTCCTAAAGGACTTTGTGTCCCTTTCTCTTTCTGTCTGTCTTTCTCCCTGTCTGTCTGTCTGTCTGTCTGTCTGTCTGTCTGTCTGTCTTTCTGTCTGTCCCTCTAAGCAGCAGCTGCTCCTCCTGTCTCTTTGGAGAGGAGCCCATTAAAGGTCACGAAAGGTCAACTAAACGCTTATGAATTTAAGGCCTCAAAGAACTGGATTACTAATGGGAGAATAACTATATATTACCATCGATACTCAGCCAGCCTTAACTGACATCCATGTTGGACTTTCACATTAAGAGTCAAACAAGCTCTTCAAAATAAAAGCCCATAGATTTTCAATAGAATATCATAGCAGCATATTTTTTTACACTACTGCTGTCTGTCTGTGTCTCCCTGTCTCCCTGTCTCCCTGTCTGTCTGTCTGTCTGTCAGCGGCTGGTCGACTGCTTACGCAGCACATCTATAGGACACTGTCTCGCTGTCTCTGTCTGTCTGTCTGTCTGTCTGTCTGTCTGTCTGTCTGTCTGTCTGTCTGTCTGTCTGTCTGTCTGTCTGTCTGTCTGTCTGTCTGTCTGTCCCTCTAAGCAGCAGCTGCACCTCCTGTCTCTTTGGAGATGAGCCAGCGACTATTACACTACTCTCACATAGAGGTTCTCTCCGTCAGCGACTGACTCTGAAGGACTCCATGTCTGTCTCTCAGCGGAGGGTCTGAAAGAACTGAGACATCAGCTGTCTGTGTGACGTTCTGTCAGTGGAAGCTGCGCTGCGGAAGCAGCGCTTTCCTAGAACAAGAATTTTTCTGCCTTTCTCTGTCTCTTTTTTTTCTGATTTGTGTGGAGTGCTTGTTCATGTCTTGAAACTGACACTTGGGGAGCTGTAGATTCATTTCCAGTAATTCTGATTAGTGTGGAGTGCTCATACATGTCTTGAAACTGACTTTTGACCCACACTGTCTGAGGCTCTGTGGAGAACAGCTCATTAAAGGTCACTAAAGGTCATCATAACACTCTATGGACATGAATTTAAGGTCTGATAGAACAGTTGATTACCATTGGTGGTAGCGCAACATATGAATAAAGAGACTGAATCAGCCTCAACTGACATCCATGCTGGACTTTCAAAATAAGAATCAAACAAGCTCTTCAAAATAAAAGCCTTCAGATTTTCTATAGACGATTCATAGGGGTTGTCTGTCTGTCTGTCTCTCTGTCTGTCTCTTTCTCTCTGTCTGTCTCTGTCCATCTCTCTGTCTGTCTCTTTTACTCTGTCTGTCTCTGTCTGTCTCTCTGTCTGTCTGTCTCTCTTTCTGTCTCTTTGTCTGTCTTTCTCTGTCTCTTTCTGTCTCTTTGTCTGTCTCTTTCTCTCTGTCTGTCTCTGTCCGTCTCTCTGTCTGTCTCTTTGTCTGTCTTTCTCTGTCTCTGTCCGTCTCTCTGTCTGTCTCTCTGTCTGTCTCTTTGTCTGTCTTTCTCTGTCTCTGTCCGTCTCTTTGTCTGTCTCTCTTTCTGTCTCTTTGTCTGTCTTTCTCTGTCTCTTTCTGTCTCCCTGTCTGTCTCTGTCTGCCCATCTCTGTCTCTCTGTCAGTGACTGTCGAGCTGCGAATTGAGCGGTCTTAAAGGACTTTGTGTCCCTGTCTCTCTCTCTCTTTCTGTCTATAAGTTAGTTGACTTAATAGGCACATTCTTTGTTCTGGCCACAACTCCATTTCCCATAATGCTTCAGCAAATACATTGTCCATTCATTTCTAAGCACATTGCTGCCTGGGCTTTTAAAACAGATCGCTTATCTGACTTAGGAGAGTATTCCAACACATAGAAAAGTATTCAAACCCCTTACCTAATATTATGCTACTTAGCATTATTAAGCTAGTTAGCATTAGCATGCTAGCTATTTTTAGCATTTTAGCAAAATTTGGGTTTTTTACTAACTTTTCGTGCTGATTCCTCTGATGCTAATGATTACATGTTAGCTAGCATGCGCATGCTAGTTAGCATTAGCATGCTAGCTCATGCTAGCATTTTAGCTAATTTTTGACATTTTTGTAACTTTTCGTAGTGATTACGTTGTAGCTAATGATTACATGTTAGCTAGCATTAGCATGCTAGTTAGCATTAGCATGCTAGCTAATTTTAGAATTTTAGCAAATTTTTCAACATTTCTTAACTTTTCGTAGTGATTATGTTGCAGCTAATGATTACATGTTAGCTAGCATTAGCATGCTAGTTAGCATTAGCATGCTAGCTCATGTTAGCATTTTTGCTAATTTTTGAATTTTGCTTAACTTTTTTCACTCATTGCTTCGAGGATATTGATAACATGCTAGTTAGCAATAGCATGCCAGCTCATGTTAGCATTTTTGCTAATTTTTGAATTTTGCTTAACTTTTTTCACTCATTGCTTCGAGGATATTGATAACATGCTAGTTAGCATTAGCATGCTAGCTCATGTTAGCATTTTTGCTAATTTTTGAATTTTGCTTAACTTTTTTCACACATTGCTTCGAGGATATTGATAACATGCTAGTTAGCATTAGCATGCTAGCTCATGTTAGCATTTTTGCACATTTTTTAATTTGTCCCAACTTTTTCTACTTATTGCTTCGAACCTATTGATAACATGTTAGCTAGCATTAGTATGCTAGGCAAGGCAGCAGAACCTCTGATTGGGGGTGTGTGACTGATTACGCACCACGTGGCAGGCCCCGTTTAAATTTCCTGAAATTTTCTAGTTTATTTATTTATTTTTCTTCCGTCCACCTTAATGCGGGTCGTACCGTAGCATGTACCCCCACAATATATATATCAAAACGTGCGGCTCGATCTCGAGATGGGTGCTATTACTTTTATAAGCGATTGGAGTTACCATGGCGACGTAATTAGCGAAAAACCACGCCCAAAAATCCCATAGGAATGAATGGAGTCCGGTGTCGGAGCGATCAAAAAAATCCACTTTTTTGAGGATTTACTGTGTCATCATACGTTCACTTAGAAAAACCATTAAAATCTCAGTTTGTAGGAATATCCGAGCACTTTTCAGAAGTGAAGACGGGATGTTGATATCTGTTACGGTTTTTTCACAATGAGCCTCTGAGCGACCCAAAGTTTGCCTCAAATTTAAAAATTTAAAAATTTTTCAGTGTAACTGCCGTTAAGTTAGAGTGCGAGACTTTGTCCGAGCTGGAACCCAAATTATTTTTTAACTCGTCGTCACGGTCACATATTTCCTTCTACTGAACTGATTTTCGCCCATGTGAAAGCCACGCCCGATGACATTCACACGATCTTTTCAAAATTTCTCTATGTCTCACCGTTTTCTCTCAGCGGACTTTCGTTTGCAAAAAATCAGACACATTTTGAGCAGATTTCAGAAAATCCCCCTATTGTTTAACATTGAGCAAGTCGGACAGTTTCTGAAGCTGGGGCTTGTGACAAGACATTTTTAACTCGTTCGTTCTCGGACTCTGAAATATGTAGAGAGTTGTGCTTTTCCATGATCGAAGGCGAAACCCGGCTCTCACTGGCGCTTCAAGAATTTTTTCGATACATCGCATGGTTTTTGAACAGCGGCAATTTGTTCGGAAGCCTTTTTGGGGTCAGAGATGGATTTAGAGCTTCAAAGTGGCTGACATGTCAGAGACAAATTAGTCACGCTAAATTAGTCACGGCCATTAGTTGCCAAGCAACGGCACACCTGCACTTCTCAGGAGAGCCAGAGGTCATTAGAGTTCATTCCAACTCTATTTGAACATGGATTTAGGCCTTCAGGTTTACCATAGAAGCTGTAGATTACTTTGTACTAATTCTGATTAGTGTGGAGTGCTCTTACATGTCTTGAAATTAACTTTGACCCACAAAATAAGACTCAAACAATATTTACAAAATAAAAGCCCTAAGATTTTTAATACAATATCACAGTACCCTATTATTTTACACTACTATTAAAGATCTATTACACATTTATTTCTACTATTACACTACTCTCACATAGAGGTTCTCTCCGTCAGCGACTGACTCTGAAGGACTCCATGTCTGTGTCTCAGCGGAGGGTCCGCTGCGGAAGCAGCGGTCTGAAAGAACTTCTCTGCCTTTCTCTGTCTCTTTTTTTTCTGATTATTGTGGAGTGCTCATACATGTCTTGAAATTGACTTTTGACCCACACTGTCTGATCAGCTGATTGGGTCACACACACATGCACCTGTGACTTTGCTGTTACTTAGCAACAGCACAGCTGGCCTCTGAGGAGAACAAAAGGTCTCTTAAGGTCATTAGAACTCTATTTAGACATGGAGTTAAGGCCTGTTAGATTAATGGATTACCCTTCAGAGGATTTCATTATACATATGATATTCAATCAGCCTTAACTGACATCCATGATGGACTTTCAAAATAAGACTCAAACAAGCTCTTCAAAATAAAAGCTCTCAGATTTTCTATAGAAGATCATAGCAGCTTATTGTTTTACACTACTGCAGTCTGTCTGCCCTCCTGTGTCTGTCTGTCTGTCTGTCTGTCTGTCTGTCTGTCTGTCTGTCTGTCTGTCTGTCTGTCTGTCTGTCTTTCCCTCTAAGCAGCAGCTTCACCTCCTGTCTCTTTGGAGATGAGCCAGCGACTGACTCTGAAGGACTCCATGTCTGTCTCTCAGCAGAGGGTCTGAAAGAACTGAGACATCAGCTGTCTGTGTGACGTTCTGTCAGTGGAAGCTGCGCTGCGAAAGCAGCGCTCTCCAAGAATTTTTCTGCCTTTCTCTGTCTCTTTTTTTTCTGATTAGTGTGGAGTAATTGTTCGTGTCTTGAAACTGACATTTGGGTAGCTGTAGTATTCATTTCCAGTAATTCTGATTAGTGTGGAGTGCTCATTCATGTCTTGAAACTGACATTTGGGTAGCTGTAGATTCATTTCCAGTAATTCTGATTAGTGTGGAGTGCTCATACATGTCTTGAAATTGACTTTTGACCCACACTGTCTGGGGTTCTGTGGGGAAGAGCTCATTAAAGGTCACTAAAGGTCATCATAACACTCTATGGACATGAATTTAAGGTCTGATAGAACAGTTGATTACCATTGGTGGTAGTGCAACATATGAATAAAGAGACTGAATCAGCCTCAACTGACATCCATGCTGGACTTTCAAAATAAGACTCAACAATCTCTTCAAAATAAAAGCCCTCTGATCTTCAATACAATATCACAGGACCCTATTGTTTTAAACTATTGCTGTCGTTCTGTCTGTCTGTCTGACTGCCTGTAAGCCGAGCATCAGCTCATTGGGTCACACACACATGCACCTGTGACTTTGCTGTTACTTAGCAACAACACAGCTGGCCTCTGAGGAGAACAAAAGGTCTCTTAAGGTCATTAGAACTCTATTTAGACATGGAGTTAAGGCCTGTTAGATTAATGGATTACCCTTCAGAGAATTTCATTATACATATGATATTCAATCAGCCTTAACTGACATCCATGATGGACTTTCAAAATAAGACTCAAACAAGCTCTTCAAAATAAAAGCCTTCAGATTTTCCATAGACGATTCATAGGGGTTGTCTGTCTCTGTCTGTCTGTCTCTCTGTCTGTCTCTTTCTCTCTGTCTGTCTCTTTCCGTCTCTCTGTCTGTCTCTGTCTCTCTTTCTGTCTCCCTGTCTTTCTCTGTCTGCCCGTCTCTGTCTCTCTGTCTGTCTCTTTGTCTGTCTTTGTCTGTCTCTTTCTGTCTCCCTGTCTGTCTCTGTCTCTCTGTCTATCTCTTTGTCTGTCTGTCTGTCTCTGTCTCTCTTTCTGTCTCCCTGTCTGTCTCTGTCTCTCTGTCTGTCTCTTTGTCTGTCTTTCTCTGTCTCTGTCTGCCCGTCTCTGTCTCTCTGTCCATCTCTCTGTCTGTCTCTGTCTCTCTTTCCGTCTCTCTGTCTGTCTCTGTCTCTCTGTCCGTCTCCCTTTCAGTCTCTGTCTCTCTTTCCGTCTCTCTGTCTTTCTCTGTCTCTTTCTGTCTCCCTGTCTGTCTCTGTCTGCCCGTCTCTGTCTCTCTGTCAGTGACTGTCGAGCTGCGAATTGAGCGGTCTTAAAGGACTTTGTGTCCCTGTCTCTCTCTCTCTCTCTTTCTGTCTATAAGTTAGTTGACTTAATAGGCACATTCTTTGTTCTGGCCACAACTCCATTTCCCATAATGCTTCAGCAAATACATTGTCCATTCATTTCTAAGCACATTGCTGCCTGGGCTTTTAAAACAGACCGCTTATCTGACTTAGGAGAGTATTCCAACACATAGAAAAGTATTCACACCCCTTACCTAATATTATGCTAGTTAGCATTATTAAGCTAGTTAGCATTAGCATGCTAGCTATTTTTAGCATTTTAGCTAAATTTGGGTTTTTGACTAACTTTTCGTGCTGATTCCACTGATGCTAATGATAACATGTTAGCTAGCATTAGCATGCTAGTTAGCATTAGCATGCTAGCGCATGTTAGCATTTTAGCTAATTTTTCAAATTTTCTTATCTTTTCGTAGTGATTACGTTGTAGCTAATGATTACATGTTAGCTAGCATTAGCATGCTAGTTAGCATTAGCATGCTAGCTCATTTTAGCATTTTAGCTATTTTTTTGAATTTTCTTAACTTTTCACTGTTATTACGTTGCAGCTAATGATTACATGTTAGCTAGCATGCGCATGCTAGTTAGCATTAGCATGCTAGCTAATTTAAGAATTTTAGCTAATTCTTCAACATTTCTTAACTTTTCGTAGTGATTATGTTGCAGCTAATGATTACATGTTAGCTAGCATTAGCATGCTAGTTAGCATTAGCATGCTAGCTCATTTTAGCATTTTAGCTAATTTTTGAATTTCGCTTAACTTTTTTAACTCATTGCTTCAAGGCTTTTAATAACATGCTAGCTAGCATTAGCATGCTAGCTCATATTAGCATTTTTGCTAATTTTTGAATTTTGCCTACCTTTTTTTTCTCATTGCTTCGAGGCTGTTGATAACATGCTAGTTAGCATTAGCATGCTAGCTCATGTTAGCATTTTTGCTAATTTTTTAATTTTGCTTAACTTTTTTTACTCATTGCTTCGAGGCTGTTGATAACATGCTAGTTAGCATTAGCATGCTAGCTCATGTTAGCATTTTTGCTTTTTTTTTAAATTTGGGCTAGGCAACAGAAGCTCTGATTGGGGGTGTGTGACTGATTACGCACCACGTGGCAGGCCCCGTTTAAATTTCCTGAAATTTTCTAGTTCAGCTACAATCTATCCAACCATTTGGTGGCACTCAGATATGTTGACTTGCATTCCCATACAGTAATGCATAAATATGAAAGAGACATTTGCATTCAGGTAAAACTAAAATACCATCCTTATGCAGCACAACACAAATAATCGTATTTCCTTGATCCCAACACATATGTACTATTCAGAAGAATAGCGGAGTCCCTTCGTTTTCCCATGTTTGAACTCATAGGACGTTTTGCTCTATACAGTGTTATATTGCAAAAAAACATTTTTTGATATCATCTTATGGGACAAAAACAGAATTGGCAGCTCAGATCTCAGGTTCAATTTGAGTAAACCAAATAGGTAAATTCCTATTAAATCTATTAACAGACAGAAAAATAAAAAAAACATTCTATGTTATCAATAAACAAAACAAAATATCTGATATTTGAGATAAAGCTAAACCAATCTATGAATTAAAACTAATTCAGAGGAGTACACCCTCTCATGGCATACTGTACATAGTGACACACATCTTAAACCAGACTATCACTTTCCATCTTTAATTTTCAATGGTATTTCATTAAAAATAATTAACAAAACTTTGTGTTAAAAATTTGCAAATTAGCTTCATAATGTAAAGTAACATGAAACAAACTAGTCTGGTATCTCAGTCAGTTCAACAGAAATGTATTCTACGGAAAAGTTAAACCATAGAGGTAAAAAAAAGTGCATAGTACTCTGACATCCTATCAAGAAAAGTAGAAATAAATACATTTTTAATTAATATCTGGCAGAATTTGTGGAGCAGAATGAGTTATTTGTAGTATTTGATTTATATTTGTGTAATTCCTCGCTTCTGCTGTTTAAAGGGGCTTGCGGAGACTGTTATCTTTTACACTTATTTTACACAGAGATCCTGAATTGAATGTGGATATAAAGAAACATATTTGCAATTCTTTAGGGGGCTGTGTTCCACCTCATCAGCGATGTCAGTTACCTCTGTGTTAGTTGGTTTGTGTGTGTGTTTGTTTGTTTGCTTGGTTGTTTGGTTCTGCAGAAAGCTGCAATAGAAATCTGGGAGGGGGTGGGTGTCGATGACACTCAAGGTATTTGCCTCCTCATTACCTTCAACCGCCTCTCTTTCACCTAGCCGTAAAATGAAGGAATGTCTTTAAAGCCTCATCCAGTTTTACTGGCGCGCTGACCACTTCACCATACACAGATGTTTCCCTGTGTGTATCGTCTGCAAGTGTGTGTAGTGTGGTATAAGGTCTGAAAGGCTTCTATGTGCTTCCTGGTTCACAGCATGTTATTGCTCTTGGAGAACCTTCTTGCTGGATAAGTATCTTGCCTAGAGTCACCTATTTACTGTGCAAACTAGAAAAGAAAGTAGAAGAAAAGATAAAGGACAGGAAAGATTAAAAGAAAAGTAAATGGAGGGAGGTTATGTTTCAAAACATGTTTGGTCCAAACTAGATATCTGAAAAATGTCAGAGGAAACTTTTCACCAAAAAAGGCTATGAAACAGAAAAAGAAGGTACAACAAATTAATAAAAAGGAAATTAATAATCATTAAACACTATGTTTTGGCTGTAAAACCAATTGGCTAATAGGGATGTGTAAATGGAATTATCTAACACACACAGGGTTTCACCATTTAAATCACTAATATAAGATTAATTTTATTTTAAAATGTGCATAATGCATATCTATTTCCTAAACAAAGAATGAGCACCTAATTTTCATGCTGACAGCTTTAAACAGCCATAGAAAACACACAGGGTTTCACCATTTAGATCACTAATATAAGATAAATTTTATTTTAAAATGTGCATAATGCATATCTATTTCCTAAACAAAGAATGAGCACCTACTTTTCATGCTGACAGCTTTAAACAGCAATAGAAAAGCGGGGCCTTTCAGGAAAAGCATTTTAAAGAAACAAGACCTGAAACATCATTTCAAATTCAAGATGAAAAGAGCCACTGTATGAATGTAAACTTTTATTTAAAAAAAATGCTGTATGACCTTTTAAAGTATATGGACATAGTGCTTTACACACCCTAAGTAAAATCACAAATCTATAGAAGAGGATACAGTGATTCAGGATCTTTTAAAGGGATTTTCCACCCCTAAGTGAAGTTTAGTCTGTTGCCACATTACCAATAGTTAGACAAGCTAAAAAAAAGTATTTTGTAACCAGCCCAGTCATTCTGTTAATCTGGCAGCAGTCCATTTGCTTTAGCTTAGCATGAACAATGTAAGTGAATGGTAACAGCTAGCATTTCGTGTGCAAAAGTCATACAAATTACTCAATAATTATCCTAATTATTGCTGGTGTCTTCAATAATCATATTGATCGCAAATGACAATAATAACAAACATGAAGGAATTACAGGATGCGATTTAGTCCTGGGACTACTTTATGACAAAGCACTGCTATAAGCCGCCGCTGCAAGGTGCAGGAGCATGACACAGCACCCGCAAAGGACACCTCCTTCTGTAAAAACAAAAGCTTAAGTTGCACTGAGTTTTTACTCTTGTAATTTGAGTACGTTATACGTCTAATGCAAGAATATGGTTCTTGCTTATGTAGCGAAAGGTCGCGAAAACACGATGCTTCACAGAATTCCATTTAATGTGGAACGAAGAAAATGGCTTTCTGCCCCAGGAATTCCTCCAACAACTGGTCAATATCTGGTTTGCGAGGAACATTTCACACCAGTGGACTATAAAAAGCAATATTCTACCAAAAAGATGGAATTGCATCTGAAGAATGTAGGAGGCCCATCCATTTTTTGCACAGATACTGAACGTAGTGCATAATCAATCTCTGTAAGTAACATTCTGTTTACTCTACTCTTTGGGTGTTGCTGGGCTATTATGAATGACTATTACTGTGACTTCTGACTGACATTGTCACCTACAGTTTTACTGTGTAACATTTACAAGATTTCACTCTAAGGACTGCAAACTGGGACTTTTGCAGAGTAAATCACTTTTAGGTGGCTTTTCCAGGTGCTGCATCATGTCCTTGCACCTTACAGTGGCGCTTTGTCGTAATGTTGTTCCAAGTCTCCTGTAATTCCTTCGTGTTACATATTATTGGCATTTGCAATCGATATGATTATTGAGGTCACCAGGAATAATTAGGATCATTATTGAGTAATTTCCATGACTTTTGCACATGAAATGCTAGCTGTTACAATTCACTTACATTGTTTATGCTAAATTATTAGAGATGGAAATAAACAAGAAATGTGTGTATTGTAAGCTGACTTACTGTTTCAAGCAGACAGAACACTGATATAAAGAAAAATCATCAATTTGAAAAGTCAGAATGAATAATAGTTTTTTTTAAAGAGGAAAAAAATTATTTTAATTATCCATTCATTGTCTATACCATCTATCCTATTCGGGGTTGCGGGAGGCTGGTACCTAACTTTAGCAATCATCGGGCAAGAGGCAGGGTACACCCTGGACAGCTTGTCAGTCCATCGGAGGCATTTCATTATATGTAATTCAAATATGCTTTTGTTAAGGGGTTATAAGTGCTGAATATTTTACCTGCAGTAGCCCAAAACACTTTGTATAACCTGTTCTCAGTATGTGTCTGATACAGAAAGATCACAGGTAGTGCATTGCCTCATACCTCTGTTTCACATGTACACAATCATCAGCCTTTGTAAAAATCAAGTCCAGATGCAAACTTAACAAACTTTAAAGGTTCATAAAATATCAGTAGCATCAATCACTTTAACATTTTTCATACTGGAAGTTATGACAGTTGATGACAGTAGAGATCTGTTCTGGTCTTGGGCCCTCTCATACTTGCCATTTGCTTTCAACATCTAGGATTACCTAATCTAGATTTATAGTAACTGAGAATGCAAAGAGATTTATATTCTGCAAGCAAGAAAGATGGTGAATGATCATCATAGTTAAGTCAAAAGACTATTTGATTCCATAACTTGCGGACGCGTTGAAATGTTCCTGGATAAAATTTTATGCTGGTTCTGACCTACTTGAAGTTGAATGACTAAACAAATGCAGGATATTATCATATTAATATAAGAGAACAGCATTTAAATATATTTCCTAACCTTCCTGTCATTAATTATTTACATAAGAAGTGAATGGGATTGAGATATGAAATCGGGTTTTACTATTTCAAAGCAAAGATTTAATGAACATTGAACTAACATGCCTTTAGCTTTTTAAATTTGTGATCATCAAGGTTACAGCATTAAGCATGACTAAAACAATAATGTTTGTGTGTATTCCCTACTGAATATAGATCTTTACCTAAACTCTTGAGTTAAAGTAAGCAAATAGTTGCCAATTATTCCAAAAAGCATGTTTCTGACAGATTGAGGTGGAAATTGTAAATAGATGAAACAGAGCACCTTCATGTTCAGCTATCCTGTTATTTGCTGAAAGTCCTGCTCTCGCTTTCACTCTTGTTCAACCTGAAAAGACCTCACACATATCTTCACTCCTTTACAGAAATAGAGATTTTCCTCTTACATAGGTTCCAACATCTTTTTTCATTCTATGATTTTTTTTTTTAAACACCACACTGATGTTGAAAACTGAATAATTTTGACTTAATAGCCTTACACCTAAGCATGTCACTACAATGAACTATGGAGCTAACGTGTGAAATTTACTGATTGAAAAATGATTGGACATTGGCATTTTGAACCCCCTGACGACCAGTCAGTGTAAAGTTAAAATTGTTGGATTCCAATTACCATTACATTTATTCGTTCATCTCTGTTGGTAATTTAATTCTCACTTATGAGCATAAGAGGTTCTATTTATACTCATACTTCACATCAAAAAGCAATATTTTCTATTACAGCAAAATGTCATCACTGCTTTTCAAGATTTTGTGCAAAAAACAGTCACAGTTGCATGCCTCAGTATCTGAAAACGTTAGATTCACATTTTTATGCCAGTTTCTCCCTTATCCTTTCCAGCTTTTAGAATGGTCTTTTTTTCCTCCTATGTCCTTATACTTCATCTTTTTTTATCCGTCAGGTTTTTAAATCATTGACACCCTGAACCACTTCGCTTGTCCAGTCATGCCTCAGCCACACAGTTCTCTCTGGTTCTGGGTATTTTCCAAACGAGCACAAGACTAAAGTAACTGCATTTTTGGAAGTCTACAAAAAGTGCTGCAGGCAGAACTGATGCCTCTGTCACAACCATTGATGATTATCTTAATTTGTGTTTTATTTATATTACACTTCTGTTCATCTAAGGATGACTGGATGGAAGAATCTTGAAGTTTTAAGATGATTGGAGATTATCTCCAACTAGATAAGATGTGAAGGTGGATAAGATTTTTTTTAGATTTATCTCACCTCTTTTTTAATCCCCTTTGTTTTACATTTCGTTTCATGTATTCATCTGTTCCCTTCCTGTAAGTAATCATTTTGTAAAGCACAAGTCAGGGCAGAAACCGGATGCCACAGGTGTCTTAAATTTCCTTCACACTTCTCTGCTTCTGCTTCTGTAAAAATATCAAACAAAAACTGAGTCAGATATAAAGAGTTTTAAAGCTTCTTCAAGACTTATCTGAGGCTTTGATCTGGTTTGGTTTATTTGGGAACATATCAATCAGCCTCCACAGCGCTTCTCTTCAGTCCATGACTTCCTGTCTCAGATTGGTCCTCCATCCTGCCTCATCTCCATGGCTCATGATGCAAACGGCACTTTAGGATCATAGGTCACAGGGCAAGGGTCAAGCAAAGAACTTTGTAACGATGTCCAGACTTTAAACTATACTAACCAGAGCTTCGTAGGAGTTATATATATATATATATATATATATATATATATATATATATGTGTGTGTGTGTGTGTGAGGTAGTTAAATAGGTGAAAGGAAACTGTCCATCAATGGGAAATCTGAAAACAATTTGACCGCATTAGGGCATTTAAAGCATCCCCACTAATTTCCCCGCTGGCCTCTGATCAGTGCCACACACGTCCACTGCTGTGTGCATTTTGGGCTCACATCGTTTTTTTATCCACTTATTTTATGCATCTAAACATTTCAATGTTCCAAAAATCTTAAGAAATTTGCTTTTGACATTTTGCAGGTCTGGAAAAGTACTGAAAATAGAAAACTTAATATGAACAAACTTTCATAGATAGATAGATAGATAGATAGATAGATAGATAGATAGATAGATAGATAGATAGATAGATAGATAGATAGATAGATAGATAGATAGATAGATAGATAGATAGATAGATAGATAGATAGATAGATAGATAGATAGATAGATAGATAGATAGATAGATAGATAGATAGATAGAGTCCCCCCACCCCCAATGTTGTAATTTAATTCTAACTTTGTTTGATTCCTTGACCATGAAAACATACATTTTGCAGCTGGATTCACACTAATATCATAATTAGTTCAGTAGTTATTCCCAAAAAAAGGAGCAAGTGAACAAGTGATGGAACAAGTGATTAGTATTTAATCCATTGTTCCTGGTCCCATTGCAGACATTTCCTGAAAATGTCATCAAAATCTACCAATAACTTTTTAAGTTATGTTGCTAACTAACAGACAGACAAACCCTGGAAACATACCGGTAATCTCCTTGGCGGAGGTAATAAAATCTGACCACTGTAAAAGCATTGTCCAAGTAAATGTTTTCCACTCAAATCTATAATGTTAGAAAATCTGGTAGAACATATAAAAATTTGTGTCAGGTAAAAGTCTGGAATTGTTCCTTTTACTTTTTCCTTTTTTTATATAAATCCAGCTTGCACCTACATTTTAAAACAAATTAACAGTTAATTAATTTGCATGTGCAAGTGAATCTGTTTGAAGTAATGTTTAGTTACAACAGGCATCCTCACACTCATGATCTGTTTCACTCTCAACTGTTCTTTGTTGTGCACAACACCTGATTTATTACTTATTTCTCTAAAATGCAAACATACAGCAAACTAATAAGATATCTTTATTTTATGATGTTTAAAAAAAAAAAACGTTAGACCAGTGGAGGAGCATGCATACCACTGCAATGACTCAGTCCTCTGTACGGTAGTAAGGTATGAAATGTGTATGAACGCCTTCTTTAACTTTTTTCCCCTCGTTGTATATGAAAATATTCCACCATGTACGGTCCATGTTTATTCATCTCCACCCATGTTTAGCATAACCTCATGACTAAACCATTCCTCCAATACCACTGAGACAGTTTGTCAGCCTCTGCACTCCATAAACAAGTATTTTTCTCCAAATCTCTCCAAACCCTGAGCCCTTTGGCTCGCTGTAGTTCCCATAAAGGATCCCGCATTGCCTTCCTTTAATTGCAGTATGTAATCTGACTTAAACACAAGGCTGATAATAGTGCTGTCTATGAGGAGTTTAGGATTAGAAAGGGCCCTTATTTCTCCCAGGTCTCTTATTATCCCCTCAGCCCCGGCCGCAAGGAACTGAAGAGACGACGCACTTGTTTCAAACAGTGCCAGTTACCCTGTGACTCATCTAGGTTAAGAAACATTTGAGGAGAATGGAGCCCTTGTTTTGGAGTGTCAGTGTGCTGCTTGCGGCTCACTGACGGATTGCCAAGAGATGTGAAGGCGAATCTGCCTTCATGCTGTGCGAGGATGGAAAACACACATGCCTTCACCTCAAGTTATGCAGCTCGACTGAGCTTTCAGAGAGCTCCTGTGACCGTCCGATGTCGGCTGCATATTTGAGGCTAAGGGAAGTAAAAAACATCACAGTGAGATCTATTCTTAAAGTCGCAGATGACATTTTTACGGTCAGTGTTTCCCAAAGACATTAATAATAATCTATTTTTCATATGCAGAAAATACAGCATATGAGTGATGAGATCCACTATCCTGCAGTCATTTAATGTATTACAGGATAAAGCAAAAAAGTTGATGTCATATATTGCTTTTAGATTATTTCTTATACACAGGAAATATGTTCCAGAGATATAGTTGTGAATGTGATATTTGCTGTGTCTTTTCTTTAGACTAAAAGCACTAAATGATGAACATCTTTAATGCAACTTCACTAGTTTATATGACCTTTGAAATGCAAATACAATGCCTTGAAAAAGTATTCTTTTCCCTATATATATATATATATATATATATATATTTTTTTTATCACATTGTAACCTCAAACGTGAATGTATATTCTAGAAAAGCACAGATTTTCATCAGGTATCCACATTTTTTCACATTACATTGTTTATGCTGCAATTTCACTGTTTGTGTGGCCTAAAGATCTGTATTCCATGTGTTTAAAGACCCAACAGGATGCACCAGGAACTATTTACCACAAATACATCTGATCAATAATCAGCTTAATGGTAATCTTCCTCTGTGGCCAACCATTTTATATTGATTGGAATCAGCCCTTAAAGAGTTGAGGGTGCACATACACATACATGCAATCAAATAATTTGCATATTCAAACACATATGGATTCAGACTGTTGGACAATGGGAGGGAGCCCTTTTATTTGTTGATTCTTCCTCCTCTGAAGGACATGGTCATCAGGTCATCTGTCACATAGCTTGAGGCGACAGTGACACACTCACACATGCATACACACACTTGTACACGCACACTTCAAACAAAACCGATGTATCGTGCAATAGTGAGACATAGTCAGTTAATGGGGGTCATGAGGGAGTTTAGGTTGTGGATAGGGCAGAGCTAACATTGTTAGGCTGCATTTGATCATGTTGGAGAAGGGAACAGGGAGGTACCATGAGATAAGTCAACCTGTCTGTCACCAAGTTACTGGGGATTTCCTTACCCTTTACCTAATTTTCCAGCATGACCATCTACTGTCAACTCTACAAATGATTAGACACTGGACTTAAAGAGATACTGGATTTGTCTAACTATCTGGTAATTTGGTCTATTAAGTAATAATGTAGGCTTCTGTACAAGTTCTGTGGGTGCAGTCCTGTTCATGGGAAGAAAAACCAGGAGGGTTTATTTTCTCACAGTGTATCTGCATGTCCCTGTTATATCAGCATATCAGCTGGAGCTCTGAGAGCTCAAACTAGAGTACCTCACTTGTGTCTGCGACTGAATCAGAAGCACGATGCTGACAGAGCCTGAGAAGTATTCCTGCTATGCTTTATTCTGTTTCCGCGCCACTACATCCTCACTTTGACATTTGGCTGTGATAAGAGGAAAGCCTTGAATCCCACACATATCCACTGTGAATTCCAACCACTGGATCCTGACTCCACTCCCACACATGCAGCGCACAGCAAAGACTGCTGTGCGGTCCTTGGACAATGCGCAGATTATGGTGGGATGCATAAGGCCTTTTTACTCTTCCTATCATTAGCATCTGCAATGCTAATGACTAAGGGTGCTTCTCTCACTACCAGGGAGAGGTTGTTGCATGTTTTCTGTACTGCTCTGTCCACTTTTTTGTCCTTTATACAAATCTCTTTCCTTGATTCTTTGCAGCTTTGCAGTTGCGTAGGCACAACATCTGAATCTTTGCTAAAGCAGTTGTCAAAAGAAGCTGTGTTTCTCAGCTTTATGCAGAATGTGGCACAGTCCTGACAGAAAATGACATTTGAAAGATCATTTGTGGCATATTTTTCCAGATATTGCACAAGGTACTGCACTTTTCACCAGAGATAAACATAAATGTCACCAGAAAAGTTGGAGACTGGATTCAGACTTCTTGACTGGCTCTGACTGGTGACTGATAATTGGAAGATTAAAAAAAAACATGATATTTTTCTGATCAGTGAGGTGTTTCAAATTAAAGTAAGAGGAAATACAAAATATGCAAAATGTGAGAAAAGGAAACTGGTGACCTGTCCAGGGTGTACCCAGGATTTCACCCACTGACCACTGGAAATAGGCACCACTCAACCCTGCAAGGACGGACAGAGAGCATCAAATAAGCTAAATATCCTATTTACATGCAAAATTGCAAAATTCAAGCCAACCGGAAATAATCAACAAATAATGCATTCCAAGCAGTCCTTTTTCAGTATGTTTTTTTTATTCATACAAAAACTGTTGTGACTTTATTGTGCAGCCCATACTTAGATGTCTATGTATTGTTAAAACATTGTGGATCAGTCCTCTTTTTTTGCAATTGGTGTTGGCTCCAATCCTAATGCTGGTGTTGCTGTTTAGTGAAAGTGCAACTGTTGCATTTAAAATTGTTGTTTAGTTGGGGTTTTTTTTTGCAAAATGAAAGCAGCATTAGATTTGTGTGCAGTATTATCACTATGGGTTTTCTATTGACCACATTGGTATTTCAAGTTGCTAACATTGGCTGCTTTCTCTCACACACACACACTCAAGATGTTTACATGCATATCTAAATCAAGCTTTTGGCAATAATCAAGCTAATACCTTAACCAGAATTGGAGCCTCTATCCCAGTTGACATGTTAGTAAATGGCCTGCATTTGTATAGTAAGGAAATTTAATTATTGAATGAAGTATGTTCGACATGCGCCCTTTTATTTCAATTCAATTCAATTCAGTTTATTTATATAGCACCAATTCACAACAGATGTCATCTCAAGGCACTTAACATGAAGTCATTTCAATACATTTATACAAACATTCCAATCAGTTAAAAAGTTTCCTATTTAAGGAATCCCAGCAGATTGCGTCAGTCATTGGCGTGAGGTTGGGCCCCGTTGATGCAGACTTTCCAACCACAGCAGTCCTTCAGCAATCCCTCCTACTGAGCAAGCATGTAGCGACGGTGGAGAGGAAAAACTCCCCTTTAACAGGAAGAAACCTCCAACAGAAGCAGGCTCAGTAGGAGCGGCCATCTGCCACGACCGTCTGGGGGTTTGAGAAGACAGAGCAGAAACACAGAAGGAACAGAAGATCTGATATAAGATAACTTTCTATGTTACAGAAAGTAAAAAGTTGATAACAGAACACAGTGGATGTTCAGTTACTGGGAGGATCATCCCAGTCGATGCCCCCCGTCCAATAGGGCATTGCAGCCAAGCAGGATACCAGACCAGGTATATCTTCTATGGAGAGAAAAACACTGAGAGAAAACAAAGTTAACAGTCGAAATAACAGAATGTACTGTGATACAACTGGAGAGTCGTAGGAGAAAAGGAAGTAGCAGAGTGACGAAAATTGGTAAGTCTGTCCTCCAGCAGTCTAAGCCTATAGCAGCATAACTACAGAGATAGCTCAGGATGACCTTAGCCACTCTAACTATAAGCTTTATCAAAAAGGAAAGTTTAAAGCCTGGACTTAAAAGTAAACAGAGTGTCTGCCTCACGGACTAAAACTGGGAGGTGGTCTCACAGGAGAGGAGCCTGATAACTAAAAGATCTGCCTCCCATTCTACTTTTAGAAATCCTAGGAACTACAAGTAAACCTGCAGTCTGAGAGCGAAGTGCTCTGTTAGGAACATATGAAACAATTAGATATATGATGTATGATGGAGCTTAATTATTAAGGGCTTTGTATGTACGAAGAAGGATCTTAAATTCTATTCTGGATTTAACAGGGAGCCAATGAAGGGAAGCTAAAACAGGAGAAATGTGATCTCTCTTTTTAATATTCATCAGAACTCTTGCTGCAACATTTTGGATCAACTGAATGCTTTTAATGGCATTTTGTTGACTTCCTGATAGTAAAGAATTACAGTAGTCCAGCCTTGAGGTAACAACTGCATGGACTAGTTTCTCAGCATCACTCCTGGACAGGATGTTTCTAATTTTAGCAATATTCCGGAGGTGAAAGAAAGAAATCCTAGAAACCTGTTTAATATGGGATTTAAATGTCAAGTCTCGGTCAAAAATAATGCCAAGGTTCTTTATGTTATTACTGGGGGCCAATTTAATGCCATCCCGATGAAGTGATTGACTAATCAGTTTCTGTTTAAGAACTTCTGGTCCAAAGACAGAAACTTCTGTTTTGTCAGAATTTAAAAGCAAAACGTTTAGGGTCATCCATGTTTTTATGTCTTCCAGACATGCCTGTAATCTACCTAACTGACTGGGTTCATCAGGATTTATGGATAAAAATAGTTGTGTATCATCTGCATAGCTGTGGAAATTTATCCCATGCTGTCTAATGATTCGACCAATTGGGAGCATATATATGGTGAACAGAATTGGTCCAAGCACAGAACCCTGTGGAACTCCACAAGTAACCCTTGAGAGTGAAGAAGATTTATCATTTAGATGAACAAACTGGAATCTATCAGACAAATATGATTTAAACCAGCCTAGTGCTGTTCCTTTGATCCCTGCAACATGTTCAAGCCTTTCTAGGAGAATATTATGATCGACTGTGTCAAAAGCAGCACTGAGATCTAACAAAACCAGAACAGACACAAGTCCATTATCTGAGGCCCTGAGAATATCATTAGTAACCTTCACCAGTGCTGTTTCAGTGCTATGATGAGCTCTAAAACCTGACTGAAACTCTTCAAACAGCTCGTTACTGTTTAGATGCTCACAGACTTGATTAGCAACAATTTTCTCAAGGACTTTGGATAAGAAAGGAAGGTTAGATATAGATCTGTAATTCACTAAGTCATCTTGATCAAGGGAAGGTTTCTTGAGTAAAGGTTTAATTACAGCTATTTTAAATTCCCGTGGTACGTATCCGTTTACTAAGGATAGATTAATCAGATCCAAAATGGGGCCAGGAACCAAATGGAACACTTCTTTAAATAATTTGGTTGGAATTGGGTCCAACATACAAGTTTAAGGTTTAGATGAGGCTAATATTTTTGATAATTCCGAAAGCTCGACTGAATCAAAACAGCCTAAGCACAACTGAGGTTCTACAGTTCTTTCCGATACTGCCTCATTTACTGAGGAAGAAGTAATCATGTTTGGCAGGATGTCAATGATTTTATTTTTAATAGAATTAATTTTATTTATGAAGAATCCCATAAAATCATCACTGCTAAGAGCTGGGGGAATAGTTGGCTCAACAGAGCTATGACTCTGTGTAAGTTTGGCAACTGTACTAAAAAGAAACCTAGGATTGTTTTTAGTCGCCTCTATTAATGATGAAAAATATGCTGTTCTAGCTTGTCGAAGGGTCTTTTTATACAGCAGTAGACTGTTATTCCAGGTTAAATAGGAATCCTCTAGGTGTGTAGAGCGCCATTTTCTCTCCAACTTCCTAGTATTCTGCTTTAAAGTATGCAACTCTGCGTTAAACCAAGGAGTCAGCTTCCTATGGCAAGCCACTTTCTTTTTTAAGGGGGCTACACTATCTAATGCCAAACGCAATGAGGACGTAACGCTGTGAACCAGACCATCAATTTCTGAAGGGTTAGAGATTGAATTTCTGCCATCCACTGTGTTACCCTGAGACACTAAGGAAAGTAAGAATGGAACAGATTCTTTAAAAATTGTTACAGCATTGTCTGATAAAGCTCTACTATAATGAAATTTTCTTTCAGATTTAAGATGGTCAGTTAAAGTAAATTCAAAAGTTATTAAGAAGTGGTCAGACAGGACCGGGTTATGTGGGTGGACTGTTATTTCCTCACACTCAATACCGTATGTCAGTACAAGGTCCAAAGTGTGTTTACCCGAGTGGGTCAATCCCTGTACTTTTTGAGTAAAGCCAATTGAGTCTAAAATAGCATTAAAGGCTGCATTTAGGCTATCACTTTCAGTATCCACATGAATATTGTAGTCTCCCACTATAATAACCCTATCAGTATTTAATACTAAATCAGATAAAAAATGTGAGATCTGATCCAAGAATTGAGAGTAAGGGCCTGGTGGACGATACAAAACCACAAAAAAAAATGGTCTTAATGTTTTGCAACTTGGATGAGGAAAATTAAGGGGTAGATTTTCAAAAGAACTGTAGCTATCAATTGGTCTGGGACTAATTAGTAAATCAGAACGAAAAATGGTTGCAACTCCTCCCCCTCGCCCAGTATTTCTAGGAATGTGAAAATTTAAATGACTGGAAGGAGTTGACTCATTTATACTGACATAATCCTCCTGCTGCAACCAGGTTTCTGTGAGACAAAGGAAATCAATGTGATTATCACAAATCAAGTCATTTGCTAACAAAGTCTTTGAGGAGAGAGATCTTATGTTTAATAAACCACATTTAATAGATTTATTTTTCTGTTCAGTCAAAGTTGTATTTATTTTTATGAGATTTCCATAATTTGCTTTTGTTGTCTTAACTTTTAATCCATTTAATTTTGGCCGTGGGCAAGACACTGTTTCTATAGGGTAATGGGTGGGTAACAGTACAGAAGCAGCAGAGAGGTGGGTTAAACTACGACTCTGCTTCCTGGTCTGGACCCTGGGTTGTCAGTGTTTTGGAAGACTAACAAATTCGGCCATCTTCCTAGAAAGAAGAGCTGCTCCATCCAAAGTGGGATGGATGCCGTCTCTCCGGATCAGACCAGGTTTTCCCCAAAATGTTTTTCCAGTTATCAATGTAGCCCACATCGTTTGCAGGACACGACCCAGACAACCATTGATGGAATGACAGCATGCGGCTAAACATGTCGTCACTGGTCCGATCAGGCAGGGGACCAGAAAAGATTACGGAGTCGGACATTGTTTTGGCAAACTTACACACCGAAGCAACACTAATTTTAGTGACCTCCGATTGGCGTAACCGGGTGTCATTACCGCCAGCGTGAATAACAGTCTTACTGTATTTACGCTTATCTTTAGCCAGCAGTTTCAGGTAGGATTTGATGTCGCCCGTTCTGGCCCCTGATAAACATTTGACTATGGTCAATGGTGTCTCTAGTGCCATGTTTCTGACTATGGAGCTGCCAATTACCAGGGTCGGCTTCTCAGCGGGTGTGTCGCTGAGCGGGGAAAATCTGTTAGAAATGCGGACCGGTTGGTGGTGGCCCGTGGGCTGGGTCCTAGAACTATGCTTCCTACGTACCGTCACCCAGCCGGCCTGAGGTCCCGGCTGTGCGGGTTCTACAGGAGGACAGCTAGGGGGTTCTGTCCTTGTTGGCTCTGCGCTGGCTAATGGGCTTCGGCTATCTGCTGGTTTTTCAACACCGCGGAGCCGTGCTTCTAATTCTGATACCCTCGCCTCCAAAGCTACAAAAATATTACATTTATTACAGTTACCATTATCACTAAAGGAGGCAGGGAAGTAACTAAACATCTGACAGAGAGAGCAAGAGAGAAGAGAAGAGTTAGAGACAGGAGAGAGAAGAGTAGCCATAGCCGCAATGAAGCTAAGCTAACTGAGCTAGCGAGACCTTACCACCCCAAGAAAAGCTGTGTGAAACACAAGGAGTTCCCAAAACGTAAAGTACACCACCACAAAACGTGTGTTTTAGTGTGCTTTTGTGTTAAAATAACTTAGAATGGCCTCACCACAGAGAAAATAAGACCAATTCAAGAGAGTCTGAACACCAAACAGCTTACAGGAAGCACAACAGTGACAACAGGAAATGACGCAATACGGCTTACCCGTACTCTCAGTGTAAACTGGAACCGCAGCAAAAAATAGTGTTCCTGGGCAGCATTTTTATGTTGGCGTTCTTCCGGTTGGCAATACTGAAGCAGACGAAGTAAAAGCAGGATATGCACAATGAGCGAAGAAATGGAGAACAACAAAGCTGCAGCACAATACATTTCGTAAGTATTGTACAGTTTGATTGTGTGACACTCGTTGCTGCTGTATTGTTGTCATACTGGTGTTGTTATTCCCACTTCCGCGGTCTCGTAACTTCCAGAAGGGGGAGTGCCCAGGATTATACAATAAATAGCTCGACTAAGAGGGGACGGTGGTTACATGCAGAGAAATCCAGCTTTCGAACCACATTATGTGGGTGTCTTAGCTTGATTAAAAGTAGGCCAGTTCAGTTCAACGTCAGCCGGACTGAGGTGTATACATGCATTTTAAAAATCCAACTTCATTCTGACTAAAGCAATATTTTTGGTTTTATGTTACTGCATGCACTGACTGTGTGACATTGCCTTTACTCCTAATATAAAGAGAAATTATGACTATTCCTCCTAGAAAGACTAGAAATAAATATTATGAACGCTGTTCATAATTTTTCTTGAGGAAAAATCAGGATCAGTTCAAAACAATAATGTAAATTTGCAAAGAATATCCAGTAGGTCCAACTCTAGTTGTAACTGCTTATGCTTTAGCTTTCTCAGACATACGACTTTCCCTCTTGATCTATATTTTAGTTCAGTATTAAATTTTGGTTGTGAAGTCCTGTGCTCCCAGTTTCCCAGGATTTATTCAACGTGAAAAATGTTCTTAATCAATCTGGAACACATCCTTCCCTTCCCACATTTAACTCTCCCACTCTGTTTCTTTTAGATTTACACAGACTGAGCACACTGGGATCCTTATTGAGTCCAAAGACTTTGTTGTATCCATTTCAGTTTTGACTTTCCTCCCTCAATGGACTGCCCACCAGGCAGTAAGGAGGGTTGCTGTAGGAGCAGGGCCGTGCCGGAGGTGACTTCCTGTTCAACAGCTGGGGCCTTGTTCGGCCAGGGCCCAGGCTATGCTGCAATAATCTCCCATGAGTCTTTCCACATGGGCAGAGAAGCCACTGTGTCGCACCGCTGTTTTTTCTGCCTTCCAACAAAGAAGAAAAGGTGATTGTGTTGAGACCCCTCAGCCCCTGCTTGGGGTCCAAATGTGTTTGTGTAGCACGTGCACACATGTGCAAGCGGGCGAGCTGTGAATCGTTTTACCGCCAGTGTGAATGCATGAATCAGCCTTTTCAGTAAGTATGTGAAGCAGCGGCTGGTGGAAGTGCACAGATTTGGAGCGTTCAGCTGTCACCAGCTGACCTCACCACAGACATACTTTGTGCTCTGCAGTAAAGTGAACAGATCTCCTCTCTATCCTTCCTCCCCCTTCTCCAGAGAACACTTACACCTCAGTTGGTTATCCTTAAATAATCTGGACTGCATTCTGTGTGCGTGTTGGAGGGGGAACTCATCCCACCCATTCATCCTCTTTTTAAAATCTCTTTTCCCATCATCTCCTCTCTCTTCCCCCCTCTTTTACTGACCTTTGGCTCGTTGTAAGCCATGAAACGCCTCTGGGCACAGGAACTCACCCGCACAGAGGTCACCTGAGGTCACCTCAGTCTGCCTGGATCCTTGTGTGCGCTGATAGGTCTTTGATGGCTTATTAGGGAATGTAACGGTAGGTAAAATAGGAAAGCCCCCTCTTCCATCACCTGCTGGGAATTTGACTGGAGAATAATTATTGGATGGATTACACAGCAAAAACAAAGATTTAGATCTTTGTTGAAACTTTAGCATCAAGAGTGGGGAGTATTGGAAAGTATTTGAAAGCCACTCATTAGTACTTTAGATGTACAGTATATGTGTGTGTCTTTTGTATCGAATAAAAAAGAGACTTTTTGCCTTTCTAAACACCATCCTTCCTTCCTCTTATACAAAAGGAAGTATGGAACCAAGAAGAGACCCACTTTTGGGTTCACACAGTCCTATTCTGAGCCCTGTTTGCAACTGAAAGGCAGAAGACACACGTGCAGCTATGATTGGACAAGACAGCTGCTCCCAGGATGCACACAGAGCTTTGATTGGCCTTGGCAGCTGCCCATGCTTAGCTTAGTTTTTAGTGCTTGCTAAGTGTGTGAGTTTGCGTGTGTGTGCGTGTGTGTGTGTATCTGTGAGGTCACTGTTTCACCATTGATCTTTAATGCTTTAGAGCTGATGTTTATCCCACTAATCAAGTGAAGGCTTTGACCACTGAAGCCATTATAGAAAAGGGGCAGAAAGGATGCACTGTGGTTATTTTTGCTGTCTGATTTAAATATAATTATATTATTTCAAGCTTGTTGAAAATTAACCTTCCCTAGTTCAATCTGCCCCTACCTAACTGTCAATTTAGGTCTGCTCTGACTATACCACATTTCTGGTTGCCCAGTCTGTCGGTGTATATAGGTAGTGTTGTCTTGAAAGGCTTGCAGTTGTGCCATGTCTTAATTTTTGGATGATGGATTGGATTTGTGAAATTTTCAAAGTGTGGGATATTCTGTAGCTTTAAGGTTATCGTTTACCTGTGTGGTAGGCTCCTATTGATAAACTTAGTAAATTCTGGAATTGTTTTAGATTCACATTTGTAAAAAAGTGGGTGGGTTGTTAATAAATACACTAAAGTTTGTGCTGTAATGTGCAAAAATGTAAAGATGCTTGAATGAATGCTTTTGGAGGCCACTGTGTGTCAAAGTTTCAAGTGATTTGCTCAAACTTCAAGGTTCATTCCTACACAGAACGATGCACAGTTGTTAGGAACACTATATGCGTAGGCCCCCCTCCGCCAGACCGTGGGAGGCGCACCTGATCGGGTCCCTGTCGGGGGGGGGGGGCGCCCTCGGGCCCCGGGCCTCTGGTTGCAGGCGGAGCCTGTGGGCTCGTGGCTGCGGCCCCTGTATTGTAGCTGTCAATGGTCTCCTTCGTGTCTGTGTCGATTCCTAGGAGGCGGATCGATAACTCCTCACATCGGCCATTGAACACTCGTATGGAGAAACCGTATATGGACCAGCATTATCATACACAACACACACAGATGTGGCAATTCTGGTGTTTACAGATACATTCTTGGGCTTAGGTTACCATTACTAAATCTTGCAATAATAGGTACCATTTGCTTTTCAGTGATGCTGTTATTGTATTTATATATGTATTTGTGGGTTGTGGTTGTGTAATTGTCAGTTTGCATTGTTTGATTTGTTTTGTCGTTGTTTTTTTCCCTCTCCCTGCCGACCTGTGAGTGTGGAGGGGGACTGGGACGTTTTCCTGTGTTTTCTTTGTTTTCTTTGTTCCTCTTCCTTTCTTGTATCTTCAGCTTAACCTCTCCCTCAACCTTTTTCTCCTACCTCTCTTCATCTTCTTAAAAAAAACAATCCACAGCAATTTCTAATACAAATTTCTTTCACATATATATCAAGCTGAGTACTATAGCAAAAGCTGTAATGCTCCACTTGTGATAGTAAATATGTTGGGCTGCTACTTGGTACTCGGACACCAATTTTGAGCTCTAAACAGCCAGACAGGACACGTGTAAAAAAAAACAAAAAAAAGACACTATATGCATAACAGATTCCTAAAACTCACAAGGGATGTGAGAACTTTGAACATATAAGACCCTGGGATATTATCTATGCATGCACACACAGAATTTAGGTACACCAAAAAGTCTACAGTACCCATGTCTCATCCCTCTGTGGTTTAGTTTGAGCTCTAAAGACAGCTGAGGCTATTACATAATCTCGCAGCCTCTACAGACTGAGAGTGCCACAGCCATGGTGTGCTGGTGCCACCATAGCCCCAACTCCAATACACCACCCCCCGATGGCAGTTGTGCCGTCCCACACCTGTGAATCATTTGGGCTCAAATTGTTTATTTGGCTTTCCCTAAGTGCTACCAGTGTTTCCTCTGTGCATTTGTGTCCTCTCCGTCAAAGAAAGCACCCCACATCACCCTGAATCGGCATGTCCCTCTGGGCAATAACGCACCATTTCAGCATGACCACCAACAAAACAGGGCCAAATTAACCCACGGGACAAACTCAACCTTCCTCCTCCATTGCTTCCACACCCCACCTCCTCTTTTCCTCAGGCAGTCCACTTCCAGAAATCCTCTGAACACAAATAAAGGAGTAATTCAAACAAGCTCTTAAGTAGGAAATAGTGAGTTGTTTGCTTTTGTTTGCTGTCTTTTTTGACTATTTTCAAGGCTGGAAAGTCTTCTGCAAGTCTTAGTGTTTTTGTGTGTTGTACTTGCCAGCACAGAAGAGGAGGCTGCAGTCTATTAAGCAAAACATTACGGAACAGTCACATAAAGCAACCAACCTTGTCGTTAAAATTTAAACTTGTCCTCACAATGTGCACACTCCACTGGTCTTGTATATTGCCAACTTTGGTGATAAAATTATTTTCAACCCCATTCCTACACAAAACAAATCCTCAAAAGCAGAAATCTATTCAATATGTCAGTAGAGAAATTATGTATTTAAAATAATCTATCTCATTATCAGGTAGCTGTTAGCCAACACCAACTATCCTAAATTTGCAGGTGCTAATGAGGATTCTGCAATTTGCTAATGAGATAACAAGCTCCTAATGAAGCCCTAAGAAAAGGTCATAATGGAATGACATACACTGCCTCACACCATCAGTAAAAGATGAGTCAAGCTCTTCTGGGGAATTAAAAGAGCTTAAAATTAATACGCAATAGCGAGCTCTATTAAAGCACAGCCCATTTGGGAATGTTTCCTATTAGGAGTTGTGATAACGTAAAGAACCTCTGCGTTATTTTTGACCGAGACTTTACATTTTAATCCCATATTAAACAGGTTTCTAGGATTTCTTTCTTTCACCTCCAGAATATTGCTAAAATTAGAAACATCCTGTCCAGGAGTGATGCTGAGAAACTAGTCCATGCATTTGTTACCTCAAGGCTGGACTACTGGAATTCTTTACTATCAGGAAGTCAACAAAATGCCATTAAAAGCATTCAGTTGATGAATATTAAAAAGAGAGATCACATTTCTCCTGTTTTAGCTTCCCTTCATTGGCTCCCTGTTAAATCCAGAATATAATTTAAGATCCTTCTTCTTCCTCGTCGGCCGGTCCCTTGTCGGGTCCCTGCTGGGGGGTGGGGAGCCCCTGGGCCCCGGCTCCCCCGGTCCGTTGACCGGCCCACCCCGGCGCGGCCGGTTGCCGGCGGAGCCCGTGGGCTCGTCACTGCTGCCCCCCGGGCCACTGCATAGTGGCCGCTGGATGTTCCCCTGGGGTTCTCCTTTTCTCCTCTCTTGGGGGATGCGGTCGGCCCCGCCCGGGTCCGCCTGGGGCTCTGGCGGTCCTTTGGACGTCTTTGCTCCGATCTCCTTCATGTCTGCATCGATTCCTGGGGGACGGATTGATGTCTTCTCACACCAACTATCAAACACTCTTATGGAGAAACCTTATATGCACCAGCATGCTAACACACACACATAGATGTGGGGTCTCTGGTGTTTAAGGATATATTCTTGGGCTGAGGTTATCATTACTAGAGCTTGATTAATCGGTACCATGAGTTTTTCTGTGACGTTGTTGTATTTTTATATCTATTTTTGTGTGATGTGGTTGTGTAATTCTTAGTTCACAATGTTTGGTTGGTTTTGTCGATGTTCCTTTTTCGTGTTTTGTTTTTCCCCCTCTCTCTGCCGTCCTGTGGGTATGGAGGCAGACTTCAATGTTTTCCTGTGTTTTCTTTGTTCCCCTTCCTCTCTTGTATTTTCAACTCACCCTCTCTCATGACATTTTGTTTCCTACCTCTCTTCTTCATCTTCCTTCTTTCTTCTCCTTAATTTTCCGTCTCTGTGTCCATAACATCAGGAAATAAAAACCCCAACAATTCATAATAAAGATTTTTCACACATAAATCACGTGGAGTACTATAGCAAAGGCTGTACTGCTCCGCTTGTGAAAGTAAATCTGTTGGGCTTCTACTTGGTACTCAGACACCAATTCTGAGCTCCACACTGCCAAACAGGACACGTAAAAAAAAAAAAAAAAAAAAGATCCTTCTTCTTACATACCAAGCCCATAATAATCAAGCTCCATCATACATCAGAGATCTTATTGTTCCATATGTTCCTAACAGAGCACTTCGCTCTCAGACTGCAGGTTTACTTGTAGTTCCTAGGATTTCTAAAAGTAGAATGGGAGGCAGATCTTTTAGTTTTCAGGCTCCTCTCCTGTGGAACCAGCTACCAGCTTTAGTCCGTGAGGCAGACACTCTGTTTACTTTTAAGTCCAGGCTTTAAACTTTCCTTTTTGATAAAGCTTATAGTTAGAGTGGCTAAGGTCATCCTGAGCTATCTCTGTAGTTATGCTGCTATAGGCTTAGACTGCTGGAGGACAGACTTACCAATTTTCGTCACTCTGCTACTTCCTTTTCTCCTACGACTCTCCAGTTGTATCACAGTACATTCTGTTATTTCGACTGTTAACTTTGTTTTCTCTCAGTGTTTTTCTCTCCATAGAAGATATACCTGGTCTGGTATCCTGCTTGGCTGCAATGCCCTATTGGACGGGGGGCATCGACTGGGATGATCCTCCCAGTAACTGAACATCCACTGTGTTCTGTTATCAACTTTTTACTTTCTGTAACATAGAAAGTTCTCTTATATCAGATCTTCTGTTCCTTCTGCCTTTCTGCTCTGTCTTCTCAAACCCCCAGACGGTCGTGGCAGATGGCCGCTCCTACTGAGCCTGGTTCTATTGGAGGTTTCTTCCTGTTAAAGGGGAGTTTTTCCTCTCCACCGTCGCTACATGCTTGCTCAGTATGAGGGATTGCTGAAGGATTGCTGTGGTTGGAAAGTCTGCATCAACGGGGCCCAACCTCACGCCAATGACTGACGCAATTTGCTGGGATTCCTTAAATAGGAAACTTTTTAACTGATTGGAATGTTTGTATAAATGTATTGAAATGACATCTTAAGTGCCTTGAGATGACATCTGTTGTGAATTGGCGCTATATAAATAAACTGAATTGAATTGAATAGGAATTGCCTAATACTGTAGTTTGTGATGACAAACTGATAATCAAACAAGGGCAGGTGTTTGTGTTTATCAGGACGCAAGACAGATTAGGAAATTTGCAACGGTTTCTATTAAAAATAGCTAAATTTGGCACTTTTCAAATAAAATTTTATTTTACATTTATTTCTAGCTGTCAAGGATGAAGTGTGTATGCACATCAAGAATATGAAGCATGCAATTATCTCCATGACCTACATGTTGACTAAAATAAACAAACATTCATATTTCACTGTCCGAGCAGTTATTGCATTCTGTGATTACATCTGGGAGCCATGTTCCCCATTTTTGTGGTTCAGTGGAAATTTCCTAGCTTGCTGTTTTACAGGTTTAGAAAACATAGAGGCTGCAATGGAAGCTAATTTATAATCCCCTGTGTCTGTCCCCTGCACTGCTTCCCCATCAAAGAAGCACTGATTACTTGGAGCTCCACTGGGAATAGAGGGAATGGGAGATGAGAAGTGAGTGAATATAATCTGTGGAACCTGTAATTAAAACATGACCAAAGAAAATGAATTATGAAACAACAAGAAATCCACTGATCAGAATTATGTTGCCTGTTTACGATCTTTAGGATTTTTAAAGCTTTGACCTACAAATTCCAATTTTACCCATCTATTATTTGTATTAACAAAAGAAGATATAAGAACAACAATGAACATGTTTTTCTAGCATTCCCACCATGAGCAGTTATAGTTAATATTACAAACAGAAAAGACATCACACTGTAGCCCCTTTCAAACAGGCCATGAAAACGGTAATTTTCTGGACTTCGTCTGTTTTGCTTTTGAGTCTGAAAGCAATCTACTGGACTTTGTCCGGATACCCTTTACCGGTAACAAGAGTGGATTTTCGCTGTATGGTGTTTGCATTCAGACTATCAGGTAATGTTCCGGAAAAGCTGCAGGGGTGTGGGGCGGTGATGAAAAGGGGAGGGGGGCAGGGAATGCTCTGAGCGCACACATTGATGACGTATAAATGACACTATTTTCCTTTCAGCTTCTTCATCGATGTGTCTTAAGCGTTTCCATATGCGCAAAATTGCACACATCACAAAGACGAGCACTGCGAGTAGATCTGCTGTTTCGTCGACCATCTTTGCAATAGTCCATTTGTTTGGGGAAATGACATGTAAATTATTTTATTATTTTTATTATCAGTTATTTTTTATTTTTACATACATGTTGATGAGTTACACGAAGAAAGACTGATTGAAAGACAGCCATAAGAAATCATTTTGAAAGTTTGCCATAAACTATGTAGAGGACAATGCAAACATATGGAAGAAGGGGTTCTGTTCAGATGGGATCGAAACTTAAAGCTGCAGTCCGGAGAATGTATTTATGTATCAAAGTTTTATAAATCTTTAAAGTTATAGTGGGGTTCAATACTATGATAAAAGGCTAGCCCCCCCCTTCCTCCCACAGACCACTATTCATTTCACCCTGACGGCCAAATTTTTTTATCCAATAGAATTCAGGTTTCCGCCTCGTTGGCTGTCAATCAACTTACATGTGCATCGCACAAACCTGTGAAGATGCGGCCGCGCGCACAGGCCACTCGTGTTTACAGTTGCCATGAAGTCGCTCATCTCTGAAATGTCCATAACAAAATACAATCGGGTTATGATCGATAGCACTTGCTGCTTTCCGCTGTGAAACCACAGGTGATGCGCATGCTCAATTGTTGAGGTGGGGCTAGAAGGAGCAAGAGGAGAGGGGGTAAGAATTGTTTTGGGAGGGGCCTTGGTAGTGGAATTCAAAAATTCTCTCTCTCACTCAAATACTCTGGACTGCAGCTTTAAATGTTTGTCCAACGTCTAAAACTATTTTTGCTGATAACCTCTTATTTATCACCCTAAAAACACCATCCCCACAATGAAACATGGTGGTGGTAGCATCATGCTTAGAGAATAGTTTTCTTCAAAGGAGATGAAGGGAAGCAGTTCATAGTTGATGAAGTTTGATATAGAGCAATTCAAGAAGAAAACTTGCATTGAAGAATGGGCAAGATTTGAGTTCCTAGATGTGAAATTGACAGAGAAATGCCACAAAAATCATGTAATTGTAATAATGGTGGTTTGACAATGGACTGACTCAGGGGTGCTGAATAACAATGCATTTTTCTGATCTTTCTTTGTGCAAGAATTTGTGTTGGTCTATCAATTTCATCATTTTGATCAAATTCAACACAACCCTGTATTTGGAACATGAGAAAATGTGAACAATTTAAGAGCATAAATACTTTATTGCATGACACTGAATTGGCAGCTTTTTTATTGACAAACTTCAATTGTTTGACCAAGAACCTCTAAGATTACATGCAATGTGCCCACTGGATTCCATATGTCATGCAGCCACAATAAAGGTTGAATTCTGTCTTGACATCTAAACCAAAGTGAACAGTATTCAAAACAAACATAAAGCAAGAGCAAAGAGGTCCGACTCACTTGTGGCAGAGGTCAGGAAGCAAAGCATCCTCAGTGTGTATGTGTGAGGGAGAGAGTGCACTTTCAGCTCCTGAAATAGATCAGGGAGTGTATCCGCTCATTCTGCTCTCATGTTTTTAATCTTCCTGTCCACTTGTCCATCATGCAGCACTGCAGCAGTTCCTGTCTGACCGTGGCGATGACCGCATAGCCAATAAAAATCAAACAGGAAACTGACTGGAGACCCTCTGATTGTTCACGAGGTGTCTGGACGAGGAGTCCTCATCATACATCCGCCACACTTTTTTACCTTATAATAACAGAAACACACACACTCTTTATGTGTGTGAATGCATAAACATGGTTAGTTACGCACAGAAAAACAAAAGTGGAATCTGAGAAGCAAAGCAGAACATTACTGGTGAGCCAGGAGTGGCTGAAGAAGATTTAAAAACACATCTCTGTGTTGTGTGCACAAATAAAGAAGTGTGCACTTGGTATCCACAATAAAAAAGATGGATTACAAAAATGATAAACATTCATAGTCTGGGCCTAGGATAACTAAAATCCATTCTTTTTTTTTTCTTAACACACAGAATTGGTGTGGAGTAAGACATTACCATCTGTCAAGATCCCAAAAGTTTATGGCTGTTTGAACCTTGCATCCAGTCAGCCAACATCAGTGATTCATTTGCGTTCTCTTATATCCTATATATATCCTAGTTATTATCCCCAACATAATATAAAATGAAGGATTCAGAACATCTGACGAAGTAGGAGAGGTAGGTGTCCACACGAAGTAATGATCTCTGATATTCCAGACAGGTTGGGGTAGGAGACCTGTGAAAGGCCGGTGACCAGACAGGAGTCACAAGGCCAAGGCCAGGGGTATAACCCTGGAAGGAAGCAGATGCCCTGTATCACAGTCAGGATGTCTTTGCAAGAGCTAAAAGGATATACATATTAGCCATTTTTGTTTTTTCAGTCCTGCTCGGAAATATGGGCACTCCTGAATTGTAATCACGGAAATAAACCCACAAAACAAATTCTATTTGGTCAGAATAATTAGAGCACTGCTGCTGAACAACAAAAGCAATGCCGATACTTTCAGATTTAAACTGAGTCAAGTATATTACAGAAAACTTGGTTTGTGGTGAAGGTATTTGATGTTTTAACATGACATCTACTCAAAATACACATTTACCAGTAAC
This sequence comes from Valencia hispanica, assembly GCA_963556495.2. NCBI lineage: Eukaryota > Metazoa > Chordata > Actinopteri > Cyprinodontiformes > Valenciidae > Valencia > Valencia hispanica. The sequence goes on from OY747719.1 coordinate 32,106,650, forward strand.
GCATTGCAGGCAGCTGAAATAATCCAGGAGCAGGTTCTGATTTAGGCTGTAGAAAAACATTCATTTCAAAGAGTCCAGTTGCTTGGAACTCTCAGTTCTGGAATGTGAATGTACTCCAGAAAACAAATAGTTTTTTCAAAGTAAATTAATAAGAGTAAACTATAAAATGAAGATAAAAATATATGAACCTTTCAAAACTAAAAAAAAAAAATCCAAAAACTCAAAAAAGGTCATTCTGAAATCAGACCTACGAGATTTGCTTTGCACACATGTTCATCCCAGCTTTTTTTTTCTATCAGGTTTTAAATGTTACAGCCTTAAACTTCAAAGTGTTATGATGGGATTGTATGTGATCGACCAAAAAGAAAGTTGTGAATAAATCTGAAGAAGAGTGAATATAACTTGAAGTTGTGGAGAAATATTAAGTAGGGTTAGGTTGTATAACACAATCTCACAAAGCACTGTTCAGTCTATGATCTAAAATGTGGGGACACAGCAAACATGTGAAAAGAAGGTGTTCTGGTCAGATGAAACCAAAATTGTGTTTTTTGCCTGATGTGCAAAGCACTAGAAAAACTGTGGCAGAAAACTAACACTGCACATCATCCTTAACTCACAATTCCTGCATAAAATATGGTGGTGGCAGCATCATGCTGCTGGAATGCCTTACTTCAGTAGGGACACTGAAGTTGGTCAGAGATGATAGGAAGATGGAGATAAACACAGGGCAATCCTGGAAATAACCTTTAAGACGGTGCAAAAGACTTAATAGTGCACCAGATGTTCATGTTGCTAGCCATAGAGGCAGAGCTGCACGGGAGTGTTTGGATCAAAGCCTATTTATGCTGCATTCAATTGAGAATCTCAGGCGAAATGTTTTAAACCGATGTTCAGAAACACTCTCCATCTAGTTTGGCTGAGCTTGAGCTACTTTGCTGTCTCTGCAAATCTGGTAAAGGCTTCCACAAAAAAATTGCAGCTGTAATTATAGGAAAAGGTAGTTGAACAAAGTTTTTACTTGGGGGGGGGGGGAGTGTTGAATATGCAGGTTACAGTTTTAAGTTGCAATAAAGAATAAAGTTAAAATCTACCTGAAAATCATTAAAAATAATTTTCCTTACACTTCACAATTTTGCTTTACTTTGTGTCAGTTTTTTCAGATAAAATTCCAGTAAAATGCATTGAAGTTTTTGGTTGCAATGTGAAGAATGGCACAAAAAGGTCCATGGGGTGTAAATGCTTTTACAAGGCTCTGTATGAGAAATTGTCTTTTTGACACAATAAGAAACATTTAGTGGATCTAATTTTTAACAAAAACAAAAAATGATGTAAGGAGTATGCACTGAGTATTCGTCAGCACAGAAACTGTCCAAATGTATTGCAGTTGCTACAGCAAAAAAGTAAAACCCTGACTGTGTGAAAGCATCTTTTGTGTGTTTCTCACTCCCTCGCTCCGTTACACCCTCTTTCTTTCTTTGAGTGTGTTGTGGCTCCTGTAGCGTGTTCTCCTGCTCTTTACGCAACATGCAGCGTCAAAACACGACCTTGTGCCACTTTCATCCACATTTTGCCAGTCTCTCAGGTGGCCAAGCCAAACCCCTTTCTGTGCCTTGTGAACACATCCTGTTCCTGACGGAACAGGCCTGCGTGTGCCCAGATCACACCCACATAATCTTGGATAAAGACAGAAAAACAAAAGCAATTATATATTTCCACATCCACACATTTTTTTGTCAGTTATTCTCCCAGACACACCTCTTTGCCCAAACACGCACGCTCATACACACACCAACACATCTCAGTGTATCCTATTTAGCCAGAAACAAGTTCCTGTTTTATGGGTTCTGCAATATGTTTATAAATAAGTGAGTTTATAGATTTGAGTGTATCATAAAAAAGAGTGAGTATAGGAACAGAATGCCAGACTTCAAGCTCAGTGTCTCTTAATTGAAAGTCTCACAGGCCCACAACTTTTTTCCTCTGGGAATTAGCTGGGGAGAGGCTCTGGGGTGTTGCTGGCTCAGCAGCTGCATGCAGAAGCTTGCGCAAAAACCCACCAATAACACAAAAATGGTTGCATTTTCATTTGGTTTTTATTCAGAACTCTCAATGCAAATACTACGTAGATAAAGTTGGTGCTCACACATAAAACTTGAGGTTTGTGCCAATATGCTATATTTGCTGATTCAGTCAGTTACAAAATCCAGCCAATTTAAGCTGCCTGTGATCAGATTAAACCACTGTGCAAACAGAGTCAACCGTGTGTGTAAATTAAAGAGAAATGATAATATCCGACTTGTAAACAGTCAGGTTTTGTCCCGGCAGTTGACGATGGAGCACATTCCCACAAGTCGTGACCTGAGATAATAGATGAGTGGAGTTTTCTAATTTGGCTTGGATTCTGTCAAGGGTCAGGGAGCACCACCTCCGTGCCTTTGAGCTCTTTCTTTGTGGGAGGTCAATAGAGGTGAGGGAATGGCCACAGGCGAGCTCAAACAAATGAAAACACACATACATGAACTCAGACAATCTCCATATGTCTACAGACTTCCAGGAAGGTCAACAAAAGGAGGTTTTAGTGCTATCCAGAGGTTTGGATTCATGTGTTCTTGGTCTCCAGAGATCACACACAGGGTCAGTAGTAATTTTTCTTACTAAACACTGCATGGCACTGTACCCAGAGTCAAACACAAGGATGAGCTGAGCACATCAAAGCTGAACATCGTAGACCTAATTCACTTTGGGGCTTTTCATAACTCCTCACTTAGAGAGTGTGCCCCTATTGGGCCCTCTGACCTCTGTGATCTGTGCGTGTACAGAACTAAGGCGGAACTAAACGGGTGGCTCCGGCGGCGTCATGAGAAGAGTCCATCGTCATCTGTGCAGAATGTGTGTCAAGAGATTGGGTAACTCTGCCATGAGAAGAAAAGACAGGCAGCCCACACTGCACACTTTGTTGAAACAGAAGACATCTCACTTACAAGGGACATGTGTGTAGTGTGTTTGGATGGGTCTGTGCTGATGCATGAAGGAGGAGTTGTATGTATGTTTGCATGTGCTTCTCTAAATGTGTTTATGTAGTGTGAAGAATATGTTCAGTTCTTTGCAAAAATATTCATTGTTATGCAACAGTAGGGTTGGTTTGGCAATGAATAACTCTCAATAAGTGCCAAGGGCAGTTATTAATAAAATTTCTAATTTAATCAATATAAGTCAGGCACCGCCTGATTACCAGGAATTACTCCTTTAGGAATTTGTCTGTTGTTGGGATCCAAAAGGATGGTACCGTCGACATCTCCAGAAAGTTCCTCTTCAGCCTGCACACTGTGGAGTTAAGCCTAGTTCATGCTTCTCTATCTGCGGAGGTGCAGAGACATGCAGCTCCATTATTCGTCATATGTCGGATCACACGTCTGTGATTGGTCAGCCCAACATCAGCACAAGATCAATTCACCAAAACGTTGCTCTATAGTTGATGTAATTAATAATTAATGCAGCTTTTTGGCACTAGATGCTTTATATTGCAGGGCCAGTTTATCTAATATAGTCTTTTGGCGATTTTGAACACCAGGAGGTGTAGTGAAAAACAAAATAGACCACTGTGTTTTTTTGTTTACTTGCGTTTTAAAGTACTCTATAAGCTGCACTTCTAGTAAAAAGCTTTCCAGCTCATTTAAAACTCTTTCTCTGTCTGCCATTGCTCCTTCAGTGGATGTGCATTTAAATATGCTGAAATAAATAAACTGTTGTCGACCAGAGACGTCACTGCAATGGTAGGGAGACCCGCCAGAAAAGGTCTGCACCCTCTGTTGTCGTGGTGGGGAATTGCTTTGCAACACTGACACACCAACAGAGAGTTATAAAAGGAAAACCTCTCTGTCAGTACGTGTGCGTGTGGGTGCAAACTCGCTGATGGAGAGGTATAAACTAGGCTTTACCCTCCTCTTTCAAGAGAGAAACCAAAGAACAACAGACGAGGATGATGACATCACAGTAGGTAATGGGGACAGAGTCTTGAGCAGACTTTATTCGATTCACAGATATGAGAGAATCTGTCTGAAATAAATTCAGAAGGTTAAACAGGAGAAAGATAAGATTCATACATGAGGAGACCGAGATCAGATTACTTACACAAGGGTTGAATAAAAATTGGAGGTCAGGGCACAGAAACAAGGTCAATGTCCAGAGATCAGAAGCTTGGTAGAAGTCAGACAAAAACAAGGCAAGGCATGAGAAACCAGGCAACAGAAACAATGGCAAGAAAAAAAAAATGTTGGTCAACTGGTAGGAGCTTTCTGGCAGAGACTAGAAGGCTGGAGAGTGTTTAAATAGAGTAGACTACAGGTGAGTGAAATTGCACTGAATGCAGCAGCGGAGGTGGGCATGGCAGAGTGGAAAAACAGACAGACCTCAGACTATAGTGATCAAAACCTACATCTCAAGTGCCAATAAATTGGTTCTCAGTAACCTGATAACTTCAATCTCTGAGCATTTCCTCTGAGATTCTCTGCATGTTTTTCATTAGATCTCTTCTCCTATAAAAACCCAAAACAGTGGTTTGTTTATTTTAGCTCACGTAGGAAGAAATATATAGTATGAAGCTTTTTAAATTCTCAGTTGTCTTTGTATTAAAATGTATCTTCACTTTTGGAATTTTGAGAAATTGTATTAATGAAACCTTCTTTTTTCAAAAATATCAGAACACAAAAAATTAAACAGTTATCATAACTGGCTATGGATTTTGTTACATTAATTTAAAATTAAGTAAATATTTATTCTTAAATGCAATTATAATAAGAATAAATATTAACAATGTTGTTTTAATTTAATCCCACAACAAATTTCCTTATTCTAAAGATAGATTGTTCACATCCAATCCAAACTGGGTGTAAAGCCACTAAATGGATGGAGACCTCATGCATCAAACAGTTTGTTTCTATAAAACTTTCACCAAAATAGGCACAAGTCAGTTCAGAATTAATATTCCATATCTGTCTATTTTTCATATCAAATTTGAAACCTTTAACAAATAAAACAGAAGGTGATCGCATAGTTTAGAATCATTACCCGCATCAAAGTTTGGAGTTACAACACATTTCTGAGAGAAAAATAAACAAATACTGATGGTTCTGCAAAAAGGAAACACATTTTTCCCATTTCTATGGCATCCCTTTTGCCAAGTTCAAGGTTTTGCAGCAACCACTTTCTTCTTAAAGGGATATTCCACCCATAAGAAAAATTTTGTCTGTTGTCATCTTGCATGAGAAAAAGCATTTTGTAACCAGCCTAGTAATTCTCTTCAACTGGCTGCAGTCTGTTTGTTTTAGCTTAGCATAAACAATGTAATTAGATGCTAGCATGTAGTGTGCAAAAGTGATGAAAATTACTCAGTAATGATCCTAATTCTTCCAGGTGACCTCAATAATCATATCGTTGCAAATGAAAATATTAAGTAACACGAAAGAATTACAGGAGCCAATTTAGACTTGAGACTACATTACTACAAAACTCAGCTGTAAGCCTCTGCTGTGAGGTGCAAGGACATGACAGAGCGCAGTAAAAGACACCTACTTCTGTAAACACAAATGCATGAGCTGCACTGGGTTTTTACTGTTGTAGTTTGAATATAAGTCTAATACAAAAAAATGGTTCTTCGTTGCATAGCAAAGGGTTGCAGAAACAAGCCGAAGATATACAGCAACACGATGTTTCACATAATTCCATTTAATGTGGGACGAAGAAGACAATAACTTAAAGCTACATTGAGTATTTTATTTTGCAGAAACCCCTTTGTTCTTTCAAAAATATGTGCTCATTCATGTGTAATTACTTCCACCTACTAATGAAAGTATTCTCGTAAGTGTAGAAACTGCTATTCAGAATACATACGCATGAGTCGTACGAATGGCTGAATCCATGTTGAGCCTCCATCTTTGAAATACATTCGCCAACGAGGGACATTCCTGGAAATTCTAGCTCTGCCTTTCGCGCTTTGGCTACACTTAGTTGCATCGTGACGAATGCCAGAGGGAGATTGTCTACTCGCGACGTGGCAGACGTCTGACTATAAAACTAAATGCAATGTAGTTTTCTAAAGTAACCTTATCACTGGAAGGAAAACTGGACAAAGTCGTAGTACTGGAAGCAATTTTAACCTTGGCATGAAACGGCCACCTTAGGAGTTAAAACGCGCTCAGAATGGGGGGGGTGGGAGGTGGGGCTAGAACGTAATATTCAATTGGTTGTTTCACCGCTAGATGGGAGAAGTTCTTACACAATGTAGCTTTAATTATGGAAGTTGGTGGCTTTTGCAGGCTCTGTGTCATGTCCTTGCGCCTTGCAGCAGCAGCTTACAGTGGTGCTTTGTCATAATGTAGTCCTGGGTCTAAATCGGATCCTGTAATTCCTTCATGTTTCCTATTATTGTCATTTGCAATTAATATTATTATTAAGGTCACTAGGAATAATTAGGATCAGTATTGAATAATTTTCATCACCTTTGCACACTAAATGCTAGCTGTTCCCATTCAATAAATTTTTTTATTAGGGATGGAATATCCCTTCAACGCTTGGGTTCAATAAGGGTTCAGTATAACAAATATATTCTCAGTTAGATAATTTTAGAACGTGTTCATTATTTGCATCTTCATCATCATTATTTATATAATCATTGCTGCCACCACCTTTAGCTATATCCGTTTACTCTGTTCCCCTCTATGCTAAAAGACAACATGCATCCTGCCGGCACTTTCAGAAACCCCCATTATGGATTTCCTGCATCACATTCCAACCCAACGACCCAGCCGACTGATGCCCTGTGCAGGGCCGTTCTCACACTTAAGATAGCCATACTTAGAAAACATCCGGGACCATATTGGATGCCCAGCGGAACACTGCCTGGTTGGGCGACTCCTCACGTCTCTGAACCAGCTGGCTCACATAATCAGGAGCTTTGAGCAGGCACTCGGGAATAACATCAGTCTGTTGGATATCATTCGCATTCTCGTCAGTGCTGCTGTCAACATGAGTAAAAGGGGCTCAGGTTCAGCAGCAGCCGCGGTAATGGGATGGACAGATGTTTAGACGTGAGGGGAGCCGTCTCCCTTTGGGGCGCCTGCAGCAGCCTGACAGAAAGCAATAAGCTTGATGTGGAGGGAAAGAATACAGTACTGTACATTCACAAAAAAAGCTGCAATGTGAGCCATGGGAGGGGGATTTAGATAAAGTGTCTGATAGGGAGAGAAAGGAGAAAGTGGAAACAGTTGATGTACACAATGCCAAAACAGCTGGTTCAAGAAGTAAAGGAGATAAATGCAGTAAATGTATAAAACAAACAATGTTAAAAAAAAAAAGGCTAAATGACAGGATTTTGAGTTGAAATATATGTAAAACTGACAAAATGACAATAAAGGGCAAGAGAAAATAAATGAAAGTAATGGAGGTCCAGGGAAAAAAATTATCATGTTGGTTGGAGAAAAGAGGGAAACAGCTAAGAGATTTTTGAGGTGTATCCCCTGCTCCAGTCATACTTTTATTTTGGTTGAGAAAAGCTCACACTTGCTTGCCGGTCCCACTAACAAACACTCGTTCTCTTTCTGTCTCTCACCACCACTCCAGTTCTTGTTTGTCCTTGCCAAGTATTTTATCCAGGGAGATGAAGTGAGTGTTTCCACATGTGGTAGGCCAGTGCTACCAGTTTGGCTTGTTACACTGACTCAACACAAAGACCCCTTATGGAAGCACAAAGACAAACAGTGAAGAGGCCACAATTACCTCATAGTGCTTACATTTTTTTTGCCTGATTGCCCAGACTAAAAAGTTAGAGAAGGAGAGAGGGGAAGAGAATGATAACCAATTCCATGAAACGAAAATGTTAATAATGCTTAGCTTTTTTAAATGTTCTAGACTTGCTGTGAAATATAAATAGGGAGACTATTTTTTTGCTAGAACCAAATTTACCAAATAAAGATTATTTAATACTAAGCAGGTACTTTGGAGAACAAATTGTATATCAACATTTGAATAATGGATTTTAGAGCACAAAGAGTATCAAATAAAGATTAACAGTTTCATCTATAACACTTTGACTTCACCATTAGCTGAAATTACCATGTGTGCACTGAGTGTAATCAGATTAGAAATCTCAAAGCTGCTGACACACTGAGTTGTTTTAAATCAAGGATAAAATCCACCTGTTTAGAGCTGCCTTTGAGTAATATGTTGCATGTTTTGCTTGTGTTTTATGCTTTATTGGTGTTTTTACCTTATCCCCTAATCACTCAAAGCACTTTAAATTATCTTGTTGTTGAAAGTGTGTTATACAAATAAAATTGCCTTGCCTTGCCTCATTCTGCTCATTGTATTAGAAGCTTTGGATGGTTACTCTCACTCCTTGCTGTTTAGTCATATATTTCTCATTCCATTCTAATTAATCTATGTATTTGGTAAAGTTCACAGCAAGTGTAATCTCAAGGCACTTTACAGCAACTGAGTTTTTTTAATGGATTTCTTTAGCTTCTTGAAGACCTTCAATAGTAACAAAATGCACTCTGAGACATGACATGTCTGATTCTGAAGATTTACGCAGGTAAAACAAAAATCTCCTCATAAACTATTTAATATGAACAATCCTGGTCAAAGGAATCACCAATGGTTTTTTACATTATTACTGGAGGCAAAATTAATAACATCAAAAGTAAGTGACCGACTAAGCAGTTAACAAAGAGCAATTTAAAATTTGTTCAGGCTTTGATGTCTTCAAGATTTCTGGAATTTTCTGACTTTTGGGTGAATATAGCTGAGTGCCATCTGCATGTGCAAAGCTGGGGTGCTTGAAGATCCAACAAGCAAGAGTACTGAACATTGTATATTTTTTTAAGGACAAACACTAAGAAAATTTTGTAACAACAGATTTGGTTTTTAAGTTTCAATTCTTCCGGTTTTTGTGTCAACATCTACAGCTATATTGGTTCTGAAATTCTGACAGAGCATCGGTATTAACAGCAAACATCAAACATCTTCAGCATGGCTAAAGCAGTGCTGAGCAAGGGAATTTAAAAATAGCAGCATAAACCATCCTGAAAAATGTAATTAAAAAATCATTATAGAAGGAAAAAAATATTTCAGTTATTCACTTCCTGAATAGCTCTCAGATACGTCAATTGTTCTGCTATTATGCTTATACTTGTCTTTTTTTAAAATTTAGGTTATCTGTACTTAATTTTGGATCTTTAAATATTATTCAAATTGTGATAGCTTCCTCACACAAGTCAAACCATATTTTGTACATAAGCAAGATAGGATTTGCATTATTGTTTTTAAGCTTATTTGAACACAAGTAAAATATATGATCAGCACATTTGAAGTATTTTGTGAATGGCTATTTGTGTTTTTTCATGTATGTTCACACAGGAACTCCCAGGACATTTAGGGTGAGAACTAAGGGTTGCTGACTGTGATGGAAGCTGAGCTCGATAGAAATGGGGCAGCAGGCATGGAAGACGGGTGGTGATGAAAGAAAGTGAGAGCACACACACACACACACACACACACTCTTTTCTCTGTCGTCCGTTACTGCCTGCCACCATCACAGTGGGGGGGCTGTGGCCTTTGCAAAGCCTAAGAATGCTAAAGGCTAATCCTACAGGAATGCTCTAGGAATGTGAAAGTTGAGTCAGGGATCGAACAAGAGAGGGGTGGAAAAGAAATGGTTGGGGAGGCAGAAAGAAAAAAGGGGGGCTTATAGAAAGGGGTTGCATTCAGATATAAATGAAATGAAAGAAGAAAAAAGAAAAGGGGAGTACTATGGGGGAGTTCAAAAAGAGAGGTGGAGGGCCATAAAAAAGAAAGCAGAGAAAGGGAACAAGAGCAGAGAAAGAGGGCAAGTGAGAAACAGATTGGCTGGAGGGCTGATTGCCGTGTGTCTTGTTATAAGATAAACGGTGGGATGCTTTCTTTTCTTCAACAGGAATTAAAAAAATTATTGTAGAAGCTGAGCCAAAACCCTACAAATTCTTTTCAAAGACTCTGGTCCTGCAGGTACCCAGAGTTAACTGATGGTTTCGCTAGGATATTGTGTGAGCTTGTCTTGTCATGAAACAAGAAACGAACTTTGTGCAGACTTTCGCAACAATGGCAGTTAGGCGTCCACCGTTGCAGCTAAGCTGTCAGGATGAGTTTTTACTTGTCCTTGCTTCCTGGTTCATTTTACAAATATGGTTGTTCCACTTTATTAATGTACTATGACGTACACAGATTGGCACATAAGGAAATGTCCTATAAAGGTGGTTGGATCTGTGTCTTGTTTTTCTTTTTTAGGAAAACACAATGATGCGACTACATTACATTTGACACTCAAGAATAAATCTACTAAAAGCGTAGTAGTTTCCGTTTTCATTAACATTAAGGATGTAAAGCAAAGGTGCAAAGAATAACGAACAAAACTTCTAGGACAGAGAGGCGAATGGGTGTTTTTCCTCATATCCTGATACCTGAGGGGCAGGTGTTCCCTGTGTCTGCCTGAATGCCAGCCAGGGTTGAAATGTACACACGTAGGAAGAGGATCTGTCTACAAAGTTATGTGTTTTCTTTGTTTGGTTATTGTTGTGCAACGGTACAGTAATTACAGTTACTGTTGCACTTTCAGGTATACTTGCTGACTAAACACAATAGGCGTCACTTGAAAGAGGCAGCTGCTACATTATCCCTACTAATATTGGTTTGTGTATATCTATGGAAATATGTGTGGGCTTAAAAGAAACAGAAAAATTACCGATGTGAGATGAAGAAACTTTTAAAGTAGCTAAGCTAAGCATTTTTCATACAGAATTGTGGGCTTGACAAAAGGTATGTTAAATACCTGTGGAAAAGTTGTTATCCTCAAAATATTCTTTTAATCTGACAAATCAGAGGAAAAATTCCTGAGATGTACCTGTGCTTAAATCGTTGCAGCTCAGTTGATGAATTATGTAGAAGAATACTTTATTTTGATTCTGATCACCATTTTGGACTAGCTGAATCTTATTTAAAAAAATAATAATAATATCAGATTTTATGATCCTTGATAAAAAAAAACAAAATAACCAGTGGTGCCCTCCTTCTATCACATCCCAACCAATTAAAATCCATGAACTAGCTGAGTTATGGGATAACATACAACATAATGCAGTCCAGTTCCACACAAAGCATGTAACCAAGTCTTCCAGTTCTCAGCAGCAAGCAGGAGATGCCAACTCAACACACAGGGGCCACTAACTCTTCGCTGACTTCACATGTATAAAAGCAATAGAGAAGTTGTTCAGGCCACAACTGACAGATAAGCAAAATGTTTTGTTGGTACTGATATCCCATCTTGGCTGCTAACTGCAGTGCCTATAATAAGTATTCACCCCCTTGGATCTTATGTCCTTATTATTGCTTTCGCATATCAAACATGATCAACAAGATTTGGCTTTTTTGACAAAAAAAACCCTTCAATTACAAAGTTAAAATGTTGGCAAATTAATAATCAGATAACGCTATGTAACATGAAATAAGTGTTTCCATAAATATTCTCCCCCTTCAACTCAGTATTAGTAGATGCATCTTTAGCTGCGATCACAGCACAGACTCTATGTGGATAGGTCTCAATCCGGCTTGCACATCTGGACACTGCAATTTACACCATTGTTTCTTGCAAAACTGTTCAAGCTCTGTCAGGTTGTGTGATGATCAGCTGTGAACAGCCCTTTCAAGGTCTGTCCACAAGTTCTCTATCAGATTTAGGTCTAAGGTTTGACTCAGCCATTCAAGAACATCCACCTTATTGTCTTCAAACCATTTTTGTGTAGCTTTAACTGGATGCTTTTGGTTGTTGACTTGCTGGAAAAAAATGTTCCTAGAAGCTCTAGTTCTCTTGCAAATTGCATCAAACTGTCCTCCAGGATTTCCCAATATTTTGCTGTATTTGTTTTAGCTTCTACCTTTATAAGCCTTCCAGGGCCTGCTGTTGAAAGGAAGCACCCCTTCAGCATGATGTTGCCACCACCATGCCACGGAGTGGGGATAGTAGGTTTGTGGTGATGTGCAGTGTTTGGTGACTGCCACACAAAGAGTCTTGTCTGATGGCCAAAAAGCGCCATTTTGGTCATCATCACCATAGGAATTTCTTCCACTTGACCATGGAGTCTCCCCCATGCCTTTTGGCAAACTCTAGTCAAAGTTTGAAATGAGAATTCCTAAAAAGTGCCTTTCTCATTGTCACTTTCCCTTAAAGCTTTAACTGGTGAAGAACCAAGGCAACCGCTGTTGTATGGAGAGTCTCTCCCATCTCTGCTGCTGAAGCTTGTAACGTCTTCAGTGAAGTCATAGGTGTAATGGTGGCCTCTCTCACTAGGCACCTTCTTACACTCTCACTCAGGTTGAGAGGATAGCCTGATCCATGCAGATTTACACATGTTCCATATTCTTTACATTTGTTGATGATGGATTTAACTGAACTTCAGTGAATGTTCAGTGCCTTACAGACTTATTTTTGTATCCATCCCCTTGACTTATACAAAAAGGGCAAAACATCCAAGGGGGTGAATATTTTTATAGGCACTGTACGTGCAAACTTTTGGCAGTTTAAATTATAGAGTCACGTTACATAAACATATTTCCTTAAGAAAGACAATGAATAAATTATAGAAAATTACTTGCTTGTGAAAGCAAACATGAAACATACCATTACAGATGGCTCAAAACTTCAATGGTGCTAAATAAGACAAGAGTAAAATTACAAGATTTCATGACAATGCATGTGAAATGCTTACCACTATATTATATGCATTTTAAGCATGAGACTTAAAAAAACATTTAAATCACAGTCCAAATGGATATAGTGAGATTAAATGAAGAATGCAAGATGGTATCTCTTTACATATCACAGTATAACAGGAAAAATAAGAAATGATACAGGGTAAAACCAACTTTCAGGACTTGGCATCTTGTGATGGCAGTTTTTCATGGTGTCGAGCTGTCTTACACTCAAACTAATAATTGATGACAAATGATACAGTGGATCATAAAAGGGGGGTATTATGCAAAATGGACTTTCTGAAGCTTGATATCCTGAGAACCTGTCTTTCCCTCATTAAAAACATACCTGAAGTGTTACTCTGATCCAATCACACATGTTAGAGTAATCTTTGAGTCTCTGCTGGTAGTTCTCGGGGTTGCTGAAACGCCTGCTCCCACCTATCCCCGACTTTTCCACCCATCCCCTCCTCCAAGCTTACGTACTCAGCCAAGAGCCTTGCCCCTGCTGAGCTCCCCCACCCCTCCCCACCTCACACAACTCCGGCTGAGTCCTAGGTGCAGTAATTATAGCACACCAGCTGCAGCTGCGCGTCTTTTGTGGGATTTTTTTCCCGATTCAGTGCATGCTGGGATGATGAACGGTATGTGACGAACTGAAGGGGGAGTGTCAAAAAGAGTAGGAGGGTCTTAGTGAGGCACAGGCGAAAATCAAGGCGTCCAATACGGAAGTAAATTTCTTTATGGTGGATTTGGTTATATGACGGACTTTTAAAAGACTTAAGGTGACAATATTATTGGACTGTGGTATAGAAGAGTAATATGTGCCTGGAAGAAGTATAATACCCCCCCTTTAAAAGTGTACTGACCCCTTTTGAAATATCAAGTTTTGGTGTCTTGAAGAGAAATCTATTTCTTACTTCATGCCCGAAGAAGGTCGCAAGACCGAAAGCTTGCATTAAAATTGATATTGCACAGTATTTGAGTGTGGGGCTGCTATATTTTTATTCCTTCAATGTAACAAATTTCCTGAACAGTTTAACTGAAAATCAAATTTGTTAGAGGTAAACAATGGGGAAAAAGTGTAATCACTTGGTCGCATAAATGAGCATACACTTAAACTATTCCTTGGTACCACATTTTGATCAAATTAAAGCCTTCAGACACCTAACATTTATTATATTGTCTTATACCCCTGAAATAAAGTTCTGTTATACCTGCAGAATTTGCATCATGTTGTGGGCTAACCTCTCTTCAGATGAAATTGGATTTCTTGTCAAGAACGATAAAATCATGAATAGTTCCAAATGGCATTCAGTTGCTGAAACAACATGCATCGAAAGATGACCTTACTAAAAGAAAATAAACATTTTGAAATGATCTACCCAATTTTCAAAACTAAATCTGACAGAAAACCTGTTGGGTCATTTGAAGAGGGATCTGGACAAGAGTTCTCATGCAAAGACCGATAGAGAGATATTCCATAGATATACATAAACTCATAACACGATAGGTTTTGAGAACTCCTGCAAGATAGAGTTGGTAAATGTAGCAAAACTGTCATGTGAGGCGCTCCTACCAGTAAAAAGGGAATGCTGAAATTGAATCAAAAGGTCCTAAAACAACATATCAGTTTAAGGGTGCTGGCACTTACGGTCTCTTCTAGGGCCTATGGCAGGAAAGGTTTTTTTTGTACTCTAAATCAGCCACGGTTGAGCCAATGTCATGATCCTGCTGTGTGTCTGTTTGTGTGTGTGAATGAGGCGTCTTCCTTTTTATAAAATCTTTGTGAGCGGTAAGCCACTGTTGCAGCGCATCTTCGCTGAGCACCACCGTCAGTCCTCAGAACTGCTCATGTTGTGAATACACATTTCAGCAGGCTTATTATTTGGACACGTTGTCTGAATGTGGATTAAAAGATTTTCATCCAAGGCAATTACTTTTTGAAAGTGATTATTTTCAGCTGAACTTTATCTAACATGCTGAATATAATGAATCATTTCCATTTTTTCCCCTTGGAATGTTGCTACTCACCACTGCCATTTATTTGATCTGGAGATTGCTGTACAGAAACAAAATAAGGACTACTGTCCCAGGTTTAAGATGTTTTCTCCATTCTAATCACAAATTCAGCTCAGCTCAATGACGTAAGGTTTGGAAATATTCCGGCATCTTATTGTGTTGTGACCAGAGGTGGGTAGGGTACGCAAACATTATCCATAAGTAAGAGTAGCACTACTTCAACATATTTTATTCAAGTAAAAGTAAAAAGGAGCCATCCAAGAAATTACTCAAGCGAGAGTAAAATATTAATAAGTTTAAAGTCTGCTCAAGGAGCCTACTGGGTAACTTATCAGAACATCAGATCAGTTCTATTGGCTCTAATTTTTTGAAAATGATTTAATCAGACAGGCAAAAATTAAATAAAAAAGTGATGTGCAAATTCTGGTATTTTAAAGAGTAAAATGAAAGAACTAATACATGCAAATATCATAATTACAAAATAAAACAAATTGAAGCAGAAGAAACTTTTTCAAATCACAATTTTTATAATAAAACATAGGGCTAATAAAACATTACAAGTAATGGGTATATGTTAGAACAGGGTAACGTGCTTCCAGTGACAACATATAGTGTTTAACGTATATTCACTTCATCTCCAAAGCTCAGCAGCTAGAAAATAACATCAGAACAACAAAGCTTGAGTACAAATAAGAGGTCTCACTTTAAGATAAACTCTAGGTTTGGGTCCTTGTCTGGTGCATTTTTCAGTTCCAGCGTGTTGAGCATAAGTCAACTGTTAGTGGTACTGTAACAAACTGGAAATAGTAGGGAACAGTAACAACTTAGCCAAGAAATGGTAGGCCACTTAAAATCACAGAGTGGGGTATGGAGATGCTGAATCTTATTAAAGTTGGCGACTTTCTGCAGAGTCAGTGGCTTCACAACCCCAAGCTTCATGTGGTCTTCCGATTAGCTCAAGAACAACTTGTAGAGAGTTTCATGGAATGGGTTTCCAAGCAGCGGCATCCAAGTCTGACATCACAAAATGAAATGCAAAGTGCCAAATGCAGTTGCATACACCACTCTCCCGCTGCAGACTAAAGCAGTGGAGACATGTTTTCTGGAGAGATTTCCATGAAAAATCTGTTGCCAGGAGAACAGCACATGCCTGACTACATTCTGTATAGCTTTGTGGCAGCGGAAACATTTTGATGTTCCACTTTTTTTAATGTACTTTTTTTCAGGAGTTGGACTCTGTCACTTACTTCAAAAGAAAGGAACTGTTAATGCTTTAGCAAACCAAGACATTTTGAATAATTTCATGCTCCCAACAATGCACTGGTGGACAAGTTCAGGTGCATAAAGACATGGATGAGCTGACACTTTTGAGATCCACTGTATAAAACATAAAAAAGAGATTAAGAAAGAAAGAAAGAAAGAAAGAAAGAAAGAAAGAAAGAAAGAAAGAAAGAAAGAAAGAAAGAAAGAAAGAAAGAAAGAAAGAAAGAAAGAAAGAAAGAAAGAAAGAAAGAAAGAAAGAAATCTTCTATCAGAGTATTTTATGAAAATATATCAATTAAAGCAAGATAATTCACAAAGAGCTTTTGCTTGCATGATCTCTACATTCATAGCACACATCAAATTAAACAAATGTGTTGATACATGATAGGCTGACTAATTAAATGATTTCAATTTCACATTTTAATAAGGACTATTTGTAGGAGGAAACATTTTAATAAAAAAGTTCCAATGACTGGTTATACAATTGACAGTGGATGTGTTGGTCTGTTGGTTATGAAAGTGTTATCATCATCAGCACGGCTGGCTTGGTGAACCCGGTCACCAGATTCCCCCAGATACAAACTCCCTTGGTTATTCAAGGACATGCATCAGACATTAAAACAATACCACAACGATAGAAAGAAGTTAGCACTCTGACTGGGAGGGCCATTGATAAATAGCAAATGTTTGAACTCAGATGAGTGTGAGTGGGAGAGGAAGAGAGCAGATGGAAACTGAGTGGTGATGAGAGATTTTAAGAGGGTGGGATATGGGAAGAGACAATAGGACAGACGGTGACATGTAGAGTCATACAGTTTGGAGGAAGTCCCCTAATAAAAGTTTTCCTGTCTTGCTGAGAGTCCCTAGTCTCTGATGACTTCTTACCGAGACCTGTTTGACACCAATTAAACTCGCTTTAGATTTAAAATGACCTTTCCCTGCAGGACACAGTTGAAACACAGACATGTACATGATGGATGGGTATGCAAGAGGACTTCCTATGCAGACATACAATGCACGGATGGACACAAGAGTATATGCAGACAGTCACCAGCAAGCAGACACACAGTGCCTTAATTAATACCAAACTCCGGCCCGGAATTGATAATCAGGAGAACCGGGACGATTCCCGGTGGGCCGGTCTGATGTTCGGGCCCCAACGAGAGGTGTACTTTGGCAAGCCAAGTCGTACTAGTGAGCCAAAGGTGCAACTAGGCAAAAATGTGTTACTAGTAAGAGTATTTCTGAACTAGTTGGGCAAAGATTCAAACTAGTAAGGGAAAATGTTTATGTAGTTTAGTGTAGTCGCGTACCAGTTGACATACACAACAGTTGGTATGGAGTTTCTACCAAAATGGCTTACCATTTCACTGCCTCCACTGGAAGCTCTTTTTTTGTTTGTTTGCATCGGTCCTTGACATAACACGTCAGAGCACTCAGTTACTGGTGTGGGAGGGTGGCGCGGAGAAGGCTAGTATTAAAAAAAGGGAAGCTCTGCAAACAGACACTGCTAAATGTGCAAAAATGGGTAACTTTTTTACTAAAACATGCTCATGGTTTGTAACAAGGATGATGAAACAGGTAAGACAACACATTGAACCTTGCCTGCAAACCACCATTCAAGTTAATTACTTATCAAGTTAATGAAGTGTGTCACGATGTGGCAACTAGCATAACATGTCATTTTATTAATATGATGCGACACCACATAACTGGGAAACTTTGCCTTGTAGCTCCTTAGAGTTAGAAGGACAATCCAGCACCAAACAATATGAGCCCCGAAGTCCATGAGTAGGCAGGATTATTTATTGAGTGAATATTATTAGTATTAATATAATGAAGAGCACGGTGTATACCTGCTCCATATGAAAAGTGGCCTGCCATGTTAAATAAATCAGCACTACAATAAAAAAACTGAAGTGAATTAATCATAGGCTTTGTGCAATTGGTAGATTTGTGTTGAGAATTACGACCATTTTTAAATTTGATTTATTTTCAGAAGCAAAGTCAGGAGGGATGAGGGAATTACTCCTGATAGTATGGGAGCAATGGGTGTGTGAAGAAGCAGGGATTACTTACAATATAACCACTTTCTAGGCACAAATGACAGTCAAATGTTATATATTTTTCTTTAAAAGTAAGACAATAAATACTCAAAGCCCGCATTTGAAAGAGAATAGAATGAAAGTAATATAAAATAAGCATGCATGTTTTGGCATTGAAAATATCTTAATTGGTTAAGTCAAATATGTTTTCCATATCAAATGCACTAAAGCTTTACAGAGTATTATTTGTTTTATTGTGACACAGGTGAAGCAGGTGAGTTTAGAGAAATTGGAGGAAATGTGAAAGGGAGAGCAGAGTCTACTCAGGGACTGATTACAGCGCCAGCAGCTCAAAATATAGATTCTGCTATTGTTACTGGATGTTTTGTAAAGAATAAGATAGATGAGAATGCATGCTGAAATAAATCTACCTTGTGAAGCAATTAACCCTTATTTGCGCTGAGTTGGACATTTTTCATAAAAATACTATGAATTACAAAGCTTTACAGATCAGTGTGCTGTTGTGGCTTTAACATGTAAGGTTATAATGATATGATTTTAATAAAAGGTTGTGATATAGAGTGGACCAGTCTGAGGCATGAAACTCCAGTGCTGAAAATAAGTCCAACTCTAACCCTGACCAAAATAATTGGAAAATTGTCCTGCTCAGATAATACAAGACTCTAAAATGAACAAAATGCTTCTAATCTTTCAGCAATACAAAACCATTGAATGTATCAGGAAATCTAAAACTAAGCTGAACTAGATTACATCCCAAACATCAATTACTAGGTTAACTTTGTATTTTACTTCTAAAAAAACATCAACACTCTCAACTGCTGTTAGGTCGTCAGGAGTGTTTTAGTAATAATCGAGTTTTGTTTCGTAAATAATAATAATAATAATAATAAATTAAAAAATACAAAATAAATAAATAAATAAATTACTTACCTAGATACTCAAAAATGTGTAATCTACTCTTAAATTTTGCTAACATTCCTACCAGTTTGGAATATTAGGTTTACTGTCTGAAAGTACAGGGAAACAGTTATTAAAACCCAAAATCACATTTGAAACTAAAGTTAATTCAAGATTTTGAGATGGAGCTCTGTCTTGCAATTCAAACCTGTGACATGGTTAATCTATGTTATGATTCTTGATCTGATTTAGATTGAGTGCCTTTTGAAAATGTAAAGTATTGATTGGAAAGTTGCACTTATCTAAAGGGGGCTTAGTGTTAGGAAAGAGACACTTTTGTGCTGTACAGTTGACCCTCTGGAGTCAACTCCTGGGGGGGATTTTAGCTATTTGCAGGCAGCTGTGGTCCAGGATCATTGATAAAAATAATAAAGCTATATAAAATACAGCCAGCTATATAATACAGGCACTCATTAATAATACATTTTTACACTACTTTTTAAACACCACAATGTTCAGCTTGAATAAAATCCCTATTTTATTTAACCACATTTGCTCCTGTCTCCTGTCATGTAAATTAAAGAAAAAACATGGTTGATATTTTGGATACATTGGTCTGAGAAAAAAGGATTATCCTAAAGTAGCATTTCTTTGATTATAAGCCTCACAAATATATTTTTTTTTTTGCTTTGGAATCAGTCACAGTGGCCCTGATTACTGTAGAGGTGACATAGAAAAATCTGGTCAGCCTGGGATGTTTACTGTCATCTAATTAAAATCACTTTCAACCATAGAATTAATGGTTCATCCATTCTTTTTTTACATAATGGGGGAGAATTTTAAAGGTTATGAAACATTAGCATTCCTTGATAGCAGCAGTCAAATCTTTAAAACTTTTAAAGTGTTGTTCTGATCCTGGTTATGGACAAGTATAGACGAGTAGCCATTTTTTGTAACCATTTCTTGATTGAATAATGAAGATAATTAAACAGCTGCCTTACTTGAATGGCATGCTAGTTTGTCAAAAGTCACATCTCACATTAATGTGAATTTTTTTCTCACTGAGTAACCATACTCAGAGTAAAGGTCATATTTTTCTTCAATTTTTCAGTCTGAGCTGATGCCACTTCAACAACAGATGTAGGGTCAAATTAAATTAAATTAAATTCACAATTGCTAGATAGAAAATTGTTGCTATACACTTAACTTCTTGAAGTTTTCTGTGTTGTTTAACAAATGTAAAATAAATTTTACCTGATATTTTGTCAAATCCCTAGATTTAAACCAGTTTTTGGGAAATGCCTAACATCTTACATGACAAACCGAGCTTTCAAAATTCTGTTTGTGTGGCCCTTAATATTCAGGAGGACCTGGGATGATGCAGCTCAGGATAAAGGAATGAGACAGAGGATTACCATAAGGGAGTAGGCTGGGTGGAGTCAGGGGTTAGATGAATTAGAAACTGGGCCCAAATCCTGGGCACAGCATGCCACGCTCCAGGCTTCATCCAGCCTTGCTTCAAAGAGCCTAAAATCTCTCCAGAGCCACTCAGACAAATTATAGTAATAAACAACTAGTAACCCTCCCGCACACACACAGAAAACACACACACATAACAAACAGGTCTCCCAGGGGGAAAACTAACAGGCCTGGAATCCCATCGTCCTGGTGGCTGAACCTTAACAAGGCTGCCCTGCTGCTGCCTGCCTGTTTCCAACTTTGTTTGTTTGTTTACTCAAACACACCAGAGACAGCAGCGGGGAATGTTATCTTCACAGAGACCAGGCTGAAAGAAGTTGGAAAAAAATCTTCAATTACATGTGATTTTGTGAGGTTGGTTTATTCGATTACAAAAGATAAGCTGGACTGTGAGTGGGCAATAATTATCGACTGACCTACGGGAAGGCTGGGCGTGTTTTGTCCAATTTTCCTTTTACTGTAAATGTCTGCAAAACAGATGATTTAATTGCTGCTTTAGAGAGCCAGAAGTTAGAAATTAAAATATATGTATAATTTTACTCTTTTTTTAATGTATGCTGTCAAAGAAACTCAAGAGAAAGTGATGGTCTTCCATTTTTGTTGAGTGAGGTGTAGATTCCAGCTTAAAGTATTTGCAGGTAATTTCCAAGAACGCTGTTGTGGAAATCAAAGATTCCTGTGTCTATTTCCAACTCACCAACAATAGCTTTTTATTGTTTGTTTATAGAAAATAAGAGAAAAGTTTTTTTCATGTTAAGATTCTCTCACTTTCATTCAGGAGGGGATGTAAAACCGTAATTAAATCAAAAGAAATATAAAACAGTCCACTCATAGACAGCACAGGTTGAAGTCTTTACCAGCCCTCAAGGGCAACTGCACTCACAAGGTGTGGAATTTGACAAGGCAATAATTCACAACTCTTTACTGTAGTTCGCGCGGAATTGTTAACAGAAAATCTCAGAAGGTTCAGGACAAGGGTGGGAGATCTGTCACAACTGACTTCTTTTATCTGGTTTAGCTAAGAGAAGAGATAAATAAACACTCTCTTGTCCTGTTCCTCAAAGATCAATCCCTGTGCAAGTCTGAAGCCTCACTGAATATCTATGAGACAACTAGGTGACAGAGAGAGGGAGAACATGTTGCATCATCAGAAATGAAAAGAAGGAACAGAGTAGATAGTGTAAAAGAAACAGAACCAAACATAAATGTTTAAGCTTGGGGTCTGAGTACGTGTGCTCCTCCCTGAACCTTTCTCTGGCTGATCAATCTTGGTGATATCAGATAGTGATGGAAGGAATGTCAACAGCACTCACCTCTAACCCTACGTGTGAAGGCACTACAGCGGAACTGTGACCCCCTTATTCTCCTCCCAACGACCTCCAGGCAGCCCCTCTCTAATGGAGATTTTATGGATGGGGTTTCACTTTATAGAGACTTTGGGAATGACTAGATGTCTCTGTGAGCCAGATGTGCTACATAGACAAAGGAGGTAAATTACTTAAGAGATACTTTTTTCAGGTACATGCACTAGAATGTCAACTGCGAATAAACGGGAATAACAACATCGGAACGAGCAGCAACAACAAGTGTAACACAATCAAACAGTACAGTACATACAAAATGTACTGGACTGCAGCCTTGTTGTTGTCCATTTTTTCACTCATTGTGCATATCCTGCTTTTATTCCATCTGATTCACTGCTCCCAGCATTTGTTTGCTATCTGTGTGATGCTCTAGGGCAACTAGAAGAATACCAATGTGAAAGGGCACATGTTGCCACCTAGAGTGGCTGAGTCAAACACACTTCATTCATTAATTAGATTTTCTGAGAGACATGTAAGTTGGGAAACATGCTCTCATTCTTGTGAAGCTATTAGCTTAATTTTTGCCAAAAACTAATGTGCATGTAAACAGACTGACTGAAGTTGATGGAGTTTGCTAAAATAATTATACGTCTGCTACAAAACGAACGGAACTTAGTAGCTGGATCCCAAAGATATATTTACAGATGTTCTGCTAATGTTTCTTTGAAATTCCTGTTCTTATTATTAACATAATGGCTTCATACTGTTGCCAATTTGCAGATCCAGACCAGCTCTTCAACCAAAACAAATATTTCTCAGTGCTTAGACAGTTAAACAAAGGTAACTTTTGTAAACACAAAATACAGTTTTCAGATAATGATTCCATTGTTTTAAGAGAAAAAAAGCTATTCAAACCAGTTTAGGCCCATGTCCAAATGTAATAGCCCCTGAAATCTATGGGTTGTATCACCCTTGATTGTAACAACTGGCATCAAGGGTGGACTTTTTATGAGCCATTCATTGGCCTTGCAGAAGCTTTGGATGACGTTTATGCTACATAACCAAAATGCACTTGCGCTTAAGGTCACAAACTGATCGTTGGACATTGTCCTTCAGGTCTACAGAATTTTTAAGAGCAGAATTCACAGCTCCATCAATTGTTGAACAAACCACCCAAGTCCTGAAGCAGAAAAGCAGCCCCAGATGATCACTCTACTGCCACAATTATAGACTGTTTTTTTTTCTTAATTTTGTTAGATTTCCACAAGATACAGCAGGATGCACACCTTCTAGAAAGTTGAATATTAGTCTTGCCAGGTCACATAATGTTTTCCCAAATGTCTTGGGTGTCCTCAAAATGATTCTTGACAGATGTGAGGCAAGATGTGATAGTTTTTGCCCCAGAACTCTCCCATTAAGGCCAGTTTTGCCCAATCTCTCTTTCTTGCTGTTGAATCATGAACAGCGACCTTAACTGAGAAAAGTGGGGCCTATAGTGCTTTAAATGTTCTGAGTTCTTTGGTGGCATCCTCAAAGAGTTGTTGATACATTCTTCGTTAAGGGTATTGTATGAACTGGACCCAGAACTCAGACCACAGCCCAGAAAAGGTTAAACAAGTTGTAATGACAAAAATTTGAATGTGCAAGATGAATTGCAACTTCTTCTTTAGATTGGTTTTGAGGGCAGACTCTGTGAAATAGACAGGAATGTGAGGGACTGGCAAAACAAACATAAAGAACTGCGGAAACAGGAAGTAGTGGATTACCCTACAGAGATGTCTTCCCAGGAAGTCCCTTTTTGGAGACTTGGAACTCGACAAACTTGAATCCATGGAGGGGTAATTATTGAAGACTGGAAAATGCCCTTTTACCAGGATTATTTCATCAGAAGGACAATATAAAGCACATTTTCACTATTGCAATTTCAGGGTAATTTTATCGGAACCTCACCGTATGAGTGTCTCCAATTCACGGGGTCGTTTATGGGGCCATTTCAGGAACCAAGTGGTATTCCTGGAGTACCAATCTTGGGGTGCACACTTGAAAATGGTCAGGTAGAGTAGCTGATTGGGAGCTGTGGCTAAGTCATACTGGTTGATTGTAATTCAGAGGGAAATGAGCAAACGTTGCCAAACAACCGGCTTTGTAAAACTGGAAGAATTACTGGCAAAGCAGTTCATAACAACATAGCAAACAGAAACGTGGAAACCATCCTTGCTTCTTCCATGTCAATCTCTTGTTATTCTCTAATGCTGTAGGTGCCTTTTGACGCCGATATGTATCATGATATGCTGATGGCTTAGCAAATTCCTTAAAGGACCATTTTTGTATGGAGATATGACAGCTGAAAGGAGCGGTGCAAAAGATTTACCCCAAAAGATGAAAGTACAGTGAAATTACCCTGAAGTTCTGATAGTTGAAATGCACCATTAGTCTATATGATGGAAACTGGGAAAGATGACATCACAGACCATGAAACCCTGGTAGCAGGGTAAATTGGATCACACACTTAAATCCAGTGTTTAGGTTTCACCATGGGAAAGTGAAAGGTTACTTTGTCCGTAATCCTCAATGAAATCTGCTGGGTTTCCTTATAGAAAACTTTTAAACAGATGGACTAATGAACTGAAGAGAAAATTTGAATGTTTGTACAATTGAATTGAAATTACTTTTCTTGGAAAGTGCCTTGAGATGACATGTGTTGTGAATTGGCACTATATAAATAAACTGAATTGAATTGACTCCATGGCCTAATGGTCAGGTAAACAGTCCAGGTCAGCAACTAGGTAAGCAGGTAAGGTAGAACATAACCATAATCCGTGAGGCAGTAACCAGGTACATGAAGCAAGGTTCAGAGCCAAAAGCAGAGTAATTCACAGAGCAGTCACGGAACAGGCTAGGGCCATGGTCACGAGTCAAAAAACAGGTCAGGTACAGATTCAGGAACTCAGACATGGAGCGCTCAAGCGCTGTGATAAGGATGACGACAGACGATGACACAGTGAGTGCAGAGCAGGAGTTTATATAGGCAGCAGCACAGGTGGTAGCAATCAGCAGCCAGCAAGATAGTGAGGGGCAGAGGAGAGGAGCAGTATGAAACAAGGCAGGAACAAAAAGAAATCATGACATTGTAATCATAGTTTGGTGAACTGTCTTTTCCTGAAAGTTGTGCTATCTTTTCTCTGTTTGCAGATGGTTCTCAATGACCTCTCTAACCTATGAAAATGGCTGTATTACTTGTTCCAATCTGAAAGATGACAGTGACTTTGTTTTTCACCTATTCTGTAATTTATTTTGTAATGTACAGCGGCTTGCAAAAGTATTCGGCCTCCTTGAACTTTTCCACATTTTGTAACATTACAGCCACAAACATAAATCAATTTTATTGGAATTCCAGGTGAAAGACCAAAACAAAGTGGTGTACACCTGAGAAGTGGAACGAAAATCATACATGATTCCAAACATTTTTTACAATATAAATACAGCTGCCCTGTGACGGCCTCAGAGGTTGTCTAAGAGAATGTTGGGAGCAACAACACCATGAAGTCCAAAGAACACACCCGACAGGTCAGGGATAAAGTTATTGAGAAATTTAAAGCAGGCTTAGGGTACAAAAAGATTTCCCAAGCCTTGAACATCCCACGGAGCGCTGTTCAAGTGATCATTCAGAAATGGAAGGAGTATGGCACAACTGTAAACCTACCAAGACAAGGCCGTCCACCTAAACTCACAGGCCAAACAAGGAGAGCGCTGATCAGAAATGCAGCCAAGAGGCCCATGGTGACTCTGGACGAGCTGCAGAGATCTACAGCTCAGGTGGGGGAATCACAAAGTTGGCCTTTATGGAAGAGTGGCAAAAGAAAGCCATTGTTAAAAGAAAACCAAAAGAAGTCCCGTTTGCAGTTTGCCAAAAGCCATGTGGGGGACACAGCAAACATGTGGAAGAAGGTGCTCTGGTCAGATGAGACCAAAATGGAACTTTTTGGCCAAAATGCAAAACGCTATGTGTGGCGGAAAACTAACACTGCACATCACTCTGAACACACCATCCCCACTGTCAAATATGGTGGTGGCAGCATCATGGTCTGGGGGTGCTTCTCTTCAGCAGGGACAGGGAAGCTGGTCAGAGTTGATGGGAAGATGGATGAAGCCAAATACAGGGCAATCTTGAAAGAAAACCTCTTGGAGTCTGCAAAAGACTTGAGACTGGGGCGGAGGTTCACCTTCCAGCAGGACAACGACCCTAAACATAAAGCCAGGGCAACAATGGAATGGTTTAAAACAAAACATATCCATGTATTAGAATGGCCCAGTCAAAGTCCAGATCTAAATCCAATCGAGAATCTGTGGCAAGATCTGAAAACTACTGTTCACAAACACTGTCCATCTAATCTGACTGAGCTGGACCTGTTTTGCAAAGAATGGGCAAGAATTTCAGTCTGTAGATGTGCAAAGCTGGTAGAGACATACCCTAAAAGACTGGCAGCTGTAAGTGCAGCAAAAGGTGGTTCTGCAAAGTATTGACTCAGGGGGCTGAATAATTACGCACACCCCACTTTTCACTTATTTATTTGTAAAACAATTTTGGAATCATGTATGATTTTCATTCCACTTCTCATATGTACACCACTTTGTATTGGTCTTTCACAAGGAATTCCAATAAAAATGATTCATGTTTGTGGCTGTAATGTGACAAAATGTGGAAAAGTTCAAGGGGGCCGAATACTTTTGCAAGCCACTGTATTTAATAGCCACAAGGTGTGGCTGTCAAAAAAAACTTGGAAATCACTGCTAATTTATTATTTAGAAAGGGTGCAATTACTCTTTTACATAGTGCCAAGCTGGTTTGGCAGTATTAACAGAAATTATTGTTAAAAAATTGCATTTCAGAATATATCAAGACACAAACCTTGTTGGAACATTTAGGAAAGCAAAAACCAATACCAAGTTTGCAATAGCAAATTGAATGAGCAAGACAGACAAAGAGTTAGCAAAGAGAGAGATAAAAGGACAACAAGGAGGCAAAGAGGGAGAGAAGACAGATCAAGTGTCAAGTCCACTGTGGTCCATTTTGCCGGAGACAGCTGCAGCCACAACTGACAAATCCAGAGGGGCCCCTTCCTCTATAGGCACCGGGAAAGCACCGGGAATTATCCAGAGTCTCAGCTCTCCCCCCTTAGGGAAGTGCTCTCTCTGTCTTTCTTCAGCCAGCAGGGAAGACGAGGAGAGGACTGTCACATCCTGTCCCACTTCCAGTGCCACCACCGAAACGTCGGCTGTATTTCATCCCACACCCACACACCGCTGCTATCCTGAAAGAGAGTATAACTGGCAAACTTGGCACATTCATATCTCACCCTTCCCTTTCTAGTTACATATGTAACATCTGTACGTAGATGTATGTTGAGTTGGGTTTTTTTTAAAAGCCAGTCACAGTTCAAAGAAGGCCACTGCTTGCTGGCAAATCCTGATACCTGCTGCGTCAGTAAAAGAAGTAGCATTTAGGGGAAATGAGAGAAGTATACTGGCACAGAGAAGTAGAAATAATGTGGCGCAGGTATCAGATATTGTGCAAGAAAGGGGGCTATAAGGCAAAAATGTGTTGCTTAAAAAAAGGGGGGGAGGGGGGTATCGGTAGCTACAAGCGGGAGAAAGTTAGGAGGTTTTGATGTTTGGCAAAGGAGTGCAGCAGGGGAGCACACCGTAATGTATCTATTGAAGTTCAGGCCTCTGTGTTTGATACAGTACATCTGCACCCCATTTCCCTCTTTTCCCCCAGCTGCACACTCTCACGTGTACAGGAACAATAAGACCCAAGACCATAAATTCCCTCACTCCCTCTCTCCCCTCGCATCCATCTCTCTTAGCATCCATGCCTTTTCTCTTTTTAGATCTTTTCCACTAGCTTTTGCCTTCTGTCTTTCACACCCCTAAGAAGTCACTCCTCCTCTCTACCCTGTTCTGTTTTTGACACATTGAAATGTTGCTCAGACTGCTGACTTTGCTTTTGCTTCTCATTTTAGACACAGTGCCATAAAAAGCTTGAATAAATTGATTTCCTCTTTGCAAGAGGGGTCATGTCTTCTGCTCTGGTTACTGAAATCCTTTCCTCCTCCCCCCCTCCATATCTCCCCAAGGACTCTGAGTGCCCCTCTTACCCTAATCCCGCCTCCTCCACCACAACTCTGGGATGCCAGAGTAGAAGTATCAGTTAGCCCCCATCAGGTCCGCTGGGGTGTGGGTGCGCGGTAAATGAAATATGGTAGCTGTCGCATTAGGAAATCCATTGAAGTTAATGAGGGCTGGTGTTCTCTGCGGAGCCACATCTGCTGCTGGTTAGGCGCCAACTGCCTCCTATGCAGACACTACTATGGGGACTGGTCTGGGGCACAAGAGGGCGTGGGGGAGTAACACTGATGGGGAAACTGGACCTAGGGCATTGAAAAGTATTGGCCAGCAGTTGACTAAGAGGAAGCTGAATGAAAGGCAATTTGTGATTATTGCTCGCTCGATGGTATTACTCGGATCGAGTAATGGATACCATGATCTTATCATATGATCAGCTGACAAAGGTGTAGTAATGCCTCAAAAATCTGACCTTCCACCCCCTCATGGTATGACAGCTTATGATACCAACACAGCAATTGATATTCATTCAGGATCTACAGTCCCTTTTCAAAATATTTATATGCCTTCAAACAATATATATATATATATATATATATATATATATATATATATATATATATATATATATATGCATGCAAGTATTTTGAGGTTTGTCCCTTACAGTGTTGGTCAGGTTACTTTGAAATAGTGATCAATGACTAATTACTGATTACTTATTTTCAAAAGCAATTAGGTACTTGAATAATTACTTTACTTAATTATTTTTCAAAAACATGAGGCACAACCTGAATACACTGTAAAGCAATTGTCCTTTCAGCCTAATTCTAGTCTTTCTGCATATTTCATCATATGAAATTTAATCAAGTGAAACAGTCTCCTTTTAAAACTTGTTTTATAAGTTTCACGCTTTTACCTTCATGCACATTCCATCAAGCAAGAAGAAAATTAAATACAAAAGTATCTGATTTGAAAAATTCTGTTTAACATTTTAACCTACAGTATTTTCTGGAAATTCCACTATATTTTTAGAAAATAAAGTATTCCTTCTGTTTCTTATATTTCTGCATATTCAAGCATATTAAAAAAAATATGATATATATATATATAATATATATTCTGTGTTTTCACTCTTTCAATCAAATAGATGTAAGTAAAATGGCTTGCTAAATGCTTGCTCAGATTTAAGGTGGAAGTTTCTTGCAGCAGCCTATATAAAATTTTTCTCCACTTTTTACTGTGTCAAATCAACCCATTGTTGGTACTTCCGAGCTTTAAAACACTGCATGGTCCTGCTCTCTCCCACTCTCCATGTTACCTATTGTTGATCTACATACAGTCGGTGTCTGTTGTAAGCACTGACGTCGCAAACTCAGATGTGATTGTTATGAAATACTTGCAAACAAGTTAACGGTTTAATAACGCAGTAACCGTTCCGCTTGCGAGAAAGTAATAGTAATCTAATTCGTTTTTTGCTATTTTAATCCCTTACTTTACTCATTACTTGAAAAAGTAATAGAAAAACAGTAATGCATTATTTATAACACGTTACTGCCTATCACTGGTCCTTAATAGCTTTGACATCTAGAGATAGAAATTTCATGTGGATTTTAGCTCAAATGGATAAGATAGAGAGTGTCTGGGAACATCATTATTCAAGTTGCGCTACAGATTCTCAACTGAATAAAGGTGTCAAAATGTCAACACATAAATATACTTTAATCTAAATAATTCCATCCTACCTCTTGATGTATGTTTAGTGTCACTGTTAGGCTATAAGTAGAACATCTACTTTAGTCTCAAGCAGCTGCACCTCTATGATGTTTTTTTTAGGATTGCCTTGTAGTAAGTTCCATCTGTTTTTTTATATTCTCTGACCACCCTCTTTGTCCCTGCTAACGAAAAGCATCCCCACAGCATGATGGTGGTGGCACCATGTTTCATGAGGGGAAGAACTTCACCTGTGTGAGTACTTTTGTAAAGGTCTTTTCGTTTATATGCTGCATTGTTGCATTAAAGGTCTGAAAATAACAATGGCAAAATAATTAATGTGTCCTGTATTATAACCTGGTAATGAGCTGTGAAACAGGTCTTTGTAATTTGATACTGTTGGCTATTGCAGGGTAATGGGGCATGGTTTGAATATGGCAGCTTTGATAAAGCAATCAAATTGTCTATGAGGCTGTACCATTAAGGTTTTATTGTAGGCTCCCAATTTATAACATTTGACCTATATACCCCTGGGTGTGTGGGCTAGGGAGTGATAATTATAGCTAAATAATAAAGACAAGACAAGTAAACCCAGTGTGACAGGGTTAAGCATTACATAGACTGTAGTCAGAGAGTTTTGTCAAATAGTGCCAGACGTTGCGGGGTCAGAAGTTTAATGATGGCATCCATGTGAGACACAGCGAATGGGCAGCATATTGACACGCAGACAAACGGGCCAGAGCTGCCCTGAATGGCCCGTCACAGCTTTTTAAGACAAAGTTTTCACACTTTCAACTGATTGCTTTGGGCAGTTCAGATGAGATCTTGAGCCAGTGTGGAATTTACTGGCTGCCGAAGAATTTGTTTTTATATCAAGACTAGGTCGCATTTGCTTCTCAGTTTTTAAACTGCCTGAAGTACCAGATGGTGAAGAGTTTACTGCTTTAGAAAAGTTCAAAGAGTGTTTGGTAAGCTGTCAATCAGAGAGCTGTAAGCTGACATTAGACTTTTGTTCAGCGCCCTACGGATTTATTGGCACTCCTGGTAAGCATGTGTAAAAAGCGTTAAAGCTTATATATATAAAACCTTAAACACAAAAATAAATAACAGCACCTTTTGGAGATTTCTTCACTTCCTTTATAACAAAATTGTACATTCTGATTACAAGATGAATTTGAGTCCTTGTTTAGACTTGTCATCAGGACTTCTGTTTTGCATTTTTTTCTATTAATTAAATTGGTCTGGTGATTTATCAATAATAATTGAGCTGAAAGTATTTGTATTAAAAATGCTATTGAATACAAACTAATTATTTGTGTTAGTTACAACAGATTATATTACCTTAAAAGCAGAAAAAGGGCTTCATAGTTTGTATCTTAGTCTAAATGTCAGCTCATGGATAAAAGTGGAGGAATGGTCTCTTAACCTCTGGTCATGTCACATAATAACCTTCCCATGGTTAGTGCTGAGCAGGGGGTCAATTCATGCTCCAAGTTGTCAGGTCATTTGTCAGCTACAGTCCAGTTCAGAGAGCACCTCTGTGGACGCATTCATCTTCACTGTGTATTGTAAGTAGGTATCCACAGTGTGGTGTGTGGAGTGTGTATGTTTCTCAGGCCATTTGTCAGTTGTTCCCATCTTCACTGATCTGTCTTTATGGAGAGTCCTAAGTGGGAATTCTTTGTGTCCACTTCAGGTCATCAGTGGACAGCATGTGCAATGGGTGAATAAGGATGGTCAGAAACAACAGAATGTAGAGGGAACTTATCGAAGCACAAACTGATCAGAAAACTTGTTAAAAAGCAGTTTAACATTTTTTTGCGCTGTATCATTTCTTCATCTGTAAACAAACTTAAGCAATCATGATAAAACCTGCTGTATCAGAGCATGATAATGGTTCAATATTTTACCACAGCATGTTGATGCTTAAACTCATCATAAGGTTATTTCTAAATTAATTATTAAGGAGAAGCATTTATATGTGCATATTGATATATCCAGGAAAAAAACAAACATAGTTACTGGAAAAAGTAGAAATCAAAATTGGGCCTGGAGCATACATATGAGTAAATCATTAATATAGTTGATAAAATATTTTGTGAATTTATTTGAAATGATTGGTTTTAGAAATCCTTTATAAAAAAAAAATCTAAAAACTGTGGCCTGCATTTGCATTCTGATATCACTGAATAAAGTCACTATATTTTGTTTCAGTTACAGCTGTCACTCTTTTGGGGGGTGTCTCTACCAGCTTTGCACATATATAGACTATTTCCAGTCATCTTTTCTTGCAAAATAACCCAAGCTCTGTAAAATTGGATTGGAGAGTGTCTGTGAACATCAGCTATGAAGTCCTACCAGCAATTGCTTGTTGATTTAAATCTGGGCTTTGACTGGAGGATTCAACCCCTGAATATGCTTGATCCAAGCCTTTCTATTGTACCTACTGAGGTACAGTGGCTAGCAAGAGTATTCGGCCCCCTTCAACTTTTCCACATTTTGTAACATTACAGCCACAAACATGAATCAATTTTATTGGAATTCCAGGTGAAAGACCAAAACAAAGTGGTGTACACGTGAGAAGTGGAACGAAAATCATACATGATTCCAAACATTTTTTACAAATAAATAACTGAAAAGTGGGGTGTGCGTAATTATTCAGCCCCCTTTGGTCTGAGAGCAATCAGTTGCCCATAGACATTGCCTGATGAGTGCTAATGAGTAAATAGAGTGCACCTGTGTGTAATCTAATGTCAGTACAAATACAGCTGCCCTGTGACGGCCTCAGAGGTTGTCTAAGAGAATGTTGGGAGCAACAACACCATGAAGTCCAAAGAACACACCAGACAGGTCAGAGATAAAGTTATTGAGAAATTTAAAGCAGGCTTAGGCTACAAAAAGATTTCCCAAGCCTTGAACATCCCACGGAGCGCTGTTCAAGCAATCATTCAGAAATGGAAGGAGTATGGCACAACTGTAAACCTACCAAGACAAGGCCGTCCACCTAAACTCACAGGCCGAACAAGGAGAGCACTGATCAGAAATGCAGCAAAGAGGCCCATGGTGACTCTGGATGAGCTGCAGAGATCTACAGCTCAGGTGGGGGAATCTTTCCATAGGAGAACTATTAGTCGTGCACTGCACAAAGTTGGCCTTTATGGAAGAGTGGCAAGAAGAAAGCCATTGTTAAAAGAAAACCAAAAGAAGTCCCGTTTGCAGTTTGCCAAAAGCCATGTGGGGGACACAGCAAACATGTGGAAGAAGGTGCTCTGGTCAGATGAGACCAAAATGGAACTTTTTGGCCAAAATGCAAAACGCTATGTGTGGCGGAAAACTAACACTGCACATCACTCTGAACACACCATCCCCACTGTCAAATATGGTGGTGGCAGCATCATGCTCTGGGGGTGCTTCTCTTCAGCAGGGACAGGGAAGCTGGTCAGTTGATGGGAAGATGGATGGAGCCAAATACAGAGCAATCTTGGAAGAAAACCTCGGAGTCTGCAAAAGACTTGAGACTGGGGGGAGGTTCACCTTCCAGCAGGACAACGACCCGAAACATAAAGCCAGGGCAACAAAGGAATGGTTTAAAACAAAACATATCCATGTGTTAGAATGGCCCAGTCAAAGTCCAGATCTAAATCCAATCGAGAATCTGTGGCAAGATCTGAAAACTACTGTTCACAAACACTGTCCATCTAATCTGACTGAGCTGGAGGTGTTTTCCAAAGAAGAATGGGCTAGAATTTCATTCTGTAGATGTGCAAAGCTGGTAGAGACATACCCTAAAAGACTGGCAGCTGTAAGTGCAGCAAAAGGTGGTTCTGCAAAGTATTGACTCAGGGGGCTGAATAATTACGCACACCCCACTTTTCACTTATTTATTTGTAAAACAAAATTGGAATCATGTATGATTTTCATTCCACTTCTCATGTGTACACCACTTTGTATTGGTCTTTCACGTGGAATTCCAATAAAATTGATTCATGTTTGTGGCTGTAATGTGACAAAATGTGGAAAAGTTCAAGGGGGCCGAATACTTTTGCAAGCCACTGTATGTTAAACATCATCATTCTGAATCCTCCCACCTTCTTCTGCATGCTTGCTGTGTACCATAAATGACAAAGTTTAAATATGAATCCTTATGTTTTTCTTTCAGCAATGACATTATTCTTGCTAGAACTTTATCCCTGACCTGTCTGGTGTTTTCCTTGGTCTTCATGATCCTGTTTGTTCCCTAATATTTGCTAACAAACTTCTGAGGGCTTCACTATTTAGGTAACTCCAGAAGGTAATGTGTTGTACTAGATTTTATTAGGTGGTGTCCAAGTAAAGGAGACACTCTTTTAGACATTTTATTATACTTGTTATTTATCTTTCACTTCACAGCTGAAGTGAAATCCACTACTATGCTTGTTACCCAAATAAAATGAAGTAAAATTTGCAGATGTGCAATGATGAAATGATTATATTCGCAATACTATTGAAAGGCACTGTAAATGTTTCTACAGATAATAAAAAAATAACCCAAACTGTGTGAAAAGCAAAGTTTTAAAAATCTTTATAGATTTGAATTCTAATGAATGTTGAAGATATGTTTTATGTTTGTGTTAAAGGTCTCATTCACTCATTTTTTCAATAAATTTGTTGTGGTCTCTAGCTTAAGTGAATGCCTTGTGAGTTATTTTCTGTGGAAAAAAATCCTGTGGTGCTCTTGTTTCAGGAGGTTGCAGTTTGTTGGAAGAGTAAGTGGGGGGGATGGTCAGGATTACGAGTATAACTCATTAATATTCATGATATGCCAATGTGTCACCTCTGATTGGCTAAAAGCCATGCAACTCTTATGCTGACTTCGAACAAATAACTACAGTGGCTTGCAAAAGTATTCGGCCCCCTTGAACTTTTCCACATTTTGTCACATTACAGCCACAAACATGAATCAATTCTATTGGAATTCCACGTGAAAGACCAATACATAGTGGTGTACACGTGAGAAGTGGAACAAAAATCATACATGATTCCAAACATTTTTTACAAATAAATAAGTGAAAAGTGGGGTGTGCGTAATTATTCAGCCCCCTTTGGTCTGAGTGCAGTCAGTTGCCCATAGACATTGTCTGATGAGTGCTAATGACTAAATAGAGTGCACCTGTGTGTAATCTAATGTCAGTACAAATACAGCTGCCCTGTGACGGCCTCAGAGGTTGTCTAAGAGAATGTTGGGAGCAACAACACCATGAAGTCAAAAGAACACACCCGACAGGTCAGGGATAAAGTTATTGAGAAATTTAAAGCAGGCTTAGGCTACAAAAAGATTTCCCAAGCCTTGAACATCCCACGGAGCGCTGTTCAAGCGATCATTCAGAAATGGAAGGAGTATGGCACAACTGTAAACCTACCAAGACAAGGCCGTCCACCTGAACTCACAGGCCGAACAAGGAGAGCGCTGATCAGAAATGCAGCCAGAGGCCCATGGTACTGCACATCACTCTGAACACACCTTCCCCACTGTCAAATATGGTGGTGGCAGCATCATGCTCTGGGGGTCCTTCTCTTCAGCAGAGACAGGGAAGCTGGTCAGAGTTGATGGGAAGATGGATGGAGACAAATACAGGGAAATCTTGGAAGAAAACCTCTTGGAGTCTGCAAAAGACTTGAGACTGGGGGGAGGTTCACCTTCCAGCAGGACAACGACCCTAAACATAAAGCCAGGGCAACAATGGAATGGTTTAAAACAAAACATATCCATGTATTAGAATGGCCCAGTCAAAGTCCAGATCTAAATACAATCGAGAATATGTGGCAAGATTTGAAAACTGCTGTTCACAAACACTGTTCATCTAATCTGACTGAACTGGAGCTGTTTTGCAAAGAAGAATGGGCTAGAATTTCATTCTGTAGATGTGCAAAGCTGGTAGAGACATACCCTAAAAGACTGGCAGCTGTAAGTGCAGCAAAAGGTGGTTCTACAAAGTTTTGATTTAGGGGGCTGAATAATTACGCACACCCCACTATTCAGTTATTTATTTGTAAAAAATGTTTGGAATCATGTATGATTTTCATTCCACCTCTCACGTGTACACCCCTTTGTATTGGTCTTTCACGTGGAATTCCAATAAAATTGATTCATGCTTGTGGCTGTAATGTGACAATATGTGGAAAAGTTCAAGGGGGCCGAATACTTTTGCAAGCCACTGTAACTTAACTAACTTCTCTGGTGATGTTCCAAAGACAAATTACGATCCTTTCTTCCTCAGCTCCTCGTTCTTGGGTAAAAAATGCAACACTGTTGTTTTATCTCCACAAATAACACAAGCTTGAATGTCTTCTGCCATGTTGTGGAGTTGCTAATGGTTAGCTTCTACTAGTAGAGTTGCTAAGGGTTAGCTTCTACTAGCAGAGACACGCTCTTCACTTTTCTGGCCACAAAATCAATACAGAGTTCCTGTGGGCTGGGTAGGCAAGTCTTGAATACTAATTTCCCTGTGACTTAGAAGAGACTGGCTTTTTTTGACTCGCTTGTTTTTGCTGTCAATTTCCTTACTGTGGGAAATGCAGGCAATGAGGGCTGGAGAAAATGTTCACGCCCAGCATGCATATTCAACACAGACGGACAGATCGTATTTCGAAAAGAACAAATATTGCATGGTTTCTCAGTGAGCAAGACCTTTAAGATATCCCTTAAGGAGATCTGCATCTGGAGTATGATAACTTCAGCAGCAAGGTTCTTGTTACCTCACAGGACTTTATATCAATTATTTAGTTGTTTATCAACCTTCTTGACCCCAGGCTTTCTAGATTAGAGTTCGTCTAAGTTTCTTCTAAATCCTTTGGGTACTTCCCATAGTCTATAGATAAGTTTTTATGTGAAGTTTTATCACATAATAAGTTTGGCTTTTGTTCCTTTTATGTAAATAGAAATGTTAAATGCAGTCTATATTTGCATTACATAATATATTAGATGTTCTACATAACCAGACGACCCACAGCAGTGTGGTTTGGCTCTGAATCAAATGATTGTGTGCCTCAGCTCCATCCTTGAATATCAACAGCAATTTAGGGTAAATTGCCTTTCAGCTGCTGCTTGATATGAGGGAATAAATGAACAGAGGCAGTTAGATTGAAGTTAGCGATACCCGGCCCCGTAAAGGCCTGCTTTGCCTGCATACTTGGCATTAGATCAAGGTGAATCTGGTATGTGTAAGGGAATGAGCTGAGAAAGTGTGTGTGTGTGTGTGTGTGTGTGTGTATATATGCGCGTGTGTGTGTGTGCGCGTGTGTGCACGTGTGTGTGTGTGTGACTGTGCACATTTGGAGCTCTCATTAGTAAACTCCAGTCTGCATCCACAGACTAAATACACCACTCCTCCTCTCCCCTTCACTCTCTGCCTCTCAACCAAATGAGGTTAATAAAACTCAAGAGTTTACTACCATCACTAACACCATCCGTCCTCCCATGCATTCTCCTTCATCTTTCTCTCTGTACTTCCACCTTTATGCACTCCTGAGCCAACAACCCTCGATACCCCCTTCAATTCCAAAGCTCTCCTCCCTCTTTCATCTCAGCTGAAATGCTTTTTTCCTCCTTTCCTCACCTCTTTTTTTATTGTCATTGTTGCAAGGCGAAAGCTCAGGGATTTCCTCCCTCTTTTTCCCAGGACAGAGGTGCAATTACTGCTCAGAAGAGAGGAAGACCAGCTGTGGAGGGGCTTCCGAACGACAGCTGAGGGAAGACAAAGCTGAGGGCGCCCTTCAGAGGCAAGAAAGCCATACTGCTAATATGCCCACCACAGATGTTCACCCCGCATCAAAACAGAGGCATGCTTTTTAAACCAATGTTCTTCTATATGTAGATTGGGGTCATCGTGACCAAACGGGAGTAGGAGCCATAATTATTAAGAATGTACTGTGTTATGACCTGGATCGCTTTTCCTGACTGCTAAACCCCAACTGACCTGGCTTTGATAGCAACAAGTACTGATATCAGCGATATGAGAAAAATGCATCAAACAGCCTTGGGCGATGTCACCTTGGACGGCATACGTACATGGAAATCCTCAAAGTCGAGAACACTCAATAGGATGTGGGATAAATTCAGACTGCTGTAACCTGTGTATCGGCTGGAATGCCAGGATGGCAGAAATATTTTCAGTGCAATATGTTTGCAAGTGAATGTCTGTGAAAGATAGACTCTTCCTGCTAATACATCTTAATATATATAATTCTGCCTGGATATTTGGCCATTCTTCTGCTCATCAGTAGTGGAGTTAATTTAAATGATTTAGTTTCCTAGCACAAAGCTGGCTTTTTGGTATTATTCCACTGAACACCCACTTGTGTATGCATTTCAACTGGCTCACTGTTTGTTTGAGGTGAAGTTACAAGTTCTGGTGGTAGTTGTATGTCTTCATTATGTCATCCACTCTGTGTTACACCAGTGCCGCTGACAGTAAAACAGACCCTCAGCATTGAGCAACCACCACCATGCTTGGCAACTGGTACAGTTTTCTTAAATATGAAAGTTTTACCTTACAGCAAATGTTATCAGGAAAAAATATAATAATAATAATTGTGATTTATCGCAATTATGATAAACTCTAATTGATGTTTATAAACTCCACAAACTGGCAGAAATACAGAGATTAATTTTGCAACTTTAACCCTTTTTACCTCCGCCAAGGTGGTTATGTTTTTGCCAGGGTTTGTTTGTTTGTTTGTTAGTTTGTCTGTTAGTTTGCAACATAACTCAAAAAGTAATAGGCGGATTTTGATTACATTGACTGACTGAGCTGCCTTGGCAGAGGTCTGCGCTCTCAGAGTGCTTTTTTAGTTTCCATATTGTTTTTATGAGCATCAGAAAAATATATAACAAATTTTTAAACGTTATTGAATGCAAATATTTTCTTATGTTCTGACGAGGAACTGAACTAAAAAAAATGAATTGATGTATGGAAAAAGCCTGTGTGTGAATGGGTAAGTTTTATTTTTAGTACAGTGTAAGCCTCTGATGGTATGTGTTAACAATTTTAACTTTTCTCCAAGAGACTTTGTAGATGCCTTCAAATGTTCTTTTGAGCAGCAGTTATTTCTCGATCAGAATAAGGTATTTATTTCTGTAGAGCAGGCAAACATGGTGTGATTAGGTGTAGAAATGTGCTTCCAATCAATGATGCTGTGTTTTGCATTTAATGGCTCACAGGTATGATGTATTCTGGAGAACAATTGTCACACACTTGTGTGCATCAAAGTAAAAATGCTGGTCAGAACCTATGGCAGAAATTACAGCAACCTGAATACTGCTAGAAATTTTGTATTTTAAATTAGCAATTTGTTTTCTTCTGTAGTGAATTATAGGTTCTCTGGGCTCACCACAGAGTGCTTTTTAATCACTGGGTAGGGTCATGGTCCTTTAATTCTCCAAGCTACTTCTCTTAAGCAATATTACTCCTGACTTCCTCTTCCTCAATGCACAAATCACCACAAAAATGTTCTACTTACAGTATGTCATCAAATTTGAGTTGAATACTGTTATCCCTACTTTATTCTTGACTGATCATATTGTTACACATTAATGCCCAGGTTAGATGTTCTATGCATAATGCCATCATTTAAAAACTTTAGGCTTTATTTGCAGTAGTATCTTGGAGTTAGGGATGAATAATATCTTTCATGTTAAACTTAGACAAAATAAATGTCTTACAGCAACAATGACACACACTTACAAGCAGTGTGTTGAGTTTTATTTGTACAGCCTCTATTTAGTCTGCAGAATAATATGTAGTGCATGACTTCATTGCTCTCTGTCATTGCTGTGATAGAATTTTTTTTATTTTTCTCTCATGTCTGTGGGTGGTTCTGACCTAACTGTAATTTGTGTTAGAAGTAAAAATGAAGGGGAATTGCAATGCATGTGCCATAAATTTTAACATGTCATATTGTGTTTTATTTATTCCCTTAACCTTGCTTCAGTGTTTTTATGTTGGACATGTTGATGGTCAAAGCAGCAAATCTCCACATTTTCCCAGAGAGGACATTGCTCCTCCTCCTATGAGGCTTTTTCTCCACACTCCACTAAACCACCACAATTACAGCTTTCACAAACAGGAGCTAGACCAGAAGTGTTTCTGTCTTCACAAGGCAAAAACATATTTTTCTAATGTGTTCAAGGGGAATTTTTTATGCAGGCAAGTATTATAATACAATAATGCATCTTTTTAACAGGTTTTTCAAAAACTTTCAGCTAAATGCCACATACTGTGCCTTCCAAAATCATTGCTATCACTGCTAAACAATCTGTTTACCACGACTGTGGCTCAGGTGGTAGGAATTTGTCCTGTAATCGATGGGTTGCTGGTTTGAATCCCCGCTCTGTTCCTCTCGGTCGTTGTGTCCTTGGGCAAGACACTTAACCCTGTTGCCTGCTGGTGGTGGTCAGAGGGTGGCCTGTGTCCAGCAGCCTCGCCTCTGTCAGTGTGCCCCAGGGCAACTGTGGCTACAGTGTAGTAGCAGCTTTCCACCATCAGCGTGTGAATGTGTGCGTGAATGGGTGAATGACTGAATGTAGTGTAAAGCGCTTTGTGGTCCTCTGACTAAAAAAAGTGCTATACAAATGCAGACCATTTACTTATTTAAATAAACTCTTTAATTGCAGCAGCATAACCTCACATTAAGAATTTTAGAAAACCCACGCTTTAATTTAAACTTATTTGTTCAGTGGGGGGAAAAGTAATTGTTAAGAAATAATTTTTTTTTAATCTAAATCAGTAATGCCACTATCAGTGGCACCCCTAATGAAGCCTATCAACGGAAGTGTTGTTGTCATTTATATCTACTGTTAGTTGATCAAGGTGTCTAGGAACTTAAAATTAGTAATCTGTGACTTTTATTTTGCTGTAAAAATGACATGATGCACAAGCTACTTTTAAAAATGGGGAAAACACATTTTAAATAAGGCAGGTGTGTGTTGATCCTAATAGGTCACAAAATGATTACAAGAGAAGAGCTGCTAAATTAAACTGGTTCATATCTAGTCAGTCAAGCTCAATTTGGGTTTACTAAGTCTCCATTTTAAGCTTTTTGTACACACTTTTATTTAATGTGCATATGGAGGGCACTCTTTATTTGGTTTAGTAACCTAAATCCAGAGCTTTTCAGACAAGAAAATGGGTGAAAGAGAAGGGGGGCGGGGGGGACATACAGCAAAGTATCTGGGGTCAGAAATCAAAAGCCGACGGCAGCAATGAGAAGAAGCAGCCTCCATGTATGGGGTGCCCACTGTACCGCTATACCAACCCCCACCCCAATGCTTGTGAATGTTTTGCTTTTAAAGCAATAGAGGTGTCCATGGAATTTGTACTTCATTTTAGTCTTTAATGATTTTTCAAAAACTAAAATATCACTGGGATTGGACTGGTTATTGTAATTAAGGTATACTGAAGTAAAAAAACAGTCTGGTTTTAAAATAAAATAAATTTCTGTCAAACAGTTTTTAGGGGACTGTAAATGAGACACCAGAAAATGTGCTGGAGGTAATGCTATCTTTTTTTGTTGTGTGAATGATAAAAGAAGGCAGCACTGACCCTCCCTACCTGTTGCCACAGACTGGCTGAAAGTAGGC
Source organism: Valencia hispanica (assembly GCA_963556495.2). NCBI lineage: Eukaryota > Metazoa > Chordata > Actinopteri > Cyprinodontiformes > Valenciidae > Valencia > Valencia hispanica. The sequence continues at coordinate 32,147,908 of OY747719.1, forward strand.
TAATATTTTTTCTCATACTTACAAAAAAGAGCAATGTAGCTTTCTGGAAATATCTCTGGTTGCAAAGAAACACTGACAGTCAAGTCTTGGAAACTAAATTAGTGCCACTCTTAAGTTTTAAAACTACATTTGGTAAGATAGCAGCTGGTTGACAGAGAGTTTTACATAGAAGCCAGGTTATTCAGTTTTATGTTAAATGTTGAAACTGAGTTATTCTAGCTCAAAGTTGTCATACAGTAAGAATATAATACCGACTCATGCCTAGTTATCACTACAGTTGATTATTCCTTTCATCTGCAAGAATTTCATGGTTCTTCACTTAGGACCACATCAGCAAAACTAACTGGGATGTGTGATTGCTCAGCTTCAACTATCAGCTGCTTGCAATGTAATGTTTCCTAGCAGCTGTTGCTCTGCCAGGTTGTCTGCGTGTCTCAAACAAAGAGAGAGTGATGGCAGCAGGAGCCCTAGCCAAGCCCATGAGACAGTCAGACAGAGGAACAGACGGCATAGTTGTTTTACTGGAAGCATATGGTGAAACTCAAGTGTGTAATCTACCAAGGACCACGGGTGGCCCTGAGCTGCACATACAATGACAGAGTGTAATTTACCTGGGGGGGGGGCTACGAGAGGCCCAGTATCCAGTTGCACTTGTCATACATGTAGACAGCTTGAACACAGTTCACACTAACGCTGACAAGGACAGAGAGTGAAACTAATTTTCCCAAATCGAGCAACTAGAAGACTAAGAAATCCTACGATGCTCCAAAGGATAAAGAAACAGAGGTAAAGACCAAAATTTCAGTCTGTGGGAGTTTCTTCACACATAGCATCACATCCTTTTCAATTCACCAAGATGGCTTCTTTTCAAAGCCTGAGCTAGCCCCCTAAGAGAGAAAGAGAGACAGAAGAAAAAGATGAAGGCTTTGGAAGGGCAAGTGAAAAGGGAGGAAGACTGATTAGAAGAGTACATCCCTCCCTACATTCCTGCACTGACCTTCAGAGTGGTGTGGCAATGTGGCTATCATCAGCCCACCATGCTTTACAGTTGACCGCTATTGATGGGTGGGATTATCGTCACCACAAACCTGCATGCTCCACCCTGGTGCCACAGCAACCGTGAATGGAGCGTATCCAGTTTCGCTTGGGAATTGACAGACAGGTTGCCCCAGACCTTTACAGTTGGCAAAGTTTGAGATGTCTTGTTGTGGTGAAAGGTGATTTGATAGCCTGTCTGCAAGTTGACAAATGTGAGTGTGTCTGTGTTTGATCTCCTTTCCCAGCCAAGAGGCTTCAACTTCACTCCAGGTGCTGAGAAGTCAACCAGAGGGCATGTGAGGCTTGTGCAGATGAGACGATGGGCCTAAATCGCGCGCACACACAGACACACAGGGTGAGAGGAAGTTTCCTTTGAGTAAGCTTGTGGTTTAAACTGGTTTACCAGTCCAGTGGTGTTACCGTGGAATGCCTCTGAAGAGTCTGTAATGTGCTTTAGGATAAACATTTCAGTTACTGCCTCTGCAAGAGAACATCAATCAGTTCCAAACAGAAATACTGAGAGGCAGAAATGAAAAGGTGAAAGGGCCAGCTGGTTCAGTGGGTAGGGTAATGACAATGTGCAGGACAGCCACTTAAAAGCAGATGGAGTTGGCTTTCTTTGGTACAGATTGATGATTGAGCAGGGAGTAACTTAGCTGGGCCACTGCATACGAGACAATAACTTATTCAACAGGTAGAAGATTCTCTAATAATCGTACACCTCTTAGAAACATGCTCTAGGTTGCTGTCATGGCAGAAAACATAATCACTCTCAGTTACTCCTCTGTATCTCTGCACAGCAACTCTGTGTGGTCCATAATGAGCTCAGCAAACATCTGCTACTCCTGTATTAGAGACAATTTTCTCCGCATCTCATCCTGTAATGTGCAGAAATTAGAGTGCAGAGACTCATTCAGCCTGTTTATACACACACATATTCACAAGGAGCAGACATAACATAAGGAGTCCAAGTGTTTTTATACAGCTCAACTGACGCTCTAACATACCATCTTAACACCACAATTTTCCATCCACAGTAGTAAAACACTACCGGGTGTCTTTGGTTGAACTCCTTGAATTTTTGTTTTTAAACACCAAGTCTATTTAAAATGGCAGTCATGCTAAAATAAATGCTGTAACTTTTTATTTTGGGATAAAATCCTTGTCATTTGTTCAAATAATACATAATTGTTTATTTTAACTTGTAAGGTGTTTACCCTCAAAAACCCTGTCAGTTATGTAACCATTGATAGGAACAATAAAAGCTGAACAGTGCCACCTTGTGACACGTTTGTAATGTGTGCTTTCCATCTCCTTTTTTTGACAGAGAAATACATTTCTTCTCCTAAAAATCCTCCAGTTGCAGAATTGAAGAGGAGCGTGATCTTTTTCCATACTTTTTCCATACTTCTTTAGACCTGGAAAACTTAAAAATAAATTCCTTACTGCAAAGGAACCCTGCAGTTCCCAATAGCCCATGTCCTACACATGTGTGAAGTGACTCTTGAAGCATCTTTTCCTACTGCAAATTTTTCTTTTACTCAACTTGCCATTGACATGTTTGGATAGGGCTATCTGTGAACAGCCAGCTTCTTTAGCAATTACCTTTTGTGTTGTATCCTCTTTGTAAATAAAATTAAAACAAGGGTCAAACAAATTAAATAAAAAACAAACTAAAGCCCAAAATCTGAAAAGTTTAATATTTTATAATGGTAACTGAATTTCTGCTTGGTGGTAGGAGACATGTTGGAGACCTGAAGGAACTTATACAGTAAACTGAATACATGCAAGACAACTTAATCCACTGTACTGTAGAATGCCAAATGTCCATGTTGCTTCATTTGTATTTATTATACAGTAATGTTCAACTCAGTTGTCACATATTCCCACAGTTTTATTAAATCTATTTTTCCAGTTATTCCTTGTGGCTGGAAAAGTCTGTTCTCATTGTTCCACTAAGGGGTTACTTGGACGTTAAACAGAATTCCTATCACTTGCTCATCTCCTGCTGCACTTCTTTGAGGATTTCTTCCTCTAGTTTGGTGGTGTCGTACTCCCTCAGCATGTCATACTCCAGCCAAGGCTGTGCATGACTCTGGGCCTCCTCAATCTGTTCGGGTGTCATGGACAGATCGAAGCGGATGCCCTGGATGTTGAACTTGGGCCGTTCCCAGCGTTTAGACCATGGCTTTGGGCGCATTCTTACTTTGATCTGGAGAACAGAGAGGGAGAAAAAAAAGGCATAATTGTTTTAAATTGCAGCAGTTTGCTTTTTTGTTATTCTTTGTTTATTGGGGTGTTTTACTGCAGGGGTTGGATAAGAAAATTGTCCCAAAAATATGCAAACCCTCCATTTATAAGTAGCTCTCTGTGAATTGTTTTAATTAATTAGAGGAGTTCTGAGGGACCCGATTACTCAATGAAGACAACTTTTTCTTACCTAAACAAAAATATTAAGAAATGTATTAGTAGAAACAATGATGCACAGTAATACGAAAAGCAGCTGAAGCATGAATAACTTGGTCAGACAAAACCAAAAATGATATGAATACAGACCACTCACCGTGTTTACAGGCACCTCTCCAGTAGGGGAGAAGGGCACGGGCTTCATTTCTGGGTCCACTGTGTTGTACTCAGGCAGAGCATCTCTAAGGTACATCAGGTTATCGTCCAGTCTTTTCTCCAGCTTCAGGACTTCAACTTTCTGGATCCGAGGATTGTACAGCTCGTAGCAGATCTCAACACCTAGGACACTCACACATTTTACCTTAAGTTCACCAGTCTCCCTACTTGTGCCAGTAAGTAGTGACCAATTAATCAGCCATATTTTCCATCATTTCCAAATCAAATTAAAGAAGGAAGGCATATCTGTACACTGATCTGTGAATCTGATAGTAAAATAAATGATTAACAGGTTGTTTGGGAGGTATGCCAGGAAAAAACATTAAAAAGGCGCAAGGCTATTTAAAGACTTAAAATCAAATGAAAGAACTTTAAAATGAATTCTAAACTGGACTGGAAGCCAATGCAATGATTATAGAATGGGCATAATATGCGCCCTCGTAGCAGCACCAGTCAAGAATCTAGTGGCTGCATCTAGCGGCTGCATTTTGGACCAGCTGGAGACGGGAGAGGGAAGCTTGGTTAATACCAACTTGGGTATTAACTACTATAACAAAAGATGTATTTATTCACTGGCGTTTTACACATCTATACTAGGAGGGCTAATACATGTGGAGAATGATGTGTCAAACAGAGATTTTAGAGATGCTTTTAAAGTAACAAGCAGAGGGGAAATGGTACACTAAATGCACAGGTCTATGTCAATCAATACAAACAATATGATATACTTTTTCAATTATTCATCAAAAGGTGAACAAAGCATAATTTTATTTTATCAATATGGTCTGTATAAAACTGTCTGGAGATTTGGTTTGATTTGCAAAATTAATACAAATCATTCTACAAAAATAAAACCGAACGGAATGGTTAATGATGTTCAGAATTTTTTATTTTCAAAGACTCTATCTTTAATTATGTCATAATGTAAAAAGAAAAATTCAATCCCATTGGACTTGTTTTGATACATAGAGCAGTGATTATCAAACTTCAGCTTCGGAACCTTAAATATAAGTCAGTACGTTTGCATGCACATCTAAGTCAAACTTTTGCCAAAAATCAAGCTAATAGCTTAAATAGAATGGCAGCCTTTATCCCAGTTTACATGTCACTCAGAAAATCACATTATTGAATGTAGTGCGGTGACATGTGCTCTTTAGCATTCTTCCTGTTGGCCTAGAGCGTCACACAGATAGTGAACAAATGCTGGCAGCAGTGAAGCAGATGGAGTAAAAGCAGAATATGGATAAAGAACGAAGAAATGGATGACAACAATGTATAGCACATTACATTTCATCAGTACTACACTATTAGATTGTGCTACACTTGTTGCTGCTCTTTCTGGTGTTGTTTTTCCCGCTTCCGCGGTCTCTCACTTCCAGAATGGGGAATGCCCAGGCTGCTCGGCTAAGCTGGGTTGAGTTTACTTGCAGAGAAATTCGGATTTCCAACCGCCGGACTAAGGTGTATACAAGCTTTCAAAAGTCCAAATTCAGTCGGACTAAGGCAATAATTCGGTTTTCTCTTAGTGCACATAAACGCACTGAGTAATAGAGGCTTATGATCTCAAATATCGTTGAGAAAACCAGCATTCTTACTTAACTAAACAGGGTTATTATTACAAATATGTTGTTTTGGCTTAGCCCATGAAAGGTTGACCAAACAAAAACTTTGTGTCAGCGTACACATCTTTCAACACCAATAATGTATGTAGTTCACTTCTCACTTCACTGGATTATTTACTTAAAACAATGTGAAGCTAATTATAAACATCACTGGTACTGTAGAAAAAAAATCAGCTGACTTCCAAATGGCAACCTGTAGCATCCAATCAGCCCAAATTCCATAGTTTAAAATGAAAGCTGGGGGAATCTATCCATCTATGACTGTTTATACTACTTTGTTCATTTAAAAAAAAAATCAAACCAAATCTTTAGTCAGTTCTATACCTTTCACCTATTTTGCATTTTAGAATGTAATAAAAACCCATTTCTTTTCAGAAATTGAAAAACATTTGTTTACTGCTGACCGAAGTAAAAACAAAAATCATAAATATTGAAAGAAGCATACCGGAAACATACCAAACCTTGACTTTTGTCTACCGTTACATCCTCACCATTAGCACATTTATTCTGCAAGTCATAACCAACTGAAATATCCAAATCTTGCCAGTGATTTAACACTGTACAGTAGTAAGCGGCATGGCTAAATATTATTTCATTCAAATTTTAAACAACGGAAGAAATACAGTTTATCTTCACAAAATGGCTTGAATTCAAATACATTTTGTAATATGTTTTACTGCTTTCAGTGCCTGACCAAACACAGCCATCTTTAAGTCTTCCTACATTTGAATAGAATTTGTATCGAATTGCAGATAACCTAAAGTGTTTAAAGCATTAAAAAATATATTTGGTTATCTTTGAATTACATCTAGCCATCCATTGTATATACAGACATATCCATGCTAGGTTGGGGTGTATTTTAGAATTAGTTTTTTTTTTTAAACATCCTCCATCAAAATGCCTAAGAAATGAAACAACAGGAACAACAGAGTAAACAATAAGGTATATCTAAGAAAAAATGCATATGACAGGCAGGGAAAAAATCTTGAAATCTAAAATTATATATAGAGTAACTGTAACTAAATGTTTTTATACCTTATTCATGCTTCTTTATGTTAAATGTGTGCTGAAAAACAAACTTTACCTTGATTATTAATAATGTTCCTTAAGACAAAAGTGGCACCCAGTCCTTTTCCACCCCTCTGGATGCAGATACCAACAAAGCGGTTTGTTTTCCCACTAGCATTAGGATCAGCCATGGTCACTGCAAGAATACTGCCTGTAAGACATGAAAATAATACTGACACTTTACATTTTTGCAATATGACTAATATCAACTGGGTGAAGATACATCTCTGCTCAGTAACAATCACAATTTTCATTGTGTGGCTAATATCTAATACGACTGATTCTTTTTTAGAATCAGCACAGTTGTTGGATTACAAGCAGACTAGTTTGAGGCTTCTACAATGTTGCTTCAAACTAACTTGTATAAATACAGAGACAAGAAAAATCATCTTCCGATAATTCAGGGTCAGGGTTCATGTGAGAAACCAGGCTTGTTCTGGAGGAACCCACACTGACACCTCCAAAGAGAGACTTCCAGGAGACTTGTTAAACAGATGTCTGAACCACAGCAGATTCTTCTACAGAAGAGCAGCAGCTCTACCCGGAAGCTTCCTCCACATCCGGAAGCTTCTCAGCCAATTTCCAAGTTACTTCATTTTAGTCACTTCTACCTGAGAACTTGTTCAGTATCTACATCTATAGACAATAGCCGAGAGCTGGAACATTAAGGAAACTAAACAACATGTTCTCTAATGTATTATCATTAATTTGAGCTGCTCTCAACTTCATCACAATCTTAACACTTACAAAATCATAATTGCAAAGGACTGTTTGGATGCAATATTTGTTATGGTACTGTATCCAGTGTGCCATGCAACCATACTCTGCATGCCAATAATAAAGTTTTTAATTTAGGTGGCATTTCTCTATGATGATGCCCACACTTTTAGCACCTTTAAGTGACCAAGATCTTAAAGTTTATAGAAGAGTGTTAGGGACATTGTGATGATTTGAAGCAGATATAAGATTAGGGGAAAATAATGCCACCACTGCAACTATACCCTACTGCCACAGCATTAAGGGGAAGGCCGATATTTTTGCTCTTTAATTAAAACAGAATCTTTTGAATGTCTGATGAATGTTTGAATTTTTTCGCTGTATTTGCTTGAGCAGAGAAAGCTTTAATACAAGCTAATTAAAAATTAGCATGTTTGGAAGAAACATGGAAACCACCTTAAATTCAACACAAGCTAAATTACCATTGCATTTTCTTTGTAATACGATAGATAGATAGATAGATAGATAGATAGATAGATAGATAGATAGATAGATAGATAGATAGATAGATAAGGGGTGATGTTCTGGAGAAATAACGTCTATTGTAATCATAATCCCCATAGCATGTTTAATATCTTACCAACATAGAATTCAGGAATGTCGAGCATTTTCCTCCTGCGAATCATGTCTTTCCTCTCCAAAGAAAACTTCAAAGGAGCTGTCCTCTGCCTCGGAGGGACGAACTCTGGGCTCAGAAACCTGACAGAAAATAAAACGAGCTGAACCAACACAGTAGCAGACGAAAATGGGACTTTTGCTAGCTTTTACCAACGATCTTATGTTGTTTACACCGTAAAATAATCTTACTTTCTCAGAGAAGCGACGGTCTGTGTTTTGTCTATTATGACAGGTTTGGAAGGAGGGATAAATTTAGGTGGTTCGCTGTCCGCCGCAGGGCGACACACAGATGTAAAAAGCAATCCTGGGAATAAGAAGAAAACAATGATTTATCAAGATGAAAATCTTTTTTTTCTTTTCTTATGGCTTAAACGAAGCTAACCTCGCTAACCTTAGCGACATCAGCACAAAATAGATGTAGTTTACGACTAATACACTGTTTCCATGAGTAAGAGCGACTCATACCACAATGTTGACAGTTTCAAACCTATTTAACCCACTTACGTTCATTCTGGAGTTGCACTTTTCTACAAAAATGCAGCGAAGTAACAAATGTATCTAGTCCTCTAGTGCGGATCGCCATGTCTGACCTTCTGTTGTCACATTGTACGGAAACCGCGAAGGCCAAACATGTTCTGAACGCGACTATGGGAACCTGTAGTTCAGAATCTTACTACACAAGGTGGCGCGATTGTTCTATCAACCATCGGCCGCTCTCTGTTAAAGTTTTCAAAGTAGGAAAGCGAACAAAATGTGTTTTTTAATTTAAACGAAAATTACTTCAAAGCTACTATAACTACAGCTTTGATGAATATAGTGGTTTTGAAAAAAGTTATTGATACACTTGAAATGGTCAAAGAGAAAGTATTAAGGCGAACACAATGCCAAAAAAATGGCATTATGGGGGAACGTGTTCTGGCTTGACTTAGATAGACCACTATCAGCACTTCATACAACCACCTTTTACTGGGGCCACCACACCTGCAAGTCCTTGGGGGTGGCCTGTTTCCTTTAGTCCAAAAAACGTTCTTAGATACAGTCATTTGATGGAGCGTATGCTAGGCTATCTGTGAACAGCGGTTAATTGCCAAACATTCTCAATTTAGTGCATGAATATACTTGAAGTCATTGCACTGCAGCTCTGTCTGTATGTCTGAGGTTATTATCTTGCTTGAAGGTGGATCTTCACCCCAGTCTTAAGGCTTTTGCCATCCGTATCAATTTTATTCCTGATTGCAGTAAATTTAACTTCATCCATCTTCCAATCAATTCAATTCAATTCAATTCAATTCAAAAATACTTTATTGATCCCAGAGGGAAATTAAGTAATGTCCTGCTAAAGAAATGCATCCTCTCAATATGATGCTGCCATCTGAATGGATCCTGTCAACACTCAGCTTTCACTATTAGAATGCTTGGTTTTCAAGAAGGCCTACACTTGTTGGCCAAAAAAGTATTAAACCCGGATTAAACTATTTTAGGTTAATCTGAACAGAACACCCTCTTCACCACATGTGTCATATCTGAAGGTACTATTTTTATTTTTATTTTTTTATTACCAGTCTTCAATAAAGGCCAGATTTGTGGAGCTCACAGCCAGCAGTTTTCCTTGTTGACAGATTCTCCCTGCTGTGGATCTCTGCAGCTCATCCAAAGCTGCAGTGTTGAAAACTGTTGTCCCTGCCTGCCCTGTCAATTTTGGTGGATGGTCATGTTTTCTCAGGTTTTCAGTTGTCCAACACTTTCCATTTTCAAGTGTCTGAACAGTGTACCAGGTATTGTTTTATAACATAGCCCTCCTTCTATACAGCTTCAACACTGACTGTTCTGGCTCACTGATGTTCTCAAACAAACCTCTGGGCTCTTCATGGAACATCTGTATTAGACTCTAGAAACTTATTGGTGACCTCTGAACAAATAATACTTGATTTTTATGCAAAGGACGAGTAAAGGGGGTGAACTTAAAAAAAAAAACTAAAGCTTTTCAGTTTATATATTTACAGTGGCTTGCAAAAGTATTCGGCCCCCTTGAACTTTTCCACATTTTGTCACATTACAGCCACAAACATGACTCAATTTTATTGGAATTCCGCGTGAAAGACCAATACAAAGTGGTGTACACGTGAGAATGGGAACGAAAATCATACATGATTCCAAACATTTTTTACAAATAAATAACTGAAAAGTGGGGTGTGCGTAATTATTCAGCCCCCTTTGGTCTGAGTGCAGTCAGTTGCCCATAGACATTTCCTGATGAGTGCTAATGACTAAATAGAGTGCACCTGTGTGTAATCTAATGTCAGTACAAATACAGCTGCCCTGTGACGGCCTCAGAGGTTGTCTAAGAGAATGTTGGGAGCAACAACACCATGAAGTCCAAAGAACACACCAGACAGGTCAGGGATAAAGTTATTGAGAAATTTAAAGCAGGCTTAGGCTACAAAAAGATTTCCCAAGCCTTGAACATCCCACGGAGCACTGTTCAAGTGATCATTCAGAAATGGAAGGAGTATGGCACAACTGTAAACCTACCAAGACAAGGCCGTCCACCTAAACTCACAGGCCGAACAAGGAGAGCGCTGATCAGAAATGCAGCCAAGAGGCCCATGGTGACTCTGGACGAGCTGCAGAGATCTACAGCTCAGGTGGGGGAATCTGTCCATAGGACAACTATTAGTCGTGCACTGCACAAAGTTGGCCTTTATGGAAGAGTGGCAAGAAGAAAGCCATTGTTAAAAGAAAACCAAAAGAAGTCCCGTTTGCAGTTTGCCAAAAGCCATGTGGGGGACACAGCAAACATGTGGAAGAAGGTGCTCTGGTCAGATGAGACCAAAATGGAACTTTTTGGCCAAAATGCAAAACGCTATGCGTGGCGGAAAACTAACACTGCACATCACTCTGAACACACCATCCCCACTGTCAAATATGGTGGTGGCAGCACCATGCTCTGGGGGTGCTTCTCTTCAGCAGGGACAGGGAAGCTGGTCAGAGTTGATGGGAAGATGGATGGAGGCAAATACAGGGCAATCTTGGAAGAAAACCTCTTGGAGTCTGCAAAAGACTTTAGACTGGGGCGGAGGTTCACCTTCCAGCAGGACAACAACCCGAAACATAAAGCCAGGGTAACAATGGAATGGTTTAAAACAAAACATATCCATGTGTTAGAATGGCCCAGTCAAAGTCCAGATCTAAATCCAATCGAGAATCTGTGGCAAGATCTGAAAACTGCTGTTCACAAACGCTGTCCATCTAATCTGACTGAGCTGGAGCTGTTTTCCAAAGAAGAATGGGCAAGAATTTCAGTCTCTAGATGTGCAAAGCTGGTAGAGACATACCCTAAAAGACTGGAAGCTGTAAGTGCAGCAAAAGGAGATTCTGCAAAGTATTGACTGAGGGGGATGAATAATTATGCACACCCCACTTTTCAGTTATTTATTTGTAAAAAAAAATTGGAATCATGTATGATTTTCATTCCACTTCTCACGTGTACACCACTTTGTATTGGTCTTTCATGTGGAATTCCAATAAAATTGATTCATGCTTGTGGCTGTAATGTGACAAAATGTGGAAAAGTTCAAGGTTGCCGAATACTTTTGCAAGCCACTGTATGTTAAACGTCATCATTCTGAATCCTCCCATCCAAGCCACTGTATTTAATACCCACAAGGTGTGGCTATTGAAATTAAACTCAGCTGAATATATATATATATATATATATATATATATATATATATATATATATATATATATATATATATAATGTTGAAACCAATGGGGTTTTTTTTATTCTACAGAACTTTGTGTTGTATAACTATAAAATATATAATTGTGTAAATAAAAATTGTATTGTATAACGTAAATTCCAAATAAAATACACTGACGGTTGTTGTACCTTGGCAAAACGTGAAAAAGTTCAACAGGTATAAAAACTTTTGAAAGCCAATGTATGGCGGCGAAGACAAACCATAGATTATCTAAGATCTTTGCCCCATTTTCCATAAACTGCATTTTAATTTTTGAATTGTGTAAAATATTAGCTCTGAAATAGACGTTTTACTCTATGTTTCTCTGGGATCCCTGGATCTATTGAGTCCATACAGGGTGGCGCAGTTCCAGCAGGTGGAATGCCTCCTCCTTCAAAGCGCGGTTGGCAATAACACTTGGTGCACACACGGCTTCAAACCCAACCCTCGTCGATGCAAGACGCATTGCGGTGGAGGGAGGATGAGGGAAGTCTAGGAACATGGGATCGCACATCTCTTGAAACTGGAACTCGTTGCTGCTAGATTTTTTTTCCGTGATTCGGGGGTGATTACAAACTTCGAGGTTTCAATGATGTTATTCTCAGGTTGGACTATCTCAGTCGTCAATTTTGCGCTCCTGTTGGGAATAACTTGTCTGACCGTCATCTGCGACCTAACCAAGGGCTCTCCGGAATTTTCAGGTGACCATTTAAATTAAAAGTTTCACTTTTTAAAAAACTAAAGCAATCAAAAAAAAAACTAGGCTATTCTGTGTATTTGCTTATGGATTCACCATATTTTACCTTGCATTGTCACACACAACTTCCACTACTATGCTCATAATTAAATCAATCCAATTTAAGTGATAAAAACGAGCACTTGCGTCTTTCAAAACAACTTTGAGCTGTAATTTCAGTCCAGCGTCGCATCAAGTTCTTCTCCCAGCACGACCCGTGCCTCTGGCGTGCTGCAGCATGCGCTCTCAGATGTTTGTCTCGTAAACCCTCTGAGATATACAAGTCGAACACAATGAAAGGGAAAAAAGACCCAGATTGTGCTGAACTTTTGGTCTGCTTACACTCTTACTGGGGAATGATCTACATCATCAAGCGCTTCCTAACAACTGGTTATAGGAGTAATTTATTTGTTCTACTCCCACAACTTTGATGATGCGGTTTGTAATATTTGAATAACGTGGTTATATGCTATTAGTTAATGACTGATGCATGTCGATTGGGAAAAGCACATTATTTTATGTTTGCTGGTGCTACTTTGAAAGTTATTACATTGCAGTGCCTTGGACCTGCCTGTTACTTAGGTTAGGTAACATGCTGGGATTTTTCGTCTGCTACACAAAGCCTGCATATTACTAAACTACAGTGCTGTGAAAATATTTGCCCTCTGACAGATTTCTTCTGTTTTTGCTTTTTTTCCCCACGCTTGCATGCTGCCTGAAAAAATTACCTGAGTGAATACAAGGTACACTTTCTGAAATATTATTTAATTTATTAGGTGAAACAGCGATCCTAACCAATTTAGTATTATGTGGAAAAAGTAACTACTCCCTAGCTTATAAGTGGTTGAGCCCCCTTGGCAGCAAGGGCTGCCATTAAGTGTTTGCAATAGCTGGCAATAGGTCTTTTACATCATTGTAGAAGAATTTTGGCCTCTTCTTTGCAGAACTGTTTTAATTCAGACACAGTTGAAGGGTTTTAAACATGGACAGTATTTTTAAGGTTGTGCCACAGAATCTTGATCTGATTTAAGACAGGACTTTGACTAGGCCATCCCAAAATCTCCATTTTTGTAGCCATTCAGAGGTGGACTTGTTGATGCCATTGATCATTGTCCTGCTGCATAACCCAAGTGCACTTATAGCAGTGAGTAAGGTTGGGAAAGGACAGCCCATCGGCTTTAGGGATTTTCTGGTACAGAGCAGAATTAATGGCTCCATTAATAATAGTAAATCGTCCTGTCCTTTAGGAAGAGAATCTTGCCCAGACCATGACAATACCACCGCGATTTTCCAGTTTTGTGTCATCTGTCCAAAACATACTTTCCCAAAAGTCTTTGGAACCATTAGGATTTTATTTGACAAATCTGAGGCAGGTCTTTGTGCTCTTTTTCCCTTTTAATTCTTCCATGGATGCAATTTTTGTCAAGAATCTTTGTCATTATTGAATCATAGGCACTAAGGGCACTGAGGCAAGTGAAGACTTGGATGAGCTGTTGATGCCCTCTTGGAGTAATTTTGGAGCTGGCGCTCCTGGGAAAGTTTACTAATGTTCTATGTTTTCTGTTTTTGTAGAACAGCTCTCATTGTGGTTTGCTGAAGTCCCAAGACCTTGGAAATAATCTTGTTATATTTTTGAGAGGGATAGATGTCAGTAATCTTGTTTTTCACCTGTTATTAATTTTTTCTCGATAGGAATATGATGTGTGGCTTTATAAAATAGTTCAAATTATTTAGTGACAACCGCATGTCCAGTGCAATCAGGCCTGGGTGTGGATAGTGAAATTATACCCAGCTGTCCAAAAATGTGGGTATTCACAGTCAGTAAATGAAGTTTACATTTGAAAACTGCCTTTTGAATTCCTTATTTTAAAATTTGTTGGAGGGTCTAAAACATTAAATGTGACAAAAAATACAAGCAAAAAAATCTGTAAAGGGTCAAACACAGCACTGAGTTGCTCTGTGTTGCGTAATAGTCTGGAGAAGTCAGAAGGCTTTAATTTACGTTGCTATAAAAAAGGAAAGAAGGTTTTGTCTCAGTGTTAATTGACCTCTAATGGGTCTAATGGTTGGAAACAGCAGAGTGATACTATAGTGTGAGTTGCTAAATAACAGATGTGTGAAAGATATTCCCCTGTGTATGATTCCTGATACTGCCTAATGAGCTGCTAAAGATCATGGTTTAGGGATGGCTGTTAAAGCTGTAATTACCATGCATGTGTGAGTGGGTGTTGTTTTTGGTCACAAATAGTACTGCTGAGTAGATTATAGGGTGGCTAATTCAGCAAGAAGCAAAAACAATTTAGATTTGAGCTGATCGGTCTAATCTAACACATGATGATGCAAGTGTTTGGTTTTGCAGGAATTCGTTGATGCTCTTTTAGAAAACTTTGTTCAAGTGAGAAACATACATTCCAAATGCGTCAGATTAATTTGAGCCCTTTCATAATATCTAGATACTGTTTTGTTTCCTGTGTGCCAGTGGATTGTACATAGATGCTGCCCAAGCATTCAAAATAAATGAAACGAGAAAGAAACTGTCAGAGAATGCCTCGGGGACAAAGAAGTCCCCTGTCCTCACATTCTTGACCAGCTGAAGTCTCCTGGGAAACAACAAGAAGCTGTTTGATTGAAAGGTGGTGTTAGCTTGTTGGCTGATAGAAAGTGGTTTGTATAACCCTCTTGTGTCATTCCAACAGGACTTCTTCCATAAGTTGGAACATGCAGTGCAAGTGATCTTTGGCCACTACTGAATCTCACTAGAATGTCCACTGTTGTGGGCCTTTTATTTATGCCTTCCATAGTTCAGTAATTAGAATTTAGGTCTGGCGACTTAGATGACCAGGAAAGAATGTTGATTATGTGATTGTTTGAAGATTTCTTGGATAATTTGGCTATATCCAGGTCCGTCTCAAAAAAATTGCATATTGTGATAAAGTTCATTCTTTTCCATAATGTAATGATAAAAATTAAATTTTCATATATTTTAGATTCATTGCACACGAACTGAAATATTTCAGGTCTTTTATTGTTTTAAAACTGATGATTTTGGCATACAGCTCATGAAAACCCAAAATTCCTATCTAAAAAAATTAGCATATTTCATCCGACCAATAAAAGAAAAGGGTTTTTAATATAAAAAAAGTCAACCTTTAAATAATTATGTTCAGTTATGCACTCAATACTTGGTCGGGAATCCTTTTGCAGAAATGACTGCTTCAATGCGGCGTGGCATGGAGGCATTCAGCCTTTGGCACTGCTGAGGTGTTATGGAGGCCCAGAATGCTTCAATAGCGGCCTTAAGCTCATCCAGAGTGTTGGGTCTTGCGTCTCTCAACTTCCTCTTCACAATATCCCACAGATTTTCTATGGGGTTCAGGTCAGGAGAGTGGGCAGGACAATTGAGCACAGTAATACCATGGTCAGTAAACCATTTACCAGTGGTTTTGGCACTGTGAGCAGGTGCCAGGTCGTGCTGAAAAATGAAATCTTCATCTCCATAAAGCTTTTCAGCATATGGAAGCATGAAGTGCTCCAAAATCTCCTGATAGCTAGCTGCATTGACCCTGCCCTTGATAAAACACAGTGGACCAACACCAGCAGCTGACATGGCACCCCAGACCATCACTGACTGTGGGTACTTGACACTAGACTTCAGGCATTTTGGCATTTCCTTCTCCCCAGTCTTCCTCCAGACTCTGGCACCTTGATTTCCGAATGACATGCAAAATTTGCTTTCATCCGAAAAAAGTACTTTGGACCAATGAGCAACAGTCCAGTGCTGCTTCTCTGTAGCCCAGGTCAGGCGCTTCTGCCGCTGTTTCTAGTTCAAAAGTGGCTTGACCTGGGGAATGCGGCACCTGTAGCCCATTTCCTGCACATGCCTGTGCACGGTGGCTCTGGATGTTTCTACTCCAGACTCAGTCCACTGCTTCCGCAGGTCCCCCAAGGTCTGGAATTGGTCCTTCTCCACAATCTTCCTCAGGGTCCGGTCACCTCTTCTCGTTGTGCAACGTTTTCTGCCACACTTTTTCCTTCCCACAGACTTCCCACTGAGGTGCCTTGATACAGCACTCTGGGAACAGCCTATTCGTTCAGAAATTTCTTTCTGTGTCTTACCCTCTTGCTTGAGGGTGTCAATGATGGCCTTCTGGGCAGCAGTCAGGTCGGCAGTCTTACCCATGATTGCGGTTTTGAGTAATGAACCAGGCTGGGAGTTTTTAAAAGCCTCAGGAATCTTTTGCAGGTGTTTAGAGTAATTAGTTGATTCAGATGATTAGGTTAATAGTTCGTTTAGAGAACCTTTTCATGATATGCTAATTTTTTGAGATAGGAGTTTTGGGTTTTCATGAGCTGTATGCCAAAATCATCAGTTTTAAAACAATAAAATACCTGAAATATTTCAGTTGGTGTGCAATGAATCTAAAATATATAAAAGTTTAATTTTTTTCATTACATTATTGAAAAGAATGAACTTTATCACAATATGCTAATTTTTTGAGAAGGACCTGTACAAGTAAAAACCTCAACCTTAATCCAGCTTCACAAAACATTTGAAGGCAGGATACCTTCTTGTCTGTTGGACCAAGGGGGGAAAGACAGGGTTGAAGTCAACCCACCATTGTAATAACCTTCTTCTCACATTGAAAAGTTTGCCGTAAAGTGAGTTGAATCAGAACAGGTGACTGGACTATAAAGGTGATCAGGCATCACAGACAACCGATGTGTTTATCCATTCAGAGTGGGACAAATTTTCTGCATAACACTCTATCTCCACCTTGATGCATTCTGCTCCATTCTTTCTTTAGTTTGGCACTGCTGGCTTCGTTTTCTAACAGCCTTTTCATTCATCACCAGTCGGCCTGACAGGTGATTAATGAGGAGGCAGAGGTAGCTTAGGCATGGGGGGTAATTTTTATGGCTTTATGGCAGAGCTGTTTTGTGAAGGATATGTTATTCTCATCAGACCAAAGCCTGTGATTCCAGAATAAGTCCCAGCTCACTCTGGCAAACTCAGCATATTACGTTTTGTGAAGGTAGGACAGAAAAGTTGTTGTTTTTTCTCTGACATGCCTACCAAGCAACCGGTTGGCATATAGACAGCATCAAATGCCTGCAATGGAGACTCACTCCTGGATGTGACTGTTGCAATTACCAAAAACTGAGCTTTAGAGACTTTCTTCTAGTGCTATTACCATTCTCCTGGAGAGTCTGTGGTGGAGAATAGACATGGGTCCTTGTCCAGGTCATTTGTCACTTCAATCACATTTACAGTAAATATGAGAAAGAAAAAATGTTTAACCTCTGGAGTGAAATGAAATAACCAGCTGGAGGTAGTTCATATATATGCTATAATGACACTTTAATACATCATCAGCATCTTTTAGCTTATTGCTGGAAACTACAGTTTTTTGGTGGGTAATTTACCCTTGCTTCTGCCCCGTCATCTTTGTCTATTACGGTATACAGCTGCCAGCAGAGATAATTAGAGGTGCAGAGTGAGCTGTGCAACACTTAAGAGCCTTTAGGCTTACAGTGGCATCAGTTAATTAATACTCTGCCTTATGTGTTTTTGGTCCTTTGGTATTTAAATAAATAGATGATTCATGTTGATTAGTACACTCCTAATGCTCTACACTCCTACTGACCGATTAACAATAAACAACCATCCTCCTACTGTCACAAAGGTTTTAAATATCTTTCAGTGTGAGGATCACATGATTAGTTTGTTATGCTTTTCTTTCTGGATGCCAGCACGAGTTCGAACACAGCAGATTATCAAGAAGTAGTTGTGAAGGTAAATGAAATAGCTCAAATGATCTGTTCAGAAATGCCTTAACAGTAACAGGAACAGAGTTTCCATATGTTTTGTTTAGGCTGAGTCATTCTAAGTGTAAGCAAACAAAACTCTGACACATGCGTTAAAAATGCTGCATTGTTGTTCGATCTCACCAGAAAAACCACGGTGTCGCAGAAGGGTTACTGTGAGGCCACTTTCGTTCTGTTTTCTCCGTCATAAAATCCCGTGGACTAACTCCTCTCTAATCCCAGTCAATAGGATGAGAGGCTGTTGAGGGGCCGTGGGGTCAACTGAGGTCAACCCATAGTAACTGTGAGAGTGTGTGTGGTTAGGGGGGGTTATCATCCATCTTGCTCTTTGTTCCCTGCTGACGGCCCTTCTCATGTGTGTTTTTTTTCCCAGATTGGGAAGGTTGGGGGAAAGTCAAGACAACACCATTGATAAATTTATTTCAGTTTATTTCATTTACAACCATCTTTTGACTGGCAATAGAGAAGGGTTCTAGTTTTTTGTAACTTAATTTGCCTTTAATACGTTCTATTTAAGATTGTTTTTCTGCTTTTATGTCTCTTTTTTTTTAGCTTGTTTCGAGCTTCGTTGGGAGGTGCTTACAGTAGAATGCATTCTCTTTTCTTTGAGGAAGCACCCATGTTGAACAAAAAATAGCATGTGTTGCGTGAGACTTGAGACATGAGAAAAGTACACAATAAAAACTAAAACATGATTAACACCAAAACCTGGCCAGAAACTAAAGGGGTCATTTGAAATTGTTCCTGATTTACAGTCTTATTTAGGAACTAAAATTCATTCAAATAATCAAAATGGTGTAATATGCAGGTTCCTTTTTTATTTGGCCCCCATTGGAATGCATCTGGTGTACATTTTTTTCTGCTCAATTCCCCACTGGTCTCTGTCTATATCACTGCAACTTGACATTGTGCCAAGATGATAAGCAGCTGGTGCCTCTATGTGGAGAGGAAACTATCTGCAGGGAGAGGAGAAAAGTCAAGTACAGTCAAGTACGATGCAATGGAAAAACTCCACATGATGATACCAAGGCCTAATTTACAGCTATTACTTGTTTGCACATTGCAATACTCAGTCTTGCTTGTTGCTTTTTCTAAAATTCTTTATATTTTTACTTTACCTTATAACTCAACATGTTTTCGTTTGACTTACTTCTAAAGATGATTTGATTGTTATTTTGCTGAAAAACTCTTAGAAATACCTTTTGCAAAAGGTGTGCAAAAAGTAACAATACCACCAGTAACAGTAAAGAAAAACAGGATTGGAAACTAATCAAAACGTATTTTCACCTGGCGTTAGACAGAAATGCAAAATTTGTGTGCTTGCAACCAGGGCTGGTCATGATCCACTGAAGTGCCCTAGGCAAGATTGTTCTTGATGCCCCAATGCCATCCATCCATCCATCCATCCATCCATCCATCCATCCATCCATCCATCCATCCATCCATCCATCCATCCATCCATCCATCCATCCATTATCTTTTGCTTATCCGGGATCGGGTCAAGGGGGCAGCAGCTTAAGCAGAGAGGCCCAGACTTCCCTCTTCACAGTCACTTGACCCAGCTCCTCAGGGGGAATCCCAAGGTGTTTCCAGGCTAGTATAGTCCCTCCAGCGTGCCCTGCTTTTTATAGGTCTCCTCCCAGCTGGAAGTTCCTGGAACACCTCACCAGGGAGGCGTCCAGGAGGCATCCAAACAAGATGCCTGAGCCACCTTGTGTTCTGAATCATTGCAGTCAATTTCAATTTTCATACAAAAACACAGAAAAAGTAGGCATATACAGATCCTTCTCAAAAAATTAGCATATTGTGATAAAGTTAATTATTTTCCATAATGTAATGATAAAAATTTTACTTTCATATATTTTAGATTAATTGCACACCAACTGAAATATTTCAGGTCTTTTATTGTTTTAAAACTGATGATTTTGGCATACAGCTCATGAAAACCCAAAATTCATATATCAAAAAATTAGCATATCATGAAAAGGTTCTCTAAACGAGCTATTAACCTAATCATCTGAATCAACTAATTAACTCTAAACACCTGCAAAAGATTCCTGAGGCTTTTAAAAACTCCCAGCCTGGTTCATTACTCAAAACCGCAATCATGGGTAAGACTGACGACCTGACTGCTGCCCAGAAGGCCATCATTGACACCCTCAAGCAAGAGGGTAAGACACAGAAAGAAATTTCTGAACGAATAGGCTGTTCCCAGAGTGCTGTATCAAGGCACCTCAGTGGGAAGTCTGTGGGAAGGAAAAAGTGTGGCAGAAAACGCTGCACAACGAGAAGAGGTGACCGGACCCTGAGGAAGATTATGGAGAAGGACCGATTACAGACCTTGGGGGACCTGCGGAAGCAGTGGACTGAGTCTGGAGTAGAAACATCCAGAGCCACCGTGCACAGGCGTGTGCAGGAAATGGGCTACAAGCCACTTTTGAACCAGAAACAGCGGCAGAAGCACCTGACCTGGGCTACAGAGAAGCAGCACTGGACTGTTGCTCAGTGGTCCAGAGTACTTGCATGTCATTCGGAAATCAAGGTGCCAGAGTCTGGAGGAAGACTGGGGAGAAGAAAATGCCAAAATGCCTGAAGTCCAGTGTCAAGTACTCACAGTCAGTGATGGTCTGGGGTGCCATGTCAGCTGCTGGTGTTGGTCCACTGTGTTTTATCAAGGGCAGGGTCAATGCAGCTAGCTATCAGGAGATTTTGGAGCACTTCATGCTTCCATCTGCTGAAAAGCTTTATGGAGATGAAGATTTCATTTTTCAGCACGACCTGGCACCTGCTCACAGTGCCAAAACCACTGGTAAATGGTTTACTGACCATGGTATTACTGTGCTCAATTGGCCTGCCAACTCTCCTGACCTGAACCCCATAGAAAATCTGTGGGATATTGTGAAGAGGAAGTTGAGAGACGCAAGACCCAACACTCTGGATGAGCTTAAGGCCGCTATCGAAGCATCCTGGGCCTCCATAACACCTCAGCAGTGCCACAGGCTGATTGCCTCCATGCCACGCCGCATTGAAGCAGTCATTTCTGCAAAAGGATTCCCGACCAAGTATTGAGTGCATAACTGAACATAATTATTTGAAGGTTGACTTTTTTTGTATTAAAAACCCTTTTCTTTTATTGGTCGGATGAAATATGCTAATTTTTTGAGATAGGAATTTTGGGTTTTCATGAGCTGTATGCCAAAATCATCAGTTTTAAAACAATAAAAGACCTGAAATATTTCAGTTGGTGTGCAATGAATCTAAAATATATGAAAGTTTAATTTGTATCATTACATTATGGAAAAGAATGAACTTTATCACAATATGCTAATTTTTTGAGAAGGACCTGTATTCAAGCGTTTATTTATATCTGACATTCTGATGTTGTGGCACTAAGTCAGCCTGATGTTGAAGGGACCGGAGAATCTGATTCTTTGGCACTGTGGGTGGGGTTAATATATCTCAAAGTGCATCTGAAGAGAAAAATGTCACTCGGTCAAAAAATTTTATCACAGCTAATTACAGGAGTGCTTGATTTAACCTAATTGAAAAGTGGTCTTCATTTGTACAAAATAATATTTATTATGATTGCAGCAAACCAGATTAGTTTCAGAGACGCGTTACCATCATTTCTAAGTTCAGGAGACGCATGGTAGTAGTGATAGATTATCATTCATTTTCATTTCTTTTATTTCAGATCATTTAGAACATTATAACAACATTTACAGCCATTTTAGCCAATGCATTGTTATTGCCCTGCTGTCAGTTTCTCAATAACTAGTGTTTTAGGCTTTTGAAGCTGCATGTAACTGTGGCTGTGCATTGTACATCTAAGATGATAGATCAGCCAAATGTTTTTTCAAGCCAAGTTATACAAATGTGATGCCAAGACACACACAGAACCTATAATTCAACCTCCTCTGTTACTCCACAGGCAAGTCCTGGATTAGGCTTTTCCTAACCCCTTCTTTAAATGCCCCCACTCACATACAAACCCCTCCACATATGGCTGAGCACCACTTATTCCCCTCAAATCTTTATCCGCTTTACTTTTTTAGCAGCCGTTAATAGGGGTAGCACGTCAAACCTCATGCTCTGCTCTTTGAGCCCCTTCCCCCCTTCGCACACTCATGATCTCACCTCCGTCGTCTCCCAGCCAGCACCACCCCTCCTTCTCCTCCTCTGCGCTGCCTCTGCTCCTCCCTGGATCTTGCCTGATCACTGTTTCTGTGTTTGCGTGTGTGCCAGGTGAGCTCTGTCTAAACAAATCCTGCCTCCCACTTGTTTTGTCTACCACGTTGCAGGCAGGCGGCTGGGCGGACAGCGAGGGCCCGGCGTGAGGCTGCTTTTCTTGGGTATTGAAAAGGAGAACTTAAGGGCAGTTTCTTTGAACAGTGCTCTCAAAGGTGAATAGAGGAATGAGCTCACAAAAGTAAAGTTTTGGTTGAACTAAGATCCTTTCTAATTTTCACATTTTAGTCCAGTCAAAAACTTATAGCAGACAGATTTTAAAAAGAAAAAGGTGGATTTATGGCATTTGCTTATAGAATCTAAATTGTTGGAAATCCACTTAGGATTTCTTTTCATAACATCACACAGTTGGTGAGAAAATAACTCATGGACATTGTCTAACTCAATAAGTAAATAAGATGTTTCACTATTAAAAAATATTTTACCAATTTGAAAATAGAACGAAGGTTTCAGAGTGACCTCGTCAAAGCTTGGATTTAATCCATTTGAGATGCTGTGTAATGACCCCAAGCACACTGTTCATGCTGTCACTGGATTGAAACAATTGTGATAAAAATTGGCCTTTTTTTGTTTATATTTCATATTTATGTTGCTTTGTGATGAATAACAGTAGATTACTGGGAATCAACCACAGTTTGTTCTATTAGGCAATACCAACAAAAACAGACAATATTTATCTGCCAAGGTCTTGAGTAGTTAACAACATTTCAATTATCAATTTTCATCTTAATTTTTTCTATAACAAAAAAGTGTGGAAACAAATGGGACTACACATAAACTGAATGCCGACAGCTCAGGGACGTAATAAACAGCTTCTCTCTCCACCAGGCGCAGGCTGTAGGGTGTGTGTGTGTTATTTCAGGAGGAAGTCTGGCCTGGCACAACATGACAGCAATGAAAGATTTGTAAGTTCCTCCCTCAGGATACAATAAGCATATATATACAAACACACACACATAGAGCAGAGCTTGACATCATGCTGGGTGAACAACAAAGTGGTGTTACTGACGAGAGATGAGTGTTTACAACAGGAAGCTGCACTTATTTCAGGTTGGTCGTGAGGAAATTAAGTTATCCCACCATCATGCAGCAATGAACAGAGACATAGTGGAAACAGCTGCAAAGTGATTTATGTTGGCATGTTTGGAAAGTATGAAGCACTCTTTTTTTCTTCTTTAATGTTCCCTTTTAGCAAATCAGCTTTAGAAACATATACACCAAGTACCTATTTCTCCTTCAATCTGGATGATTTGCATTACAAATCAGCCAGCACATGGATAGCCCTTGCAGGGTCCTAGAGAGGTCTGTTGGAGTTGTTCAAGA
The DNA here is from genome assembly GCA_963556495.2 of Valencia hispanica. Lineage (NCBI taxonomy): Eukaryota > Metazoa > Chordata > Actinopteri > Cyprinodontiformes > Valenciidae > Valencia > Valencia hispanica. The sequence continues at coordinate 32,171,529 of OY747719.1, forward strand.
ACACAGTGCGCTCCACTATGCGATGTGTATGTGATGGAGTGTAAGAGCCTCCTGACTTTTTTGAGCTTGTAGAAAACTCCAGGGGTGAGATTTTGTTAGTTTATTAGGTTGTTGCCAATGTATGTAGACCCTGGGGGCTGTGTGGAGGGTCATCATACAAGCAGTAGGTTATTTATGATGCAGACACCTGGATGACATGGTCATCCCAGAATTTGAAAAAAAGGCCAAACTTACCCCATTAATCATGACCACACTGTGCTGGCAAGATTCCAAGTAAGTTACGTTAATGTTTTTTGCGCTGTAGCTGCAATGTGGAAGATGTCACTGCTTTGGCTGCTACATGATTTTCATGAACAATAAATCCTTTCTCTCATGGAGATGGATTTGCACTGCACTCCCAGTCTATTGGGCTCCCAGCAGGGAAGATGGATGCACACAACCAAATTGCCCTTATTGACTAGACACAGGGGGAATGAAGGTAGGGTGAGACTTTAAATCCAAATTGTTTTTCATGCTTTCAAAGCCAAGCCTGACATTACATTTAGCAATATTGAGAGAGGAAGAGGGGGGAAAGCATAAGCAGCAGCTCATAGGGTCTATAACCTTTTTATACATTATCTAGATCAGATATGCACATGCTGTACCAATCTAAAGTGCAAGGGAAGACACAGTTTGTGGTGCACCCCCTCACCTGTATCCTCCCATGGTGATGAAGCCAGTAAAAATACTGTTGATGTTCCACTTCCACTGTGAGGCTGAAGTTAAACACCAAATTGTGTGGAAAACATCCACTACGGATGTTATACCTGTAGCAGTAGCATTTTGTTAGGAAAGCCAACAATGCAACACAAAGAAAAATATGTGTTGAGTACTAAAAGCTCATTAAGGTCATGATTACTCTCCCATTAAAATTAGGTTTTCCAAATTTGCTGCAATCTGGCAGCATCCTGTGCTAATTATTCTGAATCGTGGACCAATCGAATTAAGTTTTTGTCCTCTGGCCAACGCTAACAGTCAAAGGTTATCTTTATATATATAATTGGAGAGGTGATAGGATAATATTACAGTAAGGTTGTGGTTTGTAAGTATGTGGAAAGACAAGCTGTGGGCTGAAAACTGCCTGTACATACACATACATGTACATACTGATCATTTTATTCCTTATTTTAATTCCTCCAAAGTTTATTCATACTTACTATTTGTATGCTATGAGCGCTTGAAACTGAGATCAAATTCCTTGTTTGTGCACACAATCTACTGTAGGCCAATAATTCTTATTTTTGGGTGCTGATAGTTGAAGTTATAATAATAATTTCTGGTCAAACACATGTTAAGGTTTAAAAGATTTAGAGTTGATCACACCAATTACTCCTAGTAATGTCTTGGTCCTACCCTAAGAACAATCATGGATGAACATGTTGCTGTAAAGCAAAGTCTTTATCTTCTCTCTTACTTTGTATACCGTACTTTGTTGGAATTTAGAGGCCTAGTACATTTTTACTGTTGGAGATGTATGGGGTCAGATCAGTCTCATTAAGAATAAACTCATGCAGAGTTTTTCACAAATGCACACGCTCTGGTTCACAAATATAATTTCGAAGAAACACTTGTAATATAACTTCACAAATGCACACGATCCGTTTCACAAATGCACACGATCCGTTTCACAAATGCACACAATCCGTTTCACAAATGTACACAATCCGTTTCATAAATGCACACAATCAGTTTCACAAATGCACACAATCTGTTTCACAAATATAATTTTGAGGGAAGCTTCAAATATAAACTCACAGATCATACGAATCGCTAAATGTGCATTTACGAACCACTTCTCATTTGCGAATCTCTCTGTATTTGTGAGAGAATTTTGTGTGGTGAATTTTGATACTGTTGTAACGTTGCAGGTCAACAAACGACACCATTGGCAAATGAATCTATCAATCAAATTTATGATTCTGATTGAGAGATTCGTCAGCTAACCAATTTCTTCGTTTTCAGCCAATCGTATGGCTGCTTATAAGAGAGTTCTGACACTCCCATAGACTTCTATGGAAAGAACGGAATGCGGAAGTCACGTGGGTCTGCAGCTGCAGATACTTCCAAACAGCGCAGCGTCATTGACCGCAGTTCATCCTCGGCATTTTGGAACTATTGTTCCGGTAAGTTAATGGAATCACAACATTTTTTAGCATTAAAAAGCGTTAGCTGACTGCTCTGTACCAGAAATAAGTCAAGGGTCATATTTAATGTAGCCAGTTTTGGTTGATTAACTGTGTTAATGAGCTAGTTGTAGTTTAACTGCAGCTAGCTAATTGTGAGTAGCAGAGGTCTGGAAAAGCTTGACGACCTATTGACGGGTTTATTTCAGTATCTCAAATTCAGCTTTTTAAAAATATTCATTACAGTTTGAAATAGGATATACACTTTTATATCATTAATTTTAATGGTGATTTTTTTTGTCTAAAATATATATAATGAGTTGCTGGTCGCTGTATTAACAGTCTTTAACTGACTTTGATGCATCAGAGATGGAAGCATAAATGGAGATATCAGTAAAGAAAAATGTGATTGTGAAGATGAGAAATTATTTCTTTATCTTTCAGTTAAACCACATAAGAACTGACTGCAATAAACTGCTGAAGCATATGGCACACAGGATCACCAAAGTAACAAGATATGTTGTTTTCTTGTTTTGTGTCCTCCAAAATAATAAAAGCTGAATTAAGACATTTAAAGAAAAGTACTTGAACACCATAACCTTTATAAAGTTGATATTTACTGCAGAACTGTTCATTTGCACTTGTTTTATGAAATTATCGTTTGTAATCATTTGATTAAGTAGAGATTACGATCTTTTTTTAACACACAAGAATTGAAGAATTATTTAGAATGTCAGCCTAAATTAACAACTGTTGAAGAGTAACTAAAAAAGTCTTATTAAACTATTACAGGTAACACTGCGTTGCATTTATGTCCATCTTCCTTTTTTCAGAGGAGTTGCTGAACGGAGAGCTGATCAGTGATCAGGTTTGGTGGAACTTCCCAGTTCTGTCAGGGATGGAGTGATACATAAATTGGTAAGTGGAGTGCTGGAGGTGGCTGGGTGGTGATGGGGAGGCTGTCAAAATAAAATCAAAATGATCAGAAATGACTTCATTTCATACCAAAGCTAATGCGACATTGCAATCTTTTTTTTTTTATTATTCCCTGAACATGCCAAGACTATGTATGATTAAAACAACATATGTAGAATCATTTAAATTAAAGTACAAGGGACAAAAAAAATCCCACCAAAACATACTATATATGTATCATTACATCTATACAAATACACTGCATGGATCAAATTTGGGCAATGTGGAAATGTGCTGAAGTCCTAATGAAGGTTCATCCTTGGCAAAAATTAACAGCAGCTCATTTGATAACAACCACTGGTGACCTTCCTGAAAACAATAGAGAAACAGTTCATTAGTAAAATGTTTTGCTTTGAAGGACTTAGTGGGTGAAAAATTCTAATTACAAATCAAGATGTTTAGGGTGGAACAAGAGAAAAGTGTAATTATACATATAAATGTATTTGGTTTTGTACAACATTTCATATGTATAAAATGTATATTTAAATAATACCTTTATATGTTTATTGCTTTACCATGACTGGCTGTGCTGCATTTGGATGCAGCAATCGGTCCAAGAAAGGGATCAGAACGTATGGCTTCCCTAAAGACACAGAAAGAAGAAGGAAATGGTTGGCTCAAGTCAGCAGGAAAAACCTCACCATCACCAGAGGACATAATAACAGAAAGCTGTGTACAATAAGTTTAATCTGCACTGTCAAATATTTTCAAACAGGGCTCTACACGCCACCCTGTGATGGCACTTAGGCATAAGATGGAAGAGTACAACAAAGCCATCACATTCCTCCAAGACATGATAACACTCTTCTGTGGACTTAAGATTGGTCAAACAGGTAGCTGGAAACCAGTGCAAAAAGGAATTGTGATGGCAACATCAACAATTTTATCAATCCAAAAGACATGCTTGACCTTGGACATATTATGTACCATCTTACAGCAAACATACAAAATCATCAAATATTCCAACATCTGTGATGGATGCTCTAGTTCAATAAAGCAAAAATTATGACAGTCTGGAAGGAGAGCACCGTACCCTATTGACACTGAAGGAATTCAAACCAGGAGTGCTGTGTCGACCATCACATGACGCCTTCGGTCTGGTCCAAAAAGTTGAGGAGCTTTTCCGAACAAGGTCTGGTGCATCTCTCATGGAGCTCCCAAATACCATGGCCACTTTAGAGAGAAAAGCAAGTCTGTTAGAAAGCATGCTAAACAGATTGTTATATACATGAGTGCAGGTAACGATCGGTGCAAATCAGACAGGTGCAAAAAACCACAATATGGGTCATCATGACATACAGGGATCATGCTTCAAAGCAAAACATTTTACTAATGAACTGTTTCTCTATTGTTTTCAGGAAGGTCACCAGTGGTTGTTATCAAAGGGAGCTGATGTTAATGTTACCAAGGATGAACCTTCATCAGGACTTCAGCACATTTCCACATTGCCCAAATTTGATCCATGCAGTGTGTTTGTATAGACGTAATGACAGTGAGAATGATAGTAAAAATACTTCATTAAAGCTTGTTTGACATTTCGCGTAATACTGTTTAATAAAAAGTTTGCGTATTGTTTTTTCCTCAATTAACACTTATTTTTTCACATATACTGGTTTTAAAATTATCAAAAAAATACTATTTTACTGTAGTCAGGCTAGAACCACAATCAACTGGGTTATAGATGTATGAGTTCATAAGAAAATAAATAATGATAGAATGATGTCTTCTACCGAAAAAATTTATCCCAGGTCATCAGTCAATGCATAGACAGCCGCATATTTTCCTCCAAGTTATTTAAAACTGGTTCAAAACATGTAACTTAGATCAGCCTTACATTCAGCTAATTTTCTATCCAACAGCAGGCAGAGAGAACACAGACTGAATGTCATCTGCTAGACATATAGGGTGTTTTAGGAGTAAATCCTGGGAACAGTAATATCCCATGCTTTGTTGAAAGATGGAGATCTAAAGGTAAGCTAGAGCAGAGGTCTTAACCACTGGCATGTTTTAAGTGTATAGGAGGACAAGGTATGGCATTACCATGCTAGCATTCAGAAAACAGGCTATAAATTGGGAATTAATACTCCAATTTAGGGTTTCTTGTGGCACATAAAGTTTTTAAACATGCTTATATTGAGCAGTGTAGTGCATTAACTTATCAATATGATCGGTGATTCTACAATGTGTTAGCGCTCTCGTCTCCCTCTAAAATGTAGAACAGTGACGAATGTCTGTTCCTCTAGAAATGCTTTGATAAAATAAAAATGCATAGGCTATTCAGTAAAAAATAATCAGTAGACATTATTAGTCAATAATGATCAAAAATTACCAGGAGAAATGAGAACTATTCGATTTTGTGTTCTGTCCTGCTAGAAGCTGCTCAGACTGACTGACAGCGCTGGGATTTTTGGAACTACTGAGGACTCCATGAACCACTTGACCGCGTGTCGGCTAGTTCAAAGTCTGTCGTAACTCTATCTCTCTATGACGCTGCACTGGCAGAGCTGTTATGTGCACATGCGCAGTGAAGTTTAACCGCGACACATGGCGATAAGTAGCGACTGTTATATACAGTCTATGGTAGCGACATGCATCAGTCTCAAACGGTAAGTACCACAATTCGCCATGTGTCGCGGTTGAACTTCACGGCGCATGCGCACATAACAGCTCTGCTAGTGAGGAGAAAATGTAAGCAGCCATACGATTGGCTGAAAACTAAGAAATTGGTTAGCTGACGAATCTGTCAATCAGAATCGTAAATTTGATTGACAGATTAATTAGCCAATGGTGTCGTTTGTTGACCTGCAACGTTACAACAGTCTCAAAATTCACCACACAAAATTTTCTCACAAATACAGAGATTCGCAAATGAGAAGTGGTTCGTAAATGCACATTTAGCGATTCGTATGATCTGTGAGTTTATATTTGAAGCTTCCCTCAAAATTATATTTGTGAAACAGATTGTGTGCATTTATGAAACGGATTGTGTACATTTGTGAAACGGATTGTGTGCATTTGTGAAACGGATTGTGTGCATTTGTGACACGGATTGTGTGCATTTGTGAAACGGATTGTGTGCATTTGTGAAACGGCTTGAGTGCATTTGTGAAACGGATGGTGTGCATTTGTGAAACGGATCGTGTGCATTTGTGAAACGGATTGTGTGCATTTGTGAAACAGATTGTGTGCATTTGTGAATCGGATCATGTGCATTTGTGAAACGGATCATGTGCATTTGTGAAACAGATCGTGTGCATTTGTGAAGTTATATTACAAGTGTTTCTTCGAAATTATATTTGTGAACCAGAGCGTGTGCATTTGTGAAAAACTCTGCATGAGTTTATTCTTAATGAGACGGATCTGACCCCATAGAGATGCAACTGAATCTTAATGTTAAAGTTGCTTTTAACATTTGTTTTACGTCAAAACTAGCTTAGTTAGCTTAATGCAATTTTTCAATGTAGCATCATTTGTAAAAAAATATATATCTTGTTGGAATCTGCAGTGTGTGATTTAGTACACTTGCAGCTCAATTTAAACCCTGTGATAAATGGTACAGTTTTTCACCATGCATGGAGATTGGTTTACTATAAAAAATATTAACTTTGTAATGAAGTTGTCAATTAAAAGTTATTAAGCTGTGATTCTACTAACTGAAGTTTGGAGTTATACATATAGGTTGTGGGGAATAATTTACATATTTACTTAATTCTTTTATGCCACCACCAGTTTTAGATTAGTTATATATGTGGATTTCTCTTAACCACCTGGACCTTTCAGCTTTTAGCTTCAGAACCAACATGACAGAACTGAAAAAAGGGCCTTACATGGTGAAGATGGTCTCAAATCAATTCCCAAAGTTTCTGCTCATGCAGTTCCCACCTTCACCATTATTAAATTGACTGACAAGGAGCCATCTGCAGAAAGCTGTTGTTTTGGCTGAAAATCATTCAGAGACTGGAAACCTGTCTTTTCAGGTCCAGCTTTTTTAGAATGTATTAGTAGTTCCCAACTTTAAATCACTTATGGAACCAGACCTATAAAGAAAAATTAAGAATTGATTAATAATTGACAATAAATGCAAGCACAAGGCATGAAAAAAAAATCTTGCAGGACTGAGCGTGAAAATAGTTCAATGTACTGTGTACAAAGCTAACAAATCACAGCATACAAAATCCAATCCAAAAAGTTGATCAGGACTCTTTCTGGCACACTCTGGCTAGGCTTTGGGATGGATTCTGGATCATTTTGAGCTTGAATTTAGCACCCCCTGCACTGCATAGGAAAGATATGTTTTACTTTTTTTCTAAGACACCCTCTTTAGCCAATCAATCATTGACATCATTGCTTTTAATAAATGATATGTTTATATTCTATATTTAAAACCAACAACAATAACCAATATTTAAAATATACACTAATTATGGATTATGTTGGACTTTTTAAATTAGCAAAATATGCAGTGCAACTTAAATAAAACTTTCCGTTTAAGTCTCATTTGTGAGGAACTGAAAAGGTCATAACAGTAGTCATATTTTGGAGTTGTCTGGCCCTCTAAACGTTTTAACACTGGGGTTACTTTAACTAGACCTCTGGTCCAGCCAGGACATTCTGAAGGGACCTGCAAAGAAACAGTTTCTAACAGGTCATTGAATTTCTATATTCCATACTATCCCATTGTTTTTAAGACTCATGAGTTGCTGGTTAACTTTAAGATTTCCCAAGGCCTAAATCAGGAAAACCACTGTTTATTACCACAACAATCTACTATAAAGTGATGCACTGTGATCACTTTATTGACTGTAAAGAGACAAAAAAACTCTTTTTTTTTTAGGAAGAGTAGGTGTCACATTTTTAAAAGTGTTTTATTTGAAGCTTATCTGGTTTGCTTCTTAAATTACTAAAATATGCTGAAAAGGAGGTTTTACTATGAACACCACTGGTTTCTAAATCAGTTCTTATTACCAGCAGATGAGTGTCCCGAAAGCTAGGCTTCCATGTGATAATCATTATTTTGCATAGACTGCTTTCAATACATGAAACCACCCAAACTCCCCAGCCAGGTGTTGAGTTGGATGGATTCTTTTTAGTAATGACTGTTATTGTGGTGACTGGAGAAGGAGTCTGATTCTTCAACCACTTACCTACAAAAATGTCTATATACATCACAGGTGTATGTTTGCACTTGCCCTCTTCTGTATGAAGTAGAGGCGTTTAGAAGCTCCAAAGAAAACACTGGGAACCATGTAAGGAATATTCTTCAGTAGAGATCACAGCTGTGCTGAGAAACTTCACATCTTGGCTGCTTCTGTTTTGTCAACAATTGAAAGATTAGCAAAGAATCCTGTCTCATTTTTCATCCTGTAAGTACAAAGTTGAATTAGGCATATTATGACGTCGGCAGCTGCAATCACAGAATGTTGTAGTATTCAGTTTAAGGATAGTTGTAAGATGTACTTAAACATAAATTAGCTGTTCAGACAGGTTGGTGGGTGTATACCAGGGCCGTACAGAGACCAGGTGCTCAAAGTTAAAAGTGGAAGATAAAACAAGTTTTTAAAACACCTTACAACAACATAATATACATCATGGAATAATTTAACTTTCTGCTGTGCCTCACTAAATATACTCTAATATCTGACTGGTTAACCTCCACAGCAACCCAACTGCAGGCAGCCTTAAAGGTCAAAACAGCTCAGAAGAGCTAACTCTACTTTCCTATAATAGTGTTAGCACCTCTGAGAGACTTAGACTTTTGAAGTGGAGAGATAAGATAAATGCACAATATCTTCAGCACACAGTAATGAGGTATAAATATTAATACAATTTCAAATAATTTAAATATAAAATAATATTTATTTATTAGGATAAGAATAGATTAGTTTATTTGACAAATGCATTTCAAGTTTTATTAATATTTTCACATGCATAGATATCAGTTTTGGGACGTTTTGATTTATCAAATTGTGGCACGTCTGGTTTTCCACACATGCTGTGGTCCAAATTGGTGGTGCTGAATTTTTAAGCTACTGTTTATGTGACATCTTTAGATGTGTGCTGCAAAGGCTATGGGCCGAACCTGTCTTTACAACACTAACTTCATTCCATTCAGCGCTCCTTTCCTCCAGCCCAGATCCTATGTCCAGCGGTGAGGATGCGCCTGATAGTAACTTTAGGTGAGAGTTCAGCAAACTGATGCTAGGCTGTATCTGTGCTTTGAGGTGTGTTCCTCAGGTAAAAGTCGCTGTGCTGTTTCTTTATATTAAAGCGATGGAGGCTGCCCGAACTGGAGTAGAGGGACTAACTGAGGCTGCGTTATTTTTTTTCTCTTAGCCTGTAGCGGACAGAGCATTTTGTAATGGACTGGATCAGCCTAATAAACTGAATTTTAGAAGCTTTCAGCCAAACCACTTCTGTGTTTGGGGAGGTGGGCAATGGAGATCTGAAACCACTACTGCAAAGATGATGGGGAAGAAAAGCTGTTTTATGTAACTTCAACATCAACCCTATATTTTCCACCACAAACATGTCTTTTTAAAAATATATCTTCTTGGCCATAATTTGATAGTTGGAGGGCAGTTCTAAGCACCCACCCCCCTTCTACCATGGATTTGGGACAAATGTCAGCAGCTGAGTTTGTAAAAGAACATGCAATGTTTTTCTGCGCAGTTGTACAGTGTACACACAGCATGCTCATTTCACTTCATCAGTTGCCACAAGATAACTTAATGTGTATATAGTAATCTAGTGCTCCTGTATTCTTATTTACACCCTACTTACCGGTAGCTTTATTCGCAAAGCAAAGCAGTGGTGGCAAAGGCACATTAAGGATGAGCATTGTTTAATGGCCATCATGTGACTGACAGCAGCCAGATCCTTTTATTGAGCTAAACTGTTAATGATAGTTAAATATTGATGTTCAGTGGGACAGGCTGCAACCCCCAACACACACGCACAGTCCAAAAAACACTTAAAAAAGGCACTTGGGGCATCATGGAGGAAAGGGGCATGTGCCCAGGCTCCCTTCACCCCTCTTGCACGTGCCTGGTGTATGCACAGTCTGTGATTAGCTTGGGTCCAGCTCTCCTGTAGTAGGAATGAAATGAAAATCAGATCCAATGACAAGCATATGAGAAACCCCATGCAGATACCTATTTCTGCTGCTTTTAGATTGTCCACTATACTTTGCCCCTCCTCCTCTTTTATGTTTCTCACCAAGCAGAAGGATCAGTCTGAACAAGGAGGCATTGTGTAGACCCCCAACTGTGTTGTACTGACTGTATACATTATAGCACACTTCAGCAACCTCCTTCTAAAATCACAACTAATCTGTAGCTAACCAGCTACGGCTATGGCAGATACTTCTATGAAAGTCAGCAGACGGAACATGGAAGCAAAAATGGGTGTTGGATGTTTTTTGTGTCTGTAATTAGCAACTTATTTTTTTTCTCAGCATCTGAGCTAATTGACTAACAAATTAGATGGCAATATTTGAATTTTTTTGTCCAACCAATACACATGTAGCATTAGCCTGAGTGGACGTTTTAGGTCAAAGCAACTCGTGAAAAAAAAAAAAAAACTGCAGATGGACTTACAAAGGTCAGAGGACAGACACTCTTCCAAATAACATTTATCTACAAAAGGATAGTGCCACTAAACCATCACAATGAAAACGCAGACTGATTACATGCATAGGACTAAGACTTTCAGCTGCTTTCATTCACTGTTGCTGTGTTTTATACAACCACTGGACAGATCACTTAGATAAAGTATTAGGTGTACATCAACATAACAATGTTATCCAGAATTGGAACATAAATTACAGGGTCTACCTGAATGCTGCTATATTTTTGTTTGTTTTAATGACATTTTTAGCAGAAGGGGTGGTTACAACTGTAGCCAATTACAGGTACACGGGGCTTGCAACAGATAGCTTTTAAAGTCTCTGGCTAGGGTTCTGGTTTGTTAGGTCTCCTAGCTAATGCTCAACATTTCTTCTGAGTTTCGCATTCTCTCTGAACAAATCACTATACAAATCTTTAACATATTAAATCACATTTGAATGGAATTCAATTCAGTTTATTCAATTCAGTTTATTTATATAGCGCCAATTCACAACAGATGTCATCTCAAGGCACTTAACAAGAAGTCATTTCAATACATTTATACAAACATTCCAATCAGTTAAAAAGTTTCCTATTTAAGGAATCCCAGCAGATTGCGTCAGTCATTGGCGTGAGGTTTGGCCCCGTTGATGCAGACTTTCCAACCACAGCAATCCTTCAGCAATTCCTCATACTGAGCAAGCATGTAGCGACGGTGGAGAGGAAAAACTCCCCTTTAACAGGAAGAAACCTCCAACAGAACCAGGCTCAGTAGGAGCGGCCATCTGCCACGACCGTCTGGGGGTTTGAGAAGACAGAGCAGAGACACAGAAGGAACAGAAGATCTGATATAAGAGAACTTTCTATGTTACAGAAAGTAAAAAGTTGATAACAGGACACAGTGGATGTTCAGTTACTGGGAGCATCATCCCAGTCGATGCCCCCCGTCCAACAGGGCATTGCAGCCAAGCAGGATACCAGACCAGGTATATCTTCTATGGAGAGAAAAACACTTTGAGAAAACAAAGTTAACAGTCGAAATAACAGAATGTACTGTGATACAACTGGAGAGTCGTAGGAGAAAAGGAAGTAGCAGAGTGAAGAAAATTGGTAAGTCTGTCTTCCAGCAGTCTTAACCTATAGCAGCATAACTACAGAGATAGCTCAGGATGACCTTAGCCACTCTAACTATAAGCTTTATCAAAAAGGAAAGTTTTAAGCCTGGCCTTAAAAGTAAACAGAGTGTCTGCCTCACGGACTAAAGCTGGGAGCTGGTTCCACAGGAGAGGAGCCTGATAACTGAAAGATCTGCCTCCCATTCTACTTTTAGAAATCCTAGGAACTACAAGTAAACCTGCAGTCTGAGAACGAAGTGCTCTGTTGGGAACATATGGAACAATTAGATCTCTGATGTATGATGAAGCTTGATTATTAAGGGCTTTGTATGTAAAGGAAGACTTTGATAACACTGCTTTCATCCTGTGAAGGCATTCTTTTATACATCAATGCCAAAGTTTGGTGTTCCATAAGTAATATCATTACTCTTTGGTGACTTTTCTCTGCATGCATAGCTGGTTGTATTTTCAGTATATTTTTCAACTTTAAACTCGAAATGAATACAACTTTTTGAGCTGCAAAACTGAACATAATTGAAAAGAAAACGTTGTTTTGTGGAGTTTTTTAAATAAAGACCCAAGGGTACATATTCTGACTCTTTCAATTGACTTGATTGGTTAGATCAATGAAGTACTATATGATATATAGTTTATCAAAGAATTTATTGAAACCTTTTTTCAGTCTTCTCTCCAGACTGTGGCATACTTAGTTTAGGTCTCATTGTTTTTTTTCTCTTGAATAAAAAGAATTGCTCGGGGATATTAACTAATAAAAATAGATAAGTGCAATAACAATATTTTTGGATTTAGCTAGCCAATTTGTGTACATAAATTGGGTTTGAGATTAGCTTTAGAATTCATATTTGATGAACAGGTCGCAATTACAATGTTCTTTTTGTAGCGTGGGCATGAATGTGACCTGGGTCATTGATGGATTGTGTTTTTATTGGGCTGCCTCCCAAAACTTTTAATCTTAGCACAATTGGCATTTTGGCAAGTTAGATAATAATATCTTCATTCTTTTGGAGTTAAATCATTGGTTCAAGTTGGGTCCTGTATTTGCAGGTAAAGTGTACCTCTGCAGGTACACTTTATGTGAAGCTGCACGCAAACGTGATGCTTCACGTTTGTGAACAGAATTTTTTTTAGCATTTCTTGGATAGGTTGTGGGAAAGAAAGAGATGTTCACAAGTGTTTGCAGGCAGCTGTGTAACCTGTCTGCCTGTGAACATTTGCTAATTAACAAACACAGAGCAAAACTGAGGCTGAAAAGAGTTGGTAATAATTGTTTTTGGCCCAGTCTTGGAAAAATATTCATTTTGACTTTGAGACAGATTCTTTACACTTTTTTAGAAAAACATCAGAGTGACATCTTTTAAACTAAAATGTAGCTATAGATTTATATGAAAAATTTACCAAAGAAGACCCCAGTTACTGACTAAAAGCAAACTCTCCTTAAATGCTGTACAATGGGAGAAAGATTAACTGTTTTGTATTTAGCCCCATTTTTGCTGTAGATCTGTCTTTGGACATGCTGTAACCCTCTTTCCTTTGTGTTTCCCAAGATTTACTCTAGTCCTTGGTGTCATAGAAAAACCCCTGAGATAATCTTGTTTATTCCCCTTGAAAAGCTAAAGCAACCAATGCCTGAGGAACATATTTATCTCATCTTCTCCACACGTTTGAAATTTGCTAGAGGCAAGATGTCTTGGTATTCAAGGCATTGTAGTAATGGAAGGGGTGGGTGGTATGGGGCTATGGATCCCTTGGATAGGTAAATTTAATTCTGTATAGGATGGGGTCACTTCTATTAAATGTGATTTATACTCTGAATTATCAGCACACATGATACAGTTGTTAGCTCTGTCGGCTTCCAGGATGAAGGTTCAAATCCCAGCCTAGGATCTTTCTGCATGGAGTTTCCATGTTCTTGGTGTGCATGTGTGCATCTTGTCTGGGTACTAAGACATCACCTTAAAAGTCCAACAATATGCACGTTAGGTTATTTGGTTCCTTTAAATTGCCTCAAGGAGTGAGTGCATATGTAGATGGTTGTTTGTCCTTTATGTCTCCACATTTCTATGCAACAGATTGACCTGACCAGGGTGTACACTGCTCTCACCAAATTACTGCTGGAGATAGGGACCATCCCCGATACAATGCTGCAAGGATAAGTTGGTATAGACCATGGATGGATGGATGGATGGATGAATGGATGCCTTTTCTAATGAAAAGCATAATTGAAAACATACTTTTAGAGCAAATAATGTTCTACCTTCTGCAAGTTTAAGATAATGTCTTGCAAAGAATGTTCAGGTTTGTAATTTTAGCACAACTTTATGCTCCTTTGACTCTTAAACATGATCCACTTTGAATGATTGAGAAAGACTCCATCTGTCTTTCACTTTGCAGCAATAAAAGCTAGACCTCCAGTTAATAACGGAAAGTCTGGTTTCCACCCACTTCTCACAGGCTATAAAAATGACCATTAAAGTGACTTATATGTCCTCCTCATGACCCTTTTCTCAATTTCTGTGTCTGTCCCTCCATCAGACTGTCTGTGGGCGTCTGGAAATGCAGGGGTGTTCCCCAAAGCCTTTCTGTCTCTTGCTATTTACCCTTCATCTCAGTATCTACCACCCACCAATGTTAAGAAACCTACAACACAAATGCTCGGAAAGTCAGAGCAATATGTCCTCTTTTCTGGTTACCCTTTGGCCCTTAGAGGTCACCAGGAAAGGCACGTGCTAAAAGAGGTCGTGAGAGGGCTTGGGTGGGACCAATGGTGGAGGATTCCCTAAGGGAGACTTTGCAACCATTGTCAATCTGTGATTACATCTGTAAGTCAGCAGATGTTTTATACCTATTTATTCCTTAGGGAGATTTTAGGAAACAGATCCACAAGTGGAAGTTGTCTTATTGTTTGCTGGGATTTGCTAATGTTTGTATAGAAAAGCATTTCGGCTTATTCTATGATCATTGAGTTTGGGCTAGAATATGTCTTTTGATACATAATTCCAGTATTAGGCATGTCCCAAAGGCTTCTCTTGGAGACATCCTTCTATGCTCAAACCACATCAACTGGCTGTGTTTAGTATATTGCTGCAATTACTCTAGTACTCTGAGCTCTGTGAGAAAGCCTGTGTCCTAAATCTGTCATGATCTACTGTCACTAGACCCCCCACCCCCACCCCCCCAGTCTACTCAACATCCCTAGAATTAGAAGCAAACATGGAGAAGCAGCTTTCAGTTTCTATGCTCCTCTAATCTGGAACAAACTTCCAGACAACTGCAAAGCTGCTGAAACCAAATTATTGCTGTTTTTACTTTATCCTAATCCATGTAATGTTTTTACGTGTCATGTACCTCAGTTTGTGTTTTATGCTTTATTGCTGTTTTATTTTATTTTTATCCCCTAATCATGTAAAGTCTCTTGAATTACCCTGTTGTTGAAAGTGTGCTATACAAATAAAATTGCCTTACCTTGCTTTGCCTTGCCTTGCCTTAAGGGTATGCAGGACCGTTCTATGGAGAACACTCATTGCTTGTACTAGCGCTCATTATTTCAGGCAACACTCAATTATACCTACCATAGGATCATTTAATGTGTTATAAATCATTAGCTTGCCTTTTGTCTCAAACCCTCTTTTTGCCACAACAGACCTAGAGTTACTCATGTGCATCTTTGCAAAATGGTGCAAGGCCTTTTAACGCCTTTTGTACCTGACCTTTTGGGTACCAAATGGTGCCTTCTACCATGGGAGATGTTGTTGCAAATATACGTCAGTTGCTTACAATGTTCTCTAAGGAAATATGGTTATATAACTCAAATAAAAAAATATGTACCAGCAGGGGATGGATACAACACGGATCCAAAATGACTTGTTCATACTGTATGAGCTTGGGAATAATTAAAATAGGGGTAGTTTCTTCGGATAAGGTCGCCTGCAACATCTTGATTTTTCTGTGTATTGGTCTTTCTTATTTAATCTGTTAAACGTATTCACTTATCATTATTTTCTTAGTAAGAACATGTAAAAGTCATTTTACCTGTAACTTGTTAGTCTTATACTTATACCCCCATATTGGAATACTTTTATTAGTGTTGTCAAGAGATTAAACTTAACTTTGAGATTAATTGTGATCTGTAATTAATTAATCTAATTATTCTATTTTTTTATCGCAACTAATAATTGCAGAGAAAAGTACTTATCTTGAGGTATTTTAATTTCATTACGTTGTTGTGGCAGAACAAATATATTAAAAAGAAGTGGCTTTATGAAGTCATTTACTGTTTTTAACAGACTTGAACAGATGCAGTCTCAGCCATTTACATTTCTTTTGTTTTTTGAAACTTGTCCCAGTGCTGACTGCAACTTCGGCTTCGAGCATGCCCGATGCGTTAGCATTCTGGACTCAGTATGGTAAATATCTGCTCTGAGTGAGTCCAGCTGGACCTGGATGGGAGGGCAGAGCTGCTGCGCACGGACTTACTGCCTGTTGTGTGCGCTCTAAGAAAAAGAGCAGTCCACGGCAGCACCGCTGCTCAGTGAGAGAGGCAAGGATACATGTTTCAAACAAAGTCTCCAATAATTCCAGAAAGAGTCGCTAGATTTGTCGCTAGTTGCTTTTTTGAAGAAGAATTGCAACAAGGGTATAAAAACTCACTACATATCTAAATTGCCAACACTGTCTGCAACTCACCACTCACTCCCCTTGCCCCTCTCCACTAAAACGGAAGAGTGACAAGCAGGCCTAAGGACAGCCAATCGATGTCCACTTCAGAGTGTGGTTAACCCCGAACTCAAGCACAAGAAGCACAAAGCATAAAAATGGAGTTTATTTAAAGACAACTCACATGCAGAAACAGTAAAATTAAAGATTAAAAAGTAAATTAACGCAGTTAAAAAAACATAGCGCGTTAAAGATGGCTTTAATTAATTAATCGCAATTAACTGGTACAGAACGCTGCAGCACGTCTCCTCTCCAACACCTGGTGTTGCTCTCACATCAGCCCAGTCCTCCGCTCTCTCCACTGGCTTCCAGTCCGGTTCAGAGTGGAGTATAAGATCCTGATGGTTGTATTCAAGGCCATCAATGGTCTGGCCCCCGCCTACCTCGCTGAGCTGGTAATCATCTACCAACCAACCAGAACTCTGCGTTCCTCTAATCACATCGCACTGGTCATGCCCAAGTACAATTACAAAAAGTTTGGAGGCCGGTCCTTTTCTGTCCAAGGCCCAAAGTTGTGGAACGCACTTCCAGTACAGCTTCGAAGCAACTCTGAGTTGTGTGTTTTTAAATCACAGTTAAAAACACATCTTTTTCGACAAGCTTTCGATACGTAGCCACTGTCTCGATTGCTGTTTGTATTTTTTTTATGTTTTTATTTAGTGCCATTTACTGGGGCTCTTGTTTTATTTGTGTTTTAACTCTGGAAAGCGCCCTGGGCACCTTTTGGCTGTTGTAAGGCGCTATATAAATAAAATTTGATTGATTGATTGATTGATTGAACGTGTTATTTTGACACCCCTAACTTTTATATCTTGTACCTGCTTTGTTTTATACTTCCACTGCCAGATCTTTCACATTATGTTCTTTAATAAAAAGTAATAATAAAAGATTTGAGACATGAAACTCACAGTCCAGTTTAGGGCTTACAGACTGCTTCTTTTGATGTCATACATCATGAAAATAATTCATGAACTGTTTGCAGGAAATATGGGGACAGAGAGGTTTAGAAGGTATTTATGCAGAGTTGGTTGATGTTTGATTACTTCTGTTTGACTCTGTTTGTTTATTTATGAGAGTGTGTGCTTGGCTGTCTGTGTTGGCACAAGGGGAGCATAGGATTGTGCAACAGGGGTGTTTTTGTTTGTGTCTCCAGTTTTAATGACTCCAGCTGCCCAAGTTTGGGTCTCACTGCAGTCATTTGAAGGGAGAAGGAGGTTCTGCTGAAAACTCTACTATTCAAGTTCAACAGATCATATCCTGAAGATACTGGCACACTATATGTGACATACCATTATGGTTGCAAGATTATAA
Organism: Valencia hispanica; assembly: GCA_963556495.2. Lineage (NCBI taxonomy): Eukaryota > Metazoa > Chordata > Actinopteri > Cyprinodontiformes > Valenciidae > Valencia > Valencia hispanica. The sequence goes on from OY747719.1 coordinate 32,189,430, forward strand.
TAACCCTTTTTGCTGGCGCTTGGCTTGCTTTTGGATTTCAAACCATGAAAATTATGTGTGCAAACTCTTAAACGTACTCTCTAGAAACCTATGCTAACATTAGACTATACTTTGTTGGAGTAACTGCAAAACTATAAACCTGAATTTAGATGGATGACCTGTGTGCATTCAAATTCCACTGCTTTATTTATAAAGCGCTTTTCATACAAACATTGTAACTCAAAGTGCTTTACAGATTAAAAATAAACCACATTCCCATCCCTCCCCAACAGATTTAAAAGCATGATCACAATTACACCCCCCTCCCCCCAACCCAACCCGCATGCGTACACACACTCAATAGCAACAATAAAAGGACATTGGGCCAAGTACAGATGACCCATCAAATGAGCATCTGTACCGGTAGCAGCACATAAACAGCAGCAGCCAAGGGACTGACACAGGGCGCCCAGAGGAGGCAAGGTCGAGAACCCCACTTCCACCCAAATGCTACCTGGAGAGCACCCAGGCAGCCACAGCTGACCACCGCTCCTGAGGCAAAGGGCTCCCATAGAGGAAACACTGGAACAACAGGTTAAAATATAAAAATAAGCAGTGGATAAATTTGATAAGACTAAGTAGTAAAACACTGATAAAATCTAAGAAAATAAAACATCCAGAGCAATTAAACAGACTAGAATAAATAATAATCACTTAAAAGTTAGGCTAAAAAAGTAAGTCTGAAGCCTGCTCTTAAAAACATGAATGTTCTCTGCGGCCCTGAGGTCTTCCGGTAGCCTGTTCCAGAGGTGAGGGCCATAGTACTGGAAAGACACCTCACCGTTAGTGTGTGTCCTGAGTTTAGGGATGACAAGGAGACGGCTGCCAGAGGAGCGCAGAGACTGCAAAGGTTGGTATGGTAAAAGCAGTTCTGAAACATAAGAAGGCCCAAGACCATTAAGACACTTATAACCATAAGAACCTTAAAATCATACCTAAAACATACGGGGAGCCAATGCAATGAATTTAAGACAGGTGTAATGTGCTCCTGCTGCTGAATTTTGTAGAAGTTGTGAACCTGAAATACTCTTTTTGGGAAGACCAGAAAACAGGGCATTGCAGTAATCAATTCTACTGGTGATAAAAGCTTGCATCAGTGTCTCCGTATTGGCCCGAGAGAGAATGGGGCGGAGTCTGGCAATGTTCTTTATATAATAAAAACCTATATTTGCAATGTTTTTAATGTGACGGATAAAAGTGAGCTCAGAATCAAAACTCACACCCAGGTTCTGTTCTGTGATTGTAGTTTTGTAGACTAAAATTTTAATTTTGTCCTGGCTGAGCTAGAGAACGTTTTCTGTCATCCAGGATTTGATGTCTAAAATGCAGTTAAAAGGTGCATCCATTGGCCGTGTGTCATCAGGAGACACGGAGATGTACAACTGTGCATCATCAGCATAACTGTGAAAATTAACTCCATGTCTTCCGATGACACTGACAAGAGGGAGCATATAAAGGTTAAAAAGCACTGGGCCTAAAATTGAACCTTGGGGCACACTACATGTGATCTTGTGGACTTTAGAGGATCAGGTATCTAAACTTACCATAAAAGTCCTGTCTGTGAGATAGGATGTGAACCATTTATGAACAGCACCAGAGAGTTCAATCTGTTTTAAATAGGTTAAAAGAATAGTGTGCTACACTGCATCAAAGGCAGCCCTTAGATCCAGTAGAACCAACACTGTCACCCTGTGTGTATCATAATTAATCTCTATAATTAATAGTGTCACTATAAACAGTCTCCAAAATCATGTGATATATTCTAGTGGTTGAGATTTTTTATCAAATACATGTTTTTCTATTATTTCATTTTTAGCAATAGAAGAATCTTTTGAATCTTCAAAGTTTTGACTTTCAAATCTCCTTTGTGTGCATCTCTCCCTAAAGATCAAAGAATATAATTTAGACAAACTTTAAAAGTTGAAAACGAGAGCCCCCTTTTCACCTAAAAATGTTCCTTTCCATGAATCTCAACATATCCCCTCCACAGAATCTAAAGGCCTCCCTCCACTAAGGACAAAACTCTTGACTCTGTTTAAGTTCTTCTGCTCCTTCCCTGTAGATCATCTTCCTGACTTTCTTAGGGCACCACAACATTTTGACAGTTTTAAATGTGGTCTTCCAATGTAACCGTACCAGTGAATTTTGAATGACATTGTTAATGTACTTCCATCACACATTGTTGTTTTGAAGGAGGGACACATCTAAAACAATTGGAGTTGGTAACCACTGGTCCAAGACATACAGATGAAAAATTAAGTGTTGGCCTATGACTTAGGCTGTGCAGTTAAGAATACATCTGTGCTTGAACATGGTGTTGAAAAATAAGAAACTATGATCACACAGGACTCCAATAACACAATTTCATTCTGGATCTGAAGAAACACTTGGTTTCTTTTTCAAACCAGCTTTTACATTATCTGTAAAAGCTGTGCAACCATAAAATGTTGATAGACAGTGATGAAAGTTTGAGCAATCAATTTCCTAAATCTTAAATGCTGGAGTGTAAATGATAAACAATACATACTGTAAAACTGCAGACATTTCTTCTTAAATTACAAGCTTTAAGGACAGTCTCTAGAACATTTTACAGGTTATTGCCCCAGTTTTAAAAATTATCAATCAGATTTTCAAAGGTTTGGCCCAGTATTTCAAACTGCTGCATGTTTCACATTCAGATTCTTATCAAAATCCTAATGGGCTTTACTACATATCCTAAAAGGGCTCCAAATGAAGTATCCATTTGTGGAGAATCCCCCTATGCTCCTTCTTTGCCCCATAGTGTGATTAACTAGAAAGTAGGCTAATCCAAGGCGTGACTATAAGAGCAAGACTAATTTATTGTAAGGAGAAGAATGTCCTGTATTTGAGGAATGCATTTTTTTAGCCTTCAATCTGAAGAGCTTTACAGTGTGCACTGTACTTGGCATCTGTAAAGAAGCCCTCGTTATTTGTCACTATCATTTGACATCATGTTATCGGGAATATGAATTTTGGGTCTTTTTTGTGGGATTGTTGTTTAATGACAGAATATTCATCTGAGGTCTAAAAGGTGAATGTGATGTTGCTACAGTATGTTCAGGCTTTTGCAGTGCTTCTGATTTGAGAAAAGTAATTACTTTGAGGTTTAAAGTTAACAGCTCTGGCATTCAGACCTCAGCCATATTGAGCATGTAGGTAGCTTCCACTTTTAAAAAAGTTTTTTCCATTTGCATCATATTTCCATCTTTTTATATCAGCGATTCTTATTTTTTACAGAGTAGCAAAGTAGCTACTCTGTGTAAAAAATAAGAATTGCTTATATAAGTAGAAAATTAAACAGAAAGAACATAACGAAGATCTTAACATCTTGTTTAAGGGATTATAAACTCGGTTATTAGTCATCTACATTCCTGCATGAACCATTTTCTGTCTTGATCTAGTGGTATATGCTTTACTTTTAATCTCCCGGCTCTCTTCAAGTATAGAGTGTGGCCTGTCTTTGAGTGGTAACTCTTCCTTTAAATTACCACTTGAAGGGAATTCCTTCTTCTACAGCAAGCCTGCAGCACGGTGTCTTGGAAGGTTTCTTGGTTTAATGGCTATAATTTGCTCAAAATAATTCCAATAAATTTATGAAGCTGTAAATGCCTAAATGTGGCAAGATGGTATGTAATATAGTCTTTAATTTTTGTTACTCTCACAAAAACGCAAAGATTTATTTGCTTTTATATGTTTTGAAGTTTAGTCAATGATATGTTGCGCCGTGCAAAAGTATTCATACCCCTTCATACCCCATCTTCACATTTTTACCAAATTATAACCATAAACTGTAATGCATTTTATTGGGATTTTAAGATGACAACCAGCACCATATACTTGCATATCTCTGAAGTGAAAAAAGGGCTGCATAGTTTTCAAAATATTTTTAAAATAAAAAACCTGTATGTATTGCATGTAAATGTATTCTGCCTACCTAAATTACAACCACCTTTTGCTAAAATTAAAGTTGCAAGACTTGTTGGCTACATCTACCAGTTTTACATATCTAGAGACAAAAATTTGGGCAATTCTTATTTGCAAAATACCTCAAGCTCAGTGAGATCGGATGGATAGTTGTGAATAGAGTTTTTTTTTATTTGACTAATATCCAATTAATTTTTTAATTGGGCCATTCTAGCACATGTACTATATATTTAAACTATTCCATTCTAACCCTGGTGGCACATTTAGGGTCACTGGGTCACCGTTTGGTTCACAGATTTAAGTTCATGACCAAAGATTTACTTCCCTGAAAACATGATATTTGCACAGTGTGACACAGGTTCAGGAGGGAATCAATACACGTATGCCATACTTTTCAGATTATTATTGTTTGTTAAAGACTTAGAAGGACATATAACAAACAATTTCCAGTTCACAATTATGTGGTACTTTGTGTTCGTCTGTCACATAAAATTATACTGAAATACATTAAAGTCTGTGGCTGTAATGTAACAAATCTAAAAAGGTTTAAGGGTGTTAATCCTTTTGCGAGGCAATGCACTTGGACTTTATTTGCCCCCATCCTACAGTGTCTGGAACCTGTTGAATATTTCTAAACTTGAATGCAAACAGCCATATTTGTGGCATTATGTCAATGCCACAATCTGTGGCATTAATCTTTAATCTGTTAGTATTCACCAAAGTAATACATTCCTACTGGTTGCAAGAAGGTTTACTTTACACAATAAACTGAGTCAAAGAACTAAGCACTTGAATAAGATTCTGTGCTAAACTAACACTGTAAAAGCATCCCAGTTATACCTAAAGCCGCTGCTATTGTTATGTGCTGAGGAGCTGGCCAATAGAAAGAGACTGCATCTTTCAAACAGAAAACTAGCTCACTGACTTTTCACCCAAGAAAAGAGTGTTGTCAAAGCCACATGTTTTTGTTCTGTAATGGCTTGTCATACTCATTATGAGCAAAGACAAACCATCTGAACATCCTGGACTGCAAACTGAATTAGTCAAAGCCCAGCTGACTTGAAAGGTAAGACAGGTAACATTGTAGAAGAGGTTTTAAATTTAAGAAAAGCTGCAAGCTGTGATTTTAGAAGAAAAACTTCTCACAGAAGCTTCCTTCTTTGTCTTGTTGACACAACATAGTAACTCGTCACTAATCTCCATCATACCTGACCTCCTTCCTCACCGGGTCAAATTTAAGAGTCCTCACATGACCACAAATGAGAAGCTAAAAGTCTAGTTATACGGTCTGTGAGCAGAACACCCGACTGACAGGTTAAATTGCGTCAAAGGAAAAAACCCTGTCTCGGTTAGGCCCTAAATACAAAAGACAGGTGCAGCTTTATGCGTCTCTGTTTGTAATAGATCCAAGTGGTGCCTTTATTGAGATTAAACATGTTAATATCAACAAAGGACCTAGATAACGGTGAGCTGTTTGTACAAGAGCAGCATCTCAACCACCGCCTCCTGTCTTTTAATGGCCAAACAAACAAACCAGTAGACAAAATAGCGTGGTGGCTTTTGTTGGGGGTAAAGGGCAGAGATCTAGTTAAAGAAGTAGTTTGGAGCCACATGAAAAGAAAAGGGGGAGGAAAAGGTAGGGGGAAAGACGACTGGGTGTTCCTCCAGTATTGTTAAGCTGTCTGCCTTTGAGGGACACCTGTCATTGGTTAGGTCGACCAAAGCTGCTTTAAAGGAGACCTCATTCAGCAGGTAGAAGTAAGAGGAACAATAGGGATGTTCCTGATGAAGCAGGAGGGAGAACGAGACAACTTGGATTCTTAAGAAAGCACCTGAGGGTTCTTGTGAGATAATCTGTTTGTTTTTTCCTCCCTGCCCCCATGTAGGGTGGAGTAAGGCGTATTGCAGTGTTTATAGTGAAGAAACAGTTCGAAAAGAATTTCTCTTTGAAGAAACCTCCAAATGGCAATTTCTCTAAGCTATCTTAAGCCAAGTCTGTTTCACTGCCTTCCTAACCCTGTCTGTTTCCTTGGTTACACAAACGCTCTGTTATAGCACGATAGGGGGCTCTGCCAGGAACCAGCTTCGGATAATACGACACTGTTACACCATCACCAGAGGTCCCGTTTTCAGCAGCCAAACAGGCTTGTCTTGACCACATTGTTTGTGTTGACGTTTTGTCTCTTTATATGTGTGTGTTTGTGTGTGTGTGTGTGTGTGGGTCCTGCTGCCAGGGGGAATGCCAAGTTCCCTCTCACTCACTGGAATGTGGCAAGCAAAGTAGACAGGGGGTGTGTGTGTGCTCGTGGGAGATGGAGATTTTAGGGAGACAGCAAAGCCCAAATAATTAAAACAATCACAATTTGAAAAATGATGTCTCGATGAAATGTCAAAGCCACACAAGTGCTGCTCAGACAGCTTTTAACTTGTAGACCAATGAGATAATTTTTATGTTTATTTGCATCAACTAGATGGATCCATTAAATATCTATTATACAAATATTAGAAATAGTATACTGTATGTAACAAAGGCAGGTACTGCTGTTTTGTTTGTTTTTTGAGCTTTTAATAATATGACGAGTGTTATTCAGATATATTTGAATGAAGGTTGACTACATGTTCTCTTCTATTCCATTTTAACATGTGAAAATCTGTTTGTGAAATGGCCATTTAAAAAGCATCTTTATTTGGAGAGAGACTGACCTTTCAAAGTCCTCAAATGTCTGTCCTGTTTCCCTTCCTCCTTTTAACTGTGGCCATGGTGATAAGGGGCCAATGTGCGTGTGAGTGTGTGAGTTTGCGTGTTCAGTTGTGTGTGATTGGGAAGACTGTGTGTGTTCTTTCCTCTTTTCTACTGCTGAGCAAATAGAGATAATTGAATCACATTGTGTTCATGTTGTGAGTTTTACTGTATTGACTTTATGTTAAATCTGTTTGCACTTAGAATAAAAGGAAGCTTTATCTCAGTTAATGTTTTGTTTGTTGATTAATGATAATATAAATTAGTATACACATTGTTTATTTTATTACCCATTGACATTTGTTTTCTCATTACAACCTTAAACTTCAGTGTATTTTATTGGGATTTTATGATAGACCACTGCAGAAGTGTGAATATTAGATACATAATCTCAAAATTTTACAAATAAAAATGTAAATAGAGTGATGTGCATATATTTTCAGCGCCTATGACTACATTTTTTGTAAAACATCCCTTTGTTGTAATTACAGCT